>OV815298.1:14395963-15654107 GCA_929108145.2 Limnephilus rhombicus
ACATATACACACTATTAACTTCAATCAATCATGTGTACTTAATTATTTTAAAAAACTTGATCCGAATAAAAATGCGGGATCCGATTTAATTCCATCCATATTTTATGTAAAATGCCGGTACCAATTGGCTTATCCTCTCTCCTTGCTATTCAACATGTCATTTGAAGAAGGCAACTTCCCCAACGTCTGGAAACAAGCACTCATTATACCAATCCACAAAAGCGGGGACAAAAATAACATCACCAACTACAGGCCCATCTCCAAACTCCCAATTGTCAGCAAGATCATGGAAAATATAGTTCTTGATCAACTTTTTCCAGCAGTACAAACAATCATATCCAAAAATCAACACGGCTTTTTCAGATAACGGTCGGTCGAGACAAACCTTCTGGAATACACAGATTTTATTTTAAATTCTATGGGTGGTAAAAATCAAGTAGACTCTATCTATACCGATTTTTCAAAAGCCTTTGATAAAATAATCATTGAACTGCTTCTGAAGAAACTGTTAAAAATCGGGATTAATGGTGACCTTCTCAGATGGATCAAATTGTATGTAACAAACAGAAGTCAAGCAGTTAGAGCTAAGGGTTTCTCCTCGCGTTTTTACAATATACCTTCAGGAATCCCTCAAGGATCACACCTTGGACCTCTCTTGTTTATTTTATATATCAATGATATAGGTAAATGCTTTAAAAATTCCAAATTCCAAATTTTTGCTGATGACACTAAAATTTACAAAAAAATCACTAATATTAATGACAGCCTAGAATTGCAAGATGATATTAATAGGCTTGGAATATATTGTGCGAATAACCAACTATTCCTTAACCTGGAAAAATATAACACAATATCGTTCGCCAAAAGCGTAAACCCCCTAATATTCCCGTACAAAATCAATGACGTAGAGATAAAAAGATGTTGTGAGAAGTGAGGGACTTAGAAATAATAATGGACTCCGGAATGTCTTTCCGAACACATATAAATTCCATCTGCGACAGGGCGTACAAACTTCTAGGATTCATCATAAGAGTGACCAAACCATTCAGGTCACCACACGTAATCAAAATACTGTATGTCTCTTTTGTTCGCTCAATATTAGAATTCGGATCAGTCATATGGAATCCCCTATACAAAGTTAATATTGAAAGGTTAGAAAGAATTCAAAAAAAGATATTGAAACACCTATTAAATCCTTTCGAACATCAGAAAACCTAAAAGACTCATTAACATTCCATAATTTATCAACCTTAAAAGATAGAAGAAATATATCCGACCAGAAATTTTTATTCAAAATAATTAACAACATTGTTGACAACAACTATCTTCTAGAACACGTTGATTTCCACTGTCCAATAAGAATCACAAGGTTAAACCAACTATTCCACATCGCACACTCAAAAACAAATTACACACAACATTCATTTCTCCGAAGGACGTGCATAAAATACAATGATATCTTTTAAGGCGCCGATATTTTCCATTTGTCCTCAGGCCAATTTATTAAATTCATAACAGAAAAAATTAAAGCAATTTGTAAATTACGAACTCTCCACCCCTTCTGCATGTTATTTTTTCTTTTATTCTCATTATGTTGATTTTCCTTCATTTTATAATAATAATAATATTTGGTTGTATTACATATCCCACATGCTTTAATTTGTGTTTTTATGATTTTTATATATATATATTTTTTTTTCTTTTATTTTTTCTACCACTTTATGTTTTCTTTAATGTTTTAATCTATGTTTTAATATATATTATAAATTTTAGCGGAAACTTTGCTGGTTAATGCAACCATGTAATATGTTACTTTCTTATTAAAATATGTATAACTGCTTGTTTCCTAAATAAACATAAATAAAATAAAAATAAATAAAAAAAACAACTGAAAGCTAGCCATCCGTGGGCGTACAAGGAGTTTGCAGAAAATTAGTACTTCACTATTAATCGCACAGGTACACCTTGGGCAAGTATTTGGTCGGATATGGTCATAGAACAAACACTGCTGAGGGATCTGTGAAGCGTTATGAAAAGTGTGATCGGGCGAGGCGAACGGAAGTTGAGAGGGATATATAAGTAACTGAAGTTTTATTTCAGTCGTGTGGTCTAAAGCACACTCGTTTTTTTCACTTTAGTTATTCGGTAATTGCACAAATTTCACGAGTCGGCAATTAGCAAATTTATTGGTTGCTGAACAATTGTACAGAATTAAAATTGCGCAAATTCCTGGTCGGAAAGCTGCTGTCACCACTGTGGAACTTCCTGGAGGAAGTTTTGCGAACGTCTCGACTGTTCCTGGTTGAAATCCGCGAGCGTGTCTGTCAATTTCCCTGGTCGGGAAATTGCCACTCCGAAGAGCGGAGAGAGGCAGCCCTATTCGGGCTGCAAATGGTAACCTCGTAGGGCGGAGGAACCGCGTCCTCGCTGGACGGTGAGCGGTGACTGACTGTCGTGGTGAGAATTCTCCCTCGTTTCTTCCTTCTTGGCCCTGGTGGAAATAGATCTTCAGATCTATTTCCATCGGCGGCGGCGGCCTCAAGGGCCAACCGAAAAAAGTTTATTATCTTTCGCCCGACTCGGCGATTGAGTTTTATTAGCTTGCAATGAAGGGTTGCATTTGTTCGTTTGTCATCGCCGAAATATCCTGGCTTTCCAATTTTTATTACGCTTCTTTGCTTTCGCCGCTCTGTGTTCGCCGCTAGGTACAATTTTAATATTATATTATCCTGTCCGCTGCGTTCGTAAAAATGATATTCGAATCAAATTGTTCTTTCTAAATAAAACGATTAAATGACTATTTCCGGTCCCTTGATTAACTTTCGTTTCCTTAACTAACTTTGTGTCTACCCGACACATCCCTGCTAGTGAAGTCATTGTAAAAAATATTGCAAATCTTTTTCAATTTTGTGAATTCTAGGCATTAAAAATACCTAAAGGTACATCAACCGGTTCCCTCAGAGAAATAGTAACGACGGCTTCAGTTCCTTGTAACCGCGACATGAATGTCGATCATCCCTAGCGGCCATCGCCAGCCATCGCGCTGCTTGGTATTTTGTCTGTGATTTCGCTGCTGTAAAATGGCGGACTAGACTCTACTTTTGAGTGCTTGATTTTTAGCGTCAAATACAGATTAATTCTATTTTTGGTGAGTTTTAAATCACAAAATAATTAACTTATCTAATAAGTCGTGGGATGCTATACTAACCGACATAAAACTCTCGTTTGTTTATCCCCAATTGCAAATTTTGTATGTGCATGTAACGTACTTCGTAGAACTGTCATTTATTTTTTGAGAACGATATAAAACCTTATGTTAGGAATTAAACGCATATAGTTTGATATCTGTGTCGTATTTTAATGTAATTATCCGATTACCAATATTGTGAATTAATTGGGTAACATGTTTTACGAATCAAATGCAAAATTTAACCTAAATCGAATTACGAGCACTCGGAATTTCAAATTTTATGGCTATTTTGTTTTTATAGTAAGCAAAATTTGATGTCTATCGCAATGATTGTAATGACACAGTCCTTATCAATGTCAATCACAGTCCTTAGTAAAGCAATGTTTTTAAGCTGTTATAGCTCTAGCTGAATATCTTGTGCTCTAAGCATTTGTCTACGAATTAAGATGTTACAGATTCAATTCCCGCGAAACGCAAATACAATTTTTTTCTTAATCTGAATTTTGTGATACTGATGTTAATGTTGCTTGCTATATAAATAATCGCGGTACACTTTCGGGACTGGACACGCTTTACGAATATTTTTAGAAAAATCTTTTGATTCATCACAATTACAGTAAAATACAAGGTAATTATCGGTTCGGACTGGCCACGCTTATTACGAATAATTTTTAGAAAAAAACTTTAGATTCGCTTTAATTACTATAAAAGGAAACTTTTTGGCTTTGGGGCGGCGGAAAATAATGCATTTTAATTTTCAATTGCATAAAACCAAAATTCACTTCGCGAACCGACGCAGCGAAAATCCGCGGCCGTAGCTGTCACTGTTATGGACTGTAGCCGACTTCATGGGATACCTACATGAAATACCGCGAATCACAAACCATGTTACACAAACCTAGCGTAGCCGCTGAACTAATTGAAAACTGGGATGTTTTTCTTGCCTTGACGCGAGTAGGCGTTATAAAGGGGCACTTTCATTTGTATCACAAACCATGTTACACAAACAAGCCCGCTAGACAAATTTCATAATTACGCGCCTTATCCCACGAAGTCGGCTACAGTCGTATGAGCTCTTGCTAATTTATCAAGGATACCAACATAACAGTGACATTTACGGCCGCGGAATTTCGCTGGGTCGGTTCGCGAAGTGAATTTTGGTTTTATGCAATTGAAAATTAAAATGCATTATTTTCCGCCGCCCCAAAGCCAAAAAGTTTCCTTTAATAGTAATTAAGGCGAATCTAAAGTTTTTTTCTAAAAATTATTCGTAATAAGCGTGGCCAGTCCGAACCGATATTTACCAAATACAATTATTTGCATTCAGGGCGATGGAAAACACTGATTTAAAATTTGGGTTACGTAAAATAAAATTAGTTTTCGTAGTATGGGATGACAGCTGACAGCCATTTACAATAATTTACGTCCGTATTCTATGACTTTTGAAGGTTTATTTCCTAATTCATAATATCATGGTTTTCTTTGTTTCCGAGTTTTGACTGTAATTGTGCTACTGTGTATTACGATTGCAGTTGGTGTCAGAGAAGCCCTAGGACATGTCGTTCCCCGTGCGAGCGCCCCCCCGGGATGCCCCACTTGCAGCGGGCCCCGTACATCCCGCCGCCCATGGTGCCCATGCCTGTGAGTAAATATACCAATTCATAATGTGATAAGTTTATGAAACTTTGAGAATTTTGTCCATTAGAGGAACCTTTTAACCCTTAGAGGTTCTTATATTTTGCAATGTATACAGGGTGTAACGGGACGTACCCGAGGGATTTTAACCAGCGATACATGAGCATATTTGGAGTAAAAAATGTACAAGTCATTTAGCTATCCGTTGACATTTTTTCTCTTTTATAATAATATTCATCATGTTCTCTCTCTTATGGCAATGACCCAAACTGTCTTCAGAATCCTTCGAAATTTTTACTAGGCGACATACTGCCATCTTGTTTATTGTATGGCGCGTAAAGAGACAGAAGACATGATTTGGGACATTTGATAAATTGACCCAGCCAATCGTAGTGTATGGGAAAGAAAGCTTCCATTTAAGACGTTAGATGTCACTACTTGCCTTTGCCTGTTATCTGGCGGTGCATTTCAAATACATTAGAATAATACCAGTTGTTTTGATTTGCATAATATTTCATAATAATATTTTGTTTTACTGACATCTTATAATTTTGGGAGGTCTTTGACCTATTGACCTGAGAGAAAGACCGCCACTGTATACTGGGTTTACCACTCTTTGTAGTGTGTGGGAATTCAACTGAGCGACTAATCATTCACACAATTAAATACAAAAATTTTGAATGCAAGCATGAAACAGTTTTAAAAGTGACTCACCTTACATTTTTTCAAACTAAAATTTTATTGCTAATAATGAAAAAAAAAAAAAAACACATTTTATTAGACAAATGTATTGTAAATGTTATTGTCAACTCACTTTATTGTTGTTTCATGTAAAAGTAATAAATAAATAATAAATTTTTATAAATCTGAGATTTGCGGTCGGAAACTTTGGTTTCATAACCACTCGAACGATCGCGCGTCAAAAATCTTTTTTCTCCGATTGCTCGCGGTTTTTTGGCGACGATTTTGAATATTTTCCGCCAACATTAAAAAAATCATACCTCCGAATTTTAACATGAAGACATAAAACTGATTGTAGTGCTTTACAGCCAATGAATTCACCTATATTTTACTAATTATCCTATATTTTTAGAATTCATAGATAAATTATTAAAAAATCTTAAACTTTATAAATGCGCGAAATTTGTGTTTTTGTGATTTGAAATTGCCGCCAGTAGCAGTTTTAAATATCTTTATTGCATATTTTCTACGTTTTTATGTTCTCTATGGCCTGTTTGATAACCACAGATGCAAGAATATAATAGAAAAATAATTTTTTGGATGTTTATGATCTCTTCAAAAGTTTGGTCGGAAAATGATTTTGTAAAATTTGAGTGCGTGACGTGCAAAATTGAAATCACTGTATTATAATATTTAATGAATTTACCACAAAAACTGGTATTACATTAGGAAGATACATTAACTGCCTACAATTATTTATAAGGATAGTTGCCATGTTGGCTTTATTTGATTCATTTGATGAATTATACAGAGAGCCTATTTCACGATGTCAAAATCATGGTGATACTTTTTCAATAATTGTAAATTAGATCTGGAGATTTGTAACCATGTTTTTATATAACGTGCAAAACAAGGAAATAAGGCTTAAAATGAAATATATATCATAGATATACACATTGCCAATATTTCAGAGGGATACTTTGCAAGTTGATGAAATCCACCAATATTTGACGAAAAATCACTTCTGACAGCTACCTTAACCGGTCAAAGGCCGTGACATTTAGCGGAAATTCGCGGAACTTCGCAAAAAAACACTAAAAAACCACCACTTTGAATTTTGAATTGAATGTTTTGTTGATAAATTTTGAGCTATTGTATATTTTATTAACTGAAACACGTTCACAACACAATAAGCTATCTACTAAAACCACATTACTTGCATTTATTACGTAAATTAATAGGTTTTATGATCGTTTTATTCGCGATACACCCATTAATTGCGACCGTTAAATTCGCGGCAAATTCTGACAGCCGATTGTCATAGAAGATATCGTTTTAAAAATATTCCAGGGTGACTAGGTGAATGAAACTTGTAGCGTCTCCGAGAGTAATGATAGCGCAAGCGATTCTGACACTGTTCTCCATACAAATTGTGTACATAGAAGGTCCAAAATCGTGGACCAAAAGTTTTTTGTCGGATGGATTATTCAAATATTTGAATTATTTTCTCGCGCATGCGCATATGACGCGCGCGCCGGCGCGTCTCCGGCCTCCCAGCGGTTAAGGTCAATCTACATAGGGTAAATCAGAATATGTAAAATGATGATGATGATAAAATTGTATATATATCAAACCTTTGTATGAGCGTCGAATGGCAAACAATATCATTGTGATAATTTTATATCTAAAAGCAAAGGTATCGAAAAAAAATGGTGGAGGGGAAAATAATTGATGGAACCCATAATTGATTTATTTAATTATTAAGCCCTAATATTCTTTTAAATCAATTAAATTAATATCACAGTTTTAGTTTTTTTTTTTTTTTTTACATTAACTCCACACAGGAGGCCCTGAGGAAAATAATTTCCCTCAGGGCCTATGTCATCTGGGATGCTGTGTGGAGGATCTTTTTGAGGAGAGGAAGGAATGAACATTGGTCTTGAAGAGACTCATGTTGTAGGACGGAGGAAACACAATAGTTACAATGAAAGAGCAGTATATTGATTTAAACATTGTTTACACACTTTATCATAATAAAAATGTATTCAATTTATATTGGTTTATTCATAATTTAAGAAAATCAATACATAATGTCATTGTGCCTCGATGTAGAGTGAGACTCAGTATCAGTGTCGTGTCGTCCATCATATCTTCCGTTATGTCTTCCGTTATGTCTTCCGTCATGTCTTCCTGGTCTGGATTTGTCGATTCAGCCTGTCTGGAAATGGTCTTTCCCGTATAAATTTGGAATTTCCAAAGATAGCCAGTCTTGGACTCACAAAGCTCGTAATGGTAAGCCCACACTGCGGCCAACGTTCCAACTTCAAACGTTTGGACGATCGTGTGGAGGGGTGTTCGTACGTTGGAAGTTCGAGTTGGAAGGTTGGAGTTCGATCCCGACGGCCAACTCACACGAACCAGCCTGCCGCAGCTGTCCACACCGTGCCGCGTACTATTAAAATGACTATATTATTACGGAGAGTGGTATAACAATTGTTTGAAAACATGTCGTGTATATAATTATATGATTATACGTACGTAATAATTGTAGGCAACTGAAAAAGATACAGCGTAGCTACAGCTGTTTCATGTCCGCCATTTTGGAGTACGGAATTCGGGGTTGGAGGGTTGGCCGCAGCGACCACACGATGGGCCAACCTTCCAACTCCGAACTAAGTTCGGAGTTGGAAGGTTGGCTTCAGTCTGGACGTAGCATAAGACTTTATACCCGCGCTGGCCGCTTTGGTTTTGATCACCTGGACGAATCCCTAACGGCCTTTATAGCAGAGTAAGGATTCATCCAGTGAGATGTCTTGCTCGGGCAGGTATAAAGTCTCAAACTTATTTGAGAGATGGTCCAAGACGGGCTGAATCTTTTGTAATCTTCGCACAGATAACGGTACACCAGAAGAAAGACTTTTATTGTTGGTGAAGTGAAGGAATTTTTTAATTGGAAGAAAACGATTATAATCCATGGCTCGGCTGAAATAAGGCATGGCGGTGAGTTTTTTTTTAATAGAAGTAGTCTTTTTCAACAGGAAGGGGACTAATACCTTGATACATTAAAATTGCCAAGAATACATACATTTTCTCTTTATTCGTGGGAACCCATTTATTGGTACGCGCATGGCGCTTAAATTGTTTTTTCGCAATCCATTGATCTGCATACTTGTTGGTCTCTCTCGTGATCAGTTCAATGACATCTGCATCAAAGATTTTAAGAAAGGCATTCACAAGTTTGCCCATTTCGTCGGTATTGAAAGTTGGTCCTGGCGTGCCTGTGAATGTCTCCCTTATCCCAGTAAAACGTGAGATATCTTTGGACCAATCGAAAGAGTAACTTCAGGCGGCAGAATCGCATGCATTGCCTCACTATCTACCTGGTCTTGTCTACTAAAGTCTATGGCCATAGCGGAGTTAGGTGAAACGTTGATAATATTATGATAAGGTATTGGTGGCATGTAGAAGGTATCCTCATCGCTCTCTTTGTGGTCGACGTCGCTCATTCTGTCCATATCCATTTCTGAAACAACAGAAAACCCAAATTAATTTAACGTGTCTATATTACGATTACCCACTGCCTCTGGTACGGCTTTTGACTCGCAATACGATGGTCGGGGATCGAATCCCGGCATGGGCAAATAAATTTGATTTGAGTAATTAGTGTTATTTTCACACAAAATTCATTTAAAATAATATATAGTCTATTTGCGGCACGTTCCAGAGTGGAAGATACCCTCAGTATCGCCCTGATGTAAGACACCATTCAGAATTGAAAAGTTGCTTCAAATGGCTTTACCGTGTTTGGTGACCAGTTCTGAATAGCCAGGTACTTTCCCACCTCCCTCTTCCACACCTCCTTCCCCTCCCCGCTACCTTCAGCCTCACAACATACCCCGATTGGGGATGCCATAGTCTCACTGGCTCCAGCTGAGGCTCTTGTGAGGTATTCATATAAATAATAAAATAAAAAGTTAATCAAATACTTGAGGCGGGCAATGTCAGGAGTCAGAATAGCACAGTCAGGTAGGTATGGAATGAAGAAAAGAGTGTGTGTGCCAAGAACGAGTTGCATGGCGGTCCATCCTCTCTGCCTACCCCTGCAGGGAAATGGCGTGCAGGTAAGTTAGTTAGTTTTATAACTCACGGTTTCCAAGTACCGACTCTTCTTGATAGAGAGCTGCCTCGTCCACGTTGTCGGTTCTGCCCATGTCTGACTCTGAAATAATAGAAAACACAAATTTACAGTAGAATTCGGATATAATGACTGCATTTAACGGTCTACCGTTTTAAGCGACGATAATGGAAACTCTAGTAAGGTTTCATAGCTTTTAGTAGGAAAACATATCTGTTTAAAGTGACCAACTACTTAAAGCGACCTATTTTAATGATAATTTGTCCGGTTACAAAACCCAACTTCCAATACAGCCTCGCTTTTGACTAGGAAGCTCGACACAATGAGTCCCGTGAAGCGAAAGTGTTTTTTCAATTGATGAAAAAAGTGCTGTATTACACCGTTTCGAAGCCGGTGAATCACATGTAACCCTCGCAAAGGAGTTCGGCATGTCTCATTTCTCATTCTACAATACCCGTTACAGAAAAAAAAGATAGAATCCCTGTTTAATGCCAATGTTTTGAAATGTAAGGCCCTCCGTTCATGGAGATACTTACAAACTATATGATTGTGACGAAACCACAAGTACTCTGCATATATACCACTCTTTAATGCTGGTTTCCGTACACGGCGCTATCCGGAATATACTGAACTTGATCATTTTTTACGTGCAGCCGTGGAGTTTACACGATGTCATATGACTTTTTCCCAACATCAATCCATGCCATCTCCACTAAATCCTTTCTTATGTATTCTGGTAAAGTATCGTTACATAAACATGCATTTTTTCTACTTCCAGAACAAATCTAACATTACTTTCATGTTCCGATGCCATTTCTGTCAAACGTCAAACGAAAAGTATCAGACACAAATGATGCAACGCGTCGCGTGCGTTCAGCACCGCCGCGCCGGTTGCGTGAAACTGATTTGATACCGACAGACGTCGCATAGCGCCCCGTACACGGTGCTACCAGCAAAATCGTACGGGGGGTACTTACGATCGGCGCATATGATACGCTCACGAGGATCGAGTAGCTTGTAAGTAGCGTCATGTATGGAGGCACTTAACGTTTCAGGACATTAACTCAAGTACAAATATATTATGCATTGTCATGTGTGAAACTATGATGTCGGTATTCACAATGCTGTGCGAAGTTCTTACTATCGAACAAAAATTAGCCAAAACAAACTCAAATTTCAGACTTTTTACGTTAGTAACTACATATTTACTTGCATAGAATGTAGGTACATCATATCTTTTTGGATTACAGTACATTTTGTATGTTTGTTATGTGGAATTTTTAAGTACTAAGCTTATCTCCTGCCAATATACCAACAGTGAAACTGTGCTAGGGACATCAATATAAAATATAGATAATTGATTTTATTTTGAGCCCCTGGTATGACATTTCAAAAAATAAACTCACCGTTCCCAAACGCCGACAATTCTTGGTAGAACGGCACGTCCACCCACAGCTCGCTGTGGTAGCCGGCTTCCGGAAAGAAGAGTTCCCCACACTGGAGTTCCCCACTCCGCGATGTCCCAGCTAACGGCTCCGGAGATGCTGCCTGGATTGGCGTAATTGGTGCATTGGGAGCCATTGATTGGGTCTGTGCGGGAGTGGACATCCACGGTGGTGGAACGGGTCTTGGCAATGGTGAAGGTGTCCCTTGTGAAAAGGGACACGTTATTCTCTCCGGAGAAGTAATTCTGAAAACATATACATAAATCATATGAATTGTTCTCATTCACGTGTGAAATAGTAAGTGCAGTATGTAAATAAAGAATAAAATTAGAACTCTGTACAATATGCACTGAATGTGCCAAATGGACAGAGCGCTGATCTTACCAACTCTCACTGTAACAGTGGAACTCACTGTAGCCGGAAGGAAGCAGGCAGGGCCCTAACAGCCTTTAGGGCCTTGACGCGATCCTCTCGCACCAGTAGCAAAGCAGGGTCACCGTTTAAATAAATACAAATATATGATGAATTCAACGGCCACAGCAAAGTACTTTCATAAAAAACATTAAAAAATACTAACACTCCAGACGAGGCTGCAATTGCAGCTCTGCGTTGACTCTCACGTCCACGTGCAGGTAGTCCGGCACCAGCTGGTACTCCATCTGCAGCTCGTACCCCACCTCTCCCTCTTCCTCTGCCACCTCTTGCAGTCAGCACCACTCTATATATTTTAAATTGAAAACAATTAATGTAATTAAGTACTTAAATGTTTAAATTTTGTTAAATGTTGCAGTAATAAAAATTTTTAAAATAATTATTTAAACCTGGGTCGTGGAGTGCTCCCTCTCCCTGGACGATAGCTGTTTCTGCACAAATTTGGTAAAAGTAAACAAATTAATTGATTATACAACTAAATAACCAAATTTTTATTGTGCGACGAAGGCTTTACACCATTTTACATCTAAAAAAAGTCAGACTTTTTGACATATGACATTAAATAATTGGACAGCAAATATCTGTATTAATAATGAACCAATTCAAATAAAACTTATATTTATCTCTTTGTTATGAATCACTCTGATTGAATAACTATATTTCAAATGCGCGAGTGCAGTATTTATGAAATTATTGTAAATCAAAAACAGATGACGTCTTCAGTCGACGCATTTTTACACAAAAACATCCATCAAAACAATATATTACGAACAAACGAATTAAAAACGCATTTCAAAGATAGATAATTCAATCATGATAACACAGATATATAATTATGCGTTAAAAACCCAATAAATGAATTACTTACGGCATTTTAGGTAGAGACCATAATTCGTCGAAATAGTCAAAAGTTTTATTTTGTTGTTTGACAGGACGCCTTAGAAAACTGCGAAATCTTATTAAATAACACTTCAAAGACAACCGATAAGGTCATAGACATAAAGAATATTTTATCAGCTATTCGATAAAACAAATAGCTGGCCATGGAAAGGTTTTAAATAATTATAATAAATATTTTACGAATGGTAGAAAAATCGGTCGATTTTTCGACCGATATCAATCGCAGAAAAATAAAAGTGGTCGATTTTTCGACCGAAATCGTTCCAGTGGATAAAGGTGAACATTTTAATTATTTTGTGGTTATCTTTTAGATTTGAATAAAAATGGTGAAAAATAATATCTTAACACTGTTTAGATCTTATTTCTCACAATGAAAGTAAGAGGGACATAATGATTTCTATGAGTCCTGTAGGAGTTGTTGTGAAAAGTGAACAAATTATCCTGAAGGGTTAAACATTTTTCTTAACCTCCATTAGTCGCACCCTTGCGCCGAACATAAGCAGTCGAACTTTAGGCGTCTGGTTTTAGAAGACGACTAAATATTTTATGATTTTGTATATAGCATATAATAAAATAGTCTTTTATCCATAGACGTCACATACTTTAGACGCGGGGTAGAAATCTCAAAGTGGGAAGCCAAACGCAAGACAATTGCACTGGTCTCGATTTCTAGTACTTTATTACTAAACTGTCACTCGTCAAGTAAGGTCATGTCACCAATAGGAAAATTGCATTTAAAAAGCGCCAAAATGCCCTCCTGTATGATGAGAAAATGTTTCCATTACACGGCAAACATTAGTAAAAGTGAAGAAATAACATTTAATTTATATGTCCACACAAATGACTTATTATTATCGATTATTATAAGCAATACAATTAATTTTCATGTTCCCCGTCCGACAATTTTGTATGTCATTTGAGAAAAAACACACATTCTTTAATTGTCTTATGGTACGGTCACACTGAGGTCAACTTCCAACTTCAAACTTTCGGACGATTGCGTAGAAGGGTAGTTCATGCGTTGGAAGTTCGAGTTGGAAGTTTGGCTTCAGTGTGAATGTAGCATAACTTTTTAATGTATGAATAACTTTTGAATTAAGAAATTACTGAAAACCGCTGAAAACAAAAGAGTGTTGCTTACTTGCCACATTATTTTGCGAGCATGTGAGACTATGGCGAGTCTATTTATATAACGTCATTGCTTTTATCTATATAAATCTCTACATATTATAAATTAAAGTCCTCCGCGTCGTCTGTCTGTCTGTCTGTTCGCGATAAACTCGAAAACTACTGAACGGATTTTCATGCGGTTTTCACCAATAAATAGAGTGTTTCGTGAGGAAGCTTTAGGTATGTAATTTGTCAAGGATTTGTGTAAATTGGTTGAAACATAACGATAATTGTTAGAAGTGTCGGAAAAAGTCAAGCCGCCTGGTAGCTTTCATCGAAAATGCTGCCTAATCCTTTTGGGATATAACAAAACAATGCATGGTGGGATATTCCTCTTTTATAGATCTACAAAAAAAGTCCACGAAGGCATATATCTATCTTTTACGGGTAGCTTACTATACCCATTCTATCTTCTAAAAAAATGGTCACGTACATTACGGTAATTGAAAAGTTATTTAGATGGATGCAGTATTAATCCTTATTAACTTAAATACGTTAGTTACCCCAAGCATTTCATGCACATTATTATAATCTTTCACCCCATCTCTACGTATTATAAATTAAAGACCTCCGCGGCATCTGTCTGTCTCTTCGCGATAAACTCAAAGATGGCAGTGGTTATAAAGGATGGATAACCATCCAGTAGATGACGTTGTGTTTTATTAGCCACAGCAACGCGTGGCCGGGTCAGCTAGTATTAAATAAAAAAATGTTAATTGGTAATCACTTTTAAATCTGTACATAATTTTTTAGACATCTGACACAAAACAATGCTATAAATCAACATAATAACGAAACAAGGTAAAATTTTACAACTACTTATTTGCGTATAACATATTTATGTAAAATGAAACTAAGTTCTAAAAAATATGATACAAATATCATGAAATATTCATCCAGTGCTCAATATTATTCAAGAGATTTTTCAAGTACCACAACCAGGTGCACGCGGAATCTGAGACCGCAAATATAAACAAACGAACACGTGCCTTTGCGATGAATGTCAATGGGGTATTGAGGGACGTACCTCACCCCCCCCGAAGATATCATGGAAGCGCAATTGTCTATTGTTTATAGTTAGCGTATAATCAGTAAAATAAGTTCGCTGCTGACTCACAGACCGCGCGTGACCGCTGAAAGCTTAAACTAAGGCCTAAAGGAAATGAAAATGATGTCCATCTACAATACTTTCGTTCTTCTTAATCCAATTGAAGACACTATTGTCCTGACTACCTTGCTGTGTTACCCTAATCCCGCTACATACTTGTCAATTTGCCACTGACCAACTACCGCTTGCTTCCAGATGATGACTCTGGGATACCGCGCCCCCCTGCTGCCGCCTCCCTCCATGCCCCCCGTGCTCACCGCCAACGTAGTGCAGAAGAAAGATATGGCCGAGGGGCCCCCCGTCACGGTGTTTGTTGGTCAGTATCGTTTTACAGAGATTATTCTTGGTGATGATAATTGTTATCGGATGTTCTAAAATATGATATTTTTACATAAGAAAAACTCTCTTTTTATAACTTTTGAGGGCTATTCCCATCAATGTAATATATCATTGAAGATTATAGGCAACTACCCTTTTTATTGGAAACAACCATTCTAAGAATTGGTTTGTAACCTAGATAGCGTCTCAGATAAATATATCCTATTTTATTTATATGGAACTATTGACCTTTTTTTAAAAGTTTAAATGAATAAGTATTCAATTTTTTATAAGAAAAATTCTCTTTTTATAACTTTTGAAGGTTATTCCCATCAATGTAATATATCATTGAAGAAGAAGATAACAATAATAATCTAAACGAAAATATGAAAGAGAACAAGACACAGAAAATAGAAAAGGGTAATCGTCGCAATAGAATAAAAATAACTGAAATATTTCATACCATGTATACACATTTTCAAATTATATAAATGCTTGTATTGCAATGTCTTTTTACAATTTTTATTGCTTTTTCCAGGCAACATAACCCCGCGCGCCCCAGACGCCATGATACGCTACATCCTGACCGCCTGTGGCCCCGTCGTCAACTGGAAGAGGGTGTCCGCCTTCGGCTTCTGCGAGTTCAGCTCCCCGGAAGCGGGCCTGCGCTGCGTACGTCTACTTCACGACAGAGACATCGGTGGCAAGCGATTGGTGGCCAAGGTGGATGCCAAGACTACCACATTGTTAGAGGCCTATAAAAGTAAGAACGCAATTTTTTTAAATTTTTTTACAATAGCTCCACACAGCCCCGATGAAAATATGTTCTCTCAGGCCTGTGTTCATTGGGAGGCGGGAATGGGTACCGCCGCCCCGGGAGCCTTTATTGGATGACCAACACCTCTGCCATGGGTCGCCCCAAGTGGTTCGCTACGTTTGGTGATTTAGCGGGGGTGCCCAGGTTCATGGGGTGAGTTTTGTCTAGGTCTTGGAAGCGGAGGACCAGGACACGCTGAATCCCAGTTTCCTACCCACCCCTTAAACCCTTTTCCTTCCCAGAACTCCCTTCTGCTTCCTTTCCTTAAAAAAAACCCTCCACACAGCATCCGCAAAGATGACATGACATAGGCCCTGAGGGAAATTATTTTCCTCAGGGCCTCCTGTGTGGAGCTCAGGTAAGAAAAAAAAAGTAATCTTTGGCGATGCTATGTGGAGGGTCTTTTAATGCAAAGGAAGGAGAAGAAGTTCTGGGAAGGGTAAGGTATGAGGGGTGAGTAGGAATCTGGAGACATTGAGTCCAGGAGTGACGGATGTATGAATCCATCCCTCACTGTGGTGCAAGACAATGTTCCAAGAGAGTTCCTGGAGAAGTCAAAGGGACTACCTGAACCATTCTCTCCTAATCTGGCCTGCCATGCAGCTGGTGGGCAGACATATCCGCCGCCAAGACCCGGACAAACCTCACCCCATGAATCTGGGCACCCCTGCTAAGTCACCAAACGTAGCAAACCACTTGGGGTGACCAATGGCAGAGGTGTTGGTTATCCAATTAATTGTTCCCGGCGCGGCGGTACCAATGTTTTTAGTTCTGGCATCATTTTTAAGACCCACACTCCTTGTCTATACAAGGTTTCCGGGGTTAAGTGCATTAACTTCGGGAGGTGATTCTACATGTTGGTAGAAGTAAAAAAGAATAATTACTTTTTCTGAAATTCCAACTTTTTTTTCCCATACAAAAAGATATACCTACTAAAAATCCTCAGTGTAAGGTAAAATTTACTCGATAAAGTTGCTGTTAGCTTGCCGGGCGCGATTGTTCAACGTTGCTTGGTAATATTAATGCTGCCCGCACACGCCGGTCTAATTTTATCTTTTTACCACAAAACTACCCCTAAAAGTTGGAATTTCGAAAAAACTTATTTATCTTTTTTACTTATACAATCATGTATATAATGCACTTTACCCCCGGTCACCCTGTATATATTTGTTCGAAGCTTGTGACTCTTCAAAGAAAAATCGCAGAATAGGTGGCTATGGGCTCGGAACACTGTGAACACTTGTCGCTGTATTATTTGCTAGGGTAGGTTACGTTTGTTAGATCCTTGTACCTGTATCATTCCCTCAGCGGTATCGTGTAGTTGCCTGCTTCGCTCATGACTTGGAACGATTGTGAGCACTTGTCGCTGTATTATTTGCTAAGATAGGTTACATTTGTTAGATCCTTGTACCTGTATCATTCCCTCAGCGGTATCGAGTAGTTGCCTGCTTCGCTCAGGACTTGGAACGATTGTGAGCACTTGTCGCTGTATTATTTGCTAGGATAGGTTACGTTTGTTAGATCCTTGTGCCTGTATCATTCCCTCAGCGGTATCGAGTAGTTGCCTGCTTCGCTCAGGACTTGGAACGATTGTGAGCACTTGTCGCTGTATTATTTGCTAAGATAGGTTACATTTGTTAGATCCTTGTACCTGTATCATTCCCTCAGCGGTATCGAGTAGTTGCCTGCTTCGCTCAGGACTTGGGACGATTGTGAGCACTTGTCGCTGTATTATTTGCTAGGATAGGTTACGTTTGTTAGATCCTTGTACCTGTATCAGTCCCTCAGCGGTATCGAGTAGTTGCCTGCTTCGCTCAGGACTTGGAACGATTGTGAGTACTTGTCGCTGTATTATTTGCTAGCATAGGTTACGTTTGTTAAGACGCTGATAGTTCATAGTATACACTCTATTGTTATGTAAAAACCCCTGTGCGTACATGTAACAACAAAATAACAATTGCCCAAATCTCCAGATGAGCAGCGAGTGAAGATGGGCAAGCCGACGGTGGCCGAGGGTTCCACCTCGGAGACCAGTGCAGAAGAGGACTATCTGGATGAGCAGCAGCGCGCGCTGGACGACTCCACGCTGGAGAGGATCCAGCACCTGATCGGAGAGTACCAGGATGACATGAACAACTATGAAGCCATTCAGTTAGGTAAGTTGACAAAAGTTTTTTTTCTTTCTTGAATTCAATTCAATTTATTAATTTAAAAAATATTACAAAATTAACATTTAAGATCAGATAAGCAGATTTAAACTAACAGCCACAAAGCTTGCCGTCTAAATTGTGCTTCATTGATGTTAAACATATCGATATTTGAAGTGATTCTATTTAACAACAAGACAGCTCTCCCGAATGGCATAACCATTGGCAAGTTAGTTCTTCAAGCTGGGAGATAAAACAGTCAATGCTGTCGGTGACGGAGATAACCATCGGGAACATAGAAACTAATGCTCTCCATGATAGTAGAGTTTTCGAACCATCCACGAATCAGTCTGAAGAAATGTGTCACAATGAGCACATCCCTTTTGCCCCGTTTAACCTCTAATAGGCCGGAGATGCAAATCCACGCGAAGTTTGTGCGCATGCGCGCGGAATTTTTTTTTGAAAAAAATATGTTTGTCTGCGATTTTGACCCTTCTATGTACAGAATTTGTATGAAGGACAAGGTCAGAATCGCTGGCGCCAACATTTACCCATGAGACAGGCAAAAATTTCATTCACCTGGCAACCCCAGAATATTTTTAAACGATTTTATCTGTGTGAATGTCAAATTTGCCGCGATTCTTAAAGTCCGATGCGTGTTACTTGACGAAAACATCGTAAAACCTTTCAATTTACGTAATTAGCGCAAGTAATGTTGTTTTGGTAAATAGTTTATTGTTCTAGGAATGTGTTTCGGTCAATAAAATATACGATAGCTCAAAATTAATCCCCAAAACATTCAATTCAAAATTCAAAGTGGTGCTTATTTAGGAAATTTCCGTGTTTTTCTTGGCCTTTGACGGGTTAAGAGATGCACCGTGACGTGGATCATTTGGAATCAGACGAAATTCAGGAGAAAGAAAGGCGAATAAGCCTTGTTTGTTATATGATTATTTTACAATAAAAGAGAAATAATCTAAGGGAACCGGCTCTTTTATAAAAAAATCAACACACCGACACATTTTAACCACTGGAGCGATCAAGCGAAATGAATAAATTTGCCTCGATTGCTTGAGATTTCCCAGGTCATTTTTTAAATTTTTCGCAAACATTAAAAAAATCATACCTTCAAATTTTAACATGGAAACATAAATACTTATTATAGTGCTATATAGCCAATGAATTAGCCTGTATTTTACCGTTTATCTCATATTTGTAGGATTTATAAAAAAAAATCTTATAAAATCGTAAACTTTATAACTGCGAATTCTGCATATTTTTTTTTTTTTTTTTTTACTTGAAACTGCCGTGAGGGGTACTTATTTGAGTCTACATAGAATATTTTCGACATCTGTATGTTGTGTGGTATACTTGATAATGAAAGGGCATATCTATGGAAAAAGGACTTAATTTTTTCCGTAAACAGCTTATTTAAATTTCGGCGGGAAAAAAATATTTAAAATTTTTTATTCTAAAATAGTCTACGAAGTTTGGATTTGCGACATCTATGATCATAATAGATAAAGCATTTCAATAGCTTAGTTTTAAAATAAATGACTTTCCAAGGAAATGTTTATAATTACAATAAATGTTTTACGAATGGTAGGAAAATGTGGTCCATTTTTGGACTGCTATCAATTGCAGAAAAGTTAATTTGGTCCATTTTTCGACCAAAATCGCTCCAGTGGATATATTTTTAAGAAACGACATCTCACATCTCATCGCGTCAGAAGCCTGTTTGGAGTTAATGTAAAAAAAATAAAAATGTTGTATTTTCTTTCCACAGAAGAACAGATAGAAAAGAGAAACCGCATCCTGCAAGAGGCTGACATCGAAGAGGAGAAACGCGACGTGATCCACCGCGAGATTGGCAAATTCAGGGAAATCATGAAGGTTAGTACATACGTAAAACATAGCGTGATATTCGCACAATAATATACAGTGCACACTACTCTCTGTCACACTCATAAAAATCAATCGTATCTCAAATCAAAAAAAATCAAACTCTTCTTTTTGCTTTTTATTTTTTTTTTAAATAATTTTTTATCACTACCTATCCCATTTTCATTCAGACGATGGTCATAATAAGGCCTGAAATATTTTTCAAGATTTTGAAAATCTTTTCCGGTCCTTCTCTAATTCAACTGATCCACGTAAAATCATTGATTTTTCTGCATCATATGGTGTTTATATGGAATCCATTTTGAAAAATCTCCCTCCAAAAGCCTGACTTCAAAGTGAAAAAAGGTATAAATGTTATATATTCAAGATGGCTGCCGCAATTTGGCGGCCATCTTGAATAAGTGCCCCTCATATGATATATATGTAGTCGACAGTTACTAGTGTTGAAAACCTTACCTGAAAGTGTATAAAATGCTGTTATTATTTATATATTATTATTATAATGATTGTGAGGCACGTTAAGGCCATGTCAATTGTACTTTATGCTCAATATTGGTCCCGTTGCTTAGGTTAATCACGCTCATGTGAAGTGACGTGAAAAGTACGTGAATTGAGCTAAACACAGCGTTTGGCATCGGAGTGAGCGCTTGTTCCATGTTGTGTCGGTGAGTCTTGATGCTAAAAATATCACAATTGCAAGCCCATTGACGCCGTTTGCGCTAAATTATACCAAAAAAAAAAACAAAACGTACAAAAAAACATAATTTCAATGTATATCACCACCTTATGGAGATCTTGCATTTTGAGGGAAAGAAAGAAAAGTCTTTAAAACTAATTTTGAAAGAATTTCAGTTTTTATTCTTATTTTATGCCACTGTTGCACAACCTGCGGTCCAAATTAACTTTTACTACTGGTCGATTTGCAAAATGAAAGTGTTTGCGGTAATTTCGGTGAAAGTTCACATCGAGGGTAAACTTAAAAGAAGTCATAATCTGATCTTTCATAGATGGCGCTAGTTTAATTATTTTAGGTTAAAACACTTTTTGCAAGATAACCACTGGAGCGACAGCGCATTTTAAAACCTTTTTTTCCGTTTGCTCGACATTTTCAGAAGATCATTTTTTTTTTTTTTTAATTAACCTGTATTTTACTGTTTATCTCATATTTGTAGGATTTATAAAAAAAATATTAAAAAATTGTAAAATTTAAAACCGTGCGAATCCTGCATGTTTGTTACTTTGAAACTGCCGTGAGAGGTACTTATTCAAGTGAACATAGAATGTTTTCGATTTCTGTATACTGTCTGTGGTATACTTGATAATGAAAGGTGCATATCTATGGAAAAATAACCGTAAACAGATGATCAGAAATTTTTTGTGAAAAAAATATTTAAAAAATATATTTTTAACATCGTTATAAAATAGTCTATGAAGTTCGGATTTGTGACATCTATGGTCATAATAGATAAAACATTTCAATAGCTTCGTTTTAAGTCCAAAATAACATACGTGGGAACTACAAAGGTTTTAAAAAAAAAAAATTGCCGAATCAAGGAGATAATTGCCTTTTTATCCGGAAAGCAATCGGAGACATTTAAATTGGCGCCAAAATATGGCAAATATCGCTCCAGTGGTTATGCTTTGAAATATTTAGGTTGCATGAATTCATATCTTCTGTTTCGTAGGCGGCGCTATTTGAGTATTTTTTTGGAAAAAAATGCTTCAAAATATATAGATGAATCATTGGTTTTTGCCTTTACATACAAAACATGAATAAATAATTTTGTTTGTGTAGGAGATAATACCCCAAACATAAATCACGATAATACTTTTGGCGGTGAAAATCTCAAATCATATCTATTGAAAAATTGATAAATTTCCTCGTCATTTAAATGAAAAATATACTACTTTTCTTTTACTTTTATTTATAAATTAATTTTTGGCTAACATTTTTATCTTCCTCTCGATTTTTTTCCAAATTGGTTTTAATATTAAGGCTTTGGTGTATAATCGACTCCGTTCTTTTGGGATTGAACCCTTTGCAACAAAATCCAACCAAAATAATAGATTATATTCAAGAAGGATCTCAAATCTCTCTTATGTTTGAGAAATGTAAAGTTTTTTTAGTTATATTTATTTTATTTATAATGATTTGTGAATTGTTTCAATGGGCTAGCAAAAATAACTAGACTTCTTCCTTCCCATCCCTTCGTACATTAAAACAGTCTGTTTCAATGAATTCATATAAATTATTATGTTTAAATGAATTCAATTTGAAAAGGAGGAATAGTTTACATGCATTTTCAGATAAATTAGGCCAGTTGAAATATGTATTCAGGTAAATAATGTTAAATGTCTGATAAATTATCAAAGTTCAAATGTGTATTAAGATAATCCACCAGAATTCAAGTTTGTAATAAGATGACCCCCCTAATTTCAAGTGTGTATTAGGATAATCCACCCAAATTCAAGTTTGTATTAAGATGATCCATCCAATTTCAAATGTGTATTAAGATGATCCACCCAATTTCAAGTGTGTATTAAGATGATCCACCCAATTTTAAGTGTATGATAATTCACTCAAGTTAAAGTGTGTACATATTATGATAATGCATTCAAGTTTAAGTGTGTTCATATTAACCCGTCTGCTTGTTTAGGAATAAATACCAAAAACGTCCCGAACGACCTTACATTTTAAAAGCTATATATCTCTCTTCCTCTCATGCAAACATATGTATTTTTCTTTTAACCAGAAAGAGAACGAAATAATGCTTCTTATTGTCTTTGAAATATGAAAGCTATCTTAGAAAGATATTTTACAATCTCGATTCAAAGTGACGGTTTCAGAATTTACGGGCAAAATCGAGTCTTCCGGATTGTGAGGTGCGATTGAACCAAGCAGACGGATTAAAGCAATTCATGCAAGTTAAGTGTGTACGTATTTAGGTAATTCATGCAAGTTTTAAGAGTGTATTAAGATAAATCCTGCAATTTCAATTGTGTACTAAGATAAATATTGCAAGTTTAAGTGTGTATTAATATAAATCATGCCAGTATAAGTGTGAATGTATTTAGATAGATGATTCCAATTCACGGAAATTGTCAGTTTTAATGTATATTCACATTAATAATACAATAATTCAAGTGTGGTTTCAGGTAAATCATGCACGTTCAAGTGTGTGTTCCATATTGTGAAGTCAGTTTAAATGTTTATTATGATAAATAAAGCAAGTTCAAGGGTACATCCCTTTAAGTTCAAGTGTATACATATTCCAAGTTATAATTATGTAAGTTTAAATGTTTATTCAGATAAATCATGCAAGTTCAATTGCGTACATATTCCAAGTTATAATGATGTAAATGTTTATTCAGATAAATCATGCAAGTTCAAGTATGTATATATTCCGAGTTATAATGATGTAAATGTTTATCCAGATAAATCATGCAAGTTCAAGTGTGTACATATTCCAAGGAATCTAAGATGTAAGTTCAAATGTTTATTCAAATAAATCATGCTAGTTTAAGTGTGTACGTATTCTAAGTTATAATGATGTAAGTTCAAATGTTTAATCAGATAAATCATGCAAGTTCAAGTGTGTATGTATTCCAAGTTATAATGTTGTAAGTTCAAATGTTTAATCAGATAAATCATGAAAGTTCAAGTGTGTATGTATTCCAAGTTATAATGTTGTAAGTTCAAATGTTTATTCAGATAAATCATGCAAGTTCAAGTGTGTATGTATTCCAAGTTATAATGTCGTAAGTTCAAATGTTTATTCAGATAAATCATGCAAGTTCAAGTGTGTACATATTCCAAGTTATAATGTTGTAAGTTCAAATGTTTATTCAGATAAATCATGCAAGTTCAAGTGTGTACATATTCCAAGCTATAATGTTGTAAGTTCAAATGTTTATTCAGATAAATCATGCAAGTTCAAGTATGTATGTATTCCGTTATAATGTTGTAAGTTCAAATGTATAATCAGATAAATCATGAAAGATCAAGTGTGTATGTATTCCAAGTTATAATGTTGTAAGTTCAAATGTTTAATCAGATAAATCACGAAAGTTCAAGTGTGTATGTATTCATGTTGTAAGTTCAAATGTTTATTCAGATAAATCATGCAAGTTCAAGTGTGTATGTATTCCAAGTTATAATGTCGTAAGTTCAAATGTTTATTCAGATAAATCATGCAAGTTCAAGTGTGTACATATTCCAAGTTATAATGTTGTAAGTTCAAATGTTTATTCAGATAAATCATGCAAGTTCAAGTGTGTACATATTCCAAGTTATAATGTTGTAAGTTCAAATGTTTATTCAGATAAATCATGCAAGTTCAAGTATGTATGTATTCCGTTATAATGTTGTAAGTTCAAATGTATAATCAGATAAATCATGAAAGATCAAGTGTGTATGTATTCCAAGTTATAATGTTGTAAGTTCAAATGTTTAATCAGATAAATCACGAAAGTTCAAGTGTGTATGTATTCCAAGTTATAATGTTGTAAGTTCAAATGTTTATTCAGATAAATCATGCAAGTTCAAGTGTGTACATATTCCAAGTTATAATGTTGTAAGTTCAAATGTTTATTCAGATAAATCATGCAAGTTCAAGTGTGTACATATTCCAAGTTATAATGTTGTAAGTTCAAATGTTTATTCAGATAAATCATGCAAGTTCAAGAGTATACATATTCCATGTTATAATGAAAGTTTAAATGTTTATTTAGATAAATCATGCAAGTTCAAGTGTGGACATATTCCAAGTTATAATGATTTAAGATTATGCCGGGTCTAAAGTGATATCTGCCAGTTACATATTACGTATTTACTTTTGATACATATTCCAATAACTTTATTTATTGATTGAATGTAAAAGTTCCTAACATCATTTCCCAACCATCCAATCCTCGAAGAAGTCTTCTCAATTTGTGTTTCATTTTAATTATAGTTATAGTCTGTAATTTTTTTATATTTTAATTCAAATAGATTGTACGCTAATCTACGCTTCACCACCGGCATTACATAAATAATTTAAAAAAATCGTGTTTCAACTGTCGAAGATCTGCAAGAAAATTCTCAAATAGAGATGATACGAATAATTCTGAGAATTATGATACGAATAATAACTGAAGAATAGCAAATTGTAAATGAATCTCTGCTATCCTAACTCAAATACATTTTTCTATTGAGTTCCGTGTTTTAGTTCATAATTTATATTTATTAAATACCATTAAATGAATGTCGTTAATCAGTCAGCTGTTCGAGGGCTAAGAAATGCTATTTTCAAGAGAGACACTGTATGTATTGTAGAATCACAGCAGAATTGAAGGCTGTTGTGATAGCTCAGTGGTTTTAGTAGATGACCAGATGTCGGAAAGTCCTGAGTTAAAACCCCATTGCCAAAACGTGCCATTTGATGGGGTGATTGCGTTGAAAAAAGCCAGCGTTACAGAGGTTGATGTTATTTACAGTGAAATATTGTAAAATACTCTGCCTATCGTTTCTGAAGGATCAGCTAAAAAGCCACATTTGTACTTGTATGTTTAATATTCTAAAAAAAGATACATATTTCACATATAAATGAAAATGTTTAGATAAAAATGCCGTGATTCATAAACGCTTCGTTACAATCAAAAGGTTTTTTTCCACTTTGGCAATTTTTAATCATTTTTGAAGAGTATGCACTTTTTTCACTAGAAGGTTGATTTTTAAGATTGAAACACTCAAAAACTAGAGAGTAAAAAATTAACCGCACTTGCCCACCGCTGTGTTTTAATGTCTACCGACAACCAATCTCGGAAGCGACCGCCGACAGGGATCGATTGAGTAAAATAGTACAAAAGCTGAGATTTAAACTAGTCCTGGGTCGATCGATCGTTTTACACGACCCGGGTCGCTCACGACACACTGGCGTCACGAGCGGGTCGCGAAGACCCGCTCTTTTCGTGACACAAAATACGAAACTCGATTACTCATCATCCAGTTACTTTCTACGGGCGCGCCGCACGGTAGACGGTCGTCGCCCAGACCGGTCAAGTCATACGCGACACAAAACCCAGGTTATAATTGTGTGAACGTTCTCTCACAGCTCACACCTGTAACTAGTAATGTCATGTCCCAGAAATGAATTTTAAAAAAGACATGCTTCAGGGGTAAAAAAAACAATTTTTTATCATGTTTTGAAGGATATAAAAACCTTGTAAAAAAAGTGTTGTTCTGAAGCTTTTATTGAGAATTTAAATAAGTAAATTAGCTGTAAGCTGTAATGCTTTATTATAATTTCTTTTTATTAAGGTCAGACATTTTACAATTTTACCAGTTTATACTTTCTATTACAATGCACAATTACATTCACACTCACACGAATAATTATAAGTTTTTATGTAAACAACACCAACAAAAAGTGAAAAGAAATGCACTTCACCCGTTGATTAACAATACCAAGATACGCTGTAATTAAAAACGACGCCGTGTCTAGTCGAATATTCATAAATCGAATCTACTAAACAATCCCGCAATGAAGTGACACACGGGCAGGAAGCAGGATACTGTTACGTCACGCACATGTGTTTGTTGATCGGCAATCGGCGGCCGAATGTGTCGCAGTTCGCGAGTTCTGGGAGCTGACAAGTCTCGCCACTCGCCACATGGGCACCCGGCGATCGGTCCGTGAGTCACGGGGTGCAGGAATGTGTCGTAGTTCGCGGGTCGCGGGAGTGCGTCGCGTTGTTCTTGTCGTGTTGTTTGCGAGTCGCGGATCGTGAGACCCGGGTGCTGATGATTAAATAACCTGCTCGCTCTTTGGTGGCTCGTGAGCGGGTTTCGACGATCAGGTCTTTCACGTTTGACCCAGGACTAATTTAAATGATTAATGCGGTAAAATGATGCATAGAGATCAATTCGATGTGTACGTATGAAATTAATTCGGGAAATACATACACGACAACGATTATACGAGCGATCGATCGAGATTTCACTGTATTATCAATATTTTATGTCTTATCATGACAGTGAAGTCTAATTTAACATTTTGAACAAATTTTAAATGCGCTCACTTTTTTTGTTTATGCGGAAACATTGTAGATTACTGCGTAATTTTGCCAGGGTGAGCGTAGATTTCAGTTAGCGCTAATAACATGATATTAAATGATCGCAAACTCAGTATTTGTAAGTTACGGGCAAGCGATCGATTACTTTTATACCCGGCCCAAAGATGGTGTGTGATTTCGAATATTAACGTTGAAATTATCTTGTTACCTAATATAAAGTCTATGTTAAATTCTATATTATTTGATGCTAGATTCAATTTATCAACTTCTGTAAGTATTTTAGTTTTTATTTTTGTTACAGCTGTTTCGGCTTACAAGGTCATTTTCAATCTGTGGTTAAAACACTTTGATACAACTTATTTTATAGGATTCTAAATGTCAATTTTTGAAGGTGTCTAAATTGATTTATTACCGGTTAAACCAATTTACTAAGAAACTAATTGAGACACTAGACACTATTGTGTGGGGTATTTCTTCTACTGTCTGCTGTCTCAATTAGTTTCTCAGCAAATTGGTTTAACCGGTAATAAATCAATTTAGACACCTTCAAAAATTGACATTTAGAATCCTATAAATAAGTCGTCTCAAAGTGGTTTAACCACAGTTTGAAAATCGCCTTGTAAGCCGAAACAGCTGTAACAAAAATAAGAACTAAAATGTTTACAAAACTTGATAATAATTTTATTTAAATTAAATAAATAAAAAATGGAGCTCTCCGATTTAAACACTAAAACTTATCAGTCGAAAACTGAACAGTCCTTTACAAAATACAACAAACATTACTTATAAATGCACTATGCACATATTAGAGGCTGTAAAACTATTTAAAAAAAAAATAAACAAATTGCAGTCCTTTTATGAAAAAAGCTGTCATCGTGAGTTTCATTACCCGGGAGTATTAAAAAAATCTTCAACTACCGTTATTACCGTTATTCGTTAAGTATTTAAATGATAAAAAGCAACGATGATCACACCATCTTAAGCCTTAACATGATAAAGCGGACAGCAGCCATCGAAGCGGACATATATATGAAGAGACTATAACAAAATGGAGGCCATCTTGGATAACCAAAATCAAAATGGACGCCAGTTATATATATACCAATTACAAAAATGAACACTTTCGACCCTACAGGCAGATGAAATTCGGTGAGTATGGATGTATTACTGAATTAGGTGATAAAAAAAAATATTTTGAGAAATTATAAAATGACTCAATGTTGTGTTATTTTTGTGATAAAATTTAGGCACCAAAAAAATTGATTTGACACTAAATGATGCTTTCAATTATTAAAGATATTTTTTAATAGTACTTGCTTAGTTGTAAGAATTTTCAGGTTTTCTATTGTCGACTACACATTTGATTGTTACCAGAATTTGTCTATGGTTATTTTTTTCGCAACATTTTTTTTCTAAATGCAATCTATGGAATCTGTTTCTGTCAGTTGTTTATGATTACGTTTTAATTATTGTCTATAATAGTTGTGAACAATGAATATTTCGAAATATTGGATGAGTTTGTGTAATTGAGAAATAAATATGTTGACAAGAGATGGAATGGCTGGTAAGGGAATTTAAGCAAAAGTTAATATAGCGAATTTATTGGATGGAGGACTGAATGCAGTTGCCAATATTAAAAGTTGTCAAAGAAAGGAAGGCTAGCAGTCCACAATGGAGTTCTGATACCAACCCTAACCAAGTACGACCGAATTACGAAAGGGTTACTGTAGTATCTGTAAATCGCAATGATTAAGACTATTTGAAATGTTTTGAGAAACTTCCAAGTGAGATTGAGGTTCGTTGAGATTACAAGTTGCTTTATTTACATTATCGTAAAGTTTACAATTAATATTTAATTGGACTAGACGTCCTTAGTCTAGTAGGCTCTAAGTTATTCTGTCGCTGCGGGACGCCAGACTGCTGGCGTCTGCTCGACTACTAGATGGCTGTCATCGGAACTGTTCGTACATTAGACATGAACAACCAAAATGATGCTGTTCTAAAATAATACTTAACTGACATCTGTTGAGATACCGCAAAATTTTGTATAACTAACTATTCAACGACATCTATTGAAGGATGTTGAAACCTAACCTATGTATGAATTTGAATGAAGCAAGATGGATGTGCCGGGACAGACATGTATTGCGTTCCAATCTCTCTGTCGACCCTTGGAAACAGCATTATAGGCTGCACACAGAAATTGATTAAGATTAAGAAAGGGACGCTTAGTTTGAGTGTATATAGCAGATGGATAGAGAATGGCACAATAAAGTGAATTAAAAACTTGAGTTGCAATGTCAAAAGTTACAATAAGATTTATGTATGAATGTGAATCTAGTGGGGAGTTAGTTCCAAGACAGTGATGTGGTATTCTATCTTCTCTGCCTACCCCTGCAGCGAATAGTGGTTGGATAGTTTAGATTTCTAATTTTAAATATGTTCGATCACTTATATTTTCGTTTCTTTTAATCATTGTTCAATTCTTTTCAAAATTGTTCAGCTTACCAGTTTACTTACAATTATTATTGTCTATTAGTTGTCTTTGGTTGTCTGTGTCTTGATGTGATGAAATATAACTTCAACGTCTGCTGATTTATCTCTGGTTTCTCTGTGGTTTTTCTTTCTGCAATTGTCTATGACAATTTTTTTCAGATTTTGAACTTCTACGGCGCGCCCCATAGCAGCTATCGAACTCACGCATAAATAAATCCGTATGAAATAAAATTTACAATGTTAATTTTTATGAAACTCTATTTTATTTTTAAAAAATACATACCTGCCATTAATCTTAACAAGCCATTTTCAAATTTCCTTCGATTTAGAAAATTTATCCAACAATTTTTTTCATAATGAAATATTTTTAAAAATTGTCCTCTTGGTTCAAAATATCATTGGGACAAATAATAGAATTTGAATCGGCACAAATAGAAGCCTCTCTTAAATTTGGCTCCGGAAATATTTATTTAAAAGCATTAAATATATATATTGCATTTTTTCTTCTCTCTATTGTAATAAAGTTTTCAATTGATTGTTAACCTATTGACTGCCCAAGTCACCTAAAGGTGCTGACACCGAATTTGCTCACAAGCCAATTACGTCTAACGGTGCGCGTTTTCTACTTACTATACAGTATTATCTCACTAATGATTCGCTAAGTTTGATTCAGCAGAGGTGCCCTGTTTCGTAGGGTGAGGTTTTTCCGGGTTCGGATCCTGGTGGTGACCGACGTGACAGTCCAATTCGAGAGAGATTGGTTGAGGGTGACCTTTTGACTTCTCCAGCAGGACTCTCTCGGAACATCGTCTTGCACTTGGATGGATAGATTCATACTTCCATCACTCCTGGACCCACTGACCCCCCAGATTCCTATCCAACCCTCATAACATTTTCCTTCACAGAACTTCCTCTCCTTCCTTTCCTAAAAATATCCTCCACACAGTATTCATAAACATGACGGGCCCTGAGGGGAATTATTTTCTTTAGCCCTTTCTTTAACCCTTTAGAAATTTTGATGTATTTTTTCAGATGGCCAAAATATTTCAGTAGCTTTACAATAAAATTCAAATAAATGGAATATTTCTCAACATATTCGAAAACTAAAAACTGTTTTTGAAAGGTGATGAAATACGCTTTCAAATTTTATAATTTGTAATAAACATGTTAATATAAACATTTTGAATGCAAACTTTAAAAAGTTTTAAAAATGGCACACTTTACGTTTTTTTCTAACTAAAATTACTGATAAAAAAAAAAACCCATCCATATTTTGTTACACAAATGTATTATAAACGTTATTTTCACCTCACTTTTTAAAATAATTATTAAAAAAATCCCATATTTCAAAATGCATTTCGAAACTTTGGTTTCATAAAGGTGTACATTTTACTTCTTTTGTTATTAGTTTTTGTATTTGAATATAAAGCGTAGTCTTTTCTCTTTCTAACACCGTTTATATCATGTTTCTCACTATGGTAGTAAGGAAGATACAATGATTTCTATGAGACCTATAGAGTTGTTCCGAAAACCGAACAGAGACTTTAAGGGTCAATACTTGAGTGTCAATACTTGATCAGTGATTGTCGCTGTTAGCTTACATAATATTTATTTATTAACCTCTAAACGGCCGGAGCCGCGGACTTGCGCGCAGCTTTTGCGCATGCGCGAAAAAAATATTTCGAAATAAAAAAGTTTGACCGCGATTTTGACCCTTCTATGTACAGAATTTGTATGAAAACAAGGTCAGAATCGCTTGCGCCAACATCATTGATGATATAGCCACTAGTTTCATTCATCTGACAACACCAGATTATTTTTAAATGATTTTTATCTGTGGAATCGAAATGTCATTTTTGGCGCAAATTAAAGCTGTCAGTTTTGACGCGTGTTCCTCGACTAAAACATCATAAAACCTATTAATTTACGTAATTAACGCAAGTAATGTTGTTTTGGTGCATAGTTTATTGTTCTAGGAACGTATTTCAGTCAATGAAATATACGATAGCTCAAAATTGATCAACAAAACATTTAATTCAAAATTCAAAATCGTGTTTTGTTACGAAATTTCCGTATTTTCCTGGAATTTGCGGACCTTTGACAGGTTAAAGAAAGCCGTTTGAGTAAATTCGTTATTCGAAAAGGGCTGGGCAGTTAAAAGGTTTACAAATAAATGAAAAATGCAGTTTATTTTAAAGAAGAACAATACCTGTGTAAAAAGTAAACATCCAAAGATAATCTTTTTGATTTATAACAGAGTCCCTTTTATGTGTTTGGTTTCTTCCTACTTGTTGTTTTAATCTGGTTTTCATTTGGCCACGTGTCTAGAAACAAGAGGAGGCAAAGGAGGTGACGCGCCGCAAACGCGAGACGGAGGAGCAGAGGGAGCGAGACAGAGAGAAGGAGAAGGTGGAGCGCCAGGAGAGGGAGAAGACCGAGAGGCAGGAGCGAGAGGCCAACAAGGAGCGAGACAGGGAGAGGGACAGGGATAGAGACAAGGAAGAGAGGAAGAGTAAGGAGAGGGATCGCAAGTCCAGAAGAAGGAGCAAGTCAAGGTGACATACCTAAATATTTCGACCCTTTGGAGCACAAATGTGCCAAGTCACTGGAGACCAATTGTTTAAGAGTCTGTGAATCCCAACAGAGTTTAACATCAATTACAATACCAAGATAATGCTTTTAGTTTGGGTTGTACGCAGACTGTAAGCCATTGAGAAAAATTGTTTGGACATTAATGTAATTTGAAACGATCGATGCTCCTTCGTTGGTTGACCTCTTTTGTTTATTGAGAGTGTTAGATATTATTTATATCTACATTATTTTAACTATATATATTACTTTTTACTCACATTTGAGATTCATAAGATCATTGATATAAATGAGAAATAGTATTGGTCCTAAAATACTTCCTTGGGGGATACCATACTTAATTTTAACCAACCAAAAAGAACCAAGCAAAAACCAAAAAGCATTCTCTACCAGATATCTAGCTCCCAAATAGGTTTAGGGTTGATTCAGTTAATGCCATTTTTGGTTGTTGTTATAATGAATGCGAGGTAGTTCTGTTGTTTTTCTTTGATTATTGTAGAATTGGTATAAAAATTTGGACTTGTCTAATTTGGACATTCTTATTTGGACATTCTTTTAGGCAAACTAGTCAGTGCCTAAAAGAATGGAGGAAAAAGCATAGATTTCCCTCAAAAAGTTATTTTTGCATTTTGTCAGACTTGGCACTTTGTGCTCCAAATGGTCGATTTATTTATTGTACTTTGAGATGGTCTTTTTTTAATTTTATTTTCCTATATGCACAATTATAACAATTACAATCTTCCATAAGCTATTAACGCAACATCAATTATTATTGCTACAGCAACAACAACATATTGTGACAACAACATATTGTGACGACAACAATATATTGTGACGACAACGACATATTGTAACGACAACAACATTATGTGACAACAACATATTGTGACGACAACAATATATTGTGAAGACAACGACATATTGTAACGACAACAACATTATGTGACAACGAAAGGATGAGCCAGTTATCCTATGAAGAACACCATAAAATACCTCCACATCTTTGTATCGACAAATCATTTTAAATACATGTTTTACTGTACTTATGCACACTAATAGTATCAAAAGTTTTTCCAACTAGTTTGGAACACCCGTTCGCAGTCCCCTCTTATTTCCAAGATCATCATCAACACTAAATCAAATTGTCCTTAAAAAATAATTATTTAATTTAATCAACAACACTAACATCATTGTTCAATGGCATACTGAGAAGCAAGCTGGAGTACGCATACGATGTTTGGGCACCGTGCCACCAGAAGTACATTGATATGTTAGAGCAAATCCAGAAGAAATTCCTCAGGTATGTTTATATGCGGAAGCATGGAACCTATCCAATATTCATGCACCAAATTGACTTACTTGAGGAAACTGATTCTGTGGGTCTGGAAAATAGGCGGAAAGCAAGTCTTGCTACTCTGTCTTTCAAAATTTGTAACAATTTCATCGATAGCCCATTCCTCTTGGGATGCTACGATTTATATGTACCAGACCACTAAAGACAAGAGTCGATATCATGATCTGTTCAGAATACCAAAAGGCAAAACAGACGTCCTGGTAAAGCATAGCATGATGAAGGGAGTGGTGCTGTTAACCGCTTCTGTGCCAAGAGCGAGATTTCTCGCATTCTTGGCCGTGCCCAGCAGGCTGGTCATAGAAAAATAGCGAGTTATCTCGCTATTCTTTGAGCAAGATTTTATTTATTTTTTTATTTTTTATATATTTTATTTTATTTTTTTTTTTTTTTTTCAAGATTTTCGCTAAGTCATTTAAATATCCTTTCAAGGTGTAATGTTTTTCATTTATAAAAATAAGATTTAAAAATGATTTATTTTGATTAAAAATTCATGGCCTGCTGTTCACAGCTACACTCCTACATACTGGCATTTAAAAGGTTAAATGAACTTGCAAATCATTTGGATGTAAGTGACTGTTCTCCAAAAGCCTTAAAACTTATTGAAGAGTCACCTGCCTAAATGCTGATATGATAACTAAATTGTAATGTAATTGGAATAATATTCTGTTGTACAATAATAATAAAAAAATAAACTGTAAATTAAATAATTATTTTTTGGACAATGACGAGGTCTTTTCCCAACATTTTAATTTGGTATACGAACAGGGACAAGGAGGACAGAAAGAGCAAAGACGTGGAGAAGAAATCTAAAAGGAGGACCAAATCAAGGTGATTAATTATTATTTGCTTTTCAACAAATTGATTAAATATTTTATTTATTTATTTATGGGGCAAACTCCGTGAGCAAGTCGCCAAAAGATCTCCCTAAGAAGAACCTCGTAAATTTTATGTGTATCACTTTGAACTATTCTACCTACATATATAGAATCAACCGTTCCTCGAATAATCGTTTATTTCTTCCAGTCCCGAATTAATTTCATACAAAACTCGCCGAAAACTACGAGTAGGGACGGAATATCACAGAAATTCAAATGTACGAAGGTAGACTGAAAAGTAATGTACACATGCTTGTAAAACACGAACAAAAACAAATAGCATGATCGGGCAAAAAGTACATTAAAGTACAATTCTTAAGCTTCAAAATTATATATTTATTTTTCAACATAATCACCGTTAACCTCTGAGTGGCCACGCCATTTCACGAAAATTCACGAAAGTTTACCTTGCGTTCACATAACACTAAAACACGTCTCCATTCTTCCGCTTCTCAAAATACACGGGATGAATTCAATGACCTCTAATTTGCGGGTACGTAAGAGGAGGAATGTCAGTTCCATATTCCACCTGGCGCGCTTCTGAAGCTAATTTTTTTCGCGCTGTACAAACATATGTGCATTACTTTTCAGCCTACCCTCGTAACTAGTGACTTACGATTATAACTAGTGACTTAAATTATAGCTAGTGACTTACAATTATAACTATTGGCTTACAATTATAACTAGTGACTTTCAATTATGAGATGGTCTTTTCGTATATGCAATCAAGTCCAAAATCAGTGAAACTGTCTCTTCCTCAATAAGGAGAGTGCTTAGAGTCTGGAGGAAGTGGGGAGGTAAGGGGATCGGAAGATGTGGACTGATAGAACTAATTATTATAAATGTTGTATTTTCAGATCTCGCGATAGGGAACGTGAAAGGGAACGGGACAGAGAGCGAGAGAGGGAGAAAGAAAAGGAGCGCGAGAGAGAAAGAGAAAGGTAATAATTATTTTTTTCTTTTAATTCAGCTTTCAAAATCATTTGCATGCACATAATATCACTATTTACAAAAGTCATTAAAAAAAAGTTCTAATAACAATAAGGAACTCCAGTGACAAATATTATGGCTTTAAAAAAATATGTTCATATAGACCAATAAACGCTGATTCTGAATATATAAGTTTTATTTAATAAATTAAATGCAGAATTTTTAAAAATATATGAAAAAGTCCATTTTTAATCGGGTCGTAAAAACACCCCGTCAAGTTGGCATTATTGAAATGTTTAGTGATGACGTCAGTGTTCGTCGTGTCGTGACGTCACCGTAAAGTCATTGTATGGGAATGTAGGAACGACACAAGCCATCTTATTAATTTATTCGTTTATTTACATACTGTTTATAGAGATTTAGTTGTTGTGTTTATTGAAACATTATTAAGGCCTAAATAATTTTTTTTATTTATTTTTTTTTTTTTTATTAGTAATAGAAGGTACATAAATTACAAATAAATTTTATACAGTATTTAATTACATAGTAGATATATTTGATGTACCCCCATAATTAAGCAAGGCTTGTGTGTATGGGGGGGTGAATATAAAAATAATGTTTCAAAAATAAAGGTGTCTCTTATTAGTTTATCTCTATTATTGAAAATATTCAAAAACTACTGCACAAAAAAATAGTAATGCTACTTCTAGGGAGAATACTTTGAACAACGAAATTCAAAATGGCGGCAGTTGATCAGCTGATTGCCCGATCCTATAGTAACTTTTCAGGATTGATGACGTCACACGATTCACCATACATACGGTGGTTTTCGGGGGATCTTGAAAAATTAAAACTTTGAAAATTATTTTAACTATTAACCGGTCAAAGGCCGTGACATTTAGCGGAAATTCGCGGAACTTCGCAAAAAAACACTAAAAAACCACAACTTTGAATTTTGAATTGAATGTTTTGTTGATAAATTTTGAGCTATTGTATATTTTATTAACTGAAACACGTTCACAACACAATAAGCTATCTACTAAAACCACATTACTTGCATTTATTACGTAAATTAATAGGTTTTATGATCGTTTTATTCGCGATACACCCATTAATTGCGACCGTTAAATTCGCGGCAAATTCTGACAGCCGATTGTCATAGAAGATATCGTTTTAAAAATATTCCAGGGTGACTAGGTGAATGAAACTTGTAGCGTCTCCGAGAGTAATGACAGCGCAAGCGATTCTGACACTGTTCTCCATACAAATTGTGTACATAGAAGGTCCAAAATCGTGGACCAAAAGTTTTTTGTCGGATGTATTATTCAAATATTTGAATTATTTTCTCGCGCATGCGCATATGACGCGCGCGCCGGCGCGTCTCCGGCCTTTGACCGGTTAAAACTAACTCTAAAAATTAAAATAAAAATGCAGTTATTTAAGTTAGAAGGTCATTATTCACTAAAAAAAATTAAAAAATTGGACTGGAGTTCTCTATTGGATGATGAGGGTTTTTCATGTTTTTTTTTTTTTTTTGGTAATATTATTTGTTTGATTTTATTTTTTATTTTCAGGGAGCGGGAGAGGGAAAAAGAGAGGGAGCGAGAAAGAGAGAGGGAACGCGAAAAAGAAAGAGAGAGGGAAAGAGACAGAGAACGCGAAAGAGAAAGAGAAAGGTAACGTCAGTTTTTATTTTTTATTTATTTTTTGTCAGTTTTATTAACTGGTTTCTTCTAAGTTTTAACAAACAATATGGCCCATTGTGGTGCTGTCTCTTTTCATTGTGCTCGCTTGCTGTGAGGATTTAAAAAAAATGTAATGCGGATAAGGGTGGGAGAGTAGAGTAATTTCATTGGAATTGGTTAGATATTATTAAGCTCTAAAGATTGCATTCCATTTGTTAAGATAGGGAAATCTATCAAACGGCCCGCCTGTTTCTGCACAGATCCAGGATGTTTTCACCATTGGTTAAATTAATAAATTAGTTTTATTTTCAGGGAGCGAGAGAGGGAGATGGCCATCAAAGCCTCCTCTAACACAGCCATGAGCCGCCTGGACTCGCGCAAGGAGAAAGAGATGGAAGAAGAGGCCCGGGAGAGAAAGAGGGCAGACAAAAGGGCGAGGGAGAAAGAGGCATCCTACCAGGAAAGGTGAGTCAATACTTCTCATTAATACGATACATACATACCACCAGGCTTTATATTTGAATCTTGTGAATAATTCTGTACCCAGGAAGCATATGGATTGCAAGTCCAAAAAGGTAAACGTTCGGGAGAGCCAAAAAACTATTTTTTCTGTAACTATGGTCTCATAACTTCTTCGGATATCCATGCTGACAGATAATAAAAAAAGTTATTATTAAATCATTAGTTTTGTAACTAAATATTTTATATGTAAAGCCTTAAAAATATTGTTTAAATAAAAACGTAACAAAAAAAACGGACTTGAGTCCTTCTGCTTCAAAATGACATGGATTATTTTGTTATGACACTTGGTGAATTATAAAAGGATCAATTTTTTTTCCTTTCTTAGAAAGGATAGTAATGTTAGAGGCAGAAGGATGCAAATGGATTTGAAAAGGTTGCAAATGGAATACCGCACATCAGTCCCAACTGCTCCCACCATCTGGAGCCAGTTAGACTATGGCATCCCCAATTGGGGTATTTTTTGAGGCTGAATGTGGTGGGGAGGGAAAAGGATGGGGAGGGGGAAGATGGGGAGTGCCTGCCTATTCAGATTTAGTCACAAAACACGGCTAAAGCCATTTCAAGTTTTAACGTTTCAATTCTGAATGTGGTCTTAACCTGTTAAAGGCCAGGCCTTTTCACGAAAATTCACTAAAAAAGCACCACTTTGAATTTTGAATTGAATGTTTTGTGGATTAATTTTGAGCTATCGTATATTTTATTGACGGAAACACATTCCTAGAACAATAAACTATGTACCAAAACAACATTAGTTGCGTTTAATTACGTAAATTGATAGGTTGTACGATGTTTTCGTCAAGAAACACGCATTGATTTTGACAGACAGAATCGTGGCAAATTTGACATTTTGATGCCACAGATAAAATCATTTAAAAATATTCTGGGGTTGCAAGGTGAATGAAATTTTTACCCATCTTATGGGGAAATGTTGGCGCAAGCGATTCTGACCTTGTTCTTCATACAAATTTTCTACATAGAAGGGTCAAAATCGCAGACAAACATATTTTTTTCGAAATACTTTTTTTCGCGCATGCGCACAAAGCGCGTGCATCCGCGCGTCTTCGGCAAATTAGAGGTTAAATCAGGGCGATACTGAGAGTATCTTCCACTCTAGAGTGTGCCGGTAAATATAACTTACCATATGGTGTGGGGTTGACTGTTCTGTAGGGGTGCACACTAATAACTAAACACCGGATTATATGCAAATGCATATGTATTAGCATATTTAGACCCTTTCAGCGGTAGTTGCATATTTTAGCAAAAAAATTGAGATCTTGCATATTTACGCTCGATCTCATTCATCGTTCAGATGCCTCACATGGTGATACTATAAACGTCAGATAGCGAAGTGCGCGGCAAGCTGCGATGTTTTATCATGAACATTTTGAGTCCATCAAGGGTGTTATCAATGACTTCGATAGTGCAGAGGCTTTGGCAGTTTTCCAGTGCAAAAAAGCATTTGATGGTGCTAGTATGAAAAAAATCTAACCATGATTAGCACCCATTTCGCCTACATACCTGCAAATATAAAAACGCTTGAAACTCAGGGATTGGCGTTGAATGAATCTTTTCAGGTTATGAAGAAAATTCGCCTTATGAATTCCTCGTTGCCGAAGCTATTCCCGACTAAACTCAAAGAAAAGTTTGAAAACTTACTGAACATTAACCGGTCAAAGGCCGGAGACGCGCCGGCGCGCGCGTCATATGCGCATGCGCGAGAAAATAATTCAAATATTTGAATAATACTTCCGACAAAAAACTTTTGGTCGACGATTTTGGCCCTTCTATGTACACAATTTGTATGGAGAACAGTGTCAGAATCGCTTGCGCTGTCATTACTCTCGGAGACGCTACAAGTTTCATTCACCTAGTCACCCTGGAATATTTTAAAAACGATTTCTTCTATGACAATCGGCTGTCAGAATTTGCCGCGAATTTAACGGTCGCAATTAATGGGTGTATCGCGAATAAAACGATCATAAAACCTATTAATTTACGTAATAAATGCAAGTAATGTGGTTTTCGTAGATAGTTTATTGTGATGTGAATGTGTTTCAGTTAATAAAATATACAATAGCTCAAAATTTATCAACAAAACATTCAATTCAAAATTCAAAGTGGTGGTTTTTTAGTGTTTTTTTGCTAAGTTCCGCGAATTTCCGCTAAATGTCACGGCCTTTGACCGGTTAACCAAGGGTTTGAAGCATTGTGCCAAATTGATAGCTTCATCAAGGGGGCAGGTGAAATTTTGCCCGGCAAAATAAGTTCAAAAATCGCACCCAAATTTAAATTCTGTCCAGTCACATCAGTAGACGTAGAACGCTCCTTTTCCGCTTACAAAAATATATGAAGCGATCGTAGACACAATTTGTCTACAGAACATTTAGAACAGTACTTAGTCATATACGTTTTTAGAGTTAAATTGTAAATTTCATTGTTAAATACAATTTTTAATTCATATTTTTGAAAATACAATTTTTATCCTTGAAAACTAATAGCTTACTAAAAAAAAATATTTAAAAATATAACTTCCTGCATTATTTCATGTTACATATTTTGGCCCTTTTTATGTATTTCCGTGCATATTTTAGCTATTTTTGTTGCATATTTTGGGGTGTTTTTGTTGCATATAATCTGGTGTTTACTAATGTATTTGCTTGCAGACTGAGGAATTGGGAGACGAGGGAGCGGCGCAAGGCCAAGGAGCATGAGAGGGACCGGGAGAGGGAGCGCTGCAAGGAGGAAGCGCGAGAGAAGGAAGCCAAGAAACTCAAGGAGTTCCTCGAGGACTATGACGACGAGAGGGATGACCCCAAATATTACAAGTAACAAATTAATACCTTATTCATTGTCATATTTTATTCCTTCTCAGCATCCGCGAAGATGACACCGGCCCTTCGTGGGAAACTTCTTCCTTTTGTGTGAAGTTCATATTGATCAGCTTATATCGTGATTCTAATCTTGCCTTTTTAACAGCCCTCAATTCAAGCAATCCAAATTTTCATGTCATCTTTGGGGATCCTGAGTGGAGGGTCTTTTTGAGGAGGGGAAGGTGTGAATGTCAAATCGTTCCTGCTGTTGAACTGCACCGGTGCCAAAGAGATCAATGACACTAGTTCTCGAAGCATCTTCCATTGAAATGCCGGTAGAACAAGGACAGCATTCCCACCTGCCGTCTGTGTACATAGATTGCAATCTGTTAGTTAGGGTAGGGGAATCTATCAAACGAACCACCCGATTCTGCACAGTCAAGGTTATTTTTCAAGTGTTTTGAGACTCCAGACCAGAGGTTTTATGCAGGGTTAGCAGTTGTTTACTATTAAAGTATCTGCAGGCCTGTACGGTATGCCCAGATTCTGAGAGGCTAACTTGACTCTAGCTTCAATGGAGCCCCCCCTACCTGAGCTGGTCGCTTAGAGTTACATCAAGCATATCAATGGAAGGCCTATTCAGAAGATTGTTTCCATCGCAGAAGACTAGATTGCCATTTCAATCCCTTTTAGACATAATCAGACACGATTGGGTCATTGAAACATTAAATTCGACGAGGTTAATCTTACCCCAAGAGGAAACTCTCTTGAGGTAACCGTCCATTCTCTGCTTCAAATTGTTATTGGAATTTGTGTGTGGCTGTTTGCGTGCGCAATGATGGCAGAGGAAATAAACCCGACACACGCTCACTAATGGACTTTTACAATTTCCAGAGGTAAAGAGCTGCAGAGAAGACTGGCGGACCGAGTGAGGGAGGCAGATTCAGACCTGAAGGACCGGGAGAAAGAGAAGACAGAACTAGATGAGTTGAAGGACAAAGTGTTCAGTTCGGAGTTGGAGAACCCAAATGAAGAATTTGAAAAGGTATCCTTCATTTTTTTTTTTTTTCTTGTGTGGCTTTTTTATGACACTTTGTGCTTTATTTGAAGAAAAATTTAATTGTGTATGCATAATTTTGGAAACAAATTTTCCTGAGTGGAAGATAATTTAAGTTTTGCCCACCGAATGGGCACCTCTAATGCTCTTGATAGCTGCCCAAATTTGAGTAGCACCTTTAATTCCCTTGAGCGATAGCTACCCAAATTTGAGTAGCACCTTTAATTCCCTTGAGCGATAGCTACCCAACTTTGAGTAGCACCTTTAACCGGTGACATGCCGGAGCCGCGCCGGCGCGCGCGTCACATGCGCATGCGCGAGAAAATAATTAAAATATTTGAATAATACTTCCGACAAAAAACTTTTGGTCTGCGATTTTGGCCCTTCTATGTACACAATTTGTATGAAGAACAGTGTCAGAATCGCTTGCGCCATCATTACTCTCGGAGACGCCAGAAGTTTCATTCACCTTGCAACCCTGGAATATTTTTAAAACGATTTCTTCTATGACAATCGGCTGTCAGAATTTGCCACGAATTTAACGGTCGCAATAAATGCGTGTATGGCGAATAAAACATCATAAAACCTATTAATTTACGTAATAAATGCAAGTAATGTGGTTTTGGTAGATAGTTTATTGTGTTGTGAACGTGTTTCAGTCAATAAAATATACAATAGCTCAAAATTTATCAACAAAACATTCAATTCAAAGTTCAAAATGGTGCTTTTTTAGTGTTTTTTTGCGAATTTTCGCGAAATGGCCTGGCATTTGACAGGTTAATGCCCTTGAGCGATGCTACCTAAATTTGAGTAGCACCTTTAACCTCTGGGCGGCCGCTTGTCACCCGGTGGCCGCGGCATCTGCGCATGCGCGAGAAAATAATTCAAATATTTGAATAATATTTCCGACAACAAACTTTTGGTCTACGATTTTGGCCCTTATATGTACACAATTTGTATGAAGAACAATGTCAGAATCGCTTGCGCTGTCATTACTCTCGGAGACGCTACAAGTTTCATTCACCTTGTCACCCTGGAATATTTTTAAAACGATTTTTTCTATGACAATCGGCTGTCAGAATTTGCCGCGAATTTAACGGTCGCAATAAATGCGTGTATCGCGAATAAAACGATCATAAAACCTATTAATTTACGTAATAAATGCAAGTAATGTGGTTTTCGTAGATAGTTTATTGTGATGTGAACGTGTTTCAGTTAATAAAATATACAATAGCTCAAAATTTATCAACAAAACATTCAATTCAAAATTCAAAGTGGTGGTTTTTTAGTGTTTTTTGCGAAGTTCCGCGAATTTCCGCTAAATGGCCTGGCCTCCAACAAGTTAACCTCATAAAGGCCAGGCTATTTCACTAAAATTCGATTTAAACTTTAAAAATGCATGATATTACTGCCTATGTAAAATGCATTTAAACTTATTGTATAATATTGTTTACAGATAAAGAGAGAAAGAGACGAAATGTACAAGCCCAGAATAATCATAGACGTCAACCTGGAGCAGAGTTTGCAGAGGGAGAAGGAAGAACAGCGCATGAAAGACAGAGAAGAACAAAGAGAACAGGTAAACTATTTATTCATTAAACCTAACCTCAGTGTCGGTTACTTGTATATCTATCTATGTGGAAAAATGGCCAAACTTTACGATCAGCATAAGAAACTTTATGTGGAAAGCAGATCTTATTGTCGTTATTTGTTTTTGGGGTGTTATGCCGTGTTGCGCTACCTCCTTCTTTAGCCAACGTTTCGGACATCGTTGCAGTGTCCATCATAGCATGTCCATCCGGCAGATCCACATCTACCGGATCTGCCCTGATGATGGACACTGCAACGATGTCCGAAACGTTGGCTAAAGAAGGAGGTAGCGCAACACGGCATAACACCCCAAAAACAAATAACGAAAATGCTTTTGGCCGTGAAAATCTTAAAACTTAGCAGATCTTATTGTATAATATTGAGGTGGTCGATAGCCCGGTGGGTAGGACACTAGGCTAATAGTCTGAACGGACCGAGTTTGATACCCCCATCTTAAGCCATTCGTACAGAGATACTTACAAGCGACTCGAGTTTCATGCGCATAGCATTCACAGTTGCCGCTCGTGAGTACCCACATTACTATTTTACTTGTGTTCATACACGACTCTACGCATCGACTACGGTTTTCTTCTCAGTTTCACGCTACTGATAGTTCTGGTAGCACGCTACACGGGTTGCATTCGCATTTACTACTCGTTTGACAGAAATGGCGTCCAAACAAGATTTATTTTATGTTAAATATATTTTATTATTATTTCCAGGCAAGAGAAAGACAACGCAAACACAATGAGAGATATCTACAGGAGAGGGCCACCAGAGAATTGCCAGTACACGCCGAACCCATAGACTCTGATTCCAGGTAAAAATTGTCTATACTTTTAATTCTCAAAATTACACCGAGACAGACAGACATCTATCAAAATTGGGATTTATAACTAGGTTAATTAGAAATTTCAACAATATAAAGTGTATTAAACTGTTATATTTTGCTTCTGTTAGAAGTCAACTTGAGTACAATTCTCCAATCTGGAACCCACATTACAATATTCATGTCCAAGCTTTTGAAAGAATACGAAATACAGTGAAACTTTCTTATGAAGTTTTCCAAGAGACTGGAAAATAAAAATTCTTTAGCGGGAAAACTTATATGTGGGATAAATTGGGCCATTCAGTCTTCAAGAGACTGAAAAAATCAATCTTCTCAAGCATGAAAACTTCTTAAGAGGGTTTCACTGTAAATTCTCACGTTAAATCTTTTAAGTAATTTTAATTTATGGTTTCAATAGGTAGACCGAGTTTGTAGTTAACCAGTCAAATGCCATGACATTTAGCGGAAATTCGCGGAACTTCGCAAAAAAACACTAAAAAACCACCACTTTGAATTTTGAATTGAATGTTTTGTTGATAAATTTTGAGCTATTGTATATTTTATTAACTGAAACACGTTCACATCACAATAAACTATCTACGAAAACCACATTACTTGCATTTATTACGTAAATTAATAGGTTTTATGATCGTTTTATTCGCGATACACCCATTAATTGCGACCGTTAAATTCGCGGCAAATTCTGACAGCCGATTGTCATAGAAGAAATCGTTTTAAAAATATTCCAGGGTGACTAGGTGAATGAAACTTGTAGCGTCTCCGAGAGTAATGACAGCGCAAGCGATTCTGACACTGTTCTCCATACAAATTGTGTACATAGAAGGGCCAAAATCGTCGACCAAAAGTTTTTTGTCGGAAGTATTATTCAAATATTTGAATTATTTTCTCGCGCATGCGCATATGACGCGCGCGCCGGCGCGTCTTCGGCCTCCCAGCAGTTAATATACAGCATTCTTTGGTCAATGTACATAAGTTTCGTAAGAGTGATTGATGAACCAGTAGTTGCAATTTTTAGCTATAAGTTGTTATAATGGTTTCTCTAGTTTGTAGTTGGAAGTAAGATTGTAGAAATATATTATAAGTTTGAACATCGCCCTTGAGGTGATTTTTCACGAAAATGGCGCTATACAAATCAACCAAATATTATTATATCTTGTTTGCGGATGTACAAAATCGTGACGCGAGAATGTATTCGAGCTACAACAGTAGTTTTATCATAAATTTCACGCTCAACAAAGGCTTTGCATACGGTGCACGTCAGTACGTACACGAAGTTGGGTTCTTAACCCCTCCGAATTTTCGCGAATATTCGCTTAAGATGTCTCAAACGAAATGACATTTTTCGAAAACTTTTTGTTATTACCGCTTCACAATTAAAGCTCTATAAATGAAACATTTCTGAACGTACCCGAATAGTAAAAACTCTTTTAGAAAGGTTACAAAATAAGCTTTCAAATTATTATATTACAAATAAATATTAGCATTTTTAAATATTAAAATTTAGAACGCAAACATTAAAAATAGGTAAAAATGACTCACGTGATGTTTTTATGCGAAAACGGTACTAAAATCACAGATTATGTAAACAACAATACTTATTCTTTTGTATAAATGTGTAATGAACACTTTTGTCACCTCTCTTTTTTATCATTTCATATAAAAATATTTAATAAAAATTAAAAATGTGGAGCGCGGTCGAGCCGCCGGTAGTAAATTTGGGCAGGTAAATATTTGTGTCAACTACGCGACTGACAGCATATTCCTGTTATGTATTTCTATGGACAACTTGAATAGGGATGTACAGCTTGATCTACTATCGACCTTTTACTTTTTGTTTTAGGGATGTAACTAAAACAATAACGGAGTTAGAACGATTTCTATGGAGACACACGCGCTGACGTATAAACATGCTTATTGTACTTGACTGCTGTCGTATTTCTAACCCATATATCTGCTTAAGTTGCGGAGGGGTTAAGTTCGACTTCTACTAGTGACGCATGATGAAATAAATGAATAATTTTTTAATGATTTTCCAGTGGCGGAGGTGGTGGAGGCGGAACCCCTGCTATGTCTGATGGAGGAAGCACCCCGCCACAACCCCCGGCTACACCCCCCAGGTCAGACAATGAAGGCTCCACCCCCCCAGCACAGGTAAACTAACTAATCTACCTTATTTATTATTTAAACTAGTATTGTCTTAGAGATATACCAGTCTACTGTTAGACCCGCGATAATGTACGGCTCCGAATGCTGGACTCTGTACATTGTACAACTCCTACTCTAGGCAACTCCAAACAGCAGAAATGCCAATGCTTAGATGGTCGGCAGGAGTATCCGCAATAGTAGCCTGGGTGTCAGGGACATAAACAGTAAGCTGGAGGAACCACAGTTGAGATGGTATGGGCACACAGTGAAGCAGGCAATGTCTGTGGAGCTTCATCGACAGTCATCCAGAGGAACACCAAAGAACTCCTGGATGACACAATGCTCCAAAATACTTCAGAGAAACTCGGAAGTATTGAAAGCGATACTCGGAACCGAAGAAGCTACAACCTGCGAACGAGAAGAGCCGACCCCAACAGCCTACCTAGGCAAAGAGTTGGGACAGCGCAAGTAAGAAGAAGAAACTAGTATTGTCTCAAAATATAACTAGCTGTTGGAAATTACAGCTAGACACTATCAACGTCTAGTGTCTCTTATGACCTCTTCAGAGACATTCTTTGTATGTAAGTATTGGGACCAGTATTCTCCAGTACCACAGGATGCTTGCAATGTTGGTAGTTCTTAGTCGAAGTATGATACAGTTAAATATGACCGAATCCGATAAGGACATATTAGTTCAGTTGGTAGAGCTCCACCCGGCAAGGCGTAGGTCCTGGGTTCGAGTCCTAGATGTGACCGTATCTTTTTCTGATTTTTCTGTTTTCATATTTTTGAACTAATAATGTCTTCATTTAATTAAATATAACAATTTGAGGTTTTACTCATTACGATAAAAATAAAAAAAGTATTTTTATAACTTTTAACTGGTTAACCTGTCAAAGGCCCGCAAATTCCAGGAAAAATACTGAAATTTCGTAACAAAACACGATTTTGAATTTTGAATTGAATGTTTTGTTGATTAATTTTGAGCTATCGTATATTTCATTGACTGAAACACGTTCCTAGAACAATAAACTATGCACCAAAACAACATTACTTGCGTTAATTACGTAAATTAATAGGTTTTACGATGTTTTAGTCGAGGAACACGCGTTATTGACAGCTTCAATTTGCGCCAAAAATGACATTTCGATTCCACAGATAAAAATCATTTAAAAATAATCTGGTGTTGTCAGGTGAATGAAACTAGTGGCTATATCATCAATGATGTTGGCGCAAGCGATTCTGACCTCGTTTTCATACAAATCCTGTACACAGAAGGGTCAAAATCGCAGACAAACACTTTTATTTCGAAATATTTTTTACGCGCATGCGCAAAAGCTGCGCGCAAATGAGCGTTTCCGCCCCATTACAGGTTAAAACCTTTTCTGACAAAAGTCAAAAGATTTACGAAAAATTTGGAATATTCCTGCGGAAATCCAAACAAAAACGTGAACATCGTTATTTATTTTCTCATGTAATATGTGATCCATAAAGTTCCATTAAAACACATACATTTCGTCTAAACTTAAAAACACATAGATTTTGTTGCCATGTTTTGGTGCATTCCGTGCATTCTATGTAGATTGCTTTGAAAGGCCACCATTGGTTAAAACATTTATTTTTGTAACATTATTAATCCATTTTTGTAATTGTAGGATATGGGCGACAGTCGCTCTCCCTCTGTGGACATGATGCGCTCTTCTCGCATGATTCAGGACAGCCAGGAGGACGACGGACGCTCTCTCACTCCCCCGCCACCACACGAAATACCCCGCCCCGCCACACCACAGGTATTTTATTTTATTTATTTTAGGGAAAGTTGACAGCAGGGGAGCGGGATGAATGGGAAAGGACACGCAGGGAGAAACAATTTATTAAGTGGCATTTTTAAAGAGATAATTGGAGGATTGGGAAATGACATAGGCTATTTTTTATCCTGGAAAAATTATTTCATTCCCGTGGGAAAATTCTTTATACAGTAATTTCCATGCGAGCGAAGTTGCGGGTAAAAGCTGGTACAATTATAAGATAGTTAATTACGCCAATTATGAGCTTTCCACCGATGGTCTCACATTTCTGCCCAACCGGGTGGCGACATAGTTCCCCTGCTTTTCACACCGTACAAACAGGGAGGTTCTTGTGAGGCGGGTTAAGGTAGGGGCTGTAGGAAAGATTTATATCAGGACCTCTCAAGACCCGCATTATATAGAGGAGGAAAAACTGATGCCGATTGCTTGTTCGACGTATGAGACAACTTACACAAAAATGAGTTCAAGAAAGTCCCAGTTGTTTATAGTATCTCGATGTACATAGGGCCAAAAATTAATAAAAAGGAAGATAGGTGTGGACAAATAAAGATTTTTAAGTTAATGGTTTCTTTTTGTTGTCTGCAGGAGAAGTCAGCCAGCAACTCTCCCATTTCCATTTCCATGAACATGAAGCATCACCACTACAGCATGACGGTGCAGAGCAATAATACATACTCCAACTCCTCACCAGGAAACCAGAATGGTTAGTGTTTTATTTTATTTATGTAAATAACATGTGTATATTTATGTGCACAACTGTCTCTGTCCCAACTGCTCCCTGCATCGATATATAATAACAATAGATTGACCCTCTTATACCTAATTTGGTTCCATGACGGTTGATCACCTGACAGTTAGGGTAATGTATAAGACGGGTGTCACACACAGCTAAAAGATCACCGTACAATCCCATCAGATCTGTCACCTAAGCAGTTTATGCGCAGATCAACCATACAGATCAATACAGATCTTACGCTGTAACGGCTGCCGAGGCAGTATGCGAAAAGATGTGCGGCCCCCTCTCCGCTGAAAACAGGAGAGGGGGTCATTTTAATTACGGAGCTGCCTAAACGGGTGGACGACAGCTGTCAAATTGACAGATTCAGACGGCCGGCATAGTTCAGCGGTAAGGCTCTTGACTCGCAATCCGAAGGTCGCGGGATTAAACCCCGTCGTGGCAAATAAATTTTATTTGACTAATTTGTGTTATTTCACAATTTATTCATTTAAAATAATATATAGTATATTTGCGGCACGTTCCAGAGTGGAAGATACTCTCAGTATCGCCCTGGTGTAAGACCACCATTCAGAATTGAAACTTTGCTTAAAATGGCTTTAGCCGTGTTTGGTGACCAGATCTGAATTGCCAGGTACTTACCCATCTTCCTCTTCCCTAACTCCTTCGCCTCCCCACTACCTTCAGCCTCACAACATACCCCAATTGGGGATGCCATAGTCTCACTGGCTCCAGACAGGAGCAGTGGGGACTCTTGTGCAGTATTCATGTAAAAAAAAAAATTCAGTACAAAGAAATGCCATTTCATGGCAGCTCTGTAATTCATCTGACCCCCTCTCCTACCATAGGAATAAATATTTTATTGTGTGGTGTGACGGTATAACACACAAGCGCTCGCAGTTCAACAGATATCTGCATGTGCTTTTATCTTCGCGTATGGCACCCGTCTAAAATACAAGATGATACTCGTCCGGGTGTTGATTTTCCCCATATTCTTATACGTTGTGGAAAAATGGACTAGATCCAGCGAAAAAAAGTGGTTAGACGCCCTCGAAATGTGGTGCTCGTAAAAAATCAGGATACCATTGACAGCTACATGCACAAATAGAAGAGCTAGACATCTACAATAGACTTTCCGTAATATATTGATATTATATATTTTAATTACTTTTTTCTTGCAATAGAAAATAGACGGAATCTTGTTAAAATAAAAGAGTATCGTTTCATAATGCTTCTTTCAGCAGTCGTACAGCAATCAACAATCTAAATTCAAACCATAGACGTGCGCTCCCAGCGCCCGTCTATTAAGGAGGTAGCTACCAGTAGGTACCAGTAGCTACTACACTTTCAATTATCTGTTTACAACGAATCTTAACCACTGGAGCGATTTTGGTCAAAAAATGGACCACTTTTATTTTTCTGCGATTGACCTCGGTCCTAAAATGGACCACATTTTCCTACCATTCGTAAAACATTTATTGTAATTATTTAAAACACTTTCTTGGCCAGCCATTTATTTTAACACGAAGCTGTTGAAATGCTTTATCTATTATGACCACAGATGTCGCTAATCCGAACTTCGTAGACTATTTTAGAACAATGTTAAAAATAAATTTTTAAAATATTTATTTCCCGCCGAATTTTTGAACAGCTGTTTATGGATAAAATGAAGTCCCTTTTCCATAAATATGCACCTTTAAGGGGTAATTTACCAAAACCGAAATAATATTTCGGGGTGGGGAAGTATGAAGTATGCTCGAACGGGGAACCGCTGCGCGCTACCGACGCAGCGAAGAATCTAGACTAGATGGTACACTTGAGTAAGATTTGAACATGAAACGTTAAATATTGGGCATCTTTCAAATTATGTTTATTAAATTGAATGCGCATGTTTTAGGTAAATTTAGATAGAAACATTACCTATTGGAGGAGGAGCTCATGATTTTATGACTCTTTATCAGATTTTGATCAAACTTGTTTGATAAATTATTCGATACGGTAGGCATTAGTTCTTCATTGACAGATGTCAAAACAATACGGTATTCAATTTCGCATTATTTTCGTAATATGTGATCATAATTATATCTGAATATATTGGAAAGATAAATAAAATATCGGTCATTTTCAATATTTATTTTTATTGTTTACAAAAAGTTATATATATAAAAATTATATATTTATATAAAAGTTATATTTTTATAGTGTCCCGCACTCGTGGCTAATCAAAATATTTAAAGTTAAACCAATTATAATTAGATTTTTGAAAAATACTTTTGGAATACAGATTTACTAGTCAATTTAAAAGGTAAGAATATAGTAGTACCGGGCATTTCAATAAAAAGAGGGATTTTTCAAGGAGACTCATTGAGTCCTCTTTGATTTTGCTTAGCATTGAATCCTCTGTCTAAAATAAAGCAAGTTTGGAATAAAAATTAAGGGTAATACAAGAGAGAGTAGTATAGTTTCACATCTATTATATATGGATGATATAAAATTATTTTCAAATTCTGAATCAAATTTAGAGAAAATGATTAAGGTAGTTAAAATTTTTCAGATGATATTAAAATGACTTTTGGTTTAGATAAATGTAAAACTATCCATATAGAGAAAGGCAAATGGAGACGAGGGTATATTTAGAAATTTCAAAATTAAAAGTATGAAAGGGGGTGAGGTTTATAAATATTTAGGATACCCGCAATCGAATAGATTAGATCACACTAGTATTAAAAATGATATTAGGATTAAATTTCAAACTAGGATCAGAAAATTTTTAAAATGCAATCTATCTGCTAAAACTTTTGTAAAAGCAATAAATACTTGGGCAATACCTCTACTAACGTACTCATTTAGCATAATAAAATGGTCCAATACAGATTTAGGTAGTTTAGAATGATTAATTAGAACAACGTTAACAAATTTTAATTGCCATCATCCAAATTCAGCTATAGAACGAATCAATTTACCTAGAAATTTAGGAGGTAGAGGTGTAATCAAAATAACATCTTTGAAACACAATCAGGTAGAAATGCTTAGAAATTTTTTCCATAGGAAAGCCAATAGCTCAGAAATGCACAAAATAATTTGCAAGGTAGATATAAACATTACACCTTTAAATTTATATGACGAGAATGCCAAAATTCTTATAAATACTAACCAGGAATTATTAGATTCCTGGTCAAATAAAATTATTCATGCAAAACACTTCAATTATCTCAACCAAACGTATGTTGACAAACTTTCGTCAAACAAATGGTTGAGTATTGGAGAGTTGAGCGCAGAAATAGAAGGATTTATGCTTGCCATTCAAGATAGAGTCATTAATACAAAAATTATATGAAGCATATAATCAAAGATATAAATCAAATTGATGATTTATGTAGAAAATGTTTGGCCTTTCCGGAAACTATAGAACATATTATATCGGAATGTTCTATATTAGCGCCGTCCGAGTATACATTTAGGCACAATCAGGTTTTAAAAATAATCCACCAAAGTTTGGTAATTAAACATAACTTGATTGACTTCCGTAATACTTGACCGTACGATTGACTACCATTTTATGAATATGAACCAAATTCATTTTAGAAAATGAATTTTATAAAATATATTATGATAAAACTATACTAACAGACAGAACAATAAGTCATAATAGACCTGATATAGTTTTACATGACAAAATTAAAAAAATAACTTATATCATTGATGTAGCTATTCCAAATTCCTGTAATATAAAAAAAAAACAGTTTCTGAAAAATTAGAAAATACATAGATTTAGGAAATGAGATTAAAAGAATTTGGCACTCTCAGACTATAAAAATATTACCATTTGTTATTTCGGCTACTGGCATTATACCTAGGTCTCTGAAAATATTCATATTATATTCCATAGTTCTCATTAAAAACTTGCGGCAGGAATGTGAACTAAAATTTTTCAATATGAAATAGCACAATTTGTTGGTTATTCACATTTGGTAGTTTTAATTGCTTTGTTCTTAAAACGATTACAGAGAAAGAAGTTTCTTTAGTAATAAGCTCGCTCAAAAACTCTTCATCAACCGGCATTGATGAAATATCTAACAATGTTCTTAAAAAAATTGCCCCTGGTATACTTCAACCATTAACGCATCTACTTAATATTAGCATCCGCCAAGGGCTATTTCCCACCATTCTAAAACAAGGTCTCAGTATCCCTATTTTTAAAACTGGCTCCAAACTTGATATTAGTAATTATCGTCCTATTACGTTGCTAAATTCCCTCTCAAAAGTATTCGAAAAGATCGTCAATAATAGTCTCATGGAATATCTGGAAACCAATAACTTAATATCGCCGCGGCAATTTGGATTCAGAAAACATAAAATCACCAATGATGCTATAGCCACGGTCACTGACCATATTTCTGGCCACCTGGATAAGGGCTTGAAATGTCTATCGGTATTTCTCGACCTATGTAAAGCATTTGATACAATCTCACACAGCAAACTAAAACGCAAAATGTTTAATATAGGTATTAGGAACAAAGAATTAGGCCTCCTCTCCAGCTTCTTATCTGACAGATCCCAATGCGTTAAACTCAATACCACAAAGAGCCAGAATTTGCCCATTAGTTACGGGGTCCCTCAAGGCAGTGTTATAGGTCCAACGCTCTTCTAATATATATTAACGAGTTATGCAACCTAGATATCGATGCCACTATTGTCAGTTTCGCCGATGACACTGTCCTACTCTTCCAAGCAAAAGATTGGCTTACCGCATATTCCAAAGTGGAGGAAGGAATTCAACAGCTAAAATATTGGCTTGACTCGAACATATTAACTCTAAATGTACAGAAAACCAAATACTTACTGTCTAGTCTCACCAATATCCCAAAGTCAAACCCAGCCCCGCCATCAAAAATACACAAATGTAAAAATTCATCTCTAAACCGAAACTGTGACTGCCCATGCCTAGAGCAAGTAAACATTATCAAATATTTAGGAGTAACCTTCGATACACACCTGAATTGGAAGCAACATTTACATAATACTACAAACAAAATCCGAAAATCTATATACTTTTTCAAACAAACACGCAATTTCCTTAACCTAAAACTTTTAAAAACAGTATATTATTCATTGTGCCAATCTCACATCGAATACGGAATTCTAGCCTGGGGTAATGCATATTCCAATGCCCTTGATCCCATCATGAAAGCACAAAAACTAATCATAAAAATAATTCTTAAAATGCCGCTTACTACCAGCACTGATACTATCTTCAATTCCTTCAACGTTATGGACATAAAACAGCTCTACTCAAGATCCATATTACTTAATTTACACAAAAACAACAAAACACCATACAAAGCTACACAAACAATACACAATACCCGAGCCAAAAACAACGAACTTCTCCAAACTCCTTTTTTCAAAACCACCTTCGGGCAAAGACACTCTAAATACATAGCTTGCAAACTATACAATACACTACCAACTACGATCAGACAAAGTGACTCCTTTACAAAATTCAAACAAGATATTAAAAAATGGATTATAAGTATTGGACGCCACACTATCACACATATCTGTAAAATAAATCACACATAGACAGAAATAACTATTCACATACAACCTAACCCATATAAAACAAACGAAAATAATGGAATCCTGTCAAATTTAACCTATAAATAGACTAGGCAGAATTTATTTCATTACTTATTATTATTATCTCCAACATTTATAAAATAACTCTCTTTAAAAGATTTACCACCCTTCCAATCACCCTTCTGTTCTAATTCTATTCATAATATGTATTTTACCTGAAATATCCTTGTAACTACTATATTCATTTATGTACGCCTGTCTCGACACAGGTATACCCTAGTGAGACAGGCATACAAATAAAACCATTGTAAATATATTTTATTATAGATAAATAAATAAAAAATTATTGCTACAAGGTTTGTTAGATTCGCACTGGGAGATATATATGGTGAGGATCGTTTCGTGTTATTATGAAACTTTTTCCCTACTATTCTCAATTATTATCTTTTGTTCACTAAAAAATACTAATAATATGTCTGCAAAGTGAACAATACTATATATATCTTTATCTTTACCTAATTTATGTAAAAGCACAGTAGGACGTAAATAAATAAAACTAGGAATACGAAAATATGGGTAAAGGGGCACTCTAAACCATTCTATGCCGCTGGTTGCAAACAGGCGGCCGCAAAATGGAAGTTCTAGTAAAAAAGTCAACTTGGTTCTGAAATAAAACACAATAACATAACGACTAACCTTTAGTGTGACCCCTTTTCTTACGTGCCTACACATTTACGTATTTATTTTTTTGTAAAATTTGACGTGCTTTCACTCTGAAATCATCTCGCATAATGACTGGAAATAACTCGTGTCTTGGTTTATATAACGGCGTGAGACAAAATAACAATATCGTGATATAGAAAAACTGTTTTTATTTATTCAAGCATTGTTTTAATGCTTTTTAAAATAATTTTATTATTCAGTCGTTTAGACAACATTGATGTGGTGATAATGTATATTTTTTATAATTCTCCTGTATTTAGAATTAAAAGATATAATCGAACTTTAAGCTATTTTTAGAGGTTTTGTAAATATTTTTTCACGCAATTGTTTTAAACATTTTAACACGTTTTTTTAACGCACCATTTAGAAGAATAGTTTATTTTTTCAAAACATAATATTTTTTTCTAATAAACAATATAGAAATGTTCTTAAAACTGCATCAAAAATCCCTAAATACGCTGCGCTTGCGGTAATATACCCTTAATTATCAAGTATACCACAGAGAACATACAGAAATCGAAAATATTCTATGTTGACTCGAATAAGTATCCCTCATGGCAGTTTCAAGTTAAAAACAACCAGGATTCGCGCGATTATAAACTTTACGATTATTTTATATATTTTTTATAAATCCTACAAATGTGAGATAAACGGTAAAATACAGGGTAATTCATTGGCTATAGAGCACTATCATAAGTTTTTGTGCTTCGATGTCAACCGGTCAATGGCCACGCCATTTCACGAAAATTCACTAAAAAAGCACCACTTTGAATTTTGAATTTAATGTTTTGTTGATTAATTTTGAGCTATTGTATATTTTATTGACTGAAACACGTTCCTAGAACAATAAACTATGTACCAAAACAACATTACTTGCATTAATTACGTAAATTAATAGGTTTTACGATGTTTTAGTAGCGGAACACCCATAAATTGCGACGGTTAGATTCGAATGTCATAGATGAAATCGTTTTAAAAATATTCTGGGGTTGCAAGGTGAATGAAACTAGTGGCTATATCATCTATGATGTTAGTGCAAGCGATTCTGACCGTGTTCTTCATACAAATTCTGTACATAGAAGGGCCAAAATCGCAGACAACAACTTTTGGTCGAAAATTTTATTCAAATTTTCGAATTATTTTCTCGCGCATGCGCATACGACGCGTCTCCGGCAAATCAGAGGTTAAAATTCAAAGGTATGATTTTTTTAATGTTAGTGAAAAATTAATGACCTTCTGGAAAATCTCGAGAAATCGAGGCAAATTTATTTATTTTGCGTGATCGCTTCGGTGGTTACGACTAGACACGTTGCTCACAAACTGAGGACTTCAACTTGAAGAAACTCGTAGTCACTGACTGCAGTGTTTGGCACAAGAAGCAGAGGAGAGGCACCGCAGCGCTGGAGTGATCAAGTATCACTGGTGTCCTGTACTAGGGTGTCCCTGGCTCTCCACGCAGCGCAGGACCTCGAAGAGTGGAAGAACCTTGTCCATCATGGAAATTTGAGTAGGGGTCACAATCCTCAGCAATCAGAACAGGCTTGAGAAGAAGAAACAATATTAGCCACTCCGCAACGTATGCAGATATAAGCGTCAGAAATAGGACAGCAGTCAAGTACAATAAGCGTGTTTATACGTCAGCGCGTGTGTTTCCATAGAAATCGTTCTGACTCCGTTATTGTTTTAGTTACATCCCTAAACCAAAAATTAAAGGTCAATAGTAGATCAAGCTGTACATCCCTATCAAGTTGTCTATAGATATATAAATTTACTACCGGCGGCTCATCCGCGCTCGACATTTTAAATTTTTATTAAATATTTTTATATGAAATGATAAAAAAGTGAGGTGACAAAAGTGTTTATTATACATACATATATACAATAGAAAAAATATTGTTGTTTATATAATCTGTGATTTTAGTACCGTTTTCACATAAAAAACATCACGTGAGTCATTTTTAATGTTTGCGTTCTAAATTTTAATATTTACAAATGCTAATATTTATTTGTAATATAATAAGTTAAAAGCTTATTTTGTAACCTTTCTAAAACAGTTTTTCCAATTCGGCTATGTTCAGAAATGTTTCATTTATAGAGCTTTAATTGTGAAGCAGTAATAACAAAAAGTTTTCGTAAAATGTCATTTCGTTTGAGACAGTTTAAGGGCTTAAGTGGCGAATTTCGGAGGGGTTAATAGCCTTGCGCCTGCGTACACACTTCACAAAAAGATATAAACGGAAGTGCTGCCATCTATCGAATAGTATTAATAGGCTTGCGCCCCGGCTTCGAGTGCATGTATGACGCCACGCCATACGCGCAGCGCCTCAAATAACATCTGTGTATGTGGAATTTCAAACAAAGCTACCATTGTGATTCGGTTTCGAATTCAAGAATTCGTCACAAGATGTCGCCACTTCCGTCAGCAGGTTGGATGGGGACGTCTCTTCTCTAGGTACAACTGTTACAAATTTTGTGAATATGTAGTACCACTCCGGATATGGAAAGATTGACGGTAATACTTAGTTGTAATTATGCGGTCATATATTATATATGACATCAGGTACATAACCTTGTAATAATTTAATTTAACATACCTTATAATCTGTATTATAATGTACTGTGTATGTCTTAATAAACAAAATAAATAAAAATCATGGCCTGACTATGGATGACTAGCTATCACTGGTTGACAGTGGATCCGAGGAACGGGCTATTTTTGGAACTAGTTCCTATTGGATTTATATAATGGTCATCAATACTAACTGGGGAAGCCGAATCAAAAGTATAAATGTATAATTGCTTGATTCCAGCGGACGGTAAGAACAAACGTCGCAAGCTGGACGTGCGGGACGTGTTCAACAATGAGGAAGAGGACTCGGAGGGAGGGGGAGAGAATCTGGCGCACCACCGGAGGCGGCCGCTGGTCCCACTGGACTACGGAGACCAGCCGCCTCAGGCGCAGACCAGACCAGGTACCACCCTTTCTTACACTTACTCTTTATGAGTCCAGCTATGGTATTATGGTAATCCAGTCCCCTTCAACAGAAGCAATCTTAACCAGTCTACTGTTTTTCTTTCACAATACATGCCCTCTAATATCATTCACGCTGGAATTTTTTCTGATGCGATTTTAAACCTTAATGCTTGGAAAACTCTGTAGAGGAAAAATCAGAATCGCTTGCGCTAATTATACTTTTTATTTCATGAATGTATCCTCTATGATTGCTTCTTAAATAATTTGCCCATGGATTTCGGAATTCATTTTCGTTCAATTGCATTGCAAAACTGAAAATATTTGAGTATTCAAAGTGGTATATAGGTCATTATTTCTTTGAAAACACCTTTTGATTGTTGTTTTTCATGTAGGATATGTATTCAGGTTTGTGACGGCCTCCGTGGTCGATGGGTAAGGCTCTCAAATAGCTATCTGGAGGTTGCGGGTTTAAATCCCGGCGTGCGCAAGTAAATTTTATATGATTAATTTATTTAAAAAATAATATTAGGTATATTTGCGGCACGTTCCAGAGTGGAAGACACTCTCAGTATCACCCTGGTGAAAGACCACCATTCAGAATTGAAACTTTGCTTGCATCTTAACAGACGGATTGCAATCTTTAGAGCACAGGCGTCGGGTGGGAATGCTATCCTTGTTCTATCGGTATTACAATGGAAGATGCTCCGAGGAACTAGCATCATTGATCTCTTCGGCACCGGTGCATAGTCGGGAAACACGCCAAACACGTGCCTAACATTTGTACACGGTTGACATTTGTCACATGAGAACGGGTTTTTTCTTCGACTCGTTCTTGTGTTCAACAGCTCGGCTGTGGAATATTTTGCCGGCCTCTGTGTTTCCTCCTTCCTACAACATGGGTCTCTTCAAGACCAATGTTCATTCCTTCCTCTCCTCAAAAAGACCCTCCACACAGCATATCCCAGATGACATAGGCCCTGAGGGAAATTATTTTCCTCAGGGCCTCCTGTGTGATGTAAAAAAAAAAAAATGGCTTTTGCTGTGTTTGTTGACTAGATCTGAATAGCCAGGTACTCCCCCACCTTCCTCTAACTACATCCAGCCTCCCAAATTGGAGATTTCTTTTTTTTTTAAGTTTGAGCAAAACATTTCTGTAAACTTTCAGCTGTTATTCAAGAGGTTAACAACAAGTTTTTCATTGACATGGTCGGTGAAACGTTTATTTTTTTAATTGCACTATCGCAAACCTGTGAAACACCACATTTAAAAAAAAAAAAACTTAAAAATTATTAAAAAAATTGTCACGGCTGAGTATCGAACCCCAAGACAAACCAACATTTGTATCAAAGTTGAGTTCTTGTACTGCTATTCTATGAAGGTTTGTAGAACCACATCGGACATCAGACTCTCAGAGGTTAATTTATTTCAATGTTATTTTGTTTTTTAGGTTCCCAACCGAATACTTACACGATGAAACCATTTAAATTCACTTCCAACTCAATCCTAGCAGGTATAACTAACAACCTAACACACTACGTTTGTATCATTGTTAGAACAGTAGATCACTATTGAAATGGAAAGGCAGAAAGAATTAAAAAAAAATTATAATCGTATGACATTTTGAATAGTAAAAAAAGTTATTTGTCATCACCTCCCCCCCCCCTCTTGTTGATGGTCAAAAGTTATTTGTCATCACATCCCACCTCTTATTGATGGTCAAAAGTTATTTTTCATCACTTTCACCCCTCTTGTTGATGGTCAAAAGTTATTTGTCATCACCTCCCACCCCTTGTTGATGGTCAAAAGTTATTTGTCATCACTTCCACCCCCCTTGTTGATGGTCAAAAGTTATTTGTCATAACCTTCCGCCCCTTGTTGATGGTCAAAAGTTATTTGTCATAACCTTCCGCCCCTTGTTGATGGTCAAAAGTTATTTGTCATAACCTTCCGCCCCTTGGTGATGGTCAAAAGTTATTTGATATCACTTCCATCCCCCTTGTTGGTGGTCAAAAGTTATTTGATATCACTTCCATCCCCCTTGTTGGTGGTCAAAAGTTATTTGTCAACACCTCCCACCCCTTGTTGATGGTCAAAAATTATTTGTCAACACCTCCCCCTTGTTGATGGTCAAAAGTTATTTGTCTTCACCTCCCACCCCTTGTTGATGGTCAAAAGTTATTTGTCTTCACCTCCCACCCCTTGTTGATGGTCAAAAGTTATTTGTGGCCAACTCCACAGGAGATATTTATTTATCTTATTTTTATTTACTGTAAAATTCTCTCAGAAAAGAACTTTTATCTCTATAATTCTTTCTGCCTAGTTATGTTTTTTTGAATGATTGTGGATTTAAAATATAGTCTTATAATGTGCAGTGAACCGTTTGTTGTTATATATTGTCTATCGATCGCTGTAAATTGCATGATTTACAAATATTTGTAGATATTAAATACTGTTAATCGATATTAGTTGTGTATGTTTACGTATCATTATTATTATTATTTTTTTTACTATGCACAATATAATGATTATTCCCTCAGAGGTGAAATCACGAAATGGCACTGTATAAAATAGGTCAAGTAAGTGAATTAACGGTGACCCGCTCAGAATCGGGCAACTTCAACGCTTCCTTTGAAAAGTCATTAACTTCTTATTGGCCGGAGCCGCGGACAAATTTTCATAAAATAATTTTTTTGAATGCGATTTTAACCCTTATGTATAAAGAAACTGTATGAAGGACAAGATCAGAATCGCTTGCGCCAACATCATTCTTGATATAGCCAAAAGTTTCATTCACGTAGCAACACCAGAATATATTTAAATGAATTATCTGTGGAATCTGGATGTCAGATTTTTCCGTGATTTAAACTGTCAAAAGTCCGAAGCGTGATAGTTGACAAAAATATCTAAAAACCTATCAATTTACCAAATTAACCAAGTAATGTTATTTTTATAGATAAAGTAATGCTTTGCATAATTTCCAGTATGGAAGTTAGTTTCAGGCACGGCTATCCACAGGTAAAAGTGATGAAAATAAATATATTATAAAAATTGGTTATATTAGGTTAGGTTAAGGGCTATTTTTATTTTTTTTTCATAAGTTTTAATGACTTTTCAAAGGGGTGTTGAAATTAAATGATTCTGAGTTCTGATGGAATCGAATTAACAGTGTTGTAGGTACTTTATATGGATTGTATTGCATGTTTTTTGTTTGTATTTTATGTTTTCAGTATGTATTTATTTTATTGCTGAAGTCGGCGTTTAAGGGGGATCGTTCAAATGTCAAAAGTTCAAAATAGCACTAAATATCAATTAAATGTGATGGGAGTTCAAAGCTAACCTAACCTCATTATCACATGTAATGTGTCAATAACACTGATTTGACCATTATTCCGCCATCTCAATATCCAGTAAAAATCTTCAATGTAAGGCCATCAATCGCCCAGTTGATTAGTGAGACAACTCCAAATACTAAGTTTTGAGATAATGAGGAAAGCAATATTCAAAAGCTCACCATAAATCTAATATTTTTTCATATTAAACACGCTATATAACAACACCGGGAGGCATAAAGGTCCGATACATTAGTATGACATTTTGAAATATACTACTAGTGACCCAGAAAACATCAACATTTTGTTTAATCTCTTCTGTGCCGCTTGTCACCCAGTGGCCGCGGCAATTTGAAATGCAATTTTGACCCTTATGTATAAAGAAAGTGTATGAAGAACAAGGTCAGAAACCTTGCTCTATTATCGCCCTTTACCATAGCGAAACCCGCAATGCGCCTAGTCACTCGGAATAATTTATATTTAATTTGCCGAAGCGTGGGGATGTGCGCAGTTTGTGCGCATGCGCGGGGAAAAAATACGTTTTTCTGCGATTTTGACCCTTCTATGTACAAAATTTGTATAAGGACAGTGTCAGAATCGCTTGCGCCAACATTCCCCATAGGATGGGTAAAGATTTCATTCACCTTGCAACCCCAGAATATTTTAAAATAATTTTTATTTGTGACATCAAAATGTCAGATTTGCCGCTATTCTTTCGGTCAAAGTCGATGCATGTTATTTGACGAAAACATCGTAAAACCTATCAATTTACATAATTAACGCAAGTAATGTTATTTTGGTACATAGTTTATTGTTCTAGGAATGTGTTTCGGTCAATAAAATATACGATAGCTCAAAATTAATCCACAAAACATTCAATTCAAATTCAAGGTTGTGAAATTTCCGTGCTGTTCCTCGGGCATTCAACGAGTTGATTTACTACAATTTTTTCTGCATTATAATTGATTTGGTGATGTTTATGTGTAACCTGAGTATTGTACCAGATAGAGGGTACACTTTTACATATAACTGCACACTCAACACTAATTTAGATTTTTTTTAGATGACTGACTAATCAACTACACCAGGGATGGCAAACCTTTACGTATCAACGTGCCATTTTTCTAAAGAAATGTTTAATGAGGTCATAGACGTGTCGTCAAATAATTTTGACATTGTGATTATTGAGAAAATATAATAATAAATAGGTACTTACTATCAATTAAAAATGTGCCCGAACATAAAACACACACCGCTTTGTTATTCTCTGATACTCTTACTATCTTGCACTTTTTGTTTTTTTGCTGAACTAGCCATATTAAATAACATTTAAATCATAGATAAAACTCAAATAAACTTTAATATACAATTATATCAACGAAACTCACTATTATGTTGTGCATAAAGAAACTATGCGTCATTCAATAGCAATAGAAACTTGCGATGTAGATTGTATTTACGAAAACAAATGAGTGAGCGCCGCGCTTCCCTCCGCCACATTAGTAGCATTCTGGGATCACTCGGGTTCGCTCGTTCACCTACGCTCATTCACCTTCACTTCACACCTTTTTTCATAGTGCATAATAAATTTTGTGATCACTTATCAGTGACGTGCCCAAAATATTGTGTCGCGTGCCATTGGTTCGCCATCCCTGAACTAGACAATCGGTATGTTTGTACTGTGTTATTATTGGATACTTAGTCTGTAGTATTGGATTGTTAGTCTGTAAAAAAATGTAATAAAAAAATAAATAGCTTAAAAAATACCTTCACATTTACAGTGTCTGGAAACAAGGGGTAAAAGCGGAAAACTGGTGAATCTACATCTCACAGCAATTCTAAAAATACACTTTTTTTGGTAATTTAACAGTTAAAAAAAAAATTGCAAGGCTACCGCAGAAACAAATTAAAAAACATCAAACAGCTGATATTATCCCCCTAGTGAAAGATTTTTTCAAATTTAACCTAAAAATTTCCAACTTCTGACAGGCTCCGTGGTCAAGGGGCAAGGCTCTCGACTAGCAATCCAGAGGTCTCGGGTTCAAACCCCGGCGTGTGCAAGTAAATTTAATTTGATTGATTTGTGTTTTCACAGTTAAATCATTTAAAATAATGTACTCATTAAAATAATGTTACAGGGTTTTGTTGGAAGACACTCTCAGTAAGATCATCATTCAGAATTGAGACTTTCCTTGAAATGGCTTTTACGTTGTTTGGTGACTAGATCTAAATAGCCAGGTACTTCTTCACCTTCCTCTTCTTCATCTCCCTCCCCCCCCCACTTACCGTCAGCCTTACAACGTACCCCAATTGGGTTCCATTCAAATGGTTGGGAGCAGTTGAGAATCTTGTGCGGTTTTCACATTAAAAATAACCATATAATCGACTTCAAATGTGATATAGATTCACCAGTTTCCGCTTGTACTACGAGTTTCTGTACACCATGTATAATCCCTTTGCGACTGATTAATTTCAAATTTGACTAAAAAATATTTCAACTTTGGACTCATTTTACTCGAAAAAGCTAAAATCAAAAAAAGCTGCAAAATCGACTCCAAATAATGTGATTCATCATTCTCCTGATTGTACCTTGACTTTCCAGACACCATGTATATAAAAAAAAATTGCCACTATCTATTGTATTATAATAATCGTATTGCACCATTCCAGGCAAACCCGAGACAGAGTCTTCGCGCAACACATCTTCAGGCACCACGCACCACTCGCACACGCACCGCGGCGAGCGTGAACGTGAACGAGAGCGGGAAAGGGACACCAAGGAGACCACGTCCGCCAGTGCTGCATCCTCCGCTAGCGCCAAGAGTCAGGAGGAGAAGAGGCGGCAGGTCAAGAGTCTGATTGATAAGATCCCCACGCAGAAGGACGCGTTGTTCGCTTTTAAGCTGGACTGCACGCAGGTGCGTTGTTGTTTACATTTATCAATTTACTCGTTTACATTTTTTGGATACCTCCGAATAACCTGCTACACCTTTGCCATAGGTCTCCCCAAGTGGATCCCCATCCTTTCCTTTAAAATATCCTCTACACAGCATCCCCAAAGATGGAAATTATTTTTCTCAAGGCCTCCTATGCGGAGTTGATGTAAAAAAAATTATTGCGTAAAATAATGATCCCACTGCGGTGTGAGGCAACAGGCGGAGAGTCCAGGGTCCACCTCAGCCGTCCTCTCCCGATCCGGCCCGCCATGCAGCTGGTGTGCATCCACCACCAAGACCTGGACAATCCTCAGCTCTTCCACTAATTAACCAAGTAATCATCATACCATTTCTCCGCAGAGGTAGGCAGAAAGGATGGACGGCCAAACATCTCGGTCTTGGCACACACCCTTTGCATCATTCACATTCATACTTTGTCTAATGCAATGTCATTGTTTTTTGTTTTTCAGATTGACATTCCCCTAATGGAGAAGAAGATCCGGCCTTGGATCAACAAGAAGATCATCGAGTACATCGGCGAGCCTGAACCAACCCTGGTGGACTTCATCTGCAGCAAGGTGCTTGCCGGAAGCGCTCCTCAAGGCATACTGGATGATGTGCAGATGGTAAGAAAACTGTCTCTTGTGTCTTCCGGTGCGGAGCTTAGCTATCATCAGGGATTTCTTTGCCCTACAAGCTTGTATCAATCACATAGATTACCAAGTCTCTCTCACTTACATCTTCAAATTCAAAAAACCTTTATTGTACAACATTTTTTACTCACATCTAGGTTTTTATAGACGTGTGATGTGACATTTGCAATCGCGTCTTATTTTATTTTTATTATTATTATTATTGTACAACAGAAAAAAAACGAGTGTGCTTTAGACCACAAGACTGAAGTAAAACTACACTAACTTATATCTCCCTCTCAACTTCCGTTCGCCTCGCCCGGTTCACCTCGCCCGATCACACTTTTCGTAACGCTCTCGTTACGCATTCACCAGCTTACTCCCCAAGTCAAGCGTGCGTAAAAAAGAAGTTTTACTTCAATAATTCCAATTACAGTACAATTTAGTTACCCTATCGGCATTTAGGCAAGTGACTCTTCAATAATATTTTTAAGGCATATAGAGAACAGTCACTTACATCCAAATGGTTTGCAAGTTCATTTAACAGCACCACTCCCCTCGTCATGCTATGCTTTGCCAAGATGTCTGTTCTGCCGTTCGGTACTTTAAATAAGTCATGTTGTCGACTTCGGCTGTAGTGGTCTGGTACATATAAATCATAGCATCCCAAAAGGAATGGGCTATCGATGAAATTGTTCCAAATTTTTAGAGACAGAATAGCAAGACTTGCTTTCCGCTTAGTTTCTAGCTCACATAATCAGTTTCCTCGAGTAAGTCAATGTGGTGCATGAACCTTGGATAGGTTCCGTGCTTCCGCATATAAACATACCTGAGAATATCTTCTGAATTTGCTCTAACATATCAATGTACTTCTGGTGGTATGGTGCCCAAACATCGCTCCCATACTCCAGTTTGCTTCTCAGTACGCCATCGAATAATGCTAGCATAGCTTCTAGGTTATCAAAGTTGTGTGCTGTGCGCTTTTCTGAATCTATATTGATTGTTGGGAAATATTTTCTCGATTCTCGATTCTCAATTTTTGCAAGCGATTTAAATGACCAAACATTTATCTATTGTTAAACAAGCATTCGATACTAAATTTGTACTTAGACATTGTTTTTTCTCTTCGCTTATTCTTTTTTTTTATGAGTTCAAAATTGTAGGTATTAACTAAAGCTTCTACGAGGAATTCAATCATAACACTTGTTTCATTCAATAAATAATATGTTTATATAATTAATCAATGTAATATGAAATTATGATATGAACTAAATTTGTCAATTTGACTGGCCTAAAACAGGATCCATTCCTAGTTGGCTAGTCAAAGTTTCCATATATGTTTCATTGTATAATTTTATGTGAAATAAATATTATTATTATTTTGTTATTTTCAATAAATTCCATTAGTTGAGATTTTACGATTTTTTCAAATATTTTGCCAATATTTGAAATGAGGGAAATTAATCGATAGTTAGGTACATTTTGGGTGGAATATTGGCGAGGTAATTGTTTTCTTATAATTTGACAGAAATGTATGTATTAATAAGGTGAGTTATTAATGGTTTTATCACATGGCTTTTAACCTGTTGAATGTCGGATGGTATTTCGAAAAACCGCTCAGAAATTACCTTGTTGCTTTCTGGTCAAATACATATCCACATAAAAACAAAGGAATTATTTATTTTGCTATTGTTTTCTGTTTACCAGATAATTTATCTTATTATTCATGTATATTACATGATAATATCGTAAGAGGTTTTCCAGAATAGCTAACTAAAAAAAAAAATTTTAAATTTCCCATTTTGGAAATAATTGTCAAGAAATATAATCTCATAAATATAAACTGATTTTATTATTTCTTCACAAATCTGAATACATATCGAACATGAAAAAACACAATTCAAAGGAGTTTGCAAATAAGTAAAGATCTTTATAAGCATTTGAAAACGTAAAACATTGATTTTTTCGCCTTTGACAGTTGCAAAAATTAACCTGCCATAAAAAAAATCATGATATTGGCGCAAGCGATTCCGACCTTGTCCTTCATACAGTTTCTTTATACGTAAGGGCTAAAATCGCATTAAAAAAAAACTAAAATTTTCTCCCGCAAATGAATAAAACTAAAAAGACTTTTATGGTGTCAATGTTGTTTTCGCCGATTATTAATCTAATTTTGTTTGTTTGCAGGTATTGGACGAAGAAGCGGAAGTGTTTGTAGTGAAAATGTGGCGACTGCTGATCTACGAAGTGGAGGCCAAGAAGTTGGGCCTCGTCAAGTGAACTCTAAATAAATAAATGAATTGTTGTCTAATTGAATTATACCGCTGTGTTAACTGTAAGGACTATTATTTATGTTAAGTGATTTTATGGGGTGAATAAATGCATCAGAGTAACTGTACACGGATATTGTTTTTAACAAACAAACCTACCAACCCTTGAACAAATTATTCTTCCACGTCACCAATTGTTCACATGGCCCAAATATTTATGAAAGGTAAGGATTGTTTTACTGTTTTAACCTTTTCCCCGCATTGAACTACTCCATTTTTTCAATACCCATACGCCTTACATGTATATGTCATATGTCAAATACCTATCCATCTAATTTTATGTCAAATTACAGCATATTATGGCATGATTTATCATACTATATAAACAGATGAGATTATTATCTACAATTTGAAACCAAATCGTCGTCTGTAAACACTCCTAGATGTTTATAAAAACAAAAACATTAAATTCCATACAAAAAACATACCCATGTTATCTTAAAGACGGCGCCATTTATCCGCACGCTTGTACTCAGGACACTGCGTTGATAGACACAAGTGGTACCTCAATCACTTATTATTATTAATTCGTATAAACAAGTTCTAAAACTCAACATTCGTGTTATTTCACAGTTTTTTTTCCCGCTTGCTAGGACATTCGTGTAACTATCACGATGCTGACATCTTCAGGCATATTTCGAAACTAAAATTGTATTTCGTAAGGAACATCTATAATCAAGTGAATGTGTCCTCGTGCCTTTGAGTGCCATAGTTCACAATTTAGTCGACAGATGGCACTAGTAGTAAATCGCAGTTTGCGCATGCGATTCAGATTGACCATATTGGACAAGCGTCGAAAACATTTATTGTCGAGTACGCGCGTATTCTAAACGCTTGTTTGTGTTGTGAAACTGTGATTTTGACTTTATTATATGACAAAATCTATTCGTTTCGTGTTATTATTTATTTTTAAACACTTAGAAATAACCTGAATTTTTTCATTCGTGTTATTATTTATTTTTAAACACTTAAAAATAACGCGAAACGTTTAGATTTTGTCATATAATAAAGTCAAAATCACGGTTTCACAACACAAACAAGCGTTTAGAATACGCGCGATCTCGACAATAAATGTTTTCGACGCTTGTCCAATATGGTCAATCTGAATCGCATGCACAAACTGCGATTTACTACTAGTGCCATCTGTCGACTAAATTGTGAACTATGGCACTCAAAGGCACGAGGACACATTCACTTGATTATAGATGTTCCTTACGAAATACAATTTTAGTTTCGAAATATGCCTGAAGATGTCAGCATCGTGATAGTTACACGAATGTCCTAGCAAGCGGGAAAAAAAACTGTGACATAGGAGCGCTGTGATATCGGCAGCCGAAGTTAGCATAACAAGGGCTGATACGGGCGCGTGTGAGGCATGGCTTTTTGCCGTATCAACTGTTGTTACGATCGCGTGGAAAAAGTTAAATTTAATTATTATATATTGACCACTGGAGGAATTTTTCCCATATATTGGCGCCATTTTAAATGTCTCCGATTGCTTTTCGAGATAAAAAGGCAATTATCTCCTTGATTCGACAATTTTTTTTTTTGAAAAACATTTGTAGCTCACACGTTTGTTATTTTGGACTTAAAACGAAGCTATTGAAATGCTTTATCGATTATGACTAGTGATGCAACGAATATGAATATGAATGTTCGTATTCGCTGAGTAGTAGACATTTGCCGAATATTCGTATTCGGCGAATAAATATTTACGAATACTATAAAAAAAAACTTTTGTACGCATCTCCGTTTGATTATACCGTGTGTCACGCACCTCTGTATCTGAATGCTATAGCCGCAATGACAAGAGGCGATGGGGAATTCAGGGAAATTCCCTATTGCAATGCCACAAACTTACCTGTGCCGGCGGTGGTATCGCTGGTGAATAAATATGTCATAGAAATGTCAAAATGTCTATGTATAAATTGTAGTTCCAATTTCTGATAAGATAAGTCTGTGGTACTGTACTATGAACCTCGAATTTTTTCATTTAATACGCGTTCTTTTTCTTAGTAGTTTCAGTATTTGACAGTCGAAAGCACAGGTCAAATGTGCAAGTAATTTGTAAATTGTATAATTGCAATTATGTGTGTTAGCTGCGAAGTAAAAGGAACTAAATTTAAATAAAATGTCCTCTAGTAAACATGCTTTTTTCAACGGCTGGCAACATCCAAACTGAAAAAAGAAATCGCCTGTCACCAGGGAATCTACAGATGTTGTATTTTCTCCATAAAATTTGACAGTTGTAAATTTTAATTATTAGTATAATAAAATAAACAGAAAAAGGTTAAATAAATGAGTGTGAATTACTCTGCCAAGTTATTCGTATTTGTATTCTTATTCGCCGGATAGTAGGTTTGATATTCGTATTCGTAAAAGTAGTATTTGTTGCATCACTAATTATGACTATAGATGTCGCAAATCCGAACTTCATAGACTATTTTATAACGATGTTAAAAATAATTTTTGTAAATATTTTTTTCATGCAGAATTTCTGATCAGCTGTTTACGATTAAAATTAAGTCCCTTTTCCGTAGATATGTACCTTTTTTATCAAGTATACCACAGACAGTACACAGAAATTGAAAACATTCTATGTTCACTTGGGTTAAAATAAATAACTTTGAATGCTTTAACATTGATGTAACTTCCGGCGTTCCCCAAGGAGCCCATTTGGCCCCGCTTCTTTTTAACTTTTTTATTAATGATATCACTAAAGTTTTTTCTCACACACGTTTCTGGCTATTTGCTGATGATAATAAGATTCTTAACATTATTAAATCCCACCTTGACTGTTTACTATTTCAACTTGATATTGATTCATTTAACGATTGGTGCAAAATTAACTGCATGGAACTTAATGTTGGTAAATGCAAAATTTTGTCCTTTTATAGAACCAAAAAACCTATTCAGTTTGATTATAAACTAAATAGTGTTTGTCTATCTACTGTCACATCTATCTGCGTAGTTTTCAGGTGTGGTTCTCTCCAGATAGTCTGCAGTCAGGTTGTAAGGTTGAGCTGCTTTATAGGCTTCCTTCTGTTCCACACCGAGGAACGTACAATGAGATGAGAGATTAGAGTTTGGGGTAATCCTTGTGTAGTAAAAACACTTGTGTTGATACTGGATATTGTACTGTTTATTCTGGTGAATAATTTTACAGAGTGATTCTGGTCTGAACACTTGACTGGCGACAATAATTTTATGATTAAAGTTTACAGAAGCGAAAGACGACTTGATTTCCATGTAAACAAGCAGAGTTTAGGAAATAGAGAAGAATAATGTAGAGAGAATGACAAGCGAAATCAAAACACGCCGTTTTTATAGACACAAAATAGAAAGCTGACGCAGCCACAGACAAAAAAGATTTTAGACAGACAATTTATTGCAATATTTTAGTAAGAGGTGGCATAGACGCGAAAATTTAAGATAAGAGACTGTACACATTGAGATTAGAATAAATGATAAGTAAAAGTGTTCAGTGCTAAATGAATTTAAATTTAAAATAGGACAATCACAACACACAACATCCAACACTATCAAGGACCTTGGGGTCACTCTAGACTGCAAACTTTCTTTCCGTGATCACATTAATAATGTCGTAAATAAATCACTTAAACTACTCGGCTTCATTCATAGAATTGCCTCTGACTTCAAATATATAAGTACACTTAAAACTCTTTACTGTTCGCTGGTTCGCCCTCACCTTGAATATGCTAGTGTCATTTGGTCTCCTTTCTACGCTGTCCACATTTCTCACATCGAATCCGTACAACATCGTTTCCTAAGAGGAATTGCTTGGAGGTTGGGTCTTGAAAGAGGCAAGTACTCATATGATGAAATTGAACACATTTTAAACATGTCTTCCTTAGAAAATCGTAGAAAGGACTCTGATCTAATTTGCATATTTAAAATTATCAACAGTATTACTGATACACCTGCTTTGTTACAACTCATCCAGTTTAACATCCCTTCCCGTAGGCTTCGAAATAATGAATTGCTGTTCCTCAATCAACATTCTACTAATTACGGATACAATTCTCCCTTATCCAGAATGTCGAGACGTCAACGCAAGTCAAAGCATTGATTTTTTTGGTGTAAAACTAAATGAATTTCGGCAGTCGATACGCAATATTTAAATGCTTTGACTTGTAGTGTCTCTATATGTACTTTTTATATTTTATATTGCTATTAATTTTTATGTGCTCTCCCTTCACTGTCATCTCTGTTTTTTTATTCGTGTTATTATTATGTTTTTAATGGACTGTTGTCCGTATATTAATAAATAAGTACCTCTCACGGCAGTTTCAAATTAACAACTGCAACTGCAAGATTCGCACGGTTATAAACTTTACGATTTTTTAATATTTTTTTTATAAATCCTACAAATATGAGATAAGCGGTAAAATACAGGTTAATTCATTGGCTATATAGCACTATAATAAGTTTTTATGTCTCCATTTTCGGAGGTATGATTTTTTTTATGTTGGCGAAAAATTTTAAAAATGATCTTCTGAAAATGTCGAGCAAACGGAGAAAAAAGTTTTAAAATGCGCTGTCGCTCCAGTGGATAAGCCGGCAGAATTCTGTTGACTGCTCTTTTCTGTTTCGCAATAAGTTTAATCCCCCAGGCCTCAGGCATATTCTGTCAGAGTGTCAGAAAATTTCTGCTTTGCAACAAAATCCAAATAAATGGAATATTTCTGAATGCATCCAAAAACTAAAAATTGTTTTTGAAAGGTTATGAAATGTCATTTCAGATTTTATAATTCGAAATCAACATATAATCTTCTTATATACATAAAATTATAAAAATCTCGTGTCACGGTGTTTATGGTCGCACTCCTCCGAAACGGCTTGACCGATTGTAATTATTTTTTTTAATGTATATTTGGTAGGTATGAGAATAGGTTTTAAAGTAAATTTCATACCGCTAGGTGATTAGGGTGTCCCTATCCAGAAAAGAAATTCAATTTTTTTTTGTTAAATTTATTTTTTTTATAATTATTTTTATTTGGCATCAAAAAGTACCTATAACCCCAAATTTCAATCTTCCTACCCCACCCTCTCATTTTTAATAGCGATTTTAGTATTTTTGTATGAACAAATTTAACTGTCGTCGTTAATATTTGAAACAGAATGAAATCAAATTATTCTGTAAGTATTTATTCACTGTGTGTAAAATTACGCCTTATATAGTAAAAACCCCTCATCTCACTACTACTGCTGACGTGTTTTGTCATCTATTTATTTATTTATTAATTTACGGACAACAGTCCATTAAAAACATAATAATAACACGAATAAAAATAAAAAAAACAGAGATGACAGTGAAGGGAGAGCACATAAAAATTAATAGCAATGACAATATAAAATATAAAAAGTACATATAGAGACACTACAAGTCAAAGCATGAAGAAGCATTTAAATTTTGCGTAACGACTGCCGAAAGTCATTTAGTTTTACACCAAAAAAATCAATGCTTTGACTTGCGTTGACAAGTCTCGACATTCTGGATAAGGGAGAATGGTATCCGTAATTAGTAGAATGTTGATTGAGGAACAGCAATTCATTATTTCGAAGCCTACGGGAAGGGATGTTAAACTGGATGAGTTGTAACAATGCAGGTGTATCTGTAATACTGTTGATAATTTTAAATATGCAAATTAGATCAGAGTCCTTTCTACGTTTTTCTAAAGAAGGCATGTTTAAAATGTGTTCAATTTCATCATATGAGTACTTGCCTCTTTCAAGACCCAACCTCCAAGCAATTCCTCTTAGGAAACGATGTTGTACGGATTCGATGTGACAAATGTGGACAGCGTAGAAAGGAGACCAAATGACACTAGCATATTCAAGTCAGTTGAACTCCAATATTGTGTCATAGATAGTGCAATCCATCTCCCTCTGTTGAACTCAAACGCTTCATCAGTGATCTAGGGAAATTCCTCCATACAAGATGAACTCCGACTCCCTCTGTTGAACTCAAGCGCTTCTTCAGTGATCTAGGGAAGTTCCTCCGTACAAGGTGAACTCCATCTCCCTCTGTTGAACTCGAAAGTTTCTTCAGTGATCTAGGGAAGTTCCTCTGTACAAGGTGAATTCAACAGAGGGAGCCGGAGTTCATCTTGTATGGAGGAATTTCCCTAGATCACTGATGAAGCATTTGAGTTCAACAGAGGGAAATGGATTGCACTAGATTCTATGACACAATATTGGGGTTCAACAGATGACAAAACACGTCAGCAGTAGTAGTGAGATGAGGGGTTTTTACTATATAAGGCGTAATTTTACACACAGTGAATAAATACTTACAGAATAATTAAATAAGATAAAAAAATTGTGATATAATGGATTTTTTTTTAGTTTCTGGGGAAGTTTTTTTTTACTTTTTTGTGTGAATACTGTAGCAGCACACAGCCAGGATTCAATTGGCTGGAGGGACTGGAATGAGATTTTTTTTTTTATTTATTTCTTTATCTATAATAAAATATGTTTACAATGGTTTTATTTGTATGCCTGTCTCACTAGGGTATACCTGTGTCGAGACAGGCGTACAGGTATATAAATGAATATAGATGGAGGAGGAAGGTAGGGAAGTGCCTGGCTGTTCAGATCTGGTCACCAAGACTTTGTCAAGTACTAATGGAGGCAAATTCTGTAATGCTTCAGAGCCTTGAAATCTGAAAAAATTATTTTGTATTACTTACATAAAACTGAAATAATATTCTTTCGAAGAAACAAAAATGGTTTTTGTCTTTGAATCTTTCTTTCTTTATGAGTTTTTATTCACTAAATCAATAAACAAAAAAAATATTTTTCAATCACACCTCGCCACTGATCCCACCCCTGCATGTTGCGACGGGATCAAGTGATATGCGCTATTTCGTGTATACCTTATTATGTGACCTGCTGCTATGCTATACCAGACCACTCAGTTGCGACATGTGATGGAAAAATATATTTTTTTGGTTTTAGTTGAAAAAAAAAATAATGGCAAAAAAATTACATTTACATTTTTTACTCCAAATATGCTCAGGAATCGCTGTTAAAAATCCTCTGTGCTTTTCACCCTGTATACAACTGTACCTCGTAATACTTTTTTTTTTTTTAAGAGCGGAGACGTTTACATATACAGGGTGGAGCAGAGAGAAGTTACTAGTTTAAAAAAATCACTGAAGGCCCACCAGACCGAGCAAAGGGGTGGGGCGGGTGCCGTTAGCCGTGCCGGGGAAATGATACTGCTTTTTTTTTATGATGTTTTGAAAATGATTTCGTCTGGCGTGGCGGCCTTGGCGAGCAGTACATATATTGAACCTTTCAAAGAAGTTTTCGGCCGCTCTTCCCAGCACATCTTGCGGAATTCCAAGGATGACGTCCTCAATTGCCTCGTTCAGAGCTTCAAGGGTTCGAGGTCGAAGTTTGTTTACCTCAGTTTTGACGTATCCTCACAGAAAAAAGTCACTCGGGGTCAATCAGGAGAGCGAGGGGGCCATGGAACATCCCCCCGCAAAGAGATCAGGTGACTGGAAAGAGCTCTTGCAAAATTTCGCATGAACGATGGACAGCATGGGCCATGGCTTCATATTGTTGAAACCAGAAGGTTTCTGTGTCGCCTTCCTTGCCATACTCTTTCATTTTGGGACGCCTAAGGTTCTCCAACATCTCACGATAGTGAGATGAATAACTCAATAACGGTAATGGTTAATCCTTCATCGCTAGTGCACAAAACAGCGCCGAGGGATACAGCAGTAAAGATTGCAATGCAAGCATCTCTACGTTTCACAATATCTTGTGGGCTCAATTCCCGTTGTAGAGAACGATACTCGACAACAGGGTAATCGGGTTTTATACGCTGGCAACCCAGCTGAGGTGATCGTGCGCGGTATTCCGTTCGGCAAATGTATGGACGTATGGAACTTCATTCGTTTTCCGACGGCCCGATCAGCTGCCCACGCGTAGAGTGTCGTTCCCTACAATTCTTCTGATAAATACTTGTCGTGTTTTACAAGATCGAATAAACTTTAACTTCAGTGTAAAATACTTTCTTTCATATAAAATATCATGGTACACTTTGGTAACCTAATGTGGAGTCAGATAAATAAATAAGTAAGTATCACAGATATATAGCGGATTGCCCGAACAAAGGCTGGCGTGGCCCGCCATTACAGAATACTACCTACCAAACCGTGAAAGCATTATCTTGTAGGGGTACAGGTGAAGGTCTGAGTGTAAGATTTGCCTTGTAATGCTGGACGATATTCCAAGCGCAGCGGCATGTTTCCGCTCTGATCGGGTTGGAGACTCTTCAATTCACGCTCTTACTACCGCGATGTTTTCAGATGTTTACACACTTTTAGGTGGCCCAACTGGTATTTTAGGATCTGCAGTTCCTGTCCACCTTATATTACTGATACATTTCCGAATGGTTTTAGGATCAGAAACACTGTCATTACGGTTTAACTCGAACCGGACCTGGAAAGCTCCTTGCGTAGCCACAACGCTTTCCCCGTTTTTGAAGAACGTCTCCACAACAAAGCCCCGGTACTTACCTGGCCACGGTATGGTCACTACCATAAACGGCATCATTTTTCCGACCTAACAGCACCCGCCCCACCCCTTTGCTCGGTCTGGGAGGCCTTCAGTGATTTTTTGAAACTAATAACTCCTCTCTGCCCCACCCTGTTTAATGGTAAGTTCTAGCATTATGGAATTTGTACAAATGAAAATGTGTGTATTTCATATATTTTAGCGGCAGGGAGGGAGGGAAGGAAGTAGGGGAAGGGTGACAAAGGAGGTGGAATTCACGGGAAGGGTGAAGAAGGAGGGGGAATGCAGGGAAAGTGGAAGGGGAACGCGGACGCACGGGAAAGAAAATGAAGGAGAATTTTTTAATTTAATTTTAATGGAATTGCAACGCATGCCTGGTACCAGCTAGTAAATATATACGAGGGTCAGTCAAAAAGTAATGCCTCCTATTTTTTTCTCCTTTAATTGTCAAGAAATAAAAATTACAATTACATCAGTCGAAAACCACACTATTGACGATTAATTTGTCACTTTTCAATATAATCTCCGTCCATTTCCAAAGTTTTAGTTCATCTTTTAACAAGGGCATGTATCTAAAGCCGAGTATAGACTGCTATAACGTAACATGCAAAGTAACATGAAAGGACCATTTCAGAAGTGTGGACGCAGCGCGTGCACGAACCGAGCATGTACCTACTTGCATCTGTTTCCGGCATGCGCGCGGTGATCATAGCTCAGTCTGCCGAGAACAAGTCCTCCATTGTTCGTGCACATTCTGCAGTATAGACACAAACAACCCATCCACACTGACGCTCTGTGCACACTGCGCGCCCCTTTGTGTTCGGCGAAAAAACCGAGTTGAAATGCTTTGTTCGTGGGCGTAGTGTGCACGGTTCGTACGCGCAAGGCGTCCACACTATGGGAATTCTGTTACATTGCATGATACATTGCGACAATGTGGATGGCATGTTACATTTCGTAAGTCTGTACCTGGCTCCAGAGTGGTAAAAAGCACGGTTCTGCTTCCTAAGGCCATCCGCCATAGATTTTGTTGGACGAAAGTCGTGCTTTAATTTTAAGGGTTGTGACGTATCGGACAGAATTTATTGTGCATCTTAGCTCTAAAAAATTAACCATAATCAAACCCTCTGCATCCCTGGACACTGTCGACATAACTTACCCTGCCGATCGCACAGTTTTGAATCTTTTCATCCTCGGTGAGTTTGTGTGAAGCCATTCCATTGACTGCCTCTTTGATTCAGGATCCATGAAATTCATGTTTCTACTCCGGTCTCAATTTTTGTGCAGTTGCATCACCGTACACATTTTTCAGTCTTTCATGAATGCGAATATGCGTTTCTCCTCCTGCATTCAAGAATTCAATCACAGAACGCTGACTAATACAAAGGTTGATATCGGCCATTTTGCAAGCGACTGCAGTGCTGCCACCTTTTGATGTAGAAAGTTACTATTGCAGTAGATTGTAGATGAAGGTTTGAGGAATAGCGCCAAATTCTATTTTTTCATTTAACCGCTGGAGTGACAACGCATTTTAAAACTTTTTTCTTCGTTTGCTCGACATTTTCACAAAATAATTTTTTAAAGTTTTCGCCAACATTAAAAAAATCATACTTTAGAATTTCAACATAGAGACATAAAAACTTATTAATGCCATATAGCCAATGAATTAACCTGTAATTTACCGTTTATCTCATATTTATTTATTTTTTTATTTACGCCCTTGGGGCATTTGCATCAATTGTAACAAAGTAATAATAGAAATAGAAACAATAAATACCAACTATTATTTCTCTTCCTTTACACTAATAGAAAGGAAGCAGAATTAAATAGAAACAATAAAATACCAACTATTATTTCTCTTCCTTTACACTAAGAGAAAGGAAGAAGAATGAAATAGAAATAGAAACAATAAAATACCAATTATTATTTCTCTTCCTTTACACTAATAGAAAGGAAGCAGAATTAAATAGAAATAGAAACAATAAAATACCAATTATTATTTCTCTTCCTTTACACTAATAGAAAGGAAGCAGAATTAAATAGAAATAGAAATAATAAAATACCAATTATTATTAATAGAAATAGAAACAATAAAATACCAATTATTATTTCTCTTCCTTTACACTAATAGAAAGGAAGCAGAATTAAATACAAATAGAAACAATAAAATACCAATTATTATTTCTCTTCCTTAACACTAATAGAAAGGAAGCAGAATTAAATAGAAATAGAAACAATAAAATACCAATTATTATTTCTCTTCCTTTACACCAATAGAAAGGAAGCAGAATTAAATAGAAATAGAAACAATAAAATACCAATTATTATTTCTCTTCCTTTACACTAATAGAAAGGAAGCAGAATTAAATAGAAATAGAAACAATAAAATACCAATTATTATTTCTCTTCCTTAACACTAATAGAAAGGAAGCAGAATTAAATACAAATAGAAATAATAAAATACCAATTATTATTTCTCTTCCTTTACACTAATAGAAAGGAAGCAGAATTAAATAGAAATAGAAACAATAAAATGCCAATTATTATTTCTCTTCATTTACACTAATAGAAAGGAAGCTGAATTAAAAAGAAATGACAACAATACAAAAATAATAATAAAATTTATATCAGAATTTTTGAAATTTCTGATATAAATTTAGGTAAGGAATTAATGAAAATATCAACAGAACTGAATTTATTTCCAAGCCCATGTAGTCTTTGGATTGGGGAGTTAATGAAATATGTAGTTAGTTTTAGACGGAAAAACAAAGAACAGCTCTGGAAGTCTCGTGTCACGATTTGGTACTCGGAATGTTATTAGTTTTGTTAAGTCAGGTGCGTCAAGTGGTCCATTAACCAATTTGAATAAACGAACCAAATCGCTCTTGGTTCTTCTACACAATCTACAAGATAGGTCAGTTAAATTAAGTATTTTCATTAAGTTAACATAATTAATTTTTTTCAATGGGTATGGAGAGTTTGAAATTAATGAACCTTAAAAATTTATGTTGAACTTTCCCAATTTTTATTTGATGTGCTTTATAGTATGGAGACCAAATAGTGGAATTGTATTCTGAATTACTTCTTACTAAAGCATTTACTGGTAGGATTTATGAAAAAAAAAAAAAAAAAAACCGTAAAGTTTATAACCGCGCGAATCTTGCATGGTTGTTACTTTGAAACTGCGATTATTAGTACATATTCGAGTCAACGTAGAATATTTTAGATTTCTGTATGTTGTCTGTGACGTGCTTGATAATTAAAGGTGCATATCTATGGAAAACGGGCTTAATTTTAACCGTAAACAGCTGATCAGAAATTCTGCGGGGAAAAAATATTAAAAAAATTATTTTTAATATTGTTATAAAATAGTCTGCGAAGTTCGAATTTGCAACATCTATGGTCATAATAGATAAAGCATATCAATAGCTTTGTCTTAATCCCAAAATAACAAGCGTGGGAGCTACAAATATTTAAAAACAAAAAATTTTGAAGAATCAAGGAGATAATTGCCTTTTTTATCCGAAAAGCAATCGGAGACATTTAAAATGGCGCCAATATATGGCAAAAATCGCTCCAGTGGTTAACTAACTTTATTTAATTAGAAAAAATAGGAGGCATTAGTTTTTGACTGACCCTAGCACAAATAAATAAATTGTTTTTATAGATTTTCTCCCTGTAATCTAACAGTTGACTAATATGTTCAATACTTCCTCAAAGATATTATTAATGTCCAATAAAATTTAAATGTAAACCTTGAAAATATTTAATAAACTCTGCTTATAATAAGAAGACGCACTTTATCAGAATTGTTTATCTTAGGTTTGTTTATGGCCCTAAATTTCAATGACGTTATTTAATTGGTCAATAACATAAATATTCTTATCACTGTCATACATGAATTTATAAAGTCTGTTTATAACGCTAATAAAAAAAGGCATTTCGAAATGATGTTATTTCACAATTAATTAATTAAAAATAATATATAGTACATTTGCGGCACGTTCCAGAGTGGAAGATACTTTCAGTATCGCCCTGGTGTAAGACCACCATTAAGAATCGAAACGTTGCTTGAAATGGCTGTAGCCGTGTTTGGTGACCAGATCTGAGTAGCCAAGCACTTCCCCACCTCCCTCTTCTCCATTTCTCTCCAATCCCTTCTACCTTCAATTTAGGAGGCGGGAATGGGTACCGCCGTCCCGGGAACCTTTATTGGATAACCAACACCTCCGCCATAGGTCACCCCAAGTGGTTCGCTACGTTTGGTGATTTAGCAGGGGTGCCCGGGTTCATGGGGTGAGGTTTGTCTAGGTCTTGGAGGCGGATGACCAGGACACTGAGCCTCAGATTCCTACCCACCCCTTAAACCCTTTTCCTTCCCAGAAATCTCCTTTCCTTTAAAAATCCTCCACATAGCATCCCCAAAGATGACATGGGCCCTGAGGGAAATTATTTTCCTTAGGGCCTCCTGTGTGGAACTCATGTAAAAAAAAAAAAAAACCTTCAGCCTCACAACATATCCCAAATTATGGATACCATAGTCTCACTGGCTCCAGACTGTTGTGCGCAGTTATGACTCTTGTGCGGTGCTCACAAAAAAAAATGTAGAATATGACGCCATAGTAAATGAGCGCTTTAATAATTACCGCGATGATTCACGGTTACGGTATCGTGATGGCAACAAAAGGCGATAAACGTACGTTCGTTATCGCCACAATGCTGCAGCTCTTTCTTACACATTAAATGTGGTGAACGTATGTCTCGCGGTATAAAAGAGACATGCGTGTATCAGTGAGACAGCATGAGTAACGTATAAAAGGTTGTGAATGTTGTCCATTCGTTCTCTTTGCATCAGACTTCCTACGACGCACTACTGTACCAATCTCGGAATAAACCAAAATAGTCTACCCACGACTTATTATTGTCAACCTCACCCTGTACTGAGATCACCATCACCATGGGAATCTGGATTCATACAACGGAGTCCAGAAAGTAATGTAGATAACCGGCCACGGTCATCACATTAAATAATGGTGAGACACACAAAACACGTGTGACTGTTTCCTCCAAAGTACCACTTTTTCCTTGCTTTAATTTTCTTTATATGTATGAGGGAGATGTATGATAATGATTGTTAGTGTCTTTTTTTTTTTACATGAGCTCCACACAGGAGGCCCTGAAGAAAATGATTTCCCTCAGGGCCTATGTCATCTTTGAGGATGCTGTGTGGAGGGTTTTTTAAGGGAAGGAGAAGAGAGTTCTGGGAAGCAAAAGGGTTTAAGGGGTGGGCAGGAATCTTGGGTTCAGTGTGTCCTGGTCATCCGCCTCCAAGACCTAAAAAAACCTCACCCCATGAACCCGGGCACCCCTGCTAAATCACCAAATGTAGCGAACCACTTGGGGTGACCTATGGCAGTGGTGTTGGTTATCCAATAAGGTTCCCGGGGTGGCGGTACCCATTCCCGCCTCCCAAATTGATCCTTTGGTGGATTGTAGACATACGTTCACCGTTTGTCTCATTATCGACTGTTGTTATTTAGTATGTAGGAAAAAGCTGCAGCATTATATGACATTAGACTTTTTTTGATCTGGGTAGTATGTTTACGAGAGATGGGAAGGCTGAAAGAGATATTGAAAGAAGAGTGAATGCCGGTAACTCCATTATTAATGGTGGACTGAATGCCGTTGGCGCTAATAAAAAACTGTCAAAAAAAGCGAAGCTAGCAGTCCACAATGGAGTCCTGGTACCTACCCTGATGTATGGCAGTGAGGCATGGAACTGGCAGAGGAAGGATGAAAGTAAATTGAATGCTGTTGAAATGAGATCCCTGAGACGTATGTGTGGTAAAACAATGTATGATCGTGTGAGAAATGTGGATATCCGCAAAGAATGTAAGGCTGATGTAAGCATAATGAGTAAGATTAAGAAAGGGACCCTCAGATGGTTTGGGCATGTAGAGCGAATGAACGAAGGAAGTAGTGTAAGAAGAATATACGACGTGAATGTGAACGTTAGAAGGAGTCGGGGACGCCCGAGGAAGACATGGCACGATCAAGTGAATCAGATACTTGAGTCAGGTCATGTCAAAAGTTAGAATAATAGAAGAGAATGTATGAGACGATGTATGAATGTGAGTGAGGCAAAGAGTGTGTGCCAAGACCGAGTTGTTTGGCGGTCCGTCCTCTCTGCCTACCCCTGCGGAAACGGCGTGATGGTTAGTTAGTTAGACTTTTTTTAAGCGCATTCACACTTCAATATTATCCTTGTAACTGTATTCCATACTTTCAAAATTATCATCACGGCTAGTAGTATTGTAGGTAGGGTTACCAGATGAAAAAATCAAAAGTCCCGAGAAAAGGCCTGATTTCCATGGAAAAGTCCTGAGATTTTATACAATTTGAGAATTTTCTCTCCAACGTATTATTATCGTTTTAAGTCATTTTATCGTTAAGTTTTCAAGCAAGACCTTAAAAATATGTATAAGACTTGCATAGAATATCTGATCAAGTGGATGACGCCTTTAGATGATTTCAAAGTCTTTAATTGGTTGATGCCGAAAAAGGGCGAAATGATCGACTTTGATCAGATTGCTTCATCAATTCATTATCTGAATGGAAAAGGAGTACACCTCGATGATGTGAAATTATTCGATCAAATTGCATCTCTGAATAGTTTTTCAACAAAACAGGAAGAAGCATTTTTTGACGTAATGCTTCATGCTTTGTGGGCAAACATTTTCAAGACAATAGGTATTTCACGATTACCAGTGAATCATGCACAGGGCACGGGGGTTTAGAATAACCTGTGGTTATTCCTTGCTAAATAAAACGCTTATGGATTTCGATAAGAATTATGCCCAATTACCAAACAAGATCCGGTATACACAATTAAGCAATACTCACTGTTGTGTCTCGTGGCTTGATCTTCATTCGACGACGGTCATAGGTATATCCAAGGCGTACGACAAGATTGTTCGGTTATTAGAACCACATTATAGTTTGAGTTACGATACGATGAAGCGGTTCACACAAAGCATTCGATAAAGACGACGATATTATAATGCTTCACATTACACGCTTCCGATTGATAGAAAATAACATTTCAACGTCGAGCGAAATGTCACGTTACTATTTGTTACGATGGTTGTTGATAGACTAACGATATTGTGGTACTTGACTTAGTCCACCGTATAGGTAAGTACACTTAACGTGCGGAAGTCCAAAATCTGGGTTCCTCCGATCTGCATGGTAAATTGGAACACAAATACGTATGAAATTCATCAGCGTTATGAAACAACCAGAGATACTGCGTATTTGTCAATATATATTTGCAATTACAGCCCAGAATGCAAACGTAGAAAGAGTTTTTTCTATCATGTGGGCTCAATGGTCGAAAGAAAGAAACCGACTAAAGGTGCCTTCAGTTCGAGCTATACTTTTAGTTCAATATAATTTGAAGAGTTTAACATGTGAGGCATTTTATAAATCAATAATTAAAGAAAAAACCTTACTTAAAAAGGTATCTTCACATATTATTTTTAGTTTGTTTAACTTTTAATTAAAGAGATCTTTAAAATGTGAGCTGTGTTTTATTAAAAATCCTGAGATATCATGAGATTTGCAAAATCCGGCCGCAATCCCGAGAAAAGTCGAAAAATCAGGAAATCTTAGGACAAATCCTGAGATATGGTAACCCTAATTGTAGGGGTTTACGGAGGCGTTACGCTGCAGTGTGTGAGAGAGATGCAAAAAAATTATCACATTTTTCCTTTGTAGGAAACAGACCTACTTACACTGTGTATCAGATCTTTTGAAAGAGCTGCAGGATTATGGCGATAATGAATGTATGTTTGTTGCTTTTTTTTGCCGTTACTGCACCGTAACCGTGAATCGTCACGATAATAATAAAAGCGTTCAATGGTAGAAGAAGTCAGGGACACACGAGCAGGACATGGCGCAATCAAGTGAACCAAATACTTGAATCAGGTCATGGCAAGGGTCACAAATTGACCTCTGATAATCTCAGCCAAATTATTTTCGTCAAATTGTCCAATCATCTTGTCATAACTTTTCATACTGTCGAGCAAAGATGAAGTTTTTCCTGTTTTTCACATTTGGTAAATATTTCATAATATTTATATTACGTTAAACGATAATTAAAAAATATATAATCTGATGCCCTCCTTTGATCAAGGCAAATACTGTAGTCCAAATCTTTTTATTGGTGATAATGTAGCATTTATTTATGAAACTTAAAAAAAAACTCTTTTAGCATTTTTTTTACATAATATTAGGTCCTTACATATGAAATTGGCGTTTTGTATGGGAGAAACATAAAGTCGATTTTTTTTCAATATATTTATTTAATCAAAGTATGTACCATTGCTATCTATGCACTTTTGCCATCTCATAGGTAGTTCATCGATCCCTTTACTAAAAAAAACATTCGGACGGGAATCAATAAAATCTTTGAAGGCGGTTTGGACTGCCCCACCGAAGTTGAAATTTTTCCCTTGCAAGAAGTTATCCAAATTTCGAAAAAAATGGTAATCTGTTGGGGCAAGGTCCGGTGAGTACGGTGGATGTCTTAGACATTCCAATTGAAGTTCCTCTAATTTGGTAGCCCTCTGTTGTGCAGTGTGTGGTCTAGCGTTCTAACGCGCGTTTGTTGATTTGCTTCACTCAATTCGTGAGGTGGATTCAAACAAGCTTCAAGTGGATTAAAACAGTTTTATCACTAACACCGCAGCCTGCAGCTAACTCGGACGTGGTTTGCCATGGATCCGCTTCAACAATAGCCTTCAATTCTTCATTATCAACTTTGGTCTCCGGCCGTCCACGGTGCTTGTTCTGCAGGTCGAAATTTCCAGAACGAAATGTTGGAACCAAAAACGCACTGTGTTTTCTTTTGCGACACCGTCGCCATACACATCATTAATCCTTTGAACCGTTTCCGCAGCACTGGTGCCACGGTGGAACTCGTACTCGTAAATAACGCGATATTTCAAGTGTTCCATTTTGTAAACTAAGTGACGCAAAGAAAAAAAACAATTAAGGAAAAAACAAATGAATTATAATTTTCGAAACACAAATGCATGAGTAAATAGCTGTATAAATTTGAATTTGGAATTCCTAACCGAAGAGAAGATATTTGAGATCAAAGTTGCCAGTACAGCAAAACGCCAATTTCATATGTAAGGACCTAATATTACCACGAAAACCGTAAGATATTTAAGTGGTTGTGTTCCAATACTCTCCCTAATGTATTTTTTTTACTTTTTAGTAAATCACCTGAAATCAAAAAATCAAACAAGATGTCTGGGTTCGAGTCCCAGTTGTGACCATTGTCTTTTTTCTGTCTTGTTCTCTTTCTATTTTCGTTTAGATTATTATTGTTATCTTCTTCTTCAATGGTACAAAAAATCAAACGTTCCCATCAATCTGATTGCGTGATCTAAAACTCAAAACATGTTGCCACGTTTTTTAAACTAAAATCTTTTAAGACGAACGATTATTGACTGAAGTAATGAAGTCCTGTTTTAACTCGATCATTTGGCATTTCATCTGTTTATAAATTTGTTTATAAATCTGTTTTCAGTTTAGAAAATCTGTTGCACCCAATTTTTTGAAGTGATAACTTCTTTAGTGTCGTTGTGATTTGAAACTCGACGAAATAAAAAAAACGACACTAAAAAGATACAAACACATACATCTGTAGGATTTAGCATGCGAGAGAATGAGATAGAATAATCGGTCTCCTCTTTGTGCGGTGCTTCGTAACCTGCCCACTCTTGTCTACTTTAGTTTTCTGAAGGTTTCACTTCTACCGCTTGTGAATTACACACATGTTGTTATTTTTATTCAAGCAGGCCTTACTTTAACTAGGTGGCGGCTAATTTTGACTGAGTTTTGAATGGTCCCTACATGCCTGAAGAAATAAAAAAAAATTGTCATTGAGATAGTGACATTTCTTTGGATAAAGTTTATAATTTTCGTTATTTATTTTTGGGTAGTTATGCCGTGTTGTGCTACCTCCTATTTTAGCCAATGTTTCGGACAGTGTTACAGTCTTACTGGATTACTGTTCACAGAACTCCTAGTATGTTATATTCTACACTAGTTGAAGTCCCCGGCGATGCCCGTGCTTTACACAGAGTTTTCGAAATCAAATATAGACAGTGACCTTCCTCTTGTTTTGAAGGTCACATGTGCAAAATTTCATCAACTTCGGCTTAAAACTGTAGATTTGCATACAAACCAAACCACTATGTACATTCTCCTTTATATATTATATATTTCAACCAATTTACACAAAACCTTGACAAATTATATACCTAAACCTTCTTCATGAATTACTCTATCTATTGGTGAAAAAAGAAAATCCGTTGAGTAGTTTTTGAGTTTATCGCGATCAGACAGACAGACAGACAGACGCGGCGGAGGACTTTGTTTAATAATACGTAGAGATTAAAATAAATATGTAAAAATAACTCAAGACCATGTGATAATCTTATGTATAAAAATCTCGTGTTACGGTGTTTGTGGTCGCACTCCTCCGAAACGGCATGATCTATTTTTATGATTATTTTTATGTATATTTGGTAGATATGAGAATAGGTTTTAAAGTATATTTCATACCGCTGGGTGATTAGGGTGCCTCTATCCAGAAAAAAAAACTATTTTTTTGACCAATTTTTTTTTTATTTGGTATCAAAAAAATACCTGTAACCCCGAATTTTAACCCTCCCACCCCCACCCTCCCATTTTTTAATCGTGATTTTAGTATTTTTGTATGAACAAATTTAACCCTTTTGCGTATTTCAAACGGAACGAAATTATTTATGTTGTTGAATAAAAGATGGCACTACGTCCGCCTCATCGAACTTTCATCCACACACGTGCAAGACATTCACGAGAAGCGTCGCGTCATTTTAATATTTCATTCGGCATCATGTTCTCGCGTGGGCAAACCATCGAGCTTATTAATTTGTGTTGACTAAAGACAGACTGACAAAAAATAATATTGTACACTCAATTGATCTTCGAAATTCATATTGATTTTCTTTATTTAATTTTCCCTCTTTAGTTGGTGTTTTTTGTTTTTATCGGCGGTCATCGTCTACAGCGCTCCATTCCTCTTTCTGTCATAGATCCCATCTCCACACACTTACATTCGTAATTTTTTATTTGAAAACCAAAATATTCACTAGAAATAATCTATATGGCAGAACGGTCAGCTAGTATTTTATATAGTTTTAAATAGTAGAGAGTGGCCTAAAACCAAAATATTGACATTATAATTATTATAAGGCAGTCGCTAGTAATAATATTTGACTAGATAATTTATACAGAGTCATTTTTGTAAAAATCACCTTACTTCTTTTGCCGAAGTACGAAATTAATACGCACATTTTTTTTTATATTTCAAAATTGAGAGTTGTTAAGACGAAACGCGATCGCCGAGAAATTTGAATAATTTGACCAAAATAATGCTATCTCAGTCGCTGTTACCCCCCGAATTCAGAGCAAAAAGGACAACAGCACCCAAGGCTGATAATAACTAAATAAAATAGTAAAAATATTAAAAAATAGTAAATAATTGAGGTTTTGTATTCCCCATTTTTCTCCTTCAAAACTGGATCAAATTTTAAGATTTTTTTTATCCACTGTTTTAGAAGAAAGTATTCTATATTTGTTACAGAGCTCCACACAGGAGGCCCTGAGGAAAATAATTTCCCTCAGGGTCTATGTCATCTTTGGGGATGCTGTGTGGAGGGTTTTTTTAAGGAAAGGAAGGAGAGGAGAGTTCTGGGAAGGAAAAGGGTTTAAGGGGTGGGTAGGAATCTGAGGTTCAGTATGTCCTGGTCATCCGCCTCCAAGACCTAGAAAAACCTCACCCCATGAACCCGGGCACCCCTGCTAAATCACCAAACGTAGCGAACCACTTGGGGTGACCTGTGGCAGAGGTGTTGGTACCCATTCCCGCCTCCCAAATTGAAAAATAGATTGTCTAGTTTGTATACCGAACGTCTGTTGGTGGTGTTCAAACCAGGCAAATTTAACGATTTTTGGAGTGTCCTAACTCCTATAAGAAGTAACTTATCAAAAATAGCAAAACGTACCGACACGCTAGAGGTCGATATCTATATTATATTAAAAAATATTTGCACTAGTGTCAAAATTCAGAGAAGAAATTGGGAAATACCTTAGTATGGATTCCTCTCAACCTTTGATATATACTTGAAAATGTTTATTTTTGTTGTAATAAAAATGTTGATAACCTAAATCAGGGATGGCGAACCTTTACGTATCAGCGTGCCATTTTTCTAAAGAAATGTTTAATGAGGTCATAGACGTGCCATCAAATAATTTTGACTTGGTGATTATTGGGAAAATAATAATAATAAATACTTACTATCAATTAAAAACTCTTTATTTTCTACGTCGTCTGTAATAATAAACTTATGAAACCATTTTTTTACCGACCATATTTAGAGCACCATCAGTTGTTACGGAAATATTTTTTTTCAAATCAATTTCTTTTTCCGTACAAATATCAGTGCCCTTTGTAGTTGTCAGCAACGATTTTGTCGTAATTTATTCTTCCGTAAAGACGTTTCCAACGCAGTATCGAGCAAAAACAGCTAAAGTGCAGATTTAGTGACGTTAGTGCTTTCGTCAAGACATAGCGATATGAAAGAAGCAGGGCTCATGTGAATTTTCTGTTGAACTGTTAAATTTTTGGCCAGTTTTAAGATTCTTTCTTTTATTGTGTTTCTGGACAGGGGAGTAACTTTGATACGCTGAATTATCTTATCTTTATTATCGAAATCATCAAAAAGAGAGGGCGCGCATGCAACCCCGGCTCCCTTCGAAAACTATCCCTCTTGAAAAGGTTTACTATGCCGAGCAATGACATTTGCAGCCGCGTAAATTGCCGCGCTCATATGACAATTTTTTTCGTTGTGCATAATAAATTTTGTGATCACTGATCAGTGACGTGCCCAAAACATTGTGTCGCCTGCCATTAATGGCACGCGTGCCATTGGTTCGCCATCCCTGACCTAAATAATAAAAAAACCTTGAAGAAGAAAACGACGCAATGTAATTTAATAGTTCGCCAAAAGGTTATCACCCGTTTGATAATATTCTGTGATGAATTTGTGTTAATTTTGATGAATATGTTTTTCGTGCATCGAATGTTTCTAAAATTAACAAATAAACAATTGCGAGAAGTAAGTAAGGTAGGTAAGGTGGCTGAAGTGGAACTTATAAATATAATGTTAGTTTAATATATTCTTCTACCATTAGTGACCAAAGTTTTGTACTGAGTTTTTAGAATTAATCTGAGATCTAAGCAAGTATGTTTTAATTTTTAATTTATGTTCGCTAATCACTGAAGTGTTTTTTGGCCACATTTTGGCCAATTTGCAAATACCCTCGAGCGTTCGCTAGCCAAAATGTGGCTAATTTGAAGATTTGTTTTAAAACATTTATTGAAATTATTTCAAAAGGTCTAGAAAAATGTCAAAAATATTAACAGTGAGAACAATGCCAACAATGTCAACAATGCCAAAAATATCAACAATCTCAGCAATGTCAACAACGGCAACCATGTTCACTACATCAACAATGTCAAAAATGTCGACAATGTTGACAATGCCAACAACATTAACAAATAAAATGAACTAGCTTCATTGATCCCTTCGGCACCGGTGCACAGTCGGAAAACATACCTAACGCGTGCCCAACATTTGTACACAGCTTACCATCTGTCGCGAGAGAACGGGTCGCTTCTACGACTCGTTCTTGTGTTTAACAAGCTCAGCTATAGAATACTTTGCCGGCCTTACACGACATGACCCGTTTTCACTCCTTCCTGTTCTAAAAATGGCCCTCCTCATCTTATTCCCAAAGATGACAAAGATCTTGAGAAAAATATTACGTTTGTCAGGGCCTCTACTTTACTCCTGTGTGGTGTTACTCTAAAAAATGCCAACCTTGTAAAATAATTACAATTTTTCCTACCATATTACAGTGTTCCTGGTGCTGGCTTCAGCCATGGCCAGCCGTAGCGACTGCCCCAAGTTCTGCCCGCGTCACGTGGCCATCGTTTGTGCCAAGGATGGCCATGGCACTCCCAAGGAGTTTGTCAACGAGTGTCTCATGAAAATGGACAACTGTAACAAGGGACAGAGTAAGTACTACCATCTGCCATTTAGACGGTTGCCACACGCGAAGATAAAAAATCATCGCATGCACATTAACGCTCTCCGTACAATCCCATCAGATCTGTCCACCTAAGCAGTTTATGCACTCGAAGCTCAAAAGTTATATGCACTAATCTGATATGCAAAAAGTTATGCGACCCCCTTTCTGCCGTAAACAGGAGAGGGGGTCATTTTAATTACGGAGCGGCCTAAACTTGCGGAAAACAACTGTCAAGTTGACAGATTCAGTACAGAGAAATGGCATTTCATGGCAGCTCTCTAATTCAATTGACCCCCTCTCCTCCCATAGAAAGAAATATTTGAGAAATAAATTTTTTGTTCTAGTTTTGTATTTACACTTTTGATATTTTCTTTTGAGACTACTATATTGCATTATGTCTATGATGCTCTTCAAAATTCCATTCTTCCTTCAATCATGCATCCTTGTTTTGTAAAAACTTCGTAAAAAATCCGCTGTTTTGCTTTTCTTAACAAATATTTTTTAATTATTATAAGCAATAATTATCAGCCTGAAACACTCATCCACATTGAAAAATCTTCCGAGAAAAAATACATGACGCCAACGGGACTTGAAACCGTGCCCTTCTGATTGCCGGTCAGCTGCTCTCCCAATTGAGCTATGGCGGCTTATCTTATACCCGCCAAATGATTCAATATATACTAGTGTTTCATTCAACAATTATTGCTTATTATATTTTTTTTCCACCTGAAAACAACCAACTTTAGTTTTTTTTCTTGTTTACATTGCACCTGCAATTATTGCTTATTAGATAAGCCGCCATAGCTCAATTGGGAGAGCAGCTGACCGGCAATCAGAAGGGCACGGGTTCAAGTCCCGTTGGCGTCATGTATCTTTTCTCGGAAGATTTTTCAATGTGGATGAGTGTTTCAGGCTGATAATTATTGCTTATAATAATTGTTATCCTTTGTGCTATGCATAAAAATCTTGTCTTAAACGTTAGTTTAAAAATTAAAAATAATAATAAATATTTTTTCTTTATTTTCAGATTTCAACAAAATCAAGGAAGGACACTGCTAAAGATATAAATTAAAAAATTAAATAATATTCAGTTAAAACCTGTGTATTTCTTGTTGTTTTGTTTATTTCGTTGTCCTTCAAAGTAATTGGCAACATTTTAAAGATAAAATAATAAAGACCAGCATTTCATTAACTTGGTTGTTTTACTGCACGATCCTAGCAAAATATTCCCCATTTCCTGATGTCCTGTCATCTTTTCCTCTTCTCACAGTTTCAACAGATTAATGCTAGAAGCAGAATGCATCTGTTCCTGCATTCCCCACATCTTGTTTCCACCCAGCCCTGGATCTACGACTTCTTCAAACCGGGGCAGAAACTTGTTAGTGGCGCCCCCTCTCGTGAGGTGAGTGATCGTCGCTTCGCTTGATGTTCGACCGCATGGGTTTATTCAGCTCAGCTCTTGTAGCCCTAGTTCTAGATGCAACGAGGATTCCACTGGCAGAGACATCATGTACACTATGCACTATGATACTTATTTATTTATATATTTATTTATGTATTAACAGAAACAAACAGGACATTAGATAATTCGGTTTAAAAAATTACAATTAATAAGTATATTACATGGTGGGTACCTATTATGTGTATGATTTATTATTATTTTTTTTATACTTATTTATACTTATTTATTTATGTTTTTATTATGTTTTTTATTAAATTGCAATATTTTTTCTTCTATTGTAAAAAATTGTATATTGTACCATGTTTTTGTCCATACTATTTTCCTGCCAACAAGCTACTTGCAGTAGCTTTGCAGGTGCAATATAAACAAGAACAAAAACTATTTTCTGTTAATAAAATAAAAAAATAAATAAAAATTGTAGTGTCTTATTTATGGTACGCGTATTAAGTAATTGCGATAATGGGATCTATAGTAAGCTACTTTAGAGTTCATGATCGCATGACGTTACAGCAACAGTTGGAACCTTGTTATTTCAAAGAGTCGAAATGGTATAGAACACAAATATTAAAATACACTTGAAACATGATAATTTATTTATTTATTTATTTAAACGCCCATTGGGCTTTTACATACATTGTTATTAGTATTATTACATTAACTATATGGCATATAAAAGTTTAAGTACATATATGAATAAAATAATTATTATATGTGTAGTACCTACATAAATGTTTTACAAATAATATAGAATACCATTATGGAGAACAGTTTTTTTTTGTACTTACAAACAAAAATAACGGGATTGAAATTAATCAGCATTAGTAGGGACTTAAGCATAATCGAAATATAAATTAAATTACAATATTAATTTGTAAAGTTACATATATATATTAAAGTTTAAAAGTCTAAAAGAAAAGAGTGAAATAAATAGAAGCTAAAAAGGGTTTTTCACTATGGAATGGTGAAGTCATACATTTCAGCAAAGTGTTTATGTAGATTTCGTTTAAGCACTGCTACGGAATCTCTAAATATATCAACGACATTACCAAATTTATTACCAAAATTTTGTATTCGATTTAGGGATATGTGCGCTTGATAATTTGTTTTGAAATTGTCACAGAAAAACGTGGAATTTTGTCTCGTATTTTTGGAAGGTACAAATAATTTTATTGTGGCCAGAATTTCAGGGCTGTCGATTCTATAATTAATAATTTTATTTAGTAGAACAAGGTCGGAGATAATTCGCCTATCTGACAGCGTAATCAAATTTAGTTGGTGCATCAGCTGGATATAATTTATATTTTGGATTGGAATATTTAGTTTAAAGTTAATAAATCGTAGAAATTTGTGTTGTACCCTTTCAATATTGTTGGAATGTATTTTATAAAAGGGGGACCAAATAGGCGAATTATACTCTACTTGACTTCTTACTAAAGATGTGTACAGTGTTTTCAAACATTCTAATGACTTGAAGTCGCATGCGGTTCTACATATAAAACCAAGCATTTTTAAGGCTTTATTTGTGATTTCATTTACATGCGGATTGAATGTTAACTGTTCATCAAATATAACACCCAGGTCCCTGATTTGAGTGACAGCTGTCAATTTTACGTTATTTAGCGAATATACATAAATTATATGATTTCGTATTTTACAAAAACGAATGACCTGACATTTTTTAATATTAAGAAACAGAGAGTTGATGATGCACCAACGATATAGTTTATTTAAATTAAGTTGCAAAGTATAACAATCGTCTAAACTACGTATTGTTTTATATATTTTCAAGTCATCTGCGAAGAGAAGAACTTCCACATCTTTAAATATGCTAACAATATCATTAATAAATAACAAAAAAAGAATTGGTCCCAGGTGAGACCCCTGAGGAACCCCACTTGTGGCTTCGAAAACGTAAGATTCCACAGATTTTATTTTCACACATAGCTCTCTTTTACTAAGATAACTATCAATCCAACTTAATAGATTACCCTTGATGCCCAACATACTTAATTTTTGTACAAGGATATGTCGCCTTACTTTGTCAAAGGCTTTGGAAAAATCAGTATAAATTGAATCAACCTGATGCTTCAAGGCAAGAGAATCAGTTATGTAATTTTCGTATATGATCAAGTTACTTAGAGTGGATTTACCTGTGATAAAGCCATGCTGGTTGGGTACAATAATATTATTAATTTGTTTAATAATGACATCTAGGACTAACGATTCAAATAGTTTGGGAATAGCGGACAATATACATATTGGTCTGTAGTTAGATACATCGCTTTTATCTCCCTTTTTATGAATAGGCGTAAGATAGCTTTTTTCCACTGATTTGGAAAACACCCTGACGACAAAGACTTATTAAATAGTTTAAATAGTGGATAAGTCAAACTGCGAACACAAGATTTTAAATATGTTGGAGGGAAACCATCCGGTCCAGCGGATTTATTAGTATCTAATGCTTTTATAGCCTTTTCTATAGCGTTTATTTCAATAAAGCAATGGTTTAGGTTAAGTGATTCTTCAAGTGATATATCGTTTGGGATTTCATTATCAGGAATACTATCATCATAAACACTTTTGAATAAATCTGCAAAAAGATTGACAATGCCTTCGGTACTGTCCGCACAATTGTTATTCAGATGCATAATATTTGGTAAACTACAGTCATTTTTTCGCTGAGCATTAGAAAAGTTCCACAATTTTTTTACATTATCTTGAACCTCCATTTCTATTAAACTAATATAATCATTATAACATTTTTTGGACAATTCTTTGCACTGCCTTCTTAAGTTAGTAAACGTTATATAATCATCTACGTTTCTAGATTGCTTATATATTCGGTGAGTTTGTTTTTTAGTATAAATTAATTCTTTTAATTCTTTTGAAAACCATGTGGGGTAAAAGGATGCATTAAAATTAACTTTTGGAACATGACGTTCTTTTGAAGTGTTTAGGATTGAATAAAACTGTTGGACTTGATTTTCAATATTGTTTTCATCTTCTAGAAATGACCAGTCTATATGGTCAAGATAATTAATAATATTTGTGTAGTCAGCTTTATTAAAATTGTACGATGAAGTTTTTAATTTCTCCAATTTTCTAGACACATTTGTAATAATAATATCTAACGCTGGATGGTGTTGGTCTAAAGGTAATAACAATTCGTCCGATTTTTCTACCACTGTCCTTAAGTCACTAGAAAATACTAGGTCAAGCATTCGGTTATAAGAATTATGCACTTTATTTAACTGTTTAAGTCCTAGGAAAAAAGACATATCGAGCATTTCCTTTGATTTGGCACACTGCACTTCTGTTTCGTTAATAATCACTTCATTGTTCTTATCGAAAGACTAGTCAATTTTCGGAAGATTGTAATCGCCTACAATTATAAATTTGGCTTTAGGATATTTATATTTTGGCTTTAGGATAATGGTGTCCTTCGAAATGCGTCACCAGATGAATCCGCAACTGAAATTTTATCTGTGCATTCTGAACACAAGACTGGTTTAGAAGAATAAATCTGCGTGCAAGAAGTAATAATGCACTCAGAACACGTAAATGGTTTTCGTGCATTTTGCAGACTATTGATGCATGCTTTAACTTTCCGTTTTTGCACGGAATCAAAAGATTCTTAGGTGTTTATAAACCCAACAGTAGGATTCACTTGCGATAAAAAATTACTTTTTTTTTGGAATTATTTTAAAACCAATTTTTTAAAACCGATTTTTCGCAAAAACGGCGCTATATAAGTTGTCCAAATTTATTATTATTATTGACTCCAGATTCCCTATATAAAGACACTATTTTTTATTTAAATTTTATAACACAATTGTTGGTAAAATGTTATTTATTTAAAGTAAGTTCACAGATCACATATAGTAAAAATAGTCACAATGTATCAATTCACAATAATAATAATTAACTGAGCAAGGGATCGGAGGGAACCTTGCTGTTTAGTCTTTGGGAACAACAAAACTGACTGTGGTTCTGCTTAGAGGGTCGTACCATAGGACGAAGCGCAACTAAGGCAGCAGTCGGGGTCTGGTTGGTGCTTTACTTATGGTAGTAGAATACTCCTTAGAGGGTCGTGCCAAAGGACGAAGCGCAACTAAGAGAGCGTACTAGTCAAGAGCGAGCTACAGACGAACTGGTTTAATTTAGGGCTCGCAGCTCTTTATATAGGCCATTCCTTGTTGCGGGGCGTGGTTTATGTAGCGACTCGAGAGTAGGAAATGCGCAGAAGGCGTCTGCGCAGCCTGGTTCGCCTAGTTTTGGGTGAGCAGGATGGCGCTGTACGGGGGAAAGAGATGGTGTAGTGGCAAGCGTAAAAACGGCGCGCTACATCCTCCCCCTCTGGATCGAGGAACGTCCCGTCGAAGATCCAGATCTGTAGTAGCGTGGCGGCTACTTATTCTTCTTTGGTTGACCTCGTTTGCGCAGAGGAATAACCGGAGCGGGCAGCGGTGTCAAGTGCCCGTGGTATGGAGTCAGTGCTGAGGTGTGGTAGGTGCCTAGCGAGACATCTGGTGCTTCCATTGAAGCTACCTCGTAGCTCGTTGGTCCATGTTGCTTCAGGATCAGGTAGGGGCCATCGCGTCGTGGTCCTAATTTTGCGCTGAAGCCTCTTGCGGCTTTGCTAAGAGCGTGGGAATGGACAAAGACGTGATCCCCGGGCTGGTAATGGGGGTCTTCTCGCCTCTTGTTATCCACGTAATTCTTTTGTTTGTCTTGTTTCTCATCATTGTGGGTCCTCACAAGACGTAGGGTATCGGCTAGTTGTAGCAGATGCGGCGTTATCTCAGGGATGAAGTTTTCCGATAAGATAATGCTTCTCAAGTCTCTTCCGACGTCATCGGCTGACCTTAGCTCACCTCCAAATGTGAGATAGGCAGCGGAGTATCCGGTGCTTTGGCAGAACGCGGTATTCATGGCGAAGCGTATTGATGGTAGGCTTTCGGCCCATTTTCGGTGTTCTGTGCCAACCAGGATGGCTAGTTGTGGTTTGAGGTCTCGATTTTTCCTCTCGACAGGATTGGCCTCTGGGTGGTAGGCTGGTGTGAAGGTGTGCTTGATGTCCAGGCAGTAAGCCATCTGCTGCATCACGGCACTCACGAACTGGGTACCGTTGTCGCTTATCAGTCGGCGTGGGGTCCCATAGCGTACGCATACTTCATCAATCAGGACGCGGGCGCAGGTCTCGGCAGTCGCGTCTTTGAGGGGAAATAGCTCTATCCAGCGTGTGGCCACGTCTTCAATGATGAAGATCCAATTCTTCCCATCCTCGGAAGTTGGGAGTGGTCCGAAGAGGTCGAAGGCTACTGTTTCAAACCTCTGGTTCATTACTGAAGTCTGTAGGAGGCCGGCGGGTTTTAGGTTTGATGGCTTGTACCTCTGGCACTCCAGACAGTTCTTGACGTATTTCTGTATGTAGGTCCGCATATTCTTCCAAAAGTATCGTCTGGCAATTCGTCGAATCGTGCGTTCTACTCCGTAATGCCCAGCGGTAGGGGCATCGTGATAGGCCATGAGTATTTGGTGTTGCTCATGCTCGGGGACGACTAGTTGAGCGTCCTCTTCTTCGATATCGGGTGCATATCGGTACAATACACCGTTTTGCATCAGGTAGCCCTTAGTTGTCCAGTAACTAAGGTCTTCGTTTGGATTGTTGGCTTCAAAACACTCGATAATTTTCTTCAATACAGTGTCTTTCAATTGTTCTCTGCGGATGTCAGCCGCGTTGCGTACTGGAACGTCGAGGGTTATCGTGCATAGTGCGCAAATAGAGGGTGGGTCTTCCAGTAATGGTGGCCGTGATAGTGTGTCCGCCACCAGGTTTGAGCGTCCAGGTGAGTACTGGATTTTCAGGTTGTAGGGTTGAAACTGCAGGGCCCATCTTGCAAGGCGACCTGTGGGAGACTTTAACGTCATTAACCACTTTAAAGCTTGGTGGTCGGTAACCACGGTGATTGCTGTCCCTTCAATGTATCCTTGGAACTTTGCAATTGCCCATACGACTGCTAGGGCTTCTCGTTCTGTGGTAGAATAGTTCCTCTCCGCTGGTAGTAGCAGGCGGCTCGCGTATTCTACCGGGTGTTCTTCTAGTCCCTCCCCCTGGACCAAAACTGCTCCTATTGCGTAGCTGCTTGCGTCCGATTTTATGATGAATTCCTTGCTTCCATCGGCTTGTCGTAGTATGGGGGGCGCTAGTGAGTAGTGCTTTCAGGGTGTCGAAAGCATTCTGCTGTGGGGATTTCCATTCCCAGGTGGCGTCTTTCTTTATCAAGTCGCTGAGTGGCTTGGCGGTTTTAGCGAACTCGGGTACAAATCGCCTATACCAGGAGCATGTCTGAAGAAATGTCTGTAGCTGTTTGACATTGTTTGGCTCCTTCATTTTAGAGATCGCCTCTATCTTCTCCGGATTGGTGCTGATTCCTCCGGGGGTTATTACGTGTCCTAGATATTTTATGCTTGGACAGCAGAAGTGACATTTAACTCGATTTGCAGTGAGATTAAATTCTCGTAGTTTGGTGAACACTTGTTGTAGGTCGGCGAGGTGTTTATCGAAGGTGGGCGAAAGTATGATTATATCGTCCAGGTATGCTAGGATATTGACTTCATCTAGCTCGATCTTAAGTCGGTCAATCATGCGCTGGAACGTCCCGGGCGCATTGCGAAGTCCAAATGGCATCTTCAAGAAGCGGTAGAGTCCGAATGGGGTTATAAAGGCTGTCTTGTCACGGTCTTTCTCCAGTATCTTGATCTGCCAGTAGCCAGATCGTAGGTCTACTGTAGACATAAAGTTTGACTGCTTTGCTGAGTGTAGCAGGTCATCCATTCTGGGCAGGGGGTACACGTCTGGTACCGTTATTGCATTGAGGAGGCGAAAATCAATGCAGATGCGCTTGTTTCCGTCTTTTTTGGGCACCATAACCACAGGTGCGGCCCACGGTGAATCTGCTTCTTCTATAATACCTTGGATTAACATACTGTTAATCTCGGCGCGGAGTTCTGCTTGGCGGGCTGGCGAGAGCCTGAAAGGGGCTACTGAAATCGGCGGGTGTTGTCCGGTCTCGATTCGGTGCTCAATTTTTGTCGTAGATGACAGGGTGGCCGAGAATACAGCGGCGTTGTCACACAGCAGGTGGTCCAGCTGGTCCCTCTGGGTAGGTATAAGGTGGGTGGCTTCATCTGGTCGGAGGCTTAGTATTTCGGCGTCCAAGGTACAGAACTCCACTTCATTTCTGGGTTTTCTTGGGGAGTCATCGAAGAGCCGATAAGAGCGTATCATTACCTCCCTTAGGGCGTCTTCCTCCATCGCGTCCTCAGGAAACAGCTCATTCAGGGCTATCATCTTAGCCCAAATGTCAGTGCGAGGCGGTGTCTGTGAGATAGGACTCATGAACGGTGGCACGTAGATCTCACATTCATTCTTCTGTACTGGTGGGGCGGGCAGGCGAACCTTAGGCGGTGTCTGTGGGAGAGGATTCATGAACGGCGGCACGTAGATCTCGCATTCATTGTCCTGTACTGGTGGGGTGGGCAGGCGAACCTTAGGGAGTTTATGTGCTCTCACTTCTCCTATCTCACCAGTCTTTTGCCGTTGTCGGATACCTCGGTTTGGTGGTATGACGTCATCTTCCATGTGCAGCATATACCGTACTTCGGGGCTGTCAGTGAATGCCCATGCGCGTTGGGGAATGTTTATATCGATCCCCGCGTCTTCGATAAAATCGACGCCTAGGAGTGTTCGATTCTCGTGTCCTCCTGGGAGCACGATAAAACTGGTGGGTATCTTCCGGCCTCTTAGTGTCAAGGTGGCGGCTATTGTCTCGACCTCCTGACGTTTAGGGACTCCATCCGCCAATACGATATCCATGATGGTTTGCTGGGTTTTGAAATTTTGAGCGATTAGCCGCTGGTGTAGCTCAGCTGACGCTACGCTCAATTTTGCTCCGGTGTCTACGTGAGCAGTGCCCAGGAAGTTAACAATCCCGATGTGTAGTATAGGTCTCGCTCGGGGAAGGCCTACTTCATGTATCGAGCAAAAATCGGCTCGTGGGTGAGGGGTGTCTATTCTCCCTTGGCTGCACTGCGGGCACTTGCTCCTTACAACGCCTGGTTTACCGCAACCGTAGCATGCGAACTTCGCATCACTGGGTGTCTCCAGCTTCTTGACTGGAGGAGTGTGCTTTACGTACGCTCCTGTATTGTAGCGGGAACGGTACTCCTCGGAACGGTGCCCAAATCTGCGGCAGTTAGTGTAGCGTAGGCGGCCGTCTGTTCTGTTTTCCATCGCGCGTAGTGGGACGGTCTTCGTGCTCTCGTACAGGCTTTCTTCCGCTGCACGGGCTTTTTGCAGTAGTTCAGCGAAGGTATTGATCGCTTCGCGCGGCACTCTGTCTCGTATCCGGATATTCAGTTGTCCGAATACTAGGTCTATCTGGACCTTCTCTGGATGGCTGGGCGGTGGTAGCTCCGCGAGTAACACCCGCTGCTTAGCAATGAACACATCGGTTGATTTTAATGCGTCTTGCTTGCATAAAAATATTTCTGTGTACGCTGGCTTCTTAGGGGCGAAAGCATGCCTGAGGAGGTTCGTTGCGCTCACCCAGTCTTGCACTTCTCCTTTTATGCTGAGCCACCATGCGGCGGCGTCTTTCGTAAGCAGCAGTGGTAATCCTTCCAGAGCGCTTGCGTCTTCGATGTTCTCGGCGCACTTGAAGATGGATGCGGCGGCAATAAAACTCTCGACCGCACTCCTGTCTCTGGTACCATCGAAGCGTGCCGTACAGGTGGTGAATGTACCCGTACGTGTTGGTTCCGACTGCATCCGCTTCATAGAGTTCATTAGTTCCGCGAACTGCTCCTGCGTGAAGCAGATGCCAGCACTTTCCTTGGCCTGCATTGTGAAACGAGGGCTTCGACGTGGTAGCGACGAAATTTTGTAGATGCACTGGTTTTAATTTCTACTTTATGTATCTGGCCACTAAGTTGGGCGCCAGTTTTATAACACAATTGTTGGTAAAATGTTATTTATTTAAAGTAAGTTCACAGATCACATATAGTAAAAATAGTCACAATGTATCAATTCACAATAATAATAATCAACTGAGCAAGGGATCGGAGGGAACCTTGTTGTTAGTCTTTGGGAACAACAAAACTGACTGTGGTTCTGCTTAGAGGGTCGTACCATAGGACGAAGCGCAACTAAGGCAGCAGTCGGGGTCTGGTTGGTGCTTTACTTATGGTAGTAGAATACTCCTTAGAGGGTCGTGCCAAAGGACGAAGCGCAACTAAGAGAGCGTACTAGTCAAGAGCGAGCTACAGACGAACTGGTTTAATTTAGGGCTCGCAGCTCTTTATATAGGCCATTCCTTGTTGCGGGGCGTGGTTTATGTAGCGACTCGAGAGTAGGAAATGCGCAGAAGGCGTCTGCGCAGCCTGGTTCGCCTAGTTTTGGGTGAGCAGGATGGCGCTGTACGGGAGAAAGAGATGGTGTAGTGGCAAGCGTAAAAACGGCGCGCTACAATTTCAAATAATCTCTATCTTCGGTTTGTAACATACACTGACTAAGTTGCAGACGTTCTAAGATGAAATTCTTCATTTTCTTCACATTTGGTAAATATAATATTTTAAATTTTTCGAAAGATTCTAAAGAATGTAAATTTAAATTTTTTCAAACATTTAAGTATTTTTTAAATATATTATTATTGTCTTTTAGCTTTACACTGCATTTACGTTTACTTATATTTATTTTAAAACACAAACTGGATATTTAAGAAACATACTTGACATGGAGGAAAATCCTTTCATCCATGATACTTGCATTGCTAACAAATATCAATAATAAATTTAATGTCCGTAAACTAATATTCTTTTGCAACATTTATATCACACAAAGACACGTAAATATTTAATTAATTAAACTAAATTAATGTTAATAATAGATATGAGTCCAATAATTTCAATACCCGCTATATCCACAGACATATGAATATTAATAGACCTGCCCTAAGCGATAAAAGCATATTATTTCCCCCTCCCCATACCGGTTCCATTGGAACCGGCTGGGATCGAGAATGGCTTCGCGTGAATCTAAAAAATGTGACGTCATCATTCTTCTGCGAGCCAGCGTCGAGCACTCATTGGTGTATTTTACGAAATAACACGGCAAAAATAGTGGCTTGTGTTTTGAAAACGTGTAAAAATAGAAGTGAAAAAGAGAAACCCAATTGTCGTATTACATTCCATAGGCAAGCATTATTTTACTTTATTATAAGCTTATTCAGATCACATAATATGGTCGTTTTTGTAACACACACTATCACTCGAGACACATGGCGTGTGCTCGGCGCTGTTTTGTGGGGTAAGTAAATTATGAAACATTTGTAAAAGTGTCTTAACTAAATACGTCAACAAAATATTGGACTATGAAAATAGGCGAACTTTACTTTGCTGTATTTGGAATTTGTAAATTTGTTCATTTCGCGGCGAGCAATTCGCGCTCCCATGTAAAAAGGTCTATTCATTAAAGAGCAGAGTTTACTTTTAAGAACTAAATGGTGATATTATAATGCGAGATGCCCATATACTCTCAGATTGAGTTATTGACAAATCACATATCACCGAATTCATCTTCCCGCTCTGCGCCCCGCTGTAGTTGGTTTCTTCCCCTCACCTTTATGTTCTGGTCTATTAATATTCATATGTCTATGGCTATATCCCATTTTTGACAAAATGATCTGAGTATGAAATCTTATTCACATTTTTGCGAGGAACAAGTCTAATCTAAAATTGAGTTTCAAAACCTCCTTTATCACAACCAAAAACCATATTAAAACTGCGAGTGAGAAACAAAACCCGCTATATCATTCAAGAAGTTACTATCAAAACCCGCTATATCAGAATTCAACCAAGCACGAGCAGTTATTTTGCCAAGATGGCGGGTGTAGAAACATGCTCCTCCGGTCAGTTGAGTTTCAAAAGCCTCTATATTCCATATAAATCACGAAGTGAGAAACAAAATCCGATATATCCATTTTATTTATCCAAATTATTTAAATATTTCCAGACATACATTGAAAAATGAACAATTTTTTATTTAAGCTAGAGATGTGACAGTTTTTTTGCAGTTTTCTCTGAATCAGTGAAAGTTGATATTATAGTGGATATAAAAATTGAACGAGTCCTATTATTTAGAACTTTTTTGGCCGTGTTGCAGGCAATGGATAGGATGAACATTTGGAGCAAGTTTGTGCATTTAAGAAGTATGTTTACGAGAGAGAAGATAACAATATAGAGATGAGGTTGAATGCTGGGAAATGAGGCCATTTCAGGAATCAACCTTTCCATCTCTTGTCTACACACTTCCTAATTGTATAAACTCATCCACTTTCTCCAAGTATGCATCATTTGGTTGAATACCTGGCTGTTTTAAGGTAGAATTGTAAATGTCATCAATATTGTAATTTCCCAGTGTTCCTGGTGATGACCACCGTCTTGGCATATTCGTCTTCTGACTGTCCCCAAGTCTGTCCACTGTTCTATCAGCCTGTGTGTGCCAAGGACAGCAACGGGAACACCAAGTCTTACACGAACGGATGCTTCTTGAAAGCAGATAACTGTAGAGGATAGGGTAACTGACTATCTCCGTTATTCATCTTCTTTGGTCGTTTCCTTGTCCTACTAAAGCTAGGCAGTGGCTTAGCTAGCAAGGGTGGCACCCAGTGCGGATTGACGGCGAAAGTATTGCGAGGGTGGCCTCTTATCCAAAGAATCGACAACTGAACAAAATCTGGTAGTGTTCTTACATTTGGTCAAAAAATTACCTTCGCTTGCCCGGCGAATGCGGGAAACTACCCCAGTATAAGCAGCTAGTCGTTCGACAACTACAGTCCGCAGTTGAAGTCGACCAGGGGTCGTAGCATGGTCGATCGATATAGGTTTTATCGAAAATGTCGGTAACTTGTCATCGCTCCGGAGCGCGACTGCAGGCCGCTAACGAACAAGCAACAGTTCACAACGACTAAGGGTTCCTAATTTATTTGACGTGAACTGTTATTTCTTCGTTAGTGGTCTGGTATAATTGTATTCAAGTTTTGCGTATACTAGTTATCGTTTATTACAAAAAAATGAACTATCCAAACCACTTAAATTGTTTTTTGAAAGATACTTTCAACACTTTTAAAAACACTCACAGAATAACAACTTTTTCACTATTTCACGATCAACAGGTAAAAGAACAAAACAAATCAATCACAATCATAAATAAACCAATCCCAATGATCACAATGTACGATAGAAATGAGAATGACACTGTAGGCTTGTTGAAAAAGTATCGATATATCGATATTTTTAATTCAATACATCGATATTTTTAGCTGATATATTTTGATCCGATGTATCGATATATCGATACAAAATATCCAATATCAAAAATTGTATCAAAAAGGATATATTTTTATTTATTTATGTAATTAAAGTCACTAGAATCCAAAACCGTATAGGAACGAACGGAAAAAAAGTAACTGTATCATGACATCTGGCGGTTGAAATTTTAACTATCCATTATTAGCTTACAAATCTATTGTCTTTGCATTAGTATTTGTGATCACTAATACATACTATCTTATATGTGTAGGTACATACATAGAAATGTATGCTATTTTCCGCCATTTTTTCTAAGCCACTCCTATGTGTTGGTTCCCAATTGTCTATGATTATTGACTATACCTTGTTCAAAACACAAAGTATTGATAATATTGAGCTGAATACACTATTATTTTGAAAACGCAAAATCTTTTGAAAATTTGACCGATACATTGATATTTTTTCCTCGAAATATCGACGTCGATATTGATATTTTAATAAATATCGATACATCGATATATGGATATTTTTTTTCACTTTCTTCATCCCTATGACACGGGTGACAAGCAAGGAATATTTCAGGGGAATCCCCAACCGAGCAACAGTTAGAGCTAGGGACGATGATAAAACAAGAGAATTTTTGGGAAATCCCCGACCGACCGAGCCGTCTAGCAAGGAAAATATATGTAACAAACAGTGTTTATGTGTACAATATTTTTGTGGCAATATTCTACCTTCGTACGATTTGATAGTCCATGCAATCTGGTCGTCAATTAATGCTTTCAACTGTTAGAGATTAAATTTATGATTATTTTTAACTTTTTTAACAAATATTTATTTTCTTTATTTTCAGATTACACAAAATTCAAGAACGGAGAATGTTAACAAAAGATGTCCTAAAATGATTTATTTGCAATAAAAAAACGTCTACAGAAAAAATGTACTTACTTTAATTAATTTACCGCCTCTACGAGAGCACTGGCCCCATCTCTGAACGATAAAACAAAGCAAACTTATTGTAATTTGTTTCAACCTTCCTCTCCCTATATCCTTCGCTCCAGACTTTCCACTGGCTCAAAACAAACTCTCAAATGATCTAACGTAGCTTGTGTATGTGAATGGGTGCTGCACAAGAGTCCCAACTGCCCCAAACTACCTGGAGCCAGTGCACAGAATAGAAAATAGGTAAGCACTAGAAATAATGCCGATGGGTAATTAATAACCTTACAATGTTTGATAATTTCCTACTACCACCAGAGTAAGTGGAAAATGTTGCTTTTGTCGTGTTGGAGGACTTAGCCAATCGAGGAATCGACTGGTAGGGACCCAAATGCGATGCCAACTCAGCCACTAACCGGTCAAATTATAAACGAAGAACTGGAATAAGAATACAAAGATGATTTTATCCTAATTTAACTACTTTACAATGTATCTGACCCACCGTAAAAGAAAACCGTTCTCACGTTTTGAAGTTTTTTTTAAGCCGCGGCATCCCGCATTTCTAACGATTTATTACATATGTACCAGACTTTAAGCTTTTAAGCTCTTAAAAATATACAGGTTATTTTTGAAGATAATATCAAGACGTTTCCATTATATTCAAATTATTTCAAATTATATGAAATTCCCTCTAATACTGGTAGAACAAGGATAGCATTCCCACCCAACGCTATCCTCATAATTATAACTATCTTCTTAACTTTATTGGCACAAAGCACTCTTTTTAGGGTGAATTGCCGATTTCAAAAAAAAAAAATCAATAATCATCACAAATGTTCATAAACAAATATATTTTTGCAACATTTATTTCACAGAAATATTAAATTAATTAAACTAAATTAATGAATAAAATTTACATATTATTGACAACTTATATAGAACTTTTTCGGCTGGGATGGGCTTTAATTAGGATGAATATTTGGAGCAAGTAGATGCTTTTGTGCATTTGGGAAGTATGTTTACGAGAGAGATGATAACGATATTGAAATGAGGATGAATTCTGGGAATTGAAGCCATTTTAGGAATCAGCCTTTCCAACTCATTTCCCAATTATACAAGGCGCGGCAAAACAGACGGTGCAGTTTTGAGGGGCTATTAAAAAAAAAACGACATAACTTACAGAAATGGGGTATATTTTATTTTATTCGATACATCATGCCGTTTTATGCGTCAAGTCCTGAAGATGAAATCAGAAAGATGATGCCCCCCAGCAGCGATACATTGATGAAGACGATTTCTGAAGTTTTCGGATGTATTTTGGCACATCTCGATGGGTGTAACGGCGATTTCATCCCGATTCGATCCTTGAGTTCTTCCAAGGTATGAGGCTGATGTTTAAAAACTTTTTTCTGCAGATAGCCCTACAGGAAGAAGTCGCAAATGCTTAAATCAGGTGAGCGCATCAGAGAGTCGAGGAACGCAGGGAACACCTGTCAAATTTTTTCATTGAAACTCTAGCAGTATGGGCCGTAGCACCGTCTTGTTGAAACCAGATGTCTCTCAGATCTGTTTCCTCCGTTAGTTCTTCCAATTGAGGTTCAAAATAAATTTCATAATGTTGAGCGTTGACAATCACGGTTCGTCCATTCTCTTCAAAAAAATACGACCCAATCACCCCAAATTTGGAAATTGCACACCACACGGTCACGTTTGAGAGGTGAAGACGTTTCTCGTGAAGTTGCCTTGGGTTATTTCCAGCCCAATACCGAAAGATTTGTTTATTCGCTATGCCCATAGAGATGTGCCAAAATGCAGCCGAACACTTCAGAAATCGCCTTCATCAATGTATCGCTGCTGGAGGCCATCATCTTTCTGATGTCATCTTCAGGACTTGATGCATAAAACGGCATGATGTACCGAATAAAATAAAATAAACCCTTTCTGTAAGATACGCCATTTGTTAGGGTCAATTGAATAGCCAATAGTTGGCTATTTATTAAAGGGATTTAATTATGGTGAGTGGTCGAAATGGCTTTGCCGGTTAGCACCGGACGCGCCAGGATCTGATCCCGAGGAATCCTCAGAATCAGACCCGCCAAATCGACCAGCACAGCGGTAGAGCAGAGTTCCCCCCCCTCCCAGAGCGGGGAATTATGTTCTAAGATGTCAGGCATAGGCAGGAATTACCAGGTTTTGTAAATAAAATAAGGTTAATTATAAATGGACTAACCGTATAGGTTTATTTCAAATATTGCATGTAATAGTACAGATAGGAAAGAACTTACCCCCACAGACCATAACCGAAAACTAAAGCTAAAGTAATCTGACTATTAACGCGGTCGTTTAGACGATGAGGGATCCACCCGGTGACTAAGGTTGGTGCAACGGCCCACGTCCCACGGTGATGCGAGCTGACTATATTGGTGGCAGGAATCCTCTGGCATCTGCAGCATGAGCGAATACTCTGGCGCGAGCAAATAAGGCCACTCCACGACCCACGGTGAAGTAAGCTGGCGCTGATTGCAAATGATGTCCTCTGCAGCATGAGCAAATACTCTGGCGCGAGCAAATAAGGCCACTCCACGACCCACGGTGAAGTAAGCTGGCGCTGATTGCAAATGATGTCCTCTGCAGCATGAGCAAATACTCTGGCGCGAGCAAATAAGGCTACTCCTCGTCCCACAGTGAAGTAAGCTGGCGTTGATTGCAAATAGACAGAGTCACGCACGTGTATGGTGAATTGATACACCAGGAGATTTCCTGGCGGAGATCGGGTAGAACATTATATTGGCCGGAAATCATACTAGCCCACGGTGTTTCTGGGACTAAAGGCAGGGGCGTTTACTGTCCAGTTTGAAATTTCCTATTCCTAAACAAAATACAATTCGGCCATGTGTGAACACAACATTTTTTTCCGGAGCGCGACTCGCGGGGTCGAAACCATAACGGGAACTCAAATAAACTTGTAACGGCACTATAATAACCGCCCGAACTTTACGGGAACTTCTCGAATCTATGATTTGGCACCGATGCACTTCATATTCCCCGATTATCTCGAATGCCCGACTCGACCTCCGGCGGGCCTTTCGCCCGCCGGGGGAAGTGCCACCATCACATTTCCGCTCCTCTCTGGTGTTGCCAGGATGAAAAACAATAGACAATGCTATCGTGCCGCCTCATAGACTCCAGTTCTAACTTAAAACGACAATTAACCTATGTTTTATACATAACATTACCCCGCTCGCCCCCAAGGTGTTTGCCCTCAAACACAAGGAGAACAAAAGAAAAGCCTGAGCTAAGAGATACCCTAACTTGGTCTGATGGGTTCCTAAAAACATACATAAACATAATATCATAAAAATGAGTTGTACATCAGAGAAAAAAAAACAAAACTACCAGCAACAGTATGCTTGCAAATGGGTGCGTGACAAAATCAGTCGCGCCCATCATGCGGAAGACATGATGGTTGAGTCTGCGACGCATCCATTCGAAGTTAGAAAATTAGATATAATTAAATCAGTACTTAGAGTTAAAGACCTTAATTGTAGACAATTTGTAGACAATAAGAAGATACGTGAACGGGGCCCGTAATCACCCACAGCATAAAAGACGCTGGGTGATGTATTCTGACTCTCGTCTGGGACTACCGTAGACGTAGCATCTATAACAGAATAGAACTTAATATTAGAATAGATATTATCACCAAGATATGACATCAATAAACATCAACACATTAAATATGCGTAAAGCATCACTGTTCAGAACACTTTTAAGTAAGCCAAAGTAGGCTATACACTTAGATGGTGTACCATCTGCACTTCAACACTGATTTTAAATCCATTATGGATAAAAGAATTCCTCTTTAGAAGAGCCTACCTATCTAACTCTCTAACTGGTCTCGTGGGATAAGTTTTTCTGACAGTTATATAATAGAAAACAAAATATAAGTTTATTAGAACATTTGTATATGAAATACAGGATATAACCAACCATTGTAACTGAATGGTGTTAAGGATAGTCATACAATCATCGCATGAATGATGCCAATTTATTTATTATTCAACCATTGTTAAAAATGGTGACAATAGAATAGTTAGCGACCATCGTAAATAAATGGTGCTATCAATAGTCAACAACCATCGTTAAAAAAAAAAATGGTGCCAATTAATTAAGTATGTGACTTTTGTACCAGAAGGTGCAACAAGAAATTATAGTATTAGTGCATCGTAACTAATTACTGAAGTTCTCGCAGGAACTAATCAATCACACTCATAGCTTGGGAATTGATTAAATTCTTCAAATTAATGAAATTTCTGAATAATTATAGTAAGTTATTTTTATTGTTTAGCAAATGTAGTTAAAACATTATTAAATTGAGAACATATTGAAATTTTGGGCGAATACCTCTTAATGTTCTTAATTACGTTTATGCAATATAAAAGTATATGAACACAGTTCATATGAGATTGAACTTGGAATACACGAGGATATGCGGGTTCATATTATCGTATATTCCAAGTTGACAAAAACTTAGTAGGACAAATACAGAGTATGTTAAACTGTATGGACTCAGAATACAAAAGGATAAGCGGGTTCATATCGTCATGCATTCTAAGTTGACAAGGAAATAAACTTAAAGATAAATATAAACCATAGTGAACTTATTATATACACATATATATACATACATATACACATATATACATACATACATATATATATATATATATATACATACACACATATATATGTATTTGTACTTCGAGGCATCTCACAATTGTACATAAATAAACTAACAAATCTTAATTATTATTTTAATGTGAAATTATACTCGAGTAATCAACTGGAGTAAGATTTTAATTTTCTACAAAAGACCACTTAAAAATTAATTATTTACTTATGTATTTTATGTCCAATACTGGTCAAAGCAATCCGGATGATCAGGCCGAACTGAAATGAGCTGTATTGAAGAGGTTTAAATTAAAGATAGCGCCTGTGAAGATGCTTTATGATAGCCGACTAAGCTGGTATGCTATCTGATTTAAGTATATCCTTAACATGAAAATCGCCTGTTACTTTTCCATTTAAGTCAGACAGGGTATAAATTAAATCTGACTTTTTCTGTACTACAATGTTTTGAACAAAACGAGGTGCCAATTTTTGTGAAAAATAGTTCAAAGCATTTGATAATACAAAATTCCTTCTCCAGACTACGTCTCCTACCTGGAAGGTAACGTTTCTTCTACGTAAATTATAGTGATTAGCGCCCTTTTTAAATGCCGTAAAAAGGGCGTTTGAAACTTGTTCATAAATTGATGACAGTCCATTTAATCTGTCGGAGTAAACTTTGAGATGAGAGGAATCTTGTGGACTGGATTCATCATCTGCCAATGGATTACGGTGGAGATCCCCATCTAATATTTGTTCTCTACCGTGCATAACAAAGAAAGGAGTAAATCCGGTAGTACAATTTACAGTATTATTCATTGCCGATTGAATTTGTGGGAGAAATTTGGACCAATTACGATGATCAGATTCCGTTAATATTGATAGTGCCGTGCCTAAAGTTTGATTGTATCTTTCAACAACATTGTTTTGAGGGGTGTACAGTGAATTGTAAAAAGGAGGGCTTATATTGTAGCTTTGTAATAGTTCCTTAAATTCTTTCGAAATGAACTGACGCCCATTGTCACATACAATGGTACGCGGTACTCCGTGTACAAGGAAAATATTTTCTTCTAAATTTTTAATAATACTTCTCGCGGTACCTTGACGTAACGGAAATAGCCAGGTATATTTAGAGAAAACATCCACGCATGACAATATAACGGTAAAACCTGAATAACTTCTAGGCAGAGGGCCTACCAGATCCACTGATAACATCTGCATAGGTCTCGTAACTTTTTTATAATTTGATGAAATTCCATTCGGCGGGGCTGTACTGATTTTGTGTGCTTTACAGACAGCACATTGATTCACAAATCTTTTCACCTCTTGGTACATTTTTGGCCAAAAGTAACGGAGTTGTAATTTTTTATAAGTCTTAAAGACTCCAGGATGACAAGCACGAGAGGATTCATGTGATTCTGACAAAATTTCCCTTCTATTTTCTAGTGGGACTACTTTTTTCCAAGACGTGTCTTCACAAAGAGGTAAACGTGTTTTTGTATGGCGAAACAATTCATTTACGCGTATCTGGAAGTTTTGAAAACGCTGAGGAGAATCTATGCAGCCTTTCCAGATATCTGTGTACCACTTATCGGTGGACAAGTTCGCATCAATGACCGATATTGTAGCGAGGTCCATTCTTGAAAGCACATCCGGGACGATGTGTTGTGTGCTTTTACGGTGTATAACATCGAAGGAGAATTGTGAAAGGCGAGAACTCCAACGTGCAAGACGTCCACTAGGGTTCGATATAGATCCTAACCATTTTAAACTAGAGTGGTCAGTGATAACAGAAAAATGTGCCCCTTCTATATATGGTCTAAAATGAGTGACCGAGTCTAACACTGCTAACAGTTCACGCTCCGTAATTCCGTTCATGTGTATTTAAGCACCTAGAATAATAAGCAATAGGGTGGTCCATTCCCTCTATTGATTGAATAAGAACACCCCCTATACCGATAGAGCTTGCGTCGCAATGGATAGCAAATGGCTTATGGGGGTATGACACGATATCTTTTTTCATCGTTTTTGTAGATTCGGGCTGAAAAAGGAGGTCTGCTCTATTTTCGGTTGGTAATGCTGATTTTCGTACAGATTGGTGGCGGTACTTTTGACTTTTGACATCTGTCATACTCATCTGTCATTTACGTGTTGTAACATTTTTAGGGATTGGTTTATTTATGCATTTTTATAAGACGGATAGAAACGAGGTTTTGAAAGCTATTGCTTTGGCATCTGCGGCAGTTTTACCGGCGCTGCAGTGATTTAAAAAAGGCGAGTGACTCACAGAATAGATCGGAAGTTGTAGAGAGAACCGTGGCTTCTTCGGCGTAACGAACACGGCGCACTAAATATGCTCAAAACAATGAACTTCGTCTAAAAAATCGTCCGGTTTCTTTAAAAATATGTATTTGAGATTGCCAGACGCGGTGTTCGCTGGAGATCGCCAAAAAAATTCAATTAAAATTGAATTTCCCAAGCTGTCTGGATGCTCTAGATGGGAAGCACATTGTCTTCAGGGCCAAAAGATGTGATGGCTCTTCTTTTTTAATAATAAAGGCCAACACAGCATTGTTTTAATGGCGCCTAGTAATTAAGTGACGGTATACCCCACCAACAGTCTTGCATTGGTGCAAGACTGTTGGTGAGGTATACCGTCAATGCTCACTGAATCCCGCTACAACAATTGTCTAACAATATTATGAAACAACAGGCACAGAGGGGTTTGCCCCCTGAAAGCGGATTTTCAATTACCATCTAGGCAGACCAAGACGCGTGCTTGAAAATGCCTGGGATTTTGGCAAACAGGTTAAGAATCTTAGCTCCAATCAACTTCGGCATGGGTAAAGTTGAATCCATTACGTGGACAGTGTGTGCGCTTCACAACTTTCTTAGAAGAGAAAATAGCAGCATGCGTGGAAATTATGGAGCAAGGGCACCAAACTTATTGGGATCCGTTGTTGAACGTTGAGCAGCAGGCAGCAACAGACCTCCAGCAAGTGCTTCATACTTTTGGGATCTTTTCATAGATTTCTTCACCCTGTTCCCTGGCAGATGTTGAATAATGTCTATGTACCTATAAGTCTAAATCTTAAAGCACTACTTACTTTAGTTGTAATCAATTTAGGAGGCAGATATCGGACCATCGAACCATTTATTGGATAACAACACCTCTGCCATAGGTCACCCCAAGTGGTTTTCTATGTTTAGTGATTTAGCAGGGGTACCCGGGTTCATGGGGCAAGGTTAGTCCGGGTCTTGACAGTGAATGCATCTGCCCACTGGCTGCCTGGCAGGGCGGATCGAGAGAAAATGGTTGAGGGAGTCCCTTTCTCCCTTTGACTTCTCCAACCATACTCTCTCGGAACATCGCCTTGCAGCGCAGTGGAAGAGATGAATTCACAAGTCTGTCACTCCTGGACACACTGACACCCAGATTCCTATCCACCCCTAATACCCTTTTCCTTCCCAGAACTTTCTCTCCTTCCTTTTCTAAAAAGACCCTCCATACGGCATCCCCAAAGATGACATAGGCCCTGAGGGCTATTATTTTCCTCGGGACCTCCTGTGTGAAGCTAATGTGAAAAAAGTATAAGTTGTGGGTAAGATATAATAAGTTTCAAAGCTCCTTTGCCCCATTAATCCAAATACAAATAGTTAGTCAGCATCCTTGAGTAAAGTTATAGTATTGGTACAGGGATGGGATACTGTCAGGATTCACATTCCAGGTGTTAAAGGATAAATGGCTAAAGCGCCAAGCAGCTGGAAAGGAAGAGCGACTCAAGAAACGTACAGCTGTATGGCGCTCGAGCCATTTTTACCTTTGCAACTGTGCGACGCTTTAGCCATTTGTCCTTTCCAGCGTCAATATTATTAAATAAAGTCCTCCGCCGATATTTTTAAAACATTTTTCATTGAACATATCAATTTTGTGAAATTCTTATTTTAATTTATCATAATTTGGAAGGCATAACAACTGTTTTCATGAAATTCATAATAAATACCAACATACTTAATTTTTCTATACTTTATCAATTATCAATATTAAACAATCAATACAATACAATAAGTACATATATTATATAGTTAAATACATATTAGGAATAGTCAACATTTTCAGAAGTCTTGCCAATGCAGTATTGATATGAAATCTTTAGGCAACTGGAGCGGCGAATCCTTCCTTTAGCTCCTCCATATATAATTTTCGACCTCCTTCCGGCCGGGCTGTTGTGGGGAATCCACACCCCCTCTGCTGCAAAAAATCTTTTAGCAACTATGAAATTCTGAAACAAAGAAGATACCCTTTATGTTTCACGCACTTAATGACTGTATTAAAAATCACAATATGTATTATCATAAAGTATTTAAGTGTTTTTTCACAGGGAAGTTCTTGGAGATTTCATTCCTGCCAGTGAAGTATAGTTTTTTTAACATTTAGTTAGAAAGATTATTCCATAGTAAACAATATTAGGTAGAAACCAGGTTATCCTTGAAGTTCCTGTCTTCCTGAACAGATTTTTTTAAATGAGACTTCACTAGTAATTTTTTTTATTTTTTGGCTTTCATATATATACACATGTAACATAATCATGAGTAATTAAATATGCAACATTGATTAAAAAACTGTAAAAACACATATATAATTTCATTACATTAATAATATTTTTTTTACAATAGCTCCACACAGGAGGCCCTGAGGAAAATAATTCCCCTCAGTGCCTATGTCATCTTTGAGGATGCTGTGTGGAGGGTCTTTTTAGGAAAAGGAAGGAGAGAAAGTTCTTAGAAGGAAAGAAGGTAGGAATCTGGGGTCGGTGTATCCAATAGCGGCAGACATATGAATCTATTCTTACCACTGTAGTGCAAGGTTGATGGACAGACGCATCCGCCGCCATGATCTGGACAAACCTCACCCCCATGAACCCGGGCACCCCTGCTATGTCCCCAAATGTAGCGAACCACTTGGATGACCTATGGCAGAAATGTTGGTCATCCAATAAATGGGACAGTACTCATACCCGCCTCCCAAATTGAATATAGAAGGAAACCATTCGTAGAAGCATGCACTCACTTGAAAAAATTAATGGTTACTTACTTTTGTGTCAAGAGTAAAGCGTTGATAGATTCCACTTAGTTATATTCATGTCTCCGGCAACCACCTCAATCCTGATCCAGTCATCCTTTCCATATCTCACATCAAAGTAGACTGATCCATCCAAGACAAAATGGATCTCTTCATCCGTGTGCAAATGTTCTTTGAAGAATGACTTATCGTAATTTGGCAGACACTCCTTGAAGCAAGTTATCAAGAACTCCATCAGTTTTGTAAGTATCGCAGTTGATCTGTGGAGAAAATATGGTGACAGCTTAAAATTGGAAAAGAATAATGTTAAAATATTATATTTTAGGTACAAATTAATACAAGCTATTGTATTACCTTGAAATATTCAACAGTCTGTTTGAAAAGTTCATCAAGGTTGAGGAATTCAGGAGGGTTCCTCTGGCGTTCTAACTGCTTGGAGTTTACAAAACTATCTGTCAACCAAGCGCGCACCATTTTTGCTTTTTATAATAACTCAATTACCTCATTTGACCAAGTTTTAGAGCAAGAAATTATGATAATGGTCCAAAAAACCAACGATTCGCGATATAAAGACAACAAACTGCGCCCAGAAACTGCAAATTATGATGTTGTTTATCGCTATAACAATATTTTGAGTGTTCGACACGGATGACATTTTTAAAAGGTGTTGCCATTTTTTGACGTTTTAACGTCTCAAAATATTATTACTTTTTCTCTAACGGCAACTAGCTGCATGATGAAAACGAAGACGAAAATCGGCACTACCAACCACCGGTGGTTGGTAGTGCCGATTTTCGTATTTTTTTCACCCCGAAGGCATAGACAAACTATGAATATCATAGAACTACCCAACCACCAATGGTTGGCACGTTGGTAGTGCTGATTTTCGTACTGTTTGGTATTTATATTTCGGCGGTATTTTTGAAATCTGACATCTGATTCGTATTGTACTAACTTGTAACGCTTAATCTAAAATTATTCAAGGCAATAAGAAATGGTAATGATTGCCGTATATTGTCCAATTACTTGTTCAAACTTTTTACATGGTGTCAAGATAATAGCTTACAATCCAACATAAACAAATGTCACATTATGAGATTTTGCTGAATAATGAATCCATTTTCATTATTCCATTAGTAATATTTCGTTATTAAAGGAATTAACGAGCACTGGACGTTTTAGAAAGGAAAATTTTGAGGCGTATCTTCGGACTGGGTTTAGAAAATGGATTTTGGCGCAGACTCTTGATGCTTTCGCTCGATGACCGGTCAGAGAATGACCGAGCATCAAGCACCAAAGTCCCTGCTGAACTCTAGACCGATAAGGCGAAGGAGTCTGGGAAGACCAAGATTAAGATGGAGCGACAACGTCCTCAAAGATATATCTACCTTAGAGATTCTAAACTGGAGAGAGCTGGCACAAAACCGAGATAAGTGGAGGAAGACTCTTGAGGATGCCAAGACCCACCAGGGGTTGTAGAGCCAAGAATGATGATGATGAATATTTCGTTAGTTTCTGTATTGGAAATTAATGAGTTGGGCGTATGGTTTTATTTCAACAATAGTTCAGCTATACATTCAGTTTAACAATATTACAATACAAGCTGGCTTCTTTACATTTTCGTCATCAAATACAGCTGATTTATATAGAGAAAATGTTTAACTCTGGATGTGCAAAAGAGCGTTGATAAAATTTTATTAAAAGGCTGATAATTTTTTTTTAATTCTGTCTATCTTTTTCGCTATTTTCATGAATATATATATATATATATATTGTATTCTTATGTATATTTGTAAAAGCCCTAATTCCAAGAGATTTCTTATCAGTGGTGAAACAAAGTCAAATACTTTTCTGAAATGAATGAGTTTTCCACCCAGTAGTATTGAACCTATAGAACTATAAACTTTTAAAATTTTGCTCCAAATTAGAATTTTTTTTAACCTTTTTTGAACAAATATATTGCAGACATTTTTGTTGGGTAATTTAATTTGCTAATCTCCGAAAAGCAAGTAATTCCAATCGGATGTGCCAATTATTAGATAAGTTCAGTAGTTTTCTCCTGTTTTAAAATCTTGTATCATAAATAACATATTATGTTATGTTACTTATGTATGATACAGTTTTTATCACATGAATGAACATTAACTACATAAGTTCCTATTAACTTGCTTTTGTCTATTATACTTGGTATTAACTAGTTCAGATCTTATTATTTAAAATCAATACCCATCACGGTTTTATTATTTTTCTTATTTGTTAAGAGTTTTATTAGAGGTATTTATCTGCTGTAACGCAATGTATCTTTTCATACTTGATATACTGTTATTATACTTACATACTGTAAATATATAAATGTGGAATTCCGTATAAAAGTGTGATAGGGTGATAATAAATTAATAAGTTTTATGATATATTACATTGATGGGAATAACCTTCAAATGTTATAAAAAGAGAATTTTTCTTATAATTTTTTTTTATAAGTTTTAGAGATAAAGATAAAGCATATTTTAAAGTCCCCTTGAGGTGATAAATGGCCCTATGGAATTTGATTGTACTTTGCGTCCTTCAGTGAAGTTGTTGCATTGATACAGGGATATCGTCATGAATTGCAGTGTTGTGAATGTTGTTTGTATTGTAAATTTATTACATTGAATGTTATTTGTAATGTAAAAAAATAAAAGAAAAAGTTTGTAATCAACCAGGCTATAATAATTAGCAAATTTGTAAAGATGCATAAATGTACAAAAGTAATAACTTATTACGCTGCTGTGTTTGGCCGCAGCTGGTCTAGGATTATGTTATATGGCATCTGATAATCTACATTCCACCTGATTCCTAAAAAAAAAGATTACAAATTACAAACATTATAATGTTATGCGTATAAACCATAGTTGAAGAGGGCCTTAATAGGCTGAAACAGTCAGAAATAAATTAAGTGGAAAAAAGTTTTAAATTGTTTTAATATAATATTATTGTGATAATAGTATGCAATTTATGAATTCAATTTAAAATACCAGAATATGTACATATGTTGCTGTGTGGCTGCCTGGCCGCAGCTGGTTTAGGATTGTGATGGTCCATTGCAACCTATTGCTGATGGCTTAATGGCCTATGTTCCACTGAATCCTGAAAAAAAGATTAAAAGTGTTGGCATGACTAAGAACGTTACATCAAGTACACCCCAGAGTAACTAACCATCACCGTTTCGCCGAGAGGCAGAGAGGATGGACCGCCAAACAACTCGGTCTTGCAACACACTCCTTGCTTCACGGTAGTGCCATGTCTTCCTCGGGCATCCCCGACCTCTTCTACCATTCACATTTGCGGCATATATTCTTCTTAAACTCCTTACCTCGTTCATTCGCTCTACATGCTACAATAATTATATATACTATACTTATAATCTTACTCACAATATTACAATAAAAACACATAAATTTGTTTAAGACCACTTTTATTTTTATTATAATATTACACTTACAGCAGCCTTGCATTCTTTGCAGATCTCCAAGTTTCTTACACAATCATACATGGTTTTTACACACATTCGCAGGAATCTCATTTTTACAGCGTTCAGTCTACTTGAATCCTTTCTCTGCCAGTTCCATGCCTCTCTCTGCCAGGTACAAGTAATCTCCTCAGGGCAGGTACCAGCACTCCATTGTGGACTGCCAGCTTCCCTTCTTTGGAGTTGTTTGTTAGCGCCAACGGTGTTCAGTCCTCCATTAATGGAGTTACCTGCATTTACCCATCTCCCGTAAACAAACTTCCCAGATGCACAAACTCATCCACCTACTATATTAAACACTGTTTTGTTACTCTCTCTTTTAAACACCATCACTTTAGACTTACATTCATCATTATTATTATCATTAACTGATTCTTCATACATATTTGTTCATCCTAGACACGAGAGACTGTAGATCTTCCATACAAATCAGCAAGGCATCATCAGCATACGACGGGCAACATACTTTCAGATTACTCAATTAGAGTAGATCGTGACAATACTGTTTAACCAACTCAGCCCAAAGTAGATTGTGATAATATTGTTGAAATGCATGTAATTAATTTCATTAAATATATAATAATAATTTAAATTACCAGTATTTTCCCAGGTAATCTCACTATCAGCGTAAATCAAGCACTGCGAATTTGCCTGAATTTCCATTTCTATGTTGGAGGTAGTCGCCCTAAATTATATAGGTTTGAAGTAGAAGTTGGTAGCAGGTGTGACCACAGCCTCCTAAAATATATACAATAAAGATTTATGAAACAGTTTTTAAATTATGTAATTACATAGAATGTATTTCCAACATAATTGTTTATACACAGTCAAAAGTGAGAATATATGTTTAGGTACTGGTTTGTCTTCTAAATTTCTATTATAATTAATAAATATTGCACTCGAAATTAAAATGTTTAATATTTTCACTCACGTTTGACGTGGAAGCTCTTGAATATTTTCTTTCAATGTTCTGTTGTGCAAACAGACCGCAAATATTACATTTTTTCTTCACTTGAGCTGCGCATTGTATTTCCGATGTTTATTTGAGCACTGTACGAATTTTTCATTGTCTGAGAACTGACGCGTTTCAAGTCTATTACCTCATTTCAGCATGCATTCATCCATTCATCATTATGAGGGTTCAAATGCAAACGAACAACAACTGACAACATAAATAAACCAATTCCTCCTAATGGTGCGCGATATAAAATTCTCGTGACAGGTGACAGCTGATCATGTGTGTTGTTTGCAGTGATGCCAACTGAAATATTGATGAAAATAGAGATCGTGTATTGTTCTTGGTAGAATTCGGTTCAGGATGACACATCTCCTTTTCTCTATAATCATTAGAAGTATTCTTTTTAGATTGATTATTATAAAAAAAAACGAGTATTATTGTTATTAGCAGAATTGCCACTATATTGTTTATTATTATTTCACGCACCAGATTTAAATGTCCGGGTTTAATTTTCCCCACAGGAAAAACTAAACCCTTTCACACACTTCCCAAATGATCATCTGGTCAATCCACGTTATGCAATTGCACTATATGTATTAAAATTACAAAACAATACAAGAACAACATGTCAACCTACCAGAGACCAGATGGGAAAATAATTCACCGACTCCAGATATTTTCATATCAGAGGGTTCGGCTCTGTGGAATTCCTAATTGAACCTATAAATCCTACTGATCCCTCAATATAAATATTTAAAAAATCTTTTGTAATCCTACATGTATTTAAAATTACCGATTTTTGCATTTTTATGTATAAATTCTTTGACAAATCTAATACGCCTAAATTTTGAATCAGAGACCTAGGTATAATGCCAGTAGCCGAAATAACAAATGGTAATATTTTTATATTCCGAGAATGCCAAATTCTTTTAATCTCATTTCCTAAATCTGTGTATTTTCTAATTTTTTCAGAAACAGTTTTTTGAATATTACAGGAATTTGGAATAGCTACATCAATGATATAAGTTATTTTTTTAATTTTGTCATGTAAAACTATATCAGGTCTATTATGACTAATTGTTCTGTCTGTTAGTATAGTTTTATCATAATATATTTTATAAAATTCATTTTCTAAAAATGAATTTGGTTCATATTCATAATATGGTACTATATAACGGCAGTCAATCAAGTTATGTTTAATTACCAAACTTTGGTGGATTATTTTTAAAACCTGATTGTGCCTAAATGTATACTCGGACGGCGCTAATATAGAACATCCCGATATAATATGTTCTATAGTTTCCGGAAAAGCCAAACATTTTCTACATAAATCATCAATTTGATTTATATCTTTGATTATATGCTTCCTATAATTTTTAGTATTAATGACTCTATCTTGAATGGCAAGCATAAATCCTTCTATTTCTGCGCTCAACTCTCCAATACTCAACCATTTGTTTGACGAAAGTTTGTCAACATACGTTTGGTTGAGATAATTGAAGTGTTTTGCATGAATAATTTTATTTGACCAGGAATCTAATAATTCCTGGTTAGTATTTATAAGAATGTTGGCATTCTCGTCATATAAATTTAAAGGTGTAATGTTTCTATCTGCCTTACAAATTATTTTGTGCATTTCTGAGCTATTAGCTTTCCTATGGAAAAAATTTCTAAGCATTTCTACCTGATTGTGTTTCAGAGATGTTATTTTGACTACACCTCTACCTCCTAAATTTCTAGGTAAATTAATTCGTTCTATAGCTGAATTTGGTTGATGGCAATTAAACTTTGTTAACGTAGTTCTAATTAATCGTTCTAAACTATCTAAATCTGTATTGGACCATTTAATTATGCCAAATGAGTACGTTAATAAAGGTATTGCCCAAGTATTTATTGCTTTTACTAAATTTTTAGCAGATAGATTGCATTTTAAAATTTTTCTGATCCTAGTTTGAAATTTAATCCTAATATCATTTTTAATACTAGTGTGATCTAATCTATTCGATTGCGGGTATCCTAAATATTTATAAACCTCATCCCCTTTCATACTTTTAATTTTGAAATTTCTAAATATACCCTCGTCTCCATCTACAATTTTGCCTTTCTCTATATGGATCGTTTTACATTTATCTAAACCAAAAGTCATTTTAATATCATCTGAAAAAATTTTAACTACCTTAATCATTTTTTCTAAATTTGATTCAGAATTTGAAAATAATTTTATATCATCCATATATAATAGATGTGAAACTATACTACTCTCTCTTGTATTACCCTTAATTTTTATTCCAAACTTGCTTTTAATTAACATTTTAGACATAGGATTCAATGCTAAGCAAAACCAAAGAGGACTCAATGAGTCTCCTTGAAAAATCCCTCTTTTTATTGAAATGCCCGGTACTACTATTTTCTTACCTTTTAAATTTACTAGTAAATCTGTATTCCAAAAGGACATAATATTTTTCAAAAAGCTAATTATAATTGGGTTAACTTTATATATTTTTAATATTTTGATTAGCCACGAGTGCGGGACACTATCAAAAGCTTTTTGATAATCTATATAACAAGTATGTAAATTACGCTTTTGATTTTGAATTTGTTTTAAAATTACAGAATCAATAACTAATTGTTCTTTACATCCCATATGTTTTCTGCGACAACCTTTTTGTTGTTCAGATAAAATATTTTTTTCATCTAAATGAGTATATATTAAATCTGTCAAGCAAGAGGTTAAAATTTTGTATATTGTCGGTAGACATGTAATGGGTCTATATTGAGAGGGATTATTAATATTTTCGCTTTTAGGTAACATATAAGTAATGCCCTTAGTTAGAAAATTAGGAAAATTTTGAGGTTGTTTGACAAGTTTTGAAAGATTTTTTGCAAAAAGAGGATGTAAAGTAGTTAGACGTTTGTACCAAAAATTATGTATCCAATCGCAACCCGTGGCTTTCCAATTATGAGTATTTTTTATAATTTTGGCTACCAATTCAACCGATATATCAGAAAAACTCATTTGTTCAATGTCTGAACAATTGAGTTCTTCATTTTCTATCCATGAACCTGCCTCATTATGTTTTATATCTTTACTCCAAATGTTTGTCCAAAAATCGCGCATATCTGATTCAGATGGCAACGGAATATTATTATTCGAAATAATATTTTGTTTATCATCAAGTTTGGAATAAAATATTTTCTCATTTTTTTGAAATAATCTATTATTATTTCTTTTATTATACGTATAATTATATCTTTTTAATCTACTAGCTTTTACACCTAATTTTTGTTTTAATAAATCTAATAAATCATTGATTATATTTTCATTATTATTACTACCAATGTTATAACCAAATTTTCTCCCAATTTCATCTACATGTCTCAAAATATTTCTACTTCTATTCCCATTTTTATATTCAATTACTCTAGCTATACTACTTCTTAAAAATACTACATCATTTTCTAATCTAATCTGCCATTCTGGTTTACTATAACTATATGATCTATCATCAGAGGATGTTAATTTAACTCCTAACCTAGTACATATAGTGATAGCACTAGCGTACACTAACGTATGAAGATCTAAAAAACTAATATCGTCAAATATTATTTTTGGTAAAATTAAATTATTTAATTCAGAAATTAATTTAGATAATTTTTTTGACGTATGCAATTTTGGTAATTTTGGTCTAACTGTGGGCTCTATATCTATATATCTATTTATATTATTATGAAGCAAGTTAGCTAATTCTATTACATTATCATCTAGTAAGTTTAAATTTGCAATGTTGATTTCCCTAAGATTATGAATAGCGTCTAAGTTATTTAAATCTACTGTAATACCATTAGATTCTTCTACTAGAATATTATTTAAACTGTCTTCATTCAATGTATCTAATATAACATTACTACTCGTATTAATTTGTTCTAAATTATTCTCTAATTGCAATCTATCTCCTATTTCCTTTTTTATCTGATTTAATGTTACTAAAGGGATTAAATTATTTTTGAAAATTGCCCTTTTTATAATAATTATTATTATAATTATTATTATTATTTTGTTTATAATTATAATCCGTAGAACGATTATTGTAGGTACCACGATAAGAAGAGTTACGATTAGAATTGAAATTATCCCCGTGAATTGGTGAAATAATAATTTTTTTTATTATCCTTAAGTGGATTATCATTAGAAAAAGAAGAAGAATTATTTTCTAACAAATTAGACGTTGAATAAGACTCCAGTTTATTTGTAGCTTCGGTAAGTTCTGAAAATGAGTTGAAATCTCTAGATGCCAGAAGGTTGATATAAATGGGTAGTAATGCCCTCATGCATAATTGTAAAAGTTCAGAGAGTGGTAATTTAGAATCAAGCATATTATTGTGCTTCTGCATTCTTAACGTAAATTCAAAGGCTGACATACCAGCCGGTTGTTTCATAGAGAAAAGTTGTGATTTTAATTCAATCTGTCTATTATTTGTTTCGAATTGTTTTATAAGTAATATAGATAATTCATTCCAAGTCAAATCAGGTGTATAAATTGATCTGAACCATAATAATGCCAATCCATCTAAAATATCAGGAAACATCTCACTAAATCGTCATGACGAACGTTCCTAATTCTACATTTCTCTTCTATTTCCAGTATAAAGTCTCTTACGCAACTATTACCATCAAATTTAATATTCCAATTATTAATAGTACTTGTGGATGAAGATGAAGAAGAGTTTGATTCATTATAAATAACTTTTGTATATTTAATGTAGTTTGAGCCAAATTCGCTGTCATTATCTGGGTTAACACTTATCTCATGATGCTCGATAGCTTCAGATATTTTAATATTTTTGTTATGCCTTCTGGCTTGAATCCACATTTCTTCTAAAGTACCGTCTGGTGTTATATTCCTGGATAAAAGATCCGCAGAAAGTTCATCTTTCGATCTACTATTGATGTTGTCTATTGTAGTCGACATTTTGAAAAGTATAATTGTAAAATTCCAATAATTAAATGTAGAATGTTAATAAATTAGCTAGTAACGATAGCTACGAATATATTGCTTACCCGCAGAGCAATTATATAATTAACCGTATTTATAAGCACTTTATAGTATTTATTGTACACGACAATCTTAAAAACTTAAAGGTGTAATTACATTATGTCATTTGTTATGACAGTTGTCATTATGACAGTTGTTGTCAAAATGCAATGTTTGTTTACGATTGACATAGCCGTCTGTCAAATTGACACTTAGTATTCGTGTTGCCCGTAAGTCCGAATAACTTAACCCACAAACAAATTAAAATATATAATAATAATGTGTACAGTGTTATTATCAAGTTGGCTGCATTGTTGACAGATTGATAACTTCGCAATATTTACGTGTATACCGGAATGACATTTAAAGGTTATGTTTTATGTGAAATGCTTCGAAATAACAAAAACAATTATTGATCGATTACAAGACAAAACTATAGTAACTCCAACCCAAAACCTAGACAAATAAGAATTATACGAGCCCAGGACACAGTTGTAGGCGCCATGTTAGGGTCAATTGAATAGCCAATAGTTGGCTATTTATTAAAGGGATTTAATTATGGTGAGTGGTCGAAATGGCTTTGCCGGTTAGCACCGGACGCGCCAGGATCTGATCCCGAGGAATCCTCAGAATCAGACCCGCCAAATCGACCAGCACAGCGGTAGAGCAGAGTTCCCCCCCCTCCCAGAGCGGGGAATTATGTTCTAAGATGTCAGGCATAGGCAGGAATTACCAGGTTTTGTAAATAAAATAAGGTTAATTATAAATGGACTAACCGTATAGGTTTATTTCAAATATTGCATGTAATAGTACAGATAGGAAAGAACTTACCCCCACAGACCATAACCGAAAACTAAAGCTAAAGTAATCTGACTATTAACGCGGTCGTTTAGACGATGAGGGATCCACCCGGTGACTAAGGTTGGTGCAACGGCCCACGTCCCACGGTGATGCGAGCTGACTATATTGGTGGCAGGAATCCTCTGGCATCTGCAGCATGAGCGAATACTCTGGCGCGAGCAAATAAGGCCACTCCACGACCCACGGTGAAGTAAGCTGGCGCTGATTGCAAATGATGTCCTCTGCAGCATGAGCAAATACTCTGGCGCGAGCAAATAAGGCCACTCCACGACCCACGGTGAAGTAAGCTGGCGCTGATTGCAAATGATGTCCTCTGCAGCATGAGCAAATACTCTGGCGCGAGCAAATAAGGCTACTCCTCGTCCCACAGTGAAGTAAGCTGGCGTTGATTGCAAATAGACAGAGTCACGCACGTGTATGGTGAATTGATACACCAGGAGATTTCCTGGCGGAGATCGGGTAGAACATTATATTGGCCGGAAATCATACTAGCCCACGGTGTTTCTGGGACTAAAGGCAGGGGCGTTTACTGTCCAGTTTGAAATTTCCTATTCCTAAACAAAATACAATTCGGCCATGTGTGAACACAACATTTTTTTCCGGAGCGCGACTCGCGGGGTCGAAACCATAACGGGAACTCAAATAAACTTGTAACGGCACTATAATAACCGCCCGAACTTTACGGGAACTTCTCGAATCTATGATTTGGCACCGATGCACTTCATATTCCCCGATTATCTCGAATGCCCGACTCGACCTCCGGCGGGCCTTTCGCCCGCCGGGGGAAGTGCCACCATCACATTTCCGCTCCTCTCTGGTGTTGCCAGGATGAAAAACAATAGACAATGCTATCGTGCCACCTCATAGACTCCAGTTCTAACTTAAAACGACAATTAACCTATGTTTTATACATAACACATTTATTCCTAATAGCCCTTCAAAACTGCAGTCTGTTTTGCCGCACCTTAAACTTATCCACTTTCTCAACTTGTGCATCATTTAGTTTAATGCCTGACTGTTTGATGGTAGAATTTTGAATGTCATCAATATTGTAATTTCCCAGTGTTCCTGGTGATGACCACCGTCCTAGCAAGTTCGTCTTCCGACTGCCACCGGCCCTGCCCCCTGATCTACCAGCCCCAGTGCGCCAAGGACAGCCATGGGAACAAGAAATTCTTCCCGAGCGATTGCACCTTGCTAGTGGACAACTGTAAAACAGGAGAGGGTAAGTATCACTGTCTATCTCCGTTATACCTCCTTTTTAGTCGTTTCTTTGTTATTCAGGATTTCGTGGAACGCCAGGTGCACTTAGGTATATATGTACTAATTCTGGAAGAGCAAGACATCCACAATATGGCACCAACTCTTAAGCCCGCCTTCCACTGCAAGCGGAGCGTACCTCGTACGGACTCCTCTCGACTCGCACACGTTAACTGCATAGAAGTGCTTCCATCAAGAATTTCATTGCATATGCGCAAAAAAATCATTCTCACTAAAATCAGTACTTGAAATCACTTCGAGACGGAGCATCGATGACTAGTTTTCAATGGAAGGGCAAAACTATTTCTCATTTTTCATTGACATCGCTCCGCCCGACTTTCTCATTTCTCGCATGGGCAGTGGAAGGCAAACACCTATCTTTTTAGCGACTCTTTTTTGGTGGAAGGTCAAAGCTATTTCGCTCATTTCCAACCCCGCTCAGCTCGACTCTTTTCCGCTCGCAGTGGAAGGCGGGCTTTCCAACCTATGCTAAGTTAATTTGAATACATCACTCACCAAACTGAGACCTCAGACCTGGATATACTCATGGTCACTGGAAAAGTATTTGGCAGGAAAAATAGAGAAAGATCACCGATCTACTGAAGTGATGAAGTATCTAGTAGTGGAGGCAGGACTGGCCCTTAGCCAGAAGGCTTGTAGCGCTGGTAAAAACCTCAAGGGCGCTGTGTTAGGAGTATATTATGCTTTATGCTACTCTTAATTGGAATATGGAGTAATAGGATGCAGCATCAAAACACAAAACAACTGAAGGTAATTCAGAATTGCATCATAAAGACCATATGTACTAAAGGTCCCCATAAGGACGTCAACAACAGAAATTTTTAAACAGTTTGACGTTCCAAGCATACAGAAAATCTATGCCAAAAACATTCTGGTTCATCACCTCAATAATGATTCAGAGGCAAACACCTCACATGCTCATAAAACCAGAGCCAAACAAATAGACATACTTAATATAACAAAGTGTAACTACTTTTGGACAAAGGAGCTCTTAATTTTTAGCAGTAAAGTTATATAACAAACTCCCACTTACTATCAGACAAATTAAAACAATAAATAGCTACATTAAGGACATTAAATTTTGGCTGAAGGAACTATCGGAAAATGAACTTACTAGTATACTAAAACATCGTTGTAGAAGTTTCTGGAAAACCTTACCCAAACCATGAAGTTAAACCATAGAAGTGAACTACGAATGTAATTTCTATTTTATATATATACCTAACATGTTTCATATTAAATTCAAATTAGGAATTCCCGCGGATAACATAAACTATGATTCTCTATTACAAAAAATGCGACTCTTATCGTTAAAAGATAGAAGAATACTCAATGATCTTATTTTTTTTTTTTTTTTTTTTTACCTTAACTCCACACAGGAGGCCCTGAGGAAAATAATGTCATCTGGGATGCTGTGTGGAGGGAATTTTATTTAAAATAAACAATAACTGGTTTGACTCCCCTGAATTGGTATCGTTAATAAATTATCATGTACCTAGTAGAACAACTCGACTCAAAACACCTTATTATTGCAACAACACTCTCAGTAATGCAGAACAAAACTCAATAATACATCGTTTACACACTTTAGGATGAGTTTGCTCATATCGATCATGCCGAAAGTCTGTCATCATACAAAAGATGCATTAGACAAAATTTATCTGCTAGTACTACCACGTAAACATAATAAATATAATCATGTAACCATAATATTATGTCCTACCAGTATGCACTCTAATACCTATGTATTAGAAACATATCATAGTTACCTACTTTTCATATCGCTTTGTATACTCCGTAATACCTTCCTTTTATTTATTATATATTTTTTTAAATTTTTGGTTATCTTCAATATTTGGCTCCTAAGAGCATTTCTTACTGTTCACTTGTCATACTTTTTTATATTTATAACTTTTGTAATTTATATTATTTACAAAGGTAACTTATAGTTTATTTTATTTCTTGCCTTTCAAGTTTTTATTTTAACTTTTTACTTTTACATTATACTTTATAGTTTACACTTTTACTTTATACTTTCATTTTATACATCATAATTCTATTTACTACTCATTACCTTAACTCCTTTCTTTTACCTTTTGTTTTTATATTTAACTTTACATTTATATGTCACTTTCTTATGTTATTGTATTATAATATATATAAATATAATTATGTCAATGGCACATGTTGTGCCGTATGTATTGAAATAAATAAATAAATATAAATATGTAAAAAATACATAAATATGTAGTCACTAATTAAAAAAAAGAAGTTATTTGGGACTTCCACTTACCGCAACCTGTTATTTACACCACACTGATAGTGCAAATGGTAGTGTTGTATTTACCAGGAAAGCGATCTACGATGTTATCTTTTTTTCCATTGCCAAGGGGGAGGAGGTGAACCTCCTAAACCCCCCCTTATGTACACCCTTGCCTACAAACCACACACTTGACTTTCATTCCATAGGCATTTTGATAGTCAGTGCAGTTTGATTATCAAAATAATGCTGTCCACTTTTAGAATAGATCCAAGTTATGTTTATTTTTAACTTTTTTAACTAATATTTTTTTCTTTATTTTCAGATTACACAAAATTCAAGGATGGAAGATGTTAAAAAAACGTGTCTTAAAATAATTTATTTGTAATAAAAAAAATCATCTAGACAAAAATGTGTTCATTATAATTAGTTTCCCTCCTCTAAGTGAACTGGGGCCACCTCCGAACGACAAAACAAAGTACTTATAATTATTTTCAACCTTCCTCTCCCTATCTCCTCCACTGCAGACTTTCCACTGGCTGAAAACAAACCCTCAATTGACCCGGATTGGCTTGTGTATGTGTATGGGTACCGCACAAGAGTCCCAACTGCTCTGAACCACCTGGAGACAGGTCATTGAGTAGATAATACACAATAGAAATATTGTCAACCATGTAGATTTGTATGGAAACCAATATCGACAATGACCTTGTGTTTGTCCATTTAGCAAGCGCTCTGTCTCTTAGGACTGGTTGTATCATATAATATAAACAATTCTTCAAATTTATGTATGGAGCCATATATATAGATCCCCTGGACCATGATTTTGATTTAGGGTGGGGCAAAAAATAAAAATCTAGAGTAGGCATCCAAAAAAGTAGGCTTCTACAACATAATGCATTAGACCAGGGTTTCCCAAACTGTGTTCCGCGGAACCCTATGGTTCCGCGGAACCTGAACCTGAACTATGGGTTCCGCGACGATTTGTCACATATTCATATTTCAACACTACTGAAATTATTCACGAGAAATAGTTAGATAGTTTTTAAGTTAGGCACTAGAACTAGACCCTTCCAGGTACAGAGACTAAGCTTTTTGGAAGTTTATGGAGCCGTTTATGCTGTTATTGCAGTAAATCTTCATTTTACAAACAAAACCTCTGAAATTTATAACTGTGCTGTGTAATACTTTGATGAGAGTCAATAATAAGAACGTCTGTGCGATGTGGAAACAATAACATCGGGATAATGGATCTGCATGTATTTCACGAAATTTCCCAAGGAACCCAACCATATTTTTTTCGAAATCGACTTTAAGTACCTGAAAGTACAGAAATGTAAAAATCAATCAGTCTTACTACATCCTCGTTAGCAATTAGTCGAACTATAAACGTGCATGGTGCCATAAATTTTGATGGAAAAATCAAAAAAATTACATTTTTGGATTTTATCAGTTTATTCCAATCATTTTAATTTGTCTTTTGTGTTTTTTTAATGAATACCTCTCAAAAGTCCCAACTGCTACCGTTTGGAGCCAGTGAGACTACGGTTTCCAAATTGGGGTAAGTTAAGAGAGGAGAACTGCAGCTGCCTTTGGAGCTGATATTCAAGTCCCACGCATTGTATCTCGCCAACAACATCGGTCCAATTACCTTGCTGAGACTCCATGCGATTTTTGGAAGCGATCGATTATCATTCCGTATTTAGATTCCCTAATACGGAGCAGCGTTTTACTGAATTTTAATCAAGAAGTCGAACAATGGTATAAAAAATGGCAGAACAAGGGTATGACCAGAAAAGATCTCGAAAAACTAGATTTTACTGAAGTGTTTAAGGAGGCGAACATTTTCTTTCCCATAACAAAAAAAGCAATAGTTATTTCCTTTGCACAACCTTACACTACAAGTAACATAGAGAGGTCCTTTTCATACGGTGTTATTTATATTTTCGTAGCTCTATGGCTCCCCGTGGAATGTCCCGAATCGGGAAGAATTTTGTGCCTGACGGTCTTTTTATAGATGAAAATAGCCTCTTTCTGAAATTCTCTAGCCACCCCACCCCTCCCCCCAAGTAGGTATTATTTGGTTTTTCATTTTTAACGTAACCTGTCCTGTTACTCATGCATCATTTACCTTAGATATGTTCTTGGTTTGTCTACACCTGCCCCCCCCCCCCTTAACAAAATCCTAGCTACGCCCTTGTGTGGCTATCCCATTTAATCTAAATCTAAACTAAAACTTCATAATGAATATGAACACAGTTGTAGCTTCGCTTTATTGTAAGGTTGGGTAGAGGCTAAGTTGTTTACGAAGTGTAGAGTGATACGCCAATAGATAAGCCTACGTAAGGGTTCCATGACAGTTGATCTGCCGTCAGTTGGCCCCCCGGCATGCTTATGTACAATATGGAGTAGGTTTTTGTCAATATTGGGATATTGTCAGTATTGGGGACATTGTCATTACCTGGGACATGGTCAATATTGGGGACATTGTCAATATTGGGGACATTGTCATTATTTGGGACATGGTCAATATTGGGGACATTGTCATTATTTGGGATCTTGACAGTATTGAGATATTGTCAGTATTGGGTACATTGTCAATATTGGGGACATTGTCAATATTGGGGGCATTGTCAATATTGGGGACATTGTCATTATTTGGGATATTGACAGTATTGGGATATTGTCAGTATTGGGTACATTGTCATTATTGGGGACATTGTCAATATTGGGAACATTGTCAATATTGGGGACATTGTCATTATTTGGGATGTTGACAGTATTGGGATATTGTCAGTATTGGGTACAATGTCAATATTGGGGACCTTGTCAATATTGGGGACATTGTCAATATTGGGGACATTGTCATTATTTGGGACATTGACAATATTGGGGATATTGTCAGTATTGGGTACATTGTCAATATTGGGGACATTGTCAGTATTGGGAACATTGTCAATATTGGGGACATAGTCAATATTTGGGACAATGTCAATATTGGAGACATTGTCAATATAGGAGACATTGTCAATATTGGGGACATTGACAGTATTGGGAACATTGTCAATATTGGGAACCTTGTCAATATTGGGAACTTTGTCAATATTGGGAACATTATCAAAATTGGGGATATTGTCAATATTGGGAACATTATCAAAATTGGGGATATTGTCAGTATTGGGGAATTGTAAATATTGGGGATATTATCAAAATAGGGGACTTTGTCAATATTTGGGACATCGTCAATATTGGGGACATAGTCAATATTTGGGAAATTTGTCAATATTGGAGACATTGTTAAAATAGGAGACATTGTAAATATTGGGGACATTGTCTATATTGGTGACATTGTCAATATTTGGAGAAATACGGCATACCTAAATACACAAAATATATATAACCAAGTGACCCGAAAGGATGTACAGAGAGTGTGTACCGCCGAATAACAAATAGACCGGGCGCTGTATGGAATTGAGTGTGCAAAGTATTCTGAACATTGTTTTGAACTCAGAAAATCTTGCAGATTGTGATTCTGGATGTTGCCAGGAGGTTTATTGGGCCAATTTTTTTTACACCTCATCCCGCAAGCCCTAAGCTATCAAGTAAATTGACCGAAAACATGCTTTGGTCAATTGCCTTGTACAAAATCTTTTTCTATGTTGTACAAATGAGGTGGAACGGTGTTTGGTGTATTGGCGTGAAATCAAGGGCGGATCCAGGGGGGGGGGGGGGGGTCATGGGGGTCATGACCCCCCCTGGGCTGGGCATCCAGAACCTAGGTGGACCTACTTTTTACTTGTATCTATTATTATCAAAATTAGATTATAACTTCTTGTGACTTGACCACGACTCACGACGTGACCCCCCTGGCGCTATGTGACCCCCCCCCTGGCGCCAAAGCTGGACCCGCCCTTGCGTGAAGTCCGGTCTCCTGCGACCGAAACATTTAGAAATTGAAATTATTATTATTAAACTATTGAAACATTTCGAAAATATTGGTTCAAAAGTTTAAAATAGGGATTGGGATGGTCCGATGCTCTGTGGGGAACCCCCTTGCACAGCGCGGTGTAAACTGTGCAACCTGAAGTTAAAGCTTAGACTTACGGATTTCAATACTTTGTGTGGAGACACTATGATATGAAACAAAATGAGGGCGTAGCCGATGGACAACAATCTTCTCGCGGGTAAAAAGGGGAAGGCAGGGGATTATTTCATTTTTTTGACAACAGCCGCGCTGCGAGGTCAATCATGGAGAATAAATCCCCGAGTTTTTGAGGTTATAAGCGTAATTATGAGTATAAATAGTGTCGTAATGAATGACTATCTCTATCATGAGCTCACCTTTAAATAAGATCCTTTAAGTATATAAATGTATTGTACCAAACCAATAAACCTGTATAACAATTTATGATAATAACTAGCTGACCCGGCGAACTCCGTACCGCCTCAGAATCAATAACTGTTGTGTTAACTTATAGCTCAATTACATTAAGTTTTTTGTTAAGTTAAAAAGTACACAATGATGTAATTATCGACGCGCAACTCTCCGTGGTTTGTTTTTGTCAGTATCAGAGATGGCGTTGTGTACAGATTTATAATTTTGGTGATTTTCTTACTTTTCCACTTATTACGGGGATTGCGATTCATTTTCTTTATACGTGTTTGGAGATTTATTATAAATATTGTATTTTTCCTTTGGAGAGGTGCAGACACTGCAGGCATACGTTCACCGTTTGTTTCATTTTCGACTGTTGACATTTCGTGTGTAAGAAAGAGTGGCAGCATTATATGTGTAAGAACAAAAGCCAACAATCAGCGCATTGACATTTGACGTTATTGAATTTTTTTAATTCACTCACAATTCACTCTTCCAAAAGATGAGAATTCGTTCCATACAAAATGTATGAGGAAAAATTTTTCCTTTCCTTTTCCTGAATTTTTCCGATATTTTAATAAGCTAATCTGCTATTCAGGCGGAGACAAATCCAACAAATCAAAGATCATATACATCGGTCCAGCCGTTCTTGAGTTATAAATGGTTTTAATCCGGCATTGTTTTATATATTAAGATTGTTGTTTTAAAATTCTTAAAAGGTACATTTAGGCCGTGTTAGCCAGAAATCTTTTCTGATAATTTCAAGGTAGTTCTAACTTAAAAATCTGTGTTTTCTCTCTGATACAGCTCTTTCACCTTCCACTTGAACTCATCTTAACATTTTTTGACACAGACATAATTATTTACGTCAAAATCAATCACGTCAAATGTGCGGTGCGTAGGAACATCTTACTGCATACCATTAAGGCGCGGTGGTGTACCCGCTCAAAAAGAAGAAGATGGAGAGGCATGAAAATACTAATGTTAAAAAGAGCGCGCTAATATTAAAACGATAATATTAAAGCGAAAATTGTGAAAACGTTTAATAAAACACGACTCTTTTAAAATAAAGCAAAAATCTCATGGGGATTGTCTAAAATAGCTTTTAAAGAAACACTGTGATTTTTTCATACATATAACTATAAAAGTTTTTATAATTATTTTTGGAGCTTACTTTGCGATTTTTTTCTATCAATGGAATTTCATATAATTGTGGCGAGCCAACACTCAGGTGCTTACCTACTTAAGGTATGTACCTGTGCAATACGGTGACATCGCCGCCTGGTACAACTGAGAACGGAATACGAAGAAGTACTTACCTACCTGCGCTGAAATATTTGGCATGTCGTCGCACTTTATGGAAAGTACCGGAGCATTCAAATTCCCTGTACATTAGGCGTTAGAACCATCGAGAAACCTATAGTATTCTCTCGATATTACCAGCCGAATTATTAAACCGTTACCTCCGCCACGGCATTAGCCGGAGTAATGGTTTGACCCAGTTATTCGATAGAATAGCAAGCCAAACAACTTGTCCCGTTATTTACTACTATCGCGCTCCGTGTAATATTGTGAATTTTAATTCTTATTAAAATAACGATCGACAGTTAATTCCAGTGTTTTCTTTTACGCGTTTACGTAGCGCGTCCGATTGCTACATAATTACCATTTCAGCGTGAAAAATCTATAGATATTATCTTCAAGAATGACATATATTTTTTTAAGAGCTTTAAAACTTAAAGTAATTGATGGAAATATGTAATAAAACGGTAGAACTGTGGGAAGCCGGACCTTAAACAAAATGTGTGTAACCACGCCTACCGTGCCCCAATGTTTGTGTTTTCGGTCGGAGGAGACCCGACTTTAAATCACTTAATTCAAAAACATCTCTTTATTTACTCCAGCCAAAATTAACCATTGAACTTATTGACAATTTAAATTATTATTGTAGAAAGCAATCACTTTGTGGTTTGACATATTTAATAAAATAAAATACTTTTTTGTTTATTGTTTAAATCTCGTGGTTTTAAACAAAAAAGTATTTTATTTTATTACAATTTAAATTATTAGTTAAAAAAAACTAACCATCACGCCGTTTCACCGCAGGGGTAGGCAGAGAGGACGGACCGCCAAACAACTCGTCTTGGCACACAGTCTTTGCCTCACTCACATTCATACATCGTCTCATACATACTCTTCTATTCTTCTGACTTTTGATATGGCAATTATTAATTACTGTAAATAAATCTCGCAAGCAGCAGTTATTTACTAACAAAGTAGTGTTTATAATAATTGCTACTGTTCGTGTGCTTTGTCAGCAAAAGCAAAAACTTATCGACAATTCCAAACATTGATAAGTAGTGAACAGGGCCAAATTTTTAAAAGTTTTCACATTGCACATGCAAAATTTCATCTTCAACGCAGAAATAGCTGTCAATGCCTTGAATAAGGTACTTTTTGATCCAGCATACAAATTTCTTCTTATTTGTGAGCCGTATCAGGTCCCCCCGACGTTGGAGATCACTCTTGAAAATGTCTCTCTGTCTTACGCTGCCCGGAATAGCTCCTCCACACTTCTAATGCCGGTCCACTCTCGTATATTTCGCAGCAAAGCCATTTGTCTCCTACCAGGCCCTCGGCGACTCTCTATCTCGCCTTTCAATATTAAATGGAGCAAGTGATACTTCTCCCCTCGAAGTATATGACCCAGATATGAAATTTTCCTGATTTTTATTAATGATAGAAATTCTCTATCTGCTCTAGCCCGCCTGAGAATTTCTGTGTTGGTGATCATGTCGGTCCATGGGATCTTGAGCATTCTCCGGTGAAGCCACATTTCAAAAGCCTCTAACCTCTTTATGGTATTTACTTTCAAGGTCCATATTTCACATACATACAGCAAGACCGACCACACATAACATTTTAGCCTTCTCTGTCTTAGTTTTAAGCTGATATTGTAATTGCAGAAGAGGGATTTCATTTTAACGAACGCAGTTCTTGCTGCTTCAATTCTGCACCTAACCTCTAAATCTGGGTCAAGAGTCTCCGTGAGAATACTATTTTAATACAAATTTAATAATGATAAAATTTCTAAAATTTCCCTAAATGCATTCGAAATTTTAAGTGCCTTAAATAGCATGTTTTCAGCTGTAGCATCCAAAACTGTTAGCTTAGAAGGTGAATTAATTGCATACAAGGATATTAGAGCAAATTCTTCTCAAAATTATCATACGTTCCTTATCGCTGTAATACTGCAGCTCTTTCTTACACATAAAATAATTGTGAGACATGCAAAATACGTGTGGCTGTTTCCTCAAAAGTACTCCATTTTTGCGACAGAAACTGCGTTTCATTTACTTTATACGTTGTTGGGACACCTGGCTGAGGTGCCTACTTTCTGCTGTCGGACTAGCTCATTCGGTCAGCAGAGCGCTAGGGACTTTCATCACCAGGGTGGTAGGTTCTCTTAGGCGCATGTGAGAATTCCTGAAATAAAGTCTACCTACGTACCTTGTCAGGGCAATGAAACATCAGCTGCAGTAAACATGGTTTGTATTGGAGGGAACTGTTTAAATACAACAGGGGTTCGTTTATAGTCAATAATAGAGCACAGGTAGAATTAATAGCCTATCTATTCCGGGGTCATAGCTTAACAATCTCTCTCTATCGAGTCTCTCTGAGACCGATCATAATTACGCGTAAATTGGGAGGGACACACGGCAAAAAGGGAAATTAGCGGTTTAGGTACTCACAACAGCCGGCGCAGGTGTCTTGAGGGCAGCAAGAAGAGAGGTATCCAGGCGGAGCTGGTACTCTCCACAGGTTTTTACAGGCGAAACGGGACATCGCGTCTCCGTTAGAAGTTTCTCGAACAAAAGTGCCGGAACGATCGGCGACAGAGCGGGCGCTCTCGACCAGGGGTTACGGGGGAATGGCAGTTGCTGGCCGTTGTCGGCCAGCCGCCGCGAGCGTGCCGTGCGCGGGCGCGGGGAAGGGGGCTGGCGCGGTGGACGGGCAGGGGTGTAGCGTAGTAATTTGTAGGGGTGTATTCCGGCGCATCGTAACAACGTGTGAGGGAGATGAATGAGAGGGAGGTGTATGATAATGATTGTATGTTACTTAATATTTCATTGATTTCAGTATTTCTCTTTTTTATTTTTAGTATCACCACATTTTCTCTCCTACTTTTAGCAGTTCGAATTCAAACAAAATCACTTCCTGAAACATGTTATTGATATCCATCAAAATTTAAATGAAAACCCTTGAAAAATTTCAGTAAATTACTTTTTGTAGATTTAAGTAAGAAGTTACGCTTTATCAGAATTGTTTAAATCAGGTATAAGTTTTGTGTATTTTTGTATTACGGTTCTAAATTTCAATTTGTCGTTATTTTATTGGTCTATGACATACATATTATTATCACTGTCATTTATGAATTTTGTACAGTTATACATTATAACGCTAATAAATAAAATAAGATAAAATAAAAATAAATGTTTACCTGGGGGGATGCAGACATTCGTTCACCGTTTGTCTCATTTTAGACCGTTGTTATCTGCAGCATTATAATATGTTTATTAACAAAAGCAAAACCTTCAGCGCATTGACATTTGGCGTTTTTTGAGTTTTTGGAATTCACTCACACTTCAATATTATCTTTGCAACTTTATTCCATATTTTTACAAACATTTTCACGCAACCGTAAAAAGTTTTAAAAATGCTCATTTTGTGTTTTTCTAACGAAAATTACTTTTTATTTTATTAGACAAATCTCACTTTTTTGTCATTCCATGTAAAAATAATTAATAAAAAAGTTTCTTAATTTTTGTTCAAATTGCCTTTAGAAACTTTGGTTTCAAAAATAGCACATTTTACTTCCTTTGTAATTAACTTATTAATTTGAATATAAAACGTGGTGTTTTCTCTTTCTAACACCGTTTACGAGTACATCATATTTCTCAAGTGAGACACAAAAACTTCTACGAGACCTATATGAGTTGTTCCGAAAAGCGTACAAATTAGTCTGAGGGGTAAGGAATAAATCTGTATAGGAGTCCACCAGCAATTGTAATAATTGCAATCAGAACACGTAAATGGTTTTCCCGCATTTCGCAAAATATTCAATTACTAGCTAGTACCCGGCATGCGTTGCTATGCCATTTAACAAAGTAATTGTTTCTCCCTGCGTGTCCTTTCCTATTTGTCCCGTTCCTCTTCCACCTCCCCCTCCTCTCCCGCGCCCCCTTCCCCTCTCGAGTTCCAACTTCGCCTCCTCCTCCTTAGCTCTCCGCACTCCACTCCCCCCTGACCCCGTCCCGCGAACTCCCCTTCCGAGTTCCCCTCACCCCCGCATTCCATATGTTCAGTCCCGGTGCATTCAGTTTTCAAATAGCTCGCGTGCCACCTATTGTATTTTTTTATACAAATTTCATAATTCCAGAGCTCACCAGTAGTTTTATACAAACCTTGTCCTGACAATAACGAACCAAAAAAAAGAATAATCCAATTTGGAGCAGTCGTTCGGAATTATGCGCGTACATACGTTTCGGCGAATCGTTTTTATTCATATAGATAGATAGATAGATAGATAGATAGGTAGATAGATAGATAGATAGAAGATAGATAGATAGATTCATGCTCTGAAAATAGATTTCTATAATTACGCACGGAAAACGTACATGATTTCGTATATATTTTACTATATTACTTTTTCTTTATTTGTTTTTGGGGTGTTATGCGGTGTTGCGCTACCTCCTTCTTTAGCCAACGTTTCGGACATCGTTGCAGTGTCCATCATCAGGGCAGATCCGGCAGATCCGGTAGATGCATCTACCGGATCTGCCCTGATGATGGACACTGCAACGATGTCCGAAACGTTGGCTAAAGAAGGAGGTAGCGCAACACGGCATAACACCCCAAAAACAAATAACGAAAATGCTTTTGGCCGTGAAAATCTTAAAACTTACTATATTACTATTTAACTAACTTCAAAATGTATCTGACACACCGTGTAAGAAAACCGTTCTCGCGTTCTTAATGTATTTTTTACGATTATTTTGTCAAAACAGTTCCTTTATAGCTGCATCTAAATGGATTTTTATGTATTTATAAACTCAATGGTAGGATTCAGTTGCGATAAAAAAATAGTCATTTTTAGGGATGTATTTTAAAACCAAATTTTTGAGATTTCTATAGGTTCAATGCGACCCTGTAAAGTAAAGCACGTGTTTATATGTTTAGTTTCATTGACCCCAGATAATCAAAACCCTATATAAATCTGATGTTTTGTGTTGTAATTTCAAATAAGCTTTTTCTTCGGTTTGTGATCATTGACTAAGTTGCAGACGTTCCAAGATGAAATTCTTCCTATTCTTCACATTTGGTAAATATAATATTCTACATTTTTTGAAAGATTTTATATAATGTAAATGTAAATTTTTAAGAACCATATTATATTACATTGTCAACAAATAATGATCAATATAAATGCCTTAGCGTTTGCAGTATTCATATCACACACAAAAACATGTTGAAGGCTGAAGTTTGAAAATTTTTTTTTTACAATAAATCCAAAAATTTGTTAAATTTTGTAATTTTTCTCAATTTTTTTCTGTTTTGATATGTGTCGTCGAAATATTTCTAGGAAAATAAGTGCATTTTAAAAGTTTTTTTTTCTGGAAAAGTGAAATATATGAAATTCTGTTATGAAAGAAATTTACAATATTTTTTTGAGTAATCTAATTGAAATTCTATTCAATGTAATTTTTCATAAAAATTCAAAGCAAAAACTTTCTTTTCACTCTCATGAACAATTAACATTTTGTCCATTACAGCTTTTCAAATATCCGTGATCGATGTGCTTAATTCTAACTGTTTCAGTCGTGTTGGATTTGGGAAGTATGTTTACGAGAGAGATGATAGCGATAAAGAAATGAGAATAAATGCCTTGAAATGAAGCCTTTCCATCTCTTGTCAACTCACTCCCCAATAGTATAAACTCATCCACTTTCTCCAAGTATGCAGCATTTGGTTTGACGGCTGTTGAAATTTTGAAATTTGAAAGCGATCAATATTGTAATTCTCAGTGTTCCTGGTGATGACCACCGCCCTAGCACATTCGTCTTCCGACTGCCCCCAGTTTTGCCCGGCGATCTATGATCCAATTTGCGCCAAGAACAGCAATGGGAACAAAAAGGACTTCTCGAGCGAGTGCCTTATGCGAATGGATAACTGTAACACGGGGGAGGGTAAGTGTCACTTTCTATCTCGGTTATTCGTTTTCTTTAGTCGTTTAGTCGTTAAGTCGTTTTTTTTCAGGATTCCGTGGACAGATTGGAGCAGTAATATACAAATTCTGGAAGAGCTAGGCATCCACAATATGGGATCAAATTTTTGTTACAGCCTTCTCTAAGATACTTTTGTCACATTTCTTACCAAAGTGGGAACTCTTCATAAACGCTTTTCCAGTGTTTGGGAAGACAAGAAGAGGAAGATCGCCGATGTATTGGAGTGATCAAATATCTTGTAGTGGAGGCAGGACTGGACAGGCCAGATGGCCGCTGGTGCTGCTAAAGCCCTCAAGGACGCTGTTTTGGGTGTTAGGCGCCTTGGCTCCTTTGTGGAGGGGGCTGGAATATTCATTAGAAAGTTTGTTTGAGATCTCTACTTAACCACTGGAGCCACAGCGCAATTTAAAACTTTTTCTTTGTTTGCTCGAGAGTTTCAGAAAATCGTTTTTAAAATTTTTTCGCCATCGTTAAAAAATCGTACCAGTACCTTAGAATTTTAACATGGAGACATAACAACTTATTTTAGCGCTATAAAGCAATAATATGTTTACAAGAGATGGGAAGGCTGATATAGATATTGAAATAATGGTGAATGCAGGTAACTCCATTAATGGAGGACTGAATGCCGTTGGCGCTAATAAAAAAACTGTCAAAAGAAGCGAAGCTAGCCGTCCACAATGGAGTGCTGGCATCTACCCTGATGTGTGGCAGCAAATGGGCAGAGGAAGGACGAAAGTAGACTGAATGCCGTAGAAATGAGATCCTTAAGGTTTGTGCATGTAAAATCATATATGATCGTGGGAGAAATGTGGAGATCAGCAAAGAATGCAAGGCAGATGTAAGCGTAATGAGAAAGATTAAGAAAGGGACCCTCAGATGGTTTGGGCATGTAGAGCGAATAAACAAAGAAAACAGTGTAAGAATAATATATGACGCAAATTAATGTGAATGGTCGAAGAAGTCGGGGACGCCCGAGGAAGACATGGCACGATCAAGTGAATCAGATACCTACTTGAGTCGGGCCATGTCATGAGTCAGAATAGTAGAAGAGTGTGTATGAGACGATGTATGAATGTGAATGAGGCAAACAGTGTGGGCTAAGAGTTTTTTGGCGGTCCGTCCTCTCTGCCTACCCCTGCGGAGAAACGGCTTGATGGTTAGTTAGTTAGTCACTGTTAGGATAGATCAAAGTAATGTTTATTTTTAACTTTTTAACATATGTTTATTTGTTTGTTTTCAGATTACAAAAAAATCAAGAATGGAGAATGTTAATAAAAGATGTTTTAAAATGATTTATTTGCAATAAAAAAAACAACAAGAGAAAAATGTGATGGTTTTAATTAGTTTCCCTCCTTTACATGAACTGGCGCCATCTCAGAACGATAAGCCAAAGCAACTGAATTAGTTTCCCTCCTTTACATGACCTGGCGCCATCTCAGAATGATAAGCCAAAGCAACTGAATTAGTTTCCCTATTTTACATGAACTGGCGCCATCTCAGAACGACAAGCCAAAGCAACTGAATTAGTTTCCCTCCTTTACATGACCTGGCGCCATCTCAGAATGATAAGCCAAAGCAACTGAATTAGTTTCCCTCCTTTACATTAACTGGCGCCATCTCAGAATGATAAGCCAAAGCAACTTAATTAGTTTCCCTCCTTTACATGAACTGGCGCCATCTCAGAACGACAAGCCAAAGCAACTTAATTAGTTTCCCTCCTTTACATGAACTGGCGCCATCTCAGAACGACAAGCCAAAACAACTTAATGTAATTATTTTCAACCTTCCTCTCCCTATCTCCTCCACTGCAGACTTTCCACTGGCTGAAAACAAACTCTCAATTGACCCGGATTGGCTTGTGTATGTGTATGGGTACCGCACAAGAGACCCAACTGCTCCAGACTGACTGGAGGAAGTGTAATGAACAGATAACACCAGAAACTATGTTTTCCATGAGGATTTGAATGAAAACCAATATTTCTAATGACCTTTTACCATTTGACCACTTGGCAAGCGCTCTGACCTAAGAGATTAGGTCAGGTTATTTCATATAATCAAGTTCTGTGAAAATTCTATTCAAATTCTGATTTTTTTTATTTTCTTTTTTTTTAAAAATTATATTTAATGAAAAAACATGATTTTATGAATTTTTACGCAAATGAAGAGTACTAGCTCTTGAGCTTGGCGTAGGAGTTATTTTACAATTATTTCATTTTTATAACATACATTTTACTTAGAGTATACAATAAATATGAACTATATATAAACTACAATTATTTCATTTTTATAACATACATTTTACTTAGAGTCTAAAATAAATATAAACTAGGTTGTGATGTTAATTTTTGATATGACATGAAATGAAGTTATAACATTTTGATTGGTGATGTTATGGTTGTTGATTTTTTTTAAAGATTAATTTGACCTTTTTCTTGAATGATACGAAATCTTTTATTTTTTTTATTTCTTCGGGAAGACTATTAAAATATTTTATGCCTTTATAAACGCCCGGGCTGCCGGCATTAAAAAAAATATATATATAGTAGCCAATAATATATGCGTTAAGAAAATGAAGATAATGTGGGTGGTTCTTAGTCGAGGTATGATACAGTTAAAAGTGACCGAATTTGATATCGGCACCGTGGCGCAGTAATTAGCGCGTTTGCCCGGAAAGCAAGAGGTCCTGGGTTCAAGTCCCAGAGGTGTCAATATCTTTTTCTGATTTTTCTGTTTTCAGATTTTCGGTTGAGTTTCGCTTATATTGTCTTCATTTAATTATTTATTTTTTTAGTTACATTTTCTTTGAATTTTTGTAGTACTTAGTGAATCTTTTTAATAGAGGTCTTCAATTTTTGGTACTTAAAATTTTGAACAATTATGCTGAAGGGAATGTTGGTTGTTTTTTTTAAATTACTTTAATAATTAGTTTTGGTACCACTTTTACAGAACCACAGATTAGATATCTCAATTAGGTACAGAGAAACACTCTATAGACAATATACAAAACAACCGCAAAATATAATATTATAAAAACACATCAAACCTTAAAAAAAAAACTTACATATCTAATAAAAAACATATAGGATGACTGCTACAAACAAAAACTTGAATTATCTTAAATTGACAGTAAAAGAACTTGGTCCATTATAAATGAAATTATCGATAAAAAACAATTCAAAAATAAAACAATTAACACAATAAGACAATGATTCAAAAATTTGCTCTAAAGATAAACCCTTAGAAGCCGCAAATGTATTCAACAATTTTTTTTCTAATGTAGGAAAAAACCTCGGTAGCAAAATCCAACAAGACCTGACCCCGAATCAACCAAACACTGCAGTAAATAATGAGTATACATTTAAACTATTTCAATTAACAACAAAAGAAGAAATCGAACAAATCATTACAGGTATGAAAGGTGGTTCTGCCCCAGGTTTTGATGGGGTCACAATACAAACACTGAAATGTATAAAATCACAAATATCAAAACCATTAACTCATATAATTAATACAAGTTTTCAAACAGGAATATTTCCGTCCATGTACAAAAAATCCGTAATTATACCAATATTTAAAACCGGCAATCCGGAAAAACAAACCAATTACCGACCTATTTCTTTACTATCAAACATTGCAAAAATATTTGAAAAAATTGCCAAAAAAGAATAACTCAGTTCATTAAGATCAATAACATAATTCATGGAGAACAAAAGCACAAAAGACACCATTGCTAAATTATCTAGTACTATACAAGACGCTTTAGACAAATCACTAAAATGTGTTGGTATTTCTGTAGAACTCCAAAAAGCTTTCGACAGTATATCACATGTCAAATAAACACAAAAATTAAAGGTTGTGGGTTTAAATGACAGAGCACTAAATTGACTAAAAAGTTATCTTCACAAAATAAAACAAATTGTAAAAATCAATCACACATCAAGTCTACCACTCACAAGTGATTTTGGGATACCGCAAGGTACTGTTTTGGGACCATTACTTTTTATCATGTACGTAAACGATATTTTTAATCAAAACCTCAGTGGAACCGTTATATCTTACGCGGACGACACGATTATCATAATTAAGGATAGTTACTGGAAAATTGTAAATGAAAATGCAAATAATGACATCCAAATCTTAAGAACCTGGTTCGATACAAACCTTCTTACAATCAATGCAAAAAAAAAAACAGTTTATATTCCTTTCTCAATAAATAAGTCCAAAACTGATCTTAGGAGAGGTTGTTTCTTATAATTAGCACTGAATTCTCAGTGATCAGAACACGGTATCACTTCTACATACAAACTATTTTTACACACATACATACACTACCTACGTACTCACTTCACTACAATCTACAATTCTGCCATGATCATTGATACTGTAACGCTATGCGATAGGTTTTAGAAGAAGAAGGCGCAACATGGTATAATACCCCAAATTGTTTTTATTTTTTTTTTACATTACGTCCACACGGAAGGCTCTGAGGAATATATTTTCCTAATGGCCTATGTAATCTTTGGCTGAGTAGATGGTTTTTTTAAGGAAAGTAACGAGGGGAAGTTCTGAAAAGAAAAAGGGTGGTACAAATCTGGGGATCAGTGTGTCCAGGAGAAACGGACGTGTGCATCATCCCTCCCGCTGCGGTGCAAAGCGATGGATCGAGATACTCCGGCTGTAGAGGTCAAAGAGTCTTCGTTAACCAGCCTCTCCCGATCCTGCCCGCTACGCAGTTGGTAGGCAGACGCTTTCGCCGCCAAGACCTGGACCATCATCACCCCATATACTTGGGCACCCCATGCCAAGTCACCAAATTTATATCACCGTTAGGGGTGACCTATGGCAGATTAAAAATAAACAAAAAAAAATCATTCATATTTAAAAAATAGAATACAACAAAATTTTCACCCTGAAAATTTCTAATCACATAAAACATAAACACATGTGTTATTGTTTTTCCTATTTAATTTGCTAAGATCAATTAATTTAATATGCTTCATTCTTATTATTATTAATAATCAATTTTATTTATTGTTTGATTTCATTCCTAAATTACCAAAAAGTGGATATTAACACTATAATATAAGAGAGGTGTGAAAAAAAGTTTACCTACCTGGGCACAAATCATAACGCAGGACAATGAAGACCCAGTAGAAGTAAGAAAGCGCTTCACAGCCGCTAACAAAACTTACTTCGCAAATCCCGAAACGTCCATAGGAAAAACCAAAATAACCTTAAAACAATTATCAGAACGGTCTCGGCCTATGGATGTGAGGCGGGAACACTGACAGCAAAGTCAGCGGAACAGCTGGACATCTTCGAAAGAAAGGTACTTCGAAGAATCTTAGGAGCGGTGCGAGAGGGAGAGGCATGGAGAATCCGCCACAATAATGAGCTCTATGAAATTTACCAAGCTCCCAGCCTCTCTACCCATTTAAGACTCCAAAGATTAAGATGGGCCGGACATGTGCACCGAATGTCAAGCACACGAGTACCGAAGAAGGTTCTGACAGGACACCCGGGAAGTAAACGAAAGGCGGGCAGAACTAGACTGAGATAGGAGGATGATGTCAGGAAGGATGCAAGAGGATTACTCCATGTTGCAGATTGGAAGACGACGGCCGAGGACAGAGGGCGGTGGAGGCTTATTTTGAAGGAGGCCAAGGCTCGAAATGGGCTGTAGCCGCTGTAGCGCTATTGAGAAGAAGTGAAAAAAAAACTTAGATCATCATCAAACAGTATTAATAGCCTTGCGTCTGTCGTACACACTCGATTCAAAAATAGATACAAACGGAAGTGCTGCCATCCATATTATTAATATGCTAAAAAAGCTACTTTTGTATTTCGAATTCAAGAATTCGTCAAAGGATGGCGCCACTTACGTAGGTCGCATGAGGACGTGCCCTCCCCAGGTATAAGTACTACGGATTTGTAGAATTCGAGTGTTTCTCCGGATATGGAAAGTTTGACGGTAACACTTTTAGTTGTGAATAATAGTACCAATCAGGTGGCTATATATTACATTTATTTTTTTATTTTTATTTTTTTATTTATTTATTTTTATTTTTTTTATTGAAACATATAACAAGGTTACAAATTTTACAACAAAATATATACATCAACATTTCAATCACTCTCCTAATAAAACAGATGCTTGTGTTTAGGAGAGGACAACTAAAAAAAAATTACATTTGTTTAAATTAAAACAAAAAATATTAGTTATTTAACAAAAAAACATTAGTGATTTTATGAGAAGATACCTTAGAATCATAGTTCCATGGAAGATACAGATAAAAGTAATAAATTAAAGGTGTGATACAACCATGCTCATGTAAAAATATTGAACTAGTCTCTAAATACGTATATCTAGGCTTAACAATTGATTGTAATTTTAAATGGGATATACATATACAAAAAGTTTGCACACGGCTTAGAGCTATAGTGAGCAAACTTTATAGACTGAAGTTTTTTGTTCCACTAAATACTCTTAGATTAGTATATCTGTCATTGGCGGAATCCCTAATAAGATATGGAATAACCACATGGGGACATTCAACAAAAACAAATCTTCTTTCAGTGCAAAACGTACAATATTCTTTGGTAAAATTATTATTAAAAAAAACTGAATACGAACAAAGACATGATATACCAAAATCATTATTATACAACTCTGTAAATGTATTATCTGTTCGTGCTATATTGTGGCTTAAAATTGCGAGTCAGCATACATCTCAATCTGAATATAATAAACTAGTGGTTCATGTTCATAATACAAGACTAACTGCAAATGATGGACTTATAATTCCCAGATACCTAAATAAATACGGTCAAAGAACTCTAGAATACCTTGTTCCAATAATTTACAACATGTTACCCAACGCAATAAAAAGCTGTGAATTGAGTTTCAGAAGGAAATGTGCGCTAAAAAAATGGTTAAGTGAAAGAACTTTTTTGTACTAATTTCTGTTATTTTCCGCTTTTCGTTTTAATGTTTTTTCCATTATTATTTTCTCTTGTCTTTTCTTTTATTTCTTTCATTTTCTCTGTTCTGTATTTCTAATAAATTTTATTAACAATTTTTTTTTCATGTACCTGTATATTTTATGTACCTGTCTCTTCGACTTGGTCGAAGACCTGTCTCAATTTAAAAAAAAGTAATTGTCAAAAGAACCCGTTGACAAACTGATATCAATCAGTTTAACGGGACTTAATTTAAAAATGTAAAAAACTGTAAATAAATAATAAAGGAAAGTTAGTTAATAAATGATTATATGACGTCATTGCCTGTCGCGGTTACTTTGTTAAATATAATGTTAATAAATTATACATATGACGTCATCGCCTGTCGCGGTTACTTTGTCCCGGTGATCAGCTGCCACTGGATCACAGTGGATCCTAGGAACTGGCTATTTTTGGAACCGGTTCCTATAAGATTTATAAAATGATCACCAACACTCAAACTGGGCGAAGCCGGATGAAAAGTCACCCGCAGGGCCTAACAGCAAAAACCTGCGGAGCGGGTTTTAAACTGCTAGTACTGTAAGAATATTTTAGTGTGGTGATTAAACTTTGTTTATTTACTTAAAATCATTTAACTGCGCAACAAGGTTTCAACTGATAAAACTGCTTTTCCAGATTTCATATTTTGAATTTTAAATTATTGTTAATGGTGCATCAATTAGGTAAATGACCTGCATACTCAAAACAATATAAACTTGATTACATATTCTAATTAATATAGCCATTCAAATCTTTGAAACCTGTTTTCTCAGAATGTGGTCAGAGCCAGATTTGTAATTCTTGTAATTCCATTTTAAAAAAAAATCACGCAAAATTCAGTTTTATAATATATACAAAAATCAATATATGTTTTCTTGGCGACGCGTAGACATCTCATATACTTACTCAGATATATACGCGTAGATATCTCATATACTCGCATGTATGTGAGTATATAAGAGGTCTATGCGTTGCTGAACCATTCATCCGATTGCGATGAAACTTTGGGAATTTGATGTGCGTATGCCAGCGATAGTTTCTATATACAATAGTGAGCTCTGGTGTCATGAAATTATGCATTGCTAACCAACCATCCAATTGCGATGAAACTTTGGGGATTTGATGTGCGCATTGAAGCGACGGTTTCTATTTTCTATTAGTATAGGATCCCGATATAAAACGACCTTCACCGAGATGTTTATTTGATGAAAGTATTTTATATTTAATTTAATATGTTAATAAATATATTGCATATAGGTTGCCTAACAAATTTTAGTCCAGGGTATGATTAATTAATAATTTAAAAAAATATATTTTTTAAACATTTCACCGGTTTGATTATTTGACAAATTCTATACCATTCGAAAGTATGAATCCCATAGAAAATGAAACGTTAGGTTGCCTATTAAAGATTATTTCATTATGAACACGGTGATATTAAAATATACGCAAATAAATAATTAATTGATTAAAAAAAATAATTTAATAACTCTTCCTCTATTTTAATAATAAACTACTCCAAAATGATGCACAGCATATACGAGTCTATCGCTATCCTTTTCATTTTCAAGAACAAATAGCATGCTCTTTCTGTGTCCTCTTCTATCGCATTGGATGGTTGGTTGGGACCTCTCAGTCGCACAAATTCACCCAAACCGGTGAAATGTTTTAAAAAAAGAAGTTTTAAATTATTAATTAACGAAAACCCTGGACTAAAATTTGCTAGGCAACCCATATGCAATATATTTATTGACATATTAAATTAAATATAAAATACGTTTCATGAAATAAACATCTCGGTGAAGGTCGTTTTATATCGGGATCTTAGACCATATATACAATACTGAGCCTCTCGGGTTTATTTATTTATTTATATCTATATATTACAGTTTACACCTTATTGTTAACATTTTTACATATGTAATATATTTTGAAAACATTTTTACATATTAATATTACATTTCATTATATTGTGTGTTAGGTAGGTTTGAGAAGGTGAAACTGTTGGTTGGTAATATTGTATGTCTCGTGAACACCTCACTAGGAGAACCTGTGCTGAGGTGTTTACGTGTTTATGATTAAGTGTGACAGGTACAGGTATTTGGTAGTTCCCGAATTAACACCTGTACCTGAGCTATTTTTATTTATTTATATTATACACATTACATAATTGCGGCACTTACATAGAGTAGATATATTAAATCACCGTACTAGGCGGCTGCCTGTTTCATGGTGGCCCATAGTGATTTATATAATATATTATACCAAACAGCCTTCCCATTTTTGCCGGGAATCTATAGATATTTAGGTATTTATAAACCCTATGGTTTGATTCAGTTACGTTAAAAAATGTTGAAAAATATATATTGTTTTTTTGAATTTTATAGGTCCAATGCGGCCCTGTAAAACTCGTGTACTTATCTACGTAATTACACTGACCCTATATAATCAAATACCTATATAAAGTTAGTAATTTGGCTTTTTATTTTAAATAGTCCCTTCCATCAATTTGTGACAAATACTGACTAAGTTGCAGACGTTCCAAAATGAAATTCTTCCTATTCTTTACATTTGGTAAATATAATATTCTACATTTAAAAAAAAATCTAAATAATGTAAATCTAAATTTTTAAAAACATATCACATTGTAAACTAATATTAATCTTATCTTATCTTAATATATAAAACAAAGTCGGGTTAGTTACACTATTTATAACTCAAGAACGGCTAGAACGATTTTGATGATCGTTGAATAACTATTAAAACATTGGAAAAAGTTAACGAAAAAGAATGATGAAAATTACTTGTTTCATACATTTTGTATGGAACGAATTCTCATATTTTGAAAGAATTGCAGCAATATTGTGATAGGTAAAAAAAGTAACTGTGCGTGAATTCCAAAAATTGAAAAACGTCAAATGTCATTGCGCTGATTGTTTTGCTTTTGTTCTTAATCATATAATGCTGCCCCTCTTTCTTACACACTAAATGTCAATAGTCTAAAATGAGACAAACGGTGAACGTATGTCTCTGCACCCCTCCAAAGGAAAAATTCAACAATAATAAATGTATTTTTTTTTAAGTAAGCCCCACACTCGTCTTTGTATTAATTTTCGATCGTAACCTTTACTTCTATTCGGTATTTCTGAAGGGTATTGTTAAAAATGTCTATTGTAAAATTTTGTATTATATTACGCACGTATACGGGGAATTGGGGATTTTTTCTTATGTACAATATGGAGTCGGTTTTTGTCAATATTGGGATATTGTCAATATTGGGGACATTGTCAATATTGGGAATATTGTAAATATTGGGGATATTGTCAGTATTGGGAACATTGTCAATATAGGGGACATTGTCAATATTGGGGACATTGTCAGTATTGGGGTCATTGTCAATATTGGGGTCATTGCCAATATTAGGGATATTGTCAGTATTGGGAACATTGTCAGTATTGGGGACATTGTAAATATCGGGGACATTAACAGAATTGGGGAAATTGTCAATATTGAGAACATTGTCAATACAGTGGCCATTGTCAATATTGGGGACATTGTCAATGTAGAGGACATTATAAATAGTAGGGACATTGTCAATATTGGGGACATTGTCAATATTGGGGATGTTGTCAATATTGGGGACATTGTAAGTATTGGGGTCATTGTTAATATTTGGGTCATTGCAAATATAAGGGCTATTGTCAATATTGGTGACATTGTCAATATTGGGAATACTGTAAATATTGTCAGTATTGGGAACATTGTCAATATTGGGGATATTGTCAATATTGGGGACATTGACAGTATTGGGGATATTGTCAATATTGGGTACATTGTCAGTATTGGGATCATTGTCAATATTGGGGTCATTGCCAATATTAGGGCCATTGTCAGTATTGGGGACATTGTCAATATTGGGAATTTTGTAAATATTGGGGATATTGTCAGTATTGGGAACATTGTCAATATTGGGGACATTGTCAATATTGGGGACATTGCCAGTATTGGGGTCATTGTCAATATTGGGGTCATTGCCAATATTAGGGCCATTGTCAATATTGGGGACATTGTCAATATTAAGAATATTGTAAATATTGGGGATATTGTCAGTATTGGGAACATTGTCAGTATTTGGGACATTGTCAATATCGGGGACATTAACAGAATTGGGGAAATTGTCAATATTGAGAACATTGTCAATACAGTGGCCATTGTCAATATTGGGGACATTGTCAATGTAGAGGACATTATCAATAGTAGAGATGTGGCGGCCCTGCTACCTTATCATAAATCTGTGGTAGCCCTGCACCGCGCAGTGACTAACGAACATGCTGGAAGCTACAATGGTATCAAGTTTCGCTGATAAGCGAATTCCAGGCGCTCGGCGATAAATGCTGACCTTCGAATCTTTACAGGAACCGTCTCGAAGATTCTCTACAGCGCAAGCATCTATATAAACAATGCACCTTACGCCTACCAGTCAGTCAGTACTGAACTCACCGAGATACGAATCGCAGGCCTCACGATGGCCTAGATATACCACGGGTCGCGACACGCGTCGCCGGCTTCTTAATGGATCTCCCGTACTTCCAGAAGCCTCCGCCCGCACGACACCGAACTCATCCTGGAATACTATTGAAGATCCGAGATCTTCGCTTCCAGAGGACAACGAAGGACCAGTTAGTTATATCGAGACGCGACTTCTACTTTCTTTAAAGATCAGCACTCAGTGTTAATTCTGCATTCGTAAACTATGTAACATGTTCAATTAAATAAACGGAGATCAAGATGATCATCTTTAATATATCTCTACCAACTTTCCCAAATTGGTGACCCCGACGTGATTTGAACAGTGCAACCGACGTGATATGAACAGTGCAACCGACGTGATATGAACAGTGCAACCGACATAATAAAAAGTGCAAACAAAGTGATGGTTACCCCGATACATTGGTAACCCCGTTTTAAAAAAATGGGAATTTGGTAGAGACCGCGATAATTAAAAGTGATGGCATGATTTTTCAACAACGGACAACTAGTAATCAACGCCAACCCTCGACAACCAAATCATGTTGTCTACGCAGTCACATCAAGAATAATCTGTCACAGGCAAACAATGAGCACCGACATCAACAACATCGCGAAGAGCCGCGAAGAGCCGCGAAGAGCCGCGAAGAGCCGCGAAGATTCGCGAAGAGCCGCGAAGAGCCGCGTAGAGCAGAAAAGCCAAGAAGAGCCAAGAAGAGCCATGAATCAACAAGAAGAGACAACAACAGCGTCAACAACGGGAATCCTAATCAACTTCATCTGGTGTGTAGTCGAGAACAACTCCTACACAACAAGTGGTATACAGTCGAGGACAACTCCTGTAACATCGATCGCTGTCTACTCATCCATACTGCTACGACTAACGTCTAGCATTCAACTGCCTCTGCTCCACATGTAGAGCAGGCAGCAAACGGTTCCGCAGGATGACGCCAGGCCTGCAACCGGCAACTAAGCTTAGCTAAGGCTAGCCACGACTCGATTGAGTGAGACGACAAAGACGCATTATATGATTTTCTCATTGTAACAATGTATAGTAACTTGAGAAACATCAACACGAAGTGCGCATCAACCGATAGACAGCATCCTGCAACCAGCTCCAGAGAAGTACAACCAAAAACGGCAACTAGCCTACTCTAAACATGCCCAGGCCCATCATCATCATTTCATCGCAAGTTATGGAGGTTCAACAACGATCCACCACTAACACACGATTTAACAGTCTTTGTTACGTACGACATGACCTATTACCACATTCCCAAATCGTATCGTGACTTCGTCACTGGGAAGGGGGTCTGTGGCGGCCCTGCTACCTTATCATAAATCTGTGGTAGCCCTGCACCGCGCAGTGACTAACGAACATGCTGGAAGCTACAATGGTATCAAGTTTCGCTGATAAGCGAATTCCAGGCGCTCGGCGATAAATGCTGACCTTCGAATCTTTACAGGAACCGTCTCGAAGATTCTCTACAGCGCAAGCATCTCTATAAACAATGCACCTTACGCCTACCAGTCAGTCAGTACTGAACTCACCGCGATACGAATCGCAGGCCTCACGATGGCCTAGATATACCACGGGTCGCGACACGCGTTGCCGGCTTCTCAATGGATCTCCCGTACTATCAGAAGCCTCCGCCCGCACGACACCAAACTCATCCTGGAATAATACTGAAGATCCGAGATCTTCATCTCCAGTGGACGATCAAAGGACCAGCCAGTTATATCGAGACGCGACCTCTACTTTCTTTAAAGATCAGCACTCAGTGTTAATTCTGCATTCGTAATCTGTGTAACATGTTCAATTAAATAAACGGAGATCAAGACGAACATCTTTAATTCATCTCTACCAACTTTCCCAAAGAGACATTGTCAATATTGGGGACATTGTCAATATTGGGGATATTATCAATATTGGGGACATTGTAAGTATTGGGGTCATTGTCAATATTTGGGTCATTGCAAATATTAGGGCTATTGTCAATATTGGTGACATTGTCAATATTGGGAATACTGTAAATAATGTCAGTATTGGGAACATTGTCAATATTGGGGACATTGTCAATATTGGGGACATTGTCAATATTGGGGACATTGACAATATTGGGGACATTGTCAATATTGAGGACATTGTCAATATTGGGGACATTGTCAATATTGAGGACATTAACTGGGCTAACTTAACATTAGTCTCTTTCAACGGAAGCAATCTTCCGAACAGGCCCTCCATCGAAATGCTTGGTGTAACCCTAAGTGACCAGCTCAGGTATGGGGGCTCCATCGAAGCCAGAGTAAAGTTAGCCTCACAGAAACTGGGCGTACTGTTTGGGCCCGCAGATACTTTAATAGTACACAACTGCTAACCCTGTACAAATCACAAGTGCGCCCCACGGTTGAATTTGGCAGCCACCTCTGGTCTGGAGCTCCAAAATACCTGAAAAATACCCTCGACTCTGTGCAGAAACGGGTGGTCCGTTTGATAGATTCTCCCATCTTAACATACGGATTGCAATCTTTAGAGCACAGGCGTCGGGTGGGAATGCTATCCTTGTTCTACCGGTATTACAATGGAAGATGCTCCGAGGAACTAGCATCATTGATCCCTTCGGCACCGGTGCATAGTCGGGAAACACGCCAAACGCGTGTCCAACATTTGTACACGGTTGACATTTGCCACATGAGAACGGGTCGTTTCTTCGACTCGTTCTTGTGTTCAACAGCTCGGCTGTGGAATGATTTGCCGGCCTCTGTGTTTCCTCCTTCCTACAACATGGGTCTCTTCAAGACCAATGTTCATTCCTTCCTCTCCTCAAAAAGACCCTCCACACAGCATCCCAGATGACATAGGCCCTGAGGGAAATTATTTTCCTCAGGGCCTCCTGCGTGGAGTTAACGTAAAAAAAAAATTTAACAGAATTGGGGACATTGTCAATATTGAGGACATTGTCAATACAGTGGCCATTGTCAATATTGGGGACATTGTCAATGTAGAGGACATTATAAATAGTAGGGACATTTTCAATATTGAGAATATTGTTAATATTGGGGACTTTGTCAATATTGAGTTCATTGTCAATATTGGCGACATTGTCAATATTGGGGATTTTGTCAGTATTGGGGATATTGTAAATATTGGGGACATTGTCAATATTAGGGACATTGTCAAAATTGGACATTATAATAACTATTATTATCAACTTATTATTATTATACTTATGCAATTTTATTATTAATTAATTAATTATAATTATTATAAAATTTTACAATTTAATTTAATTTGTACAACTTATAATTTAATTTATCAACCATTACAAATGTATAATTTCCAATCTGTAAATTTCACCCGCCATAACACAGGGATATCCCTAGCATGGCGGATGAAATAACAGAAAAAACTAAACAATCTACAATATTCTTATAACAAATAAATAAATAACTATGTGCGTATTTATAAAAAAAGGAGGAAAAGAAGATGGTGGATAATTGCAATGCACCGGAACAGAATTAGGTTAGTTTAGTCAATTAAACTATGACAAGAGAACTAGGAATAAATAAAAAATTGGTACAGAAGAATTTTTTTTTAATTTGTTCCATTTTTTTACAGATAAAAATAATTACTAGCACGCACGTCTACTCACAACGACGTATTGAAACGAACTGAAGTTAGCCGAGTAGTGTAGAGAAGCACTTCGTGCAATTTCGAGTCCTTTGACTCGGGCGCAAAAACCGACAACAAATGAAAGTCGCCCGAGGCGAGCCAAGGTTGGACAAAGTAAGACGAAGTGCCTCTCCTCACTATCGTATTCGCCTAACCTCGTTCAACTTCGCGAGTAGTCTGGAGCTAGCATTCAACTTATGGGAATTTCGTTTCATTGTTTTTATACTCGTACGTGTTTGAAGATTTATTATAATTATTGTATTTTTCCTTTGGAGGGGTGCAGACATACGTTCATCATACATTTTCGACTGTTGATATTTCGTGTGTAAGAAAGAGGGGCAGCATTATATGTGTAAGAACAAAAGCAAAACAATCAGCGCATTGACATTCGACGTTTTTGAATTTTTTGATATCTCAGCTTTGCGCGAATTCACGCAATATTACCTGGCGCGCTAGCAAGCTACTCATCCGGTCGCGCATATAAAAGCAAGCGACCAAGTCACTGCGCTCAGTCTAGTCTTCATTCATGGTTCGACACTTACACACCGGGCAGTGAAACAGTGCCGCTACGCCATATCAGCCCACGTGGGCTGCCCGTCTCGCAACAAGTGAATAACGTTTGTCCAGTGTGACTCCAGGAACATTACCAACACCTTCGAGGATTCCTTCTCCAACCACCATCCGCTGTCCGGCCTTTCGCGCCTCGACATGAGATGTTTTCGTCCGCACATAAAGCCCGCCGTGCTTTCTGCTTGGGATGCAACCCGTTCTCTAGCATTCGAACCCACCGCGTTCCGCTGCCAGAGATCATCCTCATCGCCTCTCAAGGTTCCTTCCTGCGTCACGTGTGTGCGCCGACTCAGAGGACACACAGCCGCCATACCTCGTCAGCACGACGACGGTCGACCACCTGGATCAAGGTCACTTCTACACCGCCATGGTGTAGAGCAACACTCCGGCTCCCTGAAGACCAGCGATGTTCACCGCCGTAGTCTCCTGACCATCTTCACGCATTAGCAACGCAGCAGCAACACTCACGGCACCACTGTCACTCCGCTCCGCTTCGACCTCCGCTACGTAGCTCAATAAAGACTGACTCATTACATCGACTGACGACTTTTATTTCACGCCCCGTCTCTACCGACCCGGCCTGCTCCCTCAAAAATATGAGAATTCGTTCCATACAAAATGTACGAGGAAAAGAATTTTCTTCATAATTATTTTTTTCGTGAATGTTTGCGATGTTTTAGTAACTATTCTGCTATTCGGGGCAGAGACAAATCCAACAAATCAAAGATCATAAACATCGGTCCAGCCGTTCTCGAGTTATAAATGGTGTAACTCACCCGGTTTTGTTTTATATGTACTCGTATTAAGATTGTTGTTTTAAAATTCTTAAATGGACATTTAGGTCGTGTTAGCCAGAAATTTTCCCTGATAATTTCAAGGTAGTTCTAACTTGAAATCTGTGTTTTCTCTCTGATACAGCTCTTTTCACCTTCCACTTGAACTCATCTTAACATTTTTTGATACTGACAAACAAATAATTATTTACGTCAAAATCATTGACGTCAAATGAGCGGGGCGTAGGCACATCTTCACCGCAAACCATTAAGATGCGGACCCACTCAAAAAGAAGATGGAGAGGTATGTAAATACTAATGTTAGAGAGATTGTCTCTAATTTTAAAAACGATAATTTTAAAAGCGAAAATTTTGAAAATATTAATAAAACACGATTCGTTCAAAATAGAACAAAAATCTCATGGGGATTGTATAAAAAAGCTTTTAAGGTTAAACGTCACGTATGTTACAATTCACAGATGGCGCCAATCAAATTATTTTAGGTTTTTAATATTTTTTGCACGTTACGCTTTGAAATATTAATGTAAATTAATTGTTTGCACCCGTACATATTTAATACTAGCTTTTTCCCGCGGCTTCGCTCGCATGGTATTAGGGGCTTCCCACTCCGACTCCTCCACCTTCTCTCTCCCCACTCCACTCCCCCCATCAACCCCTCTCCCCCCTCCCCCTCCCACCCCCCTCCACCCTCCCCCACCACCCTCCCCTCCCCCAACTCCACTCCCCCCATCAACCCCATACCCCTTTCTCCCTCCACCAACCCCTACCCTCATTACTCCCCCCTCCAACTTCCCTTACCCCACTCCACTCATCCATCAACCCCTCTCTCCCTCCCCCTCCTTCTCTCCTTCTCTCCGCCTCCTCCACCTTCCCTCTCTCCGCTTCACTCCCCCCATCAACCCCTTCCCCCTATCTCTCCACCCACCCCTCCCCTCACCCCCTACCCCTCCACATTCCCTCTCCCCACACCACTCCCCCCATAAACCCCCTTTCCTTACCACCTACCCCTCCCCACACCCTTCTCCATCCTTCCCCTTTCCTCTTCCTTCCCTCCCCCCTCTCTCTCCCCTAACCCCCTCCCCTCACATTCTTCCCCCTCCCCTTTCCCCCACCACCAACACTCTCTTCCCCCCTCCCCACTCCCCTCTCTGACCTCTCGCATTCCACGCATTCATTCCCGATACATTCAGTTTTCAAACTGCTCGCGTGTCACCTATTATATTTTTTTATACAAATTTCATAATGCCAGAACTCAAAGGTTGTTTTATACAAATTAACGAACAAAAAAATAATTATAAATTTGGTGCAGTCGTTCGGGTTTATGCACATACATACATTTCGGTGATTTATTTTTAGAGGTAGTTGTTAAGTAGGACGCCAACAAAGCATTCTTTTTAGGGTGAATTGCCTAGTTAAAAAAAAAAACATCGTTTCCAAGGCGACAATGGGTTTGCTTTTTTCTGACGTTTGCAATAAATCGATTTTGTTAGGGACAGAAAACATATGATAAATAATTTCATAACGCCAGAGATTATTCATAACGCCAGAGCTTACCAATATATATATATAGCCTATAAATCTCGCAAATAATGTAGCTTTCTATTGGTGAAAGAATTTTTAAAATCCATTCAGTAGTTTTTGGGTAAAAGAGTAACAAACATACATCCATACAAACTTTCGCCTTTGTAATATTAGTAGGATGAATATAAATAAATAGTTTTGTCCATAAACAAACCCAAATCTTTCAAGAAAGGCTGAAAAATACAATATTGGATTGAGTCACCGATACAAAATTGAATTTTTCTTTGTTCAATGTTTGAACCTTTGATTATATAAATGTCGTTTGAACAAATGTTTTCTAAATGTTTCTATTTTCGGTCGGAGGAGACCCGACTTTAAATCACTTAATTCAAAAACATCTCTTGATCTACTCCCGTCAACTTATTTACAGCGAATTATAAATTTAAAAAAAAACTAACTATCACGCCTTTTCCCCGCAGAGGTAGGCAGAGAGGACGGACCGCCAATCAAATCGGTCTTGGCACACACTCTTTGCCTCACTCACATTCATACATCGTCTCATACATACTCTTCTATTATTCTGACTTTTGACATGGCCCGTCTCAAGTATCTGATTCACTTGATCGTGCCATGTCTTCCTCGGGCGTCCCCGACTTCTTCTACCATTCACATTTGCATCATATATTCTTTTTACACTACTTTCTTCGCTCAAATCTAAATTAAGAAAAAACAATATTACGTTATACACAAATAATGATCAATATAAATGCCCTAGACGCGTTTGCAGTATTCATATCACACACAAAAACATGTCAAAAGCGGAAATTTGAAATTTTTTTGAATTTTTTAAAAATTTTTGTGTTTTTGAGAGAGATGATAGCGATATAGAAATGAGAATGAATGCAGAGAAATGAAGCATTACCATCTCTTGTCAACACACTCCTCAATAGTATAAACTCATCCACTTTCTCCAAGAATGCAGCATTTGGTTTTGAACAGCCTGGCTGTTGAAATAGACTAAATAATTTAGAAGTACTCGAAATAAAGAAAGCTGTTAAAACAAAAACCCAAATCCTGAATAATCAGCTAAATGTGTCCAATAGTTCGATATTAGGGATTTTTACAAACATACATACATAAATTAAGTTTTTTAAACTGCATACGCAATATTACATTATTCCAATATGCTATACATAATTGCAAATCCAACCTCTGCCAGTGCTGTAGATATTCGTCCACACTTTGGTTCTCATAGATATTAGTCAGCAGTTTGAGCTGTAGATATTGTAAGTGATCAATATTGTAATTTCCCAGTGTTCCTGGTGATGACGACCACCCTAGCACAGTCGTCTTCTGACTGCCCCCAGTTTTGCTTCGAGATCTATGATCCCATTTGCGCCAAGAACAGCAATGGGAACGAAAAGGACTTCTCGAGCGAGTGCATTATGCAAATGAATAACTGTAACACGGGAGAGGGTAAGTGTCACTGTTTTTCTTGGTTATTCATTTTTTTGAGTAGTTTACTTTGTTGTTCAGGATTCCGTGGACAGATTGGAGCAGTAATATATAAATTCTGGAAGAGCAAGGCAACTACAATGTGAGATCAAATATCTGATACAGCCTTCCTGTCACGACCAATATCGTGACACGAGAGGGATGTGGACTGTAAATCTAACTTGTGTGAAACGAGACAGTTGTCTGCGTTTTTTAACCTCAACCACAGAATTTGGCAATTGGAAGGAGAAAGTCACTACCTTTTGACGGGTTCATCCGCTGTTCCTGGCCAATCTTCATGCTCATCACCGATGGTCGCAATTACCGACACTTTGGGGTTAATTAATTAGTATTTTTTGTGATTAATAGCGAGATTTTGAAAGCGAGATGTGAACGATATCACTGCGAATTTTTCAACTCATTTGATGTAGGTAATCTTAGATTTTGTGCAATATTGTAGATGTGTTCCACGTAGGCATGTAACATCTTCTTCAGCAAGGAGGAAGACAAAGGAAAAAATAACAATGAAGGACTTGGGAACATGTGTTTAGTTTTTCAGAAGCTGTTTCAGAACTAAACACTACCCTAAGATACTTTTGACACATTTCTCACCAATGTGGGACCTCTGACCTGAATTAACGTTCATAAACGCTTTTCCAGTGTTTGGGAAGACAAGAAGAGGAAGATCACCGATGTATTGGAATGATCAAATATCTTGTAGTGGAGGCAGGACTGGACAGGCCAGATGGCCGCTGGTGCTGCTAAAGCCCTCAAGGACGCTGTTTTGGGTGTTAGGGGGCGTTCAAGTATTACGTAACGCAATTTTTGAAGATTTTTGACCCCCCATCCCCACCATGTAACGCGACGTAACGTTTTTCCATAACCCCCCCCCCCCCCCTAAAGGTTACGTAATGCCCAAGTGATAATTTTTACCTAAAACGAATATAGTTACAAAGATAATGAAAGTCACAATTAAGTACTGGAATTTCTTGTTTTAATCGCGTTTGCGGTGATAAATAAAACAAGAGATTTCGAGAACGAAAAGTATTGCCAAGTTGGAAGATTTTAATTCCTTAGTTTTTTTTTTATCTAAATAAAGAAAAAACATGTTACGTATAGTGTCCGACCGAAACTAGTTTTTATGGCCGAAACCGAAACTGAAACCGAGTTTCGGCTTCGGTCTCATGTTCGGCCGAAACCGAAACTTCCACATAAGGTCTTGTTTTCGTGGAAAAAAAATAGTTAATCTTAATCAATCAGCCTTTATTTTAAAATTATATATTAATCATTCAGTCTCTGATATTTGAAAAAAAAATAAACATAACATAATTATTACTCCGTATTTCAAATAAATTATTTATGCTTTTTGAAATCGTAATCGTAAATCTTCGTAAATAATATTAAAAAAAAATAAATAGTAGGTATTACCTATTTGAACATTAATTTATTTATTTTAAGCAATAATTATCAGCCTGAAACACTCATCCACATTGAAAAATCTTCCGAGAAAAGATAAATGACGCCAACGGGACTTAAACCGTGCCCTTCTGATTGCCGGTCAGCTGCTCTCCCAATTGAGCTATGGCGGCTTATCTTTTACCCGCCAAATGATTCAATATATACTAGTGTTTCATTCAACAATTACTGTTTATTATATTTTTTCCATCTGAAAACAACCAAATTTATTCTTGCGAGAGAAACACTGTTTCGAAAGATTTTTCAATGTGGATGAGTGTTTCAGGCTGATAATTATTGCTTATAATAATTGTTACCCTTTGTGCTATGCATAAAAATCTTGTCTTAAACGTTAGTTTAACAATTAAAAATAATAATTAATATTTGACAAGTTTAAGTATTTCCCCAATAAATGAAGACATAATTTGTCTCGACGCCACCTAGCGAGGGATTTAACACTAACAGTGTCTCTCTCGCAAAAATAAAGTTGGTTGTTTTCAGGTGGAAAAAATATAATAAGTAGTAATTGTTGAATGAAACACTAGTATATATTGAATCATTTGGCGGGTATAAGATAAGCCGCCATAGCTCAATTGGGAGAGCAGCTGACCGGCAATCAGAAGGGCACGGGTTCAAGTCCCGTTGGCGTCATGTATCTTTTCTCGGAAGATTTTTCAATGTGGATGAGTGTTTCAGGCTGATAATTATTGCTTATAATAATTGTTACCCTTTGTGCTATGCATAAAAATCTTGTCTTAAACGCTAGTTTAACAATTAAAAATAATAATTAATTTATTTATTAATTTTCAACGCCCTGATGGGCTTTTACATGACAAGTTTATAATACAGAGACAGTTTTTTTGAATAAAAAAGATAAACTATAAAAATATAACTAGTAAACATCATATGAAAGGTAGGTATACAAATAAATTTAAGGAAAGATAGTGCTTTACAATAAAAGAGAAAGTTTCTAAGTTGGAAATTGCATAGAAATAAACTAGTAGGTATGTTAGTAATTACAAAATTTACAGGTGACTAATTAAATGTGATGAATAATACATGACAAAATGCAAGATACATAAAAAGAAAACGTTAACAAGTTTTTACATTGTAGATTAATATAGAAACACTCAAATATATGCAATAGACCCTACGCGATGCTCCTTAGATATCAAAATATTCTACATAAAAATATTGTTCAGATATTTCTTGAATAACTGTAAACTTGTATTAAATACATCAATATTTGAGGTGAATTTGTTCCCTAGTGTGTGTAGTCGAGAAATTGATGCATGTGCCTTGTTTTGCCTTGTCGCTCGAGTTGGTACCTGAAAGTCAATGAGATGCAGGAGTTCGCAACAATCTAATTCGGATTGAATAATTTTAAACAAAAAAGTTAGGTCGTTTATTTTTCTTCTGTTTTCTAAGGAATGCAATTTAAGTGTATTTAGTAAAGATGTGTAGTTACTTGAAGTTAATAAATCTTAAAAAATTGTGCTGCACTCTTCCGATATTTCTTATATTAATTTGATAATATGGGGACCAAACTATGGAATTGTATTCAAGCAAGCTGCGTACGAGTGACAAATATACGATTTTTATAACTTCCAACGAATCGAAGTCTTTGATTGTTCTGATTATAAATCCTAGTGTTTTCATGCCTTTGTTAGTTATTTGTGGTATGTGATTTATAAAATTTAATTGCATATCAAACACAACTCCAAGATCCCTAATTTCTTTGACTTTTTTAAAGATTTTATTATCTAGTGTGTATTTGAAAGATAGTGGGGTTCGAGAAAATGTTAGTGTCTTACATTTATTGATATTGAGGAATAAGTTATTTGCGACACACCAATTTTGTAATTTGACGATGTTTGACTATAGGATTAGGCAGTCACCTATATTGGAAATTTCTTTGTATAATTTGATATCATTGGCAAAAAGCAGAACTTCTACATCGTCGAAACAACTTATGATATCATTTATGAATACCTATTAACAAAAGGATGGGGCCGAGATGACTCCCTTGCGGTAGACCACTAGTTGCATATAATAACTTAGATTTAGAATGTTTAATTTTAACAAATAAGATTCTGTTAGCCAAATAACTTGAGAACCAATCCAACAACTTGCCTCTCAGTCCTAAGGCATACAGTTTACTAAGTAATAATTTATGTGATACTTTGTCGAAAGCTTTTGAGAAATCTGAGTAGATACTGTCAGCTTGTTTTTTTTTGTAAACGATTCTGTAATATAGTTATGGCAAAGTAACAGGTTAGTAGCAGTTGACCTACCAGAAACGAATTCGTGTTGGTTTTTATCAATTACTTTTAATATTGATGGATAAGTTAAATCGAGAACAAGGGATTCAAAGATTTTCGGGAGTGCTGATTGTATGCATATAGGACGGTAGTTTTTAATGTCTGTGTCATCACTTTTTTTGAGAATCGGGGTAATATAACTAGATTTTCAACGGGTTGGAAAATGTCCAGAAGAAAGTAGATGGTTAAATAGTGCGGTGAGTGGACCTGATATTGCAGATGCGCATTGTTTGAAAAATATTGGTGGGGTGTTATCTGGGCCTGCAGATTTGTTAGGGTCAAGTGAAATGATTTTATTTAAGCATGGAGGCAATTATGTAGATGTACTGTGTTTTGATATGTGTGTGATGGTACGTTGTTATCTGATATTTTAGAAGTGATCCGCAAACAAATTAATTCATAAAATTGAACTAATAACAAAATAAAAGGCAGAAAACAAAATACTTTTTCATCTTAAGTACAAAATAATTTGGGAGCCGGGAATTGGTACCGCCGGCCCGGGAAACTTTATTGGATAATCAACACTTCTGCTATAGGTCACCCCAAGTGGTTCGCTACGTTTGGTGATTTAGCAGGGGTGCCCGGGTACATGGGATGTCTTGAAGGTGGATGACCAGGACACACTGAACCCCAGATTCCAACCCACCCATTTTCCTTCCCAGAACTCTCCTCTCCTTCCTTTCCCTAAAAAAAACTTCCTCACAGCATCCCCAAAGATGATATAGGCCCACAGAAATTATTTTCCTCAGGGCCTATCATGAACTAAATCATTTCAATAGCGATATAAAACTTACCTATTTCGAAATAGTGTTAAGTATAAACCCCTCCAATTTAACAACAAATAAACCAAACTACCGCAAAGTTCGCGGAGCACGAAGAACGAAGTGAATTATGAGCGCGGACGCAGCAAAATGACAGTTCATGGCTCGCAGTCCAGTGCATCGAACATGTCGATCGCAGAACGAAACCTCCCAAATTCAGTTTCGGTTTCGGCCTTAGTTTCGGCTGGATGGCGGCCGAAACCGAAACTCGTTTTTTGGCCGAAACTAGGCCGAAACGACACTATACGTAACGCGTTGATCGAACCCCCTCCCGCGACGCACAGTAACGTTTCACAAGACCCCCCCTCCCCCCCCAAGTGCGTTACGTAATACTTGAACGGCCCCTTAGGCGCCTTGCCTATTTTGTGGAGGGGGCTGGAATTATTTATTAGAAAGTTTGTTTGAGATCTATACTTAACCACTGGGGCGACAGCGCAATTTAAAACTTTTTTCTTTGTGTGCTCGAGAGTTTCAGAAAATCATTTTTAAAATTTTCGCCATCGTTTAAAAAATCATACCAGTACCTTCGAATTTTAACATGGAGACATAACAACTTATTATAGTGCTATATAGCAGTAGTATGTTTACAAGAGATGGGAAGGCTGATAGAGATATTATTGAAAAAATGGTGAATGCAGGTAACTCCATTAATGGAGGACTGAATGCCGCTGGCGCCAATAAAAAAACTGTCAAAAGATGCGAAGCTAGCCGTACATAATGGAGTGCTGGCACCTACCCTGATGTATGGCAGTAAAGCATGGAACTGGCAGAGGAAGAACGAAAGTAGACTGAATGCCGTAGAAATGAGATCCCTTAGGTGTGTGTGTGTAAAATCATATATGATCGTGGGAGAAATGTGGAGATCAGCAAAGTATGCAAGGCAGATGTAAGCGTAGTGAGTAAGATTAAGAAAGGGACCCTCAGATGGTTTGGGCACGTAGAGCGAATGAACAAAGAAAATAGTGTAAGAAGAATATATGAAAGGTCGAAGAAGATGGGGACGCCCGAGGAAGACATGGCGCGATCATGTGAATCAGATACTTGAATCAGGCGCCATGTCATGAGTCAGAATAGTAGAAGAGTGTGTATGAGACGATGTATGAATGTGAATGAGGCAAAAAGTGTGGGCTAAGACTGAGTTTTTTGGCGGTCCGTCCTCTCTGCCTACCCCTGCGGAGAAACGGCGTGATGGTTAGTTAGTTAGTTAGTCACTGTTAGGTTAGATCAAAGTTATGTTTATTTTAAACTTTTTAACATATATTTTTTTCTTTGTTTTCAGATTACAAAAAAATCAAGAACGGAGAATGTTAATAAAAGATGTCATAAAATGATTTATTTGCAATAAAAAATCATCTCGACAAAAATGTGTTCAAGTTATGTTTTAATTAGCTTCCCTCCTTTACATGAACTGGCGCCATCTCCGAACGATAAGCCAAAGCAACTTAATGTAATTATTTTCAACCTTCCTCTCCCTATCTCCTTCTCTCCACACTTTCCACTGGATGAAAACAAACCCTCAATTGACGCGAAGTGGCTTGTGTATGTGTATGGGTACCGCACAAGAGACCCAATTGCTCCAAACTGACTGGAGGAAGTTTAATGAACATAAGATCATAATAATAATAATATATCTTTATTGAACAAAAATTGAAAGATTTATTACTACAAAAAAAGTATACAATAGTTTAAAAGTTGCAAAAGTACAAAAGTTAATAATGGTAAACAATATACATATAACAGTAGGTACTTAAAGAATAGAGATTTATAATTATAATCGTAGGTTTCTCGTAACCTGCCTAACTAGGCTAGCCTGTGTTGAGGCAGTAATTTTACGTCAATTTATAATTCTGTGAACATACCTACACCTATATTAGAAAATAATCCCACAATAGATTGGTTGCATTAATAATAACAATAACATAGGTACAATAGTGACAGCATTGGTTCACTAATAATTTCGAATTTGGGTGAGTGCACCGGTAAATGCTCTATCATTATTTTTTATCCAAACTTTTATGTTTTTTTTAAAATTTTTTTGTGGATAAAATTTTTTTATACTAATTGGAAGAATGTTGTAAAGTCTTGTTGCAAGGTATCTGAAGCTTCGTTGACCAAAAGTAGTATGAGTTATGGGAATTTGTAGTAATTCTTTGTTATTGTTTCGAATACAGCGAGTATTTAATCTTTTTTCATAGTATTTATGTATATTTGTGAATAGATGAGTGAGAATTGTTTTGACGTATATCTGCCGAATATCAAACACATTCATAATATTAAAGATTAAGTTCGAGTCTGTAATTAGAGGTAGTCTAAGAATTAATTAATAATAGTTTTCTGTGCCTTTATGATTGGGTCTAGTGCTGATGCGGTACCGCCTCGCCATGCTATGATACTAGAAACTATGTTTTCCATGTGGATTTGAATGAAAACCAATATTTCTAATGACCTTTTACCATTTGACCACATAGCAAGCGCTCTGACCTAAGAGATTAGGTCAGGTTATTTCATATAATCAAGTTCTGTGAAAGTTCTATTCAAATTCTGATATCACTCCAATTTGGGAGGCGGGTTCTGCCTAAAATCATTTATTGGATAACCAACACCTCTGCCGTAGGTCTCCACAAGTGATTCGCTACGTTTGGTGACTTAGCAGGGGTGCCCGGGTTCATGGGGTGAGGTTTGTCTGGGTCTTGGCAGCGTATGCGTCTGCCCACCAGCCGCACGGCAGGCCGGATCTGGAGAGAGTGTTTGAGAGTTGATAGTGGTCCTTTGAATTCTTCTGCCGTACACTCTCGGAGCATTGCCTTGCACCGCAGTGGGAGGGATGAATTTATACGTCTGTCACTCCTGGGCAAACTGATCCCCAGTTTCCTACCCACACCTAATACCCTTTTACTTCCCAGAATTTTCTCTCCTTCCTTTCCCTAAAACGGCCCTCCATACAGCATCCCCAAAGATGACATAGGCCTTGAGGGTAATTATTTTCCTCAGGGCCTTTATCTTAGTTAGGGGATGCTGTGTGGAGGGGTTTTTTTAAGAAAAGATAGGAGAGGAAGTTCTGCTAAGAATATAGGTATAAGGGGTGGGTAGAAATCTGGGGTCAGTGTATCTAGGAGTGGCGGACATATCCATCCCTCCAACTGCGGTGCAAGGCGATGTGTCTAAGGATTCTGGCTGGAGTCGACAGACCTCCCTCAACCCGTATCGGCAGGTAAGACCTGGAAAAACCATACTTCACGAACCTGAGCATCCCTGCTAAGTCATCAAACGTAGCAAACCGCTTGGGGTGACCTATAGCAGAGGTGTTGGTTATCCAATACACTGTTTCCGGGATGGCAGTTTCATTTTGGGATACCCGTATCCCAAATGAAAAATATTGAATATACGCGAGTTTTTAACTCTCGTAAAGGTAAATATGCCTCGTTCATAATTTGAAACATATATTTTCATAAAGGGTAACAATTATTTATTATAAGCAATAATTATCAGCCTGAAACACTCATCTACATTGAAAAATCTTTCGAGAAAATATACTTGCCGCCAACGGGACTTGAACCCGTGTCCTTCTGATTGCCGGTCAGGTGCTATGTCACTGAGCTATGGCGGCTTATCTAATACCCGCCGAATAATTCAATATATAATATATACTAGTGTTTCATTCAACAATTACTGTTTATTATATTTTTAGAAGGACACGGGTTCAAGTCCAGTTGGCGGCAAGTATCTTTACTCGGAAGATTTTTCAATGTAGATGAGTGTTTCAGGTTGATAACTATTCCTTATAATAATTGTTACCCTTTGTGCTATGCATAAAAATCTTGTCTTAAACGTTAGTTTATCAATTAAAAATAATAATATATTTTCAAGTTAATTTAAATACCTTTATGATAGTAATAAATAAATTGAAAAAAAAATAATCTTGTGTTATGTGTTGAATAGTATTTGGAAAATCGACCCTATGGAATTCAAGGTTCCAACTGATTTGATTATTGATTGAATAATATTCCTGCTACACTAATCTTTATTTCTTCTACGGACACCGACATCAAATAATGTGTATTAAAGGAAATAATTTCAAGAACATATACCGCCGGCTTATTAAAATCACACACCAGTCCCCCCTTAACATTTCATACATTTTATCTCTTAACAATTCTCGTGTTCATACAGATTTATGTAAGTTTATTAACCTGAATGAATTCAATATTTAATTTGTTTTAGTGATCTAAGTGAGTCCAATATTTAATTTGTTTTATTATTTTCCCAATAGATTAACCGAATTTTTTTATCCACTTTAACTATTACCGGCACAAAGCACTCTTTTCAGGGTGAATTGCCTAAAACCAAAAAAAATGGAAATAAAATCTGTTTATGTTCCAATTGCGTCAGTTATTTACTCTAATTTGTGAAACAAGGTTTCAACTGCTCATGGAACCTTATTACACCAACTTTAAACTTTATTTTGAAACATCACTTCGCATTTATCTATACAGAGCGTTCCATCTGACGAACTGTCAAATTTCCACGTTATGCTATTTGAACCTTTAAATAGAGTGATTAAACATGATTCCTGATAAAAATATTTGAACACGAGGACTACAGTGATTCGGGAATATCTGGCAGTATTTGGAATCTTTAAAAAATACATTAGCTCCACTTAGGAAGACCCCAGGAAAATAATTTCAACCAGGGCCTGTGTTACCTTTGGGGATGCTGCATGGAAGGACAGGAAGGAGTGAACAAATTATGAACAAAGGTATGAAAACACTAGGCTTCGTATTGAGAACAACAAAAAACTTTAGTTCCATAGAAGCCGTTAAACTATTATATGTATCTCTAGTTAGAAGCCAAATGGAATATAACTCGGTAGTTTGGTCTCCATCTTACAAAATTCACCTTAATAATATTGAGCGAATACAAAAAAAATTTCTGCGTTTTATAAATTTTAAATTAAGTATCCCACTAGAAGACTTAAAATATAATCTATTACTAAATATTCTAAAAATACATACACTAGAAGACAGACGTAAAATAAACGACTAAACATTTTTATTCAAAATACTTAACTCTAAATTCGACTGTTGCGAACTCCTACAACTCATAAACTTACGAATACCGACAGTAACCACGCGACAAAATACACTATTCTACTGCAGCATTCACAAGCGGAACTACATTACCCACTCTCCTATACAATGATTTCACTCTATGGGGAATCAGTACTTAGGTGATGTCGACATATTTAACATCAACTTGGCGAATTTCGTGGATCTTGTAAAAAACATATTCCAAAACTATTCCTAAACATATGTGTATTTTTGTAAACTTATCAAATCGCTGTATTTTTTTTTTGTATTTTTGTGACTTGTGTGCATTTTTTATCTAATTTTATTTTTGTTATTTCATTATCTATTGAAAAATCATCTGTCATCATTGTACTACCAAACATGTAAAAGCCCTCTGGGCGTTGAATAAATAAATAAATAAACATGGGTCTTGAAGAGACTCATATTGCAGGAGGGAGAAATCACAGAGGCCGGCAAATCGTTCCATAGCCGAGCTGTTGAACGATACAAATCGATACGATTTTACAAAAGTATTAGTTATTAAATAAGTTAGTTTTTATTAGTGAAGAGAAGAATACAACGGTGGGGATTGAGCACGAAGAGATAGAGGAATATTTTTTATGACCAAATTTAATTTCAGTGAAAAAATCTGATATATATATATATATATATATATATATATATATATATATATATATATATATATATATATGTGATCTTCGTGAAGAACACCACGTTACAAAAGATAACAATCTCTTTACTGAACACATTTGTCATTAAAGTATGAAAACCGTAAACCATAAACCATATTAAAAACGTGTCTTTTAAATGATTTATTTGAAATAAAAAATCGTCTAGAGACAAAATGTGTTTAATATAATTAGTTTCTCTCCTTTAAATGAACTGGCGCCATCTCCGAACGATAAACCAAAGCAACTTAATGTAATTATTTTCATCCTTCCTCTCCCTATCTCCTTCCCTTCAGACCTTCCACTGGATGAAAACACACCCTCAATTGACCCAAAGTTGGTTGTATATATGTATGGGTACCGCACAAGAGTCCCAACTGCTCCAGACTGCCTGGAGGAAGTGTACTGAATAGGTAATACTAGAAACTATGTCTTCCATTGAGATTTGAAAGGAAACCAAAATCAACAACATTCTTAACCTACAATAATTAACGTCATTACAGCGGCGAGAAGTAGGCGTCCCCGGTGCGGGCCAAAACTGTTGGTGAATTACACCAACATTCGCGGCCTGCACACCAATTTAAACTCTGTCCACCAGCACCTTTTTTCTCAACGCCCAAACCTACTTTTCCTGTCTGAAACTCTAGCTGAGCCTGTAGACACCTATCTGGACTGCCCGGGCTTCACCCTCGCAGGCAAGTTCAGACCTAAAGGAGGTGTCTGTCTCTATAGTCGAGCTGACGTCAACTGTGTGCGACTGTTGAATCTGGAAAACTCCAGATTCGACGTAATGTGGGTACGCGTCAATCTTGCCAGTACGGTAAGATTCTACGCGTGTTTATACCGCTCACCGAACCTTAGCGAATCAGACAGGTCCGAGCTCTTCAAACACTTAAGCGACACTATTGATGACCTCTTGCCCCGCTACCCTACGGCAGAGTTTGTGGTCCTGGGGGACTTCAATGTTCATAACGAACCTTGGTTGAAGTTCTCAGGATCAACGGACTCGGCTGTACGCCAAGCGGAATCCTTTGCCCTTTGCTACGGATTAGAGCAAATGGTTCAGGAGCCTACAACGGTTCCTGATGTCCAGACTCACCGTTCCAATCTGTTAGACCTATTTCTAAATACTGTGCCACACGGTTACAGGATTGAAGTCACAGCGCCTTTAGGATCGTCCGACCACTGCCTGGTGACGACATCAATCCCTGTAAACTTCAGACGAGAGGCTGAAGAGAAAAGTGTGGCACTATAGGTCAGCAGATTGGTTCGGTCTGCGGGCACATTTTAATGCTTTTCCGTGGTCAGCTGTCTGTTTTCGGACTTCGGATCCCTCAAGATGTGCCCATGAAATTGGTGAAGTCATCACATCCGCGATGGATGGCTTCATCCAATCTACTGTTAAGGAAACTGGTGTAGGCTCAAAGCCGTGGTTCAGTCGACAATGCGCTGAAGCAGTGCGACGAAAAAACGCGGCTTACCGAGCCTACAACACATCTAGAACTTCCGAAGACAGAACAGCTTACAACAAAATGGCAAAGGAAACCAAGATAATCATAAATAGGTCAAAATTCGAGCACGACCAGCAGATCAGCAGAAAGCTGACTGCATGCCCGCATGGCAGCAGGCAATTCTGGTCGCTTGCGGGCTCAATAGGTCGCAATTTCTGCAAATCCAATCTGCCACCTCTTACCAGACCTGACGGCTCACTAGCAAACACCGCCACCGAAAAGGCTAACTTACTAGGTAAAATGTTTGCGGATAACTCAACCCTCGATGACCAAGGTGCTGTCCCGACGTCGGTTCCTCACTGCGGTTTTCGTATGAAAAAGCTGAGGATCCGGCATCGGGAAGTACTCCATGTTTTACGAGGGCTTGATGTTAATAAAGCTAGTGGGCCTGACGGAATACCTGCCCTGGTACTGCAGAGGTGCGCTGCGGAAATAGCTCCAATTTTGACGAAGCTTTTTAAAATGTCCCTGAAGACTGGCTCTGTGCCCTCTGGTTGGAAAAAAGCGGTTATCCATCCTATTCCAAAGAAGGGTGACCGCTCCAACCCGGCCAACTGCCGCCCCATAGCGATCACATCAATTCTGTCTAAGGTGATGGAACGTGTGATCAACGACAAACTGCTCACATACCTCGAGAAGAACAAAATTATTAACGACAGTCAATACGGATTCCGGCGGAACCGCTCGTGCGGTGATCTTCTCGCGTATGTGACGCATGTTTGGGGGCGATGCCTGGAACGTTTCGGTGAGACCCAAACGGTTGCACTGGACATCTCCAAGGCCTTTGACCGGGTTTGGCACCGAGGACTTGTCAACAAACTGCATTCTTACGGACTTCCCGCATCCTTGTGTAAGTGGATTGCTGACTTCTTGAGGGAGAGGTCGATTCAGACGGTAGTCGATGGTTTCACCTCTTCCTCACACTCGATAAATGCTGGCGTCCCGCAGGGATCGGTTCTGTCTCCGACTTTGTTTTTGTTGCACATCAACGACCTTTTGTCATGTGCACCAATTCACTGTTATGCGGATGACAGTACAGTTCATGATAGCTTTTTGTTTGACAAGCCCCCAAAGGGCTCACAAACTCCAACAGCTCGTAGGGCTTTGAAGCAAAGAATGGACGGTTACCTCGAGAGTGTTTTCTCTTGGGGTAAAAATAATCTCGTTGAATTTAATGTTTCAAAGACCCAATCTTGTCTGATTACGTCTAAAAGGGATCGAAATGAAAATCAAGTCTCTTTCAACGGAAGCAATCTTCCGAACAGGCCCTCCATTGATATGCTTGGTGTAACCCTAAGTGAACCCCTCAGGTATGGGGGCTCCATCGAAGCCAGAGTAAAGTTAGCCTCCCAAAAGCTGGGCGTACTGTACAGGGCCCGCAGATACTTTAATAGTACACAACTGCTAACCTTGTACAAATCACAAGTACGCCCCACGGTTGAATTTGGCAGCCATCTCTGGTCTGGAGCTCCAAAATACCTGAAAAATACCCTCGACTCTGTGGAGAAACGGGCGGTCCGTTTGATAGATTCTCCCATCTTAACAGACGGATTGAAATCTTTAAAGCACAGGCGTCAGGTGGGAATGCTATCCTTGTTCTACCGGTATTACAATGGAAGATGCTCAGAGGAACTAGCATCATTGATCCCTTCGGCACCGGTGCATAGTCGGGAAACACGCCAAACGCGTGCCCAACATTTGTACACGGTTGACATTTGTCACATGAGAACGGGTCGTTTCTTCGACTCGTTCTTGTGTTCAACAGCTCGGCTGTGGAATGATTTGCCGGCCTCTGTGTTTCCTCCTTCCTACAACATGGGTCTCTTCAAGACCAATGTTCATTCCTTCCTCTCCTCAAAAAGACCCTCCACACAGCATCCCAGATGACATAGGCCCTGAGGGAAATTATTTTCCTCAGGGCCTCCTGTGTGGAGTTAATGTAAAAAATAAAAAAAAAACGACATCACGGGCAACTCATATAGGTCTCGTAGAAATCGTTGTGTGGGAGACATAACGATAGTAAGAGAGTTACTGTATTCTTAGAAATATGTTCCAACAGTATTAGAAAGAGAAAACATCACGCTTTTGTCACATAAATATTATGTGACTGGTGCAGTTCTTGCCTATTTGGATATTTTTATACTGGCAATTTTTTTTGGGGAAGAAATGTTGGTTTTTGTTTATGGCCTCTTCCTCCCTGGCAGCAATGGGCTAGCTGTTCGGAAATTAGTCACTCACCATGATGGTGTTTTAATTACTTTAAATCATGTGAATACAAGTTTATGGACTGAAGTTATAAAGTGATTGGTCCGGTTTTGTGGCTAGTATAATATGCCTTTATGACCCCGCATCGCGAAGTCACGGATTGCTGAAAGATCTTCCGAAATTCTTGAGACTTGGAGACTGGTTGGGCCACGTGCCTTCGGATGGAGACTGTTGAGACAGCCTGAGGCTGGAGCCGCTCCTTGGAGATGTAGCGGCCTTCTTCCCAAATAGAAGGAAGACCTAGGCTCCCCGGATTCCGCGCCGCTCCCGGTTTTGAGACCGGAAGTCCCGCCCCGGAACCATTTCTCTCTACGAAACAAGTTTTCGTTCGTCATCCGGTGTTTTCCTACAATATTCGGCTTTGTTTAGTTAGCTTAGCGTGTCCAGGAGTCCATCTGGTATGATTATGTTTTTGTATTCCTAATATTACTATGATTGGTATAACTTTGCACTCCCTTGTTTGTTTTTTTTTATTGCTACAATATAGTTTTATAAAGTTCATCCTCTTTTATTTACTGATTTCCTTACCTACTTGACAGAAAACTATATAATACTAGTCCCATAATCCTGAGCTGTGGTCTCTGCTCCGCCGTATAAACTACATTACACTTACATTACATTTGCACCCTCCGTGGTGAACCTAAATATGTTTCCTTTACACTTTATATTCGAAACTAAAAGTTAACCACAAAATAATTAAAATCTACACTTATGAAACCAAAGTTCCCGATCGCAATTCTAATGAAACTTTCGGCATTTTTTATTAATTATTTTTACATGGACGGTAAATATGTTAGTTCACAAAAACGTTTATAATATATTTGGTTAATTAAATATGTGTGAGTTTTTATTTTTATTCATTATCAGTAATTTAAAATCATATTTCATCCCCTTTCAAAAACAGTTTTTAGTTTTTGGATGCGTTCAGAAATTAGCCATTCATTTGGATTTTATTATAAAGCGGAAATATTTTGACCTTCCAACTAAATAGGCTCGAGGCCTGGGGGGTTAACTCTTAAATTTGATTGAAACGATCCATCCTTACATTTGCCTGACATCGTATGTGGCTGTGGCTATCCCATTTAATCTAAATCTAAACTAAAACTTTATAATGAATATGAACAGAGTTGTAGCTTCGCTTTATTGTAAGGTTGGGTAGAGGCTAAGTTGTTTACCAAGTGATGCGCCAGTAGATGAGCCTACGTGAGGGTTCCATGACAGTTGATCTGCCGACATTTGGCCCCCCGGCATACTTATGTACAATATGGAGTAGGTTTTTGTCAATATTGGGATATTGTCAGTATTGGGGACATTGTCAATATTGGGACATTGTCAATATTTGGCACATTCTCAATATTGGGACTTTGTCAGTATTGGGGACATTGATAACGTCAAATTTAAAGTAGGTATATTATACTTGATGTTGAGAATTTTTCTAAGAATTCACCTTTATATACTTATGTTTATTCTGCATAAAAATGTGTATTTTGTATGAGCTCATATTCTTTTTTGTTTGTTATAAACATATTTGAATCCTATAACTAAATACTAGTTGTTATCATACAGACATATGTACTTTGTTTAATGTACACTATTGTAATTACCCTCCTATGTACCACTGTGTATCATGTATCACCGGATGTAATAGCCATTTTTTGGCGTTGAAATAAATAAATAAATAAATAAATTTGGTACCTAAAATAGGTTCCTATTTAAAATAAATATAATTTTTCATTAGATTAGATTCGAAGTATTCGATTTTGGCTAGTACCATAGGTGAATATTTCGTAAATTCATTAATTTAAAGAGTTTATTCGAAAATTGAATTCTGTTTGAACAATCGATGGTTTGCAAAATGTCATTCTCAAATTCTGACAGTTTCGCAAGAGTTTTTGTAATGATTAAAACAAATTTCAGATTTATTGTCATGTGGTTGTAATAATCCAAAAACCTTCGGGAGGCTGGAAAGAAGGTATTTCGAAAGTTTCAAACGTTTCCCATGTTTAGTATAGCAATGCATGGACAACTTATTTATATACGTATATATTTATAAGCAAGCATATTTTGATATTTATATACATACTAGCTCGACCCGGCATGCGTTGCTACGCCATTTAATAACGAATTTGTTTCTTCCTGCGTGTCCTTTCAAATTCGTCCCGTTCCCCTTCCGCCTCCGTTTCTTCTCTCGCGTCTCCTTCCCCTTTCACGTTCCCACTCCGCCTTTTCCACCTTCCCTCTCCCTACTCCACTCACCCCTCCCTCGGTCCCGCGAACCCGCCTCCAGAGTTCCCCTCCCCACTCCCAGGTTTCCCTCCCCCCCTCCCGTGAACCACCTTCTCGAGTTCCCCTGTCCCCTCCCCCCTTCACCCCTCCCGCGAACCCCCTTCCGAGTTCCCCTCCCCCTTCCATACCCCCTCCCCCTTCCCTCCTCCCGCGAACCCCTTACTCGAGTTTCCCTCCCCCCTCCCTCCTTCCCCCCTCCCGCATTCCCGCATCCCGCATTACATTCACTCCCGGTACATTCTGTTTTCAAATAGCTCGCGCGCCATCTATTGCAATTTTTTATACAAATTTCATAATGCCAGAGCTCACCAGTAGTTTTATACAAACCTTGTCCTGACAATAACGAACACAAAAAAAAGAATTATCCAATTTGATACATACATTTCGGCGATTCATTTTTATTTATGTAGATAGAAGATAGATAGATAGATTATAGATATATTAAAAAAAAAAAAAATAAATAAAAAAAAAATAAAAAAAAAAAAAAAATAAATAAATAAATAAAAAAACACTGTCGGGCACCCTACATAAGATGGTCCCCGTGTTCAAGGGCGGATTTAGGGGGGGGGGGGGGGGCGTGCCCCCGTGCCCCCAGGGGCGTGCCCCCAGGCGGTATTTTTGTGTACTGTAGAGATTCCATCACAATATACACTTAGAAGCGAAAACTGTATTTATTTTAGACATTTAATTTTTCTATTGATTTGACACTATCATAAATCATAAACCTTCCTAAACATACTTGAACTTGTAAGTAATTGTTGATTTATTTCCCGTCCGCCCCTTGTGCCCCCCCCCCCCTCCAGAAAAAAAATCTTAACAGTAATTGTTGATTTTTTTGCCCGTCCTCCCCTTGTGCCCCCCCCCCCATGCCCCTATGCCATTCAAAGAAATAAATTGTATCTCCCTGCATGTCCTTTCTCGTGCGTCCGCTTTCCCTTCCACATCCCCCCTCCCTCGTGTCTTTCCTCTCCGCAAACCATACCTTCCCCCTGCCTTTCCTCCATGCTGCTTAAATATATGAAATACACACATTTTTATTTATACAAATTTCACAACGCCAGAACTTACCATTACATATAGCCTATGTTACTCGCTGATAATGTAGCTGTCTATTGGTGAAATAATTTTTCAAATCGGTTCAGTAGTTTCGGAGCCTATTCAATACAAACAAACAATCAAATCTTTCCTCTTTAGTAGATGAATACCGCACAAGATAAGATTCCCAATTACTCCCATCTCGAGCCAGTGAGTCTCTGTATCCCCAATTGGGGATTGTTGTGAGGCTGAAGCTGAAGGCAGTGAAGAGGGGAAGGAGATGGGGGAGAAGAAGGTGAGGAAGAACCTGGCTTTTCAGGTCTGGTCACCAAAAAAGGGGAAAAGCCATTTCAAGCAATGTTTCAATTCTGAATGGTGGTCTTCAAGGGCGTATTTAGGGGGGGGGGGGGGGCACGGGGGCATGTGCCCCCCCCCCGTATTTTTATGTACTGTGGAGATTCCATCACAGGACATACTTAGAAGCTAAAACTGTCTTTATTAAACACTTGCAGATCCGGCCACACGTTGCTGTGGCTAACGAAACACAACGCCATTACTTAACTTTTATAAAATCCATACCACACGCTTGCCAGCTGCCCGCTGCCCGCTGCTTGAATTGAATATTTGAATTTCTCGACTTTTCTCTACTATAATAAACATGTATTATACATATAAACCTTCCTCTTGAATCACTCTATCTATTGGTGAAAACCGCATGAAAATCCGTTGCGTAGTTAAAAAGATCTATGCGCACATACATTTTCAGCGACTTCATTTTATACTATGTAATGATTTAATTTTTCAATTGTTTTGACACTTTCATAAACCTTCCTATACATACTTGAACTTGTAGAAATAAACTTATACTTCAAGTTTATTTCTAACAGTAATTGTTGATTTTCTTGCCCGTCCGCCCCTTGTGCCCGCCCAGAAAAAAACCTGGATCCGCCCTAGGTGGTCTTACTCCAAGGTGATACTGAGTTTACATCACTTTATTCAAAAACATATTTTGATGCTACCGTCAAAATTAAAGACACAATATTAACAGTGAAATCTCAGCTAATATTAACAAGCACTTATTTAATAACATAGTAGTGTTTATAATTGCAAGTGATTGTGGTGTGTTAACAAAAACAGGACCAAATTTTCACAATGGACAAGCAAAATTTCATCTCTAACGAAGAAATAGCTGTCAATGTCTTAAATAAGGTACTGTTACGTATTACATGTGTTATGACACGTTGGTTGCCAGGGTTAGGTATTACATGTGGGGATCAGGGTTAGGATAGGTTAGGTTAGCGTTGGGTGCCAGTGTTACGGGTTATGCAACCGCGGGATTTGAGGTCTCTTTAGTCCCGGGGGGGGGGGGGGGTACGGTCTCTCTACAGGCAATGTCCAGTGAAAACAGGTAGTTGGTATAAGACAGGTTTATTCACATAAGGCAAGGTTAATACAGGCAAGCACGGTTTAAGTCCTGACTGGCGGGTGCCTAGGAAGGGGTGATTTGGGCTGAGAATCTTAATGGCTCACGAATAACTATAGGGGGGGGGGGGTATTATGAAGGCTCACGTGTGAACAGCGGCGAAGCAGCGGGCGGCAGGCGCTGGAGCGGGCAGGAGTAGGGCCATGGCGAACCGGCTGGGCGCTGCAGGAGGGTCAGGGGGTTCCTGGAGTTCAGCAATCCCGGCCGACGCTCACATTATTACGAGCGGGACGGCGAAGGCGCAGCACGGGCAGGAGTAGGGCTATGGCACAGGGCTGGTGCGCAGCAGGAGCGTCAGGGGGTTCCTGGAGTTCAGCAATCCTGGCCGACGCTCACCGTGTTACGAGCGGGAACTACTCGCTTTCGGTGCCTGCTTTGAACTGTCCGTGCTTGTTTCCTGTTTCCCTTGCGTCTCCCGTAGAGGGAGACGGCTAACCCCATATATGGGCAACGTTACAAATTACTGTTAGGATTTTTTTCTGGATTGCTAATTTTGTTAATTGTTAATTTTTTGCGTGTCCGCCCTTTGTACCCCCCCAGAAAAAAATTCTGGATCCGCCCTTGAATGAGACCACTGTCTTTTGATTTCCATGTCAGGTTTGGTAAGTTATAACCCGCGAGAATAACAATTTCGGAGTGTTTGAAATTGTTTCGATATCTTTACAGTGGGTTCTGTATGATTGAGGTACAGAAAGTGGTAGTATAAATGCCGTTCCATATACAATTTTTTCGAGGAGTCGTTATTTGCACAAATAAATGATCGATACTATTGTGTTTCGTGATTAATTTTCTTGATGGCAACTCCGGTTTTATTGCAATTAAAACTCCTCCACCTCTCGACTTGAAACTTGATCTGACGTTTCTGTCGCAACGAAATATTTTGTAATATTTAAATAAATGAAGACAATACAAGCGAAACTCAATCGAAAATCTGGTTCGAGTCCCAGAGGTGTTAATATGTTTTTCTGATTTTTCTGTTTCCACCTTCACCTTTTTCTCACCGTTTCTCCAGTTGAAACCTGAGATCGTTTAGAATTTTTTGTCGCACCGGTTTAGAATCGAGGTATATTCTAAAATTGTTTTTAAGAAGACCTCGTTTGCTTGGAATATTTCTAGGTTATATTGAATTCTGTATTTCGATTTTTATTGATCAAGGTTTGGTATTTGATAATTTTACAATTATGTAAAATTTTGAAATGTTTTCATTTGCTGATTTGTCGATTTCGCCGATTATAGTGGTGACAGCTGCCTGGTCATCCAAGATGGTGTCTATTTCTGTCATCTTGATATTTGAAATCGTCTCGCAGATAGGTATTAAGGTTATTTTGAGAAGAACTTGCTATAATATCCTTGTATGCAAGTAATTCACCTTCTTAACTTATAGTTTTGGTTGCTACAGCTGCTACTTATGGCGCTTAAAATTTTGCAAGCAATTGGGAAATTTTAGAAATTTGGTCACTATTAAATTTGTTTGCCGGTTGAAAAGGTAGTGTTATGGGTTGCCCATATACCTATCTATCGTGCGAACATCACAAAGCCAGATCGTATCAGGAAGCCTATCACGCGTGTCTTGCAGCCAATGTACAGGCCCTAAACATTTTTACTACCATATAAGGTCATGTATTTAGGACATTTGCACGCGTCCACGGCATGCAAACCATCACCCGTTCTCTCCGGACCAATAGGAGAGGCGTTGCCCATGTATGGGGTTAGCCGTCTCCCTCTACGGGAGACGCAAGGGAAACAAGCACGGACAGTTCAAAGCAGGCACCGAAAGCGAGCGGTTCTTCCCGACCGGGACGTGTTGGGCGACGGTAATTCCCGCTCGTAACAAGGTGAGCGTCGGCCAGGATTGCTGAACTCCAGGAACCCCCTGACGCTCCTGCTGCGCACCAGCCCTGTGCCATAGCCCTACTCCTGCCCGCGCTGCGCCTTCGCCGTCCCGCTCGTAACAATGTGAGCGTTGGCCGGGATTGCTGACCTCCAGGAACCCCTTGACGCTCCTGCTGCGCCCAGCCGGTTCGCCATGGCCCTACTCCTGCCCGCTCCAGCGCCTGCCGCCCGCTGCTTCGCCGCTGTTTACACGTGAGCCTTTATAATACCCCCCCCCCCCTCTAGTTATTCGTGAGCCATTTAGATTCTCAGCCCAAATCACCCCTTCCTAGGCACCCGCCAGTCAGGACTTAAACCGTGCTTGCCTGTATTAACCTTGCCTTATGTGAATAAACCTGTCTTATACCAACTACCTGTTTTCACTGGACATTGCCTGTAGAGAGACCGTACCCCCCCCGGGACTAAAGAGACCTCAAATCCCGCGGTCGCATAACCCGTAACACTGGCACCCAACGCTAACCTAACCTATCCTAACCCTGATCCCCACATGTAATACCTAACCCTGGCGACCAACGTGTCATAACACATGTAATACGTAACACTGGGCCCAACGTGCTATAGGTTTTCCCTCCACTGAAGCATGGTAATTGGTATAATGTTAGCTTATAATTGATATATTGTGTTATGTGTGAGCATATGTTTTTGTTTCTTCCCGCGCAGCAGTGTGTGTGCCTCGTGTATCGTTCGTGTTCCGTGTACGTTCCCTTATGTGCGTACAACCGCGTTGTGTTTAAACGCGCACGTACGTAAACTAACGTACTCATTTGGCATAATTAAATGGTCCAATACAGATTGAGATAGTTTAGAACGTTTAATTAGAACTACGTTAACAAAGTTTAATTGCCATCATCCAAATTCAGCTATAGAACGAATTAATTTACCTAGAAATATAGGAGCTAGAGGTGTAGTCAAAATAACATCTTTGAAACACAATCAGGTAGAAATGCTTAGAAATTTTTTTCCATAGGAAAGCTAATAGCTCAGAAATGGACAAAATAATTTGCAAGGCAGATATAAACATTATACCTTTAAATTTATATGACGAGAATGCCAACATTCTTATAAATACTAACCAGGAATTATTAGATTCCTGGTCAAATAAAATTATTCATGCAAAACACTTCAATTATCTCAACCAAACGTATGTTGACTGTTGACAAACTTTCGTCAAACAAATGGTTGAGTATTGGAGAGTTGAGCGCAGAAATAGAAGGATTTATGCTTGCCATTCAAGATAGAGTCATTAATACTAAAAATTATAGGAAGCATATAAACAAAGATATAAATCAAATTGATGATTTATGTAGAAAATGTTCAGCTTTTCCGGAAACTATAGAACATATTATATCGGGATGTTCTATATTAGCGCCGTTCGAGTACACATTTAGGCACAATCAGGTTTTAAAAAAAATCCACCAAAGTTTGGTAATTAAACATAACTTGATTGACTGCCGTAATATAGTACCATATTATGAATATGAACCAAATTCATTTTAAGAAAATGAATTTTGTAAAATATATTATGATAAAACTATACTAACAGACAGAACAATTAGTCATAATAGACCTGATATAGTTTTACATGACAAAATTAAAAAAAATAACTTATATCATTGATGTAGCTATTCCAAATTCCTGTAATCTAGTTTGTATACTGAAGTTATATTGATTGCGTTCAAACCAGGCTATTTTAACGATTTTTGGAGGGTCCTTCTTACAAGAATAATAATAATATTTAATAATAATAAAAAAATATATATAAATATGATGTAGCTATTCCAAATTCCTGTAATATTCAAAAAAACTGTTTCTGAAAAAATTAGAAAATACACAGATTTAGGAAATGAGATTAAAAGAATTTGGCATTCTCGGACTATAAAAATATTACCATTTGTTATTTCGGCTACTGGCATTATACCTAGGTCTCTGATTCAAAATTTAGGCGTATTAGATTTGTCAAAGAATTTATATATAAAAATGCAAAAATCGGTAATTTTAAATACATGTAGGATTACAAAAGATTTTTTAAATATTTATATTGAGGGATCAGTAGGATTTATAGGTTCAATAGGTTCAATTAGGAATTCCACAGAGCCGAACCCTCTGATATGAAAATATCTGGAGTCGGTGAATTATTTTCCCATCTGGTCTCTGGTAGGTTGACATGTTGTTCTTGTATTGTTTTGTAATTATAATACTTATATAGTGCAATTGCATAACGTGGATTGACCAGATGATCATTTGGGAAGTGTGTGAAGGGGTTTAGTTTTTCCTGTGGGGAAAATTAAACCCGGACATTTAAATCTGGTGCGTAAAAAAGATAAAAAAGTAAGAAATCCTGAATTATGTTAACCGATATGAAAAATTATACAAGTACCTATGATGTCTAGTGCATAGTTTTAGAGTGAAGTACTGGTAGACATATTATGTTTTTACATGATGTATTATATTTACGTGGTACTAGCAAACAAATTTAGTTTAATGCACCTTTTGTATGCGGCCAGATTACCGGCGGCGTGATCGATATTAGCGTATTCATTGCCTAAAATATGCAATCGATTTATGGTTGAGTTTTGTTCTGCATTCGTCATAGTATTGTCACAATGGAAAGGTTTTTTGAGTCGAGTCGGTCTATAAGGTACATGATAGTTTATTAATGAGACCAATTCAGGGGAGTCAAACCAGTTATTGTTTATTTTAAAAATCTCCAATGACCTTGTACCATTTAGCCATTTAGCAAGCGCTGGCTCTGCAACCGGGCCCGAAAAGAAGAAGATGGAGAGATACAAAATTACGAATGTTAGAGGAGAGCGTTAACATTTACAGCAACAAAATCGATGCGAAAATTGCGAAAATGTTTAATAAAACACGACTCGTTTAAAATAGAGCAAAAATCTCGCGGGCATTATCTTAAACAGCATTTAAAGAAACACTGTGAAATTTTTCATATATATATAACTTGTAAAATAACTTAAACAAACGTGTTAATAATAATTTTTGGAGCATATTTTGCGATTTTTTTCTATCGAGGGAATTTTATATAATTTGCGTTTCGGCGCGGGCAAAGTCTAGATATTATCTTCAAGAATAACATATATTTTTTTAAGAACTTTAAAACTTACCGTGTTTAAGGGAAATGTGTAATAAATCGGTACAAATCCGGGTTGCGGGCCCTTAAGACTGGTTGTTATATAAAATTTGATCAATTATTTTAATTTCAAAGTAAAAAATTTAGTTCTGTGAAACTTTTATTCAAGTTCTGATATTATTTCATCATGGGCCGTTTATTTTTTACATTAGCTCCACACATGCGGCCTTCAGGAAAATAATTTCTCACAGGGCATATGTCATCTTAGAGGATGCTGTTTGGAGGGTTTTTTTAAAGAAAAAAGGGAGAGGAAGATCTGGGAAGAAAACAGGTATGAGGGGTGGGTAGGAATCTGGGAGTTAGTGTGTCCAGGAGTAAGGGACGTATGAATCTATTCTTCCAACTGTGGTTCAAGTCGAAGGGTCGAGGGATCCTAGCTGGAGAGGTCAAAAGACCTCCCTCAACCAGTATATCTCGATCCGGCCTGCCATGCAGCAGATGGGCAGACACGGATTCAGTGTGTAGTATATGTGTGTGAGCGTGACGGCATGAGAGCGAGACAGCGAGTATACAGATTATATAAAAGGCAAAGCATGAGCTGCAGAGCTCTCTCTCCAGTTTAACTTTTCTTATAATAAACGCAGTACTATTATTCTTTGGTTATTACTACCTACAGAACCTACCCCCATCCATGAGATTTCAGGAAGATTAAAGTCGCCTAAGGTTACAAAAGAATCCATGGGGTTATTTGATACTATATCTAAATTTTCAATTAAATATTGATGTTGAGTCCCTCCGGGGATGTATACTGTATACGCAGCTTATATGGACCGAACTGTGAGGTGTACTATTAGTGCGAATGGTAACCCAAATGTCTTCAGCACAAGAAGTCTATTCAGGTCGGGCGACGCTGATCAGCTCCTGTTTTATAGCTAACACTACACCACCGCCAAGATGCTTACCAGTGGAAGCGTAGTCGCGGTCCCAACGATATACATAGTACCGAGGGTCAAAAAGTTCTTCGTCTCTGAAGCCTTTGGTGAGCCATGATTCCGTCAGAGCGATTACATCTTAATGGTTTGAAAAGCTATTTTGAAGGATCGTTGTTGTTTTGGTTCGATGACTTTTAACATTTTGATAATAGATATATTGCTAAAGACCTTCGTGGTTATTCCTTTCCTTCGGCGAATTTCCGCGATGAATTCATTTTTACGCGAGGGTGTTGAATTTCACGATTATAGGTTTAATTAAATTTGGAACGAAGTTGGTCTTTCGCCGAGACTGGTGGCAAAATCGATTTTATTAGTTTTAAAGTTTTTTATACCAATTTTATTTGCTATTTTATTATAGTTTTTTATACCAATTTTATAGGATGTTTGGAATGTTTCATTATTATTTTGAGGTATTCCTTATATTTTTATATTCTGTAGCCTCATCCATTGTTCCCTTTTATTTGAATCTTCTTGCATTAGTTTGATGGTCGATTGAAGGGAGGAAACTTCTTGTTCCAGATAGTCTACTTTGCTCACCGACTGTTCAAAAGCTTGAAATCGTTTGGTAAAGTCATCCAAATTTGCATTGTTGAAGTCGACGGATTTTTAAGTACCGACATGTCTTCCTTGACTTGATTATTAAGGGTTTGGAGGGAGGCAGGTTCAGAAAATGTTTTCTTTATTTCAACCATCACATCTTCCATGGGGTTGGTTGGCGTAACGGTTGATTGGGGTGAATTTTTGCAGTTAGTACAGCGCCACGTTCCTCTTTTTTCGTTGTTAGCTTTTCGAAATGTAGTTTCAGATGTCCCTCCGTATTCATAATGAAATACGACATATATAATAATATATTTAGGATAACCGCAATCGAATAGATTAGATCACACTAGTATTAAAAATGATATTAGGATTAAATTTTAGTGTAATTAAATAATAATTAAATAATAATATGTAATAAATACTAGTGTGATCTAATCTATTCGATTGCGGTTATCCTAAATATATTATTATTATATATATTATATATATATTTTTATACTAATACGCACCAGATTTAAATGTCCGGGTTTAATTTTCCCCACAGGAAAAACTAAACCCTTGCACACACTTCCCAAATGATCATCTGGTCAATCCACGTTATGCAATTGCACTATATATATTAAATTAATTACAAAACAATACAAGAACAACATGTCAACCTACCAGAGACCAGATGGGAAAATAATTCACCGACTCCAGATATTTCATATCAGAGGGTTCGGCTCTGTGGAATTCCTAATTGAACCTATAAATCCTACTGATCCCTCAATATAAATATTTAAAAAATCTTTTGTAATCCTACATGTATTTAAAATTACCGATTTTGCATTTTTATATATAAATTCTTTGACAAATCTAATACGCCTAAATTTTGAATCAGAGACCTATATATATTATTATTATTATATATATTATATATATATATATATATTATTAATATTATTATATTAATATCATAAAAGTGAAAGTTTGTATGGATCGATGTTTGTTACTCTTTCACACAAAAACGACTGAATAAAAATTCTTTCACTAATAGAAAGCTACATCATTTGCGATTATTATAGGCTATATATATTGGAAAGTTCTGGCGTTATGAATAATCTCTGGCGTTATGAAATTATTTATCATACGTTTTCTGTCGCTAACAAAATCGATTTTTTGCAAACGTCAGAAACCAATTGTCGCTTTGGAAACGATGTTTTATTTAATTTTTTTTTAAATTAGGCAATTCACCCTAAAAATAGTGCTTTTTTGGCGTCGTACTTAATAACCATCTCTAAAAATGAATCACAGAAGTGTATGTATGCGCGCGTAAACCCGAACGACATCACCAAATCGGATAATTCTTTTTTTTTGTTCGATATTTTGAGTTGAGCTCTGCCATTATGAAATTTGTATAAAAAATTGTAATAGGTGGCACGCGAGCAGTTTGAAGATTGAATATACCGGGAAAGAATGTGTGGAATACGAGAGGGGGGAGGGGGTGAGGGGAGGGTGGTGGGGGAGGGGAATGGAGTGGTGGGGGTTAGGGGGCGAGAGGGGGAGGGAAGGAAGGGGGAGGGGTGGAGGAGGGTGGGGGGAGGTGGAGGGGGGAGGGGTAGGTGGTGGAGGTGGGTTGGAGAGGGGGGGGGTGATGGGAGAAGTGGAGTGGGGCGAGGGAAGGTGGAGGGAAGAGGGGTAGGGGTGGGAGGAGTGGTATCAGGAGGGTGGGTGGAGGGGGTGGGGGAGGGGGGTTGATGGGGGTGAGTGGAGGCGGAGTGGGAATCCCCTAATACCATGCGAGCGAAGCCGCGGGTAAAAGCTAGTATTTTATGTTTAAATAAAAAATTTTAGAGATACTTATCTTATATTTCTACATTTGAATTTTTTTGTTTTATTTCTTTCTTTAAATTGTTATTTTTACTTTTACCTATTATTTTTTATTGTTTGTACTTTAATACTTTATTTTTTATACTTTACACTTTATAATTTACTTTTATACATTATAGCTTTTTATTTATTACCTTACTTTTTACCTTTTTTCTCAAATTTTACTAAGATTTATACTTTTTATTCTTCATGTTGTTGCACTATTAAGTACCTATGTCAATTATGTTAATGGCACGTGTTGTGCCGTAAATGTGTAAATAAATAAATAAATTTTGATTTCCATTCATATCTACATGGAAGACATAATTTCTAGTGTGTATTTTCTATGCATTGCACTGGCTCCAGGTGTTCGCAGCAGTTGGGACTGTTGTGTGGTACCCATACACATAAACAAGCTACGTCAGATCAATTGAAGGTTTGTTTTCAGCCAGTGGAAAGTCTGCAATGAAGGAGATAGGAGGAGGAAGGTTGAAAATAATTACACTGAGGATGCTTTGTTTAATCGTTTGGAGATGGCGCCAGTTCATTTGGAGGAGGGAAATTAATTTTAAAGAACACACTTTTTCTCAAGACAATTTTTTTATTGCATATCTAAATCGTTGTCAACATCTTCCGTCTTTGAATTTTTTGTAATCTGAAAACAAAGAAAACAATTCGTATGTTAAAGAAAAGTTTAAAATAATTATAACTTTGATCTATCCTAACAATGGAAAGAGACTGCACTGACTGTCAAAATGCATATGGAATGAAAGTCAAGTGTGTGGATTGTAGGCACGGGTGTATGTAGGGGCTTTTAGGGAAAAAAGGAGAATAGTTCTCGTAATTACTTTCTAGTAAATACGACACTATTTTTTTTAAATTTTTTTATTTACTTATTTTAGGGAAAGTTGACAGCAGATCTGAGATTACACAATAAAACAATAGTAAGATAGTTAAGAGGGCATTACCAGAGAAAACCAGAAATATGTCGTTTTCAAATCAGATTTTAGACGTATTGACTCTTTTCCACAAAAAATTATAAATGGATTTCGAAAGATTGTTCTTTTGTCTAGCATTCGCATGTAATAAATTTTGAGATTTTTTAAATTTTTTTTAGTATAATAAGGTTATTCCATAGGTCGTTAGCAGATTTGTTAAATTTTCAAAAAAGATTTTGTATTATACCACATCCATTTCAAATAATATAATCATGCAGTAAAATAAATCAATACATGTGTTAAATAAAATATGTACGTACATGTGTTTCTTGACGAAAATTGGTCCATTTGTGTATTTATTTGCGCACTTAAAAACTAATACATTTCAGATTTTTTTAACATTCTTATTAAATTTAGACATTATTGAAAAATGATAAATACTTATAATCAAAAAATAACTAAAAAAAGTATTATTTTAATAGTTTTATCATCACGCCTTTCAGCATTTTTGGATGAAGGTATAAATTAAAGCTAATTTGAATTGAAATAAATTCGATATTGAGTTATAATTTTAAAAAGCTGGTACGGAGAATAATTAATCTTTCTCGTTGTAACCGCCCTGCACGATCGTAAGAACAAGTCGATTTTCGTCCGCTGGCTGGTTAAACGCTCTTAATTATGCTAATTATAAACTTTCCACTGATGATAGTGAATGAATAATAAAGTGTGACATTATAAGGGTGTTTTCTTAATTTAAATTATTATTTTTTTTACAATATATGAAAGGGTAGGGGGGACGAGGAACATAAAATTAGGATTAAGAGGCAAAGGATGGGAATATATAGGGATTAAACTTTCTAGTTTGAGTCATGTTGCTTAGTGAGTTTTCGTTTTATGTTATGTAAAGTCGAGTTAAAGATGTCAATGTGGTAATAATTTAAGTTAAATGAGTGTGTGGATCTATAGATAAATGAGTTCTGTTTGGAGTTGGTCTTGCAAAGAGGGAGATTAAAAGTAAGTGACTGTCTGCTGTTGCGATTTGGAACATGGAATGATAGGCGTTGAAGAAGATCAGGACTATCAATTAGGTTATGTGTAATTTTAAATAACAACCGAATCTGCTATATTTCTTCGGCAAGTTAATGTCTGCTAATTGAAGAACTTTGCAGAGTATTCATTACTAACGTGAGATCGAAAAGAGCGGAAGTTAAGGTACCTTAAAAATCTATTTTGAAAACTTTCGATTCTATTTTTGTGTATTGCATAGCCTGGGTTCCACACTTGAGATGCGTATTCAAGGATACTACGAACGTATGAGAAGTATAGTATTTTGAAAGTAATTATTGACCCAAATGTCTTCAGCACAAGAAGTCCATTCAGGTCGGGCGATGCTGATCAGCTCCTATTTAATAGCTAACACTACACCACCGCCAAGACGCTTACCAGTGGAAGCGTAGTCGCGGTCTCTACGATATACATAAAACCGAGGTTCAAATATTTCTTCGTCTTTGAAGCCTTTGTTGAGCCATGACTCTGTCAGGCCGATTACATCGTCATCTTTTGAATAGGTATTTTGAAAGATCGTTGTTGTTTTGGTTCGAAGACCTCTGACATTTTGATAATATATTGCTAAAGACGTGGGGGAGTAATCAAGTAAATATTAGTGAGTAAACGGTAAGTTACACATATATATGATAGCTGCGACAAGTGAATTCGGTTATAGTAGTTATGCAATCTAACATAGCAAGTACATCTAACACAATACTTTATGGGTGCAAAATATAGTTTAAAATAATAATTATGTGTAAGTTTTGTAATATGCATCTCAGGTCCGGCTAATGATAAAATAATTCTGATATTGTTATAATTATATAGAGGCACACTATTATTTGCATCATAATTTTCTCATTGTGATGTAAATAATAAGTGGTGGTAAGTTGAGATCCAAAATAACTTTTGTTTGGCTCAAGCTTGTCCTGCCTCCACTAACAGATATTTCATCACTCCAATACATCGGCGACCATTCTCTGTTTTCCCAGTGACCATGAGTTCATCCAGGTCTGAGGTCTCACTTGAGTGAGCAGTAAACAATGAGTTCAAAATGTATTAGGACAGGCTGTAGCAGATATTTAATACCATAATGTGGATGCCTAGCTCTTACAGAATTAATGAATTAGTGTACCTGGCTGTCCATGGAATCCTGAACAAGGAAACGAAAAATAGGAGGAATAACAGAGATAGACAGTGACACTTACCCTTTCCCGTGTTACAGTTGTCCCTTAGCAAAAGGCAATCGCTAGCGAAGAACTTTTTGTTCCCATTGCTGTCCTTAGCGCACTGGGGCTGGTAGATACGGGGGCAGACCCGGGGGCAGTCAGAAGACGAACGTGCTAGAGCGCAGATCATCACCAGGAAAACTGGGAAATTACAATATTGATGACATTCAAAATTCCACCACAAAACAGCCAGGTATTAAAACAAATGATGCATACTTGGAGAAAGTGGATAAGTTTATGCAATTCGGAAGTGCGTTGACAAGAGGTAGAAAGGCTGATTCCTGAAATGGCCTCATTTCCTAGCATTCATCCTCATTTCTAAATCGTTATCATCTCTCTCATAAACATTCCCAAATGCACAAATGCATCTTCTTGCCACAAATATTGCCGGGCATTTTGCTTTCGAGTGTTGCCTGCAATACGGCTGAAACAGTGGCTCAATACATTGGAATTAAACATATCGATCATGGAAATTTGAATAGCTTAAAAGAACAAAGTGTTAATTGTTTAGAAAGTTTTTTTTTTTTTCAAAAACTTCAGTCGTGTGATCCAAAGCACACTCGTTTTTTATCTGGATAATTACACGGAATAAATTAAACACTATTTGTAAAGAAATTTACTTTTTAAGTGTTCTAAAATGAAATTCTATTTGAAAATTTATAAATTTTGAAAAAAACAAAAACTAAAACTCCTGATTTTTAAACCGACACTTTCGAATGTTTATGAAAAAATAACAATGAATAGAATTTCATTTTAGAACACTTAAAAAGTAAATTTCTTTACAAATAGTGTTCAATTTATTCCGTGTAATTATCCAGATAAAAAACGAGTGTGCTTTGGATCACACGACTGAAGTAAAACTTCACTAACTTATATCTCCCTCTCAACTTCAGTTCGCCTCGCCCGATCACACTTTTCATAACGCTCTCGTCACACATTCACCAGCTTACTCCCAAAGTCGAGCGTGCGTAAAGGCCCGACCGTTGCCCTCGTCTGATCACACTTTTCGTAACGCTCTCGTCACGCATTCACCAGCTTACTCCCCAAGTCAAGCGTGCGTAAAGAAGTTTTACTTGAAAAATTTTATTCATTTTGGGATTTATTGTCCTTTGTAAGAGACAACAAATACAAAAATAATGCTTTTGCATTTAAAATTTTCCGCTATGACATGTTTTTATGTGTGACATGAATGCTGCAAACACGTATTTGTCAGGGTGTATGTTGATTATTGTTTGTTTACAATGTAATATTGTTTTTAAAAAATCAGATTTATATTATTTAGAAGCTCTCAAAAAATACAGAAGATTATTTAATTAAATGAAGACATATATTGAAGACATTAAATGAAGACATATATACCGAAACTCAATCGAAAATTTGGAGACAGAAAAATCAGAAAAAGATATTGGCATCTCTGGGATAGAATATATGTAAAGGAAATATATTCCCGTTATTTGTTTTTGGGGTGTTATGCCGTGTTGCGCTACCTCCTTCTTTAGCCAACGTTTCGGACCTCATTGCAGTGTCCATCATCAGGGCAGATCCGGCAGATCCGGTAGATGTGTAATTTTTAGTCGTGAAGTGTGTTAATTTCACGTTTTAATGAACTTTCTATTCCGTTCCGCGGCGAGGACGCCACTGCTTGTCACGATTATTTTGTACTGGTGAAAGTTAGTGGTGCTGGCGACACGGTATCGCTTCGAAGTAAATAAGCACACACTTCACGACTAAAAATTACACATCTACCGGATCTGCCGGATCTGCCCTGATGATGGACACTGCAACGATGCCCGAAACGTTGGCTAAAGAAGGAGGTAGCGCAACACGGCATAACACCCCAAAAACAAATAACGAAAATGCTTTTGGCCGTGAAAATCTTAAAACTAATCTGAAATATATTCCATTTAAATTTGAATCCTGTACTGTCAGTTAGAATACAATTATCAATCGTCACTTGTTTTGTTTTATTTATGATTTGATTTAAAATATAAGATGTTGTTAGAAGAAACCATTAAAAGAAAAGTGATATAAGTAAACATAAATGTCGTTTCTTTGTTAAAAAACTTTGCAACACAAGTATTTTATTTATAAATTAAAAGAAAGGAATTAAACCTGTCAACTTATTATAAAACGACATTTCGTTTTAAACCAAAAATGGAGAAACTTCAATTCGAATTTACGCTATTACCTGGAGGCGATGGCAGGTCAAATATTATTAGCATTACAAAAATAGTCATAAGTGATGAAAAAGTGTTTACAATACCAGAAATGCTACAATCCGCGGAATAAGTTCGGTTTATGGGCGAAATTCCTAAAAAATAAAACTAGTTATTTTTATACTAATTTGGGGTCGGGGAATCCGAATCTGAAAGAATTAGGCGGCGGCAAGCAATATTAACAGAATTACACGACTTTAAAAAATTTTATACACATACAGGAAAATAGCCATTTTGGAAGCATTTTGATTCCTAGAAAATCAAACTAGTTATTTTTATACTAACTATGGGCCGGGGAATCCGAATCAGAAAGAATTAGGCGGCGGCAAGCAATATTAACTGAATTTAACGACGTTAAAATTTTCTATACACACACACATGAAAATAATCATTTCGGAAGTATTTTGACACACGCAGTACAAAGATCATAGAAAAACAAGAAATATACAAAAACATGTGCCGGCAGTGTTACCAGCTCTCAAAAATATTTATCCCTATATCAATAATTTCCGACACGATAATTCTTCACATAACACATTAACCTGATGAATTACGACTATCTCAACGGCGTATTCTTAAACCAAAAGTATGAAAATTCGTAGTCTTAAAAATGCGTAACCTAACCTAACCTAACGTTAGGTTTGTGTAACATGGTTTGTGCCCCTTTATACCGCCTGCTCGCGTCACGGCAAAAAAACATCCCTGTTTTCGAGTAGTTTAGCGGCTACGCTAGGTTTGTGTAACATGGTTTGTGCCCCTTTATACCGCCTGCTCGCGTCACGGCAAAAAAACATCCCTGTTTTCGAGTAGTTTAGCGGCTACGCTAGGTTTGTGTAACATGGTTTGTGCCCCTTTATACCGCCTGCTCGCGTCACGGCAAAAAAACATCCCTGTTTTCAAGTAGTTTAGCAGCTACGCCGGGTTTATGTAACATGGTTTGTGATACAAAAGAACGTGACCCTTTATAACGCCTACTCGCGTCAAGGCATAAAAACTCCACAATACTAGTTGGTGTACCTTCCTAAAATATTTGAGAATCAATTATAAAAAATAAGTACTTAAAATATAAACATGTTATTTTACGTTATAAATATTACTGCTTAATGGCAACACTTAATTTTGTGTGGTAAAAACATCTATGTTATCGTGTTTTTCTATGATCTTTGTACTACATGTGTCAAAATACTTCCGGAATGATTATTTTCATGTGTGTGTGTATAGAAAATTTTTAAGTCGTGTAATTAAGTTAATATTGCTTGCCGCCGCCTAATTCTTTCAGATTCGGATTCCCCGGCCCATAGTTAGTATAAAAATAACTAGTTTGATTTTCTAGGAATCAAAATGCTTCCAAAATGGCTATTTTCCTGTATGTGTATAAAAATTTTTAAAGTCCTGTAATTCAGTTAATATTGCTTGCCGCCGCCTAATTCTTTCAGATTCGGATTCCCCGACCCCAAATTAGTATAAAAATAACTAGTTTTATTTTTTAGGAATTTGGCCCATAAACCGAACTTTACCCCAATCCGCCAGCCATCACGAGCAGATAATGAAAAGTGGTGCTTTTGGAAAAATAAAAAATAGTTTGAAAAAAAGATACCAAGTTCGAAGAGTTTAGGTAACCATGACAGAAGAACTAAAAAAAACATACGTAGACGAAGATGGAAACCTACAGTTCGGACCTCGAAGAATTGGACAAAAAGAGTTTACAAGTACATCAAAAAGAAGATGCATTAGGAAAATTGATTGAAAAGTTAATGGAAGATAAGCAACAGAGTTTAAAAAACATTGCGGAGAAGTTTGTTATAGAAAAATTCTGTACTAAAAATACAAATGCAAGCCAGTGGATGGAAGTGTTTGAAAAAGAATGTTTTCGGTTTGATGTGACAATGGATGGAAAAAAAAGAAATACTAAACCTGAAGGAATTAAACCTGTCAACTTATTATATATATATATTTACCAAATGTGAAGAAGACGAAAAATTTCATCTTGGAACGTCAGCAACTTAGTCAATGATCACAAACAGAAGAAAAGATTATTTTTAATTACAACACAAAACAGCAGATTTATATAGGGATTTGATTATCAGGGGTCAATGGAATTAACATATAAAAACGTGCTTTACTTTACAGAGTCGCATTGAACCAATCAAGAATATAAAGCTGGTTGTAGGTCGTAGGTCATTGAGTTTTAATTGTAGTCCGCGGCTGTTTTGGTAGATAATTGATTTTTAATGTTCTGATTCGATTGTTAGGTGTATTTGCTTAGATATTTTTGTAACTTTCTAGTTTTTTGGCAGATGTGGGACAATTCTGGAAGTCGAATTTAATTATCTACCTCTGAATAACAAATGCCCCAAAAACACTAAGCGTTGGCTAATAAGTGACGAATTAATGTATCTCTGAACATCTCAACGTACCTGCCTAAATAATATATATAGGTAGGTACATTGAGATATATTATTTTATATATAATATTATGTTGTAAATGTATTCAATGGATGACATTTGGACGACTAGATCACTCTGAATCAGTGATACAGTTAAATGGTTGCAATGTCGAAAAGGTGGAAAGATTTAGATACCTCGGTAGTATTCTCACAGAGACTCTTGACCCAGATGTAAAGGTTAGATGCAGAATTGAAGCAGCAAGAACTGTGTTCATTAAAACGAAATCCCTCTTCTGCAATTACAATATCAGCTTAAAACTAAGGCAGAGAATGCTAAAATGTTATGTGTGGTCGGTCTTGCTCTATGGATGTGAAACATGGACCTTGAAAGTAAATACCATGAACAGGTTAGAGGCTTTTGAAATGTGGCTTCACCGGAGAATGCTCAAGGTCCCATGGACCGACATGATCATTAACACAGAAATTCTCAGGCGGGAGAGAACTGCTTACATTAATAAAAATCAGGAAAATTTCATATCTGGGTCATATACTTCGAGGGAAGAAGTATCACTTGCTCCATTTAATATTGAAAGGCAAGATAGAGGGTCGCCGAGGGCCTGGCAGGAGACAAATGTCTTGGCTGCGTAATATACGAGAGTGGACCGGCATTAGAAGTGTGGAGGAGCTATTCCGGGCAGCGCAAGACAGAGAGACATTCTCAAGAGTGATCGCCAACGTCGGGGGGACCTGATACGGCACACAAAGAAGAAGATTTATTTATTATATTATATTTATTATATTATTATATTTTTCAATATTATTAAGGGAGTGTGATATAGAAATTGTTTGAAATTCTTATTTTTTTAGTTTTTAAAATCAAGATATATTTTTTTTACATTAACTCCACACAGGAGGCCCTGAAGAAAATAATTTCCCTCAGGGCCTAAGTCATCTGAGATACATATATTATCTGAAGTACATGTATTAAAAATTAAAAATAAAAACATATTATTTTGTAGAACCTACAGACAAGCCGTCGTGTGTGACAGCTTTGTAACATAAAAGTTGTATTTAAAAATGTCTTTTATTGATTTAAATAAATAATAAAAAAAAAATAAAAAAAAACGGTCACGTCTTTACGTTTTTGTTACCATTTCTCCAGTTGAACCCTGAGGAAAAAAAATTCCCTCAGGGCCTATGTCATCTGGGATGCTGTGTGGAGGGTCTTTTTGAGGAGAGGAAGGAATGAACATTGGTCTTGAAGAGACCCATGTTGTAGGAAGGAGGAAACACAGAGGCCGGCAAATCATTCCACAGCCAAGCTGTTGAACACAAGAACGAGTCGATGAAACGACCCGTTCTCATTTATTTATTTATTTTTTCAGGTTCTCCATAAAACAGTTATTCACCAAATTATTACGGAGAAGATTACAAAATTTAAGAGAAAAAAGTCCAAGAGGGCAGTTTCACTATGTTGAGACGCATGTCAAAAGATAGTTACTGAACTCTCTATAGGTAACATTGAAGATGTCGATGCTCAATGCAGAATCGTTAAGCAGTTGAATTGCTCTATTTAATGGGGCATTCTGAAAGGAAGAAGTTCTCGCTTTCGGAGCATAAAAAAGTGCGTGGGATCTCCCGCGAGTATACGCGTTAGGGACATAATATAGGTTAATCTCCTTCAACATAGGTGGATTCAGTACAGTACCGGAGATCAGCTTAAAAAAATGTTTCCCCAAAAATATTTTTCGGCGGGCTTCTAAGGTATTAAGATCGAGCATTCCTGTTAAGAAATATTAAATGACAAACGTCAACCGTGTAAAAATGTTGGGCACGCGTTTTGCGTGTTTCCCGACTATGTTTGTTGTACCGGTGTTGAGTTTTTGTCAGGGTAAATTCTAACATTGTTCTAAAGAAAACCTCGTGTGCTTAGAATGTTTCTCGATTGTATTGAATTCTGTAGTGCGATTTTTATTGATTTAGGTTTGCGATTTGATAATTTTACAATTACGTAAAATTTTGAAATATTTTCATTTGCTGATTTGGGATTTCACCGATTATAGTGGTGACAGCCGTTATGTCATCCATGTCGGTATCTGCACATTGCAAATAACAATATTTTTAGATCGCACTTATTCATTACCGAATTCGCCTCACGAATACTACGGTTATTTTGAGAAGAATTTGCTCTAATATTCTTGTATGCAAGTAATTCACTTTTGGGTGTTACAGCTGAAGACATGCTTCTATGGTGCAAGCAATTGGGGAAATTTTAGAAATTTGATAATTATTAAATTAGTTTTTGGATGAAAAAGTACCTCGCTTAAGGCATTGACAGCTATGTCTGCGTTAGAGATGAAATTTTGCATGTCCAATGCGAAAACTTTTAAAAATGTGGCCCTGTTCACTGCGTATCAATGTTTGGAATTGGCGATAAGTTTTTGCATTTGTTGGCACAGCACACAAACACTTGCAATTATAATCACTAATTTGTTAGTAAATAAGTGGTGCTTGTTAATATTAGCTGAGATTAGCTGTTTCTTAATTTAATAAGGTAATTAAGTTAAATGTTTAATTTTGTCGGGAGTAGATGAAAAGATGTTTTTGAATGATGTGATAGTCGGGTCTCTTCCGAACGAAATTACGAACATTTTAAAAACTTTGGTTACAACATTATTAAACATTAGGGCGCGATATATATTTAATGTTCTGGGGTAAAGATGTATCTACGCACTGCACACTTGACGTTTGACGTTAATCATTTTGCAATATTTAATATATTTTATACACGTAAAGGACTTTATTTAAAAGGGAGTTCATGATAAAAACAGTCATCCATTACGCCATTATTTATTAAATGTATAAGTTTTTGAAGTTATGTACACGCTCAGTACACATAATCTCAAAACTCGTGAGATTTATTCTTCATGACTGACCGCATCGTGAGGAGAATGTTTTCCATCAGCCACAGAAAATAAAAACATTGCATGGTCACGTTTTGAACGTTTTGAATATTTTGAAGGTTTCGACTAATATTTTTTAAATGTTTCAATATTTTTTGGGTTTTCAGTCGCAGGAGATCGGACCAAACTAAAATGTGCTAAACACCTAACCACCTCATTTGTTTAACATAGAAAAAGATTTGGTACAAACATATTTAGTGAGGTGGAGGGACATTTCACATTTTTATGTGGGACATTTAATTTTTTAATTTTATTTATTTATTTGAGATACAAACAGGATATTTATAAATCATTTTTGTGGCTAATATATAATAAATTAAAATATAAATATCCCTAGCCTAATGTGTCTGCAGTAATCACATATTGTGACAGGGTATTTACTTATATAAGAAAATAGTCTTTAGGCGTTGTTCAGTTTATTTCTCTTATACAGGGTTCACAGCTTATAGTAAAAACAGAGTATAGAACAGTTTTAGTACAACGTCGTCTTAGTTCATATTTGTCCAACAGACCATTAGAAAAATTTACCAGAGGAGAAGGTTTTCTTGCATTATTTCAATAAAACATTATGATAGGTGTTTAAGATAAAGTTATTTCCGTAAAGGGAAAGGTCTCATAAGTTTAAATAATTCTTAGTTTGGTGATTAACTATCATTTTTTATACTTTATTTTTAATTTTAATGTGGAGTTTGAACAAAAACTAAAATGGTCTGTTGGACAAATAAGAATTGAGGCGACGACAAAGTAAAGTCACTAACAACCTTTCTAAAAAAAACCACAGCACGCCCGATAACCCGTGTTGCTGCAGCAACATGAATAAAACAAAAATACACTTAAACACGAAATATTACTAATAAGGTTTGTTCTTAAAATGTACTTTAAATCTGGCAACAATGTAATTTTTTATAGTGTAAGTACTAAATTGTTTGTTTTACTTCATAACCGCTAGGTGGCGGTGCCTGCGCATTCGTTGTTCGCGCCCATAAATCAACTTTCGCTCTGGAAGCGCGAAAAAACTTCGCTTCGCGGATATTATTACTTAAATGTGATGGTTAATTTCTATTAATATGACTAATTTACTCTTATATTTATATAATTGATATATTTACCGTGTTTTTTATGGTTTTTCGTAAGTTTTAGTCAAGTTATAATAACAATAATCGTACTTTGAAAATTGAAATGTCAAAAACTATTTTATATGATACACGAAAATTCAAATTTACATTTAAAGGATTTTATTTTATGAGAATTTGATGAAAGTGGTGTTTTTAAAATATTAATATCTAATACATGTGTTCCTAAATGTATCACAGAAATTAACGTCTTTAGAGATGTAAGAAATCTGTTATAAAAGCCGGAATTATTTTTAGGTTAGTTTTTTAGCAATTAAAAAAACTTTGAAATTTTTTATTGTATGCACGAGGAAAAAGTGAGGTGATAGTTTCCTTCCAAATTTATTACATAAAAGGACTATGTTTCCGAAATTTTGATTTTTTTTTTAATTTCTCTACATTTTAGTCAAAAAATTTTTGGTAAGAAATTTTTTTCCGAGTTTGAATCTTAAAATATGTCAGTTTTTGAAAACTAAAGTGTATTTCAAATACAAAAATCAAAAGTTAATTTTATCTAGTTCTTATAAATGGTGTTTGTTTTTACGACACCTTCAAAAATAAGAAATATATAGAACATTCAAAATACTTTGGAAAATTTCCAAATTTCGTTCGGACATCAATCGTTAAAACAGAAATAAACTGTGTAATATAATGTGAATTCCAGATTGTTGACCCGTACTCAAGAACACTTCTGATTAAGTTGTTAGAAACATCAACAAAAAAAATAAAGTAATCCAAAATGACAGCAGCCGTCATGAGTAATCAGCTCATGACAGCGAAAGACTACACACAATCCAGTGGGCAGCACCGGGCACTGTACATAAAACAAAAAAGAAACAAAAGAAAAATAATGTATATATACAGAGTAGAACTGGTGTCACCGCAACCTGACTACCGGCAGTACCCGACAGAATGAAGAAGGCTAATTGTCCGGCCTCCCGACAACCGGCGGCGTCGTCCTTAAGCCAGCTAGCCGGCGGTGCCTAGACCAAAGTAACTGGAAATCATAGAAGAAGACCCTAGGGAGAAAAGCGTCGGGTCGCCGGAGGCGGGGCGGACAGCTTTGGGATGCCGTTCAGCCTTCTCCTCAGCCTCTTCATGTCACGGGGGGTGGCGCGGCAGACAGGTGCAACTCCACCAGTTCCATAAGACCGGCCATGGTCAGTAGGCGGGGACTCGGTCCAGGGTCCAACCCCTTATATGGGGAGAAGGACTGCACAGAACAAACAAGTGAGTTCAGTTCTACGCGGTAATCATAACTGAAAGGTAAAATTTTGATGACATAGTAAACATCGCATAAAAGAAAAATAACATAAAAACAGATTCGGCATTATGGCTGTACGCAAAAATAAAAAAGAAGAATATATATACAATCAAAACTAAGAAAAGTATATGTTACAAAATAACAAAAAAGTGTAAGGCATTAAACCAAGTACATGAAATCAAAACATGAGCGTTCAATGACGCAGGACATGAAAAACAAATAAACATAAAAGAAAATATAAATACTGTACATCCTGGGCAATATTGGTCGTAGAGAAGAAGCAAAGAAAGTCCGTGGTAAGTCAGGAACAAGTACACCTGGTGTCAAAATCTACTAATCAGCGACTCTAAGCTCAGGTTATCTCTCAACCCAGATCCTTGTAAACTTTCTCAGGCACTCGAAGTTCGTCTTATTCGATACCAGATCAGTGTTTCATACTGTTCTGATTGGTACGTCCAAACCATCGAGCATTTCCTCTCTGGCATCCGTCAAGATCACGCAGTGCCACAGAATGTGCTCGGCCGACTGGTTGGTGGATCCGCATGCGAAGTTGGGGTGGGGGGATAGGGAGAGGGTGTGAAGTCTTCCCCTGAATTCCCCATGCCCGGACAGAAGCTGGGTAATGTGATGGTCCAGTCTGAGATAAGCCCCTTCCATTCTGATTTTAACTGATGGGAAGAAGGAGAAGGTCCATCTTCCTAAATTCGATCTATCCCAACGGACCTGCCACTCTTGGAGCGACAGACCCCTCATTTCACGAAGCAGCCCAGGGAGAGTCCCCGGCCCGCCCGGTGTCAGAACAACGCCTAGGTGAGTGGCCAGCGTTCGTCTGGTTAACTTCTGCTTGGTAAGCACTTCCCTGATTTCCAGATCAATTGGCAAAATGCCAGCCAAAAGTAAAGCGTCCGATGCCACGGTTCTATGGGATGGATAATTTAGAGGCACTTGAACTTAGGAAAGCCATAAACACTAATAGTAAGGTAGTAAATAACCAACTTAATTTAAATAAAAGTCCCATACTAAGATTGTTCCCTATTGATAAAGAACACGTCCGTTCCCTTCCCAATTCTCCATCTATGCCTCCCTCTTCCTTCTCCACTTGACGAGTCCAGCCCAGCCCATTTTTGGTAAAATATATATTATAACACAAATGTAACCCAATGTTAGTAGAGTATTATACTGCCCTGATGAAGCTACGGTTGTAGCGAAACCCGGTCGGCATAAAGTATAAAATAAAAGTGGTGTTTACAAAGTTATTGTTTTATTTTAAATTAATAATATCACATCACAAAGTATCCGCTTCATATGAACAAATATGAATTATTTTCATAACAAACATTAAATATATCTTTCATAATACTTAACCATTTTTGAAATTTAATGTACATTTGTGGCGAGCCAACTTACCTACCTGCGCTGCGAGAAGTACTTACCTACCTGCGCTGAAATATTCGGCATATCGTCGCACCTTACGGAAAGTACCGGAGAATTCAAATTCCCTGTACATTATTCATTTAGAACAGCAAGCAAAACAAATGGTCCCGTTATTTTTACTTCTGTCACGCTCCGGTATTCCGATATTATTGTCAATTTTACTGCTTAGTAAAAAAACTATGAACAGTTAAATCTAGTGTTTTATTTACACGTTTACGTAGCACGTCTGATTGCTACAGTGGAATCCGACATACGAATTTATGAAGTTTTTTTTTTCCAACGTACTACGATTTAAATAAATTATAAATAATTTATCTCCCAATGTCTCTCCCAATTGGATCATCGACATCGACGGGTACACCGCCCGAAGTAAATCGTCTGGCGGTGCGAATACCTCCATTCTGCCCAAACGACCCCGAGCTCTGGTTTGCCATGGTTGAGAGAAGTTTTGAGGCATCAGCTGTAACCGTGGATGCCGCGAAATTTGGATTCATCCTTGGGGCTCTAGATCCCACGTACGCTCAGGAGGTCCGGGACATCATCGTAAAGCCTCCAGAGGTTGGCGTCTATGCTCTCTTAAAGAGCGAACTAACAAGGCGTCTCAGTTTGGGAGGCGGGAATGGATACCGCCGCCCCGGGAACCTTTATTGGATAACCAACACCTCTGCCATAGGTCACCCCAAGTGGTTCGCTACGTTTGGTGATTTAGCAGGGGTGCCCGGGTTCATGGGGTGAGGTTTGTCTAGGTCTTGGAGGCGGATGACCAAGACACACTGAACCCCAGATTTCTACCCACCCCTTTTCCTTCCCAGAACTCTCCTCTCCTTCCTTTTCCCAAAAAACCCTCCAAACAGCATCCCCAAAGATGACATAGGCCCTGAGGAAAATTATTTTCCTCAGCGCCTCCTGTGTGGAGCTCATGTAAAAAAAAAAAGCTCTACCCAGGAGCAGAAAACAAGACGACTCCTGGATCACGAGGAGCGGGGAGACCGAAAACCTTCCCAGTTCCTCCGTCATCTACGCACCCTCGCGGGCAGCGCTGTGCCCGATGAGGTGCTGAAGACCTTATGGATGGGCAGACTCCCTCGGAGCATGCGGGTTGTTCTGGCCACACAGCAGGAAGCCTCGCTGGACAAGGTGGCGAACCTCGCGGATGCAATCGATGACTACGCTGACTACGCTGGCAAGGAAGCACTTGCTCAGGCAACCCTGCTCGCTCACCCCAAGTGCGAAGCTCCACTCTCCATAGTCAGCGACGCATCTGACACCGCAGCTGGGCCGCGCTCCAGCAGCTCATCGAAGGTCACTGGGAGCCGTTGGGGTTCTTCTCCAAGAAATTCAGTTCAGCGGAGTGAAAATACGGCGCTTATGACAGAGAGCTCCTGGCCATCTACCTCGCTGTAAAACACTTCAGACACATGGTAGAGGGCAGGATATTCACCATCTTCACCGACCATAAGCCCATCACCTTCGCTTCTCAGCAAAAGGCTGATAAGTGCTCACCGAGACAATTCCGCCATCTGAACTATATCAGCCAGTTCACAACTGATATCCGCCACGTCTCCGGAAAAGACCACATCGTCGCGGATGCTCTCTCCAGGGTCGAGACGATAGACACTCCTCTAGACTACGCAGCGCTAGCAGCTGACCAAGTGAACGACACGGAACTGGAAAAGTGCCTACACGGAGGTTCTAACCTCGAGCTAAGAAAGGTGCGCATTCCCGGCATCGACACCCAACTCTACTGCGATTTATCGACAAATATAGCCAGACCTTTTGTCACAAAGAAATTCCGTGCTGCAGCTTTCAATGCGGTCCATCAGCTGGCTCACCCAGGCATCAAGGCAACGGTCAAACTCATAACTGAACGTTATGTCTGGCCGGCCATCAAAGCTGACACAAGAAAACTCGCACGCAACTGCCTCCAGTGCCAACTAAGTAAGGTGTCACGACACGTGTCTCAGCACCCCTTGGAACCTTTCCTAGAACTTCATCAAGATTTGAACATGTCCACATTGACATCATCATCATGCCCATGTCAGAAGGATGTCGGTACTGCCTTAAATGCGTAGACCGGTTCACGAGATGGCCAGAAGCGTTCCTTATCAAGGACCAAGAAACAGAAACGGTGGCGCGCGCATTCTACCAGGGTTGGATCACCAGGTTTGGAACCCCGCTTCGAATCACCACTGACCAGGGAAGACAATTCGAGTCAAGGCTGTTCAGGCAATTGAACTGCTTGGCAGGTACGACTCAGATTCATACCACCGCATACCACCCTGCAGCAAACGGCATGGTGGAAAGGCTACACCGCCAGCTCAAGGCAGCGATCAAATGCCACCAGAAGGACCGCTGGACCGAAGTGCTTCCCACTGTTTTAATGGGAATTAGAGCAGCCTAGAGAGACGACCTCGCTACCACCTCGGCCGAGCTGGTATACGGCGAGCCGCTCCGCTTACCAGGAGAATTCCTCGCTGCACGACCAGCAACCTGCGACAATACGAGCAACGTCCTCAAGGAACTTCGACAGCACTTCAACGAACTTCAACCGGTTGAAGGTACCCGCCATAGTGAAGGACGTCATTTCATCTTCAAAGACTTACCCACAGCAACTCACGTCTTCTTGAGGGACGACACCATTAAGAGCCCGCTTCAGCAACCATACAGCGGCCCTCACCAAGTCGTCCGCCGGAATGGTAGGACCTACGTTATCCTATGCAAAGGAAAATAATTAACCGTGAGCATTGACCGCCTCAAACCGGCTTACATCGCCAAGGAACCGAAAGAAGCCGCAACAGAGCTACCACCAACCCTTCCAAAACCAACCATCGAACAGGATCGGACTCACACGACCACTCGTTCAGGAAGGCGTGTTCGTTTTCCCGACTACCTCAATGTCTAAACGACTCTTTTTATCGCAGCCCTTATCTGTGCTACGGGGGGGGGGGGGGGGGGGGGGAGTGTGTGGCGAGCCAACTTACCTACCTGCGCTGCGAGAAGTACTTACCTACCTGCGCTGAAATATTCGGCATATCGTCGCACCTTACGGAAAGTACCGGAGAATTCAAATTCCCTGTACATTATTTTTTTAGAACAGCAAGCCAAAACAAATGGTCCCGTTATTTTTACTTCTGTCACGCTCCGGTATTCCAATATTATTGTCAATTTTACTGCTTAGTAAAAAAACTATGAACAGTTAAATCTAGTGTTTTATTTACACGTTTACGTAGCACGTCTGATTGCTACACATTTAACAGAAAAAAACGAGTGTGCTTTAGACCACACGATTGAAGTAAAACTACAAGACAAACCTTGCCCAATGAACCCAGGTATTCCTGCTAAGTTACCAAACGTAGCGAACGGGGTGACCTATGACATAGGGGTGACGTATGACTTTGGGGTGAAATATGACCATGGGGTGACCTACGACGTTGGGGTGACCTACGACCTTGGGGTGACCTACGACATTGGGGTGACCTATGAACTTGGGGTGACCTACGACCTTGGGGTGACCTACGACCTTGGGGTGACCTACGACATTGGGGTGACCTATGACCTTGGGGTGACCTACAACCTTGGGGTGACCATCCTTATCCTTACGGTAACCGTTCGCATAACCTTTTTTCTAACAATCACCATTTTTCGTAACGCATTCACCAGCTTACCCCCCAAGTCGAGCATGCGTCAAGTGTTATTTTAAAATTAAATTTTTAGTTTTATTTCTAAAATCCCCTTAAAATGCACCTATTTTCATAGAAATATTTTGACGACGCAGATCGAAAGAGAGAAAAAGAGGAGAAAATGGCAAATTTAACTCATTTTAGGATATTTTCGTTATTTGTTTTTGGGGTGTTATGCCGTGTTGCGCTACCTCCGGTAGATCACACATCTACTTGATCTGCCGGATCTGCCCTGATGATGGACACTGCAACGATGTCGGAAACGTTGGCTAAAGAAGGAGGTAGAGCAACACGGAATAACGCCCCAAAAACAAATAACGAAAATGCAAATAGTGAAAATCTTAAAACATATCCATTTTAGGATATATTATCCATTACAGTTATAGACATATGAATATTACTAACATGTCTATGATTATAGTATTTGAAATTTCCCCCATCGACATGTTTTTTGTGTGTGTGTGTGTGGACGTTTATATTGATTATTAAATATTAGTTTACAATGTAATATTATTTTTAAAAATTTAGATTTTAATTATTTATAATCTTAAAAAAATGTAGAATATTATATTTACCAAATGTGAAGAAAGGGAAGAATTTCATCTTGGAATGTCAACAACTTAGTCGGTGTATGTCACAAACCGATGGAACGGACTATTTAAAATAAAAACACAAATAAGAACTTTATATGTATTTGATTATCTAGAGTCAATGGAACTAAACGTAAGTACACGTGCTTTACTTTACAGGGTCGCATTGGACCTATAAAATTCTCTAAAAATTGGTTTTAAAATGAATCCTTAAAAATTTTTATTTTTCTACAAATTTTAGAGCAAGTGAATATAAAACCGTTGGGTTTATAAATACCTAAAATCTAAAGATTCCCGTCAGAACCGGGCAGTCTGTTTGATATGTGCTCCTATCTACGCCTTACACACCATCTGCAAAAGAAATGGCAAATTGTTTGTCAGGCTTACGGAAGATGACGTTTTACCTAGATGGCATTATTGTGATCGGGGATGATGAAGACAATTTAGAAAAAAACGTGTGTATCGTTTTAGAAAGTTTAAAAACCTGTAATTTAACAGTGAATAGTGAAAAGTGTGAGTTCAAATTAAAGGTTATTGAATTTTTAGGTTATAAAATAAGTGAACAAGGGATTCAACCGTGAGAGCGGAACAAAGAAGGTATTTTAAATGCACATTCCAAACATGGCAAATGTTGCAGATTGGGAGGCGGGTATGGGTACCGCCACCCCGGGAACCATTGATTGGATTACCAACACCTCTGCCATAGGTCACCCCAAGTGGTTCGGTATGTTTGGTGACCTAGCAGAAGTGCCCGGGTTTGTCCGGACCTTGGCGGCGAATAGGTCTGCCCAGATGGTGGTAGGCCATGGTAGGCTGGATCGGAAGAGACTGGTTGAGGAAGACTTCTCCAGCAGGACTCTCAAAACATCGCCTTACACGCAGTGGAAGGGATTGATTTATATTTCCGTCACTCCTGGACACACTGTCCCCCAGATTCCTACCCACCCCTCATACCTTTTTCTTCCCGCTACTTCTTCCCCTTCCTTTACCTAAAAAGACCTTTCACACAGCATCACTAAAGATGACATAGGCCCTGAGGGGAATCATTTTCCTCAGGGCCTCCTATGTTGAGCTAATGTAAAAAAATGTATTATCACCATTATACGAGTTACTTAAAAAAGATGTCAAGTTTCAATGGGGTAAACAACAGGAAAACAGTTTTGCGATAATAAAAAAATACTAACACCGGATAGGATTTTAACACATTTTGACGAAAATATTCCTGTAAAACTTGATACAGACGGTAGTTTAAATGGTTTTGGGGCAACACTTAATACATGTGTTTCAAAATGGTGTAACGTAATTATTTTCATGGTAGTTATTCAGTCGGTTCTTGCTCAGAATGAGTATTATTAATTTCGGCGTGCCGTTGGAACGACTGAGAACAAATTCAAGTTGCCTGGACGTTGCTCGATTGTTTTAAAGAAAAAGCTGTTATAAGGGCCACGTCATGACATAACAATGGATTGGTCGGAAGTTTGATTTGTAAGGAGTTTTGATACTCGTAAATGATTGTGTAAATTTGCTATATTATGCGACTACACCTTCAAATTAGTGCTGTGAAGAAATATTGCTTGACGCTCGTAATGACGCGGCAAACAACCCACCGAGAAAGCCATCGGGATTTACTGATCACAGCTTAATAAATTGATGTTTTGGTCGGACGTGTTTACAGCCACGTACAATCCAATATCACCATGGACAACTTTGATGAAGATTGCAGGCGCTTCTTAAATGACATCAACAGACTAGAACTGCGGGTTATATCCTTTCAATGCTCAGAGCTGGCCGTCGGACGCATTGTGATCAGCGGGCCTTTGTGGGTGGACTGGAACCTCGGCTCCTTCACGGTGTCATGGGCTTGCGAAGCGGCAGCTCTGGGGCTCTTCTCCAGCTATCTGGAGCCCTTGTCGCTGAGGTTGGAAGAGGTGCGCCATATTAACTATCGCAAGCTATGAATGATCATTTGGAGAGGATTCTACTAAAATAACTGAATTATCTCTCTCTCTCTCTCTCTCTCTACATTTTTTTGAGTTTACAAAGATATTTATGTAGATTATGTTTTTGCTTGTCAATAATAGCAAGTACATTTTGTTTAATGTGAGTTCTTTTATTTACATCAGATAGTAGCTATCTTTTTATCCCACGCAGGACCCTGAAATGATGATGAGAGCTCATGCATACGGAATTTCTTTACTAACGGAGCAAAGGTACGTGTCATTTTTGGCGTCTAACGTGTCAATGGTTTAGAGATGGCGATAAGTTTTGCTAGTAGAACTTTAAGTAAAGCGGAAAAAACATTCAGTCCTAGATATTGAAGCAACTGCTATTATTTTTGGGATTAAGAAGTTGTATCAATATTTGTACAGGAAATAATAACCAACCTTTATTGAGAATTTTCGGTAAAAATAGGGAAATTATGAAGATCTTGGCGTCTAGGTTACAACGTAACGCAGTTGTGTTAGGTTTGTTCAATTTTAAGATTGAATATGTAAGGTCAAAAAACAATTGCTCCGCATCGAAGGAGCACACTCGCGAAAATTTTTGTGACAAGTAAAACAATAAATATAGTTTATTATTACATACATTAATAACCCGCCCATCTGGGCAATCCATTTTACCCAATATGGAAACAGAAGTAATTTTTAAAAACATCAAAGAGTTAATAAATAAAATAACTTCAGTGCAGGACTCAAATATAAAATCAACACTAGAACAAAATATTATAACACTGGAAGAAAAAATTCAACACGAACTAATTAGTGTACAAAAGAAAATTATTGATTTAAAAGAAACTAATATTAAAAATAATCATCACTACACACAGAAACTTAGAATTTCATCATAATAACTAAAAATCCTAATCCTAATAGAATCCAAATGTCAAGTGACCATAAAAACTTCGTAAAACCAACATACGACATAGAAAAGAAATACGCCATCTTAATTACTTCAAAAACACCTTGAAGCCCGAGGATATAAAAATAGAGATTGAAAAAAATATTAATTTATCAAAAATAGAAGTCATTTATCAAGAATAGATATTGGAGTAAAAAAGATCGGAGAACAGAAATTGCTGATTTTATGCCAAAAAAAGAATAAGTAGAAAAATTTGTAGAAGAAATAAATAAAGTAATTGGAAAAGAAATATCAGCTGAAGAAATAAAAAAAACAAGAAGCCATTCTTAATGTTGAAAAGGCTACAATGCTAATTGACTGAAGAGAAAATTAGTGATGGGATTATTCAACAAAATGAAGGATTAACCATAGAAGACAAAAATAACATTTAACTGTACATTAAAGTACAATTAAGTAAAAGAAAACGACACCACTAACAACATTACTGAAACAACCGGTAAATTAAGAAAAATACTAATAATAATAATAATAATCTTAGGATGTAGGGAGGATAGTGCAATCCCACACGTCCCATATAGTTATATATATTTATATATTTACACAGTAAAGAAATAAGAACGTAAATAGAAAATAAAAATAATAGTAATAAGAATTAATAATAACAAAAGTAAATATTCAATTATTATGCAGGGCGTGATCTTAAGTGCGCTCGGGCCCATCGCTCACTCAGGAGTGGAGCTTGGTGCTGGAAGGCTGCGGTCACCAACGTGTTGTCGGAGGCCATTAGCCGCATCCTGGCTCCAGTGACCCGGTGTCTCATCAGACTGGCGAATCCATGGAGTCCTAATTCTGTGAACATTGTTGAAGCGCTGCTATACCTTCTGAATCCAAATATGATTCTGCACGCATCATTATATTGGATCCGGAGACGTTCCATTGAGCTTACTCGGTATTGACACCATGTTTCACACGTATACAGGCTAGTGCAGAATGCATTAAATAATGTTTTTTTTTAACATTATTACTGCATCGGAAGAATCTTCGGGCAATCATATTTGACAAAACACTGATACTTCTCCTCTGTCGTTCAATATCACCATCATCCGAGAGGTCTTCAGTGATGATGTGTCCCAAGTATTTTACATTCGTGGATGTGCTTATGGTTTCCTCGTTAAGTTGTACGGGGAGCATCTTCTCGGGATTTTTTCCATGGTGGAATGCAATTAGCTCCGTTTTCTTGGGGTTGTACATCATGTTGTGGTTGTTTGCGTATTCCTCACAGATTTTTAGTAATATTCTCAACCCCTTGATCGATGGAGCTAGGAGAATCATGTCGTCCGCATAGCTAATGTGATTTAGGCACAGATTATTGATACGACAGCCCGCTCTGGTATCCAGGCGATTTGATAATTCGTCCATGTATACATTGAACAGGATTGGGGACATACACCCTCCTAGCCTTACTCCTGATCGCAAGTATATCGGTTGGGAGTATGTACTTGCCCACCGTACAACGTTTTCCTGCTGGGAGTGCCATCGGGATAGTGTGTTGATATACATGGTAGGTATATTCCTAGCTTTCAATTTCTTCCATAAGGATTTATGACAGACCCTGTCGAACGCTTTACTTAGATCTAAGAAACATCCGTAAACAGTAGTTTTTCGTTTTCTGTAAAATTCTATTATTTGCTTTGCGGAGTATATTGCCATATTAGTGGATAATCTGTACTTAAAACCAATCTGGTTGTCTTTAGAAGTGAGTTTACCTTCTATTTCATTTAGAATTACCCCTTTTACCCGTTGCTTTTCTTCCAGAATTGAGTGAACTGTTTTTTGACAAGCGACTTTACGATATCGACCATCTTTGTTTGTTTGGCAGAGCTTTGGCAGTGTTTGAGGGCTCTTTTGAACTCCTTCCTTTTCCGTTTTCTTTCGTCCGCAATGGGGCCATGCGATGGTCTCCCATTTTGATTCCACATCATCAATGCCGATTTGGATTTTTTGTACTATTCCTTGACTTTTTGGATCCACCCGGCAATGTGACAATATGTTTTTGGTTCGCTTTGATTGCTCTCCCGATAAAATACTAATGTATATAAAAATATAAAATTCCAAAGAGTGTGCGTCGAAGATTGAAATCCGCTCACACAATGCTACCATTGCCTCAAATTCGATCACACAGCCCAAAGATGTCTCGCCAGGATGCACCTTCCCATTTGCCCACATTGCACTAAGGAGCACACACTTTCCGAATGTGAAAATAAAGAACAAATGCAAACATGCAACAATTTCTGTATCCAAAATAAAAGGTTTGATATGAATTATTCTACTGAACATAGAGTCGATAGCATAAAACATCTTTACCGGCAAAAGATGCTGAAATTGCTAGAGAGCGCATTGACTATGAATAAATTTTGTATTTTTTTTTATTTCCTCAAACTATAAAAAAAATATGTATTTATTTATGTAACGCACTACATAAAAAAATGTGTATAGAAGAAAAATTAAGTCACTCCATAAGAGATTTCAATTTAATTTGTACTGAAAAAGGATTTAATCTATTTCATATAAATATTAGAAGCATTAAAAAAAAACCAAGAAGAATTAACAATATCATTAAAAGAATTAAAATTTTTCCCAGACCTGATTGTGTTGTCAGAAAAACATTCTGCCGTTGAATTGAATTACTCTATTATAAGATTAATAATTAAGGTTATTCTAAAAAAAGCCATCTACATTTTCTACGGAAAAAATCTTTTCAATATTCAAAATAGAAAATATATATAAAAATATTCAATACTACAAACTTTCAAAGAAATACAGCTTTCAATTTATCTGCAAGATATCAAAACAATATTAAAATACCAAGCACTTCTAAAATCACCATCTGTATCTTGATATAAATTATTTCAACAAACTCCCATTAAAACTAAAAATTATCGATAATAAACGTAAATTTCAAATTAAATTAAATAAACTAAAAATTTTAACAAAACAAAAAAACGACTTAAAAATGCACTAAAAAGTAAAAATAAAAATTCGTATTCTTCTACAACTTAATAATCAACTTACTTTTTTGTAAGGTCGTTTTTTTTTTACATGAGCTCCACACAGGAGGCCCTGAGGAAAATAATGTCCCTCAGGGAAATTATTTTCCTCAGGGCCTATGTCATCTTTGGGGATGCTGTGTGGAGGGTTTTTTTTAAGGAAAGGAAGGAGAGGAGAGGTCTGGGAAGGAAAAGGGTTTAAGGGGTGGGTAGGAATCTAGGGTTCAGTATGTCCTGGTCATCCACCTCCAAGACCTAGACAAACCTCACCCCATGAACCCGGGCACCCCTGCTAAATCACCAAACGTAGCGAACCACTTGGGGTGACCTATGGCAGAGGTGTTGGTTATCCAATAAAGGTTCCCGGGGCGGCGGTACCCATTCCCGCCTCACAAATTGATATGTAGGTACGAATGTTATTTTTGGAGTCAGTCTCAGCCAAGGTAGGTTTGTAACTACATACGTAGTTATAGGTGAGATGTGCTTGTGTCGCACGAGCGACTTGACGAGGCGAGAGGCGAGAGCGAGGCTGCCCTGGGAGTGGAGTCAAGTGAACAGGCCGGGCCGGATACCTTGGCTGTCACCGACTCCAAAAATAACAATCGTACCTACATATTGATGAATAAAAAAGTAAGGTGGTTATTAAGTCAGAAGAATACGAAATTATTTTTTTACTTTTTAGTGCATTTTTTTAAGTCGTTTTTTTGTTAAAATTTTTGTTTATTTTTTGATTTTTAGTGAATCTGAAGTATACTAACTAATTTGTCTGAATATGGGTAGACCTACTAAACGAGCTGCTCATATGAGACAGACAATACTTAAGCATAACGACGTTACGGTAGGTTACTCAAAGATCCGGATGGCCTATAAACGATTCGGCCGAGTGTCTTTAATTTGCTCTTAAGATTGAAGAGTTCCGTTACTTTGTCATGGATCCCATAATCAGAACCTAACCAAACTCTCATCAAACTACCCTTGAAGTACATCCTTTCCAATAGAAAAAAGAATCATCGAAATCGTTTGACGTGATATTGAGTTATTCGTCCATTTATCGCGCACATACTTATTGAAAATTTAAGACTTACATGGTTTTCTCATGGATGCCATTGTCAGAACTAAACCAAATTGAAATGGGACCACACGGGAAGCACCAGCTTTCAAATAAAAAAAGAATCATCAATATCGATTCACCCACTCGAAAGTTCTGAGGTAGCAAACATAAAAATAGTATACAGGGTGTAACAGGACGTACCCGAGGGATTTTAACCATCGATTCCTGATATTATTTGGAGTAAAAAATGTAAATGAAATTTTGGTCTCCGGTAACATTTTTTAAATTATTTTTTCTACAAAAATATGAAAAAATGGTAGGTGTAGGACAGTTGGAGGCGGGGTGCGGGGTTGGTCGATTACTCGGCTGAGTGACCAATGACAACAAGTGGAAGAAATTTTTTTTTGCTTGAATTCGAAGAAAAATTTTTTTTTTTTTTTAAATGTCATAAAAAAAGTCACCGGAGGCCAAAATTGCATTTACATTTTTTAATCCAAATATGCTCACGAATCGCTGGTTAGAATCCCTCGGGTACGTCCTGTTACACCCTATATATTACAGTCGAATTGAGAACCTCCTTCTTTTAGAAGTCGTTTAAAAATTACCTGGAACAACTGTAAGAGTATTTTTGTTATGTATTTTTGGGGTGTTATGCCGTATTGCGCTACCTCCTCCTTTAGCCAACGTTTCGGACAGCGTTACAGAGTCCATCATCAGAGCAGATGTGTTCCTAACTGTAAGAGTACTTTATTATTAATATTTCTTTTTATATCGTTTAAATCTGTGTATTGATATATCTCAAGTTTCTCTTATCTATTGTTATTAGTTGCAAGTTGCAATATTATTATTCACTTACTCAAATTTAATCACTCACCAAACACAAGAGCCTTGTCTTTTTATGGTGAGAAAAGGTTTTTATTGTAATCATATTACAAATCTGTTTAACATATTCAAAATATGCATAGTAGAGAACTCCAGTCCAATTTTTTGATTTTTTTAATGACCTTCTAACTTAAATAACTGCAATTTTTTAGAGTTAATTTTAATAGTTAAAATAATTGTCAAAGTTTTAATTTTTCAAGATCCCCGAAAACCACCGCATGTGTAATGAATCGTATGACATCATCACTCCTGAAAAGTTATTTTTATTTTGAACAGGTGTTTGTATGATAATTATACGAAAGAAAGATGATACTCTTCGATAAGTTAAAACATTATTTAGATTGAATTATTTATTTATTTATTTCGCTAATAAAACTAAATGGATAACATTTGGACGACTACATCACTCTGAATCAGTGCTACAGTTAAATGGTTGCAACGTCGAAAAGGTGGAAAGATTTAGATACCTCGGCAGTACTCTTACGGAGACTCTTGACCCAGATGTAGAGGTTAGATGCAGAATTGAAGCAGCAAGAACTGCGTTCATTAAAATGAAATCCCTCTTCTGCAATGACAATATCAGCTTAAAACTAAGACAGAGAATGCTAAAATGTTATGTGTGGTCGGTCTTGCTCTATGGATGTGAAACATGGACCTTGAAAGTAAATACCATGAACATGTTAGAGGCTTTTGAAATGTGGCTTCACCGGAGAATGCTCAAGGTCCCATGGACCGACATGATCACCGACACAGAAATTCTCAGGCGGGCTAGAGCAGATAGAGAACTGCTTACATTGATAAAAGTCAGGAAAGTTTCATATCTGGGTCATATACTTCCAGGGGAGAAGTATCACTTGCTCCATTTAATATTGAAAGGCAAGATAGAGGGTCGCCTAGGGCCTGGTAGGAGACAAATGTCTTGGCTGCGTAATATACGAGAGTGGACCGGCTTTAGAAGTGTGGAGGAGCTATTCCGGGCAGCTTAAGACAGAGAGACATTCTCAAGAGTGTTCGCCAACGTCGGGGGGACCTGATACCGCACACAAAGAAGAAGATTTATTTATTATATTATATTTATTATATTATTATACTTTTCAATATTATTACGGGAGTGTGGTATAGAAATTGTTTGAAATTATTATTATTTATTATTATTTTTTTAGCTTTTAAAATCAATATATTTTTTTTTTAGATTAACTCCACACAGGAGGCCCTGAGAAAAATAATTTCCCTCAGGGCCTATGTCATCTGGGATGCTGTGTGGAGGGTCTTTTTGAGGAGAGGAAGGAATGAACATTGGTCTTGAAGAGACCCACAATGTAGGAAGGATTAAACACAGAGGCCGGCAAATCATTCCACAGCCGAGCTGTTGAACACAAGAACGAGTCGAAGAATCGACCTGCTCTCATGTGACAAATGTCAACTGTGTACAAATGTTGGGCACGCGTTTGGCGTGTTTCCCGACTATGCACCGGTGCCGAAGGGATCAATGATGCTGGTTCCTCTGAGCATCTTCCATTGTAATACCGGTAGAACAAGGATAGCATTCCCACCCGATGCCTGTGCTCTAAAGATTGCAATCCGTCTGTTAAGATGGGAGAATCTATCAAACGGACTGCCCGTTTCTGCACAGAGTCGAGGGTATTTTTCAGGTATTTTGAAGCTCCAGACCAGAGGTGGCAGCCAAATTCAACCGTGGGGCGCACTTGTGATTTGTACAGGGTTAGCAATTGTGTACTATTACAGTATCTGCGGGCCCTGTACAGTACGCCCAGTTTTTGGGAGGCTAACTTTACTCTGGCTTCGATGGAGCCCCCATACCTGAGCTGGTCACTTAGGGTTACACCAAGCATGTCAATGGAGGGCCTGTTCGGAAGATTGCTTCCGTTGAAAGAGACTAGATTTTCATTGCGATCCCTTTTAGACGTAATCAGACAAGATTGGGTCTTTGAAACATTAAATTCGACGATAAATAATGTAGCATATTATACAAATTTTTTATTCAGTTTAAAAATATTTTAAATAATAGAGATAAACTAATAGAGATACCTCTATTTTTGATAATGAATTATTTAGGCTTAAATATCGTTTCAATAAACACAACTATCGTTGCTCCACATTTGCACTACTGCTCTACGATGTTATATTTGTCCAATGAAGGAAATTTGAACAAACTAGAAGTTATATAAAACAAAGCCATGAGATGTATACTGGGGAAAGGCAAATACGCAAGGATTAATCAAATGAGAGGGGAGCTAAATTGGATTCCAATAAAAAGAGACTGTCTTAATTTTTGTGCATAAAATTATTAAAAACCAAATGCCAAAATATTTTAAGAATGAAATTGTTTTTAATAGAGACGTTCATAATTACGAAACAAGAAATATAAACAGAGCTCGATTACCACAAATGAAGAAATCAAAATCACAGAACTGCCTAATGTACAGAGGACTGACTAAAGATGTATGATGAAATGCCTGAATGTATGAAGAATGAAGAAAGAATCAATGTATTTAAAAAGAAAAGTTATGCTAACTGTAAAAATATATAAATTTATCAAATAAAATGTAACTTTGTGCTTATTAGTTTATATTCATGTAGTATAAACTTACTCAATAAAAAAATAAAAAAACAACTAAATCTCAACATGATATGTTGTTAATACTGATGGCTTTTATCATACCTACATAATTAAAGATTTCAATATAATGACTGGTGACGCGTGACGTCAGCACCAACCATTCAATAATACCAACTTTACAAATTTTAAAAATTTCTGAAGGTTGAAGGTTGGCAAGCATCAGCAAAAAAGTACAGAGTAGTAATTTTAGTAGAATTTTCTGGGAAAAGTGGTTAGAATTATCATTGATAATGGGACGGCCGGCGTAGTCCAGCGGTAAGGCTCTTGACTCGCACACCGAAGGTCGCGGGATCGAATCCCGGTGTGGCAAATAAATTTTATTTGAATGAAATAAAACAATAACTTGGTTTGTAACCACGATTTATTAATTTTCATAATATCGACCGGTTTCGCTCTACTCAAGCATCTTCAGGGCATAAAATTAAACTGATCAAAAATACACATAGTGTGAGCTTATAAAGATAAAGAAAGAGACAAAACATAATACAAAGGAACAGTGACAGAGACGGGTGATGTTTAATGAATTACCATATTATATATTCAGGGACAAATCGTCATTTGAACAGGTGATAAAGGGATTAAGTGATTAAGGGTTTTTACTAGTTTATGGGGAATATCCCTACTATCGGGCTGTTGGACACATTTAGCTGATTATTTCAAGTGATTCTAAATTAATGAGTCTTGAATTTTTTTGTAATCTGAAAAGAATTTATGGTTTTAAGATTTTCACAAGCATTTTCGTTATTTTTTTTTGGGCTGTTATGCCGTGTTGCGCTACCTCCTTCTTTAGCCAACGTTTCGGACATCGTTGCAGTGTCCATCATCAGGGCAGATCCGGTAGATGTGTAATTTTTAGTCGTGAAGTGTGTGCTTATTTACTTCGAAGCGATACCGTGTCGCCAGCACCACTAACTTTCACCAGTACAAAATACTCGTGACAAGCAGTGGCGTCATCGCCGCGGAACGGAATAGAAAGTTCATTAAAACGTGGTATTTATGCTAGCCAGGGGCAAGTCCGTTTGCAAGATGCCGTCGGAAGTGGCTCCATCTCTTAATGAATTCAAAAATTAGAAACCACAATGTTAAGAATTTAAGAAACAGAATTACAATGGTTAAAGCGAATTTAGTCAATATAAATCAAAATGGTTTACCACGAGCTGGCATTACTGTATACTTAGACATGGTTTTTTGCTCTATTAATATTAAATGAAATTTTACTAGAATTAGAATTACACTGGTTAAAGCGAATTTAGTTAATATAAAGTGTTACCACAAAATGGTTTACCACGAGCTGGCATTACTGTATACTTAGACATGTTTTTTTGCGTTAAGCTTTGGTGTAGCCGTCAATCACCGGATACCAAGAGCTATTGAGCTTAGCTCCGTCGTCTCTATTAATATTAAAAGGATTTTTGTATATTTCAATTGCCTCCGTAATTAGGCGTGCTCTATAACTTTTGGGTCTTCCTAAGACCTCAGGAACAAATCCAAAGTAATGGCCGGTTTCGATTAAGTGCTCAGCGATTGCCGATTTATCAGGGTGGCCGAGTTTGCAAGCACGAAAGTGTTCTGCTATCCTTTTGGAGATCGTCCGCTCTGTTTGGCCTACATAAACCTTGTCACATCCGGAACAGCTGAGTTTATACACTCCATCTGCTTCCAGAGGAAACTTAGTCTTTGCAGACCTCAGTAGGTCTTGAATTTTAGTTGTGGCACCGAAGACAGTCTTAACCAACCATTGAAAGTTAACCATTGTAATTTTATTTTATTATTATTTTTTTTTTCTTACCATTGTGATTTCTAATTTTAGATTTCATTAAGAGATGGAGCCACTTCCGACGGCATCTCGCAAACGGACTTGCCCCTGGCTAGCATAAATACCACGTTTTAATGAACTTTCTATTCCGTTCCGCGGCGATGACGCCACTGCTTGTCACGAGTATTTTGTGCTGGTGAAAGTTAGTGGTGCTGGCGACACGGTATCGCTTCGAATTAAATTAGCACACACTTCACGACTAAAAATTACACATCTACCGGATCTGCCGGATCTGACCTGATGATGGACACTGCAACGATGTCCGAAACGTTGGCTAAAGAAGGAGGTAGCGCAACACGGCATAACATCCCAAAAACAAATAACGGAAAAAACAATTTATGTGTTAAAGAAAAGTTTAAAATAAGCATAACTTTGATCTATCCTAACAAAAGAAAGCATTTTGACGACCAGACTGCATTTGTAACAGTTTGAAATTGCAAAGCACCCAGTCATTAAGTCGGTTGCCAAAAATTCGAATTGATTTTTAATTCCTAATTGAAAAGATGAATTAGAACAAATGACTCCTGCAAACAAATGAAGGAATCCTGCATTCTTCTGTTGCATAAAACATACTATGGGCAAGCTAATTTATCAAACAGTTCCAAATAGGAAGTCAGAGGGTCTGGACGTTTGTTTCGACGTGGAAGACACTTGCTACAGTGGATTGCTATTGACCTGTGTAATACTTCGTTAGATTTGAGTTTAATAAATTATTATTGATTTATTATTCAATATTTTGTTCAATTTGAACTGGCGCCCACCCTTGTAGTAATTTTCACATAGTGATGTTCTTTTAAAGAATATTTGATTTTATTTTAAAAACGTGACAAGCTATAGATTGATTTTATTAGTTTCTAACTAATTAGTTTATTTTAGTCTAAACATGGCCCTGATTTTAAAATATTAGAATAATATTATTTTGTTTATGAATTAGAGTCTCACGTTCTGGTTTCGTTATTATTGAATAATATAATTTTATTGTTGTGACACGATTCTTTTTATTTTATCTATTAATGGCTTATTATATATTAATATTTATCATTATGCCAGGTAGAAGTACTCTTTCCAACTTAATTATTTATGAAAATTTTATAATCAATGCTTTTAAAGAAAAAAAAACAAGTAGACTCTTTCTATACTGATTTTAGTAAAGCTTTTGATTCAGTTTCCCATAAAATTCTCATTTGGAAATTAGAAAAACTTGGTATACGTCGTAATATATTAAACTGGTTTGAAAGCTATCTTACTGGAAGACAACAAATTGTTAGAATAAAATCCTCCCTGTCGGAAAAAAAATATGCAACAAGTGGAGTTCCACAGGGTTCACACCTTGGCCCAATATCATTTATCTTGTTTATAAATGATCTTACAAAAATATTTCATGATGTATTTATCTTACTTTGCTGATGACCTCAAAATTTTTAGAATTATTAAAAATATTTACCAATGCAACATTCTTCAAGATAATATCAACAAATTGTTAATTTGGTGTAATGAAAATAGACTTTACTTAAATATCTCAAAATGCCAAGTGGTTAGATTGTCTTGATTAAAAAATCCAGTGATCTTTAATTGCAACATTGATAACAATACTCTCGAAACATTAACGCAAATTAAAGACTTGGGCATCACTTTTCAATCAAATCTTTCATTTGTTAACCATATAACAGAAATCTCTAATAAGGGCTTAAAAATGTTGGGATTTATAACTAGGCTAACTAGAAATTTTAACAAATAAAGTGTATTAAACTGTTGCATTTTGCCTATGTTAGAAGTCAACTTGAGTACAATTCTCCCGTCTGGATTCCACATTATAGTATACATGTACAAACTGCCAAACCGCCAACAACTTTATCAAAAACATATTTATTTCATCAAATTCTAAATTCAAGGCGTACATCCCAACATTCAATGTCACTCGAATGGGCCTCGTCAGAGGTATCTCGACCGATCTGTCCATTCCAGAAATCCTGTCTTCACTTTCAACCCCCCAACATATCGGCAATCCCATAAAAGCCAGGAGGTTAAATTATAAGAACTCTTCTGAGGGCATCGTTTCCTGGAAGCCCTCCCAATCTGTCATCACATTTGAAGGACAATCTCTTCCCTCCCATATTTTGTAACAGCAATCATCCGTATGGACCTTCTGATTATTCTATTTAATGGTAGAGTGAGAGAATCTCTTCAGGATTGTGGGAATAAACGAATACAGGTTCCAACGTGTGAGGTTTAATTGGTTTAAGTAATAAAAGAATTCATTTCCAAAACAACCAAATCCCAGTATATTTTTATAAAGAACATAACAATGTTGCCCTATTGAGGGGCGGGGTTTCACATCCCCAAAAACATAACAGATTCTGACAATTTAACAGGAACATAATTAAGCAGAAAGAAATGTCGTACCTGCGGACCATGGATCTTTATCTAAATACTTCTACACTGAAGCGACCTCTTAATTTACTTGAAGATAGCGCGTTGATGAACCGCGGGCCATATTCTCACGCAATCTCCAGGATGCAAACCAGTAAAGACTCCCCAGGAAGGCCAGAGAATGAGGACTCCCCGCCAGAGAGTAGGGTCCAAGATCAGCACCAGTGCTCTGGTTGAGCCCCTCGGATAACCACGATTTCCGTCAGCACGCCTCATCAGGAAATGAACGCCAAGTAACCATCCGTCACAAATATGAGCAGCAGTGACCGTACCAGGTCATAAGAACTCTCCCTCGCGACGCTCTTCAATATGCCAGTCGCGATTATATAGGTAATTTACAACATCGTTATACCGTGGACAAATATCGGTCACAATGGCGGCGACCAAACACATTAGAAAACAGCGTTCCGATCACATCAGAAAGGAGCGTTCGCAAAAAATGCATCGATGTGCATCGCGATTAAAATCGTTTTAAACAAACAATTTGTAACAAAGGGATTATCCCATTTTTAAATCCAGAACTATCACTTAAGTGACTAGTCGAATTTGCACCGGCTTCCTGTACGGTGCGAATCCAAAAAGTACCGCCGGAAGTTTTTAAAAATCACGTTGCCAATCGAAAAAAATCCAAAATACGGCGATTCAACAATTAAAGCAAGCGGCCAGGTGAAGGTTTACTAAGTCAGGCTAATAATTATTATGAAGTAATAATTATTATCGTGACAATTTATTTATTTTTCAACTCCTTACCAGTTGAAATGTATACTTATCCCACCACTCAATGTTACAATTGCTTTCGTTTTGGTCATACCAAAGTTGCATGCAGATCCCCTCCCAGATGTTTCAAATGTGGATAAAACCACACGGCTGACCAACGTTCTTCTCTCTCTTCACCTAAATGTTTTAACTGCTCAGGTGCTCATTCCGCCATTAACTCTTCTTGTCCGGAACAATCTCGCCAAAAAAATATAAAAATTTCTATGGCCTCTGAGAACTTGTCTTTTCTGCAGGCTTTTAAACTATTCCCGCCTGTCAAAAAATCATTTGCTGGGGTTTTATCCAGTAACTCTTCATCCAACCCACCCGCCTCCTCCTCAACATCTTCTCATTCAACTAAATTCACATACAAAAACCCTATCTCAAAACCGGTTCCTGGATACGATCAGTGGATACGCGCCATAAATATATTTAAATACATTTGGGCATTAATTTCTTTTAAATTAATAATTTATGCTATGGGCCCATGGGGGCGCCATCTATGGTTTTTGTATTATATTGAATTTACCTATGTGACATTTAAATTCAGTATATTCATGCATTTTCTTACCTCTGTGGAGCAAGCAAATACTTCCGACGTGAGTGTTAGTGAAAGCCAAGAGATGTCACTCCTAGTCACGCATAATCGAATAATTCACCCAGAATTGAATTATTGTTGTACCTAATATTTTTGGCACGTATTATTAATATGCAAATTTATATAAATAATAAATAAATAAATATATATTACATAAATACCTGTACCTGTCACACTTAATCATAAACACGTAAACACCTCAGCACAGGTTCTCCTAGTGAGGTGTTCACGAAACATACAATATTACCAACCAACAGTTTCACCTTCTCAAACCTACCTAACACACAACATAATGAAATGTAATATTAATATATAAAAATGTTTTCAAAATATATCACATATGTAAAAATGTTAACAATAAGGTGTAAACTGTAATATATAGATATAAATATATAAATATAAATATTAATTGTTGAAACTTCCTTCCTGTGCTAAACACATGTTGAGATGGTGCACTTACCGCATTGGCAAACATCGATATTTTGAATGAAAACTAGTGTCGTTTTGTGCTGGACATCGTACAAGAGCTGCATTCTCTGAGTGAGTATTGTTTTGTTTTCACTTAGGATTTTGGAATTGCTGTGTAAACTGTTTTGTGTCACATGGGGAAGAGTTCAACTTTCCTTAATTTACATAGGGTAGTTTTCCCCCGTGTCAGGGGCTATTTACACGCCCCTACATAGTTAATGGTCCTTTCGTAGCCTGGATTATTCATTCATACATACATTCAATTCGAGATTAAAGCTGATATCACATGGACGTTTGAATTTACGTATTTTTTTTTGGTAAATTTGAAGTACCTCTCATTTTTGGAGAAATATATAGCTGGTCTTGTTTTTTCTTTTGGATGATCTATTTGGATGTTCGCAGAATTGTCGTAATTTTGGATAATTATTCGCAACATTATTATTAATTAATTATTAACATTGTAACATTATTGTAAAATTTTGTGGTAATCTTTTAGCATATATAAAAAATGCCAAGAATTACGGAGGAGGGTTTTGATGAGGCTCAAGACAGATCGCTTATTCTTTTAACCGCAAAAAAGGAAAATCTTTTTTTTCGTATGAACGATCTGTATAATGCCACAAAGAATATATCTAATTTTGAGTCAAGAAATAACGAAGTATTTATGGCTCAGTCAGAGATGATTGATCAAATGCGAAGTTAATTTGAAAATATTATAGATAGCATCAATGAATCACTGACGTCACAAAATAATTCGCGGGAGCCGTGTATGATTAATCTTCCTGCAATAGATCTTCCAACCTTCGATGGTAAGAATGAAAGCTGGCCGAAATTTTTTGAGTCATTTAAAGCCAATATCCATAATAATAGACAGGTAACTGACTCGCAGCGTGTGCAGTACTTAGTCGGAAAACTCACACACGGGGCGTTGAACGTAACCGCAGGTATTGTGCCTTCGGGTGATACATATCGGATCATTTGGGAGAGTTTAGTTAAAAAAATATCAAGATAAACGTGCACTAGGAACACATTATTTAAATAATATTCTCGATGCGAAAAACTGCACAAATACATCTGCCAGTCTCAATTCTTTCATTGAAAGATATTCTTCGTCAGTGTCGGCATTAAAGCAGTAAGGTATTGATGATTTTATTTTGTTTCACTGCGCGGTAAGAAAAATTGATTCACAGACGGCTCAGAACTTTGAGCTGACAGTTCGTAATAAAGACATTCCTTCTTATAATGAGTTAGTTTCGTTTGTACAAGATCAAGTAAAGATTTTAGAACGAACGAGTAACTCGCATGGTGTCGTAAATAAAACGCATCCCATTTCGTCCTCCCCATCAAATAATACTTAATCGTTGGTCGCGAGTAATGCGAATATTCCGCGCTTCCCAGCTCCGCCGAAAGGATGTATTCTGTGTAACAAAACTGATCATTTAGTCAACGTTTGCTCAAAGTTTAAATGTATGAGTTCCCCACAGGCTCAATTTGAATTTATAAAATCGAAAAATGCCTGTGTAAATTGCCTTAGTGGTTCACATACAATCAAGTCATGCAAATCGGGGTTAGTTTGTGATTTGTGCAATAAACGTCATCATACATTCTTACATTTCAGCAGTGTGAATAATATGAAAACCAATACTCATGTACATACGTCGCAAGGACCTACCAGTGAAGAACCGTCAGTCCCTTCTCCAGTGTCATCCAGCATCAATGAAACTGGTATTGGTGATAAGCAAGTGGAGGGGACCGCGAATGTCAATCCTTCGTGTTCGCTTTCTGCCAAAGTAACACCGAACTCTTCTATTTTACTTTCGACCGCACAAGTATACGCGAAGCTTAAAAACGGAAATAAAGTTATTGTTCGGTGCCTAGTTGGTGCCAAAATAATTTGATTACGGTCGATTGTTGGAAGACGCTGAATTTACCAATAATTCCTTTGAGTAATTCATTTGTCAAAGGAATTGGATCAACGTCTCGACCAATTTTCGGTTACGTGTATTTGGACATGGAGTCCCGCGTATACCCAGAGAATAAATATAATATACATGCGCTTGTCGTTGACAGTATCACCGACCAATTACCTAATCACTATATAGCCAAGGGTGACATGAGGTATTTAGAGGGCATACCTCTCGCGGACTTAACGTGGAATATTCCTGGATACGTGGATGTCGTCATAGGTGCACAATTGTTCCCATATATTTATTTAGGGAGCAGGGTTGAATCGGGTACTAGTGCACCCCCCGCGTTATCGACCGCTTTCGGTTTCGTGTTGATGGGTGATTACCCCAATAATGTGCCAACACAAACACATCATTTTCGGCACTCGCACTGAATGATTTAGTGTAAAAATTTTGGCTGTTAGAAGAGATACCTAATATAAAATTTCTAAGTCCGTAGGAGACAGAATGTGAGAATCTCTTTACTTCATCGATTTCTCGCACTGATGATGGTAGATATTCTGATGCTTTACCTTTCTGTAAAGATCCAAGACAATTGGGTAATTCTCGTAATGATGCCCAACGCCGATTTTTGGCATTGGAGCGAAAATTTAAACATTCCCCTGCTTTGCAGGAGAATTATTGAAATAATTAATTAATTATTAAATAATTATTTAAAAATGTAAAAAATATTATATAGTTACTAAATAAAAAAAAAAAAAAAATTAAAAAAAAAATTAAAAAAATTACCTATCAGAAGTCTCAGAATCTGATATCACAGAAGATGGATATTACATCCCACATCATGCTGTCACTCGTCCAGACAAACCAATGCCTCGTATTGTGCTCGATGCTAGTGCTAAAACTCACACAGGGCTGTCACTGAATGACATTATTCATACTGGTCCCAATTTGCAAGCCGATTTGTTTCTGCTTTTGCTTGACTTTCGTCTTTTTCCCATCGCTATGACTGCGGATATAAAGCAAATGTATTTACAGATTGAAGTTCCTCGCAAGCATCGTAGATACCTGATTTCGATTCTCGAATAATGGTCTCATATGAACTTTTCATTTCAATCGAGTTCCTTTCGGCTTGACGGTAAGACCATACTTAGCAATGCGGACGGTTCGCCAGTTGGCCCAGGATATGAGACCACATTACCCGGACGCTGCCAAAGTGGCAGAGTCCAAGCTGTATACCTGGTCTATTCTATTGCAGATGAGCCCAGCGCCATACGTCTTTCTCGAGAATTCTTCTTCTTTGCGTGCCGTATCAGGTCCCCCCGACGTTGGCGATCACTCTTGAGAATGTCTCTCTGTCTTGCGCTGCCCGGAATAGCTCCTCCACACTTCTAATGCCGGTCCACTCTCGTATATTACGCAGCCAAGACATTTGTCTCCTACCAGGCCCACGGCGACCCTCTATCTTGCCTTTCAATATCAAATGAAGCAAGTGATACTTCTCCCCTCGAAGTATATGACCCAGATATGAAATTTTCCTGATTTTTATTAATGTAAGCAGTTCTCTATCTGCTCTAGCCCGCCTGAGAATTTCTGTATTGTTGATTATGTCGGTCCATGGGACCTTGAGCATTCTCCGGTGAAGCCACATTTCAAAAGCCTCTAACCTGTTCATGGTATTTACTTTCAAGGTCCATGTTTCACATCCATAGAGCAAGACCGACCACACATAACATTTTAGCATTCTCTGCCTTAGTTTTAAGCTGATATTGTCATTGCAGAAGAGGGATTTCATTTTATTGAACGCAGTTCTTGCTGCTTCAATTCTGCATCTAACCTCCACATCTGGGTCAAGAGTCTCCGTGAGAATACTGCCGAGGTATCTAAATCTTTCCACCTTTTCGACATTGCAACCATTTAACAGTATCACTGATTCAGAGTGATCTAGTCGTCCAAATGTCATCCATTTAGTTTTATTGACGTTGATTGTTAGGCCCAGTTGCTCACCAGCATTATTAACAAGATTTAATAGGTCTTGGAGGTCATCGATACAGTCAGCTAGTAATACAGTATCATCTGCGTATCTTATGTTATTAATGACAACTCCGTTGATCTTCAGACCCTTATCAGTATTACTTAGGGCTCTTTTAAAGACATTTGGAATAGAGATTAAACAATAGTGGCGACAGGATACAGCCTTGTCGTACTCCACGCTGAATGGCAATTGCATTAGATCTCTCATTCCCATGTCTTATTTCTGCTGTTTGGAACCAATACAGGTTTTTAATGAAATTCTGGTCTTTGGTGTCAACGTTACAATCCGCAAGCATTTTCATTAGGTCAGCATGTTTTACCCTGTCAAATGCCTTTTCGTAGTCAATAAAACAGGCAAAGACTTCCTTTCTTTGGTCACGACACTTTTGCAATAGTACGTCGATAGACAATAATGCTTCAAGCGTCCCGAACGCATTTCTGAAGCCAAACTGAGTAATAATAAATTTATAATAATAAATTTGGACAACTTATACAGCGCTGTTTTTGCGAAAAATCGCCTCAAGAGTGTCATCCAAGTCCTGCTCGCACTTATTGCGTATCCTGGCATGTATTATTTTAAGGAATAATTTAAGGACATGACTCATCAGGCTTATTAATCGATGGTCACTGCACTTCTTAGGGTATTGTTTTTTAGGCAATGTCACGAAAGTGGATTTTAGCCAATCTTGGGGTATATTCCCTGTGTCATATATAGAGTTAAATAACCTCAACAGTTAGTCAAAATTTTCATCATTAAAGAGCTTCAACACCTCAACTGGAATATCGTCTGGTCCGCACGCTATTGTCTGAAGTCTTTATCGCATGAAGAATTTCTGATTTTAAAATCGATGGTCCATGCAATTGATCATTAGGAATATTAATATCCGGTCTAATATCTTTGAATGTATCATGAATATACTTTTCCCATGTTTGTAGAATATCTTTTTCATCCAATATTAATTTATTGGAATCGTCAACTAAACATGATGGAGTAATTCTTCTATAATTGCCCGTAATTTCCTTCAATTTTTTGTGAAGTTTGAATGCATTGTGACTGTTATATTGTGTTGAATATAATAACACGATTGTAATTGGAATATCATTTATTAAACCAGCCGTGCTGACTGACAGTTGACAAGTGCAAAAGACAACCTATGAAAGTAGTCATAGACAATAATATAAGATCATAGATACTCATACCAACATCCCTCTTTTCCTAATAAAGAAAAACAAGTATAACAACAGAAACAATACATATATAAAATTTTATCTTTACATTATTCGTGACATATTAATACACCATACAAGTGAAATACAATGAACAAAATTAATTATAATCAGATGGATTATATCTATCAGGTATATTGACAGTTCTGCCCGAACGGGTTCAAATGCTTGTCTCATTGCTTGCCATCTCATTAGAAGTTATAGGACCAGAATAACGTACACCTTCCTTCGATGAACTATTTCGATTACGCGGTGCTGATGATTCCTGAAGTGACCTGTCTAAATTCAAGTGTTTCCTATTCCTGCGGTATCTTGAACCATCAGGAGTTTCCACGATAGACCTTGGGCATCCCTTAACAATTTCTACTACAGTAGCTGGCGACCATGAACTTGACACATTTTTTTTTAAATACTACTCTGTCGCCTATCTTCAACTCAGACAAGTTCTGAACCTTTTTGTCAAAATATTTTTTCATTTTGATTTGACGATCCTTAAATTGATTTTCATATTCTTCAAAGCGTACAACTATTGGTTTAAGTTGACTGGATGTTACTGGCAGATTACATCTAAGTTGACGTGACATTGAAAGACTTGCAGGGGATGGAAAATTATTTTTTGGACTATTTCTATAATGTAGCATAGCAAGATATGGATCGGTTTTGGATTCAAGGCATTTTCTTAAAATATTCTTCACTATTTTTACAGAACTTTCCGCTTGCCCATTAGACTGAGGATAGTTTGGACTGGTGGTGATATGTTCAATATCCCACTCATATAAAAAGTTTTTAAAAATGGCTGATTGAAATGGTGGCCCATTGTCACTTACAAGCGTTAACGGTATCCCATGACGTGAAAATATTGATTTCAAATGTGTGACGACAGTTTCCGCATTATAATTGTACAACACTGAATTTTCAATGTATTTCGAATAATAATCCGTAACAATGAGATAATTTGTGTTGTTGAAATGCATTAAATCTACACCTACCTTTTCCCAGGGAAAATTAGTGATATCATGTGGCAAAAGAGGTTGTGGTGAGTTATTAGGTTTAAATTTAGTACAAATCTGACATTGATCTACAACATTTTGGATATCCGAGTTAATATTCGGCCAAAAAATCATATTTCTGACTAGACTTTTGGCTTTCGACATACCTAAGTGACCTTTGTGTATATCTTTTAAAATTTCCGGACGTAGAATTGATGGTATAATTAAACTAGGTCCCTTAAATACCAGATCGTTGACGACATGAATCTCTGCCTGAAAATTCCAATATGGTTTAACGCAAGGTTCAATTTATTTTTACTTGATGGCCAACCAGTTTTATAATAATTCATTAAAGTTAATAACGATTGGTCTTGTTTCGTCGCCTTAGTGATTAATTTCAGTTTTTCTTCCGAAACGGCCAGACTTGACATCAATAAATTGATATGGATGTCAATTTCATTTTCTGTATCCGTTACTTCTGTATCAGGTAACGGTGCTCTAGATAACGTGTCGGCAATATACATAAATTTACCAGGTACATACTTGACGTCTAAGTGATAGCATTGAAGAGACATCATCATTCGTTGTAGCCTTGCGGGAACTTCAGAAAGTGATTTTTTAAAAAGTGTCACCAAAGGTTTATGATCCGTTTCCACGTCTACAATGTGACTATAGATATATTGATGGAATTTTTGACACCCGAATAAAATGGCGTATAATTCCTTCTCTATTTGCGCATAATTTTGCTGACTGGACGTTAATGTTTTTGATGCATAAGCAATCGGTCTATTTTCGTGCATAATGACTGCGCCAACTGCGCTCTGTGAAGAATCTACGGACAATTTTAGCGGTTTTTTAATATCAAAGTTAATAAGTACTGGATACGAACTTATAATTTTCTTTAAATTGGCAAAAGACTCATCGTGATTGGCATCCCACAACCAACTGACGTCTTTTTTTAGTAAAGTCCTTAAAATTTCTGTTTCTTTTGACAAATTTTTAATAAAAGATCCCAAGTAATTAATCATACCTAAAAAGCGTTGTAAGTCTTTCTTACAAGTGGGAGTTGGTAACTCGAGGATAGCTCTAACCTTTGACTCATCTGGCCTGATCCCTCGACTGTTAAAAATATGACCGAGAAATGTTACCTCCTGTAAGCCAAAGTGACATTTATTTAGGTTGAATTTTAAATTGACTTCTCTGGCTCTTTTAAAAACACTTTCTAATCTACGTTTATGAGACTCTAGGTTCTCACCCCAAACTAAAATGTCGTCAACGAAAACTATCACCACTTCTAAATCCGCAAATATTTCCGTCATTATCCTGGAGAAAAATTCGGGGGCGGAATTTATTCCACACGGAAGTTTTAAAAATTTGTACCTGCCAAAAGGTGTTTGGAAAGTGCACAAATCCGAACTTTCTTCATCTAAAGGTATCATCCAAAATCCTGAGAATGCATCTAAATTTGAGAAATAATTTGCTCCTTTAATTTTAAATCTAATCTCGTCCATCGAAGGTGTTGGATAATGTGTTCTGCAAATGGCCCTATTTAAATTTCGCGGGTCTAAATAAATTAGTAACTGTGAATTTTTTTTCTCTACGATAACAATAGAACTCACCCACGGTGTTGGTTTTGTAACCTTGACAATGACCTTCATTTCCTCCATTCTATCTAATTCTTTTTTTAATTTATCATGCAGCTTGAATGGAATCTTTCTTGGTGCATCAATTTTGGGTTGAACATCTGCTCGAACTGATAGATGACATTCATGAGTCAAGCATCCGAGACCCTGAAAAACATCATTAAATTTCTTTACTAAGTTGTTCGTGTTATACATCGAAAAATCATCGTTGGGAATATTTTCAGAATCATTCGTGTTTGAGTACACACGTTTTATTATTCCCATCGCATGACAGGTAGTTAGCCCTAATATAGTTTGGCATGATTTCAATTCAGTGATTACAAAGGAAATGGACATATTTTTATCATTATCATAAAAACAATTTAACTTACACATTCCTTTTGTAGGAATATGTGTACCGCCGAAAGAATTTATTTTGAATGCTGTTTCTGTGATATTTTTTTCAGATAAACCAAGTTTTTTAAAATTTGTAAAAGACATAACATTTATATTGGCACCCGTATCTATAAGACATGAAGTTATAACATTGTTTATTCTTAAATTAATGTGCCATGAATTCAATGTTGCATTTATATTGTTGCAATTTAGTGTGTCAATTGTATAGTCGTGGTTGAGTACCTCACTTTGTGACAAAGTATTAACATTAATTTTCCTACCTTTCAATTTCCTATTAAAACAACATTTCGAATAATGACCAATCTTGAGACAATTAAAGCATTTAGCTGATGACGCTGGACAGCTTGTGCGGTGAATTTGTCCACATTTGGTACAGACTCTGCCCTTACTTCCGGATTGACTTCTGTATTGACTTCCGGATAGACTGCTCGGACTCCCGGATCTTCTGGATTGACTGCTCGGACTTCCAGATTGACTTCTGTATTGATTTCCGGATAGACTGCTCAGACTTCCGGATCTTCTAGATTGACTTGTAGCTGATAACGAAGATGAAGACGGACTTCTTTGAACTTGAATATTCTCCTCAATACTTCTTGTGTTTTCCCTCGATACAACAATCGCTTTTGATAAAATAATCACCTTTTCCAAGTTTAAAGACGGTTCTTGTAAAAGTCTTTCCTTCAAGTAGTAGAGGTTTCGGTTCAGGTTACATATAAATATATCCTTTATTAAAGATGACTGTAGGTTACCGAAATCACAAGTTTGGCTGAGATTTTGTAATTTATTTATTTATTTATTTATTTATTTATTTAATACAAACGGCATAAGTATGCCATAAACATTAATTACATGTCACAAATTCATATTCAAAATATTAGTAATGGTAAAACAGTGTATGTGTAACAGTTAATTGTGACGATACATTGTGAAGTGACACCAGAGATACATTTACATGCAAAAATCTATAATACAAATAAAATTAATAGTCATTAAAAAAATATGATAGCATAGCCGTCTTGTACCTATGTTCCGTGCAGTTAAATAGATCTATCACATCAGCATATCTATTAGTAACTTCATGCAACCTAGGTAAAAGTGAGTGTTTCGTATACTCAGTCCGATTATTGTTACATTTAAAAAGGATTTTAGAACGAGTAGTTCTCGTGGGAATATGAAATTCAATGAGCTTAGTTAGATCAGGACTGTCTATTCTACCATTTACAATTTTGAACATTAATATTAAGTCGGATATAATTCTTCGATCTGACAGTCTTAGTAAATTTAATTCTTTCATCAAGTAATTATAATTTATGTTTTCAATGGGAATACCGAGGTTAAAATTAATGTGTCTTAAGAATTTGTGTTGAATTTTTTCGATTGAATCTGAATGTATTTTAAAATGGGGGGACCAGATCGAGGAGTTATATTCGACTTGACTACGTACTAAGGATGTATACAAAATTTTTAAAGTTGAAATATTCTTGAAACCTCTGGAATTTCTAAGAACGAAGCCAAGCATTTTGATACCTTTATTATATATTGAGTTTATATGGGATATGAAGTTTAATTTAGAGTCGAAAATTATGCCCAAGTCACTAATTTCTGCGACAGAGGTAAGGGTAGAGTTGTTAAGTTCATAAAGATGAATAATTGGTTGACTTATTCTGTAAAAACTTATTGAATAACACTTATTTATGTTCAGATAAAGTTTGTTAAAAGAGCACCAACTAATTAATTTGTTTAAATTATTTTGTAGACAGGCACAATCTTCAGCGGTTTTGATGATTTTAAATATTTTTAAATCATCTGCAAAAAGCAATACATCCACATCTTTATCAAATATGTCAACAATATCATTTATGAACAGTAAAAACAAAATTGGGCCTAAATGGGACCCTTGAGGTACACCACTGGTAGCTATAAATTGATTGGAATAAAACAAATTAATTTTTACAAGTAGAACTCTATCAGATAGATAGCTTGCAAACCAGTCTAAAAGTTTTCCGTCAATACCGAGCTTACGTAGTTTAACCAGTAGAATTTTATGGCACACTTTGTCAAAGGCCTTGATAAAATCTGTGTATATGGAATCGACTTGAGTTTTGTTAGCTAATGCATTTGATATAAAGTTTTCATATAATGAGAGATTTGTCAGAGTTGACCTGCCAGACAAAAATCCATGTTGATTTGGAACAATGAGACGGTTAATATATGGGGAAATTTTATCAAGAAGTAATTTTTCAAAAAGTTTCGGAATTATAGATAGCTTACATATAGGTCTATAGTTAGTGACATCACTTTTATTACCCTTTTTTAGTATAGGCGTTAGATAACAACGTTTCCAAATGTCCGGGAAGCAACCTGTATCAAGCGATTGATTAAACAAAAGACAAATCGGCTCAGCCAGTGAAGCAATGCAATTTATGAGAATATTGGGGTGCACGTTATCAGGTCCGGCCTTTTTGTTTTTGTCTAGAGATTTAATTTTAGATTAAACATCGTTTATATTGATGTGTACAGCAGGGATATGCATGCTCTCAATAAGGGAAGGTGGTGGTATGTAATTTTCTGGGATATCTTCGTCATATACACTTTTGAAGTAATCAGCAAAATAGTTAACCTTAACTTTCATATCAGTGCTACTCTTATCTTTGAAGTGCATTGAAATGGGTAAACCTTGTTTGTTTTTTCTAAGAGAGTTTACATGTGTGAAAAAGTTTTGTATATTAGAGGGTATAGATTTTTCGATTCCATTTATATAATTATAATATGATTTTTTTGACAGTTTTTTACATTGAGTTCTGTAATTGTGAAATAACTTATAGTCATTAAGGGATTTAGATTCTTTAAAGTTTTTGTGTGCAGTTTTTTTGCAAATAATCAGGTTGATTAACTCGCTGTTGAACCATTTCGGGAACTTCGCTTCTTTGAAATGTGAAAGTGGTACATAGTTTTCAATGGCACTGTTGATAATTGTGTAAAAAATTTCAAGATTGTAGTTAATATTATTGTTGAGGTGAAGAAATGACCAGTCTTCATTTGTAAGATATTGGTTCATATTAGGATAGTCAGCTTTGGAAAAATTATAAGTAAAGTTAGGAAGAATAGTTGTGTCGTCTGGTGAGTTATTCATCAAGATGGTTATGCTTAAAGCGGGGTGGTGGGAGTCTAGGGGGAGGAGCTCGTCAACTGATTTAACAATGTGAATTGAGAGATCACTACAGAACACTAAATCCAGCAGCCGGTTATTGGTATTGTAGACTTGATTGACTTGATGTAGAGCGAGTAAGTTCGTCATATCTATTATTTCACGAGCATTTTCTGGTAGGCTTAAGTTGTTATAAGAGTTTTTATTCATCCAATCAATGCTAGGGGTATTATAGTCACCAAATAAAATTGTTCTGGCATCAGGGTATTTATTTTTAAAGGTTTCGAGGTCATCAATGTGGTTTCGGTAGACTGTGATGTTGGATCCAGGAGGAATGTAGACACATCCCAGTAAAATTTTACTTGATTTAGTTTTTAGTAATACAAATACCTGTTCTACGTCTAGATGTTTGCAAATTAATCGAGTGGATGGCAGTGATTTTTTGACGGATATGAGAACTCCTCCTCCTCTGGTTTTATTGCTGGTGGCTGGATTCCTGTCAAGGCGGTAGGTGTTATAAGATGAGAATCCAAGTTCCTCGGTGTGAATATCAGGATCAAGCCAGGTTTCAGTAAGGAGAAATACATCTACGTTTTGAAGTAAAGGAATAGAAGTTTGCAACTCTAAGAGTTTGGTTCGGCAGCCGCGGATGTTTTGGCCGTATCCATTGATGTGTTTGAGTTTTTTGGATTTTTCTTAACTATTGTCGGCTTGCTGTTGATATATTTGATTGTTAGTCCAACTTCTCCTCCCTGTATCCTACTTTCCATTGATTGACGTAGGTCTGATAAATATTTTCTTTGGTTCGGAGTTTGGTCGGAAAAAATTTTGACAGGAGAGTTGTTAAGATAAAAGTTTTTTTTTCTGAGAATATTCATTACTTCAGTTGAGTTTCTTAAGATCACTTTAATGGGCCTCGATTTATCAGGCCTCACTGCTCCAAGACGGAATGTGTTGATGGAATTTGATTCTATATTGTTGTCTATTTTCTTCAGAATGGTTATGAAGCAATAAATTCTTCTACTGTTTCACTTTCGTCTTGTTTCCTCGTGAAAAATTTAAATCTTTCCACCGTTACATTAATTGTAGGTATGAAATGTTTATCAAAATGTAGTATTATTTCTTCGAGCTTGCTTTTTTCCACTGTTAGGCCAAAAGAGTTAAAAATTTCCACTCCTTTAGGTCCGATCGTATGTAGGAGCCTTGCTACTTTTTGTATTTCATTTTCCTCATTGTAATTATTCGCCATCATATAAATCCGGAATGATTGTTTGAATCTCTTCCACTCACCCGCCATATTTGGAACAATATTCATTTGTAAAATCTGACTCGACATTTTATTCCTTGGTTTTGTGACACCACAAATTATTCGCACCACAAATTATTGATTGCTGACTTGACTTCACTCACAATATTTTTAATCAGACACACCTGATACCATGTTATATTGTGTTGAATATAATAACACGATTGTAATTGGAATATCATTTATTAAACCAGCCGTGCTGACTGACAGTTGACAAGTGCAAAAGACAACCTATGAAAGTAGTCATAGACAATAATATAAGATCATAGATACTCATACCAACAGTGACTACGACTGTATGACTCTAGTTTTTCACACTGTGACTTCATCCATTCTTCTTTGGCTTTTTTTAATTTCACGTCTAATCGTTCTTTGTAAGTTTTTATATTGTGTCTCATTATGTTTGTGTTTACGTCTCTCATCCATTAAGTTCAAAATGTGGTCAGTCATCCAATTCTTTTTTCTAATTTGCTTATCAGCTTTCAAATTTGTATCACAGGTTTCACGTATAACTGACTTAAGGTTATCCCATTGTTTTTGTATTTCTATCGATGGATCACAAGGGAGTAGCTTAATATTATCGTTCAAAGTCTGAGATACCTTATTTCTGACCACTTCTTCGTGGAGTTTCGAGATATCCATTTTAATTTTGTTCTTGGGCTTTTTTATTTGTTTTAAGCGTAAAACAATATCGGCAGTTAACAAAACATGGTCAGAACCAATGTCCGCACCAGGGTACGTGGTGACTCTCTTTACAGAGTTCCTGAATCTATGGTCTACTAACACATAGTCTATTTGGTTCCTGACAATATCATAGATTGTTCCATCCTGAGGTGATCTCCATGTATAAAGCCTTCTTTTCGGGAGTTTAAACCAGGTGTTTAATACAACCATATTTTTATCCTGGCAGAATTCGTATAGTCTATCACCTCTTTGATTGCTTATGCCTAAGCCATATTCACCAACTATATGAGAGCGGCGACCTTCGCCAATTTTGGCATTTAAATCTCCAATGACAAAATTGACTTCCCCTCCTTTCAAACTTTGCAATGTACTGGCTAGTGAGTCCACATCACCATCATATCTCACTTCCGCTGTTGGTGCGTACACTTGAATAATATTAATGTTGATGAGTTGACAGTGTAATTGTAATAATATTATTCTGTCCGAGATGGGTACAAAATTCTTAATAAATTTTACATACTTCTCCATGACAAATATAGCAACTCTGTTTCGACGGTTTCTATCCCGTGGGTCACTTCCTGAGTAGTATAGATTTCCCTTCTCATGTTGGTGTATGCCGCTGCCAGTCCATCTCAGTTCACTAATTCCAAGGATATCTACTTTTAATCTTTCCATTCCCTGTATCGTATTATCCAATTTACCGCTGTATAAACTTCTAACATTCCATGTTCCTAATCTTATTTTTGAATTCACTATTTTGAGCCGGGAGATTCTTCGCACCACTGGCCCATTTAAGGGCCGCCCGGGACTCAGGGCCATTGTTTGGTTTCTCTCTATAGTGATATGCTGGGAAAAGATACTGGAGTGGTTTCCCATTGCCTTCTCCAGGGATTTTTCTGTAGGGGTTACCTTCCCTTAGCTGAGCTGCTCCGGTTTTATGGCACTGGAAACTCGCCATTCGCCCTCTCCTTATCAGCTACGACCACGATGTTAGGGTCAGTGGTCATATTGCCCGGGACTCGCGGGATCATAAAGACCAGTCTAGGACGCTAAGGAGTAGGGCTTACTGGAAATGTTGCTGATGTTATTGCAAGATGGCGTATCATGGTATTTTATAGGCTCACATCCCCCAGCAGGAAAATGTTCCACCGTGGCCTTTCCAGTCATTGAGCCCCAATCTTGTTGTTTAAGTCCGGTGCCTTTGATTTAGTAAAATGGACTAGTAATTCTCAAGTTGTACTTGAGAACCTCCCGGATTTTCACCGCAGCCCAGTGGACTTCACTGTTGGTTCTAACAATACCTCTAAGGTGTTGGACCTTTCGTGGGAACCAGCTGATGACAGCTTCTTCTTTACGACATCTTATGTTCCGGAGAAGTGCACAAAGCGGAGCATACTCTCCATAGTCGCCCGCTTATTTGATGTCCTCGGCTTGGTCGCCCCTGTCATTCTGTACGCTAAATTACTTATCAAAGAGCTATGGCTGTGCAACATTGGTTGGGTTGATACACCCCCTGATAGCGTTATTCATCGGTTTTCGGCGCTTACACAGGAATTTCCTCTAATTTCAATAATGAAAATCCCTCGCCATGTTGGTGTCCTGAAAGACAGTACGGTGCTCATTATTGCTTTCTGTGATGCAAGCATGAATGGTTACGGCTGTGTGATTTATTTGCACACCACTGATCTGTTTGGGAAAATTACAGTGAGATTGTTGTGCGCAAAATCAAAGGTTTCTCCCACCAAAAGTGACGACCCTCGCTCGTTTGGAGCTCTGTGCCGCAGTATTGATGTCCAAATTAATACGGACGGTTCAAGATAATTATTCTGAGCGTCTTCCTATTGCAGGAACATACGCGTTTTCCGATTCTACCGTTGCGCTCTCTTGGATACATTCTTCACCGCATCGCTGGTCGGTGTTTGTTAGTAATCGCGTGGCTCGGTGCCAAGAAAATTTGCCTCCAGAGAACTTTTACCACGTTGCTGGTAGTGAAAACCCGAGCGACTGCCTTTCTCGTGGCATGCTTCCTTCCCAACTCGTTTCACATGATTTATGGTGGAACGGCCCATCATGGATTCGCAGCCCACCTTTCGAATGGCCATTAAAACCGTTTCACCCTACCAATACTGGTGAAATGCCTGAACACAAAGCTAATGTGCTCATTGCAACATTTCAGGGTGAAAAATCGGTCCTGAGTGAACTGGCTCAGCGTATATCCACTTGGGATAAACTACTGAGGATTGTTGTTTATGTCCTCCGATTCATAAAAAAGATATCACTTTCCTCTGGAACGGTCAATAATCTTATGACTGCTGAAAAGGCTGTGATTCGTGCGGTGCAGAGTATTCATTTTGCAGAAGATATTGCTGCACTCCAGAAAGGCAAATTTCATTCCAAAAGGCTTCAGAGTTTATCTCTATTTCTTGATGGAGATAATCTGTTACGTATTGGGGGGCGGCTTTCTAAATCGGATTTACCTTTTGAGGTTAAACATCCGGTTTTACTTCCCAAACATGACTGTGTTATCGATCTGATCATCGCTCACTTTCATGTCGTGAACTGTCATACACGCCAAGGACTTCTTATGTCTATCTTACGTCAACGCTATTGGATATTAGATGCTAGGACTGTTATTAGGGCGATGGTGCGGAAATGCAATTGTTGCTTCCGCTTAAATCCATCGCATCCTACACCGAAGATGGCAGATTTACCGTCATATTGTGTTGCAGAAGCAAAGGCCTTCGTAAATACCGGTGTAGATTACGCAGGTTCCCTCCGTATTACGCTGACTCGTCGGAGAGGACAACATTCTCAAAAGGCATATATCTGTCTATTCGTATGCCTTGTGACCAAGGCTATTCATATTGAGTTGGTCTCTGACTTAACTTCAAATGCTTTCCTGGCTGCTTTCAGCCGTTTTATTTCTCGGCGTGGCCCGGTAACATGCTTGTATTCAGATAATGGTACAAATTTTGTGGGTGCGAAGGCACAATTAGATGACCTCTACAAGTTTTTGGTTGAATCTGAATATGAGCCCTAATTAAAGCGCGAACTCGCTAAGCGTCGTATAGAGTGGAAAATGATTTCACCACGCGCGCCTCATTTTGGGGGTATGTGGGAGTCGAACATAAAGAGCATGAAGACACACTTGTACCGTGTGATTGGAACTCAGCTTCTCACATATGAGGAGTTACAGACTGTGCTAGTTCAAATTGAGTGCATAATGAATTCGCGTCCACTTACAGTTATGTCTTCTGACCCTTATCCAGAAGTCCTTACGCCTGCGCATTTTTTAATGTCGACACCATTGCAGTACTTGCCTGCTTCTGTACTGGCAGACGGTAAAATCAATTTGACTCAGCGTAAGCAATTATTAGACAGCATGGTTCAGTCCTTCTGGAAGAAATGGCGTTCAGAGTATCTGCACACCTTGCAAGTCAGGCAGAAGTGAACTACTTCTGATCATCCGATTGATATCGGAACTGTCGAAAAAAGAGGGACAGGAAGATTCCCCTCCGTTAAATTGGCCTTTAGGCGTGATAACTGAAATCCATCCCGGAATGGATAAAATTGTTCGCGTTGCGACGGTAAAGACACGATTTGGTTCTTTTAAACGTCCGGTTGTCAAATTATATCCCATTCCAACGCAATAATTTTATATTTTATCTATTTTTGTTTATCTTTATTTATTTTTATTTTTTTGTTTTTAGTCATTGTTTCAATGATCTCTGACTCAGACATGGCATTACTTAATATCCGTTATCTTGGTCAATTGAACTTTATTACATTGTATTTTTAGTTATTGTTCTTTATTTTGTGAGATTCTGCAAATTTCCAATGCGGGTCATTCCTGAATATTACCTGTGAATTCAGTCACTTTATTTTTATTTCACTTCTTGTTTCATTTGAATTTTTATACTCTTTCTTTTGTAAGTTCTACGAACTTCCAAGGCGGGGAATATGGATACGCGCCATAAATATATTTAAATACATTTGGACATTAATTTCTTTAAAATTAATAATTTATGCTATGGGACCATGGGGGCGCCATCTATGGTTTTTGTATTATATTGAATTTACCTATGTGACATTGAAATTCAGTATATTCATGCATTTTCTTACCTCTGTGGAGCAGGCAATTACTTCCGACGTGCGTATTAGTGAAAGCCAAGAGATGTCACTCCTAGTCACGCATAATCGAATAATTCACCCAGAATTGAATTATTGTTGTACCTAATATTTTTGGCACGTATGCAAATTTATATTCATTGTTGAAACTTCCTTCCTGTGCTTAACACATGTTGAGATGGTGCACTTACCGCATTGGCAAAAATCGATATTTTGAATGAAAACTAGTGTCGTTTTGTGCTGGACATCGTACAAGAGCTGCATTCTCTGAGTGAGTATTGTTTTGTTTTCACTTAGGATTTTGGAATTGCTGTGTTAACTGTTTTGTGTCACATGGGAAAGAGTTCAACTTTCCTTAATTTACATAGGGTAGTTTTCCCTCGTGTCAGGGGCTATTTACACGCCCCTACATATTTAATGAGGTAAGAAAATAAACTCCTAAGTTCCGAAATATTTTTCGGTACTGCCATTTGAGTAATCGCACAAATTTTATTTTCTAAGGGCATAACTCCTTTCTGCGAAATTCTAAACCCTAAATATTCTATCTCTGTTTCTAGAAAAGAACACTTATTTTCATTAATAGTTAAACAACAATCACTTAACTTGCTAAGTACTGATTCACAAATAGAAAATAATTCCTCTTTAGAATTTCCAAACAACAAAATATCATCTATAAATACACGAACGTTACGAAGTCTGCCGACTACCGCCGAAATGACTTGCATAAATATCGCTGGGCTTGTGCTCAAATCGAAAGGCAAGACTTTATACGCGAATAATCCTATATGCGTACTTATCACACATAATTTCCTCGACTTCTCCACCATTTAAAGATGAAATTAAATCTTCTATACGAGGCAATGGGTATTTCAACTTCGCTAACGTAGTGTTTAATGTGGTTTTAAAATCGGTAAAAATTCTAATTGAACCGTCTTTCTTTTTTACAACAACAATCGGAATAGCCATATCACTTATTTCTACCTTTTCAATTATATCTTCACGTAACATCTTATTTAATTCCTCCTCTACCTTACCACGTAAACTAAAAGATAACGGTCTTGGATTTAAAAACTTTGGCCTGAACTCTGAAATAACTTTGATGATAGCTTCATAACCTATAAGCCTACCCGATTTTTCTGAAAACACATGAGTATTTACCGATCACTGGTATTTACCGAACTTATTCCACTCAATCCGATACCGAAAACTTGTAAAAATTTTCTGCCAACAATCGTAGAATTACCGTTTTTAATTATTATGAACTGCGTATCCACACTTTTATTTAAAAATAACACACTTAAATTAACTTTACTATTTAACCGTTTCCCGTCGTATCCTGACAATTGAATATTGCATCTTTCCAATTCATAGGAAACAAAATCTTTTAAATACACTTCGTAAGGAATTGCATTAATTTCTGCACCGGTGTCAACAATCGCTCGCAAAACAGTGTTACCAATAATCAGATCTACGAATATCGGTTCCGGCCCCGCGCCGTCATGTAACATAAAAACCGAATTCAATCGTTTATTTTTATTACCTACATTAATTTTACTGCTTTTACATAAATTACTAGGATGACCCGATTTATTGCATCGATTACAAAAAATATTCTTCCAGCAATCCTTTTGCAAATGACTCGTTTTTCCGCACAAAAAACATTTTTTTAATGCAACATTTACTGGCGTCTTACTACGCACTGCACTTTTAAATCTGATCGGACTATCCGACCTGGATTTACGGACAAAATTACTATCCTTATGCACAACATTTAAATTCGTATCAACTTTCTTAAGATTAACAACATGTTCCCATGAAGCTGGTAACTTTATGCATTCCGAAAAAGAAGTATTGATCCCCTCAACGAACAACTTATGTTTCAATTTTTCATTGAAAATTCCAATAATGAATATGTCCTTCAAACAAGGTTTCAACCTCAATTCAAAATTGCACGTCAAACTAAGTCCTCTCAACCTAGCAGTGTAATCTTCAATAGATTCGTTAGCTAGCTGTTTGCACTTATAAAACAACTCACGCGACTCGAAAATATTTTGAATTGGTTTGCAATGTGAATCAAATAATTTACATAAATCATCAAAAGAACAAACAGAAACCTTTTTAGGGAAACATAAATCACATAATAAAGAGAAAGTTTCTACGGTGAGGCAACTCAGCAAAAATGATCTTTTGCGCTCTTGTGACACAAATTTGTCATCATGTAAAATGAGGGCCTGATCCAGTCGTTCCTTGAACAATGACCAGTCTCCCGTTCTGTAACAGAACGTCCCCAAATTCTTACAAACACCCTCCATTGGGAGAAGAGCTGAAACAAAATAATCAGGACTACTTATCTCAGCACTTCTAGAAGGCTACACTCCGAGGTCCACGTTCCACGTTCCACGTGCACGCCACTCAGAGCCGTGAATCAGCGTGCCCATCTGGCTCCGTCTCCCGACAACTGCGGATCCAAACCTTCTCCTCCGAGGTCTTCCTTCCCAGACTGCAGCGACGGAAATCAAGTCCCGGTTTCCGGCTAATCCACTCGATGATGATCCGATCCTAGACCTGATCTTTGATCCTTGACACGATCCTGTGTACCCCGTTACACGGTGTACCTAACGACAATAATTCTACAAAGTTGTCGTACCCACACACGCGAATAACTGCGTGTGGCTACTCCAGATTCTTCTTAATGCGATCGCTTCCTGCGATCCGCCAATTTCCTGACAACAATCTTTCGATCTTGGAATTTACCGCGTAGATTCTTCCGTAATTTTACGAATTACCGGCGTAAAAAAAACGAACTACCGAGCTTCGCCAACTGTGGTGTGTGCTACTTCGGGTAGTAAATAATATCCGTTAATGTTACGTTGTTTATTGTTGAAGAGGTTAATGGAGAATTCGGAAAGCTAAATCTCTTTCCTATCGTCACAATATGACTATGGAGAACTATCTCATATACAAAAATGCCGAAGCCAATGCCAAAAGGGTATTGAGGTCAAAAAAAAGATCCGGGTGGTACAACTTCTGCAGTTCAGTATCTCCGAACACTCCAATTTCGGAAGTTTGGTCTATGATTCGAAGATTTCGATCCTCCTTCAGTCCAACATCTCCTCGAGCTTCTAATTCTAAATGGATAGACGAGTTCTTGGACAAAATTGCCCCCCCTTCTGTACCTAACTTAGATGAAATAACTCCAATCCATTATGATTTTAAACAGAGATATTATATCTAATATATGTCTTCTTTCGGTGAGTGAGACTTCTCGAAAATGAGTAGTCTTCCAACAAAGATACCAATGTACTCCAGATTTGTAAGTTAGTATTTTCATGTATTTCTTTTAAAATATTTCACTTTACTGCTTTGGATTGCGTAGTGTGGGGACCAAATGACGGAGCCGTACTCTAAGATCTCATTTAAAAGCCTTAGATTTTTTTGTCAGACCGAGATAGATGACGACCTCCGTAGTCCAGTGGGTAAGATTCTTGACTCACAATCCAATGCACGCGCAAATAAATTATATTTGATTAATTCGTGTTATTTCACAATTAATTCATTTAAAATAGTATATAGTATATTTGCGGCATGTTCCAGAGTTGAAGATACTATCAGTATCGCCCTGGTGTAAGACCACCGTTCAGAATTGAAAAGTTGCTTGAAAATGGCTTTAGCCGTGTTTGGTGACCAGATCTGAATAGCCAGGTACTTCCCAACCTCCCTCTTCCCCACCTCCTTCCCCTCCCCACTACCTTCAGCCTCACAACTTACCCCAATTGGGGATGCCATAGTCTCACTGGCTCCAGACGGGAGCAGTTGAGATTCTTGTGCAGCATTCATTGTAAAAAAAAAAAGATATCGGGCAAGATATCTTGTCAGATTTTTGTGATTTTCTGAGGCTGTTAAATAAATAAATAATCATGCATACTTGCATGAATACGTCTTTAAAAGGACCTAAATTAATATACGTGACACTTCACAACTGAAATTCTGACATCGGCCGATAGAAAAAGCAAATAACAGCCAAAGATAATCACACAAATTCTCTATCTTTTGTGAGATCAATCTCGATATCACAAAAGATAGAGAATCGCTTGGCTGATTTAATGATTCTAGTGAAAAAAAACAGCGTTCTATGTTCGATTGGCCTGATTGACAATGTATTGCGAATGGTTTCTGAGTGATAAATGTTATATTAAATGTTATGTTATTGTGTTATTATTTTTCTTTTAAATTGGGTAGATTCATTAACAAGAAATTATTTTATTTGTAATTATTTTTGAGAACCTATATTTTCCTTATGTAAATCTGTTATATGTATGTATATTTTAAATAAAAAAAAAATTTAAAATTAAACTTTTTTAACACATAATTTTTTCTTTGTTTTCAGATTATCAAAATATCAGGAGAGGATACTGTCACTGAAAAAAAACACGTCTTAAAATTATTTATTTGTAATATAATAAATTGTGTGGAGAATAAATGTGTTTATTATAAGTAATTAGTTTCCCTTCTTTAAACGAAGTGGCGCCCTCTCTGAATGATAAATCAAAGCAAACTTAATGTAATTATTTTTAATCTTCATCTCCCTATCTCCTTCACACCAGACTATCCACTGGCTGAAAGCAAGCCCTCATTTGACCTGGAGTGACTTGTGTATGTGTATGAGTATCGCACAATAGTCCCAACTTCTCTATACCGCCTGGAGCCAGTGCACTGAATATGCAGTATGGGTAGTGGCTAACTAACGGAGCTGGTCCTGAGTGGCCTAAAAACGACTCCACGTTGCCTTGATCAAATCCTAAACAAGGCTTTAAGGCACCAGGAAACTGTAAAAAAAATCATGTTTTTATTTCATTTTCTGAAAGATGCATTTGTTAAAAACGCACTCACCAAATTTTGTAAATAAATTCGAAAAATTGACGGAGATACAGCATTTTATGTGAAACAGTTTGTATGTCGAATTATCCTTCAACAAAATTTTGAATGCGTTTTTCTACCTGGTTGACGACATATGAAAAAAACTATACATCCGATTTGCATGCACCAAGTCTTAAACTGTTCGAAAATCCAGCGTCTATGGCACCACGCAGGGTAATTTTGATATCTAAAAAAAGAAACAATGGCGGACCAGCGAATTTTATTTTCGATTTTTTATGGATAATATTTCATCGTTCAAAAAAAAAAATATAGAAGGTGGCCTTTAAAAAAAAAATCACGACGTAAAGCCATAGTGATTGGATTTTCGAACAGTTCAAGTCTTGGTGCATGCAAATCGGATGTATAGTTTTTCTAATATGATGTCAACCAAATTGAAAAACATAGTTTCGAGAAAAACGCGTTCAAAATTTTGCTGAGAGATAACTCAACATACAAACTGTTTAAAAGGTTTTCATATAAAATGCTAAAATTCAGTCAATTTTACGAATTTCCTCAAAACATTTGGTGAGAGCATTATTAACAAATGCTTATTTCAGAAAATAAAATAAAAGAAAAACTTCTTTTTTTTACGGTGTTCTGGTGCCTTAAAGCCTTGTTCAGGACTTGATCAAGGGAACATAGAGGCGTTTGGAGGCCCCCCAGGACCAGAGGCCCGTGTGAACTGAATAAAAAGCTTGTAAAATTACATCAACTTCTAGGGGGACCTCATTCTGCTTTGCCTCACCCTGGGTACGAGTACCGCTGCTCCGGGAACCATTTATTGGATAGCCAACCCCCCTGCCGTCATTCACCCAAGTGGTTTGCTACATTTGGTGGCTTAGCAGGGGTGCCCTGGCTCATGTGGTGAGGTTTGTCTATGCCTTGGCGGCGGGTGCGTTTGAACACCTACGGATCGGGAGAGACTGGTTGAGCGAAACCGTTTGAACTCTCCAGCTGGACTCTATCGACCCGTCGCCTTGAATGTACTGCGTGGCGGGCTGGATCGGCAGAGACTGGTTGAGGGGGACCATTTGAACTCTCCGGCCGGATCGTCGCCTTGCTCCGCAATAAGTGGGATGTATTCATACATCCGTTTAGATTAAATTCCTACCCATCCCTCATACCTTTTTCCTTCCCAGAACTTCCTCTCCTTCGTTTCCCTAAAAAGACCCACACAGGATCTCCAAAGATGACATAGACCCTCAGGAAATTTTTGTATTCAGGCCCTTCTGTGTGGAGCTAGTGTAAAAATAGAGAAAAAATGTCTTCCATGTAGACTTGAATGGAAACCGATGTCGCCACTGACTTAGTACCTTTTGCGCTCTGTGATCCTTAGGACAGGTTGTTTCACAGAATTTGATAAATTCCTCATATTTTTAAGTTAAAATTGAAGTTCATTTGTTGTCATTTCTCGAATCTTCGGAAAGAGCGACTTAGGGAACGTAGGGGGGGGGGGGGGGGTTAAAAATTGCAAAAAGTTCGTCACGTAGTATGGGTACATTCCCTTAGTAGCCAGCATAATATGGAGTCACGACCATATTCTGACTCCTAAAGTCAGGGGAAAGTGAGCGTACTCTCGGCCCAACCGCTGACAATTCAGTAATATCGCTATATTACTAGGAAAGAGAATTTGGGACGACAGTTAGGTAAGTATTTAAATTACTAAGAATATTTATTTTATTTAAACATCACTTTAATCTTTTAATAATTTTTAAATAAATATTACAATGCTGGTACATTTTATTTTAATTAAGTGCGTCGTAAATTTAATTTGAAAAATACATAAAGTTTAAAAAAGTTCTTAAGTATGCACAAAAACACATAAATAAAACAATGTAGAACCCAGACAGAGCATACAGACTAACCAAATCAAAATCCAGAAAAAAAATCACAATAATTTTTTTTAATTGAATTTAACTTTTACAAAAACAATTCAATTATGATGCTTTCCTACCTCCGATAAATAATAAATCCGATTAATTCTGCCCAGGTTCAATTTAAAACAAATTAAGAAATATGGCCCTTACTTGTAAAAAATAATACTTTAATTGTTTATTTTGGTTTAGATTATAAAAAAAAATATGATTACATAAAATTACCTATCAACTATTAAGAATATATTTTTTAAAGGTTTTAATGTTACTAGATAATTGAGTTTATGAATTATGCGTGAAAAAACTTAAGTCCAATTTACATTTAATTTAGAAAACTTATTTGAAATATCTTAAAAAATTGTATATTATATGTATATGTTCAATTGTATATTTCTAGTTAAGTCTATTAAAACGTTTTGCATTTTAGTTTTATAAAAATATTATAATAGTTAATAAGTAAAATGCTTTAAAATGACATTAAACAATAAATAAAAATGAGAATGAATAACTTTTATAAACAATACTTTGGAATAAATACGGTCGTATCTATTATTTAATTTAATAATAAAATAAGTCATTTATCCAAATTGACGAAATTCAGTCCACCCTTAGCCGTCCTCTTAGTTATTCTGTAAGAAAATAAATAAAACAAATTAATATTGGAGTTGGGTATTTTCTAAAAGAAAATCTGTTCATTTTTTTTTTGGGTTTAATAGAACATACAAATTTTGGATTATAAAATAGCATTGTACTTTTTTTTTAAATCAGGTAATTGACAAGTCCAGCTCCACTTTATAATATACTAGCGGGGTACCCTAGTTGATACGAGATTGAACTGACGTTTGAACCCAAGACGGATCTTACTTTATATACCCCTAGCGATGGGTAGACACACCCGTACAGCAAAGGCTTTGTTTGGACTAGTTTCTGAGTTTTAGCGGCATGCTCGTTGTACACTTTCTTTTATAATATATATTGATTCACACATTTCAAAACGTAAGGCTTAACCTAACACACCCGGCCTGTCACTTCTAACCCCGAAAAAGCGACGCCTTTTTAAAACTTGCGTAAACACATTTGCGCTCTCATTCTTGCATCTTGTTAGGTCAAGTTAGGTAGGGTTAGGATATGTTATAGTATAGGATCCCGATATAAAACGACCTTACCGAGGTGTTTATTTGATGAAAAGTATTTTATATTTAATTTAATATGTCAATAAATCTATTGCATATGGGTTGCCTAACAAATTTTAGTTCAGGGTATGATTAATTAATAATTTAAAAAAATATATTTTTTAAACATTTCACTGGTTTGATTATTAGACAAATTCTATACCATTCGAAAGTATGAAGGCCATAGAATATGAAACGTTAGGTTGCCTATTAAAGATTATTTCATTATGAACACGGTGGTATTAAAATATACACACATAAATAATTAATTGATTAAAAAAAAAATAATTTAATAACTATTCCTCTATTTTAATAATAAACTACTCCAAAATGATGCACAGCATATACGAGTCTATCGCTATCCTTTTCATTTTCTAGAACAAATAGCATGCGCACTCTCTTTCTTTAAATGGATGGACTTCAAATAGCTGCTATGCTGTGTCCTCTTCTATCGCATGGTATGGTTGGTTGGGACCTTTCAGTCGCACACATTCACTCAAACCGGTGAAATGTTTAAAAAAAAAAGGTTTTAAATTATTAATTAACTAGCTGACCCGACGAACTTCGTACCGTCTCAGAATCAATAACTGTTGAATTAAATAAAGTTTTTTTATTAAGTTAAAAATTACACAGTGAAGCAATTATGGATGCGCTATTGTCCGTGTTTTGTTTTTGTCAGTATCAGAGATGGCGTTGTGTACGGATTTATATTTTTGTGATTTTCTTACTTTTACAATTACTTACGGGAATTTGGGAGGCGGATACGGGTGCCGCCGCCCCGGGAACCATTTATTGAATAACCAACACCTCTGCCATAGATCACCCCAAGTGGTTCGCTACGTTTGGTGATTTAGCAGGGGTGCCCGGGTTCATGAGGCGACTTATGTCCGGGTCTTGGCAGTTGATGCGCCTGCCCACCTGCTGCGTGGCGGGCTGGATCGAGAGAGACTGGTTGAGGGAGGCCGTTTGACGTTTCCAGCCGGACTATCTCGACCCATTGCCTTGCACCACAGTTGGAGGGATGGATTCATACGTCCGTCACTCCCGGACACACTGACCCCCAGATTCCTACCCACCCCTCATACCTTTTTCCTTCCCAGAACTTTCTATCCTCCCCATTCCTTAAAAAGATCCTCCACACAGCATCCACTAAGATGACATAGGTCCTGAGAGAAATTATTTTCCTCAGGGCCTCCTGTGTGGAGCTTATGCTTCATTTCGGAGATTTATTATAATTATTGTATTTTTCCTTTGGAGGTGTGCAGACTTACGTTCACCATTTGTCTCATTTTCGACTATTGACATTGAGTGTGTAAGAAAGAAGGGCAGCATAATATGATTAAAAACAAATGCACAACAATCAACGCATTGACATTTGACGTTTTTGAATGTTTGGAATTCATGCACAGTTCAATATTATACCCCTCACAATATTACTGCAGTTCTTTCAAAATAGGAGAATTCGTTCCATACAAAATGTATGGGGAAAATAATTTTCTTTATAACTATTTATTTCGTTAACTTTTGTGATGTTTTAATAGTTATTATCCTATCCGGGGCGGAGACAAATCCAACAAATCAAAGATCATTAAAATCAGCCCAGCCGTTCTCGAGTTATAAATAATGTAACTAACCCGACTTTGTTTTGTATATTAAGATCCGTACCCTGGACTAAAATTTATGCAAACCATATGCAATATATTTATTGTCATATTAAATTAAATATAAAATACGTTTCATCAAATAAACATCTCGGTGAAGGTCGTTTTATTTCGGGATCTTAGACTATTAGGTAAAGGTTCGGTTAGATTATACTAGGTTAGGTTGTTACAATGGTTAGGTAGGGTATAACGGGGTTGCTACTTACAATAGTGGGGTACACAAAGGTTCCGATAGAGTCCTTGCCCAGGGCGTTGCGCGCTACGCAGGTGTACCGGCCCATGTCGGACCAACGCAGACCCTGAATGATCAGCTCTCCGGAGCTCATGATCTGGAAAAGAAGAAGAAGTTGTTGTTAGAAAGAAACTTCATTGTTGCATTGTATATGTCTTGTGATCATGAACCTACCAAATCCTCATAACAAGAAGCACGAAAGTCAGCTAATAAGAATGTATTTTTTAGTATTGGGTATACCACAGGGGACTGACCATGGACCCATCTTATTAAATAAATAAATAAAAACATCTCCAAACAATAGATGTACATTACAGACCGACACAAGAGGGACACAACATTATGTAGTGCAATTTATATTGTCATGCATTCCGGATGGAAGAGACCAGGAATTTTTGATATATTACGTTCCTTGATCCATCACCTCCTCACAACAAGCGGCAGAGAACCAGATATCTAGACAATATTGATATTTGAAAGTCCACGGGTTACGACACTTGAACACATAATTGAAAAAAAACGTCTTTGATTACCATGGCATCAAATAGAGAAAATAAAATAGCTTGACAAGATAATAGTGCCTCAACACACAATCCCAAGGAAGTCTATCAGTTATGCCCAAGCCATTCCAGGCTATTATTTCAAGCCAGGTGTCTTAAGCTGGCAAGATCCTAGCCTACTCTCCTGTAGGAAATTCTAAGCTAGTATCATTGTTGTGAATAAAGTAATTATAAGCCCGTAGAGAAAAAACAAAACACCTGTATAGTAACTTAATTAAAGGAAACGTAATCAGTTTTGCTGATGATACTGTTTTATTATTTCAAGAAGAAAATTGGACTGATACATTTAATGAGGCTGAAAAAGGGCTTAGTGCACTTCAAAATTGGCTTAAAATCAACTCGCTTACCCTTAATATAAGCAAAACAAAATATATAACATTTTCAATGAACTCAAGGGGCCAACCAATAAAATCACTAGAACTAAAATTACATGAATGCCATGGAAATAATATACAATGTTACTGCCCCGTCATCGAAAAAACACAAAACATAAAATATCTCGGAGTAATAATTGACGAAAATCTTAGATGGGACCTACACATCAAAGGTATTACGGAAAAACTCACAAGCCTTATATATTTCTTCAAAAATCTAAGAAACGTGCTAAATAAAAAGGATATGAAAAAGGTCTACTATGCGTTATGTCATTCTCGAATTGAATATGGAATCATAGGATGGGGATCTGCTGCAAATACGTACCTACACAGCCTGAATACGATTCAAAAAGGAATCATAAAGACCATATTGAAAGTACCAATTAGAACGCCTTCAACTGAAATTTTCAATAACTTTGACGTACCAAATGTACAACAAATATATTCCAAAAATATATTATTGAAGCTCTTCAAAAATAATGAATCCTCTACTAGACCGTGTATGCATAACACTAGATCGAATAAAAATGATATAAAAAATATTCCAAGTTATAAAACCACATTTGGACAAAGAAACTATACATACTTTGCAACAAAACTCCATAACATCCTCCCCCAAGACATAAAACTAATAAAAAATCCAATTGAATACAAATCAAGAATAAAAATATGGCTTAAAGAGGTCAATGAGAAAACCCTAGCGAAGACGCTAAAAACGACATAGAAGACAAATGAACTATATTTAAATAACTTTAGTCCTCCTCGGCACAGGACCCCCTAGTGAGGAGGACTAAGAAATACAATATTTTGTACTTAATTTCACATTTCATTTTGTATGTAAAATTTTTGTATATAGTCGCTATAATAAAAAAAAAAAAAAAAAAAAAAAAAAAACTTCGGTGCTGGGGGGCACCACTAGCTCAAATAATAGAAACCATCCTATTAAACAATCTTGGCTTGAGATGCTAGCTTACTGGCTTCCTCGCTAAAAATAAAGCTAGTTCCGTTTACAGCTAGTGTTACTAGCTTGCTAGATTACTAGCCTCGTGAGACACTTAAACAATATTTTCCCCATACCTTTGGACACATGCGTACAGTGCTTGACGTATTGTTTAATTTACTTCTAAACTCTATATTATTTCCCTTATACATAAACATAATTTAAATGCTAACCTTGATTCTTGGATCCTGGTTCGTGATCACGTCATTTTCACTATCCAACCAGTAGAACTCTGGCCTTGGGTTTCCCACGATCTTGCAAGGCAGCACCAAGGTATTACCGGAGGTCTCCACAACAGTCTGGTAGAAGGAGACGATTCTTGGCTTGGAAGGCGCTGCAAGAACCTCTTGGTTTAGGAGCAGGTACTCGCTGAGGTTAGTAGTCTTGGGTAGAACATCTGGAAAGTTAAAAAAATGCCTTAGTTAAATGAAACACTGCGAAAATTAATTGTAATTTAGTAATTAAATGGGGAGATAAATTCATTTACACAGAGATCGTTAACAAACGAGGTTTGGAATGGGATGAAACTGCGTTAATCCCACGGCAAGGTAAGCCACTTCTGAAGATGGATATAATGTTAATGAAGGTTCTAGTTCTTTAGTAGAACTATTAATTAACAGGACACTTCACACACATCTGACCAGAATTCCCCCATTTAAAAAAAAAACAAATTTCCGAACTTATTCGAATGAGAATTGGACATTGTTCCGTTCCTTCTCACCTTTTTAGAATTCCGGTCTTTGATTCCCCAGATTGTATATTACGGTCTAGAAGTGTAAACTTTAGATCACATATTTTTTGGTTGTCCCTTTCTAAACAAATATCCTCCTCTTCTATCAAGCCTTACCTAAAATTAAAACTACCCTTAAAATTCTTGGGTTTGTTTTGAGAGCTGCAAAAGACTTCAATAATTTAGGCACATTAATCATATTATATAAAACCCTTGTCAGATGCCAACCAGAGTATAACTTTATGTTATGGTCTCCATTTTACAATATTCATTTTGACAGTATTGAAAAGATTCAATGTGAGTTCCTGAGATTTATAAACTATAAATTGCATAGTCCTGTACTAAATAGTGATTATAATTACCTGCTGGATAAAATGTCCCTCTTAAAACTTTCAGAAAGAAGAATTACCACAGATTTAATATTATTACATAAATAAACAAAATTTTTAACAAAACAACAAAACAACTTCAAAAAATGCACTCAAAAGTAAAAAAATAATTTTGTATTCTTCTACAACTGAATAATCAACTTACTTTTTCTACTCATCAATATGTAGGTACGATAGTTATTTTTGGAGTCGGTGTCAGCCAAGGTAGGTTTGTTACTACATACATAGTTATAGGTGAGATGTGCTTGTGTCGCACGCGCGACTTGACGAGGTGAGAGGCGAGAGCGGGCCGTGGCGGGAGGGAAGCTGTCAAGTGAACACGCCGGGCCGGGTACCTTGGCTGACACCGACTCCAAAAATAACAATCGTACCTACGTATTGATGAGTAGAAAAGGTAAGTTGATTATTAAGTTGTAGAAGAATACAAAATTATTTTTTTACTTTTTAGTGCATTTTTTTAAGTCGTTTTTTTGTTTTGTTAAAATTTTTGTTTATTTTTTGATTTTTAGTGAATCAGAAGTACACTAACTAATTCGATTAAAATTCGGCCGAGTTAATTCGCTGTTAAGAATTGGTGAGTTCCGTTACTTTGTCATGGATCCCATAATCAGAACCTAACCAAACTCTCATCCTACCCTTGAAATACATCCTTTCCAATAAAAAAAGAGTCATCGAAATCGGTTGGCGTGATATTGAGTTATTCGTCCATTTGTCGGGCACATACTTGATGCAAATTTAAGACTTATATGATTTTCTCATGGATGCCATTGTCAGAACTGTACCAAATTAAAATGGGACCACAATAAAAGCACCAGCTTTCAAATAAAAAAGAATCAACAGTATCGGTTCACCCAGTCGAAAGTTCTGAGGTAACAAACATAATTTTTTTTTTTTTTTAAATACAGTCGAATTGAGAACCTCCTCCCTTTCGAAGTCGTTTAAATACTGCATTACAAAATTGACTGTCCTGAATTACTTCAATTAATCAACATCCATATTCTCAAAAGATCCTGCTGAAATTTACTACACTTTTACTTTAACAACACTTGGACACTCTCTTCAAAAATTCTACCAAAATTCCCCGATTCCGAGACTTTGCAATCTCGGAAATAAATATTCTGATCTAGGAGATATATTTCACCTTTCACCTTAAAAATAACCAGTATAAACATTATTAATTCCACTTATACATGTATAATGTGCAAATCCGACCGGTTTCGGAACAAACGTTCCTTCGTCAGGGAAAGCTTATACTAATTTGACAGTTTCGAACAATGTTTTATTATGGTAGGGGTGGAGCCGTTGCTAGTTAATAATGTAGATTGGGTGGGTAGGTATTAGTGTAGAGTGGGTGGGTAGGGGAACAAATCCATGATTGGGCTATATGACAATATTTTTTGTTTGTTGATAATAGATTCATTATTTTTAAGGGTTTTTTAATTTCAAAAGCTTCTAAGTTATCTAAACGTTTTCCTTTATGATTAGTATGAAGAATATTTATCCCTGTATTTTTTTCAAAACTCTGGTTATTTTCAATGATATGGTTAGCGAACTCAGAAAAATTATTATTATTAAGACACCTTAAATGTTCTTTGATTCTGATTTCAAAATTACGAGTTGTTTTTCCAATATAAAATGAGGGACAATCGTTGCATTTGAGTTTATATATTCCGGAATTAGTCAATTTATGGTCTTTATCTTTAGTATTTCTCAAAAAATTACCGATATTATTTCTTGTATAAAACGCTGGTTTAATATTATATATTGTTTAATATTAATATTATATTCCCCTACCCACCCACTCTACACTAATACCTACCCACCCAATCTACATTTTTAACTAACAACGGCTCCACCCTCTACCATAATAAAACATTGTTCGAAACTGTCAAATTAGTATAAGCTTTCCCTGACGAAGGAATGTTTGTTCCGAAACCGGTCAGATTTGCACATTATTTAAGTGGTTTTTACAAAGTTGTATTGTTTCATTTTTCTATAATGGATAACCACAAAGTAATAGCTACATTCAAAAATATATTATTAATTCCGATTCTTTTATAAATCTAGACACAAATAGTCGTGGATTATTTCTGTAATTTTGTTTATATTGCATATTTTTTGTTGTGTTAGACTACTTATCATTTTTACCAATGTATTTTATTTCATATTATATGCTTTTGTTACATTTTTTTCATTATATTATATTTTCATTATCCTTTTAGTTTTAAAGTATGTATAAGTACTCTGTTACTTAACTTATAAACAAATAATGTAAAGCCCATTAGGGCGTGTAATAAATAAATAAATAAAATTTCCTCCCCGCCATTCAACATCTCATCTCTTCGTTCTCAAGTCTAAAGTAGACTCATATCCTCCAAATAATTTTAATATTTGCCAATTTGAATAAAATTAATATGCAAATTCACCTTCCCTCTCTCCATAATTTGAAACGATTGCCTAGAAAACCTTTAAGGGTGAAAGCCAGAAACATTAGAAAAAAATGAATCTTACTGTGAGTGGTTTGGACTGTTGTAGTTGTGAAGGCAGATTTGGTTCCGGAGCGCGCCAGGCAGGTGTAGGTGATCTTGTCCACAGGCAGGAAGTTGTTAATGATGAGCCTAGAAGTGGCTCTTGCAAGGCCGGGTTCGGTTCCTTCGATCAGTGCATTGTTCTCATAGTCGTCGCCCTGTAAATATAAATAGAAAATTAAATATTATCAATCCACATAGACAGAGAGAGCATCTAATCTTTGCTGATAATTATATTTTTAATTTTTATAAGATGAGTAAAATAAGCTCCGTAACCTAGGCCATATATTCTGCTGTCTTAGGTCCGTCTTAGACTTACAGACTCTAATGGCCGCTGTTCCCAATCCTATTGATCAAATTTTGAGCCGAAATTTTTGCAAAATTACGCTCTTCCCAACGCAGCTCTCAGATCAACTGACGAATCGAGCGTTACTAAACAAATCACATAGTTGATCGGAGACTCAAAAGTTGGGAAAAACGGCCGTAAGAAACGCCTATGTTACCCTTTTACAATCTGTAGTAACATATGGTATTGTGGAATGGGGTGGTTGTGCTGAATCCGTTATCAATCCAATAAATGCAAAGAATTAAATTTGAAAAAATGCCAACCTACCTACTAAAGTACCATTATTCGGTAAAATTAGAGTCATAGATATTCGCCACTTATTTACTAAGACAAAGCCTGTACTTGAAAAATAATCTGATGGCGGGTCCACAACATAAAGCACACACCCGCTTTTCATCAAACCTGGGATGAGTGGTCCTTAAAACTAGAACCATATTCGCTCAACGATTATTCTGGTTCATCGCTCCTAAAATATACAATGCTTGCGGCTCTGTGGTCTCTTCCTAGCATCAAGATGTGTTTCTCTTTCATAGTAACTCAACTATTGGAACTGCTAATTTTGCTAATCATAAACGGGAACAACTCAAAACAGCGTGTTTTGGTGCAAAACCTATTTTTTTCAGTCCCACAAATCACACGAATCCCACAAATCCCGCAAATCCCACAAATCCCACGAATCCCACGAATCCCCTACTTAAAAATCCCAATAATGCTGAAACCCTGTGGTATTGCGGGATTGCAAACCCTCTGGGATGTAGCTAGCAATCCACGATCCCGCAGAAATTGAAAAGAGTGTGAGTTTTGCAAATCCTAGATGTAGCGCCGATGCTGTATGTACGAGTTCAAAATGAAGTATTAAGATGTATTTTACCTCAGTGATCGGCACGTTATCCCGCAGCCAGGTGATAACCGGCGCTGGACCTCCGTCAGCCTCGCACTCTAGCTCGATCCTCGCACCTGATGCTCGTCGGACCACGGGGGGAAGTTCTTTGGTAATCTTGATCCAGCTGGGATGGACGGGTTCGAAGCGTTCAGCTGTGTAAGAAACAAAATATTATTATTTGTAGGCAAAGATAAATTGATAAGACTATCGTTATCCACAGCCGAACTGTTGAATTCAAGAACGAATCGTAAAAGCCACCCGTTCTCATGTGGCAAATTAATGTCAACTGTGTACTGCATTTGGCGTGTTTTTCGACTGTGCACCGATGCTGAAGGAATCAGTGATGCTAGTTCCTCGGAGCATCTTCCATTGAAATACAGGTAGAACAAGGATAGCTTTCCCACCTGACGCTTGTGTTCTAAAGATTGCAATCCGTTTGGATGGATTGTTTAAAAAATAAGATTGTGGAATTCACACGCGGTAAGAAGTGAAACTTTCAGAAAGCTAAAGTAGACAAGAGTGGGAGACTACGAAACACCGATTTGTTATCTCATTCTCTCGCAGGCTAAATAGTATAAATGTAAATGTTTGACTGTTTGTCTCATTTTAGTGTCGCTATTTTTCGTTTCATCGAGTTTCAAATCACAACGGTGCTAAAGAATTTTCACTTCGAAAATCAGAGTGTGCAATTCACACGCGGTAGAAGTGAAACCGATCAGAAAACTAAGTAGGCAATAGTGTCGCAATTTTTTGTTTCATCGAATTTCAAATCACAACGGTGCTAAAGAAGTTTTCGCTTAAACAATTGGACCACTTCATCAAATATTTGAAGTTAATTATCAAGTTATGTGATACTTCTATTTAACGCCTTATATATTTCTTCAAGAATCTAAGAAACGTGCTAAATAAAAAGGATATGAAAAAGGTCTACTATGCGTTATGTCATTCTCGAATTGAATATGGAATCATAGGATGGGGATCTGCTGCAAATACGTACCTACACAGCCTGAATACGATTCAAAAAGGAATCATAAAGACCATATTGAAAGTACCAATTAGAACGCCTTCAATTGAAATTTTCAATAACTTTGACGTACCAAATGTACAACAAATATATGCCAAAAATACATTATTGAAGCTCTTCAAAAATAATGAATCCTCTACTAGACCGTGTATGCATAACACTAGATCGAATATTCCAAGTTATAAAACCACATTTGGACAAAGAAACTACACATACTTTGCAACAAAACTCCATAACATCCTTCTCCAAGACATAAAACTAATAAAAAATCCAATTGAATACAAATCAAGAATAAAAATATGGCTTAAAGAGGTCAATGAGAAAACCCTAGCGAAGACGCTAAAGCCGACATAGAAGACAAATGAAGTATATTTAAATAACTTTAGTCCGCCTCGGCACAGGACCCCCTAGTGAGGAGGACTAAGAAATACAATATTTTGTACTTAATTTCACATTGCATTTTGTATGTAAAAAAAAATTATATAGTCGCTATAATAAAAAAAAAATTAAAAAAGTTATCTGATTATTTCAATTTTATGAAGAAACTGGCCTACAATGATTATAATAACAGAACTTACACAGTACTTAAATTTACACAGAACGAGAAAAATAACTTAAAATAATTGATGAATTGTTAAATTTTTTTGAAACAACCCGTCCCAAGATAGGAGAATTTATCAAACGGACCGCCCTTTTCTGCACAGTCGATGTTTTTTTAAATATTTTGGGGCTCCAGACCAGAAATTCAACATTATTAGCAGTTGTATATTAACTATTAAAATATCTGCAGTAAGTCTAGCTAAAACAGGCATCTTCGGTAGAGACGATTGATTGAACAGATTTTCATGAATTGTAGCTAAGAACCATCTCGATCACGTCAGCTTTCAAACAAAAAAAAATGCATCATAATCGGTCCATTCGTTTACGAGCTACGACGCCACAGACAGACACACAGAAAGTCAAACTTATAAGACCGCTCCATGCGTCGGGAGTTAACTAAACGGCTGGCAACGAAATCTCTCACTTATATTATTTGTAGAATAATTTTGCATACAAATCCCACAGGTGGTGATCCAATCCCGCCGGTTCCAGGAAAACTGAATTACTGAGAATTATTTAAATATTCGGTGGAATAATCGAATAAGTTTCGGAAGCAATCAGTATGAATTATTCAAACAGTTTGAATATGCGCATCTTTTACGCACTTAGGATAAAATCGTCAAACAGTAAAATTTGTATTTGAGGTTATACACTACTAAGCAATGCTAAATCATTTGACTTTGTTTTGAAAATTAGATCGTTTTAGATGCTTTAATTAAATAGTTCGAGCAGAACACACATTAAACTTCTTTAACACCGTTGTGATTTGAAACTCGGAGAAACGAAAAAAGCGACACTACAAAAAAACAAACACATATATCTATAGGATTTAGCCTGCGAGAGAATGGGATAGAATAATCGTTCTCCTCTTTGTGCGGTGCTTCGTAGTCTCCCCACTTTTGTCTATTTTAGTTTTCTGAAGGTTTCACTTCAACAGCGTGTGAACTGCAACCATGTGTTTTTTTTTAAAGCCCAGAAAAAAGTGTCAGGCTGTGTATAAAAAAACGAGTGTGCTTTGGACCACATGACTAAAGTAAAACTTATTTAGCTCCATCTATATGATAGAAATATATATGGCTATGAGAGAAAGAGAGAAAGAAAATGTAATATATGAAACGGACTCTTTCTATCTTCACTAACTTATATCTCCCTCTCAATTACCGTTCGCCTCGCTTTTCATAACGCTCTCGTCACGCATTCACCAGCTTACTCCCCAAGTGAAGCGTGCGTAAATAAGTTTTACTTCAAAAACTGCTTTCTATGTTCAAAATCTCCTACTTATAAACCCTTTTTGGATTATGATTTTATTGTATAACTAGCTGGTCCCGGCATGCGTCGCTATGCCACTTAATAAAGAAATTGTTTCTCCCTGAGTGTCCTTTCCCATCGTCCCGTTCCCCTTCCGCCTCCCCTTCTTCTCCTGCGTCCTCTTCCCCTCTCGCGTTCCCACTCCGTCACCTCCACCTTCCCTCTCCCTACTCTACTCCCCCCCCCCCCTTCACCGTCCCGCGAATCCCCCTCCCGAGTTCCCCTCACCCTCCCAGGTCCCCCTCCCCGCGTTCCCCTCCACCTTTCCCGCCTTCCCTCTTCCCTTTACCGCTCCCTCGTCCCGCCAACCCTCCTCCCGCGTTCCATATATTCAATCCCAGTACATTCAGTTCTTAAACAGCCCGCGTGCCACCTTTTACAATTTTTATTCAAATTTCCATTTTTCATGTATATTAAATTTGGTACCTAACATAGGTACCTATTTAAAATATCTAAAATTCTTGATTCGATTCAAAATATTAGGGGAGTACCTACTTTAAATAAATTTTTCAACTTTTCAAAAATAGAATCCTGATTGCACAATCATTCATTGTTTTGCAAAATGTCATTCTCTAACACGCGAACTGTCAAACGTGCGATGTTTTCTGTTATTATCTAATTTTCTGCGCAATTTTCTTAATTTTTCTCTCCGTAAGAACCATCCTCGAACTTCAAGGAATATTCTAAACAAAGAATTAGCGAAATCGGTTCAGCCGCTCTTGAGATTTGCGCTTACCAACAAATTTAGCGATTCATTTTTATATTATAGATGTGGAAAATTAAGTTCTTTAGAAAATGATTGTAAACCATTTAACTGTGTGTGTCTAAACTTCGCCAAATAAAATAACACACATTTTTGGGCGCTGCTTTTTTCTTGCGTACATAAATCAAAAAAGGGAATTTAAGCCTTATCACCATCTACATAAGGAATGCTATTGTTAGCGGCCCGATTTCGTCTTTCGTCGTCACTGATCGCTCAGCCAAGTAACGAACAAACCCCTCACCCCATCCCATCTGTCCAATACCTACGGTTTTTTTTGGTTTAAAAAAACATAAAAAATGTCATCGGAAACCAAAATTTTATGTACATTTTTTTATGCAAATTGTGTCAGGAATCATTAGTTAAAAGTATGTCAAGTACATCCCTTTAGACTTTAGACCCCTTACATTATTTTAAATTATTTAATTGTAAAATAACACAAATTAATCAAAAAGCAAAAACTATTTGCGCAAGCCGGGATTTGAAGCTGCGATCTCGGAATGCTAGTCAAGAGCCCTACCTCGACCACGGAGGCCGTCATAAAGAAATGTAACATTTGCTCGGCGACCGGACAACTCAGAAAGAAATCAACTCAGAACCTCCTTTGAAAAAATTAGCTGACCCAGCCACGCGTTGCTGTGACTAACGAAACACAACGTCATCTACTGGATGGTTATCCAACCTAGATAACCAAGTGTTGTGTCGATAAATTAACTCACATCGCCATCTGTCATTAACTTATGGAACTTACAAATAATTACGAAGCATTGTTTTATAACAAACATATGAACATTTAATTCGCAAAAATAACTATAGAATCGATAATCGAGATAAAAACTATCCTATCTTATAAGTTGGACCAAATTCAATTTGGGAGGCAGGAATGGGTACCGCCGCCCCGGGAACCTTTATTGGATACCCAACACCTCTGCCATAGTTCACCCCAAGTGGTTCGCTACGTTTGGTGATTTAGCAGGGGTGCTCGGGTTCATGGGGTGAGGTTTGTCTAGGTCTTGCAGGCGGATGACCAGGACACACTGAACCCCAGATTCCTATCCACCCCTTAAACCCTTTTCCTTCCCAGAATTCTCCTTTCCTTCCTTTCCTTAAAAAAACCTTTCTCACAGCATCCTCGAAGATGACATAGGCCCAGAGGGAAATTATTATGAATTTATAAGTAGTTTCGGAGTTTATATCGAACAGACAGACATCGTGACGCGAGATTTTTATATATATATACATATATATATATACAGGGTGTAACAGGACGTACCCGAGGGATTTTAACCAGTGATTCCTGAGCATATTTGGAGTAAAAAATGTAAATGAAATTTTCGTCTCCGGTGAAATTTTTATTTCAAATAAAATCATTTTTTTGGTTTTTTTCCACACGCCGTCACTGATCTCATATTTCGAGTAAAGGATACGGCAACTCCGCGCAAACCCCTCCCCCATATCCGCTAGCCAACCCGAACCCCGTTGTTGGCAGCGTACTCTTTCACTCTCTACTGCGCGCCTCCTCGTAACGCGAATAAACATATTGCCAGGTGGTTTTTTAAATAGATATTTTTTTGGAGATAATATTTAACATAACTTTCGCATACAGTATTTTTAAATAGTGTAACAGGACGTACCCGAGGGATTTTAACCAGCGATTCATGAGCTTATTTGGAGAAAAAAATTTGTATATCATTTTGCTGTACGGTGACATTTTTTTTCAATTAAAAACATTTTTTTTTGTTTTTTCTACACACCTTCACTGATCTCATATTTCGAGTAAAGGATATGGCAACCTCGCGATAACCCCTCCCCCTATCCGCTAGCCAACCCTACAGTTATCGGCAGCACGCTCCCTCACTCCCATACCGCGGCGAAGCTACCCCTTTCCGAATACCGCTCGGTCAGTTGTGTTTGGAGTTTGACGGTGAACGGGGTCGTGCGTAGTTGCTTTGAAATTTGTTTTTGTTTTACTGTTATTATTAGTGTTTATTCTAAAAGATGCCTCAAAATTATCCACCTGCCCATGAAGCAGATATAGTGTTTGTTTATGGAATTTGCCGAGGAAATTCAGTGGAAGCTGTAAGAGAGTATCGCAGAATATATCCAGAACGACGTCTACCACACCATACAACTTTCGTACAGGTTTGTACCTAACTACCTATTTATTATCGTAGAGCTAGACACACATTTAATGCCGCCATCTCATTGTAAAGGCTCCCAAAAATCCGCCTAATTGTGTCTTGTAATGTTACGGAAAAAGGTTATCACTACGTATGTTTATTTACAAAACTTTCCAAAATTTTATGTTTCACTCTCGGAAATCCAAGATAATACCTATCAAACGTGCCAAGTAAAAAAAATAGGGTAATGTTTCCCAACTTGGCTAATTCTTTAAGACAAAATTATTTAAATAACACTTCATTTAACTTAATATCCTCCTCACAGCATCCCCGAAAATGTGTGGAGTTGATGTAAAAAATGAATAATAATACAACAGAAACAAGAATAATTTACGTAGGTTAATTGGTAAAAGATGCTTTAAAGTTCCATTTTCATTACAATTAAAGTTCGAAATTCTTGTGAAAAAAATATCAAGCCGTCGCGTCATTTTGAAATTGTTATTAACACTTATTTATAACCCAAATTAAGAACTAAATAATCATATTTTGTGCTTGTCCCCCAACGTAAATAGTTGCTAATCAAAATCGGTTCCAAGAAAGCTTGTTTTAAATAGTTTCACTCACAAAATAAATTAATTCGTACTTACGGAACGTTTTCTATGTTAATCAAATATTTCTATGTTCTCAGAAATAAACTGATATAAAACGCACCCGTCATTCATTTTTACTGATATTTTATAACAGAATAATGTTAGCAATTGTATTTTTGTTTGCAGATGTATCAACGCCTGCGCGACCATGGAATCGTACGGGTTCAGGGCGGAGGAAATAATGATGTTCCAGTTCGTGTTGAAGAGAGGATCCTCAACATGATGACAGAAGACCCGACGCTTTCCGTGCGTCGCGTCGCCATGATCGTTGGAGACATAACACACACGACGGTATGGAGAATCCTAAAAAAACATCGCCTGAAACCTTTCCACTACAGGCGCTGCCAAGGTCTACTGGAGAACGACCATTTCTCAAGACTAATTTACTGTAGACGGATGCTACGAAATGTGTTGAGAAATGGAGATTTCATGAAAAATATTCTATTCACAGACGAAGCCCAATTTACAAAAACAGGAATATTAAATATCCACAACCTGCATCATTGGGCCGAAGAAAATCCTAAGCTTGTCCGGGAATCGTCGAGCCAAGAGAGATTCTCAGTAAATATGTGGGCGGGTATTTTGGGTAACAAAATAATTGGTCCGATCGAGTTGCCTCCCAGGTTAAATGGACCGATGTATCTGGAGTTCCTGCAAGGGCAGCTGGGCGACATTCTGGACGAAGTAAACTTACAAGCACTGCGAAGGATGTGGTTCCAGCACGATGGAGCTCCACCCCATTATTCCGTTGCCGTGCGGAACTACCTGAATGTAGAGTTTCCTGGACGGTGGATAGGCCGAGGTAGTCCTAACATTGCATGGCCACCGAGATCACCCGACCTAACACCGTTGGATTACTACCTCTGGGGAACTCTGAAGGAAAAGGTATATTCGAAGCCGATAGCGACGAGAGAGCAATTGATCCAACTGATCATGGAGGCAGCAGACGAACTGAAGGCGAATCCTGCTAATTTAAGCATCCATAATGTGTTAAGATTGCATGCATGCATTGAAGCCGATGGCGGCCACTTCGAGCAACTTTTATAATAATAATAAAAAAAATATTATAACCAAATGTCAGCATTTTTATTCTTACATGTCATTCATAATATTATGTTCGTATCTGTGACAGATGACAGACACAAACGCGAACAAAACATTGCCGGGTGGGTTTTTAAATTATTTTTAGAGGTATTATTTAATTATAACTTTCGCAAATAGTATTTTAAGTATTGTAAGTTCAGTCAACATTACACTTAAACAGTAGATACTAAAATGTTTTCAAAGCTTATGATCGAACCACCACGATTAATTTATTTGAAACTTCTATAAGAACTCACATTTTGTGTCAAAATTATGAAACATTCCAATCCTTCATAATCGGACTGTTTGTGGTTAGTTTGTATTTTATTGGTAAGGCTGAATACAGTCAACTTATTGACTTGATTTTTTTTTCTTTAAATCGGCACCATTACCTTAGGGAACGTACTCATACTACGTAACCTCTTCGGGGGGGGGGGTCTTCAAAATGTCACGCTTGGTACAAATGAGCGGCGATTTGCTTAGGATTTTGGTCACCGGGGGGGGGGGGGGGTTAAAAATTGCAAAAAAAATTGGTCACGTAGTATGGGTACGTTCCCTTCTGTAAAATGATAATATTATTTGTATCGGTAAAACAGGTTATTATTGCAATCCTTATTCTGGATAGTTCCTTGTAATCCAAATGTATGCTATTACATTCAAAACATTGCTAGATCAACTTATTTTCTAAGAACTTTGTCAACATACTTATTGATGGGTTGGTAAAACCAATAGTTTATTGTTTCAAAACACTGGTTAGGCCACATTATAAGTCGAGAACTTTCTAAGAATTGTGTTAGGTATCCTGTTCTTCATAATACGTATTAATAGATCGGTAAAACCAATAGTTTATTGATTGTAACCCTTATTCTGAGTACCTACATAACTGAAAAATATTAGTACCTACATTGTGTAGTTAGGTAAAAATAAATGGGGAATTTGAATTGGAATTTGAATCATGACTAGGTACTTCCAAGAATACACAATTACCTACTACGTGGAATTGCGAGGAGTATGCTAAGACCGAGTTGTTTGGCAGTTCATCCTCTCTACCTACCGCGTGATGTTTAATAAATCTTTTGAACAAAATATTTCACACGGTTTTAAAATTGTTCCAATATGTAATTGATTTATTTTTAAATTCATTTATAAAATTAAATATTTTTCTTATTCAAATAATTCAGCACCTGGCAGCATTCTAATTTTAAAATAACATCGTATTCTACCTATACATGTATGTATTTCATATTATTTTAAATTCTGTGGGTCAAGGTCACGGTTACGCATTTGCAGCTGTTGACAAGTTCGTTTTATATGAGCATTGATGCGCGTTTCGTTTTGGTGATTCTGGATACCTAATTAAGCAAGTGCAAGGGAGATTGTGTTTTTAAAGGTGGTTAAATATTTATCTTATCTTATTTCTTAATATTTATGATAAAAGGACCATTGGAAATTATTCTCAATTATTGTCAACAAATAAGTTATTTAATTACTGTTTTTGTGTTTAATTCGTAGAACTACATTTTTTTTTGTTTAAAAGTTATTTAATGGTGGGTTTCTTCATTTACCGAGAATGCTAAATGCAATGCTAATTGTAAAAGTAAACGGTCAAATGCATAGACATTTTTAAATTTCGATCGTTTACTTTTACAATTAGCATTCCATTTAGCATTCTCGGTAAATGAAGAAACCCACCCGTCTTCTAACCACAAATTATTTAAATTAGAATTCCATCAGGAATTTTCGGTACTTAAAGTCTTTACTTAAAGCTAGCAATAATATCTGAGTAAAATAAGCATAATAATTATTTACGCAATATTAAATATTACTTGTTTGGTATTGGAGCATATAATATGGTCCTGCCTTGAAGCGCGCTGGCCATTGTCGCCTCCCTTCCACTGTGTGCACGTGTGAAATTGCGACGTTGTCTCCCGAGTAGACCAATGATCATGCCATTGGCGACGCGTGATTTAAAAACATAATTTTTGTTTTTAATAGAAAAAAAATATCACCGGAGAGCAAAATGAAATCTACATTTTTTACTCCAAATATGCTCAGGAACCGCTGGTTAAAATCCCTCGGGTACGTCCTGTTACACCCTGTATTATATATATATATATATATATATATATATATATATATATACTAGCTTTTGCCCCCGGCTTCGCTCGCATAGTATTAGGGGGTATCCCCCCCACCCCTCCTCCTCTCCACCGCCCCCTCTAACCCTCTCCCCTCACCCCTTCCCCCACAAATCCCCCCTCACCCCTCACCCTACCCCTCCACCCGCCACCCTCCGCCCTGCCCCCACATCCTATCCCCCACTCACCCCCTCCATACCCGTTACATTCATTTTTCAAACAGCTCGCGTGCCACCTATTGCAATTTTTAATATAAATTTCATAATGCCAGAGCTCGAAGCTATAGCCATTCAAGACATGCATTCCTCTGCTGGGTTCAAGCCGGAAGGCCTACGGAAGGCCGTTTCGCAGACGAAAGGAAAACTAGTAAGAAATCTTTTAAAATTGCTCTCCGAAAATGTCAACACTCGGAAAACAAAGCACGAATGGATAGCATAGCTACGTCTATGCATAACAAAGATTTCAGAAAGTTTTGGCAAAAAACTTCAACTGTGCTGAAAGCCAAGAGCAAAGTTCCACTATGCGTCAACAACATTACGGGTGATGAAAACATAGCCAATGAATTTAGAGACTTTTTCTCTTTAAGCGAGGATCAAGGAGATACCATGAAACCTTCGATAATGACATGCCCGCCTGCGGCCAATGATGACCTGGTCATGAATGTTACTCATGAAATGATTGAAAGCGCAATTAAGCAAACCGCCCATGGTAAAAGTCCAGGATACGACGCCATTGGTATTGAGCATATAAAATACGCAGGAGATCAACTTCATACTATTCTAGCCGCCCTGTACTCAAGCCTCCTAAGACACACACACATGCCGATGGATATGAGCAAAACTATTATCGTACCAATCCTGAAATCTAATCAGCTGGATGCATCGGTATTAGGAAATTACCGACCGATTTCCTTGGCGACAATGCTTTCGAGACTATTTGAAAAAATCTTATTCGCGCTAGTTAAAGAGAAACTATTTACCCTTGATAACCAATTCGGCTTCAAGAGCGCCTCATCAACCGATATGGCCATTTATGGAGTAAAACAAACAATAGCCTATTACAAAAAAAGAAAAACCACAGTCTATGGGTGTTTTCTTGACCTAAGCAAGGCGTTTGATCGTGTCTCCCATCAATTATTATGGGAAAAACTCATAAAGCGAGATGTTCCAGCAGCAGTGGTCAATATGCTGGCTATTTGGTACGGACAACAGGAAAATCACATTCAATGGGCAGGAGCTTCTTCAAGACCTTTATTCCTTAAGAGCGGTGTCAGGCAAGGGGGGAATATGTCTCCAACTCTATTTAATGTGTACATTAACGACCTCTTACAAGAGTTGAACGATACACGAATCGGTTGTCATATCTGCGGACAAGGAAGTAACAACATTAATTACGCCGATGACATGGTGCTGCTTGCACCTTCGATTAAAGCGATGAGACGACTTGTGCAAATATGCGAAGAGTACGCAAACTCTCATAACCTGTTGTACAATTCTAAAAAGTCAGTCATCGTCGCTTTCAAACACAATAAGGAGCCATCACATATTCCTCCAATATATTTAGAAGGAATTGAACTGCTTGTGGCCTCACAGGTTAAGTATCTGGGACATATCCTAACCGAAGACATGAAGGATATAGAAGATATGGAACGACAAAGAAGAGCAATTAATATACGGGCCGGAATGCTCTCAAGGCGGTTCTACCACTGTAGCGAAGATGTCAGAAAATTATTATTCAAGACATACTGTACTGCCCTGTACACGTCAGAACTGTGGACACAATACCCAGCAGCGCAATGGGACAAACTGAGGGTGTGCTACAATAATGCATACAGGCAACTTATGCAACTACCGAGGTTCTGCAGTGCCTCCACGATGTTCACCGAGGGGAGGGTGCACTCATTCCCAGCCCTACTTCGCCACCGACTAGCCAGCTTCTGGAGCAGGATACGGACTTCAACCAATATCATTGTCGTGGCTGCATCCGAGTGGCTCAGTTCCCCATTAAATGAGCGGTGGATGCAGATGATGAGGCGACCTCCATGATGACCTCCATCCCAAAATATCTTTTTATTTTTAATTCTGTCTACTTATTATTTATTTTAATTTTATGCTTATTTTTTATTATTTGTGTGATGAATTTTGTTATCATTTTATGCTTTAATTAGGTACCTACCTAATATTTAAACTATTTTTTTTTTCTTTTCTTTTATAGTTGTTTATGTAATATGGCAGACTGGGATTGCACTACCCTCCCAGTCTTGCTGGAATAAAAACTTAAATAAATAAAATAAAATAAAAAATATAGCCTATAGCCTATTCTGATGTATGAGCTATATTATTGTAAAGTTTCATTAAAATCCATTCAGTAGTTTTTGCGTGAAAGAGTAACAAACATACATCCATACAAACTTTTGCATTTATAATATTGGTAGGATATAAAGATTGGTTAAATGAGTTGCGTTAGGTTTGGATTATGGGCTATTTTAAAATTATTTTTTTCGTAGGTTTTCATTACTTTTCAAAGCGGTGTTGAGTTGACTTGATTCTGAGTTGGCATGGAAACCATTAGCTCGTGTCATGTGTGCTAATGAGATCAGAAACTGAGATTTAGGTCGAAAAGCGATGTACGGAAGAATTGCGTAAGAATTTGCAGTCAGTCATGAATGAAATTAATTAAATTATATGAAACTGAACATCTTCGTTGGTTGCTAAGGAAATGTGAAATTATGTGGATGTTGGGTAATTTGAATACATTTAAATTTTCAATGTGTTTCTTTCCTTTGAATGTTTTGTGTGAGATTTTTAGAAATGTAATTGGTACCTACCAATCGTGATTTATTTTTACGGTGTCTTGCCGTGTTAAGTACCCACGCAAAAAGAAGAAGAAGAAGAGATATGTAAATACGAATGTCAGAGGGAGGCGCTGATATTAAAAACGATAATATTTAAGCGAAAATTGTGAAAATGTTTAATAAAATACAACTCGTTTAAAATAGAGCAAAAATCTCGTGGAAGGCGTCATATCATTTAAAGAAACAATGTGTATTTTTTTTAACAACTATAACTTGTAAAATAAGTGAAATGAACGTGTTAAAATACTTTTCGGAGCATTCTTTGCGTTTTTTTTTCTATCGAGGGAGTTTCGTATAATTTGCGTTTCGGCGTGGAACACGTCTAGATATTATTTTCAAAAATAACATATATTTTTTTAAAGGCTTAAAATCTTCTAATGCTTAAGGGAATGTTTATGTTAGAAAAGGCGGCTTAAGTACCCACTCGAAAAGAAGGAGAGATGTGTAAATACGACTGTTAGAGGGAGCGCGCTAATAGAGCAAAAATCTCTTGGGGGATGTCTAAAATAGCAATTGTAGAAACACTATGAATTTTTTTATACTTCTAAGGTCTAAAATAAGTGAAAAACGTGTTTATAATAATTTTCGGAGCATATTTTGCGATTTTTTTCTATCGAGGGAATTTCATGTAATTGGCATTTCGGCGGGGAATGTATAGATATTATCTTCAAGAATAACACATATTTTTAAAAAAGCTTTAAAACTTACAGTATTTATGTAAAATATGCAATAAATCGGTAGAAATGCGGGAAGCCGAGCCGCCGCTATCCAAATTTCTACCGATTTCTTACATATATCTCCCTTAAACATTTGAAGTTTTTAAGCTCTTAAAAAAATGCATGTTATTTTTGAAGATAAGATCTAGACGTGTTCCACGCTGAAACGCAAATTATATGAAATTTTCTCGATAGAAAAAAGTCGCAAAATATGCTTCGAAAATTATTATAAACACGTTTGTTTCGGTTATTTTACAAGTTATAGTTGTGAAAAAATTCACAATGTTTTTTTTAAATAATACTTAAGATACCTTCCATGAGATTTTTGCTCTATTTTAAACGAGTCGTGTTTTATTAAACATTTTCACAATTTTCGCATCGATTTTATCGCTTTAAATATTAGCGCGCTCCTCTCGGCTGTCTTATCTGTCTTATCACATAGCTCTCCATCTTCTTTTTTTTGAGCGCGGATGCGGCGCCTTAAGGGGCTGATACCCTTGCGCCGTACTCTCATGGCCAAGCCACGCCAAATAGCGCGCGTATGCGTAGTCTGACACAGGCATTATATTATTGAAAAATGGTAAATCGCTTACCATTGGCGTCCAGAGAGTTGTCGACTTGGTTGTTGTCCTCGTTTCCGTCCTCATACATGGGGATGGACGCTCCTTCCGCCACACTTTGCAGCGACAGCGCCAGCAGTGCGCCGCAGGCGAACAAATACATTGACAGCTGCATAATGGCGTTCGTTGGAAGCTTTCACGAAATTGAAATGTGATGAGACTGAAACAAAATAGACAAATTAATAAAGATGAGTCGATCGGCATTAGAAGTGTGGAGGAGCTATTAAGATAGAGACACATTTAACAGAGTGATCGCCAACGTGGGAGGACCCTGATAGGGCATACGAAGAAATTCCGTTACGAATACATACTACATTTCATACTTTTTTTTACATGAACTCCACACAGGAGGCCCTGAGGAAAATCATTTTATAATTTTACTAGCTTACCCAGAACGCGTTGCTGTGGCTAACGAAACACAACGCCATCTACTGGATGGTTGCCCAACCTTTTAACTCACACCACCATCTGTTAATTTGCATACAAATCAAATCCACACCGCCCGCTTGCCACCACATATAGATGTTCTCCTTTATATATTATATATTTCAACCAATTTACACAAAACTTTGATAAATTATATACCTAAATCTTCCTCATGAATCACTGTCTATTGGTGAAAACTGCTTGAAAATCCGTTGAGCAGTTTTTGAGTTTATCGCGAATAGACAGACAGACAGACACGGTGGAGGGCTTTAATTTATAATATGTAGAGATGTCATTTTAGAGGATGCCGTGTGGCGGGTTTTTTAAGGAAAGGAAGAAGAGGAAGTTCTGGGAAAGAAATAGGTATGAGTGGCGGCGGGTAAGAATCTGGGGGTAAGTGCGTCCAGGAGTCACGGACGTATGAATCCATCCCTCCAATTGCAGTGCGAGGCGATGGGTCGAGGGTTTCTGGCTGGAGAGGTCAAAAGACCTCCTTTAACCAGTCTCTTTCGATTCGGCTCGCCACGCAGCAAGTGGGCAGATGCATCGTCCGGACACCTGGACAAACCTCACCCCATGAACCCGAGCTAATTCACCCAACGTTGCGAACCATTTGGGTGACCTACGGCAAAGTTGTTGGTTATCCAATAAATGGTTCTTGGGGCGGCGGTACTCGTACCCGCCTCCCAAAATGTAAATGTACTAATTGTAGGTCCGAAACAGTAAGAATGGGTGTTTTCCACAGAATTAGAATAATTCATCAAATTTTAAAGTTTTATTCAATCTCTGTGAAAGTTTTATTAAACTTTTGTTATTATAAATGTACTGTGAAGAAACCGGCCCATGATAAAATAAAAACAGAACTTAAATAGATCTTTTTTTACAGAACTTGAATTTTACGTTAAAATTAGATGAATTGTTCGAATTCTGTCAGACAACCCGTTCTAACAGATCTCACATCCAAAAAAACTATCATGACTATGTTATAAGTTATAATATGTATATAAAACAAAGTCTGGTTAGTTACACCATTTATAACTCGATAACGGCTGGACCGATTTTTATGATCTTTGATTTGTTGGATTTGTCTACGCCCCGAATAGCAGCATAGTTACTAAAACATGGCAAAAAATTCATGAAAAAAAAATATTATTAAGAAAATTCTTTCCCTCATACATTTTGTATGGAATGAATTCTCATCTTTTGGAAGGGCTGCGGCATGTTCCAGAGTGGAAGATACTATCAGTATCGCCCTGGTGTAAGACCACCATTCAGAAATGAAACGTTGCTTGAAAATGGCTTTAGCCGTGTTTGGTGACCAGATCTGAATAGCCAGGTACTTCCCAACCTCCCTCTTCCCCACCTCCTTCCCCTCCCCACTACCTTCAGCCTCACAACATACCCCAATTGGGGATGCCATAGTCTCACTGGCTCCAGACGGGAGCAGCTGAGATTCTTGTGTGGTATTCACTGTAAAAAAAAAGAGCTACAGGAATATGCTGCCCCTCTTTCTTACACACTAAGATGGGACACGAAAATGGGACAAACGGTGAACGTGTTTGCACCCCTCCAAAGTAAAAATACAATAATTATAATAAATCTCCCTCACACGTATAAAGAAAATGAAACGCAATTCCCGTAAGTAAGTGAAAAAGTAAGAAAATCACAAAAATTATAAATCCGTACACAACGCCATCTACGATACCGACAAAAACAAAACATGGACAGTAGCGCATCGATAATTTCTTCGTTGTGTAATTATTAACTTAAAAAAACTGAATTTAATTCAGCTAATAAGTTAACACAACAGTTATTGATTCTGAGGCGGTACGAAGTTCTCCGGGTCAGCTAGTATTTAATAAATCAAAACTGTCACATCTCAATGACAATTTTTTTAAACTTTCTTCAGTCAGGTAGGTAGATACCATCCATAGAATAAAGAGAGAAAAAAAAACAGAAGTTCCCTCACAAAACACATGTTGCATTTAGCACGTGCTCTGTCTCACTTGTGTACACTCGATCGAGTTAAAACAGTTACGTGTAAATTTTGCTTGTGCAACGATGGACGACGGTTTGAAATTAAAATTATATTCTCTACGTTCGATTGTCAATAAACCATCGTAATACAGAAAAATCTGAAAAAAAGTTGGCACCTCTGGTATTCGAACCCAGGACCTTCTGCTTACATGGCAAATCCTCTACCAACTGAGCTAAAGTGTCTATATCCAATTCGGTCACTTTTAACTGTATCATACTTCGACTAAGAACTATCAATATTATCTTCATTTTCTTAATGCACATATTATTGGCTGCTATCTTTATATATGAAGTATGATACAGTTAAAAGTGACCGAATTGGATATAGACACCTTAAATCAGTTGGCAGAACATCTGCCATGGTCCTGGGTTCGAGCCCCAGAGGTGCCAATATATTTTTCTGATTTTTCTGTCTCCAGATTTTCGATTAAGTTTCGTTAATATTGTCTTCATTTAATTAATTATTACAATTTGCGATTTTATTCATAAAGATAAAAATAAATAAACTACAAAATTAATTTACGACCTTTAAATTCGACAAATATTTTTGGACGTCAGATATACACTTAAATTATTGCACACAATTTATTTGTTTTTTAAATAGACCTATTTCAATTTTGATTTTATTTTCGGAAAGAATGAACGAAAGCTAATCTTAAAAGTGGAAATTAATCCATTTCCCGACATCCGATCGAGGTGAAACTCCGCACATAGAATCATTGTCGATGACAATTAATCTGTCAATTTTTGGTGGCACTCACGCACACACACGCATTTCTCTGGAATTAGCTACTAGCCGGTCCAAGAGATGCCCCGAAAATCTAATATGTATTATAGTAAAAGAACTTTGTTTTTAGGGTTGATTTTTCGACAGGACAACTCGGAATCAACTCAACTCAACACCTCCTTTGTAAATTCATTAAAAGAGATAAAAAAAAATATATATATATAAAAAAAGTTAAATGGGTTTAATTTGGTTAGGTTATGGGCTATTTTTCTTTTTTTTTTCATAGCTTTTAACGACTTTTCAAAGAGGTGTTGAGTTGACTTGATTTTTCATTTCGTTGAAGTAACAAATTAACTAATATTATACAAATGAATTAATTGATAAAAATAATTATTGTTAAATTTTCGTAAGTACAACACAAGCGTAATTAATAGAATTGAATAATAAAAATGAATAGAAAATAAATAGAATAGACAATAATAAAATAGAAATGGCGTGTTAGTTACTTATTTTGTTAATTATACATGGAAGAAGTTGGGTACGCCCAAGGAACACACAGGCATGATCAAGTTAATAAAATTCTTGAGTCGAGAATCAAGAGTCAGAAACACAGAAGAGTGTGTACAAATTTGAATGAAGCAAAGAATGTGAAAAGACAAGACAGTGTTGTATGGCGGACTATCCTCTCTGCCTACCCATGTGGAGAAGCGGCGTGGTGGTTAATTAAATAGTTTAAAAATTCACTCACTTGATATCTAACGTAGTAGATTTGCCTAATTTGAATTTGAAATCGAAACCAAATTTGAAATTGTTGCAAATTTTTAAAATATTAAAGACAATACTTGGTTTCAAAAAGTGACGGAAAAATCTACGAAAATAGATTTGCTAAATAAAACTGTTCTAGTTTTAAGATTTGGAACTTTATTTCGCGCCAAAAAGTGCCGGATGTTAGTCTGGCGCAACCGGAAGTGATACAAACTGGTTTCTGCCCGCGGGCGGTCGCTTAAATAGGGAATTCTGTGAAGATTGGCGACGTCCCTTGGATTTGAAATTCTAAATTCAACGTGACAACTGGCGGACTTCTAATACACATCTCATGAATATATTGATTTCGGGGTGCTCCGAAAGTTATACCACGAAACTAAATATTTATTTTTTCAAGAAATAAACATTCTCGAAATACGATTAATTTGAGAAGAATTTAATTCCCCGTACATTACAGTTCCCGAGTGGAAGATACTGTCAGTATCGCGCGGTATAAGACCACCATTCAGAATTGAAACGATGCTTGAAATGGCTTATGACGTGTTTGATGACCAGATCTGAATAGCCAGGTACTCCCCCACCTTTCTCTACCTCATCTCCTTCCCTTCCCACTACCTCCAGCCTCACAACATACCCCAATTGCGGATGCCATAGTCTCGCTGGCTCCAGGCAATTGAGAGCATTTCAGTTTCTTGTGAGATTCTCATTTGAGATTCTGTCTAAAGAAGTTTTCACTTTAATAATATAATAAATAGTACATAATAAATTTGTTATGCTTTCTCTTATTGTATTATTAATATTTTAATTAAATATTCTTACGTTAAATAAAATAAACCAAAATTTTAACAAAACAAAAAAACGACTTCAAAAAATGCACTAAAAAGTAAAAAAATAATTTCGTATTCTTCTTCAACTTAATAATCTACTTCCTTTTTCTACTCATCAATATGTAGCTACGATTGTTATTTTTGGAGTCGGTGTCAGCCAAGGTAGGTTTGTTACTACATACATAGTTATAGGTGAGATATGCTTGTGTCGCACGCGCGATTCGACGACGCGAGAGGTGAGAGGCGAGAGCGGGGCCGCGGCGGAAGGAGAGCTGTCAGGTGAATAAGCCGGGCCGGGTCCCGTGGCTGACACCGACTCCAAAAATAACAATCATACCTACATATTGATGAGTAGAAAAAGTAAGTTGATTATTAAGTTGTAGAAGAATACTAAATTATTTTTTACTTTTTAGTGCATTTTTTTAAGTCGTTTTTTTGTTTTGTTAAAATTTTGGTTTATTTTAGTGATTTTTTTTGTGAATCTGAAGTACAGTAACTAATTTGTCTGAATATGGGTAGACCCACTAAACGTGCTGCTCTTATATGAGACAGACATTACTTGACCATAACGTAAAGACGTTACGATAGGTGACTCAAAGATCCGGATAGAATATAAAAGATTTGGCCGAGTATCGTTAATTTGCTCCTAAGAATTGAAGAGTTCCGTTACTTTGTCATAGATCTCATAATCAGAACCTAACCAAACTCTGATCAAACCACCTCTGAAGTACATCCTTTCCAATAAAAAAAGAATCATCGAAATCGGTTGGCGTGATATTGAGTTATTCGTCCATTTGTCGCGCACATACTTAAAGCAAATTTAAGACTTATATGGTTTTCTCATGGATGCCATTGTCAGAACTGGACCAAATTGAAATGGGACCACACGGGAAGCAGCAGCTTTCAAATAAAAAAGAATCATCAATATCGGTTCACCCAGTCAAAAGTTCTGAGGTTTACAACATTTTTTTTTTAAATACAGTCGAATTGAGAACCTCCTCCTTTTTGAAGTCGTTTAAAAATTGTGCAATTCACACGCGGTGGAAGCGAAACCTTCAGAAAACTAAAGTGTACAAAAGTGGGGAGGCTACGAAGCATTTTTTTTTATAAATGTGAAGAATTTTTTTCCATATTTTTATCGTCCAATTCCATCTTATTAGTATTTGTGTTTTTTTCTTCGGAGTCGCTAGACGTTTTGCCTGTTCATTTTGAAGTACATAGTTTGAAGATGGGATTTTGATTTTACAAAAATTTAGATCCTGGGTCCTTTGATTGTCTGGCCGCTGAGTTTCGTCAGGCGCTTTTTGCGTGGAACAGTGGAATTATCGTATTATTTTGGAACTGAATACCCGTGAAATAAATAATATTTTATCTCATTCTCTCGCAGGCCAAATCCTGTAGATGTACGCGTTTTTATTTTTTTAGTGTTGGTCGTTTCCGTTTCATTTTCGATTTCATCGACTTAAAAATCACAACGGTGCTAATGAAGGCTACGAAGCACCGCACAAAGAGGAAACTGATTATACTATCTCATTCTCTCACAGACTTATAGATATATGTGTCTCTTTTTAGTGTCGCTTTTTAGTTTCATCGAGTTTCAAATCACAACAGTGCTAAAGAAGTTTTCACTTCAATAAAAAAATACTAATATTCATTCAGAACAAACAGAAGTAATCACAATAGGTGCATTACTTCTGTTTCACTTTTACAGTACAGCGGCGGTCACAACGAAAAATTTCTAGTAAATTCTAGTAAGGCTGGGCATTATGAAATACATAGACTTTATTCTGCGAAAAGGATAATATATCTCACTGCTTTTGTTGCTAGGCAGAGTGACTATGGCATCCCCAACTGGATATGCTGTGAGGCTGATAGTATTGGGAGGGAAATGAGATGTGGAAGAGAAAGGTGAAGAAGTGCCTGGCTATTCAGATCTGGTCAACCACTTAAGCCCCGGTATTAAGCGCTAAAGCGTAGTGAACGAAGAAAGGGATTTTCTTTACATTAGCTCCACAGAGGACACCCTGAGGAAAATAATTTCCTTCAGGGAATATGTCATCTTAGGATATGCTGTGTGTTTTTTTTTTACATTAACTCTACGCAGGAGGCCCTGAGGAAAATAACTTCCCTCAGGGCCTATGTCATCTTTGAAGGTGCTGTGTGGAGGATCTTTTTGAGGAAAGGAAGGAGTGAACACGGGTCTTGAAGAGACCCATGTTGTAGGAGGGAGGAAACACAGAGGCCGGCAAATCGTTCCACAACCGAGCCGTTGAACTCAAGAACGAGTCATAGAAACGACCCGTTCTCATGTGACTGATGTCAAACTTGTACGAATGTTGGGCGCGTGTTTGGCGTGTTTCCCGACTATGCACCGGTGCCGAGGGGATCAATGACGCTAGTTCTTCGGAGCATCTTCCATTGTAATACCGGTAGAACAAGGACAGCATTACCACCTGACGCCTGTGCTCTAAAGATTGCAGTCCGTCTGTTAAGATGGGAGAATCTATCAAACGGACCGCCTGTTTCTGCTCAGAGTCAAGGGTTTTTTTTAGGTATTTTGGAGCTCCAGACCAGAGGTGGCTGCCAAATTCAACCGTGGGGCGATACACTTGCGATTTGTACAGGGTTAGCAGTTGTGTACTATTAAAGTATCTGCGGGCCCTGTACAGTACGCCCAGTTTCTGAGAGGCTAACTTATCTCTGGTTTCGATGGAGCCCCGTACATGAGCTGGTCACTTAGAGTTACACCAGTTCTGGGAAGGAAAAAGGTATGAGAGATGGGTATGAATCTGGGGGTCAGTGTATCCAGGAGTGACGGACGTGCCAATCCATCCCTCCAACTGCGTTGCAAGGCGATGGGTCGAGAGTCCTGCTGGAAAAGTCAAAAGTTCTCCCTCAACCAGTCTCTTTTGCTCCGGCCCGCCATGCAGCAGGTGGGCAGACGCATCCGCCGCTAAGACCTGGACAAACCTCACCCCATTAACCCGAGCACCCCTGCTAGGTCACCAAACGTAGCGAAGCACTTGGCGTGATTTATGGCAGAGGGGTTGGTTATCCAATAAATGTTCCCGGTGGGGCCTCCCAAATTGATGGTATGTATGAATGTTAGAGGGAGCGCGCTAATATTAAAAATGATAATGATTAAACGAAAATTGTGGAAATCATCATTACATAGTATAAAATGAAGTCGCTCAAAATGTATGTGCGCGTTAATCTTTTAAACTACCCAACGGATTTTCATACGGTTTTCACCAATAGATAGAGTGATTGAAGAGGGATGTTTATATGTATAATACATGTAAATATATTAGAGAAAGGCCGAGGAATTTAAAGAAAATATATTTTTGTGCAATTTAAAACGGCTGGCGGGCCGTACTATAGTCACTTTTGAAATTCGTTCTACGGAAGAAATTGGAAAATAGATGTCCTAGAGTAAGTAGGTATTTAATTTTTTGAATTATTTATTTTGATTTGAATTATTTTATTTGATGAAGTCGCTCAAAATGTATGTGCGCATAGATCTTTTAAACTACGCAACGGATATTCATGCGGTTTTCAACAATAGATAGAGTGATTCAAGAGGAAGATTTATATGTATAAAAACATGCTTATTATAGTAGAGGCAGCGGGCAGCCAGCTGCCGCAAGCGGGTGGTGTGGATTTTATAAGGATTTTTTAAGGTTGGGTAATGGCGTTGTGTTTCGTTAGCTACAGCAACGTGTGGCCGAGTGTGCTAGTGTTTTATAAAACACGATTTGTTTAAAATAGAGCAAAGATCGTGTGGGAAATGTAAAATGACTGAAAAAAACGTGGTTATTATAATTTTCGGAGTATACTTTGAAATTTTTTTCGATCGAGGGAATTACATGTAATTACCGCTGTGTACATATTATCTTAAAAAATAACTTAAAGTGTTCAAGAAAAATGTATTATGTATTGAAATTCGGAATGTCGCGGTTTGATGGGGTAAGGTTTTTCTCCTGCATGGCGGGCCGGATCGGGAGGGACTGGTTGAGGGAGACCTTTTGATCTCTCCAACAGGAGTAATGGGAGGGATGGATTTATGCGTCCGTTACTCCTTGTCACACTGATCCCCAAATTCCTACTCATCCCTCATACCTTTTCCTTGGCAGAACTTCCACTCCTTCCTTTCCCTAAAAATACTCCCCACACAGCATCTCCAATGATGACTAAGGCCCTACGGGATTTTTTTCTTAGGGCCTCCTGTATAGTCAGTGTAAAACAAAAGGCACAGGGATCAGTGTACAAAAATAACATATTTGGGGATGCTGTGTGGAGGGTATGAGTTACATAAGAGTAGAGTATGTATGTGTGAATGTCGAAGAAATAAGGATTGTGTATCAGTCCAAAGTTGTTCCATTGGTGACCGGACAAAACAGAATCATGCAACTTCAACACCTTGGGAGGCGGGAATGGGTACCGCCGCCCCGGGAACCTTTATTGGATAACCAACACCTCTGCCATAGGTCACCCCAAGTGGTTCGCTACGTTTGGTGATTTAGCAGGGGTGCCCGGGTTCATGGGGTGAGGTTTGTCTAGGTCTTGGAGGCGGATGACCAAGACACACTGAACCCCAGATTTCTACCCACCCTTTAAACCCTTTTCCTTCCCAGAACTCTCCTCTGCTTCCTTTTCCTAAAAAAAACCCTCTACACAGCATCCCCAAAGATGACATAGGCACTGAGGAAAATTATTTTCCTCAGCGCCTCCTGTGTGGAGCTCATGTAAAAAAAAAACCTTTGAAAAGGCATTCAAAGTGATGAAAGAATAAATATTAAAAAAAATTAAATAGGTTATGTTATGGGCCATTTTTCAATTATTTTGAAGTGAAAACTTCTTTGGCACAGTTGTGATTTGAAGCAAGATGAATCGAAAAACAGCGACACTAAAAAGAGACGAACACATACACCTATCGCTCCCCACTCTTGTCTACTATAGTTTTTGGAAGGTTTCATTTCTACCGCGTGTAAAATGAACACTCTGTTTTTTTTCATGCATAACATTTATTGACTTTTTAAAAGGGTGTTGAAATTGCATGATTCTAAGTTGTCATGGTACCGTTACATTCCATCCTCTCAGTCTACCATTGAGTGGAGCGGTGTGATAAATAAATGTGTTTTTTTATTGAAGAAGAAGATAACAATAATAATCTGAACGAAAATATGAAAGAGAACAAGACACAGAAAACAGAAATTTGAAATATGAGATCGACATAAATAGGTGGCGATGGCGAAATTGGTAAACGCACGTCCCGGATAGACAAGAGCTTCTGGGTTCGAGTCCCAGTTGCGACCATTATCTTTTTCTATTTTTCTGTGTCTTACAATTATTATTGTTATCTTAACATTGATGGGAATACCTTCAAAAGTTATAAAAAGAGAGTTTTTCTTATAAAAAATTGAAATGCATTATTACTCACTGGAGTTTGCTGTCATGGTGACGTGTTTGTTATAAATTCAATGGACCATATTTTCATCATATTGTGATAAAAAATAAATCACTTCTATAGTACACCTGTTGGCATAGCAATTGCTTGATATCCCAGTGATTTATAGAAGTCAATTTATTTCATTATATCTTGTTATGAAGTAGTTTCTTGAATCTTTACTTTCAACCCCTGTACAATAATTTGCGCTAGGTACTAAATTCAATAGTATTTTTTGTAAGGTTTGCCACACCGAGGTGCCCATTGATTGGCCCAGATTTCGGTGGGAGGGGCCAAAGGGACGAAGCCGGAAGGCTTGGGGTTTTTGGCAAGATCTTCTCGTCCCAGCTTCGCTAAGAATCGGTCACGCCACCTGCGTGGTTGGCATAGATCCTTTATATCATAACAGTTTTTTAAAACACGTGCTTAGAAATTGAAATAAATTCAGTGACGTCTTTTTGACGAGGAGCGGCCCTGCCCAGATGTAAACCGTGCGAGATAATGTACGTAAGCCTTATTTAATTATGTTATTAATTCATTCCTTTGATTGGGTTCTAAAATCATTAACTAATCCGTTCACAAAGAGGTACACGCTTTTTCCTAGTAGCGTAAAATCACCAATAAATTCTTCATAATTTAAAGCAACAAGGAATCTTTTTACTTATTATATTATAACCCTTACCTGCAATCAATAAAGCGATGATGTCCTGAATCAAGTAATCCAGCGAACCTAAAACACGAGAATCTACCAAACGAGCTAGCGGTGACCTTTGTAAGTATTTGGAAATTGAACATTATTAATTTGTCTGTAATCAAGCGGTACCAAACCGTGATCGATACGTAACACTGACGCCTTTCAACGTGGAGCTAGATTTGGTTCATTATGATATGTCGCTTTCCTTGATTTTTTTCATAAACTCCATGCTGTTTTTCGTGATGTATGTATAAATATGTAAATAATAATAATTTTTTCCCCTTTAAATGTATAGCTAAATAAGTGATTGTGAATAGTTTTAAAAAGTTCAAGCGTGTTTTCAAACGCCGCCATTTTGATCCACGTGTTTTTTCAACCGCTGGTATATCAAGTGTTCGAGAAGTATTTAAAAAAGTTCACGCGTGTTTTAAGGATCTGCCATCTTGTCGGCCGCATCTCCGGATTAAAAAACCATCACTTGTTTTCGACTGTTTAAATCAAGTTTTTTTGTCGTTAACAGCCACCATTTTGGAAGCATCTCAAATCACCACGTGTTTTTGACCGGTAAATATTTAGTCATGCCGTATTTTGAAAAGATTCGTTTTGTTTTACGCGATTCTTGAAACAAAATGGTTACCGGAAATCTCAGAATTAGATACCTCAGATTAAAATCTGCCTGCGTAGGTAAATGCATTGAAGGTACGGTATACCCGCTCAAAAAGGGAGATAGTGAAATTCGAGTAAAACCACAATTCGGAATTTAAGCCTTGCTTGAAATGGATTTAGCCATATTTGGTGACTGCATATTGCGATCTTCTGCTAAAAAACGGCGTTGTGGTTATTTGTTAGTTAGTTCTTTAACAAATTTTCCTTTAGTAAGTGCCGCTCACATAGCACGCCAATTTAAATTGTGTGACCTCAAGTTTAGTTTGCTTGACATAGGTTTTAAATATATTTGAATAATTTTAAATCGACGTAATTTACTTACCATGTTCGAGTTTAAAATTCTACAAAAACCCATCAACCGCGGTAAACGGTCGGAAGCAGGTACTTCTCCTAGGGTCGACGCTGGTCGACGGGTCCATTTTTACGACCGAGCACCGGATGAGATCTATTGTCTTCACAAATGCCCTGTTACCTTTTTTCATAGGCAAAGAATTTATTTCAAATATCTGAAAGTACCTACCTAGTAGATGCGATTATTTTTAGAATAACGGCCATTAGTTTGAAACAGAAATTGACCAGTCTCAGAGTGTGTTGAGACCATATTTGAGACATATATTTTAGCGTTATTTTTCGTTGAAACGAGCTGATGATTTAGAGTGGTAAAATAGTATTTACCTATTTAAACATAGATTTTTAACAGTTAAAAAAAAAAAAAAGAACGCAAAAAAAATTTAATCGAGTTCAATTCTCGTGATTTACCAGTGAGATATAATTTTTAGTGTTCAATGATACCGCCTTCCTTATGGGATATAAATACCTACCAGTTCGAATCTGGAATGATAATAATGCAACGCACTCCGACGTAATTACCTTACTTCAAAATTCAGTCGCGGGTTCGATTCCTTGCGAAATTATATATCTCCGTAACCATGCCGATCTCTCTCTCGAAGAGTAGAAACCTATTAACGATTAGATAAATATGTTTGTGCCTATGATATTTTAGGGGATACTGTGGGCCCTTTAAGGAAAGGAAGGAGAGGAAGGAAAGAGGGATGAGGGGCGGATATAAATTTAGTGGTCAGTGTCCAGGAGTGACAGACATAGGAATTCCTTTCTCCAAATTACGGTTCGACGGCAGGTAGTCTAGACACCCAGTCCGATTTTACCCCATATGGACTCAGGTACTCGTAGCGAATAAAGCAACTTCCAAATGTAGCGAATCCCTTAAGAGGATTACCTATAACTGAGGCGCTGGTTATACAATAGATAGTTCCGGGGCAGCGGTACCCATGCCCGCAACAATAAATTGATACGACAACGAAGTCTATGTAACGGAAGTACGATAGCTATTTTTTAAAAAATAGATGGATATAATCGGAATCTGTTAATATTAATGTATAGGTATTACTATTAATTAATTATTTTACGGAAAAGTGATAGTGGGTTCGATTATTACTTTTGATTTTCGAGATTTTGCTCAGGATAGAACAAGTGTCTAGATTTATTCAACTAACGGTGTAGATTGATTGCATAGAAATCAATAGATGTTAATTGAAATTAAAGTTATTATTTGAAATAATAAAGATAAGGAACGAACTTATTTACAGATATTTGATAAGTTGATAGAAGAAGATCAAGATGGAATGCAACTATAATGTTGGCCCATACCAATTAGAAAACAGTTATTCAAAGAAAATCAAGATGGGATCCATCTTAGCCAAGTGGAAAATTATTTCTTCAAATAATTTTGAAATTTATTTGTTTGAGTAGAGTTTCACGCTAAGCGACGGACGTGAATCGTATTTTGACTGATTTATCACTCAAATGGTTTTGTAGGAACCGGAGAAATCAACGTATTGTGAAAATAAGATATGAAATTGACACCACACCCTTCCACACATACCTACACTCATCGTGCTGTTTTCGAAAGGACGCTTTTGGGATAGTGCATACACGTACATTACAATCGCTTCGGAGTAATTAACCGAATGTGATAACCACTAACATTCGCCACGCACACATACACTAACCTTGACACTGTTTTCGAAGGGGCCCATTCGAAGACAGTGTGTACACACCTTACATACACACTACACTTGTATTTTATAACTATTCATGTACATCATTCGACATTCGTATTGTATTTCATATATAACTAGCCTCTGCTTGCTATTATTTTCACCTCTCTTTCAAGCTCGAGAATGAATGTCGTTGGTGATTAATAATTGCGATTTGATGGTTTGCTCGTTCCGGGAAAAAACTAGCTGGCGCCCCGCGGCACAGCCCGCGTAAATGAAGTGGAAAAGCTATATACTGTTTTATGATATATTTCAACACTTTTGTCCCTGACTTCTGAATTATTATTTCATTATTATTATTGTTGTCATCATTAAAAAAATACTATAATGCGCTGACTAAAATAATAACTTTAAATATTGCCTTAAAACGCGATACATCGACGACAATTATATTACAGTGAATGTGATAAAACCTGAGGTATTATTAATGTGTTTTCTTGAAATTTTTGAATGGTCCTGAATTATAGGACGTCGTTTGAATGGTCCTGAATTATAGGGCGTTGTTTGAATGGTCCTGAATTATAGGACGTTGTTTGAATGGTCCTGAATTATAGGACGTTGTATGAGTGTTCCTGAATTGAATTGATGCAGGACGCTGTTTGGGTCTATAAATGACTCTGATTTTTGTTGTCTATTTTGTTATCTGTTTTGTTTTAATATGTCATTAACCAGTAATCCGTACTGTTAAAAAGTGGATACTGACTTAACTGAGCCATTACCTGTTCTTTAAAAGGGGGTTAAATGTGCTTTTTGTTCTACGATATGTCAATACATACATCACGACATCTAATGTGGAGTTACCTTACGCTTTGATCTCTTGTTGCTTATACATTACTGTTCAGATAATTTTGTTTACTCTATGTGCCTTGATGCCTAAGTGTTTGTACCTTTCTAATAATTTTGTTATTTTGTTCCATGTCGACATTTCTCTCCTGCTGAGGAACCTGACTATTCCTCTAGACGCCCCGATGGACATTGCACACTGACTTGCGCTACCTAGGAAGTCGCGTGTAACAAAGTTCCTGCCAGGCCACTTCGACGTGTTGATTTTGCTGTTTTTTGATATTTTGTCTAAACTTAATAACTTATTATGTGTCTGTAAACTGTACAACTTTTTGCCTAGGTTTTTTAATGCAGAATCTCTTTGTGAATGATGTTTTTTTGTAAAGTTTATTGTGGGAATTCTTTGAAGGGTTAAAATCAAAAAACCTTCGTTACAACGGCGGTTTTTTGCTGGTGTTTTCGGGGATGTGTTATGAAGTAGTTTCTTGAATCTTTACTTTCAACCCCTGTACAATAATTTGCGCTAGGTACTAAATTCAATAGTATTTTTTGTAAGGTTTGCCACACCGAGGTGCCCATTGATTGGCCCAGATTTCGGTGGGAGGGGCCAAAGGGACGAAGCCGGAAGGCTTGGGGTTTTTGGCAAGATCTTCTCGTCCCAGCTTCGCTAAGAATCGGTCACGCCACCTGCGTGGTTGGCATAGATCCTTTATATCATAACAGTTTTTTAAAACACGTGCTTAGAAATTGAAATAAATTCAGTGACGTCTTTTTGACGAGGAGCGGCCCTGCCCAGATGTAAACCGTGCGAGATAATGTACGTAAGCCTTATTTAATTATGTTATTAATTCATTCCTTTGATTGGGTTCTAAAATCATTAACTAATCCGTTCACAAAGAGGTACACGCTTTTTCCTAGTAGCGTAAAATCACCAATAAATTCTTCATAATTTAAAGCAACAAGGAATCTTTTTACTTATTATATTATAACCCTTACCTGCAATCAATAAAGCGATGATGTCCTGAATCAAGTAATCCAGCGAACCTAAAACACGAGAATCTACCAAACGAGCTAGCGGTGACCTTTGTAAGTATTTGGAAATTGAACATTATTAATTTGTCTGTAATCAAGCGGTACCAAACCGTGATCGATACGTAACAATCTGTCTGATATATTGTGATTGTTGCTATGCGCATCGAAATCTTATCTAATAATATTCAGTACATATATCTATATATAAATTATTATTATAATATATAAATTAAAGTCCTCCGCGTCGTCTGTGTCTGTCTGTCTGTTCGCGATAAACTCAAAAACTACTTAACGGATTTACATGCGGTTTTCACTAGTAGATAGAGTGTTTCGTGAGGAAGGTTTAGGTATACAATTTGTCAAGAATTTGTGTAAATTGGTTGAAACATAACGATAATTGTTAGAAGTGTCGGAAAAAGTCAAGCCGCCTGGTAACTTTCATCGAAAACACTGCCTAATCCCTAATAAGATATAACAAAAAATGTATGGTGGAATATTCCTCTTTTATAGATCTACAAAAAAGTCCGCGATGGCATATATCTATCTTTTACGGATAGCTTACTATACTCATTCACGTCACAATGGTCACGTACAATGCGGTAATTGGAAAGTTATTTAGACTGAAACAGTATTAATCCTTATAACTTAAATACGTTAGTTACCTCAAGTATTTCATGCACATTATTATAATCTTTCGCACCATCTCTACGTACTGTAAATTAAAGTCCCCCGCGGCGTCTATCTGTCTGTCTCTTCGCGATAAACTTAAAGATGGCGGTGATTATAAAGGTTGGAAAACCATCCATTAGATGGCGTTGTGTTTAGTTAGCCACAGCAACGCGTGTCCGAGTCAGCTAGTATAAATTAATTCAGTTATACTACATTGCTTCATTGTAATAAATCAAAGTTGGTAACAGAATTCTACTGCGGACTGCTAACTTCGCTTCTGTTGATTTTTTTTAAAGGGTTGAATCCCTTAAACCTCTCTTTTTATTCGCCACTAGGAACAGCTCATAATATAGTGCAATAGAAATCGTTGTGCCTCCCTTTCTGTTGTAGGATTAGAGAGTGAAAACACCACGCCTTATATTAAAATTTAGAAGTCAGTTACAGAAGATTTAAAATTTACACCTGTATGACACTAAAGGTTTCGACCGAAATTTGAGAAAAATTTATTATTTTAACTTTCTGAATTTTTTCATAATTATTTTTATATGAAACAACCTAAAAGTGATTTTGCTATAACATTTATAATATATTTGTCTATTAAACACATATTTCATTTTTTTTATTATCAGTCATTTTAATTCAATAAAAACGAAGAGTAACTGAGCCATTTTTTAACTCTTTGGTGTTTGCATTTAAAATTTTACTACTTATTTAAAATAATACATATATATTTAAAATATTAAAATTTGAACGCTTATTTCATCACCTTTCTAAAACAGTTTTTAATTTTCGGATACGTTCAGAAATATTCTAATAATTTGGATTTTATTGCAGAGGGGGAAATTCACAAAAAATCCTCCGACCTGCTGACAGCGTCGTTAACTCATTTTACATAAATATATCAGCTTTTATGTATTTTTAATATATTAAATTTGATCGAAAAATGCGTAGGTACTTATGAATAAACATATTATATCCAGAATTTAAGGCTCTGCGTATGATGTTTAAAATACATAATTTATTCAATGTTTGACTTATGTCAGCTATAATCTAACCATGTCGATAGTTGACAAAACAGACAAATAAGAATCAATTTCTTAGAATTCCTCCGTGTCCTTGAAATTTCAATAATATTTACGAATTATAAATATCCCTTTATCGAGTAAAAATAAGGAAAAATGCAATAAAACACAATTACAAAGATATGCAGGTTCGACGATAATCCCTATTGACCTATTTTTATCATTTACTATTCCAGGAGAGATATAAATATTGCATTTGAGGAAAAACTGTTGAATAAATAAAAATAAAATTGTTATTTGCGATTTGATATTTTTTTCGCCTCTCAGTTATGTGTGATTTTTTGTGAAATACGGACCGAAACACAGTTAGTTGCACGCATCGTAAAAAAAGGTGAGATATTATTGAATTTAGTAAATTTATTAACATCAAGCCGTTAACCGCAGGGGTAGGCAGAGAGGACGGACCGCCAAACAACTCACACATTCTTTGACTCACTCACATTCATACATCGTGTCATACCTACATACTCTTCTATTATTCTGACTTTTAACATGGCCCGACTCAAGTATCTGATTCACTTGATCGTGCCATGTCTTCCTCGGGCGTCCCCGACTTCTTTTTCCATTCACATTTGCGTCATATATTCTTCTCACGCTATTTTTTTCTTTCATTCGCTCTACATGCCCAAACCATCTGAGGGTCCCTTTCTTAATCTTACTCATTATGCTTACATCGGCCTTTTACATTCTTTGCGGATATCCGCATTTCTCACACAATCATACATGGTTTTAGGTTTTACCACACATTCGCCTCAGGGATCTCGATTCAACAGCATTCAATTTACTTTCATCCTTCCTCTGCCAGTTCCATGCCTCACTGCCATGCAACAGGGTAGGTACCGGGACTCCATTGTGGACTGCTAGCTTCGCTTTTTTGACAGTTTTTTTATTAGAGCCAACGGCATCGGGTCCTCCATTAACGGAGTTAACTGCATTTACCCTTTTTTAATATCTCTCTTAGTCTTCCTATCTCTCGTAAACATACTACCCAGATACACAACCTCATCCACTGCTCCAAGTATTCATCATTCAGAACTATATTGCACACTGTTTTCGTACTCTCTCTTTCAAACACCATGACTTTAGACTTACTCACATTCATCATTAACTCATTCTTCATGAGGAAACTCGGTCGTCGAGAATTTTGAACAATAATTATTTTACCAAACTGTCATATTTTCTCCCCCTAGTATTGATCGAAGGGGACAATTGATGATAAGGGGCCATCTATAAATTACGTCACATGAATATCAAGATTTTTTACCCCCCCCCCCGCCGTCCCTGTCACACATCGTCACATTTGTGAGACCCCCTCCCCCCTAGTGTGACATCACATATTTTGCAATTCTAAATCTAAAAAAGTTTTGCTTTAATAATTTAGATTTTTACGTGTGACGTCACAGAGCTGATAACCCCCCCCCCCCCCCCCCTTCGACCCATACCCCATGTCAAACTTCTCTAATCCCCTCCCCCCCCGTAAGACAACACTTTACCCTTTTTTTTCATGAATACCGCACAAGAGTCCCGACTGCTCCCGTCTGGAAGCTGTGGGACTATGGCATCCCCAATTGGGGTATGTTGTGAGGCTGAAGGTAGTGGGGAAGGGAATGAGATGGGGAAGAGGGAGGTGGGGAAGTACCCGACTATTCAGATCTGGTCACCAAACACGGCTAACGCCATTTCAAGCAACGTTTCAATTCTGATTGGTGGTCTTACACCAGGGCGATACTGAGAGTATCTTCCACTCTGGAACGCGCCGCAAATATACTATATATTATTTTAAATGAATAAATTGTGAAATACACAAATTAATCAAATAAAGTTTGATTCGATCCCGCGACCTTCGGTGTGCGAGTCAAGAGCCTTACCTCTGGACTACGCCGGCCGTCAAATACCATACATCCGATTGCGATTAAACTTTGGCGATTTGTTACGCGCCCTACCACGAATGCTTCTATATATGCACATATAATAGTGAGCTCTGGCGTTATGAAATTTGCATAAAAAATCAACACTGTAGATAAATTCAAATAATAACAAATATTAGAAAAAAATCCCCAATTCTTCTCGTATGTGCACAATATAAAACAAAATTTCACAAATTGACATTTTAAGAGAAATAATCGACATAAAGTAACGCGTACGATCGATTATTAATATGAGAGTATGGAATGTATCAGGAGCATCTCCTATCCTTTTCCTTCATTCCTCTTCCTCTCCCCTTCCTATAACCCAAATAATTATAAGATATTAAAACTTCATTTCCAATGAACTTTAGCATAAGAAATATCTGTGGCTTGACTTCAGCTCACTTATATATCTATTATGACTGTATATTTATTATCTAAAAGCTGTTTGTTTCTTACAAATAAATAAATAAATTCGTTTGATATCCATACCAACTTATTATTAAAAGAATTTTTGAAATCGATTTTAAGTTTGCTATTGGTAAATAATGCACAAAAAATTATGATTATATCGTAATTATAATTTCAAGGGGTTAATTGTCGGAAAATCAACTTTCGGGTCATCCTATAATATGTATGTCTTTCAGATTTTTTCATTACTAGCAACGTTACTATAATTCTGTTAACTTAAAAAGTGTACGTGTCAGAAGAAACGTAAGGCATACACCATTTCAAGAACTATTGAAAATATTGACGTCACTGGTCATTCACTATTGGAAATAAACCACTGCAAAACGTGATATCAGGAAACGGAGACATAGTGCATAATTATTAAAAGTACCAAAGCAGAACCGTGATAAATCACGGGATAGTCTGAATTCTTAATTCTTGACAAATCAGTTCAATTTTTGAAATAATACCCAAGACTTTGCAGAAAACTCAATAGATCACGCATATTAAAAATAAAATGGATAAAAAATTTATCCAGACACTATTTTTTATTTATTTTATTTATTCATTTCAAGAATTTTGTTTTTACATTACAAATGATTACCTACATATGCAAGGTTATAAAATAATTCATATTTTATTCGACAACTCCATAAGTTGAGCTCCAGGAGCTCGTGTTATGGGAGGAGTATTTACATGCAAAAAAAAAAATAATTTTCTAATGAAATGTGTAAACAATAATCAAAGGACTAAATGTGAATTATTTTCCCATTTGGTCTCTAGTAGGTTGACATGTTATTCTTGTATTGTTTTGAATTTATAATACTTATATAGTGCGATTGCATAGCGTGGGTTGACTAGATGATCATTTGGGGAAGTGTGTGAAAGGGTTTAGTTTTTCCTGTGGGGAAAATTTTAACGCAGACATTTAAATCTGGTGCGTGAAAAAATCAAAGGACTTATGAAATAAATATAAATACTAAGTTACACAGGTACACAATTTAGAAAAAAATAGTTATAGGACAGTAACAAAATATATTTTTTTAATATTAGATATTACCTTCAGTTTAAGTAAGGGTAAATTCCATTAAGGGTAGGTACAAAATATCATTATCTAATTTCAGAGACTTACTATCTAAATAGCATTTAATTCGGGTTTGAATCTTGCAATCAAAGCAGCTAATAAAAGTATGCGTTAAGAAAATAAATATAATGTTGTTTGGCCGGATACCGGCGAGATTAATGTATTGCATTTTATTATAGGAAATTGTCGTAGTTTTTGAATATCCGGTATCCGGCCGGATAGTTACCGGATATCCGTTTCATCTCTAGTTATTAGTCGAAATACAGTTAAAAATTACCGAATTGGATAGGGACACCTTAGCTCAGTTGGTAGAGTTGCGGGCCGGAAAGCCGGAGGTGCTGGGTTCGAGTCCCAGATGTACCCATATCTTTTTCTGATTTTTCTGTTTACAGATTTTCGATTAATTTTCGCTAATATTGTCTTCATTTAATTAAATATTACAATTTTAGGTTTTACTCATTAAGTTAAAAATAAATAAAGTATTACTTTGTAGTAATATATGTATTATAAGTAGGTATTTTATCGCTTGAATCTGAATTATTTTAATTTTGAAAGTGACACTTCAAGGCAAATTTGAGTTCATTAAACCAGATATCACGTACACGCAGGAGTAACTAAAGAACATCACAGATGATATAGATAGTTTTAGCCCGGGTTCGCGGGGTGAGGTTTGTCCGGGTTTTGGCTACAGATGCGTCTGACCACCTGCTGCGTGGCGGGCCGGATAGAGAGACTGGTTAAGGAAAGCCTTTTGACTTCACCAGCAGGACTCTCTTTTAACCCATCGCCTTGCACCGCAGTCAGAGTGATGGATTCATACGCCTATCACTCCTGGACACTGACCCTCATATTCCTAACCCTCATACCCTTTTACTTCTCAGAATTTTCTCTCCTTACTTTCCTTAAAATACCCTACACACAGCATCCCCTAAGATGACAAAGGTCCTAAAGGAAAATATTTTCCTTGGGGACTTTTTTGTGTGGAGCTGAATTCTTCACGCATCAGTTGCGTGAAAATGTTGAAAATGACACTTTAATTTAAAGAAAATTTGAGATCATTGATGTAGATTTCACTTGCCTTTTAAAGGTGGCTTCATTAACACTAAATGTGTCGATATCCAATTTTTTTTTTACATTAACTCCACACAGGCCCAGAGGAAAATAACTTCCCTCAGGGCCTATGTCATCTTTGAAGATGCTGTGTGGAGGGTCTTTTTGAGGAAAGGAAGGAGTGAACGCGGGTCTTGAAGAGACCTATGTTGTAGGAGGGAGGAAACACAGAGGCCGACAAATCGTTCCACAGCCGAGCCGTTGAACTCAAGAACGAGTCATAGAAACGACCCGTTCTCATGTGACTAATGTCAACCGTGTACAAATGTTGGGCACGCGTTTGGCGTGTTTCCCGACTGTGCACCGGTGCCGAGGGGATCAATGACGCTAGTTCCTCGGAGCATCTACCATTGTAATACCGGTAGAACAAGGATAGCATTTCCACTTGACGCCTGTGCTCTAAAAATTGCAGTCCGTCTGTTAAGATGGGAGAATCTATTAAACGGACGGACCACCCGTTTCTGCACAGAGTGAAGGTTTTTTTTTAGGTATTTTGGAGCTCCAGACCAGAGGTGGCTGCCAAATTCTGATTTGTACAGGGTTAGCAGTTGTGTACTATTAAAGTATCTACGGGCCCTGCACAGTACGCCCAGTTTCTGAGAGGCTAACTTAACTCTAACTTAATTGATTCTGTTCAACATTAAGATTGCTCTCCCGACTGGCATGACCATTGGCAAGTTAGTCCTGCAGGTTGGAAGATAAAACAGTCTATGCTGTCGGTGACGGAGATAACCATCGGGAACGCAGAAACTAATGCTCTCTACGATAGTCGAGTTTTCGAACAAGTCTAAAGAAATGTGTAGCAAAGCGTTCGTCCCATCTAACACGTAGATGGTTCATTACGAACATACCTACCCAATAGAAAGTCTAGATTAGAGCCACAGACAGTCACCATATTCCCTATAGCAGAGAATTCTCCGAAATTGGGTCGGTGGCCCCTTTTTGGAAATTTACCATTAAAATATTCCCTATTTTTTTGGATTCAAAATATTATACTTATACTAGCTGACCCGACAAACGTTGTTCTGCCATATAAATTATTTCTAGTGAATATTTTGGTTGTTAAATAAAAAATAACGAATGTATTTTAAGTGTGTGGGGATGGGATCTACGATGGGAGAAAGAAGAATGGAGCGCTGTATACGATGACCGCCAATAAAAGCAAAAAAACACCAACTAAAGCAGGAAAATGAAATAAAGAAAATCAATATGAATTTCAAAGAGCAATTGAGTGTACGATATTTTTTGTCAGTCCGTCTTTAGCCAACACAAATAAGCTCGATGGTTTGCCCACGCGATAACACGATGCCGGATGAAATATCAAAATGACGCGACGCTTTTCGTGAATGTCGTGCGCATGTGTGGATGAAAGTTCTATGAGGCGGACGTAGCGCCATCCGTCATTCAACAACATAAATAATTTCGTTCTGTTTGAAATACGAAAGACGGTTAAATTTGTTCATACAAAAATACTAAAATCACGATTAAAAATGGGAGGGTGGGGGTAGGAGGCTTAAAATTTGGGGTGAAAGGTATTTTTTGATGCCAAATAAAAAAAAAACATTAAAAAAAAATTGTCAATAAAATAGAATTTTTTGTTTTTATGAAATGTACTTTACAACCTATTCTCATACCTACTAAATATACATAAAAAATTTCATAAAAATCGGTCAATCCGTTTCGGAGGAGTGCGACCACAAACACCGTGACACGAGATTTTTATATATAAGATTTCATAAAAATTGGTCATGCCGTTTCGGGGGAGTACGACCACAAATACCGTGACACGCATACCCATAAACATTCATATGTCTATGGTGACACGACTAACTAACTAACTAACTAACCATCACGCCGTTGTAGGCAGAGAGGACGGACCGCCAAACAACTCGGTCTTGGCACACACTCTTTGCCTCACTCACATTCATACATCGTCTCATACATTCTCTTCTATTATTCTGACTTTTGACGCATCCCGACACAAGTATCTGATCGTGCCATGTCTTCCTCGGGCGTCCCCGACTTCTTCTACCATTCACATTCGCGTCGTATATTCTTCTTACACTACTTTCTTCGTTCATTCGCTCTACATGCCCAAACCATCTGAGGGTCCCTTTCTTAAGTGACACGAGATTTTTATAATATATAAGATTTCATTTTATTTGCTCGTTTTTAAAACCAACCTAATTGATTTAATAATTACTTTTTTTTGATATCTATCAGCGTGGATATCCGAAGAAGTTATGAGACTCTCCTGAACATTTACCTTTTTGGACTTGCATCCGTATGCTTCTCGGGTACAGATATTATACTTATTGTAGTATACTTATTATAACAGTTCAATTCTGTGCAAGGGGTGTAAAGTACTCACATACCTAATACTTTTGAGATACTTCTCGGATGATATTCATGACGATAAAAACACAGGTAAAAAAAAAACCATACTGCACAGTTTTTTGTGTTCCAACCACGGACATATGAATATATCTGGACCTGCCCTAAGTGATAAAAACGTAATATTTCCCCCTCCCCATGGAACCGGCTATAAGCTCCGCCTTGGCGCCAGCTCGCTCCTTGGGGAGGGGAGAGAATCTAAAATATGTGACGTCATCATTCTTGTAGTGACCAGCGCGAAAGTAACGTCTATACGTTTTACGAAATATCACGCCAAAAACGGCAGCTTGCGCTATACATTAAAGGTACATATTATACAGACATCGCGAATGTGGGCGGTTCTCCAGTGTTCTCGTCGCTGGTTACAGGGGTAAGTAAATTATGAAACATTTGTAATAGTGTTTTAACTAAACACGGCAACAAAATATTGCTATGTGTATTGGGGCGAGTCTTTTTGCGGCGAGCATTTGGCCTTAGCAAATATGTTATTATCGTGGCAAGCAATTCGCGCTCCCATGTAAAAAGGTCTATTCATTCAAAGCAGATTTTGCTTTTAAGAACTAAATGGTGATATTGTCATGCGAGATGCCTATTTACTGTCAGATTGATTGTATAACGAATCACAGTCATCTTTCCCCACTTCCCCCTTCATAGTTTGGTTTTACCCCCTCGTCTGTATCTTCTGGTCTATTGAATTCTGATGTCTATGGTTCCAACAGAGTTATTAGTGTAAAAAATATCAGGAGGAGAAAATATAGCGGAAAATAATGTTTCTAATCATTCGAATTTCCAATTTTACGACAAAGAATAACTAAATACATCAAATACAAATAATAAACAAAGAAAAATAGATATTATTTATATATATAAAAATGCAAAAATCAGTGATTTTAGATACATATAGGACTACAAAAGATTTTTTAAATATTTATATTGAGGGATCAGTTTATAGGTCCAATTAGGAGTTCTACCGAGCCGAACCTTCTGATATGAAAATATGAATTATTTTCCCATTTGGTCTCTGGTAGGTTGACATGTTGTTCTTGTATTTATTATACTTATATAGTGCAATTGCATAGCGTGGATTGAAAGAATCATTTTTAAAACTTTTTTATGTTTATATTTAAATTTTGAACATCCCAAACATTATATATATTTTTTTCTAATAATAAAGTTTGATAGCGTATTTCATCACCTTTCAAAAACAGTTTTTAGTTTTAGAATGCAATCAGAAATGTCCCATTTATTTGGATTTTATTGCAACGCTTATTGGATAACCAACACCTCTGCCATAGGTCACCCCAAGTGGTTCGCTACGTTTGGTAATTTAGCAGGGGTGCCCGGGTTCATGGGGTGAGGTCTGTCTAGGTCTTGGAGGTGGATGACCAGGACACACAGAACCCCAGATTCCTATCCACCCCTTAAACCCTTTTCCTTCTCAGAACTCTCCTCTCCTTCCTTTCCTTTAAAAAACCTCTCTACGCAGCATCCCCAAAGATGACATAGGCCCTGATGAAAATTATTTTCCTCAGGGCCTCCTGTGTGGAGCTCTGTAAATAACGCGGAAATATTCTGACCTTCTGACATTATATATATGCCCGAGGTCCGAGGGGTCGAAATACTTGACTTTATTACAATTGAAAATATCCACATTAAACTTTGTACTTTTACTTTAAAACGTTATATTTTATTATATCAGTGGTTTTGTACGGAAGCGCAGTTAATTTTTGACTTAGATAAATTAATTGGACAAGATTATTAATTAAAATTGAGATAACATTTGAGTGGCATGTCGTATATACGAGGTATGTTCACAAAGTAAGTGTACTAGATTTTTATATATTTTTTTAAAAAGAGTATTTGAAAAAAAATACGGGATTTTGTTGATTCACAAGTTGACTTTATTTCCATAACATCTAGATCCTGTTCAATCCGTGTGGTGAGCCGTGGCACAAGCTTCTTTATGCCCTCCTTGAAGAACCGTCCCGCCTGCTCCTTCGCCCGCTTCAGAACCTCTTTCACAAGCTTCTTTATGCCCTCCTTGAAGAACTGTCCCGCCAGCTCCATTGCCTGCTTCAGAACCTCTTTCTGCACTTGCTCGTCGGTTGAAAATTTAATTCTATCCATATGTGCCTTCAAGGAGGTGAAAAGATGATAATATGAAGACGCCAAGTCAGTAGAATGCGGGAGGAGTCCAAGAGTGTATTGGTGGCTAGGGCTGTGTTAGGACGGATGTTTTCGTGAAACAAGCACACTTTTCTCATCATCATACCCTTCATTTTGTTTTGACTGATACTTTTGAGTATTTTTAGGGTATCACAATATCGTTGAGCATTGAGGAAAACATTCGACCAAAATGATACCTTTTCGGTCCCAAAACACTGAGGTCGAGATTTTTTTGCCCGAAATTGTGGTTTTTTAATTTTTTGGCAGATGGGGAATTGGTGTGACGCCACTCTGACTACTGTCTTTTTTCCCAGGCTTGTAATGAGCCACCCAGTATCATCTCCAGTCACAATAGAGCTTAGAAATCCTCAACTTTTTTTCTTGTACAAGAAGGTGTTATTCCTTCCATGATTAAGAAGCGGATTTTTTACACTTGGCAGGATTTTTTACCGACATGTTTCACGCAACTGGACACTACAACGTTAGTTTACGTACTACACTGTTAATGCGATGCTCGCTCTGGCTAGCTATTCTCCAAGCCAGATCGCTCGCAATCGCCGTCAAAAGTACGTACACTAGTCGACTTGGTTATTCTCGAGCCTCATCGAAGCTACATACTTAGACACCAAACGTCAAAAGTCATTCCACACAACAACGAGTGGGTCGAACCAGACGAAACGAAGTAGCGAGTGGCGGCTTGTTTGCGTATCTATGCAATTGGCTGTCAAACTCTAGTATTGTTTTCCCGCGCTAACTTTCGCACCCGCAAAGAAATCATATACTTTGATAAAGTCGTTTTAAGGCTCCATATTACAATGGCTGATTTACCAGCGATGCTTTGGTTGCCCAGCCGTGTCGAATATTATCAACTCGTAGAAGTTATACGCGGTAAAAATACGTGTTTCAACTGTTTGACATTTCAAATTTACACCATAGAAATCTCAAAAACATCAAGAGTATAGACAATATTCACGGGGCTGCCAATATAATTACCACTTCAAAAATGAAACATTCGATAAAGTTCGTCGCGACGACGAGTAATTTTTCGCGCGTAGATGGCGCATAATGATTAACGATTAATCGTTGTCGGGAATAGCTACCCTGGTCATGAGATCCCACTCTACCACCCAGTGCTACCAACCCTCAAAAAACAAAAAAAAACCACACCCCGTTATAACCACAGTACACATACTTTCTGAACACTCCTGGTATATGATGACATTGGTCATTGATAAATCGTGTAAGTTTTTTCACAACCTCAGCACGTACTTATCAATATTTATGTTTTACGTTTATTGCCGTATCAGTTACAAAACTCTTTGACGTCATGTATGCTCTAAATAAAATATCATGTAGATTCCTACAACGATTTTCAAACCTTGTTCTAAGAAAACTGATGAAAAAAGACATTTGACTAACAATATAAATTGAATCTAACAATTTTTTAAGGAAAAATACGACTTTGAAAAATTATTTTTGGTGACCGGATTTTATAAAAATCTGTGATCCAGAAAGATTGATAGGGCTTTTTCGTATGGTTGAAGAATAATTATTATAATTGATTGTGGCTACATAGGGATTTTATTAATAGATAATATATTTGACGGCCTCTGTGGTAGAGGGTAAGGCTCTTGACTCACAATCCGAAGGACGCGGGATCGAATCCCGGCGTGCGCAAGTGAATTTTATTTGATTAATTTATGTTATTTCACAATTTATTTTTTTACATTAAGTTCACACGGGATAGCTGAGGAAAATAATTGCACTCAGGTCCTGCATCTTTAGGGATGCCCTGCATATATGCATCCCTGCATGCATGCATGCCCTGCGTATATGCATCTTTGGGGATGCTGTGTGATGGGTCTTTTTAGGACAGGAAGGAGAGGAAGTTCTGGGATGGAAAAGGGTTTTACCCTTTTAAGGGTTTTTTTGTAAGGGTGGTTAGGAATCTAGGGGTCAGAGTGTCCAGGAGTGACGGACGTATGAATCCATCCCTCCAACCGCGGTGAAAGGCGATGGGTCGAGAGATTCCAGCTGAAGAAGTTAAACGGACTCCCTCAACCATTCTCTTCCAATCTGCCTTGCCATGCAGCTGGTGGGCTGACGCCTCCGAGCCAGGACTCGAAACAACCTCGCCCCATGAACCCGGGCACCCCTGTTAAATCGCCAAACGTAGTCAACCACTTTGGGAGACCTACGGCGTAGTGTTGGTTATCCAATAAATAGTTAGAGTTCCAGAGTGGAAGATACTCTCAGTATCGCCCTGATGTAAGACAACCATTCAGAATTGAAACGTTGCTTGAAATGGCTTCTGCCGTGTTTGGTGACCAGATCTGAATAGCCAGGTACTTCCCCACCTTCCTCTTCCCTATCTCCTTCCCTCACTACTACCTTCAGCCTCACAACATACCCCAATTGGGGATGCCATAGTCCCACTGGCTCCAGACGGAAGCAGTTGGGACTCTTGTGCGGTTTTCATGTAAAAAAAAAAAAAAAGTTTCCATAGTATTTGCTATTTCGGTAATCTTGTTCCACTTGCTGACCACAAGAGGCTGATCAACTGACATTTTATTTGTCAGCAGAAAACATTTTAAGCTGACCAATATCTCAATATTATCGATAGTTTAGTTGATTAGTCAGACATCTCAGACGACCTCAGTGATCCCGAGGTAAGACTCTAGATTCACAATACGAAGGTCGCGGGTTAAATAAATTTTATTTGATTAATTTGTTATTTCACAGTCAATTAATTAAAAATAATATAAAGCATTTTTGCGGCACGTTCCAGAGTGAAAGATACTCTCAGTATCGCCCTGGTGAATTGAACCCAGGACCGTAGCCTTGCCGGGCTGTGCTCTAACCACTGAGCTTATTTGCCCAATCTCCTTCGGTCATATTTAACTCTACCGTACTTCTACTTATGTGTAGCAACTAACATACATTATGTTCATTTTCTTAAGGCATATTTTTATTGGGCTGTTATCTTTATGTATTTTATAATTTATAATTTATTCATTAAAAAAAAAACATTACAGTTTATTACGCGACATTTCAGATTGGAAGATACTATCAGAATCGACCTGGTAAAATATCACTATTCAGAATTGAAACGTTGCTTGAAATGGCTTTAGCCGTGTTTGGTGACCAGATCCGAATAGTCAGGTACTTCTATCCCATCTCCTTCCCCTCCCCACTACCTTCAGCCTCATAACATACCCCAATTGGGGATGCCATATTCTCACTGGCTCCAGACGGGAGCAGTTGGGACTCTTGTGCGGTATTCATGTAAAAAAAATGCCGTTGGCGCTAATAAAAAACTGTCAAAAGAAGCGAAGCTAGCAGTCCACAATGGAGTGCTGGTACCTACCCTGATGTTTAACAGCGAGGTATGGAACTGGCAGAGAAGGATGAAAGCAGACTGAATGCTGTTGAAATGAGATCCCTGAGGCGTACGTGTGAAACCATGAATGATCGTGTGAGAAATGTGGAGATTCGCAAAGAATGCAAGGCTGATTGAAGTGTAATGAGAGAGATTAAGAAAGGGACCCCTCAGATGGTTTGTGTACGTAGAGCGAATGAACGAAGTAGTCTAAAATAATATATATGATGCAAATGTGAATGGAAGAAGAAGTCGGGGATGCCTGAGGAAGATATGATGATACTTTAGACGGGCCATGTCAAGAGTCAGAATAATAGAACAGTGTATTTTTTTTATGATACAGAGTGAGAAAGAGTGTGTGCCAAGACCAAGTTGTTTGGCGGTTCGTCGTCTCTGCCTACCCCTGCGGGGAAACGGTGTGATGGTTAGTTAATGGCTCAGATTACTCATAAACACCACCAAATTAATCACAATGCAGAAAACTTGAAGTTTTTTTTTACATGAATAACAACTGCTCCCGTCTGGAGCCAGTAAGACTATGGCATCCCCAATTGGGGTATGTTGTGAGGCTGAAGGTAGTAGGGAGGAGGGAAGGAGATAGGGAAGACGAAGGTGGGGAAGTACCTGGCTATTCAGATCTGGTCACCAAACATGGCGAAAGCCACTTCAGGCAACGTTTAAATCCGAATGGTGGTCTTACACCAGGGCGATACTGAGAGTATTTTCCACTCTGGAACGTGCCGCAAATATAATATATATTATTTTAAATGAATAAATTGTGAAATACACAAATTAATCAAATAAAATTTATTTGCCACGCCGGGATTCGATCCCGCGACCTTCGGAATGCTAGTCAAGCGTCTTACCGCTGCACTACGTCGGCCGTCGTGAAGTGAATTGAACAAAAAAATGATGTTTTCTAGGTTGCTAATGGGAAATTTCAAAATGTCGCACTAATGTACGCGACCGTTACGCTTCTCGGCGTTATCTTATAATAATAATAATTGTATAATTTATAAAGTGCCGTTTTTGTGAAAAATCACCTCAAGGGCGCTGTACAATTTATTAGGAAAGCTTAGGTTGTAACTAATTTTACTAATCATATTTAATATGTAAAACACAGACAAGTATTAATAATATTTGAATTATGGTGAACATTCTAATATTATTTTCCTCATCATCTCAAAACTTAGTATTTTAAATGTCCTTCATATCAACTGGACGTCGTTATGCTGGTAATTTAAATAATAGCCATTGACTACGGGCAATATTGAAGACACTATTAGATATAGCTAAAGGAATCGACCACCCAAAAACGTTGAAAGCAGTTTAGATAAAGTTATCAATTTTCAATAGAAAACATCAATTATAATATTTTTTATAATTTATGCACAAACAATTGAAAGTACTGTACGCATTTTTATGACGTGTGATAGCTTCATAATTAATTGTGCAATAAATTGTGATGGAACAGTATTATAACACATCAATCAGTCCAGTTGGTGGGTATGGTTCACAGGGTGATGTTTGTCAATGTCTTGGCGGCCGATGCGTCTGCCCAACTGCTGTGTGGCGGGTCGGATCGAGAGAAACTTGTTGAGGAAGTCTTTTGACCTCTCCAGCCAGAATCTTTCGACCAATCACCTTGCACAGTAGTTGATGGGATGGATTCATACGACCGTCACTCCTGGACACACTCACCCCCAGATTCCTACTCACCCCTCATACCTATTTCCTTCCAAGAACTTCCTCTTCTTCCTTTTCAAAAAACCCTCCTCACAGCATCCCGTAAGACATAGGCCCTGAGTGAAATTATTTTCCTCAGGGCCTCTTACATGGAGCAAATGTAAAAAAAACTCCAAACAGGTACTACGTTTTGAGATAATGTTTTTTTTTATATGAACACCTCACAAGAGTCCCAGCTGCTCCCGTCTGGAGCCAGTGAGACTATGGCATCCCCAATTGAGATATGTTGTTAGGCTGAAGGTAGTAGGGAGGGGAAGGAGATGGGGGAAAGGAAGGTGCGGAAGCCATTTCAAGCAACGTTTAAATTCTGAATGGTGGTCTTACACCAGGGCGATACTGGGAGTATCTTCCACTCTGGAACGTGCCGCAAATATACTGTACATTATTTTAAATGAATGAATTGGGAAATAACACAAATTAATCGATTCCGATTCGATCCCGCAACCTTCGGATTGCGAGTCAAGATCCTTACCCCTAGACCTCGCCGGTCGTCGAAAATAATAAATGCGGACTGCCAATGCACATTTAACTTTTTACGCACCAGATTTAAATGTCCGGGTTTAATTTTCCCCACAGGAAAAACTAAACCCTTTCACACACTTCCCAAATGATCATCTGGTCAATCCACGTTATGCAATTGCACTATATAAGTATTATAATTACAAAACAATACAAGAACAACATGTCAACCTACCAGAGACCAGATGGGAAAATAATTCACCGACTCCAGATATTTTCATATCAGAGGGTTCGGCTCTGTGGAATTCCTAATTGAACCTATAAATCCGACTGATCCCTCAATATAAATATTTAAAAAATCTTTTGTAATCCTACATGTTTTTAAAATTACCGATTTTTGCATTTTTATATATAAATTTTTTGACAAATCTATTTGTATTTCAATTCAACATTGCCAAGTTATTATTATTTTTATATAATTGATTTGCATTTGACGTTTTGGAATGCTAATGAATCCGCCAGTGTTGCCTATATATATATCGATTTATTATTTATCTCCTGTCAATATCGGTTCGGCCGTCAACAATGAAACCATTCACGGTATATCGATATAAAATCGTAAAAAGTTACGCCTATCGATTCAATATTGTAAAGTCATCGATTTCTCTGTGCATGACCCCATTGTAATTTATTGATATTTTTATATCTTAATTGACGACAGTTCCATGATTAATGACTGACGGATACCGGCATCTTGTTTGACCCCTGCCACGCTATCTGATGAATTATTACAAGATGTCACTATTTACATTCATAACTCACGCTGATAATGATTATGATATTTATAAAACTTAAATTAAACGAATCGCGTTCATACATGTCTATACTTCCAAAGGTCGGCTTGAAGAAAACCGTTGATGTCTAAAATAAAAATAATTGATTTACGTATGTGAACTGTGAACGTCAAAGTTTTCAAAGAACGTAAAATGGGGTGACTTTAATCATTTTTCAACATTGACACAATTTTCTTTAATAAAAATACTTTCAACGGAAGCAATCTTCCGAACAGGCCCTCCATTGATATGCTTGGTGTAACCCTAAGTGACCAGCTCACCATCGAGGCCAGAGTTAAGTTAGCCTCCCAAAAACTGGGCGTACTGTACAGGGCCCGCAGATACTTTAATATTCTTCAACTGCTAACCCTATACAAATCACAAGTGTGCCCCACGGTTGAATTTGGTAGCCACCTCTGGTCTGGAGGTCCAAAATATCTGAAAAATACCCTCGACTCTGTGCAGAAACGGGCGGTCCGTTTAATAGATTCTCCCATCTTAACAGACGTATTGCAATCTTTAGAACACAGGCGTCGTTTGGAATGCTATCCTTGTTCTACCGATATTACAATGTAAGATGCTCCTAGGAACTGCATCATTGATCCCTTCGGCACCGGTGCACAGTCGGGAAACACGCCAAACGCGTGCCCAACATTTGTACACGGTTGACATTTGTCACATGAGAACGGGTCATTTCTTCGACTCGTTCTTGTGTTCAACAGCTCGGCTGTGGAATGATTTGCCGGCCTCTGTGTTTCCTCCTTCCTACAACATGGGTCTCTTGAAGACCAATTTTCATCCTTCCTCTCCTCAAAAAGACCCTCCACACAGCATCCCAGATGACATAGGCCCTGAGGGAAATTATTTTCCTCAGGGCCTCGTGTGTGGAGTTAATGTAAAAAAATAGTAAGATTTTTATTTTAATATTTATTGCACGTGTTTAGATTATCGAAATAGTGGAAGGGGTTCATGGACCTGATTTTCTCTTTGCCTATGCTCATTAAGGGGTTTCTGGCGAAAAAACAGAAACTCTTCCCGAAACGAATCCCGGCGTTGGCAAATAGATTTTATTTGAGTAATTTGCGTTATTTCACATTTTATTCATTTAAAATAATGTATAGTATGTTTGCGGCACGTTCCAGAGAAGAAGATACTCTTAGTATCGCCCTGGTGTAAGACCACCGTTCTGAATTGAAACGTTGCGTTGCTTGAAAAGACATTAGCTGTGTTTGGTGACCAGATCTGAATAGCCAGGTACTTTCCCCACCTTCCTCTACCCCATCTCCTCCCCCGCCACTAACTTCAGCCTCACAACATACTCCAATTGGGGATGCCATTGGGGAGCAGCTGAGACTCTTGTGAGGTATCAGTATAAAAAAAAGTATGGAGTGATTAAAAATCTCTAAATACGGGCAATTGCGTCTCTGTACGAGAGAAGCGTTGCGTGTGTTAGGGTAAACGGTGGCTTTACGGGGTGGTTTGACATCACAAAAGGTGTTAAGCAAGGCTGCGTAATGTCACCATAGTTATTTAATCTATACTTGGATAATTGTATGCAAGAATTGAAAGAGGTGGAATCGGGCGCGAAATTGAGTAATCTGAATATATGTTGCCTGTTGTATGCTGATGATATGGTGCTGATTTCTAACAGTATGGAAGATCTACAGTCTCTCGTCTCTAGGATGAACCAAGTTCATATGAAGAATGAGTTAATGATGAATGGAAGTAATTCTAAAGACGTGGTGTTTGAAAGAGAGAGTTCGAAAACAGTGTGCAATATAGTTGTGAATGATGAATACTCGGAGAAGGTGGATGAGTTTGCGAATTTGGGACGTACGTATGTTTACGAGAGATGGGAAGGTTGATAGAGATATTGAAAGAAGGGTAAATGCAGGTAACTCCGTTAATGGAGGACTGCACGCTGTTGACTCTAACAAAGAAAAACTGTCCAAAGAAGCGAAGCTAGCAATCCACGATGGAGTGTTCGTACGGCAGTGTATGGCAGTGAGGCATGGAACTGGCAGAGGAAGGATGCAAATAGACTGAATGTCCAAAAATTGAACAAGTTAGAAGCTATACAGAACAGTTCCATGAGATGTATACTGGGAAAAAGCAAGTTTGTAAGGGTTAATCAAATGAGAAAGGAGCTAAATTGGATTGCAACAAAAAAGAGACTGCTATTTAATGTGTTAATTTTTATGCATAAAGTTATGAATAATCAAATGCCAAAATACTTAAAGGATAAAATTGTTTTTAATCATTAATAGAGATATACACGATTACGAAACCAGAAACAGAAATAGAGTTAGATTGCTGCATATGAGAAAATCACATAGAGGACTAAAGATGAACGTGAAATGCCTGAAAGTCTAAAGAATGAAGGAAGAATTAATGTATTTAAAAAGGGATGTTATGCTTGCTGTAAAAAAATAATTTTTCAAAATGAAATGTTGCCTTAACGTAGTATAAACTATATATTTTTTAAATTAAGGATACCAAAGTCCCACTGATTCCAGGCAGTTGGAACTGCGCAGTTGTCGAATAAAAATACGACAATTATTACTAACATTCCAATTTGTATGCTTTAATTGGATCAAACGGGGTCAAATCAAATATTTGTAGTAAGCAATTCAAATATACACATTTCCAGTTATAACCGGTGAAGGAACCGAGAAAAATTGTAAAGCGTTTGTATTACATTACCGTATAATATATACTCGTACACGTATGGTGGCTTAGATTTGCGTATTCATAACTGCGAAATACTCGTTTTAATATAATTATCTGAAAATAGTAGTGTTAAAACAGTAAAGATTTTCTCAAAAATAACAATTCGATAGCGAAAATTTAAAATGCTGTAAAAAAGGACGCGAAATCTAAAAATGAGTTAAATATTTTATTTTCGACGTTTTTTCTCTTTCGATTTGCGTCGTCGAAATATTTCTAGAAAAATAGGATTGTCCTTTACGACGTGCATTTTGAGAAGTTTTTTATTGAAAAATTAAAAATTAATTAAATTCTGAAGAAATTTAAAAAAAAAAAGTTAAATATTTTGAAAGACATTTTCCGTGTAATTTTATAGTTAAAAAATCATAATTATAGGTCAGCAAAGACAGGAGATAAGTTTTGTATCGATATTGTATCGATATCATTCGGTGACGTTCCCTAACATGACTGCAGATCGCCAACTAATAAATAACAGACGAAATGTGTTTTCCTGTTGCGACCTGCAGTTGTCCTATGGAACGACGATCGATACAACTAAATAACTAACCATCACGCCGTTTTTCCGCCGGGGTTGGCAGAGAAGACGGACTGCCAAACAACTCGCACACACACTTTGCCTCACTCATATTCATACATCGTCTCATACACTTCTATTATTCTTACTTTTGACATGGCCCGACTCAAGTATCTGATTCACTTGAACGTGCCATGTCTTCCTCGGGCGACCCCGACTTCTTCTACCATTCACATTTGCGTCATATATTCCTCTCACACTACTTTCTTCTTTCATTCACTCTACATGCCCAAACCATCTGAGGGTCCCTTTCTTAATCTTACTCATTATGCCTAAGATTCTTTTCAGATATTCACATTTCTCACACGATCATAAATATGGTTTTACCACACATACGCCTCAGGGTCTCACTTCAACAGCATTCAGTTAACTTTCATTCTACCTCTGCCAGTTCCATGCCTCACTGCCATTCACCACGGTAGCACTCCATTGTGGACTGCTAGCTTCGCTTCTTTTGACTGTTTTTTATTAGCGCCTCTCTCTTTATCGATAACTTTCGGTAACTTCTCATTGTAGCCTGACTGCAGATCGCCAATAAATAAATAACAGTTCACAATGACTCAGTTTTCTTAACATATTCTAGGGGTCCTGAACAATAAACATTTACAATTTTCGCTATAATAGACATTATTTAATTTCAAATTACACATTCTTGAGCGACAGATTATCTCGCTTAAATTGAGCGAGGAATGTTATACAAAGCCAGGATATAGGCTGACTGATATACCGGATAAACACATTGTAATCTAGCGTGGAGATCTAATCCATTTTAACATTTTTAACTCAATTTTTTGTGTAAACTTTCAAAGAATTTTGGGATTGGATTCTTTAAAAAAAATCGTCCTTTTCAGACGGGTGTTTGAACTTGTATTTTTCTGAGAATTTTGTCACCCGAATACAATAGGAATCCCTTAGGATTAAACGTTATCAGGTTTTTAGAATTCCAACTAAAGATTGTATTACACTAGGTAGAAAAATTCACCAACAAATAAAGCATTCATATAAAGTCTTTCACCGTGAAAATATTCTGAACCGACATTATCCCATGACAACAACAAGAATTTTTTATTTTAAATATTTGAAATGAAGATGTGTTATAGGAAAATCTATTTAAAAAGCCCTTTAGTTCATGATGGACTAAAAATAAGTTTTTTTCTTCTTCAAATTTTGCAAATTCACTTTGTGGCACCATTTTATTAATGCAAAAATTAAAAACACTATGTTTTTACCACGATAATCTTTATTTAAAAAATCAACATGTTTCGAGAACGATTTTATCTTCATCAGGACTAAATTTTATATGTACTAAAACTAAATGATCAAGTATAGAAAGACAGGCGTGGGTAGAAATGGAAGTAGTCATGGAGGAGAGAGGTGGAAAGGGGAGGTGCTTAGAAGATCAACAGGGGACAACAAAAATGAAAAAATCCGGAGTTTACCAATCGAATTGTAATGACTGGCAACCATTTTTACGGTTCACGACGAGTTCATCGAAAACGAATTCATCGAAAATCAATTCATCGAAAATCAATTCATCGAAAGCAAATTCATCGAAAACGAGTTCATCGAAAACCAATTCATCGAAAATCAATTCATCGAAAACCAATTCATCGAATGATCAATTCATCGAATCGCCAATTGAAAATATATATTTTGTTGATATTTGAGAGAAATGCCGAGCGGACCGAGAAGTTAAAAAAGCATTGGTCAACCTAAACTAACCTAACCTAACCTAACCTAACTTAACCTATTTAACCAATTTTTAAATATTTTTTTATCAGCACTCTTAATGACCTTTTTGAGTTGTTTATGAGTTGGTTTCATTATGAGTTGTCTGGTCACCGTTCCTTAGATATCCCTTTTTTGCAGTATCAGAAAATCGGAAATCGAAGAGATAACCTATAAATTTTACATTGTCACTACGAAACTGACAGTTGCTAAACACATTGAACTCAGTTAAACAGACCTTTTTGGGTATTTAATTGTGACAGCTCTAATATCTACAAAAAAAATGTTTTTCGATGAATTGGCGATTCGATGAATTGATCATTCGATGAATTGGTTTTCGATGAATTGATTTTCGATGAACTCGTCGGTTACCCATTTTTACATAGGTAAAACTTGCAGAAATTTTGAAACGAGGATTAAGGAATATTTCAGATGTCTAAATTGCAATAATTATTCGGAATTTGCTAACGACCTAATTGAATTTAACCATTCATTTGATATACATACTGGTTTTATAATTTTACACACTAACGTTAGTGGCTTGCACTTAGATCTTTTAGAAATATTAGAAATTAGGAAAAATGTCAATAGAAATTTATATATTATTAATAATGAAATTAATTTTGTGAATAACCCTATCTTAAACAATGGAAAACCCCCCTCCCCTCCTGTTGATCTTCTAAGCACCACCCTTTTCCACCTCTCTCCTCCCCCACTAGTTCCATTTTTACCCACGCCTGTCTTTCTATACTCGATAATTTAGTTTTTAGTACATATAATGTCCTGATGAAGAGAACATCGTTCTCGAAACATGTTGATTTTTTAAATAAAGATTATCATGGTGTTTTTAATTATTTCATTTACCTACCCACAAATAATTGCCCAAGTTGCTTTTAAAATATAAAACCTTAAATCTTTAATGGCCTATATATCATAATTTAAAGCAAAAATAAATAGCCTACCCATAACCTTACTAGATATTTGATAAACCTTTTAATCACAAAAATAATTTTTCAGTTTGGTTGTGTATTTTGATCTCAAATTCAAAATTAAGATTTTGCACCGGTTCAGTCGACAATTTACATTTTAAATACACCTCTATATCGATTATTTTTTATCATTTTTCAAAAACAAAAATTATTCTATAACTAGCTGGTTCCCGGCATGCGTTGCTATGCTATTTAATAAATAATTTTTTTCTCCCTGTGTGTCCTTTCTCATTTGTCCCGTTCCCCTTCCGCCTCCCCTTCTTCTCCCGCGTCCCTTTCCCCTCTCGTGTTCCCACCCGGCCTCCTCCACCTTCCATCTCCCCACTCCACACCCCCCTTTACCTCCCCCCTCCCGCGAATCCCTACCCGAGTTCCCCTCCCCCCTCCCGCATTCTATACATTCAGTCCCGGTGGATTCAGTTTTCAAACAGCTCGCGTGTCACCTATTGCAATTTTTTTATACACATTTCTTAATGCCAGAGCTCACCAGTAGTTCTATACAAACTTCCAAGACACCAGGCATAGATTTAATTCGTATGTATGATTTGAAAAAACATGTTAAATTACTTAGTCCTATAATCGCCCACTTAATTAACAAAATAATTGATACGGGCCATATTCCCGATGAACTAAAATATAGTATTGTAAGGCCTATCTTTAAAAATGGAAATCACTCTTTAATAAACAATTACAGGCCGATTTCCTTACTTCCTACATTAGAAAAAATATTAGAAAAATATATATCAATAAATTTAGATAAATACTTAAATAATCTGAGTATTATTGATGAATGCCAGTATGGCTTTCAAAAAAATAAAAGTTGCGATAAATTGCTCGAAAAATTTTCTAATCATATAAATTCACAGCTAAACTGTAAACAACATGTATTGGTTCTATTTATTGATTTCTCAAAAGCTTTCGACACACTTAGCCATATACAAATAATTAAAGTACTTGAATTTATAGGTATCCGGGGTAAACTCCTCTTATTCTTTAAAAACTATTTGACAAATAGAAAAATGAGTGTGAAGATTTTAAATATAATTAGTAAATCAAGATACATCAAATCGGGAGTACCGCAAGGGTCAATTCTAGGTCCAAAATTATATATTATATATGTAATTGCTATGTGTAAGATTTTCAAAAAAGCTCGTCGATTCATTTTTGCTGATGATACTGCTCTTGTTGTATCAAATGAAAATCCTGAAATAGCTATACAAGAATTACAAAGAGATTTTAACGAGCTTCTCAAATGGGCTCATGATGTAGGATTAGTTATTAATGTAAAAAAAACCAAATGCATGTACATAAAATCACCAAGTTTGAAAATGTGGAATCTTCCTAAAATAACCGCTCATAGCTTCGACTGTATACATAGAGGAATTATTAATGTTTGTGACTGTGAAAAAACAGATTTCACAAATGAATATACTTATCTGGGAATAATTGTTGATAATAATTTTAAGTGGGATAAACAAGTGGCTAAAATTTGAAACCAGCTCAGATCCTTAGCTAGTAACTTTTACAAATTAAAATTTATTTTGCCTCATTGTACTCTTAAACTCATATATTTTTCTATGGTAGAATCCATCCTTAGATATGGTATTCGAACTTGGGGACATGCAAGCACTACTTACATTAAATATATTGAAAATTTACAAACTGCCATAATAAAAAAAATTGTAACAACAAATATTTACAAACAGAGACATAACTTAAAACTACTGTATGGCTCAGAGAGCTTACTTACAATAAAAGGTCTCCACTGGTTCACTACTATTATGGATAATATGGGGGAAAGCCCTTACAAACACCTACTTGTACACAAACATACCACAAGATTTAGAGAAGGAAAGGGCCTAAAAACTCCTCGAATATTAAATAAATATGGAAGCCGTACTCTTGAATATCTAATACCAGTGATTTTCAATAAAATCAATAAAAACATAAAATTTGAAAAAAATGAGAGACTATGTCCTAAAATGATAAAACTATGGTTAATGAGTGAAAACTCCATGTATCTTTGAATATCTTAATATAGCTGCCTACATATCTTGTTATTATGCAGGTATATTGAAATATCTTATATATTTATGATTGTAACTTAAATTATCTAATATTACTATGTGATCTATTCTAATGTTTCCTTAAAACTATAAATGTATTTATAGTTTTAAGAATTTTTAAATTGTTAGAACCTGCAGACAAGCTGTCATATGACAGCATTGTGGGTCTACTCAAATTTTTTGTACAAAATGTATTCTGTAATTAAATAAATAATAAAAAAAAATCCTTGTCCTGATAATAACGAATACAACAAAAAAAGAATTATCCAACTTGGTGCAGTCGTTTGGAAGTTATGAGCGTACATACATTTCGTAGATTCATTTTTATCTATATATAGGTAGATAGATAGATTTAGATAAAATAGTCATTCTAATGCGTACAATAGAAAATAATAATTTTATTTCTAAATATTCAAATTTTGATACCACCGGGCCGCGCAAACGTAGCTCTTAATTTCGTAGTGTTTGTGACTATAAAACTAAAAACCAATTATCAATTCCTCAATAAAAATGCATCAGGTGTGTTACAAAAGGATGGAACGCTCTAGTTACATTATGTATTTGGCGCAAACAAGTTAGGTTACTCGGTGACAATCACAGAATTATACAAAGATGACTGGAGATTATTCTAATGTATGACTGATTGAGAGATTATTTTGTAATTATTGGGAATAACTTTAAATAAATCAAAGCATGTAAGTCATTATCGACTATGTTCATAATAATCAATACCTATCTTAATATATAAAACAAAGTCGGGTTAGTTACGCCAATTATAACTTAAGAACGGCTGGACCGATTTTAATGATCTTTGATTTTTTGGATTTGTCTCCGCCCCGAATAGCAGATTAGCTAAACATCGGAAAAATTCATGAAAAAAAATTATTAACAAAACTCTTTACCTCATACATTTTGTATGGAACGTATTCTCATCTTTTAAAAGAGCTTCAGAAATAATGGGTATTATTTTCAATAGTGAGTGAATTCCAAAAATTAAAAACGTCAAATTTCACCTTCGCCTTCACGGTTCGCAACATTGTGAATAACTAAGTGTGTAAAAATAAAGCAAGTTCTTAAAATTCTCTAGACTTTCAAAATAAATATTAACCCAACTTTGGCATTAATCTTCTTATAAATATAAATGTAAAACCAACAGTGATGAGCAAAGGTAAAGTAATGCAATGTCCAGTGTTTTGGATATAATGTCCTCCACGTGCAAAGTCGTATCTTTCCCAAGCATAAACTTTCTAATAAAGTGTGCTTTATCGGAAGTGTCCTGCAGGTAAGTATGTTTCTGTATCTATTTGTAAATAATAAAATTAGATAGAGCCTAAGATTCATAATAAATTGTAAAGCTCCCTTGAGATGATTTTTCACAAAAACGGCGCTCTTCAAATTATCCAATTATTATTAAATGTCAATGCGCTGATTGTTTTGCATTTGTTCTTAGACATATAATGCTGCCCCTCTTTCTTACACAGTAAATGTCAACAGTTGAAAATGAGACACACGGTGAACGTATGTCTGCACATCTTCACCCCTCCGAAGGAAAAATAAAAAAAAAATTATGTAAGTAAGTTCAAAAGTAAAAAAAATCACAAAAACTATAAATCCGTACACAACGCCATCTCTGATACTGACAAAAACAAAACACTGACAGTTGCGCATCGATAATTGCTTCATTGTGTAATTTTTAACTAAGGTAATAATTATTAAGTCAACACAACAGTTATCGATTCTGAGGCGGTACGAAATTCGCCAGGTCAGCAAGTATATTATAAAAGAAAGTGTACATTTTTGTGCATGCCGCTAAAACTAAAAAACGAGTGCGGGTACGATCAAGGGAGTTATAATTGTGGTTGCCCTCTATCCCTTATCAACGAAGATGGTTCCCGTTTTTACCTGAAGGGCGTGCTTTTTAAGATATAAGGGCTGGAAGTTTCGCCCTCTAGAAGTTTCTAGAACAGTCCCAGAACGTTCGAGACTTATCGAGAGCAGTAATGTTCGGGAATAGTCTGGGACGTTCGGGTACATTCCGGAACATCCCAGATCTTTGTGGAACTTTACAAAACACTCTCGAATGTTGTGGAATGTTCTGGAACATTGGGGATCATTTGAAACTTTTTTTGTATGGGTGGGGCTACCCATTGGTAGGGGTATATACCTATAGCAAGTTCAATGTCAACTCCCTGAGCGAAGCCGGGTACCCCAGCTAGTTTTAAATAAACATAAGGGTTCCATAACTCAAAAAGTGGCTTTTCAACACCCCTTTGAAAAGTAATTAAAAAAATAACCTAACCTGGCGTAACCTATTTTTTTTTTTTTTTTTTTTTTTTTTTTTTTTTTTTTTTTTTTTTTTTTTTTTTTTTTTTTTTTTTTTTTTTTTTTTTTTTTTTTTTTTTTACAGTGAATACCGCACAAGAATCTCAACTGCTCCTGTCTGGAGCCAGTGAGACTATGGCATCCCCAATTGGGATATGTTGTGAGGCTGAAGGTAGTGGGGAGGGGAAGGAGGTGGGGAAGAGGAAGGTTGGAAAGTACCTGGCTATTCAGATCTGGTCACCAAACACGGCTAAAGCCATTTTCAAGCAACGTTTCAATTCTGAATGGTGGTCTTACACCAGGGCGATACTGATAGTATCTTCCACTCTGGAACATGCCGTAAATATACTATGTATATATTATTTTAAATTAATTAATTGTGAAATAACACAAATTAATCAAATAAAATTTATTTGCGCATGCCGGGTTCGAACCCGCGACCTCCGGATTGTGAGTCAAGAGTCTTACCCACTGGACTACGGAGGTCGTCAATTAACGGAGGTATTTAACCAAGTGTTATTATTTTTTTATTTTAATCACTTTTAATGACCTTTTAAAGGAGTGATGAAAATATACATTGTTGAGTTGTCCGGTCACCAAAAATAACACTCGCACTCTTCTATATGATAGTTTAAGGCACCACTGCGCTCAAAAAGAATAAGATGGAGAGATACGTAATACATAATTACGAATGTTAGAGGAGCGCGCTAATTTACGTCACTTCATTTGGATAGGGTTCTAACCAAAGATATTGAAATATAAGTAGATGTGCTATCTGCTGTTTTTACTATGTGTGTCTGCGCTTCCGGGTGTCGCCGATATTGTTTACCAATTAACAAATAAACTAAAAGAACAAATAATTAACGAATAAACCAAACGAACGTTAAAGTAAATGAACGAATTCTTTCCTTATTCAAAATATATTGTTAACCAATATTAATGCACATTTTCAAAAAATCTACGAAATGAACAAATTCTTTTTGTATGAAAACTACGCTAATTAGCGCGTAGTCCGGCGACAGTTGCGCGGACACCATAGCATATCTCTTCTGTATTTGAATATCTTTGGTTCTAACTGACATTTTTTTCAAAAATGACCTTTGAATGCCAAAGCATTTCTTTTGCTTATTTCTATAACCAAAATAATTTTCAGTACCATCTGTGTTGTATTTTCGTAGATATAAGTATGACAAAGTTCTAACTTCAAGCTTTTTCAATAATAATTCATTTCACAAGGTTCTAACATCACTTACACTCTCTATTTTGTTTGTATCTGACAGTTGATCTTAAATAAGAGGCACATTATGGTCCGTCATTTCATTTGGATAGGGTTCCAACTACGTCTTACCATTTTCTAAGGTTTCTAAGTTTCCAAAGACGAATTTTCGAAATCTATGTAAGAATTTTAATTTATTTATTTTAGTTTATTATATTTTAATGGAAAATATTTTATAGACTTCCCGCATCATTGTGTAGGTGGATTGCCGACTTCTTGAGGGAGAGGTCGATTCAGACGGTAGTCGATGGTTTCACCTCTTCCTCACATTCGATAAATGCTGGCGTCCCGTAGGGATCGGTTCTGTCTCCGACTTTGTTTTTGTTGCACATCAACGACCTTTTGTCATGTGCACCAAAGCACTGTTATGCGGATGACAGTACAGTTCATGATAGCTTTTTGTTTGACAAGCCCCCAAAGGGCTCACAAACTCCAACAGCTCGTAGGGCTTTGAAGCAAAGAATGGACGGTTACCTCGAGAGTGTTTTCTCTTGGGGTAAAAATAATCTTGTCGAATTTAATGTTTCAAAGACCCAATCTTGTCTGATTACGTCTAAAAGGGATCGAAATGAAAATCTAGTCTCTTTCAACGGAAGCAATCTTCCGAACAGGCCCTCCATTGATATGCTTGGTGTAACCCTAAATGACAAGCTCAGGTATATATTATATGAAGACAATATTAGCGAAAAATCAGAAAAATATATTGGCACCTCTGGGACTCGAATCTAGGACCCTAGACCTTTCTGCAAATTGGATCTATTGGATGGTGTGGTGGAAACCGCCAATTTGGCTGGCCAGCAAGAAGTGACTAGAAATTGGATGGTGAGGAGGGCACTTATGCTTACATGGCAAGTGCTCTACCAACTGAGCTAAACTTAATTAAAAATAAATATTAATTCTAGACTTGCAGAAAAGTCAATAGATGTCGCATATTAAAAATAAAATGGATAAAAATTAATCCAGACACTATCTAGATAGCATGTAGTTCGGGTTGAATCTTGCAATGACATATAAAGATAACAGCCAATAATATGTGCGATAAGAAAATGAAGATAATGTTGGTAGTTCTTTGTCGAAGTATGATTTTTTTTTTACATGAGCTCCACACAGGAGGCGCTGAGGAAAATAATTTTCCTTACGGCGTATGTCATCTTTGGGGATGCTGTGTGGAGGGTATTTTTAGGAAAAGGAAGGAGAGGAGAGTTCTGGGAAGGAAAAGGGTTTAAGGGGTGGGTAGGAATCTGGGGTTCAGTGTGTCTTGGTCATGCGCCTCCAAGACCTAGACAAACCTCACCCCATGAACCCGGGCACCCCTGCTAAATCACCAAACGTAGCGAACCACTTGGGGTGACTTATGACAGAGGTGTTGGTTATCCAATAAAGGTTCCCGGGGCGGCGGTACCCATTCCCGCCTCCCAAATTGAAAATGATACAGTTAAAAGTGACCGAATTTTATATCGACACCTTAGCTTAGTTGGTAGAGCACTTGCCATGTAAGCAATATCTTATTCTGATTTTTCTGTCTCCACATTTTCGATCGAGTTTCTCTAAAAAGTAAATTAAGTTTATTTATATCTTTAAAGTAAAAGCACTCATTGACATACTACTTAAGTATTTTATTGGGACTTTTCTTTTTTCTGCAATTTATTTTTTATTTTTTCTGTCATATTATATTACTTTGTCTTTATAATAAATAAATAAATTTAAAAAAAAAAAACGAATTCAAACCATAAAGGTACTCGCAATTTCGCTCCCGTACTAGAATACGTACACATGTCAGAGAACTCTTCCTAATTGGTAATTATAATTTACATGCTTTTAAATGCGACATTAGCAAACATATTAGTAAAAATACACTCGAAATATTTTCATTCATGACTTCATTAGAGTTTCGGCAACGCGTGTAGCAGTGGTGTAACCTTGGGAGTGACGATAAAAATTCTTGGATTATTTTTATAGCGACATTGTTGTGAATTGTTTGCGTCACCTCAAGGGCACATTGCAACTTTGGAATGCAGCTTAAAGCTACTGAAAAAATTCTTGGCGTTTTTGTGTGTTCCTGTCTTCTGCTTCTCGCAACAGATGGGACTATAGCAACCCCAATTATTTTATACGAAGGCAAGGAGATGGGTCAAATATTAGACAGACCAATTTAAAACTTTTTCCTCGGATTTTTGGATCATTTGAATATTTTTCGCTCACATTGAAAAAATCATACTTTAACTTAATAATTAAAATTAAGTTCAAATGCATCTAGGGCAAATTTGACTAAAACTGGCAGCAAAGCAATCCAAGGTATTTTAAATAGTGCCATATTGTGGCAAAAAGCGCTTCAGTGGTTAAGGGGGTAATCTAGTCTAGAAGCAAGAATTGTATCTTTAATGAAATATTTTCTCCTGTTTTCTCCTGTAATTATGAATTTTTCTTATAAAATAACACTGTACAGATCTTTCAGAACAATTACAAGTTACCTACCTATATTTAGAGAAAATAAAATTGTACTTAAAACTTAGATCTGAAAAAATAAATAAAGAATTTGGTCGATAACATGAAGTGCCGTAATTCCCATGCATTCCAACTGCCAAATACTTGCAATGAAAAACAAAGCTATCAAATCAACCACAATTGCATTATAAAATACAATGCGAGAGATAAGAAAGAATTCTACAGCACTTATTTAGTTATTGGCAGTAAGATTAATGGGTTAAATGATATTATTGTTGGATTATATCCTCTTGGACTGAATGGGTTTGTTTTGATCTTGTAAGTTGTAATGTGGGAATCGAATGGCGCAGATTAAAATGTATGACCATTGAAGAAGCTATCAATGAAACATGAAACAGAAAAAAAAAAAAAAACGATTGTGCTTTAGACCACACGACTGAAGTAAAACTATAAGACAAACCTCGCCCAATGAACCCAGATATCCCTGCTAAGTTACCAAACGTAGCAAACGGGGTGACCTATGACCTAGGGGTGACATATGACATTGGGGTGAAATATGACCATGGGGTGACCTACGATATTGGGGTGATCTACGACCTTGGGGTGACCTACGACCTTGGGGTGACCTACGACCTTGGGGTGACCGTCCTTATCCTTATCACTCCCCATATCAAGCGTACGTAAAGGCCCGACCGTTCGCCTAGCAATCGTTCACCGTTCGCATCGATTATTTACCGTTCGCATGATATTTTTCGTAACAATCACCACTTTTCGTAACGCATTCACCAGCTTTCCCCCAAAGTCGAGCGTGCGTCAAAAAGTTTTACTTCAAAAAGGTCATTGTCGCTACTGAGAATCGAACCCAGATCATCTGTCTTACCGGGACAACAATCTACCCTTTTATAATAAATTAATATATATATATATCAATTAAAGTCAATTAATGATTCCGATATTTTTAATGACTGCTATTTTTTTTAAATTAGCTCCACATAGGAGGCTCTGAGGAAAATAATTTCCCTCAGGACCTATGTCATCTTAGGGGTTGCTGTGTGGAGGGTATTTTTAACGAAGGGATAGGAAGAAATAGGAAGTGGAAAGGAATAGGTATGAAGGGTGAATATGGGGGTCAGTGTATCCAGGAGTGACGGTCTCATCAATCCATCCCTCCAACTGCGGTGCAAGGCGATACGTCGAGAGTTTGGCTGAAAAGGTCAAAAGGCCTGCCTCAACCAAGTCTCCCTTGATCCGGCTCACCATGCAGCAGGTGCCTGCTAAGTCACCAAACGGTAGCGAACCACTTGGGGTGACCTACGGCTGAGGTGTTGGTTATCCAATAAATGGTTTGCGGGTGGCGGTACACATACCCGCCTCCCAAATTGTCATCTTCGGAATGATTGCAAAGTTCTACTAGGATATATAAATGCAACATTGTATTGTGTTGCCTTCGAAATACCTATCCGATTTTTATTTACATGGGACGTCGATAATTTAATAACCGTTATTTTTCGTCAATTTTAATCCATTAATAATGTCGTGCTGTGAATTTAGTTTCTTCCACAGAAAAACATATTTCCGACATATTATTTTTTAATTAACTTTTACCGCGAGAATTCAATAACTATAATCATTCCATGAAAGTGATCCTTTTTAACAACATAAATGCCCGCCGCTACCCAAATTTCTACCGGTTTCTTACATATCCCCCTTAAACATTTGAAGTTTTTAAGCTCTTAAAAAATATATTATATTTTTGAAGATAATATCTATCCATTCCCCACGCCGAAACGCAAATTATATCATTCCCTCGATAGGAAAAAATCGCAAAGTATGCTCCGAAAATTATTATTTTCACATCTGATTCAATTATTTTACAAGTTGTATGTATGAATTCACAGTGTTTCTTTAACTGCTGTTTTAGACAGCCCCCAAGAGATTTTTGGTCTAATTTAAACGAGTCGTGCTTTATTAAACATCTTCACAATTTTCGCTTCAACTTTACCGTTTTAAATATTAGCGCACTCTCTCCAACATTCGTAATTACATATCTTTCCATCTTCTTCTCATGGATACGGCGCGTTAAGCACGAAAAATTAATATAAATACAAGAAATCAACGTTTAAGCCTCGATGAAACACGGCGAGTTACAAGCTACTATCTACTAAGTTTTAAAAGCGGGAAAATCGGGAGTGAGATTGTCATGATGACACACACAACTGTCCACTCGCTCAGAAGCGTAGGAAACTGAGGTCGCTTTTAGCGCCAGTGACAAGAATAACGACGCCCGTGTGAACTAATTCTTCACATTTTTGACAGTCGAAATCAGCTGTTTATCGGAAGCCATATTGGAAACAATTATTACAAGCAATAATTGTCAGCCTGAAACACTCATTTACATTGAAAAATCTTCCGAGAAAAGATACTTGCCGCCAACGGGACTTGAACCCGTGTCCTTCCGATTGCCGGTCGAATGCTTGACCTTGCTCGACCGGCAATCGGAAGGACACGGGTTCAAGTCCCGTTGGCGGCAAGTATCTTTTCTCGGAAGATTTTTCAATGTAAATGAGTGTTTCAGGCTGACAATTATTGCTTGTAATAATTGTTACCCTTTGTTCTATGCATAAAAATCTTGTCTCAACGTTAGTTTATAAATTAAAAAATAATAACCATATTGGAAACGTAAATCAACCAATCACGAGCAAGCGGAGAAAGCGTGTAGGCGAGTAAAGTTGACGACCTTTCAATTTTTTTTCGTATATTGTCAACAATCTGCTAGTTGCTGCTAGTTAGCAAGTGACACGATGACACTGGGCGAGTTTACTAACAGATAGTGAATTTCCCAGACAGTAGCTTGTAAACTAGCCCTGTGTCATCGACGCTTTATCCTGAAGGAAGCTACATTTTGTCTGGAGCTCTGGGGCTTTAGATGGGGGAGATATTAAACCAATATTCATAATAATTTCAGACATTTGAAGGGAACGTATATCTAACGTTGGACGTCAGCGTAAGTTCATGAACTTGAATAAGGTGATAGTTTATTTGGGGCCAAGTGATTTCCCCTAGAAACAAACTTTTGCTGTGACGTGAAAATAATCACAGCAGTTTATATTATTTATTAATTATTATTTGATAATTTTATTAATAAATGTACTTCAACAGCGCAATGATTCAAGGATTATAAATAATGCATAATTGGATAATGAACATAGAAATCAGAATTCAATAGACCAGAAGATACAGACGAGGGGGTAAAACCAAACTATGAAGGGGGAAGAGGGGAAAGATGACTGTGATTCGTTATACAATCAATCTGACAGTAAATAGGCATCTAGCATTACAATATCACCATTTAGTTCTTAAAAGCAAAATCTGCTTTGAATGAATAGACCTTTTTACATGAGAGCGCGAATTGCTTGCCACGATAATAACATATTTGCTAAGGCCAAATGCTCGCCGCAAAAAGACTCGCCCCAATACACATAGCAATTTTTTGTTGCCGTGTTTAGTTAAAACACTATTACAAATGTTTCATAATTTACTTACCCCTGTAACCAACGACGAGAACACTGGAGAACCGCCCACATTCGCTATGTCTATATAATATGTACCTATAATGTATAGCGAAAGCTGCCGTTTTTGGCGTGATATTTCGTAAAACGTATAGACGTTACTTTAGCGCTGGTCACAACAAGAATGATGACGTCACATATTTTAGATTCTCTCCCCTCCCCATGGAGCGAGCTGGCGCCAAGGCGGAGCTTATAGCCGGTTCCATGGGGAGGGGGAAATAATACGTTTTTATCACTTAGGGCAGGTCCAGATATATTCATATGTCCGTGATAATGAATAAAGGCATTGCATACTGCGGGCAGATAACTTGAACAATACAAGAACACACTCAACGCCTGCATTTTTCTTTTTTTCCTCTCAACAATTTTTGTGTCTCTAATTTATTTCTTTCTTATTTTTTCTATTTTTCTTATCTCCTTTCTTTTTCGTTTCTTTTTATTGGTCTTTTATTCTATTTATCTATTTAAATTAAAATATTTTTACTCTTTTCTTATTTTTCTTCCAAGATTAAGATATCAAAATTAGTTTAAATTCCTGCCACCTCGGAACAGGCTCAGCCTAGTGAGGTGGTATATACCAAAAAAATGTATATTGTATTATGTATACATATATTGTAATATCTTGGTTAATAAATAATTAAAAAAAAAAAAAAATTAAATTCGTGGTAAGAGCAAAGTAAAGAGAACGCAGAACTTGATAATAACATTATTAAATTTAATTTAAATTAAACTAGCTGACACGGCCACACGTTGCTGTGGCTAACAAAACGCGACGCCATCTACTGGTTGGTTACCCAACCTTTATAACCAACGCCATCTATTAATTTGCATACAAATCAAATCCACCCCGCTCGCTTGCCAGCCCGCTCCTTTTATATAAGTATTATATGTTTCAACCCACTTAAACAAAACCTTGACAAATTATATATCTAAACCTTCCTCATGAACCGCATGAAAATCCTTTCATTAGTTTTTGAGTTTATCGCGACAGACAGACAGAGATTTATAAAATTAAACGGAGTTCTACGAATTAAACACAAAAACATTTAATAAAACAACGAAATTTCATGTTTTTTCACAAATATATTTTTGCATTAACTCCACACAGGAGGCTGAGGAAAATAATTTTCCTTCAGGGCCTGTCTCGTCTTTGAAGATGCTAGGTATGTGGATGGTATTTTTGAGGAGAGGAACGAGTGAACATGGGTCTTGAGTCTTGAAGAGACTCGTGTTGTAGGAGGGATCAAACACAGAGGCCGGCAAATCATTCCACAGCCGACCTGCAAACTCAAGAACGAGTCGTTGAAGCCACCAATGCTCTTGTGACTCATGTACATATGCTAGGCGCATGTTTGGCGTGTTTCCCGACTATGCATCGGTGACGAAGGGATCAATGATGCTAGTTCCTATGGGCATCCTCCATTGTAATATCGGTAGAACAAGGACAGCATAGCAACCTGAATGCTTTAGCTCTTATTAAGATAGGGAAATCTATCAAATGGACCGTCCGCTACTGCACTTATATTTTGGGGCTCCAGACCAGGGGTAGCTGCCAAATTCAACAGAGGAGCGCATTTGCGATTTGTAACTGATAACTGATACGACACTATTTATTTGTTTATAATTTAACGATAATTGCAAATCGTCTTAAACATGTTTCGGTTGAGGTAGGTTGACCTGTGACACTGGATAGATTAACTTATAGAAATGTGCTTGAAATCTGTGAAGAGGTAAGGTTTATTTTTCCTAACTCGAGCTGAATATTCTTACTAGAGCAGATACATTAGTCACTTTAGTTAGATTGGATTCTAATTTGAGCAGGTGGATGAGTTTGTGTATCTGGGTAGTGTGTTTACGAGATATGGGAAGGCTGATAGAGTTATTGAAAGAAGGGTAAATGCAGGTAACTCCATTAATGGAGGACTGGATGCAATTGGCGCTGATAAAAAAAAACGAGTGTGCTGACTGATGTAAAACATCACTAATAAAATAAAATACTTTTTTGTTTAAAACCACGATATTTATTAATTTTTTAACCGACCGGTTTCGCTTAACTTAAGCATCTTCAGGGTACAAATTAATACTAAACAAGAAGTACAAAATGTGTGCTTATATATAACAAAATATAGAGGGAGACAACACGATACAAATAAACGGTCATAAAATACATTAACATAACTACTCAAGTAATGGGAAAAAACAGAAAGATAATTATGTAGACTAATGGGTTATAATAATAAATTTGGAGAAACAAAGCATCAACTGGCATGGTGGTAAGGAGCACTGGGAATTTTTATTTTTAAGGGTTTATTGGAAACAGACCTAATATAGGACTACTTGATATGTCTAATTGATTATTAAGTATATGACTTTTGGTTTTTACAGCTTTTTTTTATTTCTAGCGCCTCTAGAGTGTTTAGTTTGTTACCATGCCCGTTTTTGTGTAAGATCTCTTACACTCAAATCTGGATCATCTTACACAAAAACGGGCATGGTAACACGCATGTAACGGGCATGGTCCAAAAATCATTTTACACAAAAACGGGCATGGTAACAAACTAAACACTCTAGAGGCGCTAGAAATAAAAAAAATCTGTAAAAACCAAAAGTCATACACTTAATAATCAATTAGACATATCAAGTAGTCCTATATTAGGTCTGTTTCCAATAAACCCTTAAAAATAAAAATTCCCAGTGCTCCTTACCACCATGCCAGTTGATGCTTTGTTTCTCCAAATTTATTATTATAACCCATTAGTCTACATAATTATCTTTCTGTTTTTTTTCCCATTACTTGAGTAGTTATGTTAATGTATTTTATGACCGTTTATTTGTATCGTGTTGTCTCCCTCTATATTTTGTTATATATAAGCACACATTATTTACTTCTTGTTTAGTATTAATTTGTACCCTGAAGATGCTTAAGTTAAGCGAAACCGGTCGGTTAAAAAATTAATAAATATCGTGGTTTTAAACAAAAAAGTATTTTATTTTATTAAATATGTCAAACCACAAAGTGATTGCTTTCTACAATAAAACTTCACTAACTTATATCTCCCTCTCAACTTCCGTTCGCCTCGCCTGACCGTTCTACTCGCCAGATCACACTTTTCGTAACGCTCTCGTCACGCATTCGCCAGCTTACTCCCCAAGTCAAGCGTGCGTAAAGAAGTTTTACTTAAAAAACTGTCAAAAGAAGCGAAGCAATGGACAATGGAGTCCTGGTTCCTACCCTGATGTATGGCAGTGAGGCATGGAACTGGCAGAGAGGATGAAAGTAGACTGAATGCTGTTGAAATGAAATCCCTGAGTCGTCAGCGTATTAAGTAAGATTAAGAAAAGGATCCTCAGATGGATAAGTTTTAAGATTTTCACGGCCAAAAGCATTTTCGTTATTTGTTTTTGGGGTGTTATGCCGTGTTGCGCTACCTCCTTCTTTAGCCAACGTTTCGGACATCGTTGCAGTGTCCATCATCAGGGCAGATCCGGTAGATGTGTGATCATCTCATCTGATCATCGCAACACGGCATAACACCCCAAAAACAAATAACGAAGATCCTCAGATGGTTTGGCATTTTTAATTTTTTAATTTTATTTAATAAATGGTACATGTTTTCTTATTTAATAAATACTTATTTATTTTAATAAGTTTTATTTATTTAATAAATGGTACAATTTCATGTTATTGTGTGTTCTATAATGTTTTTTCTTTAAAAAATGTATTATTTAATGTGCCTTACACCTTTTTTTAGCAAAGCTCGTGTTAAAAAGGCGGAGACAACGAATGTAGATAATAATTTTTATTTAAAGTTAAATAATATATATATTTTTTTAATATATAGAACAAAGAATAGATAATTAACAGTAAACAAAGAAAAATCGTACATATCATATAATATGCATCTATAGTTTTATATTTATATAAAACATTAGAGATGAAGAGGAGATAAAAAAAAGGAGAAAAAGAAAGACAGAAAAAGGATATCTGATATTACAATTGTGTTTAGAAATAAAGTATTATAAGATGTAGTGATTGTAATAAGTTATATATAAAGAGCTTTTATTGATTTTTTGAACTAACTTAACTAAAACTAACTAACCATCACGCCGTTTCCCCCCAGGGGTAGGCAGAGAGGAGGGACCGCCAAACAACTCGGTCTTGGCACACACTCTTTGCCTCACTCACATTCATACATCGTCTCATACATTCTCTTCTATTATTCTGACTTTTGACATGACATGTCTTCCTCGGAAGGGAATGGCCGACAGAGGTGTCGATGAGGCTCGCTACCCATCACATCGCCAACCCCTTGGTAGCGCAAAGAGGAGGACGAAACGGGAACAATGTCGGTTGATTTTTTGAATTTTGTATATTTTGTTTTCAATCTTAAATTAACTAGTAATTGGTTAAACCAGTTTAATATCATTAAACATTAATCAATTATTAATCATCAATCATTAAACATTTAATGTAAAGCGAATGCATAAAGAAAGTAGTGTAAGAAGAATATATGACGCAAATATGAATGGTCGAAGAAGTCGGGGACGCCCGAGGAAGACATGGCATGATCAATTGAATCAGATACTTGAGTCAGTCCATGTCAAGAAATAATAGAAAAGTGTGTATGAGACGATGTATGACTGTGAATGAGGCAAAGAGTGTGTGCCAAAACCGGGTTGTTTGGCGGTCCGTCCTCTCTGTCTACCCCTGCAGAGAAACGGCGTGATGGTTAGTTAGTTAGGCTACAATCTTACTTCTAACAACAAACTAGACAAACCAAAGTCAGAGCGCTTTAAAAACAGCTGGCTGCTACGTGAGCGCCCGGACGTACGACAAGTGTTCTTGATTATATTGTACGTTAGCGATCTGTAGTTTGTTGTTCTAGGGAACTATGAGAAGTTACCGAAAGTTATCGATACAATACTTATCGATCGACCGTGCTAAATATATGCTCGCTAACGTTCCTCTACCCAATCTCATTTCCTTCCCCACAACATACCCCAAGCGGGAGCGGGGATGCCATAGTCCCATTACCAATAATTGGGACCCTCGTGCGAAATTGACGGTTTATATACTCGAAAGCATTCAATATAAAATTGACCTCACTACAAGAAGATTCGCTCTTTTTCTTTATTCGGTTAATCTTTTAAATTAGTAGAATTATAAATTCAGAGCTGGCCTGTTTTCCATAAAACATTTTTGCGCTGTTGTACACTCATTAATTTGTTGATTTATGACAATTTAGGAAATGTGCATAAATTCTTGATAGTTTATTCCACAACTCTAAACCCTTCCACATGTTTGGGTCCAGAACCTGATTCAAAGTTAAGGATCTGAGTGATAAGTTCATGAGTCATGACGTGTTTATTACATTAGGTTCTAAATTAGATACCTATATATATATAACAAATAATAAGAAATACATAAAAACTAAAATCCTAGGAACACATTGCAAATATGAAATACAAAATTAATAGAATAATTAGTTTTAACATAGTTTATTGTTTATAAGAAAACGATAATAATAGGAAAACCAAAATAAGCCTACATAAAACAATTATTAGAGCGGCGAATCACTGACAGCAAAATCTGCGGAACAGCTGGACACCTTCGAAAGAAAGGTACTTCGAAGAATCTTAGAAGCTGTGCGAGAGGGAGAGTCATGGAGAATCTGCCACTATAATGAGCTCTATCATATATACCAAGCACCCAGACTCTCTACCCATTTAAGGCTCCAAAGACTAAGATGGGCCGGACATGTGCACCGAATGTCAAGCACTCGAGTACCGAAGAAGGTTCTAACAGCACAACTGGGAGGTAAACGAAAGGCGGGCAGACCTAGGCTGAGACATTGATATATATAATATCTCTATGGGCTGAGATGGGAGGATGATGTCAGGAAGGACGCAAGAGGACTACTCCATGTCGACGATTGGAAGAAGACAGCAGAGGACAGAGGGCGGTGGAGGCTTATCTTGAAGGAGGCCAAGGCTCGAAATGGGCTGTAGCGCCATTGAAGAACAAGAACAAGACACCGACATGTTTCATGAGAATCATGAGCAATGCTTTCTTCCTTCATTCATTCACTTCGACACTCCAATCATTCGACCCTCAATTATTTGTTGGAGACGAGTCACACTTTTGACTTCAATAGTGGAATTGAGTTATTGCATTGTAATTTTTTAATTGTAAATTTGGACAAATTGGAAATCTTAGAAATCAGAAAGAGCGTGAATGCAAATTTGAATTTCTCTACATATTATAAATTAAAGTCCTCTGCCGCATCTGTCTGTCTGTTCGCGATAAACTCAAAAGTTACTGAACGGATTTTCTAGCGGTTGTCACCAATAGATAGAGTGATTTATGAGGAAGGTTTAGGTACCTATATAATTTGTCAAGGTTTTGTTTAAATTGGTTGAAATATATACTAAAGCTGGCAAGCGGGTGGTGTGGATTTGATTTGTAAGCAAATTAATACATGGCGGTGTGTGTTAAAAGGTTGGGTAACCATCCAGTAGATGGTGTTGTGTTTCGTTAGCCACAGCAACGCGTGGCCGGGTCAGCTAGTTATTAAAAATCAAAATCACTGAATGTTGTAGAAATGAGATTCCTCAGGCGAACGTGTGGTAAAACCATGTACGATCGTGGGAGAAATGTGGAGATCCGCAAAGAATGCAAGTCTGATGTAAGCGTATTAATGTGTAAGACTCAGAAAGAGGCGCTCCGATGGTTTGGGCATGTAGAGCGGCGAATGAACGAGGAAATGAGTGTAAGGAGACTATATGACGCAAATTTGAATGGTAGAAGAAGTCGACGACGCCCAAGAAAGACATGGCACGACCAAGTGAATTAGATACTCGAGTCGGGCCATGTCGGGCGAGTTAGAATAATAGAAGAGAATGTATGAGACTTTGTATGAATGTAAACGAGGCAAGGAATGTGTGCCGAGACCGAGTTGTTTGGCGGTCCGTCCTCTCTGCCTACCCCTGCGGGAAACGGCGTGATGGTTAGTTAGTTAGTTAAAAATAGTCTTTAACTGACCCATTATTAAACTTGCTCCCTTTGTAAATTGTGCTCTATTGCTCCTCTTCCCAATTCTCACCTTTCCATTGACACCTATAACTCTATGTCTATTATTTATAATTAGTTTTAAGTAAACCCTGAGGAAGTTAACATTGCTCATGAAACATGAAACAAAGTGCTTAAAACTAAGTATTCTGCTAATTTTGAATTAAAATGGTACCACAAAATAAGTTTGCTGTGTTAGAAGAAATATGAAATAAGTTGTACCGAGTTTAAAATAGCAAAATTTTGGACTCACCTGTATTGAAGATTGACGAAAAACTGACTTTATTTTGACGATAGTTCGATGATACTGATTTAAATCGATGATTTGTACCAACAGTTATAAATTTTTATTTTTAAACGATGATTTTCTTTAATTTTGATGATGAAAAAAGTGATGCCAAATGATTCCTCCGTTATTTTATCGTACAATAGTAGAAGACTGTATTTTGATCAAACACCGACATCTTGCAAAGCTTCTTCTTGATTTCTTCTCTCTCTAAAGCGAGCAAAAAGCTAACGTAAAAAGCTCGACGTTAACAGATTAGAACTGCGCCATTTTCGCTATGAAACATTTTCAAAAACGAAAAAATAATAATAATAATTATAGACAAGAGCAAAACTTTAAAAGAAATTCACGAAACAATTGTTAAAAAAAATCTGGCTTGCTTTCGAAAACAAAGCAATATTTTTAAAAGAAGTCAAAACAAATACCGTATAACTGATCAAATTGAAAATTAGATTCAAACAAAACTTTGTAGATATTTTTGATTATTAGTTTCTGATTGACCACGATTAAAATATATGTCTGTTCTTCGTGGTGTTTGATGGTTAACTGATTCCGGAATCCGAGTCTTGAAGAGTTGATGGAGCTTGGTGTGAGGAGGGGTGGGGCGAAAAGTGACGCAAAGATAAGAAATAAGAAACGATATTGATGTGTGCCTGCTACCAGAGGTTCGCAAAGTGTTGAACACGTGGTGGCAATTAGCTGCTGATTGATGGGTGTTTTATGTGCAGCCAATGATGTGAGTATTTGCGGAAACTTGCGAGGTTCTCCAACAGTTGGGACATTTGTAAATTGCAATAAGGAACTCCAGTCCAATTTCTTTTATTTATTTAATGAATAATGACCCTTTAACTTAAATAACTACATATTTTATTTTATTTTTAGAGTTAGTTTTAATAGTGAAAATAATTGTAAAAGTTTTGATTTTTTAAGATTTCCCGAAAACCACAGTATGTGTAGTGAATCGCGTGACGTCATCACTCTCGAAAAGTTACTATAAGATCCGGGAATCAGCTGCCATTTTGAAATTCAGAGTTCGAAGTATTCTCACTATAGTAGCATCACTATATTTTTTGTGCAGTAGTTTTTGAATATTTTCAATAATAGAGATAAACTAATAAGAGGTACGTTTATTTTTGAAACTGAATTATTTAGGCCTAAATAATGTTTCAATAAACACAACAACTAAATCTCTATAAAAAGTATGTAAATATGTAAATAAACAAATAAGATGAAACGTTGTTAATACGATGGCTTTTGTCATACCTACATTACCATGCAATGACTTTACGGTGATCAGTGACGTCACCACTAAACATTTCAATAATACCAACTTGACGGTGTGTTTTTATGACCCGATTAAAAATAGATTTTAATATATTTTTTAAAACTCTGCGTTTAATATTATCAAATAAAACTTATATATTCAGAATCAGCGTTTTTTGGTCGATATGAACATATTTTTTTAAAAGCCATAATATTTTTCACTGGAGTTCCTTATTTAGAAATATGTGAAGAGTGTGCAATATAGTTGTGAATGATGAACACTTGGAGCTGATGGATGAGTTTGTGTATTTTTGGTAGTGTGTTAACGAGAGATGGGAAGACTGATAAAGATATTACAAGAAGGGTAAATGCATATAACTCCATTAACAAAGGACTGAATGCCGTTGGCGCTAATAAAAAAGTTGTCAAAAGAAGCGAAGCTAGCAGATCACAAAAGACTCCTGGTACTTACCCTGATGTATGGCAGTGAGGCATGGAACTGGCAGAGGAAGGATGAAAACAGACTGAATACTGTTGAAGTGAGACCCTGAAGCGTATGTGTGGAAAAACCATGTATGATATTTGTGAGAAATGTGGATATCCGCAAAGAATGTAAGGCTGATGTAAGCATAATGAGTAAGAAAGGGGCCCTCAGATGGTTTGGGCATGTAGAGCGAATGAACGAAGAGAGTAGTATAAGAAGAATATATGAGGCAAATGTGAATGGTAGAAGTCGGGGACGCTCAAGGAAGACATGACACAGTGCCCTGAGTGAAGTGAATGAGATACTGAGTCGGGTCATGTCAAGAGTCTCAATAACAGAAGAGAATGAATGTGAGTGAGGCAAAGAGTGTGTGCCAAGATCGAGTTGTTTGGCGGTCCGTCCTCTCTGCCTACCCCTGCGGGGAAACGGCGTGATAGTTAGTTAGTCAAAGAGTTTTACAGATAAAAATATATGTGTGCTAGAATCTGCGTGAAGTAAAAAAAGTAGAGATTCAATTTTTGTCCAGAAGATTGATTTTAAGACTTTAAATCGAACTGTAAAAAGGAATACCACAAGGTGCAACCTTAAGACCTATTCTATTTTGTTTCACTTCATGGTTTATTCCTATGTGAGGTAGAAAGGCAAATTTTCTACCATTGGGTTAATTTTTCATGGACTGATTGTACCTATAGTAACTTTTATTACGTAGAGTACCTACCATTTAACTTAAAATGAATGAAATACCTGTAATTTATGAAAGAAATTCTGATTCGATAAAGAGATTTTCTGCATTTTTTACCTCCTTCTTTAGCCAACGATTCGGACAGCATTACAGTGTCCTGACGATGCATAATTACACATTTGCACGGATGATGGACGCTGTAATGCTATCCGAAACATTGGCTAAAGAAGAAAGTAGCACAAAGATACCAAAAAAATAAATCACTGTAACACTTTTGGCCGTGGAAATCTCAAATAAAGTAATTCATAAGTACCCAGTCAGTCAAAATAATAAATATTTTTTTTTACATTCACTCCACACAGGAGGCCCTGAGAAAAAATGATTTCCCTCATCAATAGGGGCCCGTGTCATTTTTAGGAATGCTATGTGGAGGGTTTTTTAAGGAAAGGAAGGAGATGGAGTTCTGGGAAAGAAAAAGGTTTGAAAGGTAGGTAGAAATCTAGGGGTCAGTGTGTCCAGGAGTGATGGACATATGAATCTATCCCTCCCGCTGTGGTGAAAGACGACTTGTTGAGAGAGACCAGCTGGTGAAGTGAAGGGTCTCCTAAACCATCCCCTCCCTATTCGGCCCAATACTTAGTAGGTGTGCATCGTCCTGAACACACCTCACCCGATGGATACACCGCTGCTAAATCACCAAAACGTAGCCAACCACTTGGGGTGACCTATGGCAGAGGAGTTGGTTATCCAATAAATGGTTCTGAGCGGGGCGGTACACAAACCTGCCTCCCAAATTGAATATTATCAGATATTATTATTTTTTATTTAACATCTGCGAGGAACAGCATCGATATAACCATTGTAATTTATAAATAATAAACATTTTATAATGATCTAACAAGAGCCTTATAGGTAACCACTAATCTTGGCATTTTTCATAAGATATGTGCTACACACGCGGGAAAAAAATTGTAGGTGAAGGTACTTACCAGGATTATTTTAACTACCAATGAAACTGTACTATTGTATTCGATGTAAAAAATCTTGCATAGTTACAAGTAAATAAAGAGTCACACACAAAGTGGAAGCAGAAAGGGCTCCTCCGACCTCTTATTAAACTATGTAGTTGTGATATTTGTAACAAATAAACATTGTCGTCACATTTCGACCAGAAATTAAAAGCAATATTCTTTATTTCAACATTTAGTTTAATCGAGTTAATCGGTTAGTTATCAGTAAACATCCATAAACTAGACCAATTATTCTGAAATATGATTACTATACCTAACACTGGTAATCAATGTTTGTCCTTAATTGGTAGATATAATTAAGTGTATTTTACTTTGAAATCCATTAAATTAGAACGGAAGGTTACTACATTTTCAGCGTTCAATCTTTCATTGAGGACAAGGACAAGAAATACTTAAGGATAAGGAATTGTAATAAAAATAACTAATGTTTCGATTCCGCCTTAGCTTAAGGAGTAAGAAATTATCCTTAACTTTTAATGTACGACTTTTTCGTTAACTCGGGACTATTCAATGGATCCTGTTTAAGGATAAGGATCTGCCATAAATCTTAAAATGAACGATTTTTTCGTTGACCACGGGCGATTTCGGTTCTTTGCACTTAAGAATAATGAATTGCCCAAAACCTTGAATTTAACGAATTTTTCGTTAACTAGGGACATTTCCATTTCTACTTAATAATAAGCAATTGTCATGAATCTTAAAATTAACTACTTTTTCGATAACTAAGGGCGATTCCATTTTAACTTAAGGATGATTAATTATAACCTAACCTTTAAATGTACGTCTTTTTCGTTAACTAGGGGCGATTTCGGTTCTACTTAAAGATAAGGAATTGTCCAAAATCTTAAAAAATAGCACTTTGTCCGTTTATTAAGGGTGATTCCGATTTTACTTAAGGATAAGGAATTGCCCTACACCTTAAAATTAACATTTTTTTCGATAACTGAAGGCGATTACGGTTAAACTTAAGGACAAGGAATTGTATTATTGTATTACAACCTTAAAATGAAAGACAAATCACCAGTTTGGGAGGCGGGCTATAAGTACCACCGCCCCAGGAACCATTTAATGGATTGCCAAAGGTGACCCCTAGTGCTTCGCTACGTTCAGTGACTTAGCAGGGGTGCCCGGGTTCATGGCATCTTCAAAGATGACATAGGCCCCGGGTGATTTTTTTTCTCAGGGCCTCGTGTGTGGGTCACAGGAGGCCCTGAGAAAAAAAATCGAGTGCAGTTTCCATGCGCTAGAAGTGAAACCTTCGCCGCCCAATCTCAACCTATAGGAGCCTTGAAAAGTGAGCTTATAATCAAAGAGGCCAATGCGGTAAGGTATCTCACTCTCTCGCAGGCTAAATCCTATAGATGTATGTGTTTGTCTTTTCTTAGCTTCGTTTCCGTTTCATCGAGTTTCAAATCAAGAAGTTTCACTGCAAAAACAATTATTGGGAATGCCGTAGTCCAACTGATTCCGGATTATCTTCTCGTGCAGTTTTCACATTAAAAAAAACAATGAGATTTAAATTGAATTAATTAATAACTTTATGAATATTCAAAACTTTAAGATTCTTTGGAACATTGTACATTGTAGACATCTGTAACCGGCCGTATCGAAAACAGGGTTGGTACTTACATCAAACTTCTAAGAAACCGCTCCATTAAACATAAAATTTATTTAATTAACCAACGGGGCGTGATATCACCAGCGATAACTGTCTCGTTAAAGTGAGGTGGTGAAATAAATCATAAGTGGTTTTTTTCCGTAGTCTAATTTGAGGAAAAGATAAAAAATATATCATGAAACTATGTTATATGTAGTTACGTTTCTACTAATTTGGAGTCAGCCTGTGAATTATGTTATAAGAATGACGCATTTTAATTCATGGAATTTTTTTCTAGGAGGCTCGTTATGAAAAGGTTGGAATAAATATAGCATGAAATTGTGCTGGAAAAATTATATGAAATTTCTTAGCTGCGAAAGGGATGGCAATGTCGCATTTTATTTCGCGGAATTTTTTCTATGAGGTTCGTTATGAGAAGATTGGAATAATTATTAGTAGAAAATTGTGTAATAAAAAAGAATAAGAAATTTCTGGACTGGCAACGTTGCATTTTGGCTTAATAGTTATGGATTTTTTTATGAAATTATTTATGACGTTTATCGACATTACAAAATTACACGAGGTTATCTCTGCCAACGGAATTTTAACAAAGGAATCTTCCTCTCTCACAACTAACGTCATTTACTTAATTAAATATTAATGACGTTATTTGTCAAATAATTTATGTTATTTTGTTATTATTTCTTAATTGTATAATTTATATCTTAGTTGTGTAATTTATTAATAGAAAAAAAAATGTAATTAAAAGGCCAAATTTCAGAATCGATCTGGATTATTTTAGTTTATTTTTTATGTATTATGTTCACAAAAATAAACAAAGAATAAAAACCAAACGCCTAGTGACGGTGCATAACAATCTGAATGTTTCTTTGTTTATCCCTTATGCTTTCCTTAACCATTCAAACGATTGTGATGAAACTTTGGGGATTTGACGTGCACGTGTCCGCGATGGTCTCTACATATAATATAGAGCTCTGGCGTTAGGAAATTATTTCCTACGCCATTCATCCGATTACATTTTCCGATTGATTCAATTTTTATTTTTTTTTTTATTTCACTATTTTCACATTACATTTTAGGTTATAATAATGACATATTGCCCATCTCACTAGGTGTGAAACGCCTGTGTTAAGATGGCAACTTACAGAGTGGTTATCTATGATTTTGTTTAAGTAATATTATGAAAATGACAGGTTGATATAAAATCTTTTTTTTTTCCACCCGTCTGCTTGTTTAGGAATAAATACATCCCAAAACACGTAATTGCGTTATACCTTCATAAGACCAAAAACGTCCCGAACGACCTTACATTTTAAAAGCTATATATTTCTCTTCCTCTCATGCAAACATATGTATTTTTCTTTTAAACAGAAAGAGAACGAAATAATGCTTCTTATTGTCATTGAAATATGAAGGCTTCTTTCATAGATATTTTATAATCTCGATCCAAAGAGGTGCGGATATATTGAACCAAGCAGACGGGTTAAGGTTACATATATATATATAGAAGATTGCAATAGGTACATGGTTACATATATACACACAGTAGGTATAAAGGTAAGTCTGTTATTAAATACTTGTGATGGAGATGTTTATTTGAGGTGATCAATGATTTTACTTTTAAATGCACTTATGGTTTACGTGTTTCTAATTTCAGGAGATGGAGAATTGAACAGCTTTGTTGCATTATATTTAAAACTTCTTTGCCCATAAGAGGTTTGACAAACTGGGATGTTAAAAGATTTTACCTTTGACTCTCTTAAGGCTCTAATGCTTGTTCGTTCTTCAAACCTGTGTGTGTTTTTAAAATGATGAAGCATGATGTTTTTTAATACAATCTTTGCAGGTTAGGAACTTTTAGTGTCTTAAAAATAAAATCAGTGCTCGTTCTCAACGGGACTTTAAGAATAACCTTCAAAATTAGTTTTTGAATCTTTACTAAAGGCTCGAGGCAAATATTTGTGGCATTTCCCCAGCTGATAATACCATATTCAAGTGATGATTGTATAAGAGCACAGTAAACTTGTTTCAGTTGTTTTCTATTTAATATATCTCTAACATTTTTAAAGAAATAGATGAGTTTCCTCAGTTTTGTCGTTAGGTTTGTAACATGTACGTTCCATTTAAGATTCATTTAAGTTATGAGTTAGTTATTTGGAAATTTACAATAGATGGCGCGCAAGTTGTTTGAAAAATGTGGATATTAAATGTGCGGAGGGGGGGAACGAGGAAGATTGGGGGGGGGGGGTTAGCAGGAGGGAGTATGAGGGAGGGGGAAGGCAGGGAAGGTGGAAGAGGAATGCGAGAGGGAAACGCGGGGAGGAGAGAGGTTCGCGAGACATAGGACGCTGGAGAGTGGAATATGGGGAAGGCGGAAAGGGGATGCGGTAGGGGATAGGCGCGGGAACGGGGTTGGAACGGGGACGCATGGGAAAGGACACGCAGAGAGATACAATTTATTTCTCTCCAATCTTAAAGCTCTCGCTTAGAAAGTTTGTATTGTCTTCTGACCAACATGATAAAATACATAACGACAATTATTTTTCTGTAGAAACGTTTTTTTTTTAAATTTATGTTGGTACAGTGCAACAACCCCAAATGCTTCCAACCATCTGGAGCCAGTGAGATTATGGCACCCCCCGATTGAGACCTATTGTAAGGTTGAAGGTAGACGAAGAAAAACGAAGGAGATGTGAAAGAGGAAGACGAGGAAATCCCTGGCTGTTCAGATCCTATCACAAAAGACGGCTAAAGTCATTTCTGATTTTCTTTCATCAATGGTTTTCTTTCATAAGGGTGGTATTGACAGTATTTACTATTCTTCGATTTGGGAGGCGGGTATGAGTACTGCCGCCTCGGAAACCATTTATTGGATTGCCAACACCCCTGCCATTGGTTACCCCAAGTGGTTTGTTACGTTTGATGATTTGGCAGGGGCGCCCGGGTTCATGGGGTGAGAATTGTCTAGGTCTTGGCGGCGAATGCGTTTGCTCACGTAACGTAGACCTCTTTAGCCGGACTCTCTCGATCCATCGCTTTGAACCGCAGTGAGGGGGATGGATTCCATCGTCCGTCAATCCTGGACACATTGAACTCCAGATTCCCACCTACCCCTCATACCTTTTTCCTTCCTAGAACGTCCTCTCCTTCCTATCTAGAAAAGACCCTCCACACAGCATCCCCAAAGATGACATAAAATGGAGCCTTTAAAAAAAAACTGGAATATGCTACAAATGTATCTAAAATATCATATTATTTTTAATGTAAGTATAAAGTGTGAAATAACACAAATTAATCAAATATGACTAACTTGCGTATATTAAATTTTAGGCAGCATCGCGTTCATTGGTCAAAATATTGTACACATATTTTCGTATCGGTGATCAATGAATCGATGTATGCAATTTTTAGCCATAAGTTGTTTATAATTGTTAGCCTAGCTTGTAGTTTTTAGATTTTAGAAATGTATTATAAGTTTGTACAGCGCCCTTGAGGTGATTTTTCACAAAAACGGCGCTATATAAATCATCCAAATATTATTATTATTATTAACCAGAATTGAACCCGCGACCACCGGATTCGTATCTAAGGATCATAACCACTTAACCAGTTCCACAGAGGCCGTCAAGCTTTCAACTGTTAGTATTTCATTATGAAATTAATATTACGTAATAAATAAAATAATTAGTATTTTGCGACAGCCCTGATTTACTGTTTTTTACGGAAGCCCTGAAGTGTAAAAAAAACCCTAAAGCATGTAAAGCCCTGGCTTCGGCACCATGATGAAACAAGTCTCGCCAAATAATAATGTAACAGAAACCAGAACCACATTATCACCACTTTCCGAGAATCAGTCGGAATGCGTCTGCTAACCAGAATACTAGCGAGATCGTTGCGACGATAGTAGACTTTTTCATAGGCAACTCGTAGTAAACCAAGAAATAGCTTGCACTAGGATAGACCTGCACAAAAAGTTGCGCATGGGCACATTCGCAATTATTTATTGTTTCTAGGAAAAAATCAATCCGGGTTTCTAAGTCATACAAGATCATTGATATATATATATATATATATACTATATGACTAATGACCGCGCTAAAGCATTGCCACTGTACATATGTCTAAAAGCATATGCCCCGTGCCCCGCTAACGTCAGTTCAGTGCTCATTATGACGCCGACCGACTTGTGCCGGACGATACGCGATCAACATTATCACCAAAATGGTTAAATGCGTCGCGAAAAAATGCGATTCAACATTATAAAGTAAGTGGAATTACTTTCCACACCTAAGTTTATTATTTACATATTCACATTTAATTAAAAAAAGCAGAAAATGAAATAAAATGTCAAATACTCTAATATAGGTTCAGTGTTGCCACTAAGAAGTCGTATTGGTTTTCCCACATTAATGGGAGAATACATAATTTATGGAATAAGTTACTATGGAGGTAACCATATTAAAATACTTAATAACAATTATGTTTTAATCTTCATACAACATACTTCATTAAAACTTATTTTTGTTTATTAATGAATAATCTAGTAAATAATTATATTTTTTTACGTATTTTATATTAATAATTTTGCAGGGTACTATAAGATGCAGCACGCCGTGAGAAGTGGGTGGAAATAATTCTATTGCTGAGAAACAACTTTGAAAACACTTTTGAAACAATTTCTGTTTGAGTATTATATACTATTGGTTCAATAAAAAATATTGGATCAAATAATGACTTCATTATTTCATTAGTTATGCATTCTTTTAGTCATATAATAAAAAATACATATTTATTTAAAATAATTTAAATAAGTTTACTTTATTACAAACTAACGTAAAAAAAACTATTTCATTGTATATTTTGGGTAAAATTTCAAATGGTAGGCAACACCAAGCCGCTATTGCCGGTTTGCATTTCTGTCTTTGTCTAATCCTAGCGGTGGTAATGTTCTCGTGACTTGTGCAAGTGAGACAAATATATGTTTACTTTCAAATGTTTAGTGATTCCAAAGCTACGTTAAGCGGCCTACACACGACACTGCCTGCTGGCCAGCATGCAGTGTCGTGTGTAGAGCTCATTACGCTTTTTTCGATGAGCGGTAATGAAGTTTGCTTCTCTATTTATATACCTCAATGTACAAGATACTAATACCGAACCGTTCAAATCTACCATATTGATGATGTTTGAGATCTTCGCTTCAAAAGAGTTTGTTAAGCAAAATATTACATCTTCTAAGGATTCTAAGCTAAGCCGCCGCTACCCGAATTTCTACCGATTTCTGACAAATCTCCCTTAAGGCACCGCAACCGGTCTCAAAAAGAAGATGGAGAGATATGAAATTACGAATGTTAGAGGAGCGCTACGAAAATTGTGAAAATGTTTAATAACACACGACTCGTTTAAAATAGAGCAAAAACCTCGCGGGGGTTGTCTTAAACAGCATTTAAAGAAACACTGTGAATTTTAGCATACATATAACTTGTAAAATAACTGAAACAAACGTGTTTATAATAATTTTTGGAGCATACTTTGCGATTTTTTTCTATCGAGAGAATTTTATATAATTTGCATTTCGGCGCGGGGAATGTCTAGATATTATCTTCAAGAATAATATATATATTTTTAAAGAGCTTTAAAACTTAACATGTTTTAGGGAGATATGTAAGAAATCGGTAAAAATTCGGGTAGCGGCGGCTTAAATATTTGAAGTTTTTAAGCTCTTAAAAAAAAAGTTAATTTTGAAGATAATATCCAAGTATACGTTTCCCACGACGCCGAAACGCAAATTATATGAAATTCAATCTATAGAAAAAAGAAAACAAAAGAAAATTATTATAAACACATATGCATGAAAAAATTCACAGCGTTTCATAAAAGGCTATTTTAGATGTTCCCCGATGACGAGATTTTTGCTCTATTTTAAACGAGTCGTATTTTATTAAACATTTTCACAAAATTTTCTCAAATTTTATTGTATTAAATATTAGCGCGCTCTCTCTAACATTCGTATTTACTTATCTCTCCATCTTCTTATTTTTGAGCGGGTATATGGCGCCTTACGTTATTTTGCTAATAGTTTGTTTTTTTTTACACCTCAAGCAAATTTGTTCGCTTTTCGGAACAACTCATAAAGGTACGATATAAATCATTGCATCTCTCTTATTGTGATGGTTAGAACTACGATCTAAACGGTGTTAGAAAGAGAAAATACCACGCTCTATAATCAAATCTAAAAATTTACCAAAAATAATTAAAATGTGCACCCTTATGAAAGCAAAGTTTCCGATCGCAATTAGAAAAAAATATTTAAATTTTGGGAATACTTAATCATTTTTGATGAAATGACAAAAAAGTGAGTTGACAATAAAGTTTATGATACATTTGCCTAGTAAAATATGTGTGTTTTTTCGTTATTAGAAAAACAGTGAGGTGAGCAATTTAAAAAAAATTATGTTTGCATCTAAAATTTTTATATTTTATAAATTTTGGGTTTCGTGGGATTCGAACTTCCGGTCGCTTGTTGTCTGTCTTTCTGGTAGCTGAGACTTGTCAAGCGTCTTGCCCACTGCGCTATCGAAGGCTCGCGCCGACGCGCGAATTTACCGCGTTATATTAGAACCGATGACCGTCAAATAAAAAACGAGTGTACTTTAGACCACACGACTCAAGTAAAACTTCACTAACTTATATCTCCCTCTCAACTTCCATTTGCCTCGCCCAATCACACTTTTCATTACGCTCTCGTCACGCATTCACCAGCTTACTCCCCAAGTCAAGTGTGCTTAAAGAAGTTTTACTTCAATAAATGGAACACATTTCCGTTTCATCCAAATTTCAAATCGCTAACGCGGCTAAAGAAGTTTCACTTTAAAAAAGTAACTCAACGAAATAGGAAAGAAGACATGATGGTTATTAATAGTTATTATAAAGCTTTCTTTTTCCTCTTTTTTATATATAAATGACGCATGTAACAGATGAAATGAGGTCACAACGGAGCTCTCAATGCTTTGTTCTTCTGAACCAAATTACGTGGTTCAAACTATCATCAAGACGTTGCGTCGTGACGTTAACAGCTGTTTCTGTAACAACTAACAATCAAATTTGATTTCAACTTAAATATTACGTCAATTAATGATATAGCGGTAGAAGTAAGAAACACACCCATAACCAAGAATGCATTTACCTTAGATATCTTCATGAGTAAATATTAATAATTTAATGACCACCTATCTCTTGGCATACGTGCAAGAGTCGGCGTTCTAAATGTTTGCATATCTTCGTTCAATTTGTTTAATATGCAGACATACCTATCTACATTCTTTTGTTGCACTCTATAAATACGGAGATAGAATTACTTATCTGCTATTTGAAACATACATTTTTTATAGAAAAGACTTTTTAAACTTTTTTGATACTTTTGAAAGAAAAGGGTTGAGAAGAATATGTGGAACCGTGGAAGAGGGGGAACAGTGGCGCAACCGGCACAATAAAGAACTGCATCAGGCCCCTAGCATCTCAGCCCATATGAGAGTCATCAGGTTGAGATGGGTTGGGCATGTACAGAGAAGGCACACACACATATTTCTTTTTGGGACACACGCGTCCCAAAAAGAATTATGACTGGACACCCAGGTGAAAAGAGAAAAGTGGAAAGGTGGGTAGATGAGGTAAGAGGAGATGCAGCACAGCTCTTCCAGGTAACAAACTGGAAGTCAACCGCTGAGGATAGGAGGAGTTGGAAGCGAATGTTGGCTGTAGCGCCATCGGAGAGAGAGATTTTTTTATTAAACTGAGGTAGTTTAAACAGTTCCCGTGAGCATTCAAGTCTTAGGCCCATTGTGCTATCTCCCATTTTATCTCATTCTTTTGACAGTAATCCACTACCTTTGATAAAGTCCACCAGGGTTGCCTTTTGATTTTCGGTAATGTTTCCTGGTTCTACAATGTGTCCCAGATACCTTATTCTTGTTCCCATCAGGGCTGGATATTGGCACCATAGGTAAATTAGAGTCTCTTCATCCTCTTCACATTTCGTGCATCTATTGGTGTTTTCCATTCCCAACCACCTGCCTGGTGACGACATCAATCCCTGTAAACTTCAGACCACCAAACGAGAGGCTGAAGAGAAAAGTGTGGCACTACAGGTCAGCAGATTGGTTCGGTCTGTGGGCACATTTTAATGCTTTCCCGTGGTCAGCTGTCTGTTTTCGGACTTCGGATTCCTCAAGATGTGCCCGGGAAATTGGTGAAGTCATCACATCCGCGATGGATGGCTTCATCCAATCTACTGTTAAGGAATCTGGTGTAGGCTCAAAGGCGTGGTTCAGTCGACAATGCGCTGAAGCAGTGCGACGAAAAAACGCGGCTTACCGAGCCTACAACACATCTAGAACATCCGAAGACAGAACAGCTTACAACAAAATGGCAAAGGAAACCAAGAGAATCTTAAATAGGTCAAAATTCGAGCACGACCAGCAGATCAGCAGAAAGCTGGCTGCATGCCCGCATGGCAGCAGGCAATTCTGGTTGCTTGCGGGCTCAATAGGTCGCAATTTCTGAAAATCCAGTCTGCCACCTCTTACCAGACCTGACGGCTCACTAGCAAACACCGCCACCGAAAAGGCTAACTTATTAGGTAAAATGTTTGCGGATAACTCAACCCTCGATGACCAAGGTGCTGTCCCGACGTCGGTTCCTCACTGCGGTTTTCGTATGAAAAAGCTGAGGATCCGGCACCGGGAAGTACTCCATGTTTTACGAGGGCTTGATATTAATAAAGCTAGTGGGTCTGACGGAATACCTGCCCTGGTACTGCAGAGGTGCGCTGCAGAAATAGCTCCAATTTTGACGAAGCTTTTTAAAATGTTCCCGAAGACTGGCTCTGTGCCCTCTGGTTGGAAAAAAGCGGTTATCCATCCTATTCCAAAGAAGGGTGACCGCTCCAACCCGGCCAACTACCACCCCATAGCGATCACATCAGTTCTGTCTAAGGTGATGGAACGTGTGATCAACGACAAACTGCTCACATACCTCGAGAAGAACAAAATTATTAACGACCGTCAATACGGATTCCGGCGGAACCGCTCGTGTGGTGATCTTCTTGCGTATGTGACGCATGTTTGGGGGCGATGCCTGGAACGTTTCGGTGAGACCCAAACGGTCGCACTGGACATTTCCAAGGCCTTTGACCGGGTTTGGCACCGAGGACTTGTCAACAAACTGCCTTCTTACGGACTTCCCGCATCCTTGTGTAGGTGGATTGCCGATTTCTTGAGGGAGAGGTCGATTCAGACGGTAGCCGATGGTTTTACCTCTTCCTCACACTCGATTAATGCTGGCGTCCCACAGGGATCGCTTCTGTCTCCGACTTTGTTTTTGTTGCACATCAACGACCTTTTGTCATGTGCACCAATTCATGGTTACGCGGATGACAGTACAGTTCATGATAGCTTTTTGTTTGACAAGCCCCCAAAGGGCTCACAAACTCCAACAGCTCGTATGGCTTTGAAGCAAAGAATGGACGGTTAGCTCGAGAGTATTTTCTCTTGGGGTAAAAATAATCTCGTTGAATTTAATGTTTCAAAGACCCAATCTTGTCTGATTACGTCTAAAAGGGATCGAAATGAAAATCTAGTCTCTTTCAACGGAAGCAATCGTCCAAACAGGCCCTCCATTGATATGCTTGGTGTAACCCTAAGTGACCAGCTCAGGTATGGGGGCTCCATCGAAGCCAGAGTAAAGTTAGCCTCCCAAAAACTGGGCGTACTGTACAGGGCCCGCAGATACTTTAATAGTACTCACCTGCTAACCCTGTACAAATCATAAGTGCGCCCCACGGTTGAATTTGGCAGCCACCTCTGGTCTGGAGCTTCAAAATACCTGAAAAATACCGTCGACTCTGTGCAGAAACGGGCGGTCCGTTTGATAGATTCTCCCATCTTAACAGACGGATTGCAATCTTTAGAGCACAGGCGTCGGGTGGGAATGCTATCCTTGTTCTACCGGTATTACAATGGAAGATGCTCCGAGGAACTAGCATCATTGATCCCTTCGGCACCGGTGCATAGTCGGGAAACACGCCAAACGCGTGCCCAACATTTTCACACAGTTGACATTTGTCACATGAGAACAGGTCATTTCTTCGACTCGTTCTTGTGTTCAACAGCTCGGCTGTGGAATGATTTTCCGGCCTCTGTGTTTCCTCCTTCCTACAACATGGGTCTCTTCAAGACCAATGTTCATTCTTTCCTCTCCTCAAAAAGACCCTCCACACAGCATCCCAGATGACATAGGCCCTGAGGGAAATTATTTTCCTCAGGGCCTCCTGCGTTGAGTTAATGAAAAAAAAAAAACAACGCCAACAGTGTTCGGCGTGTAGGAGGGATCTACGTATCTATCTTCAGTTTGGGAGACAGTTATAGGTACCGCCGACTCTGGAAACATTTATTCGATAACCAACACCTCTGTCATAGGTCACCCCAAGTCGCGCTACGTTTGGTGACTTAACAGGGGTGCCCGGTTCATCGGGTGAGGTGTGTTCATTTCCGGCGGATGCGCCTACCAAATAGCTGCATTTAAATCTGGAGCGGTATCATCTAGGGATGGATTCATACGTCCGTCGCTCTTGGACACACTAAGCCTCAGATTCCTACCACCTCTCATACATTTTTCCTTCTCGGAACCTCCTCTCCTTTCTTTCCTTAAAAAGACCCTCCACACAGCATCCCCAAAGAAGACATAGGCCTTTAGGGAATTTATTTTCTTCAGGGCCTCCTTCCTGTGATAAAAATAAAAAAATAAAAAAATGTTTCATAACAATAGTGCTATTTCCACGGAGCACCTTCCTTTGAAATATGAGAAGAACAATAAATTGTGTTCCCAGTACTGCAATCCATTCGTTAACATGGATAAATTCATTAAGATGAATATATACGTGAAATCCTATTTAGATACTATTTTGATTAATCTTTACGACGAATCGGCTTAGAGTATGAACATCAAAAAATATGCTACTGATAAGTCGAAGCTTTTACTGCATTTTCTATGTATTGGAATTACAATAAAATCATTATTTACGTAACAAAAAATATAAGCGTAAACCACAAAAAAAAAGTTTTTTCATGACTTAACTTCATGAAGAAACAATTATTAAAAAATACCCCTTTATTGCTAAGACTATTTTTGAGGTTTTCCATGTTCTAACTTTTTTTCGTTCTTATGAAATTATGCACAAAATAAATAAAAATCACTTTTTCGCTTACTAGCCTCGTACAAAAAGTCGTTCGATTTTAAAATTTTGCAGGCACGAGATTCGAAATGTTTCTAGCGTTTATATTCCTCTTAATGTGGTCAGACCAAAGATATTGAAATATAAGTAGATGTGCTATCTGCTGTTTTTACTATGTGTTTCTGCGCTTCCGGGTGTCGCCGATATTGTTTACCAATTAACAAATAAACTAAAAGAACAAATAATTAACGAATAAACCAAACGAACGTTAAACTAAATTAACCAATTCTTTCCTTTTCGTTATTTGTTTTTGGGGTGTTATGCCGTGTTGCGCTACCTCCTTCTTTAGCCAACGTTTCGGACATCGTTGCAGTGTCCATCATCAGGGCAGATCCAACGAACATGCTTTTGGCCGTGAAAATCTTAAAACTTATCCAATTCTTTCCTTATTCAAAATATATTGTTAACCAATATTAATGCACATTTTCAAAAAATCAACAAAATGAACAAATTCTTTTTGTATGAAAACTACGCTAATTAGACCGTAGTCCGGCGACAGTTGCGCGGACACCATAGCATATCTATTCTGTATTTGAATATCTTTGGGTCAGACAGACAACGCGTTTCTGTTTCTGCACAGAGCCAAAAGTCTAAATCAGACAGATTGAAAGCGGATTTCATCTTCCAAGTCTATTCAGGTCTTAGCAGGTAGTTTGCGTACCAATCTAGTTCATTTTACTTCATCGATAGACGAACAAGTGTAGACATGACTAGTGATACTAGACGCTGGGATACGCAATGAAATGTGTGAATTTCAAACACGTGTTCTGCATAGTGAGCGTAGTGAATGAACGATAAAACTCGACTTAAATAGATTTGTTTGACTGTTTCCAATGACCTGCGATGATTTTGCATTTACCACGTTTTGGCATTTGTTTGTAGAAGATAATTTCCAGATTATCATGGTTGACGGCCGGCGTAGTCCAGCGGTAAGGCTCTTGACTCACAATACGAAGGTCGCGGGATCGAATCCAAATGGCAAATAAATTTCATTTTAATAATTTGTGTTATTTCACAATTTATTCATTTAAATAATATTTAGTACACCTACTCGTATTTGCGGCACGTTCCAGAGTGGAAGTTACTCACACTTTCGCCCTGGTGTAAGACCACCATTCAGAATTAAACGTTGCTTGAAATGGCTTTAGCTTTGGTTTAGTGATCAAATCTGAATCGCCAGGTACTTCCTCACCTACCTTTTCCTCATCTCCTTCCCTTCCCCACTACCTCCAGCTTCATAACATACCCCAATTGGGGATGTCATAGTGTCACTGCCTCCAGACGGGAGCAGTTGGACTCTTGTGCGGTATTCAAGTTAAAAAAAAATTATACACTATATCAATCTGTAATCGTGTACGGTACTATAGCCTGGGGAGGAGAAAACTCTGCCACCTTTGATCCAATTTTTAAAGCTCAGAAACTAATCATAAAGATTGTTCAAAAACCACCAATCACAAGCAGTTTGAATGAAATTTTTAGGAGATTCTGTATTTTGGTCATTAGGCAACTTTATACCAAAACACACCAGCATTACTCGTCAAATACTGAACTGATTTTGACAATGTTCAAACTGCTCGACATACTAGAACCAAATCTCTTTCGCTAAAACAAATTTTGGCCAAAGAAATTTTCGATACTTTGCAAAAAAGCTATACTGGCCATTAGACGGAATACAACTTATTTTAAATATAAATCAGACAGCAAGTTAGTCTAGGATCATCAACCAAGACAAATCTAACAGGAAAGATTTTATCAAAACCAACATATAAGTATGAATTTCCAATCTTGTATTTTAAACGTAACATTTTGTGGTTATTTGTATTTTTGTTACAAACTGATTTTTTCACAACCTTCAAAAAGGCTTAAGGCTCCGTAACCGGGCTCGAAAAGAAAAAGATGGAGAGATACAAAATTACGAATGTTGGAGGAGCGCGCTAACATTTACAGCGACAAAATCGATGCGAAAATGTTTAATAAAACACGAATATAGCAAAAATCTCGCAGGGAGCATCTTAAGTATCATTTAAAGAAATATTGTGAATTTTTTCACAAATATAAATTATAAGATAATAGAAACAGACTTGTTTTTAATAATTTTTGGAGCATACTTTGCGATTTTTTTCTATTTCATATAATTTGCGTTTCGGCGCGAACAGCATCTAGACATTATCTTCAAAAATAACATATATTTTTTTAAGAGCTTAAAAACTTCAAATGTTTTTTATTTTTTTATTTATTTATTTATCTATAATAAAATATGTTTACAATGGTTTTATTTGTATGCCTGTCTCACTAGGGTATACCTGTGTCGAGACAGGCGTACAGGTATATAAATGAATATAGTAATGACAAGGATATTTCAGGTAAAATACATATTATGAATAGAATTAAAACAGAAGGGTGATTGGAAGGGTAATAAATCTTTTAAAGAGAGTTATTTTATAAATGTTGGAGATGGAGTAATGAAATCAATTCTGCCTAGTCTATTTATAGGTTAAATTTGACAGGATTCCATTATTTTAATTTGTTTTATATGGGTTAGGTTGTATGTGAATAGTTATTTCTGTCTATGTGTGATTTATTTTACAGATATTTGTGATAGTGTGGCGTCCAATACTTATAATCCATTTTTTAATATCTTGTTTGAATTTTGTAAAGGAGTCACTTTGTCTGAGGAGGTCAGGAGTCACTTAAGGGAGGAGGTATGTAAGAAATCGGTAGAAATTCGGGTTGCGGGCCCTTAAGAAAGGTTTTTTTGCAATAACCCCACGAAGGAGGTCCTGAGGAAAATAATTTCCCTTGGAAAAATGCCATCTTTTGGGGATGCTGTGTGGAGGGTCTTTTAAAGGTAATGCACTGATGGAGAGGAAGTTCTGGAAAGGAAAAGCGTACGGTCTGTCCTGGTGTGACAGACATATACAACGACAACCATCCCTCCTACTGTGGTGCAAGGCGATAGGTTGAGAGAGTCCGGCTGGAGATGGCTCCATTCTCCCTCAACCAGCATCTCCCGATCCGGTCCATTATGCAGCTGGTCGGCAGATGTATTCGCCGCCAAGACCTGGGCAAACCTCACCCCATGAACCCGGGCTAGCTACCCCCTGAGGGTGGGTAGGAATCTAGGGGTCAACGTGTCTAGGAGTAACGAACATATGAATCCATCCTCCCACTGCGGTGCAAGGCGATTTTGTTTGTTTTTGTAACTTTATTTAGATGTAAGCAAATTTTTTCATACATCTAGTATTAAAAAAACATATAAAATACATAATAAAATAAATATAGTCATAAAATTATAACGGAAAGAATACAGTTTTAAAAAGAAATACAGTTACTCCAGTTAGAAATACAAACGTCATTTTCAAAAAAGTTTTTAGACGTATTGACTCTTTTCCACAAAAAATTATAAATGGATTTCGAAAGATTGTTCTTTTATCTAGCATTCGTATGTAATAAATTTTTAGATTTTTTTTAAATTTTTAGTATAATAAAGTTATTCCATAGGTCGTTGGCAGATTTGTTAAATTTTCAAAAAAGTTTTTGTATTATACCACACCCATTTAAAATAATGTAATCATGCAGTAAAATAAATCAATACTTTATCTAGCAAAGTTATGTATTAGAATTTTAATTTTAGTTTCAATAAAATCATTAAAAAATATGTACGTACATGTGTTTCTTGACGAAAATTGGTCCATTTGTGTATTTATTTGCGCACTTACAAACTAATATATTTCAGATTTTTTTAACATTCTTATTAAATTTAGACATTATTGAAAAATGATAAATACTTATAATCAAAAAATAACTACAAAAAGTACACTATTTTAATAGTTTTATCATCACGCCTTTCAGCATTTTTGGATGAAGGTATAAATTAAAGCTAATTTGGATTGAAATAAATTCGATATTGAGTTATAATTTAAAAAAGCTGGTACGGAGAATAATTAATCTTTCTCATTGTAACCGTCCTGCACGATCGGAAGAACAACTTTCGACGAAATGTGGATTTTCGTCCGCTGGCTGGTTAAACGCTCTTAAGACATACAGTTAATACAAATAAATACAATTCATAAATTTTTCTTAATGTATGTAGCACATGTTTTACGAAAAGTGCCAAGACTTGAGGCTTCCTTTATGGAATTTGGTAGGTTATTATAAAGTTTTTGACCTTTATAAAACACGCTGTTCTGTGTACACGTCAGTTTAGTTTTGGGAAGCCTGAAGTCTCGGCAACTCCTCGTAGGATAATTGTGAATATTTTCATGGTACATAATATTAGTTTGCAGATATTTAGGGAGCATGTTATTTTTAAGCTTGTACATCATTGTTAACGTATTATATATTATATGTTGTTTAGTTGTCATCATATTTAAGTTTTGTAACATAGTTTTAACTCTAGTAAAGATATTACATTTCAGAATCATCCTCATTCCCCTATTTTGTATAACCTGTAGTTTATTATTTTGGGTCTCGTTACATAAGAATAGAACACTAGAACAATAATTTAAATGAGGAGTTAAAATAGAATTATATACAAGGTGCGTTGTCTTGAGATCCAAGTTATTCCTAATCCTTTTTAAGAAGCCAACTTTTTTAGCAATTTTCTTAGATATGTAATCGAAGTGTTTGTCGAATTTTAATTTATCGTCTAATATTACACCCAGATATTTAATATTGTTAACAGATATTTAATATTGGTATTGGTCGAGGGAGTCTGGCTGGAGCTGTAAAATGGTCTCTCTCAACCAGCACCTCCCGATCCGGCCAGCCACATAACTGGTAGGCAGGCACATCCGCCACTATGATACACCTCACCCGATGAACCCCGGCAACCCCGCTAAGTCACTGAACTTAGTTTATCCAAATTTGATTTCTAATTCATTTAAAATTGTGCGTAATGTCAGAGATATGATCTACTATAAAAAATGACGTTTCTAAATCGTACGATCGTGTCATACGACGCGACGCGATAGTCAAATCAAATACTGACTTTATGCTATCTAAAGTAAATAAAACCATTGATAAATACTTCATCTAAAACCATTGAAAAGTACCTACTCTAAAGTATACCATAGATAAGATCTGATTTATTGCGTTTACTAGTTTAACCACGAGTTTAAAAATACAGAACTTAATACCTATGCACATTATTGTACTTTTCAAGATCATTCCGAACAAGCATCCCCTTCAAAACGCGTTAAGAGGGTATTACCAGAGGAAACCAGAAATATGTCATTTTTTAATCAGGTTTTAGAGATATTGACTCTTTTCTATAAAAAATTAAAAATTATAAAAATTATATTTGGATTACGAAAGATTTTTCTTTTACCAAGCGTTCGCATGTTTTAAATTTTGAGAAAAAATGTTTATTTTTAGTATAATAAGGTTATACCATAGGTTATTATACCACACCCATTTCAAATCATATAATCATGCAGTAAAATAAATCAATACATTATCTGGGCATCGCATGTTTTAAAATTTTAATTTTAGTTTAAATAAAATCATTAAAAAATATATACGTACATGTGTTTCTTGACGAAAATTGGTCCGTTTGTGTATTTATTTGCGCACTTACAAACAAATATATTTCAGATTTTTTTAACATTATTATATAACTTAGACATTATTGAAAAATGATAAATACTTATAATCATAAAATAATTACAAAAAGTACATTATTTTAATAGTTTTACCGTCACGCCTTTCACCATTTTTGGATGTAGGTATAAATTAAAGCAAATTTTTAATGAAATAAAATCGATATTGAGTTATAATTTTAAAAAGCTGGTACGGAGAATAATTAATCATTCTCATTGTAACCGCCCTGGACGATCGTAAGAACAACTTTTGACGAAATGTGGATTTTCGGCCGCTGGCTGGTTATACGCTCCTAAGAGTTTTTGATTGTACGCGTAGGTCTCCTTCAACGGAAGCCATCATCCGAATAGGCCTTCCATTGATATGCTTCATGTAACTCTAAGTGACCATCTCAGGCACGGGGGCTCCATGGCAGCTAGTGTACCAGAAGCTAGGCGTACTGTACAATAGCTTGTGTCGCTCTCCATAGAGAGAAAAAAATTGCCTTATTTTTAAATGCCCGGGGTCTCGAAAGTTTCGTATGATCTAAAGCTATATACGTAAAAATAAATGAAATTATTAGTCACTATTACCTATTTTGAAAAAAAAAATAGATTCCATGATTTGGAAAAAAAATAAAACAAAGGGTACATTTTTTATATTTTGTACCAAACTTAATATTCATTCCGTAACTGCAGAACAAAGAACGAAAAGAATTTTATTTGAAACATATGTGATGTGTTGGTTAAAAATATAAAAGGGGAAAATAACACTTTTTCTGGATAAAATCAGAATTCTTGTTGACTTTCTTGTATTCATAAACATCATTTTTTCATTTTTGTCAGTTATACGCATTTTTTGATAACAAACAAACGTAAAAAGGTTAAATTATTGAAAAAAAATTAATTAAAATATATTTTTTTAAATGTTTTAGGTTTGTTCTTTAATTTTCAATACATTTTAGCGGACTAATAACCATTTAAAAAAAATTTAAATGCAGTTCTCATTTTCTTTGTAAGACGCAACTTTCTGAATTCAAAAGTTGAAATAATTGATATATCCTACTGTACAGGGCCCGGAGATACTTTAAAAGTACACAACTGCTGACCATGTGCAAATTCAAGTGTGTCCACTGTTGAATTTGGCAGCGACTTCTGGTCTAGAGCCTCAAAATACCTATAAAACTCTTGACTGTGCAGAAACGGGCGGTCTGTTTGATAGATTCACCAATCTCTTCAAGTGGATTTTGCAATCGTTAGAGCACAGGCGTCAGGTAGATGTGCTGTTCTTGTTCTGTCGGTGTTACAATGGAAGATACTCCGTGGAACCAGCATGTTGATTCTTCCGGCACCAGTGCATAGTCGGGAAACATGCCAAGTTTTAAAAAGTCGATACATGTATGGGCATAAGTAGGTATGAAGGTACTCCAGGGTTTCTCTTCATCCTTTTTACAAAATATGTCACCAAAATAATCGAGTCATTTGGTTTCTGCTACGCCGACGATCGGAAACTTTATTTTAATTTTTTTTTTTACATTAACTCCACACAGGAGGCCCTGAGGAAAATAATTTCCCTCAGGGCCTGTGTCATCTTTGAAGATGCTGTGTGGAGGGTCTTTTTGAGGAAAGGAAGGAGTGAACACGGGTCTTGAAGAGACCCATGTTGTAGGAGGGAGGAAACACAGAGGCCGGCAAATCGTTCCACAGCCGAGCCGTTGAACTCAAGAACGAGTCATAGAAACGACCCGTTCTCATGTGACTAATTTCAACCGAGTACAAATGCGTGTTTGGCGTGTTTCCCGACTATGCACCGATGCCGATGGGATCAAAGACGCTAGTTCCTAGGAGCATCTTCCATTGTAATACCGGTAGAAAAAGGACAGCATTCCCACCTAACGCCTATGCTCTAAAGATTGCAGTCCGTCTGTTAAGATGGGAGAATCTATCAAACGGGCCGCCCGTTTCTGCACAGAGTCAAGGTATTTTGGAACTCCAGACCAGAGGTGGCTGCCAAATTCAACCGTGGGTTGCACTTGCGATTTGTAAAAGGTTAGCAGTTGTGTACTATTAAAGTATCTGCAGGCCCTGTACAATGCACCTCAAACGAAATCAACAGTTCCAAAATTCGTATAGATGAATGCCTAGAAGCAATAACTCATTGGATGTCTTCAAACACACTGCAGCTGAACCCTTTATGCATAGTCGGTTCCTCGAGACCTCCTCCACTCAACCTTAGTCGAGGTCACCTCAAGGAAATCTTAAAAACTTCCTTGAAATCAGTATGTTCAGTTACGGCTTCACCCTCCAGTGAGGAACCTCCAGTAAGTCGAGTTGAGGTTGAGTGAAGGAATGACGCCATTAAATTTTTTATTTTTATGTTGGCAAACTGTAGAGAATATGTTTATGAAATAAATCGAAATCTTCTACGGAATTCCACATCATCAAAATATTCCAGCGGATTTTCTGCATCCCGTAAATTTATAGGACGATATTGGTAGTCAATAAAATCATGGAAATTATTCATTATGCTAATAAAACTTGAAATAACCTCAGAAATAATGTGGAAAGCGCTGCTAACAAGCTTTGAGGAGACCTCAAGGTAGATCGCGACGTACCTTGAGTTTGACAGTTCATTACTCGACTCGACTGAGGAATTTGCCCGAGTCGAGGATAGTTTTTTCAGTTCTGCATATCGAATTTATCCTTGAGGTTGAGTCGAGTCACAGTCGAGTGGAGGAAATCTCGAGGAACCGACTATGCATATGGGTGTGAGTTTTTCTGAGAGACGACAAACACTAACATTTCGTTATTTCGTAGACAATTCACCTAATATCATTTTCGGCAGCGATATTATTCCACAAACAACCGTCAAAAATCTTGGCGTTAATCTAGATTCCGTCAACTCAATTCAGTCCGAAGAAACCTTCCCACAGAGGCAACAAAACTACAAATCAACTCTTACGTAGTCTCACGTCTTCATTACTGTAACGGCATTTATGTTAGCCTTCCAAAATATCAAACTGGGTAACCGGGGTACCCCTGTAAGTGCACATTTTTCTTTAAAAAAATGCAAAACAAAGAAAAAATAAATAAATATTATTTTGTATTCGTGATCGACGAACCGGTGGATGCAATCTGTTAGCCATAAGCTTTTTAGCCAGATTTTTTATGTTACTGTTATTATTTTTCAGTTGTAAAATGGTGGTGCAACCTAAACAACGAATCACATCATAGTGGCGTTCGTTAGACTAGACACGTGCTTACTTAGCTAATATCCCCCACAGAGATAATTGTATATGTACACAAATAGCACAATGGCTTGGGTACTTCGTCACTTGACTGATTGCTGTTAATTCCAAGAAAGTGACTTGGGCCATTCTGACTTCACTCTACCAGGAAACACTTGTACGAGAAGATTTAACTAGGCAGTTAATTGCATCAGATTTTTAAATTAAAGACTTGTTTAGGACTGTTGTGATTTGAAACTCGATGAAACGGAAACGAGTGACACTAAAAAGAGACAAACACATACATGTATAGGATTTAGTCTGCGAGAAAATGAGATAATATAAACGGTCTCCTCTTTGTGCGGTGCTTCGTAACCTCCCCTCTCTTGTCTAGGTACTGTGGTTCTGCGACAAAATATCCCCGACAAAATATCTTACGGATAAAACATCCCCCAACAAAATGTCTACTTAAACTTAACCTAACCTAACCTAATTCAACCTAAACTAACCAAACAAAAAATTGAACAAAAATAATACAGACATTCTGTAAAGACAATAAATTAGATACGTTTTAAGATTTTAATAAATTAGTTCAATTAAAAAATAGTTAAATATAAAATAAGGTTAGGTTAGGTTTTTGTAGATATTTTATTGGAGAATGTTTTGTCCGTAGGATATTTTGTCGGGGATGTTTTGTCGTGGGATGAAAATGCGCAATGCCGTCTACTTTAGTTTTCTGAAGGTTTCATTTCTACCGCGTGTGAAATGCACACCAGTAATTTTTTTTTTACATTAAGGTGATCCACTAGTCCTTGAAAAAATCGGAATTGGAAGAGCCCCGCCTCTTTTCGGGAGGGATTTAAAAAATATTTGAAAAGACTTTTTTGGAAATGTTGGAGAAGGCATTTGAAAGTTGTTTTTTTACTGGTTGATTTCGTAAATAATAATAACATGTAACACCCATTTTATATGTGACCAGCAATGGGACGGAATTAGCAGCCTACCAGAAATAGAAGAAGAGGAGGGGTTTTCCGGTTGCGATGAGGAGGTGGATGATTCGGTTGATGGAGGGAGAGAGAAAAAGAACTGAATCGCTAGTTATGTCAAATTGTGTTGAAATCATCAATAAACCGTGATAATACAAATTACAGACTATTATTATTTGACATTTTCCTGCACACAATGTTATTTAATGTTACAAACAATCGGATAATTTGTAGAGCGCCTTTCTTTGTGAAAAATCATCTAAAGGGCGCTGCACAATTTATTATGAATTTTTAGGCTCTATCTAACATTATTAATTACACACAGATAAGTACATAAAACATACTTTAATTGGAAAGTTTTTGCATGGAGAAGATACGGCTTTGCAAGCGGAGGTCATTATATTTAAAACAGTAGACATTGATTGTATGGTGTCACATTTACTACTCGCATCACTGTTGGTATTACATTTATTAGAAGATTAGTAAGTAACAAAAGTAGAGTTGATATTCATTTTGAAATTCGGTCTCTCTAGAGCTGGAGAATTTTTATGAAATGACCTTTACAAATTAGATTTTTTTACATTTTTACACAATTAATTATTTACAATGTCAGGGGCAGTGAAGGCGAAGGTGAAAGGTTTTTGAGATTTAAGTTAGTTTTTGACGGCCGGCATAGTCCAGCAGTAAGGCTCTTGACTAGAACTCCGAAGATCGCGGGATCGAATCCCGGCGTGGCAAATAAATTTTATTTGATTAATTTGTGTTATTTCACAATTTATTCATTTAAAATAATATAATGTATATTTGCGGCACGTTCCAGAGTGGAAGATACTCTCAGCATCGCCCTGGTGTAAGACCACCATTCAGAATTGAAACGTTGCCTGAAATAGCTTTAGCCGTGTTTGGTGACAAGATCTGAATAGCCAGGTACTTCCCCACCTTCCTCTTCCCTATCTTCTTCCCTCCCCTCGACCTGCCTCATAACATACCCCAATTGGGGATGCCATAGTCCCACTGGCTCCAGACGGGAGCAGTTGGGACTCTTTTGCGGTATTCATGTAAAAAAAAAAGTTTGTTGATAGCTTTTTAATAAGATTGCTAGTGAATGACACTGGTGAGTCGAAACAGGTAGCAGATAAATAAAATTTAAGTCACAAATGTACATGTAAAATAAAACTTTTCATAACAAAACATCTAGAAATTGTTACACAGTTACATAGGTTAGTGCCCAAGAAATACTAAAAACAATAATGAATTTCGATTTACAGTCCACAATAGAATGCCGGTACCTACCCTGATGTACGGCAGTGAGGCAGAGGAAGGATGAAAGTAGACTGAATGCTGTACAAATGAGATCCCTGAGGCGTTTGTGAGGTAAAACCACGTATAATCGTGTGAGAATGTGGAGATCCACAAATAATGCAAAGATGTAAGCGTAATGAGTAAGATAAGAAAGGGATGCTCAGAGAGTAAAAATAATATATGACGCAAATGAGAATGGTAGAAGAAGTCGGAGACGTCTGAGGAAGATATGGCACGATTAAGTGAATCAGATACTTGAGTTGGGCCATGTCAAAAGTTATAATAATAGAAGAGTATGTTTGCGACGATGTATGAATGTGAATGAGGCAAGGAGTGTGTGCCAAGACCGAGTTATTTGGAGAGCAGCCCGGGGCTACGTAAGTTCTTTGTGTAAAATAGCTACCTAGCAAAAGGTCAAAATAATATATATTCCTTTCTTGTATCTAGTAAAAATTAAAATCTTCTCAAAAGTTATTTCTTTTTAAAAGATTACATTAATTTCGAAATTTATAAATTTGTGAGAAAACATTAATTTTTAAATGAAATGTGATTTTCATTTAAAATGTTACAGCTTAAATTTGAGGAGAAAGCGGAATTAAAAATGGAAAAAAATATGTACATCTCAACAAAGGATTTTAATTTTCAAAAGGTATTGCCCAAAAAGGCATGTAAACATTCGCCGTTGTTTAAATGTCATGTTTGATCATGAAATGATATTATTTAAATGAATATTTACGATTAGGGAAGAATTCCAATGAATTATAAAAATAATATTTTTTTTGCAGGTAAGCACAGTCTGACATAACTAACTAACCATCACGCCGTTTCTCACAGGGGTAGGCAGAGGACGGACCGCAAAACAAATCGATCTTGGCACACACTCCTTGCCTCGTTCACATTCATACATCGTCTCATACAAACTCTTCTATTATTCTGACTCTTAGCATGATTTCTGATTCACTTGGCCGTGCCATTACTTCCTCGGTTCTTTCCGACTTCTACCATTGCGTCATATATTCTCCTTATACTCCTTTCCTTGTTCGTTCGATCACCAAGATGAATATATACGTGAACCCCTATTTAGATACTATTTTGATTAATCTTTACGACGAATCGGCTTACAGTATGAACATCAAAAATATGATAATAAATCGAAGCTTTTACTAGCTTTTCTATGAATTGGAATTACAATAAAATTATTATTTACGTAACAAAAATATAAGCGTAAACCACCAAAAAAAATGTTTTTTCATGACTTTACTATGAAGTAACACAAGAAACAATTTTAAAAAAATACCCCTTTATGGCTAAGACTATTTTTGAGGTTTTCTATGTTCTAACTTTTTTTCGTTCTTATAAAATCATGCACAAAATAAATAAAAACCACTTTTTCGCTTACTAGCCTCGTGCAAAAAGACGCTCAATTTAAAAATTTTGCAGGCACGAGATTCGAAATATTTCTAGCGTTTATATTCCTCTTAAATAAAACATACAACAAAGTTGCATTCCCATTCGCCAATTGGTACTTTTGAAAAGTTAAACCCAACCCAACCCAATATGCAGACACAATAAATGAAGAAAAATTTTACAAAACATTTCACAGAAGCAACATACAGACCCAACATAATATGAAGAATCACTTTACAAATATTTCACAGAAGCATGTCTTATAAGATTTTACGAATAATTATTATAACCACTCATTTGATTTATGTACTGTTGGTGTCAAAAAGTTAAAATAAAGTATCCTCCATGATGGACTATAGAAATGCATAAAAAAAAAACAAAAACAGGAAAATACAATAAAAGGTACGGGCTCAAAAATATACAGACCTAATACAAGATGTTTACATTCAAAATAAATATGATATAAAACTGCGCCCATCATATCTGGATGTAAAAAGTTTGGTACTTGGAGATAATCAGGATAGCTATCATAACAGAGTTTGTACTTACTTACGACTCATTTTCCAAATAACATTTGAAAAAATAGGATTTCAATATATAGTTTCGAGATTTGTTAGAGGCATATACCAGTCTTAATTCTTCAGGCAATTTGTTATAGTTAGTGTAGGCAATGTATTCTAATGATTTCAGGCCGAACTTTGTTGTGTTGTCGCGTATTATATTGGTGAATGTCGTTGTTATAGTTCAGTTTTATATTTGTGTGGGTGTTGCACTCAATAATATTTAAGATGGTGTTTGTTATCTCAAAGCTAGGAACAATCTTAAATGGTAATACAAGTGCGTGACGGTAAATATCTTTAACATGTGTATCCCAAGGAAAGCCAAAAATGTTACGTAGGGCTCTATTTTGGATTATTTGCACCTCCGATATCAATTTTTTTGTAGCAAAACCCCAGATACCCGAAAGGTATATAGGTAGGTGTTTTAAACTTACTTATTACATCAGCCTTGCATTCTGTGCGAATCTCCACGCTTCTCACACGATCGTACATGGTATACCACACCACACATACCTCTCAGGGATCTAATTTCCATAGCATTGAGTCTACTTTCGTCCTTCCTCTACCAGCACTCCATTGTGGATGCCTAGATTCACTACTTTTACAGAACCAGATGTATTTTTTATGATTTTATGAGCAAATTTAGAATTTTTATCGAGGGAATTTCATATAATTTCTTTTTCACATCGGAAAGTGTAAATAGATTATCTTAAAAAATGACAATGTGAATGGTAGAAGAAGTCGGGGACACTCGAGGAAGATTTGGCACGATCAAGTCAGAATAATAGAAGAGAATGTATGAGACGATGTATGAATGTGAGTGAGGCAAAGAGTGTGTGCTAAGATCGAGTTGTTTGTCCTCTCTGCCTACCCCTGTGGTGAAACGGCGTGATGGTTAGTTAGTTAGTTAGTTAAAAAATGACATGTTTTTTTTAATTGCTTCCAAAACATAACAAATTCAAGAAAGTGTGTTTATTTTGGTAGATATTCGGATTGTGGGATCTTAAGGGGGTATTATCAGAGAAAACCAGAAATATGTCATTTTTAAATCAGATTTTAGACGTATCGCCTCTTTTCCACAAAAAAATTATAAATGGATTTCGAAAGATTGTTCCTTTATCTAGCATTCGCATGTTTTAAATTTTGAGAAAAAATGTTTATTTTTAGTATAATAAGGTTATACCATAGGTCGTTTTATACTACACCCATTTCAAATCATATAATCGTGCAGTAAAATAAATCGATGCATTATCTGGGTATCGCATGTTTTAGAATTTTAATTTTAGTTTAAATAAAATCATTATAAAATATATACGTACATGTGTTTCTTGACGAAAATTGGCCCGTTTGTGTATTTATTTGCACACTTACAAACTAATTTAATTCAGATTTTTTTAACATTCTTATTTAACTTAGACATCATTGAAAAATAATAAATACTTATAATAAAAAAATAATTACAAAAAGTACACAATTTTAATGGAAGAAATTCGAATTCTCTAGCGATGGTCGGCAAGACGGAGAAATTGATAGAAGAATAAATGCGGCAAGCAGTGTATTGCGTCCTCTCTACAGCTCAGTGATAAGGAAAGCCGAGCTCAGCATCAAGACAAAGATGGCAGTGTTTAAAACGGTATACCGCCCAACGCTCACTTACGGCCACCAGACATGGATGCAAAATTAACGAACACGCTCTAGAGTCCAAGCTGCCGAAATGAGGTACTTGAGAGGAGTGGCAGGGGTTACGAAATGGGATCATATAAGAAACTCGACGATCCGAGATGATCTAAACATTGAACCACTGCTACTCTTCATAGAAAAATCGCAACTGAGGTGGCTTGGGCATGTACTAAGAATGTGATGATGACCGAATTCCGAGGAAGATACTGAGTGCGATTCCAGAGGGTAGACGTCCAGTGGGCCGCCCCAGACGCAGTTGGGCGAGGCAACTCCAGAAACTGTGTGAGGAGAGGATGGGGCTACCATGGACAGAGGCTGAACAATCCGCACAAGACAGGGACGTATGGAGGAGCCGTGTCGATGCAATGGGTCCCCTACCCGAACAGGATAAGGGGAAGAAGATGATGATGACATAATTTTAATAGTTTTGTAGCAATCAGACGTGCTACGTAAACGTGTAAAGAAATCACTAGATTTAACTGTTCATAATTTTTTTACTAAACAGTAAAATTCACAATAATATCGGAATACCGGAGCGTGACAGAAGTACAAATAACGGGACCATTTGTTTTGGCTTGCTGTTCTAAAAGAATAATGTACAGGGAATTTGAATTCTCAGGTACTTTCCGTAAGGTGCGACGATATGCCGAATATTTCAGCGCAGGTAGGTAAGTACTTCTCGCAGCGCAGGTAGGTAAGTTGGCTCGCCACAGTTTTATTATCACGCCTTTCAGCATTTTTGGATGTAGGTGTAAATTAAAGCAAATTTGGAATGAAATAAAATCGATATTGAGTTATAATTTTAAAAGCTGGTACGGAGAATAATTAATCTTTCTCATTGTAACCGCCCTGCACTATCGTAAGAACAACTTTCGACGAAATGTGGATTTTCGTCTGCCGGCTGGTTAAAGGCTCTTAAGAGGAAACGCTTTCAGCGAATTTTTTTTTTAAATACTTCGTCTAGTTTGTATACTGAACGTCTGTTAATGGCGTTTAAGAGGAAATACTAGCGGCGTTTTTTCCATACAAATAATTTACTTCTTATAGAAGTTACGACCTTCCAAAAATGAATAAAATTGCCTAGTTTAAACGCCGTCAAAAGACGTTCAGTATACAAACTAAACAATGTATTTTGAAAAAAAAAGCAAAACGTACCGACATAGAACATTTTCAAAATTAAAATCGGTCCAGTTTTGGAGAAGAAAAATGGCGAATACAAAACATCGTTTTTGACGATTTTATAGGTATTTTCGGCCCGATATGCAGTTGTACCTTTCGTTCAGTTTCCCTGAGGGGAGCGCGGAGTGGAACAGAAGACATTGGTTACAATACCTATCGACGATATTTGTAAATGACCGGCATAGCTCTTAAGGCAATTTTAACGATTTTTGTGGGGTTCTATCTTCTACCAGAAGTAAATTATCAAAAAAAGCGAAACGTACCGACACGCTAGTGGTCGATATCTATATTATGTTAAATTATTTCCACTAGTGTCAAAATCCATAGAGGAAATCGGGGAATTCTTTTGAATGGAGAAAACGCCGCTCGGTTTCCCCTTAAACTGCATGATGCAATACGTTTGAAAGATAACTAGAAATGATGCAATCGTTGTTAACTATGAACTAATCCAAGTTAGTTCTAGAGTTAGATTTTTGAACCAAAAATAGAAACCAACCCAGATGTAAACGATGCAATGACAGACGACAGAAATTATATCATTAAATGAACAAAATATTATATACGAGATTTTTATATATAAGATAGATTAGTATTTTATACGTATTTGAATTTTTACTATCAAAGAGATCTCCATAGTAACCTAGAAAAATAACAAAATTACAGCGCACGTCAAACTTTTACTTAGCAACGCTTTGCTTTTCGTCCGGACAATAAAGTTATAATAAATAATATCATAACGCCAGAGCTTATCAATATGCACAGTCTATATAACTCGCAAATAATGTAACTTTCTATTAGTGAAAGAATTTTTAGAGTCCATTCAGTATTTATTGCGTGAGAGAGTAACAAACATACATACATCCATAAACTTTTGCCTTTATAAAAATAATAGGATTTTTAGCCTTGGTAATTGATTTATCGTTAGACAAAATCTTTATTTCAGGCTATGTTGACGACCGGCGTGGTCTAGGAGTAAGGCCCTTGACGCGCAATCCGAAGAACGTGGGATCGAATCCCGGCGTGAGCAAATAAATATTATTTAATTAATTTGTGTTATTTCACAAATGATTCATTTAAAATAACAAATAGTATATTTGCGGCACGTTCTAGAGTGGAAGATGCTCTCGGTATCGCCCTGTTATAAGACCACCATTCAGAATTGAAACGTTGCTTGAAATGGCTTTAGCCGTGTTTGGTGACCAGATCTGAATAGCCAGGTACTTCCCCACCTTCCACTTCTCCTTCTCCTTCCCCTCCCTACTTCCTTCATTCTCACAACATACTCCAATTGGGGATGCCATATTCTCACTGCATATGTTAAGATGTGTTTATACAAATAAGCGAAAGTTGTTTCTTTTTGTTGAACCACAAGTTAGAGCTTGAAATTCTCATCTATGGATGCGGCCTAAAATGAAATTGACGAAAGAACGAACTTTTCACTTAAATCCATAAATTTAATTATTTTTATCCAAAACTAACTTTTTTACATTAGCTCCACGCTATTGATTGTTGTTACACAAGATTGTTAAAAATTGTTTTTTTGGTCGAAAATGTAGTTTAGTCATAGACATCAGAATTCATGGACCAGAACATACAGATGAGGAGTAAAACCAAACTATGGGGGGCGATGGGAGGAAAAATGACTGTGATTCGTTAAAAAATTAATCTGACAGTATATAGGCATCTCGCATTATAATATCACCATTTGGTTCTTAAAAGCAAAATCTGCTTTGAATGAATAGACCTTTTTACATGGGAGCGCGAATTGCTTGCCACGTTAATAACATATTTGCTAAGACCAAATGCTCGCCCCGAAAAGATTCGCCCCAATTCACATAGCAATATTTTGTTGCCGTGTTTAGTTAAGACACTTTTACAAATATTTCATAATTTACTTACCCCTGTAACCAGCGACGAGCACACTGGAGAACCGCCCACATTCGCTATGTCCATATAATATGTGGGTAAAATGTATAGCACAAGCTACCGTTTTTGGCGTGTTATTTCGAAAAATGTATGGATGTTACTTCCGCGCTGTTCAGGACAAGAATGATGACGTCACATATTTTAGATTCAAGCGAGGCTCTCTCCCCTCCCCATGGAGCGAGCTGGCTCCAAGGAGGAGCTTCAGCTGGCTCCGTGGGGAGGGGGAAATAATACGTTTTTATCACTTAGGGCAGGTCCAGATATATTCATATGTCCGTGAGTTTAGTAGAGTTTTAACACAAAGTGCAAAGTACATTGTTTTCATTTGTTTTATTTTATATATGTTCCTTATGTTTAAGAAAATGTGTATTGTTTTGAGGAGTTTATTTGTGATTTGTTTGATATGATGTGTCCATCTTAAGATATGTTCAATTACGATTCCTAGATACTTTATTTGTTCTGTTTTTTATAGAGAAGAGCAATTGCAGATGTTGTAAATTTTGTTATTATGTTTTTAAGTAAATGAAGAAGAGGAAGTTCTGGGAAGGAATAAGGTATGAGGGGTGGGTAGGAATTTGATAGTCAGTATGTCCAGAAGTAACGGTATGAATCCATCTCTCCAGCTGTGGTTCAAGGCGATGGGTCTAGGGAGTCCTGATGGACAGTTCGAAAGGTCTCCATCAACCACTCTCTCTAGATCCGTCCAGCCACTCAGCAGGTGGGCAGACGCAACCACCGCCCAAAACCAGGACAAACCCCACCCCATGAACTCGTCATCAAACGTGCGTATAGGATAGGTTATATAATAAATGGTTCCCGGGCGGCGGTGCCCATACCAATCTCCCAAATTGTGTTTTGGAGTCTAACTGAAGTCCCCGGTCTGTACGCAGAGTTTCTCGAAGTGAGATGTAATTGTTTATTTATTTATTTAATAACGCCCTTTTTCGGGGCTTTTACATATGAATAGTAAGAAATATACAGTATTTATTGTACATAACTGAACTGCCTTCGTAACAATATTTTATATTTGTTTAAAGATAAATAAATTGAAGATGTTCACTGACTTGGTATAATTTTTTCCCTCCATTAGTATTCTGGGCAAAGAAGAATACATATGGTAGTTAGTTCCAGAATTACTGCACTGAAATAAATCCTGACTTCTAGTATTACGTAGTGGAATCCGGAAGCTTATTAATACTAGCAATACCCGACTGTCAACTAAAATATTTAGAATTTTATACAGAAATGCTAAGTCAGTGAAAGTTCTTCTGTCTGACAATTTGAGCATATTCATATCATTCAAAATAGTTTGTAATAAAACATAATAAATTGCTGGAGTACCCATTTTAAAATTAAGAAAACATAAGAATTCGTTTTGTATTCTTTCAACAGCTTGCACATGTATATTCTAATATGGATTCCACACAGGAGAATTGTACTCAAGTTGACTTCTAACATATTATGCAAAATATAACAGTTTAATAAACTTTATGTTGTTAAAATTTCTAGTTAGCCTAGTTATGAATCCTAACATTTTTAAGGCCTTATTAGAGATTTCTGTTATGTGATTGTGCTTTAAGGGGAGGGAAAGGGAATGCTTGGTGGTTTTTGAGAAAAAAGTAAGTTTTTTTTATGTAAACAGTGACCTTTGTCTTGTTTCTAAAATTGTAGATTTGCAATAAAAGCATACCACCAAACCGACACCCTTCTTTATTAAAGAAAACATAAAAACTCTGACTTTAATCACAAGCTTTGTACAAAAATACCACAAATACGTGCTATAATATTCAACAGTCTTTTAATTGAAACAAAAATTGCGGAAAACAAAAATAAATTCAGAAACAAAAATGAAAAATGGCTTCAAAAATCAAAAAACAATATTACCAAAATTTTATAACATATAAGAATAAAACATATACACGTAACACACAAAACAATTATAAAACACACTTAATTCACAAACACACAACTCCTAATGTATGCCGAATTTAATAATTATTTTTTTCATTACCAACTTTAAATATTTCATGTACTTCGTTTTATTATTTTTTTTTGCATTATACTCGTAAGTTCTGCCAAAAATATGGGTCTCGTAGTAAACCAGCAAAATACCAAATACATGGCCGTAGGATGCACCCAACAAATCCCAACTCTCTCATGTGGAAACCAAAATTTCGAAACGGTACCAAGATTCACATACCTAGGCTCCCTGATAACAAACGACAATAATACCACAGAGGAGATCCAGAAGCGCATAGTGAACGCAAATCGCTGTTATTTCCGCCTACAAAACCAATTAAAAACCAGACTGCTGTCCAGAAACACTAAGATATTAGTGTACAAAACACTTCTCAGACCAGTACTTACGTACGCAGCTGAGACTGGGTACTAACTAATAGGAATGAGCGAGCACTGGACGTTTTCGAAAGGAAAATTTTGAGGCGCGTTTTCGGACCGGTTCTAGAAAATGGATTTTGGCGCAGACGTTATAACAATGAGCTCTATACTTTTTAAGGAACAACACGTCGCAAAATTTATAAAAGTGGGAAGACTTCGGTGGCTGGGTCATGTGGAGAGAATGACCAAGCATCAAGTACCAAAGTCCCTGCTGAACTCAAGACCAATAGGGCGAAGGAGCCTGGGAAGACCAAGATTAAGATGGAGCGACAACGTCCTCAAAGACATATCTATCTTGGAGCTTCTAAACCGGAGAGAGCTGGCACAAAACCGAGATGAGTGGTGGAAGACCCTTAAGGGGGCCAAGACCCACCAGGGGTTGTAGAGCCAATAGTGATGATGATGATACTCCTAAAATTGAGTCACCCTGTGAGGCCAACATTATAAAATGATGCTATAAAATGTAAACTAATCTATCAAATTAAAAATGCAAGCATTATAGTTGACGGCACTTCCGTCCGCAAAGTTAAGTGTATCGTTCTACAGCGAGTTTCAGTACCTGCCAACTCTTTTACCGAAATAACAGTTCTCTTTGAAAAAATAAAACAAATAGTTTTCTTGTTTACAACCAATTAAATAGGCATTTCGAAGCTCCACAGATCATAATGGAGACCGGGAGATGACGGGATGAAAATGGTTAAGTTTACCAATGTGAAACATTGACCTGCAGAAACCTACCCACAACTCATACCTTTATTGTTCCCACTAATTCCTCTCCTTCCTTTCCCTAAAACAAACCTCCACGAAGCATCCCCAAAGATGGCATATGCCATGAGGGTTTTTTTCCTCAGCGCCCCCAAATGATTAGCAAATCCGAAGAAAATGAAAAAAATGGGTTTAAGAAAATGATCAAAACTTAGGAAAAATACGGATAAAAGAGGTTTGCATCGGCTTAAAAATTCCAGACAGAAAAAGCTGTGCATGTTTCATAACGGCAGTGCTCACCGTATGAAAGCTTTTGCTACTTCGAATCAGATTGCTCAATGTACCACGCACACGAGTCTCAATAATTGCTCCCAACCGTCTGGAACCAGTGAGACTATGGCATCGCCAATTGGCGTATGTTGTGAGGCTGAGGATAGTGGATAAGAGACGGAAATGAGGTAAGGGAAGGCCTGGAAGACCTGGCTCTTCAGAACTGATTACCAAATACGGCTAATTCATGCAAAGTTTTTAGTCTGAATGATTGTCTTTCACCAGGGCGAAACTGAGGGTATCTACCACTCAACAGTTATATTTCACAGAATTGGCGCTGTAAAAATTAGCCAAGTTTTATCATTATTTGTTGAGCGTGGAATATTAAATTGACTCACGTAAATTCAAAGTAAAAAACGACCACGTTATTCCAGGAAAAGTTCATTTTCCCCGAGTTATTTCCCGCAGCCGATTTCAATAATAAGTGTTTTTTTTCCAAATAAGGAAAATGGCTTGAATTGGTATTCCTACCACAAAACCAATATAACTGTCAAGGAGCAAGAAGGTAAACGTATTAGAATTAAACCCTTCAAACCTCGGGGGGACGTTACTAGCCATGAACATCATATTCCATTAAAGCCTCTGTATGGAATTCAGAAATCTGACCGGGGCTTCCATGCATTACAACTGTATTATTATGGAGATAGGTGATTTTTAATCGTTGGAAAGAGATCAGTTTGTCTCAAATATTTATACTTGATTCCACGGATAAAATCACAAAAATTGTCAATTCAATTGTTTCTATTGAATTTTAATTTAATTTTATGTGAATACAGCACAAGAATCTGCTACCAATCGTCTGGAGACGAGACAGTGGAGACTATGGCATCCCAAATTGGGGTATGTTATGAGGCTGAAATTACTGGTAAGGGGAAGGAGATGTGGGAAAGTGTAGAAGTTTCTAACTATTCACATCTGGTCACCAAACACGGTTAAAGCCTTTACAAGCAAAGTTTCTATTCTGAATGGTGGTCTTACATGAGGGCGATAATGAGGGTATGTCTCCACTCTGGAACGTGTCACAAATATATTATTTTTAATTAATTATTCGTGAAACAACAAAAATTAAATTTATTGTGCACACCGGGTTTTGATCCCTTAACCATCGGATTGCCAATAGAGAGCTTTACTCCTCGACCACGGAGGCCGTCAAAGAGTAACCTGGAGATACGTTGTTTGTAGGTCGTTGGAAAGGGAAATAATTATTCTTCTGTTTGTTTAATATTTATGGTTGATTCCATGGATAAATATAAAAGTATATTCCATCGATAAATAATAAAATAAGATAGAGTCTAAGAAAAGATAATAAATTATGGAGCACCCTTGAGGTGATTTTTCACAAAAAACGGCGCTCTACAAATTATCGAATTTTTATTAATATTATATAATTTATAACTTCAAAAGTCATAAAAAGAGAGTTGTACTCATTAAAAAATTGAATATTAATTTAGAATTTTATAAAAAGGTCAATATGTGTTCCATATAAAAATAAAACCGGATATATTTATCCGAGATGCTATCTAGGTTGTAAACCAGTTCTTAGAACGATTGTTTCCAATGAAAAAGGTAGTTGCGTATACCTAATAAGGACAAGTTAGTCGAAGATAATATTGTTAATCCTAAAATTTGTTATTTGAGATTGGCAAATATGACATGACGGTTTGATGGTGGCCGAATTGGTAGAGGCGCCCGTCCCGTAAAACGAGAGGTTCTGGATTCGAGTCCCAGTTACGACAGTTATCTTTTTATTTTTCTTTGTCTTGTTCTCTTTAATATTGTCGTCTAGATGATTAGTATTATTGTCTTCTTGAATGTGAAATTATTTACATAATTAGATTTTTTCATTATTTATGTATCATTTAACATTCGTACTTGTAGTACAGGTAATGTCTAATTCAAGTGAATTTTTAAATTTTATTTTAAGAATGTTCACCTGATATGACCTTCAATATCGGTACTTTTTTGTTTTACAAATGTCGATCAATAATTTTCAAAGTTCGCTTGTTTCCAAGCCCGCCAAAACGATCGAAGTCTGACGGGGTACGCGTGGCTTCACACGTACATCGGTTTTGATAGTAAGGTCAAACCCTCACGGGTTGGTAAATCCAATTTAAATATTTAGCAAGTTCCCAAAAAATATGAATAACGGTTTTGATGGTTTTTAAATGATGATTTATTAATTCTATGTATAAAATTATAAACCTGTATTGGTTCCAAACAGCAGAAATAAGACATGGGAATGAGAGATCTAATGCAATTGCCATTCAGCGTGGAGTACGACAAGGCTGTATCCTGTCGCCACTATTGTTTAATCTCTATTCCAACTATGTCTTTAAAAGAGCCCTAAGTAATACTGATAAGGGTCTGAAGATCAACGGAGTTGTCATTAATAACATAAGATACGCAGATGATACTGTATTACTAGCTGACTGTATCGATGACCTCCAAGACCTATTAAATCTTGTTAATAATGCTGGTGAGCAACTAGGCTTACAATCAACGTCAATAAAACTAAATGGATGACATTTGGACGACTAGATCACTCTGAATCAGCGATTCTGTTAAATGGTTGCAATGTCGAAAAGGTGGAAAGAGTTAGATACCTCGGCAGTATTCTCACGGAGACTCTTGACCCAGATGTGGAGGTTAGAAGCTGAATTGAAGCATCAAGAACTGCGTTCATTAAAATGAAATCCCTCTTCTGCAATGACAATATCAGCTTAAAACTAAGGCAGAGAATGCTAAAATGTTATGTGTGGTCGGTCTTGCTCTATGGATGTGAAACATGGACCTTGAAAGTAAATACCATGAACAGGTTAGAGGCTTTTGAAATGTGGCTTCACCGGAGAATGCTCAAGGTCCCATGGACCGACATGATCACCAACACAGAAATTCTCAGGCGGGCTAGAGCAGATAGAGAACTGCTTACATTAATAAAAATCCGGAAATTTCATATCTGGGTCATATACTTCGAGGGGAGAAGTATCACTTGCTCCACTTGATCTACAGTCCCCGGTAGATCCACGGTGCACGCCCTGTCGTATGTGCTTGACTGGGTGAAGGCTTGTCCCAAGAGGTATGTAGTTGCGATCTTCCCCGACATAACTGGTGCTTTCGATCACGCGTGGTGGGCAATGATGCGTACAAAGGTGAAAACCAGGCAGTGCTCCAAACTTCTGTTCCAGGCAATCGACGACTACCTTTCTGATCGCACGATCACGATCTGCTTTGGAGATTTTTTGATCGAGAGGGAAGGTGACATTGGATGCCCGCAGGGCTCCATTCTCGGACCTGACCTGTGGAACATCAACTTTGACGACTCCTCCAGGTTACCCTTGCCTGAAGGATGCATCTCTGTCGACTACGCTGATGATAAGACGTATTTGGTCGCTGGGGACAGCAGAAAGGAAGTTGAAAGCAAAGGCAGTGAAGGTTTGAACATGTTCCTCGATTAGGGAAAAAGAAACAAGATGACATTCGCTCCCCACAAGACCCAGGGCCTCCTGATGAAGGGCTCTCTCAGCAGAAGAAGAAATCCCGTCATCAAAATGGGGGACTCTACTGTTCAATTTCGTGAAACTGTGAAATATTTAGGCGTCACACTAGATCGTTCGTCCTCCTTTCTGGCTCACGTAAAGGATGTATCCGGCAAGGCTCAGGCCCTCTTCTTTAAGCTTAGGAGACTCTCCACAGCTGAGTGGGGACTGGGTAATCTGGCTTTGCGTGTTCTATACAGATGCGTATACGTGGCACAAGTCTCGTATGCCGCGTCTGTTTGGGAGTACCGCTTGGATAACTCGCTTATACTCCTGGCTCTCAAGCGGGGCCAACGAACTCCTCTGTTGGCACTATCCGGGGCGTATAGAACCGTTGCTTCGGACGCTTTGCCTGTTTTGGCCGGCATTTTGCCAATCGATCTAGAAATCAGGGAAGTGCTCACTAAGCAGAGATTAACCAGAGGAACCCCGGCTACTCACCTAGGCGTTGTTCTCACTCCGGGTGGGCCGGGGACTCTCCCTGGGCTGCTACGACGAATGAGGGATCTGTCGCTCCAAGAGTGGCAGGTCCGTTGGGATAGATCGAATATGGGAAGATGGACTTTCTCCTTCTTCCTATCAGTTAAAATCAGAATGGAAGGGGCATATCTCAAACCGGACCACTACATCACCCAGCTCCTGTCCGGGCATGGGGAACTCAGGGGGAGACTTCACACCATCGCCCTGTCTCCCCATCCCAAATGCGCATGCGGATCTACAAACCAGTCAGCCGAGCACATTCTGTGGCACTGCGAGATCTTGATGGATGCTAGAGAGGAAATGCTCGATGGTTTGGACGTACCCATCAGTGGTCTGATGGGAATACTGATCTGGTTTCGAATAAGACGAACTTCGAGTGTCTGAAGAAATTTGCAAGGGTCTGGGTTGAGAGATGGCCTGAGCTTAGAGTCGCTGACTAGAGATTTTTGACACCAGGTGTACTTGTTCCTGATCTACCACGGACTTTCTTTGATTTTACTCTTTACCATTTTGCCAGGATGTACAGTTTTCTATTTTCTTTTCTTTTACTATGTTTTTTTATGTTTTGCGCTTTACACTTTTACACCTGTACATATTTTTTCTGCTTTTGGTTGTTTACTGCTTAAATTGATATTTTGGGTTTTTATGCTTTCACAAATTTTCCTTTTCTTTTAGGCTTTATAAGCCTAGCGTAACTAAACGCTCAAGCTTTGTTATTTTTTTTTATTTTTACGATTACATTACCTTATGTTTACCTGCACCCCTCATGCTTTTGAATTATTTTTTTTGTAAGTTAATTGGTGAAATTTCACACCAAGCGATGACACGCTTTTCTTTTATTTTTTCGTTTTTTTGGATTGGTTACTTGTATATTTTCTTTCAGTTACGTTTAAATGCGAGAACTGAACTCCGTTGTCTGTTATGTACCGTCCTCTTCCCCGTTAAGGGGTAGGACTCTGGAGCGTGTCCCCGCCTATGTTTACTGGCTGACCCTACAGAACTGGTGGAGCTGCACCTGTCTTCTGCGCCACCCCCCGTGACATGAAGAGGCTGGGGAGAAGGCCGAACGGCGACCGAAAGCTATCCGTCCCGCCTCCGGTGACCCGACGCTTTTCTCCCTAGGGTCTTCATCCTTGACTTCCACTTACTCTCGTCTAGGCACCACCGGTTAGCTGGCTTACGGACGACGCCGCCGGTTGTCGGGAGGCCGGACATTCATCCTTCTTCACTGTCTCGGGGACTGCCGGTTGACAGAGTGTGGCAATACCACTTCTTCACTGTTTAAACTCTCTGTTATCTGTTTTTCTTTTTTTCTTTTGAACAGTGCTCGGCGCCGCCCGCTGGATTGACCATAGTCATCCGCTGTCGTGAGCTTATTACTCACGACGGTTGCTGTATATTTTGTTCTTTTTTCTTTACTTTATTTTTGGTTGAGGCTACTAACAACTCGTTTGACTGTCCATGAGGCTGATTACCTCCATGGGCTTTAGAATTGAAGAAGTGACTATAACAGTGCAATCCTGTAGGCGCGCCTGCATACCGCCCTCTAACAACGTATGCGGGGACATTGAAGCTCTAGATTCATTATACAAATGTTAAATGTAGAGTCGTTTATAAAAAAAAAAAAGTAGATTCTTGCGAGAGCTCCGAAGGGGCGACAATAAGTCGCCTATACTGGGGCGGGACAGTGGTGGGTGCTTCAATGCTCCACTTGATATTGAAAGGCAAGATAGAGGGTCGCCGAGGGCCTGGTAGGAGACAAATGTCTTGGCTGCGTAATATTCGAGAGTGGACCCGCATTAGAAGTGTGGAGGAGCTATTACTGGCAGCGCAAGACAGAGAGACATTCTCAAGAGTGATCGCCAACGTTGGGGGGACCTGATACGGCACGCAAAGAAGAAGATAAAATTATAAATAATTAGACTTATATTTTCAGAATCGGCGTATATACTCGTATATGAATATATATTCGGTAGCGGATATTTGAAATGCTGTACATGGATAATAAATCCAATAGGTTTAATTTGTTATATATGTCATTTTTATCCGTTTTTCCTATTTCGATCTGCGCCGTCAAAATATTTCTAGGAAGGTAAGTGCGTCTTTTAGGACGCGCATTTTAAGGCGACAATATATCCTAAAATATATTCAGAATGTTAACGACATAAGTAAAGAAGTCGTGTACACAAATTGCGACTTGCAACCCGGTGGATTGGACGGTCCTACTGTCGTATTTGCCCTACCAAACACTTTAAAATAATGTGGAAATTTTACCGACGTAAGTGAAGAAAGTAAATAACGGTACGGCGCGTCGCGGCGTATTGGCCTGGTACGGTCGAATTCACCCTAGCGGGCCTGGAGATTCGACCTTTCCGCCGGGTTCATTTTAATTAATTCTGAAGAACGTGTTACAAATATTTAAGATGTTTCTAAACGTACCTCCCGAAGTTATTAATTCATCGTCTAGAAAAATAAAATCTGGTGCTTACCGCTAACTTTATAGTTGAAAAACGGGTTATAAATTTTAAAAATCGTGGTACGTAAAATATATTAATGGCTAGGTATTGTTTTTATTAATCTTAAGGATAAATAACTTTCATCCCCAGGGGTCGTTTTGAAAAAAGTTTATTAGAAATACTCTCATTAAAGAAATTTAAAAAAAAAATGTTTTGTTAAGTATTCTGAAATATGAATTTTATTTTATAATAAAAATTCTTAATTATTTATTTTAGGTCTACAAAAACAGGAGATATGATTCATTGAAAAATTAATTTTTTTTTTTTTGCTCTCCTGAACAATTAACATTTTGTCCTTTACAGTATTTCACATTTCCGTGATCCACATACACATTTTTTGCCATAATATTTTTCATTAAAAAAGAAGATAACACTAACGATCTTACGACCGGTCAGTGGCTCGCGTTTGGTTCCCGTGTTCGATTCCTTGACTGGCTAATTCCTCCATCACGACGCTTGCAACTGGGACTCGAACCCTGAACCTCTCGTCTAACCGGGACAAAGCTTTACCAATTCGGCTACTGCCACCTGCCTTTTACTCTCGTCTAGGCACCACCGGTTAGCTGGCTTACGGACGACGCCGCCGGTTGTCGGGAGGCCGGACATTCATCCTTCTTCACTGTCTCGGGGACTGCCGGTTGACAGAGTGTGGCAATACCACTTCTTCACTGTATATACTCTCTGTTATCTGTTTTTCTTTTGAATAGTGCTCGGCGCCGCCCACTGGATTGACCATAGTCATCCGCTGTCGTGAGCTTATTACTCACGACGGTTGCTGTATATTTTGTTCTTTTTTCTTTACTTTATTTTTGGTTGAGGCTACTAACAACTCGTTTGACTGTCCATGAGGCTGATTACCTCCATGGGCTTTAGAATTGTAGAAGTGACTGTAAAAGTGCAATCCTGTAGGCGCGCCTGCATACCGCCCTCTAACAACGTATGCGGGGACATTGAAGCTCTAGATTCGTTATACAAATGTTAAATGTAGAGTCGTTTATAAAAAAAAAAGATTCTTGCGAGAGCACCGACGGGGCGACAATAAGTCGCCAATACCGGGGCGGGACAGTGGTGGGTGCTTCAATGCCACCTGCCAAAATAACTCGGTTAAATATGTTACGTTAGGTTATGTTATGGTCTATTTAAATTTTTTTTTATCACTTTTAATAACTCTTCAAGGGGTGTTGAAATGCCACTTCATTGAGTTGTCATAGAACTCGCGCATTCATATCGATGCTGCAACAGTTGTCAATCAATTTTCATAATTATTAAGTTATGGTTTTAATGGTGACGCGTGACGGTGCGATCGGCACTTATTATAGGTCGATAGGGTCGACTGATAGTGTTAATAGTGATGATAAAGTATCGAACTGAAAATGAAGCGTGGAATTGCCCAATAGATCGACGTTTACATTTTAATTGGGTTCACTCTCTTACCGCATGTCTCCACAGTAGGTACTATGAAATGCAAATTAATATAAAAACATCGATTTACTAGCATTATTTTATTATAATTATTATTATACACATTTTTTTACCTTAGTTCCACACAGGAAGCCCTGAGTAAAATAAATTCCATGGCCTCCTGTGTGAAGCTAAGGGGCCGTCCATAAATTGCGTCACTCCTTAAGGCGCCGCATCCGCACTCAAAAAGAAGAAGATGGAGAGATATGTAATTACGAATGTAGGCAGGAGGAGCGCGCTAATATTTAAAGCGATAAAATCGATGCGAAAATGTTTAATAATACACGACTCAGATAAGTTTTAAGATTTTCACGGCCAAAAGCATTTTCGTTATTTGTTTTTGGGGTGTTATGCCGTGTTGCGCTACCTACATCTACCGGATCTGCCGCATCTGCCCTGATGATGGACACTGCAACGATGTCCGAAACGTTGGCTAAAGAAGGAGGTAGCGCAACACGGCGTAACACCCCAAAAACAAATAACGAAAATACACGACTCGTTTAAAATAGAGCAAAAATCTCGTGGAAGATATCTTAAGTATCATTTAAAGGAATATTGTGAATTTTTTCACAACTATAACTTGTAAAATAACTAAAAACAAACATGTTTATAATAATTATTATAAGCAATAATTATCAGCCTGTAACACTCATCCACATTGAAAAATCTTCCGAGAAAAGATACATGACGCCAACGGGACTTGAACCCGTGCCCTTCTGATTGCCGGTCAGCTGCTCTCCCAATTGAGCTATGGCGGCTTATCCTATACCCGCCAAATGATTCAATATATACTAGTCTTTATATTGAATCATTTGGAAATTACTGCTTATTATATGTTTTCCACCTGAAAACAATCAACTTTATTTTTGCGAGAGAGACACAATTTTCGGAGCATGCTTTGCGATTTTTTTCTGTCGAGGGAATTTTATATAATTTGCATTTGCGGGTCTCGATATTATCTAAAAAAATAACATATGTCTATTTAAGAGCTTAAAAACTTCAAATGTTTAAGGGAGATATGTAAGAAATCGGTAGAAATCCGGGTAGCGACGCTTGAAGGGGGGGGGGGGGGAGGGAAGTAGAAAAGTGTGACAAGGGGTATGGGGGGGGGGGGGGGGGCATTAGCTTTGTGACGTCATATGTAAAAAAAAATTAACTACTGTTTTGGTAATTTTTAAATGTAAAATTGCAAAATATGTGACGTCACACATATTTTTATATTTCTCGGGAGGAGGAGGGGGTCTTGCAAATGTGACGATGTGTGACAGGGACAGGGGGGAGAGGGGGGGGGGGGGGAATCATGAAATACGTATGACGGAATTTGTGGATGGCCACCCAAAAATCACCTACTTCAATTTTTTTTAATGTGAATACCGCACAAGAGTCCCAAATGCTCCCAACCGTCTGGAGTCAATGGGACTATGGCATCCTCAGTTGGGGTATGTCGTGAGGCTGAAGATTGTGGGAAGGGGAATGAGACTAGAAAGAGAAAGATGGGGAAGTACCTGGCTATTCAGATCTGGTCACCAAACAAGGCCAAAGCAACGTTTCAATTCTGAATGGTGGAACGTGCTGCATATAATTTTTTTATTAATTTATTTTTAAAAGAAAGACAAACATTCCCGGGTTACGAATAACCCAACAATGTTTGAAAATCTCCTACTACCACCACAGAAAGCCGAAAATGTTGTTGTGATGGAGGACTTGCCAGCCGAGCGGAACATGCGACGCCCAGGTGGGACCCAAGCGCTGTGCTCACTCAACCACTGACCATACTACATATTAATGAATAAATTTTGAAATAACACAAAATAAATAAACGAAATTTGCTTGCGCACGCGGGATTTGAACCGGCGACCTTCAGATTTCTAGTCGACAGCCTTATGGCCGTTATACACGACATCTTTTTTCAGCCCGATTCCAATTACACACAAAAGTCAACATTTTTCGCTCTACGCGATCGCTATTTTCATCTCTATTTATATATCTACGGTTTCAATTGTCATCACTGCAAACAACACATGAACCATTCTGTTTGCCGTGACGCCAACTGAAATCGTAGATATGAAAATAGAGATGAAAATAGCGATCACGCAGAGCGAAAAATGTTCACTTTTGAGTCTAATTGGAATCGGGCTGAAAAAAGATGTCGTGTATAACGGCCATAAGCATTTTTGCCACAATATGGCACTATTTAAAATACCACGGATTGCTTTGCTGCCAATTTTGGCAATTTTTTTCCTTGTTTGTAAGTAATTAAGTAGAAGTTTACGATTTCATAATATGTTTTTTACAAATCCTACGAATATGTGATAATCGACAAAAGATAGGTGAATTCATTGGCTATGTAGAACGATAAACAGTTTGTGTGCCTCCATATTAAAATCCGGAGGTACGATTTTTTTAATATGGGTGGAAAATATACAAAATGATTACCAAAAAGTCTCGAGCAATCGGAGAAAAAAGTTTTAAATTGCGCTGTCGCTCCAGTGGTTAAACTAGTTGAAATCGGTGACATATTAGCCCACAGAAAAAGCATTTGCAAGTCATAGACAATCACACAAATTTGACAATCGATTACGTATGGAATCGATTACGTATCCACAAACGATACAGAATTGCTCTTCAGGCCTTGTACACTGCCGCCCAGTAGTAAAGGTTTTTTTTCTAATACTTCTTATATTCACTTTAAAAAAGACCACCATAATGGATAACTAAGCCCTTTTGGCTTGTATTGGCACACGATCTCAGTACCAAGTAAATCTGTTTTCCCTCTAAAAAACACGTTTTTCATCGAATTGTAACTAACTACAAGTTAACTGTTATAAAAACAACCGTTTATTTTAAAGGACTGGATTTAACTCCAGATTTGTTTCAAGATGTTTTTTTTTTAATATCGAACAGATACTGATTACTGATACTTGTTGTTTTGCAATAATTCAATTTGAGAGGTGGGTGTGGGTACCGCCGCCCTGGAACCATTTATTGGATAACCAACACCCCTGCTAATTAGAAATTTTAACAATATAAAGTGTATTAAAATGTTATATTTTGCATAATATTATGTTAGAAGTCAACTGGAATACAATTCTCCCGTCAGGAACCCATATTACAATTTACATGTACAAGCTGTTGAAAGAATACAAAACAAATTCTTAGGTTTTCTTAATTTTAAAATGGGTATTCCAGCAATTATGTTGAACTATAATACTATTTTGAATGATATGAATATGCTCAAATTGTCAGAGAGAAGAACTTTCACTGACTTGGTATTTCTGTATAAAATTCCAAATGATTTAGTTGACAGTCCGGAATTGCTCGAATTGATAAGCTTCCGGATTCCACTACGTAATACTAGAAGTCAGGATTTATTTCAGTGCAGTAATTCTGGAACTAACTACCATATGTATTCCTCTTTTCCCAGAATACTAATGGATGGAAACAATTATACCAAGTCAGTGGACATCTTCAATTTATCTTTAAACAAATATAAAATATTGTTACTGGGGCAGTTCACTTATGTACAATAAATACTGCATATTTCTTACTATTCATATGTAAAAGCCCCGAAAAAGGGCGTTAATAAATAAATAAATAAATAGATCACTTTTTTTACATTAGCTCCACACAGGAGACCCTGAGGAAAATAATTTCCCTCAGGGCCTATGTCATCTTAGGGGATGCTGTGCGGAGGGCTTTTTTAAGGAATAATAATAATAATAATTTTTATTTTAATAATTTTTTTTTTCAAAAAACTATTTCTGAAAAAATTAGAAAATACACAGATTTAGGAAATGAGATTAAAAGAATTTGGCATTCTCGGACTATAAAAATATTACCATTTGTTATTTCAGCTACTGGCATTATACCTAGGTCTCTGATTCAAAATTTAGGCATATTAGATTTGTCAAAGAATTTATATATAAAAATGCAAAAATCGGTAATTTTAAATACATGTAGGATTACAAAAGATTTTTAAAATATTTATATTGAGGGATCAGTAGGATTTATAGGTTCAATTAGGAATTCCACAGAGCCGAACCCTCTGATATGAAAATATCTGGAAAAATCGATTGAGAGAGACGTAACTTAAACCTCTTCAGTTTCTCTCGACCCGTCGCGTCGCTTGCACCGCTGTGGGAGGGCTGGATTCATTCGTCCATCACTACTAGATACATTGACAAACAGATTCCTACCACCCATCATACCTTTTCCTTCCCAGAATTTCTATTCCTTAATTTCCCATTACACAGTATCTAACAGAACTAACGTTAAAAAATCAGTGGAAAAAAGGACGAGTGAGGGGAATTCCATTAATAAATAAATAATATTTTTTAGTTTAGATAACTTGAAGCCTTGGAAATAAAAAAAAATCCCTTAAAAATAATGAATCTATTATCAACAAACAAAAAATATTGTCTTATAGCCCAATCATGGATATGTTCCCCTACCCACCCACTCTTCATCAGCAACGGCTCCACCCCTACCATAATAATACATTGTTCCCATCCATATTTCATAACTGTCAAATCAGTATACGCTTGCCCTGAAGAAGGAACGGTCGTTCCGAAACCGGCCGGCTTTACTCAAATGTATAAGTGGTTCAAACAGAGTTAAATTGTTTAATTTATTTATAAATAATATTTTTTTATACAAAAAAGCGATGCTAGCAGTTCCCAATGGAGTGCTGATACCTACCCTGAGTATGGCATAGGGGCATGGAACTGGTAGAGAACGATCAATGAGATCCCTGCAAAGTATGTGATATACCAAAGCAGATTTAGAGATCCGGAACGATTGCAAGTGATAAATAAGATTAAGAAAGGGACGCTTAGACGGTTTTGACATTTGGATGCTGATCCGGAGGAGGTCGCGGATTCAAATACCGACATTTCCAATTGGGATGTGTTGTATGGTTGAAGGTTTTCTTTTTTTTACATGATTTTTTTACAGGACTATGGCATCCCCAATCGGGGTATCTTGTGAGGCTGAAGGCAGTGGGGAGGGGAAGGAGATAGGGAAGAGGAAGGTGGGGAAGTACCTGGCTATTCATATCTGGTCACCAAACACGGCAGAAGCCATTTCAAGCAACGTTTCAATTCTGAATGGTGGTCTTGCACCAGGGCGATACTGAGAGTATCTTCCACTCTGGAACGTGCCGCAAATATACTATATATTATTATAAATGAATAAATTGTGAAACACACAAATAAACCAAATAAAACTTATTTGCCACGCCGGGATTCGATCCTGCGACCTTCGGAATACGAGTCAAGAGTCTAACCGCTGCACTACGCTGGCCGTCAAGGTTATGGAAGTTTATGAAAAGAGTTGGAGATTATGGTGGGGAAGTATTTAACTATTCAAATCTGGTCACCCCACGCGAATAAGGCAAACTTACATAATTATATAAGAATTTAACAGTAACCGTGCATCGCATCCATTAAAAAAACATTTATTTCTACGATTTTCCTCACCTTGTAAATTGTGGACATTAATTTTTAATTTATTTGAAGAAATTATAATGTTAAATTTGATTTATTTATTTATTTATTTGAGACACAAACAGGATATTTATAAAACATTTTTGTGTGTTATCAATATATATTATAAAAGAAAGTCCAAAAAAACGTGCGGAATGCAAAAACTCAGAAAGGAGTGCCGGTACGATGAAGAAAGTTATATGGTATGGTAGGTCTCTATCCCCCCTAGGGAATAAGGGTATTCGTTTTTACCTAAAGGGCTTGCTTTTGAAGATATAAGGGCTGAAAGTTATAAGAAGACTCTAGAAATTGCAAGAAGGTTCCGGAAAGTTCAAGAAGGTTCGATAAAGCTGTAGAAAGTTCTGAAAGGAGTGGAGGAGTGTGTCGGTGTGTCTAGAAGGTTCCGGAAAATTCTGGAAGGAGTGGCGGAGTATGTAGGTGAGTCTAGAAGGTTCTGGAAAGTTCTAAAAGGCTTGATTAAGCTCTAGAAAGAAAGTATGTCGGTGAGTTTAGATGGTTCCGGAAAGTTCTATAAGGTTCGATAAAGCTGTATAAAGTTCAGAAAGGAGTATGGAAGTATGTCTGTGAGTCTAGGAGGTTACGAAAAGTTCTAGAAGGCTTGATTAAGCTCTAGAAAGTTCTGGAAGGAGCAATGGAGCGTGTCGGTGAGTCTAGAAGGTTCTAGATAGTTCTGGAAGTTTCCCTAATGCTCTAGGATGTTTTGGAAGGAGAAAGTTCTAGAAGCTTTCAGAAATGAGTGGCGGAGAGTGTCGGTGAGTCTAGAAGGCTCTGGAAAGTTATAGAAGTTTGTATAATCTTAATCTTCAATATAAATGGTCAAAAAAAGTGTATAACGTGCATGCTGCTAAAATTCAAAGACGAGTCCTGGTACGATGACGGGAGTTATATTGTGTGGTAGCCTTCCCTATCTATGAAGAAAGTTCTCGTTTTTACCTGAATGGCATGCTTTGAAAAATATAAGGGCTGGAAGTTTCGCCCCTTTGAAATTTCTAGATCAGGTGAAAATATTCCAGAGTATTCTTGAGCATTCCACCACATTCCAGAACATCCCGGAACATTCTGGAATGTTGTGGAATGTTCGGGAATAGGATGGAATATCCCCGATCATTGCGGAACATTCCACAATACTCCTGAATGTTGCGGAATGATCTGGAAAATTATTCTGGAACATTTGAAGACTTTTTTGTATGGGGCTACCCATATAGGGTATATAAAGTAAGATCCGTCGTGGATTAGAACGTCAATTCAATCTCACATCAAATCCCTGAGCGAAGCCGGACACCCCAGTCAGAGTATTAGAGAGCATTCCACAACGTTCCAGAACATACAGGAACATTCTGGAAAATTGTGGAATGTTCGGGAATAGGGAATCGGGAACATCAATGTGAAACTTTCCAGAACACTCTCGAATGTTGTCCCGAGCGAAGCCGGGTAACCCAGCTAGTATATAATAAATTAAATTATAAATATGCATTTTCACAGAAGCAAACACATGAAAAAACAATGCAAGTATTATTTATACATAACTTAAAAACTTAAATATAATAGAGAACTCCTGTCCAATTTTTTTTTTTATGAATAAAGACCTTCAAACTTAAATAACTGCCTTTTTATTTTTATAGTTAGTTTTAATAGTTAAAATAATTGTCAAAGTTTTAATTTTCCAAGACCCCACGAAAAGCACCGTATCTATGGTAGTTTGTGTGACGTCTTCACCCACCGATAGTTTATTTATTTTCAAGTTGTCATTTTGAATCAGTGATGTTATGTCTAGGGAAATTTCCCTAGATCTAGGGGAGAAAAATATTTTTTAGGGAAAAGGGAAATCAGGACAAAATCTAGGGATTTTTTTTATTACATATGACAATATTACTGGTATTATTTATATTTTTTTTATAAATATTTTATATATATATTTTTATATACGTATATATATTTTTTGGAATTCCTATGAATCTTAATTTTTGTTCATGTACTTACATGCAATGTTATTTTTAACACTGACAACTCAAAATGATATTATGTATCTAAAAAGATAAATGGGACCTCTGAAAAATAAATAATTTTAAGTTCCGTTTTATCGGTGATTGCGGTTGATTTTTAGTGTGCAAAGTGTTTTTTTTTTATTTGGAATTCAGTGGAGAGTGTATTCGTACTTTTAAATTATTATTTCACGTAGCAAAAAGCGTTTTATTTGGAAAAGCACAGTATTATAAGTACATTTACCAAATTCCGATATCTTCCCAATTAATTAACATATAACAGGATTAGTGTTACACAATCATGTGGCTACCTAGGTAATTGCGTAAATGTAAAATTCTAGGGAAATTTCACTTAGAAATCTAGGGAAATAATTTTTTTGGGCAGAACATCCCTGTTTGAATGAAGAATCCAGAAAAATCAATGGCGGAATCAGGCGGAATGCTTTGGGATGACTTTCAGGTGTGAGGTGTGTTTTTTTATTCAAGATTAACTCCTTTCAACATAGAAAAACATTGGTAAAATGTCCACTTTCACCGGTACTGTTATTGTATTTTAACAAAGTGCAATATAAAAACAATATATTATCTTTTTCATTGCAAATACAAGTTAGTGACATCGTAAGCCTCGAATTTTGTGTTCAGGCGTGACTGTACATTGTTTTATGTATAACACATACAGAAACACTGGTATTTATAATATACTGATCATGACGATTGTGTAATAACTTGTATAAAAAGCCCTTTTAGTAAAAAACAATTCGAAAATACGACCGATGCATCGTAAACCAAATGTCAAATATGACATATGACCTATTTATGACTATGCTTAACCTCAAATATAGCCCTTTTACATCATAATTTTAATTGTTGAGAGCCTAAATATTGTTTCCAATAAACAAAATAACTATTATTTATCTAAATCTCTTTAACAGTATGAAAATAACCAAAAACACGAAATGTTGAATGGCGTGCGTGTCTTTCGTGGCGTTAGGCGTAGATTTCAAATGTCAATACATCTTGATACACTTCGGTGAATTGGTTAGCAGGTTAACAGTGACGTCACCGTTAACCATTTCAGTAATGCCAACTTGACGCTGTGTTTCGAGGAGAGGTTTAAAAATGCACTTTTTAATTTTTTTTTAAAAACTCTGCGTTTCATATTATTAAATAAAACTTATATATTCAGAATCAGCGTTTATTGGTCTATATGAACATATTTTTTTTAAAGCCATAATATTTGCCACTGGAGTTCCTTATTGAAATACATAATAATAAGTACACAATATTAGTATTTACTAAAAAGTAATAAAACAGCAATTTTTTTTTGCAAGTGCACAAATTTTGGAGATTTTTCATGATAATTTAATTTAATTTAATAATAATTTAATAATTTAATTAATAATTTAATTAATCATTATAATTAAATTCAACATAAATTATTCATAGAGTAAATTTCAAATACATTTAAATTCGTTTCATCATCATTGTGAAATTTTTATTTCCAACAAGTGACGGCCGGCGTAGTCCAGCGGTAAGGCTTTTGACTCGCAATCCGAAGATCGCGGGATGGAATCCCGGCGTGGGCAAATATATTTTATTGGATTAATTTGTGTTTTTTCACGATTAATTTATTAAAACTAATTTAAATAAAATAAAATAATATATTTCCGCCACGTTCCAGAATGGAAAATGATATTAGTATAGTAAAGATGATATAGGCCCTGAGGAAAATAATTTCCCTCAGGATATCTTTGCGGATGCTGTGTGGAGGATTTTTTTTTTTGGAAAGGAAGGATAGGAGAGTTCTGGGAAGGATAAGGGTTTAAAGGGTGGGTAGGAATCTGGGGTTCAGTATGTCCTGGTCATCCGCCTCCAAGACTTAAACAAATCTCACCCCATGAACCCTGGCACCCCTGCTAAATCACCAAACGTAGCGAATTACTTGGGGTGACCTATGGCAGAGGTGTAAGACCATTATTTAGAACTGAAACGTTGTTAGAAATGGCTTTAGCCGTGTTTGGTGACCAGATCTGAATAATCAGGTACTTCCCCACCTTCCTCTTCTCCATCTCCTTCCCTTCCCTTAGTACCTTCAGCCTCACAACATACCCCAATTGGGGATGCAATAGACTCACTGGCTCCAGATGGGAGCGGCTGGGACTCTTGTGAGGTTTTCATATAACAAAAAAGTATATTTGCGATATACGATGTCCAGCGGTGTAAGAGAGACTGGACTAGAACCAAAAGGTACTATGTAAGTGAGAGGCGACATCAGTTTTAATTCAAATCTAGATGTGTTTATTCAGTGTATTTTTAATATAGGTAGGAAATGGGTGGCGAAAGAAAACTTGTTAAAAGGTGTTTGGGGCCTATTTTTACATTAGCTTCAACATGAGGCCCCGAGGAAAACAAAGGGCCTATATCATCTTTGGAGATGCTGCATGGAGGGACATTTTAGGGAAAGGATGGAGAAGAAGTTCTGGGAAGGAAAAAGGTATGATGGGTGAGTAGGAATACAACTTTACATATTGTTTTCAAACATCAAAGATCAACATACTTTATTCGAATTTCAAACACAGACTTTAACAAATGCCCAAACTGATATAGAACCAAAGGGCATAATCTCTTATTTATCTCTTTTGTTAAAACAACTTCTGGCAAAAGAAATTTTAGATACTTTGCAACAATGCTACACAATACACTTCCACTGACAGAACACAAGTTTTTTTTCGTTATTTGTTTTTGGTGTGTTACGCCGTGTTGCGCTACCTCCTTTTTTAGCCAACTGCAACAAATTTAATGACTGCAACAACTTTAGACAGTGCAACGCTGTCCAAAACGTTGGCTAAAGAAGAAGGTAGTGCAACACGGCATAACACCTCAAAAACAAATAACCAAAATACTTTTGGCCGTGAAAATCTAAAAACGCTTCACAACACAACTAATTTTAAATATAAATCAGATATCAAGTCTTGGATCATCAGCCAAGACAGATTAATTAATAAAATACTTAGGTAGTTTTTAGCGTTTTTAAAAAATAATAAAAGTGGTAAAAACTAAGTATTTTATTAATTTGAATTAAAATGGTGCCACAAAATAGGTTTGCTTTTTTTTTTTTACATTAACTCCACACAGGATGCCCCGAGGAAAATAATTTCCCTCAGGGCCCATGTCATCTGGGATGCTGTGTGGAGGGTCTTTTTGAGGAGAGGAAGGAATGAACATTGGTCTTGAAGAGACCCGTGTTGTAGGAAGGAGGAAATGCAGAGGCCGGCAAATCATTCCACAGCCGAGCTGTTGAACACAAGAACGAGTCGAAGAAACGACCCGTTCTCATGTGACAAATTTCAACCGTGGACAAATGTTGGGCACGCGTTTGGCGTGTTTCCCGACTATGCACCGGTGCCGAAGGGATCAATGGTGCTAGTTCCTCGGAGCATCTTCCATTGTAATACCGGTAGAACAAGGATAACATTCCCATCCGACGCCTGTGTTCTAAAGATTGCAATCCGTCTGTTAAGATGGGAGAATCTATCAAACGGACCGCCCGTTTCTGCACAGAATCGAGGGTATTTTTCAGGTATTTTGGAGCTCCAGACCAGAGATGGCTGCCAAATTCAACCATGGGGCGTACTTGCGATTTGTACAAGGTTAGCAGTTGTGTACTATTAAAGTATCTGCGGGCCCTGTACAGTACGCCCAGCTTTTGGGAGGCTAACTTTACTCTGGCTTCGATGGAGCCCCCATACCTGAGCTGGTCACTTAGGGTTACACCAAGCATATCAATGGAGGGCCTGTTCGGAAGATTGCTTCCGTTGAAAGAGACTAGATTTGCATTTCGATCCCTTTTAGACGTAATCAGACAAGATTGTGTCTTTGAAACATTAAATTCAACGGGATTATTTTAACCCCAAGAGAAAACACTCTCGAGGTAACCGTCCATTCTTTGTTTCAAAGCCCTACGAGCTGTTGGAGTTTGTGAGCCCTTTGGGGGCTTGTCAAATAAAAAGCTATCATGAACTGTACTGTCATCCGCGTAACAGTGAATTGGTGAACATAACGAAAGGTCGTTGATGTGCAACAAAAACAAAGTCGGAGACAGAACCGATCCCTGCGGGACGCCAGCATTTATCGAGTGTGAGGAAGAGGTGAAACCATCGACTACCGTCTGAATCGACCTCTCCCTCAAGAAGTCGGCAATCCACGTACACAAGGATCGGGAAGTCCGTAAGAATGCAATTTGTTGACAAGTCCTCGGTGCCAAACCCGGTCAAAGGCCTTGGAGATGTCCAGTGCAACCGTTTGGGTCTCACCGAAACGTTCCAGGCATCGCCCCCAAACATGCGTCACATACGCGAGAAGATCACCGCACGAGCGGTTCCGCCGGAATCCGTATTGACGGTCGTTAATAATTTTGTTCTTCTCGAGGTATGTGAGCAGTTTGTCGTTGATCACACGTTCCATCACCTTAGACAGAACTGATGTGATCGCTATGGGGCGGTAGTTGACCGGGTTGGAGCGGTCACCCTTCTTTGGAATAGGATGGATAACCGCTTTTTTCCAACCAGAGGGCACAGAGCCAGTCTTCAGGGACATTTTAAAAAGCTTCGTCAAAATTGGAGCTATTTCTGCAGCGCACCTCTGCAGTACCAGGGCAGGTATTCCGTCAGGCCCACTAGCTTTATGGAGTACTTCCCGGATCCTCAGCTTTTTCATACGAAAACCGCAGTGAGGAACCGTCTTCGGGACAGCACCTTGGTCATCGAGGGTTGAGTTATCCGCAAAAATTTTACCTAGTAAGTTAGCCTTTTCGGTGGCGGTGTTTGCTAGTGAGCCGTCAGGTCTGGTAAGAGGTGGCAGACTGGATTTGCAGAAATTGCGACCTATTGAGCCCGCAAGCGACCAGAATTGCCTGCTGCCATGCGGGCATACAGTCAGCTTTCTGCTGATCTGCTGGTCGTGCTCGAATTTTGACCTATTTATGATTCTCTTGGTTTCCTTTGCCATTTTGTTGTAAGCTGTTCTATCTTCGGATGTTCTAGATGTGTTGTATGCTCGGTAAGCCGCGTTTTTCCGTCGCACTGCTTCAGCGCATTGTCGACTGAACCACGGCTTTGAGCCTACACCAGTTTCCTTAACAGTAGATTGGATGAAGCCATCCATCGCAGATGTGATGACTTCACCAATTTCCTGGGCACATCTGGGCGCTTAGAAGAAATTAAAGATTTTATCAAAACCAATTTATAAGTATGCATAGCTTGTGTCGCTCTCCATTAGGGATGTCGAAAGTGAAAAAAAATATCGATATATCGAGGAAAAAATATCGATACATCGGTCAAATTTTCAAGAGATTTTGCGTTTTTAAAATAATAGTGTATTCAGCTCAATATCATCAATAGTAATTGTAGTAGTAGTAGTAGTAGTTGTACACAATGTGGTTTTTTAATGTACTAAAATCTCAATAAAAATGAAGGTATTATTATTTTTATTACGTAATAATTACAAAAAATCAAAAACTAAAAAGCTGTCTTCTAACTTATAAGTAAACTGTGACGCATACAAAGTTTGTATGCGTCTCAGTTACATTCTATTGGCGTATTAATCTGTCAAAAAGGACTTCGTGTTTGGAACAAGATAAAGTCAATAATCATAGACTATTGGGAACTAACACATAGGAGTAGCTTAGAAAAAAATGGCGAAAAATAGCATACATTTCTGTGTATGTACTACACACATGAGATAGTTTTGGTGATCACAAATACTAATGCAAAGACAATAGATTTGTAAGCTATTAATAGTTTAAATTTCAATCGCCAGATGTGATGACCCAATACAGTTAATTTTTCCGTTCGTTCCTATACGGTCTTGGATTCTAGTGATTTTAAATACATAAATTAAAAAAATATCGTTTATGATACAATTTTCGATATTGGATATTTTGTATCGATATATCGGATAAAAAAATATCGGCTAAAAATATCGATATATTGAATTAAAAAATCGATATATCGATATTTTTTCAACAAGCATACTCTCCATAGAGAGAAAAAAAATGACCTTGTATTTAAACGCCCGGGGTCTCAAAAGTTTCGTTTGATCAGTAGCTATTTGAAAACGTAAAAATAAATTAAATTATTGTTCACTATCAGCCCGCTAAAATGGCCGGAAGTTTTGAAAAAAAAATAGATTTCGTGATTTGGAAAAAAATAAAACAAAGGGTTGATATTTTATATTTTGTACCAAACTTATTTTTCATTTCATAACTGCAGTACAAAGAACCCAAAAAAATTATTTTTTTGAAACATATGTGATGTGTTGGTTAAAAATATAAAAGGGGAAAATAACACCTTTTCTGGATAAAAACAAAATTCTTGTTGAATTTCTTGTATTCATAAACTTGATCTTTTTTTTTCATTTTTGTCAGTTATACGAATTTTTTCATAATAAACAAACGTTAAAAGGTACTGAAATTTTTACTGAAATTTTAAAATTTACTGAAAAATTTACTGAAATTTTTATTTATTTAAAATTTAAATAAAAAAATGGCTTTAGGTTTGTTTTCTTATTTCCAATGCATTTTAGCGGGCTAACAACCATTTACAAAAAAAAAATTAAATGCAGTTCTCATTTTCTTTGTAAGACGCAACTTTTGAGACCCTGGGTGTTTCTGAATTCAAAAGTTGAAATAATTGACACACCCTAAGTATGCAATCCCAATGATACGATGCTGATTATCTTTCGTTTTAACGGTAATAATGCTGCTCTCAACACATAAGTTCCTAGTGACACAGGCATGGCCAGCCAATTGTAATAGAATTAATTATTATAAGCAATAATTATCAGCCTGAAACACTCATCTACATTGAAAAATCTTCCGAGAAAAGATACTTGCCGCCAACGGGACTTGAACCCGTGTCCTTCTGATTGCCGGCCAGGTGCTCTGACCACTGAGCTATGGCGGCTTATCTAATACCCGCCAAATAATTCAATATATACTAGTGTTTCATTCAACAATTACTGTTTATTATATTTTTTCCACCTGAAAACAACCAACTTTATTTTTGCGAGAGAGACATTGTTAGTGTTAAATCTCTCGCTAGGTGGCGTCGAGACAAATTATGTCTACATTTTTGGGGAAATACTTTAACTTGTCAAATACTAATTATTATTTCTTAATTGATAAACTAACGTTTAAGACAAGATTTTTATGCATAGCACAAAGGGTAACCAATTATTATAAGCAATAATTATCAGCCTGAAACACTCATCTACATTGAAAAATCTTGCAAGAAAAGATACTTGCGGCCAACGGGACTTGAACCCGTGTCCTTCTGATTGCCGGTCAGGTGCTCAGAGCAATAATTATCAGCCTGAAGCTCAGAGCACCTGACTGGCAATCAGAAGGACACGGGTTCAAGTCCCGTTGGCGGCAAGTATCTTTTCTCTTGATACTTGCCGCCAACGACGGGAATTAGATAAGCCGCCACAACACGTATGTTTTACCACTGCCAGTTTTAAATCAGGTCTGAAAAGGTTAACCCGTCAGGCTAATTTGTTCGGTTTTCGAAACAACTCATATAGGTCTCATAGAAATCGTTGTATCTCCCGTTGAAATAGAAAACTCAGCGCAAATTTTAGACAGCATCGCGTTCATTGGTCAGAATATTGTACATATATTTTCGTATCGGTGATCAATGAACCGGTGTATGCAATTTTTAGCCATAAGTTGTTTTTAATTGTTTGTCAAGCTTGTAGTTTTTTTAGATTTTAGAAATGTATTATAAATAAATAAGTGAAAAAAATAAATAAGTGAAATAAATAAGTGGAAAAAAGTTAAAAAGTTAAAAAGTGTTTCAATTTCAACATTAATAAATGTATTATAAGTTTGTACAGTGTACAGCGCCCTTGAGGTGATTTTTCACAAAAACGGCGCTATATAAATCATCCAAGTATTATTATTATTATTATTATATTCAAATCCAAAAGTCAACCGCAAAATTATTAAAATTCGGACGGCGTGTCAGTGTCCATCATCAGGGCAGATGTGTCAACACATTGAGCAAAGTGGAGAAAAACCTTTTTCCTGTTGTAATTGCAGTTATTCATGTTCCCGTAAGAATAGTTTAACGAGACACATGCTTACGCACAGTGGAGAAAAACGTTTTTCGTGTTCCGATTGCAGTTATTCATGCACTAAGAAACGATATTTGATGGCTCACAAGCTGACTCACAGTGGGGAAAAACCTTTTTGGTGTTCCGATTGCAGTTATTCATGTTCTGACAGGGGAAATTTGAGGAGTCACATGCTGACTCATAGTGGAGAAAAACCTTTTTCCTGTTGCAATTGCAGTTATTCATATTACCATAAGAATAGTTTAACGAGACACATGCTTACGCACAGTGGAGAAAAACCTTTTTCGTGTTCCGATTGCAGTTATTCATGATAGGGGAAGTTTGAGGAGACACAAGATGACTCACAGTGGAGAAAAACCTTTTTCGTGTTCCGATTGCAGTTATTCATGTTCTCTAAAGTCAAGATTGACGGCACACGTGCTGACTCACAGTGGAGAAAAACCTTTTTCGTGTTCCGATTGCAGTTATTCATGCACTCAGAAACGATCTTTGATGGCTCGCATGTGTTGACCACAGGGCAGATGTGTCTTTATGAAACCAAAGTTTCCAACCGAAATTAAAAAAAATATTTTTACATGAAACACCTAAAAGTGATTTGACGATAACGTTTATAATACATTTGCATAAAATAAAATGTATGTGTGTTTTTTTATTCATTTTTCGTTTTCAGTAATTTTGGATAGAAAAAAAAATTATAGTTATAAAATTTCGTAAAAAGCGTATTTCGTCACCATTCAAAAACAGTTTTAAGTTAGATTTTATAGCGAAGCCGAAATATTTTGACTTCAATACAAAATGGACCCGAAGCGTGAGGGATTAAAAAGCTATACTACTTTTTCCACTTGTTTATTTTAGAACACACAGGTTTCACTTTAAAATGGGCATCTTCAGACTGGTGCAATTCAAAATCTTTTTAAAAAATTGAGAAATGAACAGTAAAGCATTTAAATCAGGAAGGAGTAAAAAATAAACGAAAGGAAACGTGATGTAAAGATAGCCAAGAGATTTCGAACATTAAAGATATTATCAAAACCTATTCATAAGTTTGCATTTCCAATGTCTTTTATTTTAAATATTGAGTTATTATTCGTATTTTTGTTATAAAATGATTGTCATAAACTGCGCCTCCACTTATAAGTAGTCATTTCTAATGGTACGATGATGATTGTCTGTTATGTAAAATATATTATATTGTATTGTTATTTGTACTTTTATTATAAACTGCCTATGTTTTAACTTTTAACCCCTCGTCTGAATTTGTTGGTTTTTCGGAACAACTCGCATAAGTCTCATAGAAATTGTAGTGCCTCCCTTACTATCATGGTTAGAAACATGATCTAAACCGCGTATAAAAAATAAACACCACGCTTTATATTTAAATCTAAAAATTGTCCGCAAAATAATTAAAATGTACACCTTTATGAATCCAAAGCAATTTGATTTTTCTTTAATTAATTATTTTTATATGAAACATCAAAAAAGTGAGTTGTCAGTAAATTTTATAATACATTTGCCTAATAAAATATGTTTGCTTTTATTTTTTTTCGTTATCGGTAACTTAAGTTAGAAAAACTTAAAGTTAGTCATTTTTTAAACTTTTTTATGTTTGAACACAAAGTTTTATTTTTAAAAAATTAACGCATATTTCGATTTATAAAATTTGAAAGCATATTTGATCATATAACAAAACAGTTTTTAATTTTTGGATGCGTTCAAATATATTCCACTCATTTGGCCATAGGTCTGAGGGGTTCAACTGCATCTGATCTCAACACAGCATTTCCTAGTGAGACAGGCATAGCACAACATTAATCCTAGTCTAGATTTAATAAAGATGAATAAAAAAGCACTGCTCAAAACCAATATTCCAGGAGAAATCCAGAATGTATAGCAGAAGTGACCTTTTTGTCAATAAAATCAATGATAAATAAACAAAATGTGTAAAATTGTTAAAATCTATTAATGAATTAATAAATTTTTAATAATATTAAAAAAAGTTTTTTTAAATCATAACGAGTATTAAACTTGAAATGTAAAAACTGTAATAAAAATAGTGTACTTTTTTTACGTGAACAAAATGGTAAAATTAAAATTGGACTTACATTAAATTCACGAAAATTGCCTGGAATCGAACACTGATAACTTAGAAGCTCAATTATGTAATACTATTCACTGCTTTTCTTCTGTAGACTGATGCCTATAGTGGAAAATCTGCTCCCTTATATATGAAATCATCCCCTGTTGAAAGGCAGGTCCCTCCTCCTTCCTCCCACAGGGGGTGGGAGGGGCAACCCCTGTTACATTGCTCAGGGTCTGATGGTATATTTTACAATAATTCAATTACTGCTCAAATATTGAAACAATATTGTTTATCAAATCATACGGGTTAGAAATACATAGAGAAATTACAATAGTAATATATTGGGTATTCTAGATGAAATTGGAATAGACTGGACTTGGAGGCGGGAATGGGTAAGTCTGCCCCGGGTATCATACATTGGATATAACACCTCTGCAATAGGTCACCCTAAGTGGTTAGCTACATTTGGTGACTTTGCAGCGGTGCCTGGCTTTGTTGGGTGAGGTTTGTCGATGTCTTGTTGGCGGATGCGTCTGCCCATCAGCTCAGTTGCGTGGCGGGCTGTATCGGGTTTTAGGTTTTTAGTTTTAGGTTTTAGGTTAATGGTCTTGAAGGCTGGAGTAGTCGAGGCCTCTCTTGGATCTCAATCCGAGGGTCGTGGCAAATAAATTTTATTTGATTAATTTGTGTTATTTCACAATTTATTAATTAAAAATAATATATAGTATATTTGCGGCACGTTCCAGAGTGGAAGATACTCTTAGTATCGCCCTGGTGTAATACCACCATTCAGAATTTAAACGTTTGGCTACCGTATCTGAATAGCCAGGTACTTTCCCACCTTCCTCTTCCCTATCTCCTTCTCCTCCCCACTACCTTCAGCCTTACAACATACTCCAATTGGGGATGCCATGGTCTCTGTGGCTCCAGACGGGAGCAGTTGGTACTTTTGTGCGGTATTCATGTAAAAAAGAATATCACCACAGTAAGCCGAAAATGCTGCTTGAGTCGTGGTGGAGGACTTAGTCAGCCGAGGAATCGAACACGGGACGCTCAAGGTGGGACCCAAACGTGATGCCAACTCAGCCACTGACTGCTCAAAGGATGGTAATCGATGGTGATTGACGGCAAAAAAATAAAAGACAGAGATGAATATAAAAAACTTGAAGTATCTATCAAGTAAATTCAGGACCTCGCTAGAAGTCAAAATATTTAAATTTCTTTACAGTTTAGTGAAGATATATTGACAAAATCATTTAGGCTTACACAAAAAAAATAAGATTTTGACTTGAGTAATAATAAAATAAAGAAATGCTGTATTTTTTAATTAAGTTGAGGTGAAACCGGGCGGCGTTTAAAAGGTATTTCCTATTTTTATTTCTGGGTTTTGACACAACTGCAAATATTTTCAAAAATAATATAGATATCGACCATTAGGTTGTCGGTACGCTTTGCTTTTTTCGATAAATTACTCTCTAATCGAAAATTATAGACCAGATGCCTTGCTATCAGCTCCTGCTAATCTATTTAAAAATTTAATATATAAATTTCTTAGGCCTCAGATAGACGCGTACATTATCCCCGAAGAGCATAGTTTCAGGAAAGGGGGATCCACTGAAACCAATATGATTGTTTTCACTGACTATGTTGCTAGATCCCTAGACAGTGAATACCAAGTAGACCGTTCGTATAACGACTTCTCCAAAGCTTTTAATAATGTGAATCACGATATCCTACTCACAAAACTTGCCCAGATGGGTTTTCCCTTCGGATGTTAATGTTTTTAAAAGTTACCCCAAGAACCGAAAGCAATTTTTCACACGCGGAATCTTCCAATCTGCTGAATTTCTTGTTTTTTCAGGGGTTCCCCAGGGATCGATCCTAGGGCCTCTTGTTTTTTTTCATTTTAATTAATGACATTTCTGGAGTCATCCGTTTATCAAAAGATTCAAATAGGAAATTATTTCGATTCTTGAAAGGGTCACTTCACAACGAATTTTTCACCACTGCCAGATTTTTTTTTAAAATTGTTATATTATTAAAATTTATTTTATGCATAAATATTTATAAACAATGTTTTGAAAGATATTATACATCATAAATTCTTTTATATAATAAATATTTTTTTTTAGTTATTTCTTATGTTTAATAAATTCTAATTTGTAAGTTGTAAGAAATTAATATATTTTTTTCTTACAACTTACAAATTAGAATTTATTAAACATAAGAAATAACTGAAATAAATATTATTATTATTCTTATAGGAGTAAGGACCCTCCAAAAATCGTTAAAATAGCCTGGTTTGAACGCAATCAATATAACAATTATTATAAGCAATAATTATCAGCCTGAAACACTCATCCACATTGAAAAATTTTCCGAGAAAATATACATGACGCCAACGGGACATGAACCCGTGCCCTTCTGATTGCCGGTCAGCTGCTCTCCCAATTGAGCTATGGCGGCTTATCTTATACCCGCCAAATGATTCAATATATACTAGTGTTTCATTCAACAATTATTGCTTATTATATTTGGCCGTTGGTGTCATTTATCTTTTCTCGGAAGGTTTTTCAGTGTGGATGAGTGTTTCAGGCTGAAAATTATTGCTTATAATAATTGTTACCCTTTGTGCTATGCATAAAAATCTTGTCTTTAACGTTAGTTTAAAAATTAAAAATAGCAATCAATATAAGTTCAGTATACAAACTAGATAACGTATTTTTAAAAAAGCAAAACGAACAGACAAAAAAAATCTCAAAAATCGGTCCAGTTTTGGAAGAGAAAGACGGAAAGTACAAAACCTCGATTCTGATGATTTTATTTAGGTACGATTATCAGCCTGATGTGCAGTTGTCCCTTTCGCCCAGAATTCGGAGAAGTAAGTGCGACGGTGACAGCAATAGTTTGGTAAAATAAATATTGTTCAAATTTCTCGGTGATCGTGTTTCCTCTTAATCTCGCACAGGAGGCCAAATAACTTCCATCAGGGTCATTTTTGACCATCTCCAGCCTCTTTTGAGTGGAGGGTTTTTTTCAAGAAAAGGATGGAGAGGAAGTTCTGGGAAGGAAAAAGATGTGAGAGGTGGGTAGCAATCTAGGAGTCACATGTCCAAAAGTTACGGACGTATGAATCCAGCCCTCCCGCTGGGCCCGATGAGAGACCAGCTAGTGATGTCATAGGGGCTCCCCAAAGCGGCCTTCCCGGTCCGGCCCGCCGCAAAGCTGGTGGTCAGGCGCATCGTCCGCCTAGACCTGGTCATACCTCACCCGATAAACCCAATGTGTGAATGTAAACTAAGCAAAGCAAAGAATTGTATGGCGTGTCATCGTATCATCCTACCACTGCAGTAAAATTGTCAATTTAGTTACTTAGAACAAGATTAAAAAAAGTATATTAAATTATTTAAGAAAAACTCTCTTTTTATAACTTTTGAAGGTTATTCCCATCAATGTAATATATCATTGAAGAAGAAGAAGATAACACTAATAATCTAAACGAAAATATGAAATAGAATAAGACACAGAAAAAACAGAAAAATATAATGGTCGCACTGGGACTCGAACCCAGAACCTCTTGTTTATCCGCGACGCACGTTTACCAATTCCGCCTTGCAGAATTAGAGAGTTTTTCTTATAAAATTGAATATTCATTTAGACTGTAACAGTAATCATCAGTATGGACCTTCTGATTATTCTATCTAATGGTAGAGTGAGAGATTCTCTTCAGGATTGTGGGAATAAACGAATACAGGTTCCAACTTGTGAGGTTTAATTGGTTTAAGCAATAAAAGAGTTCATTTCCCAAAACAACAAAATCCCAGTATATTTTTATAAAGAACATAACAATGTTGCCCTTTTGAGGGGCCGGATTTCACATCCCCAAAAACATAACAGATTCTGACAATTTAACAGGAACATAATTAAGCAGAAAGAAATGTCGTACCTGCGGACCATGGATCTTTATCTAAATACTTCTACAATGACGCGAACACTTAATTTACTTGAAGATAGCGCGTCGATGAACCGCGGGCCATATTCTCACGCAATCTCCAGGATGGGAACCAGGAAAGACTCCCCAGGAAGGCCAGAGTTTGAGGACTCCCCGCCAGGGAGTAGGGTCCAAGATCAGCACCAGTGCTCTGGTTGAGCCCCTTGGATAACCACGATTTCCGTCAGCACGCCTCATCAGGAAATGAACGCCAAGTAACCATCCGTCACAAATATGAGCAGCAGTGACCGTACCAGGTCATAAGAACTCTCCCTCGCGACGCTCTTCAAGATGCCGGTCGCGATTATATAGGTAATTTACAACATCGTTATGCCGCGGACATATATCGGTCACAATGAAAACAGCGTTTCGATCACATCAGAAAGGAGCGTTCGCAAAAAGTGCATCGATGTGCATCGCGATTAAAATCGTTTTAAACAAACAATTTGTAACAAAGGGATTATCCCATTTTTAAATCCAGAACTATCACTTAAGTGACTAGTCGAATTTGCACCGGCTTCCTGTACGGTGCGAATCCAAAAAGTACCGCCGGAAGTTTTACAATAATGTTGCCAATCGAAAAAATCCAAAATACGGCGATTCAACAATTAAAGTAAGCGGCCAGGTGAAGGTTTACTAAGTCAGGCTAATAATTATTATGAAGTAATAATTATTATCGTGACAAGACTTTTATAAAAAGTCAATAGTTTCATTTAAATGAAATCGGATGTATTTATCAGAGACGCCATCCAGGATACAAACCAATTCTTAGAATGATTGTTTCCCATAAAAAGGGTAGTTGCCTATGATATGGAAAATAAAAAGTTGAAGATAATATGATTTAATTCTAAAAATTTTAAATATGAGATTGACTATTATGACGGTTTGACAGTAGGGCGCAATGGCGCAATTGGTAAACGCACGTCCCGGATAGACGAGAGGTTCTGGGTTCGAGTCCCAGTTGCGACCATTATATTTTTCTGTTTTTCCGTGTTTTGTTCGCTTTCATAAATTCGTTTAGATTATTATTATTACCTTCTTCTTCAAAGTACATAAACTTACGGGAAAATTCTGAAAATTCTTGAGGAAATGTTTTTGAGAAAATCGTTGGTCAATGTAAGACCGGCTTCAAGCTCCACAGGAGAAGGCTATTGGGGGGTGTTTAAGGCTGTGTAGGAATGAAAGTTCGCCTGGCAACAAGTGGAAATGATCTTTATTGAAGTTAACTACTGTATAGTGAGGTTAATTGCTTGTTTATTTGCTGTGGATAACTGTCGTGTTTATGTTTTTGTGAATTTTATAGACTTTGTGGCGATGGGCAAGAGGAAGGTGGGGAAGTACCCAACCATTCAGATCTGGTCACAAGCAATGTTTCAATTCTGAATCGCGGTCTTTCACCATGGCGATACTGAGAGTATCTACCTCTCTGGAACGTGCCACAATTGTACCATAAAATATTATTTAGTATTAATTAAATGTGAAATAACATACGAGTGATTTGATTAAATAAAATGTATATGCTCAAAGTGTCATTAGACCTCGCGACCTCCGGATTCGTAGTCAAGATACTTAGAACTTACCCTTCAACCAAATAAAATAACCAAAGTCAAATAAAACTTATTGAAGATAAACTATTTTTTTTTGGTTTTGTTAAATAGTGAAAATAAGTATTAAAAATTCGGGCGAAGCCGGGAAGAAACTCTCCTCTCCTTCCTTTTCTTTATAATCCCTCCACACAGCATCCCTAAAGATGATACAGGCCCTGAGGGCAATTTTTTTCCCAGCTCATGTAATCTTCTTTGTCAATGAAATTTTTTTTGTGTAATTTTTTATTTTTTTAAATTTTTTTATTTATTTATATATTTTTTTTTACAGTTTTTTAGAGAAAATGTGCCCTTACTGGGGTACCCCGTTCTAAGGATACATTGTACAAGTTTTATTATTTGAATTATAAGTAAATACCTAATCTATGTTAGAATATTGCCAAGGAAAATTATGAAGTTAGATCTAAAAGAAAGTACAAAACAAGCATTATTCTTTGTTGGGTTGGAAAATTGAATCTATTTTCTTCCTTCCCATGTCCATAATCCATATTTTTATGCTTCTTTTGAAGGCGGTTATTTTTTTTGTGGTTTTCATTGCAAGATGGAGTAAATTAAATAATTTTACAGAGAAGTATTCCATATTTCTTTGTCCAAAAGTCGTTTTAGTTGTAGGTTGGTAGAATGTATGTTGTAATGTAGATCTTGTGAATCGGCCCGAGTTTGTCTGTAAAGTTATCCTGATTTTTGAATGCGTACATTAGAATATCTTTTGTATATAATTGTTTCAGTGACATTAAATTCAGCGCTTTAAAAACATAGTCAGTAGGGTCATAGTCTGTAATACACTTTTAAGTATAGATTTTTCAAATATATCAGTAAAATCTACTTTTTTTAAACACGTTTCATCGGTATTTGAAGAAAAAAGACTTAAAAGTGTATTATACAAAAAAAAATTCATTGCCAAAGAAGATTACATGAGCTCCACACAGGAGGCTCTGGGAAAAAAATTGTGTCAGGGCCTGTATCATCTTTAGGGATGCTGTGTAGAGGGATTATTAAGAAAAGGAAGGAGAGGAGAGTTCTGCGAAGGAAAGGGGCTTAAGGGGTGGGTAGGAATCTGGGGTTGAGAGCGTCCTGCTCATCCGCCTCCAAGACCTGGACAAACCTCGCTCCCATGAACCCGGGCACCTCTGCTAAATCACTAAACGTAGCGAACCACTTGAGGTGACCTACGGCAGAGGTGTTGGTTATCCAATAAAGGTTCCCGGGGCGGCGGTACCTATTCCTGCCTCCCAAATTATGATAAATATTAAAAAACAAGACACAGAAAAATTAAAAAAGATAACGTAAACTGATCGCAAGTGGGACTCGAATCCAGAACCTCTCATCTTACCGGGACAAAAGGAGAGTTAGAGCGTTTTTTTACTGTGTCTTGTTCGTTTTAATATTTTCATTTAGATTAGCAATTTTATATTCTTCTTCAACGATACAAGTATTTCATTGATGGGAATAACCTTCAAAATTTATTAAAAAGATTTGTTCTAATAAAAATCGAATAAATTATTCGCCAACCACATTTACCATAAAGTTTACCATTTACCATTTACCAATTACCATTTACCATTTACCATTTACCATTTACCATTTACCATTTACCATTTACCATTTACCATTTACCATTTACCATTTACCATTTACCATTTACCATTTACCATTTACCATTTACCATTTACCATTTACCATTTACCATTTACCATTTACCATTTACCATTTACCATTTACCATTTACCATTTACCATTTACCATTTACCATTTACGATTTACCATTTACCATTTACCATTTACCATTTACCATTTACCATTTAACATTTACCATTTACCATTTACCATTTACCATTTACCATTTACCATTTACCATTTACCATTTACCATTTACCAATTACCATTTACCATTTACCATTTACCAATTACCATTTACCATTTACCATTTACCATTTACCATTTACCATTTACCATTTACCATTTACCATTTACCATTTACCAAAAGCTTTATGAACATAAAATTTTTTATTTTTTTATTTTTATTTAAATAAACAATGTCAATGGTACCTTAAATTAAATTAAAACATTGGTTTACATTCATAGGGTTGTTAACCCTCGGCAAAAATTAAAAATACAAGAAACAGGCTAAATTAATATTTAAGGGACGTACTTGACTTACTTTAACCAATGATTCCTGATTTGTTTTTGGGGTGTTATGCCGTGTTGCGCTACCTCCTTCTTCAGCCAACGTTTCACGCATCTGCCGGATCTTCCCTGATGATGGACACTGCAACGCTGTCCGAAACGTTGGCTAAAGAATGAGGTAGCGCAACACAGCATAACTCCCCCAAAAACAAATAACGAAAATACTTTTGGCCGTGAAAATCTAAAAACGTATCAGTGATTCCTGACATTATTTGGAGTAAATAATGTAAACGATATTTTCTCCGGTGACCAGTGACGACAAGCGGAAGAATTTTTTGGTTCCGAGCGTTTTGACCCCACGACAAAATATCCTACGGACAAAACATCCCCCAACAAAATATCTACTAAAACCTAACCTAACCTAACAAAAAATGGGACAAAAATAATACAGACATCCTATTACGACAATAAAGTGTTCAAAAAAGTAAAATGGAACAAAAATAATAAATACAATAAATTATTGTTCAAAAATAGTAAAACGGACAAAAATAATACAGACATCCTGTGAAGACAATACATTATTGTTCAAAAATAGTAAAATGGACAAAAATAATACAAACATCCTGTGAAGACAATACATTATTGTTCAAAAATAGTAAAACGGACAAAAATAATACAAACATCCTGTGAAGACAATACATTATTGTTCAAAAATAGTAAAATGGACAAAAATAATACAAACATCCTGTGAAGACAATACATTATTGTTCAAAAATAGTAAAACGGACAAAAATAATACAGATATCCTGTAAAGACAATACCTTATTGTTCAAAAATAGTAAAATGGACAAAAATAATACAGACATCCTGTAAAGACAATAAATTATTGTTAAAAAATAGTAAAATGGGACAAAAATAGTACAGCGTAGTGGAGATACATTTTGTCCTTGGGATATTATGTCGCGGATATTTTGTCGGGGATATTTTGTCGGGGTATGAAAACGCGCAATACTGTTTTTTTGTTGTTGTTTTGAAATCAATCAATCATTTGATTTTTTAAAGTCACACTTAAATCAAAATTGCATTAACATTTTTTCTCCAAATTGTGTCAGGAATCGCTAGTTAAAGTAAGTTAAGTACGTCCCTTAACACTTTGTACAGGCAGTTGTGAGAATTAGAAGTTTGGATTTTGTTTTAACAACTTTGTCTGGAAATATAAAAGAAGGTAAGTTATTTTCTTGTTCAAGGCCAGATTTGCCATCTCTGGAAACTTTTGCTAGTTTTTGAAAATATCAGGAAGTGAAAGTATTTTAATTAAAAAAAATCAATTTTTCCAAGATTACAAAGAACCGGGTACCAATTGGATATTTCTATTTTTGAAACTGACAATAGAGAACTCCAGTCCAATATTTTTTTTAATGAATAAAGACCTTCAAACTTAAATAACTGCATTTTTATTTTTATTTTTATAGTTAGTTTTAATAGTTAAAATAATTGTCAAAGTTTTAATTTTTAATGACTCCCAGAAACGCACCGTATCTATATGGTGGTCTTCACCCACCAATAGTTTTTTTTTACTTTTTAAGTTGTCATTTTGAATCAGTGATGTTATGTCGAGGGAAATTTCCCTAGATCTAGGGGAGAAAAATATTTTTTAGGGATAAGGGAAATCAGGACAAAATCTAGGGAAATTTCGAACTCCGGCAAATTTTTTATTACATATGACAATATTACTGGTATTATTTATATATAAAAATATATATTTTTTGGAATTCCCATGATTCTTAATTATTGTTGTACTTACCATGCAATGTTATTTTTAACACTGACAACTCAAAATGATATTATATGTATCTAAAAAGTTAAATGGGACCTCTGAAAAAAAGAAATTATGTTTTAAGTTCTATTTTTTCGGTGATTGCGGTTGATTTTTATTTTGCAAAGTGTTTTTTTTTAAATTTGGAATTCAGTTTCTAATTCAGTGGTGAGTGTATTCGTACTTTTAAATTATTACTTCACGTAGCAAAAAGTGTTTTATTTGGAAAAGCACAGTATTATAAGTACATTTACCAAGTTCCGATATCTTTCCAATTAATTAATCATATTAATTAACATATAACAGGATTAGTGTTACACAATCAGATGGCTACTTAGGTAATTGCGTAAATGTGAAATTCTAGAGAAATTTCACTTCGAAATCTAGGGAAATAATTTTTTTGGGCAGAGCATCCCTGATTTTGAATTTAAGAAAATGGCGGAATAAAATGAATATAGGATGTCTCAATGACTTTTGTGTGAGAAATTGAGGCGATTTTTATTTAAGATTAACTGCTTTTAATATAGAAAAACATTGGTAAAATGTCCACATTTCACCGCTACTGTTATTGTATTTTAACAAAGTGCAATTTAAAAATAATAAATCATCTTTTTCATTGCAAATACAAGTGACATCGTTCTTCAATTTTGTGTTCAGGCGTGATTTTGTAAATTGTTTTATGTATAACAAATACAGAAACACTGGCATTTATAATACACTGATCATGACGATTGTGTAGTAACTTGTATAAAAAGCCCTATACTAAAAACAATTTGAAAATACAATGTCAAATATGACACGACTTTAACCTCAAATAGGCAAAATTTATTGCAGATTGTCCGCAAATATAGCCCTTTTCCTAAATTGTCGAGGGCCTAAATTATGTTTCAATAAACACAATAACTATTATTTATCTAAATCTCTATAAACAGTATGAAAATAAACCAAAAACACGAAATGTTGAATTGCATACATGTCATTTTTCAAATGTCAATACAACATTCAACACGGACGCTATTACCAGGTGACAGGTTAACAGTGACGTCATCGTTAACCATTTCAGTAATGCCAACTTGACGCTGTATTTTGAGGAGAGGTTTAAAAATGCACTTTTTAATAATTTTTTAAAAACTCTGCGTTTAATATTATGAAATAAAACTTATATATTCAGAATCAGCGTTTCTTGGTCTATATGAATATATTTTTTTAAAGCCATAATATTTTTCACTGGAGTTCCTTATTCGTGGAGTCATCTCCAAAATGTTGTGTATATAAACCATAGTTTAAGGAATAAATATACCAGTCTGAAGATGGCCATAATCGGCTGAAACCGGTATCGATCAAAAATAATATGTGGAAAAAATGTTGATCTCTAATGAATTTAATTTGTTCGGTTTTCAGAACAACTCATGCAGGTCTCATAGAATACGTTGTCTCCCTTAATATCATGGTTAAATGATTTTAAATGAATAAGTACAACACTAAATAAAACATTAACTATCAATAAAAGAGTTGTGGCAACAATTAAATTAAATTATTAAATAATAAAATCAGAACATGACTCGAACAAAATAATAATATTCTAATACTTCAGGGTCGTGTTTAGCCTTCAGAAAAAGAAACTAAATAGTTAAAAAAAATGAATCGATAGCTTGTCGTGTTTTAAAAATGATCTCAAGATGTTAAAATTACTGTAAGGACGCCAGTTCAAATAGAACAAAATATTAAATGGTAAATCAATAAACTCAAAACTAACCGAAGTTATAGCTCACAGGTAATGACGATTTCACTGAAGTAAGTGCCTTCTCTCGTTGAAACAAACTCCCCGACTCTCTGGCTCTGGCTGCTTACTTGGAACTCTCCGAAGAAAAATTCTATTGTTCGTAGTATGTTTTGGGCAAGGGCGGATGTAGTGGATTTATTCACGGGGGCACGAGCCCCCCCCCAGAAGGCATTTTTGTGTACTGTGGAGATTCCATCACACAACATACTTATAAGCAAAAACTGTCTTTACTAAACATTTAATTTTTCGATTGTTTTGACACTTTCACAAACTAATACTTTCATAAACATACTTGAACTTATAAATTGTAACAATAATTGTTGATTTTTTTTACCCGTCCGCCCTTGTGCCCACCCCCAGAAAGAAATCCTGGATTCGCCCTTGATTTTGAGCAATAAAAGAAATGCTGGATTCGATTTGTTCAAAGAATATTTTCAATTAGGAATTCAAATTTCAATTTGAATTGATACGTAGCAACCAACTTAATTATTGGGTGCCTACTTCATCAAGTGATTACTTGTGCATTATAATTTCAAACTGTTACAAAGTATGATTGAAACTGTGTTAGAAAGAGAAAGCACCACGTTTTATAGTCAACTATAAAAGTTAACCGAAAAATAATTAAAATGTACACCTTTATAAATCCGAAGTTTCCGATCGCGATTTGAAAAATAATTATGAAACTTTGGGAATTTTACATTAATTATTTTTCCATGAAATGACAAAAAAGTTGACGATAACATTTGTAATATGCCTAATAAAATAATAATTAAAGCCAAACAAATTAATAATTTGCATAATAAAATATGCGTATGTTTTTAATTTATTCCATATTGGTAATTTTAGTTACAAACAAAGTAAGGTGAGCCATTTTCAAAACTTTATTGCGTTTGCATTAAAAATTTCAAAACTATATGTTTATTCCGAATTATATACAATTTGAAAGCGTATTTCAACACCTTTCAGTTTTTAGTTTTTGGATACGTTCAGAAATATTCCATTTAATTGGATTTTTTCACAAAGCGGAAATATTTTGATCTTCCGTCAAAATAGGTCCGAGGCCTGAGAGGTTAAATTAATTTAATATATTATAATAATTTTTATTGGTTATAATAATTTAAAGCCGAGCTCAGCATCAAGACAAAGATAGCCTATAGATAGATAGATAAAGAGATAGATATATTTAAAGACAGCGTTTAAAATGGTATACCGCCCGACGCTCACTTACGGCCACCAGTCATGGACGCTAAATGATCGAACACGCTCTAGAGTCCAAGCTGCCGAAATGAGGTACTTGAGAGGAGTGGCAGGGGTTACGAAATGGGATCATATAAGAAATTCGACGATCCGAGATGATCTAAACATTGAACCACTGCTACTCTTCATAGAAAAATCGCAACTGAGGTGGCTTGGGCATGTACTAAGAATGTCTGATGACAGAATGAATTCGGAGGAAGATACTGAGTGCGATTCCAGAGGGTAGACGTCCAGTGGGCCGCCCCAGAAACAGTTGGCGAGGCAACTCCAGAAACTGTGCGAGAAGAGGATAGGTCTACCATGGACGGAGGTCGTATAATCAGCACAAGACAGGGACGTATGGAGGAGGACGATGCAATGGGTCCCCGACTCGAATAGGACAAGGGGAAAAAGATGATTATGATGATAATTATTTGTTAATTTGTATAACGTAGTTTATGAAAAATAGTTTCATGGGCGCTGTAAATAATGTATATAAGAAAATAAGGACTTGTAAGCCATTTAAGGTCATTTCATAAAAATTCTACAGCCCTAAAGAGTCCTAAATTATCCAGTCTTTCAGAATAAATATCAACTCCACTTTTGCCACTAATCTTCTCATAAATGTAATATTAACAGTAATGGAGGGTATCAAATGTAAAGTCATGCAATGTCAAGTGTTTTAAATATATGTTGTGTCGTCTGCGTACAAAGTCGTGTCTTCTCCAAGCATAAACTTTCTAATTAAAGTGTGTTTATCGGAAGTCACCTTCCAGGAAAGTATGTTCCCTGTATCTATTTGTAAACAATAAAATTAGATAGAGCCTAAAAACTCATAATAAATTGTACAGTGCCCTTTAGATGATTTTTCACCAAAACGGATGACTCATTTAAATATTTCTATTTTTGATGGTGACATTAATTTGTTAGCATCAAAAATAGAAATATTAAAAATAATATTAGAACTTATCAAGTGTTTAAGAGCAGTATATCTGCTATTCTAATATTATAAATGCGAAAGTGCGCGAGTTTGTTTGTTACCAGATCACGCCTAAACCACTAAACCGATTTTAAAAATTTTTTCACCAATAGAAAGCTACATTATCTGCGAGTAACATAGGATGTATATAGTGGTAAGCTCAGGCGTTATAAAATTATAAATATTAATATACTATATATATATTATACGTGTACCTATTGTCAAATAAATTTTGACAATAATATGACGGCCGGCGTAGTGCAGCGGTAGGGCGCTTGACTCGCATTCCGAAGGTCGCGGAATCGAATCATTTGTGTATAACACAATTTATTAATTTAAATAATATATAGCATATTGGCGGCACGTTCCAGAGTGACCACCATTCAGAATTGAAACGTTGCTTGAAATGGCTTTAGCAGTGTTTGGTGACCAGATCTGAATAGCCAGGTACTTCCTCTTCCCTATCTCATTTTCCTCCCCACTACCTTCAGCCTCACAACATACCCCAATTGGGGATGCCATAGTCTCACTGGCTTCAGACGGGAGTAGTTGGGACTCTTGTGCGGTATTCATATAAAAAAATTCTGACAAAAGCGAGTTAATAAGTAAAACCAATCGTTGTTTCAGGCGTCGTAGTTAATAAGTATCTATCTATCTTTTATCTATCTTATTTTTTAATATATAAAACAAAGTCGGGTTAGTTACACTATTTATAACTCGAGATCGGCTGGACCGATTTTGATGATCTTTTTATTTGTTGGATTTGTCTCCGCCCCGGATAACAGAAAAACTATTAAAACATCGCAAAAATTCACGAAAAAGAAAGTTATGAAGAAAATTAATTTTTTCATACACTTTGTATGGAACGAATTCTCATATTTTGAAAGAACTGCAGCAATATTGTGAGGGGTATAATATTTAACTGTGCGTGAATTCCAAAAATTCAAAAAGGTCAAATGTCAATAGGCTGATTGTTTCGCTTTTGTTCTTAATCATATAATATTGCCCCTCTTTCATACACACTAAATGTCAATAGTCGAAAATGAGACAAAGTGTGAACGTATGTCTCTGAAACCCTCTAAAGGAAAAATACAATAATAATAAATCTCTGAAATGAAACGCATTTTTTTTTACGTAAGCTCCACTCAGGACCTATGTCATCTTAGGGGATGCTGTGTGGAGGGTATTTTTAAGGAAGCGTAGTATAGGAAGTTCTGGGAAGGAAAAAGGCGTGAGGGGTGGGTAAGAATCTGGAGGTCAGCGTATCCGGGAGTGAGTCCATCCCTCCAAGGATGGCCTGCGGTGCAAGGTCATTGCCTTGACCGGAATTGACCTTTTACCTTGGTCGAGAGAATCCGGCTCCCTTAACCAGTCTCTCTCGATCCGGCCCGCCACGCAGCAGGTGGGCAGACGCATCCGCTGCCAAGACCCGCACAAAAGTCACCCCATGAACCCGGGCATCCCTACTAAATCACCAAACGTGGTGAACCACTTGGGGTGACCTGTGGTAGAGCTGTTGGTTATTCAATAAATGGTTATTGATTCTGAGGCGGTACGAAGTTCGTCGGGTCAGCTAGTATAAATATAAAACGAATCGCCAAATTGTATGTACTTGCATAACTTCCGAACGACTGCACCAAATTGGATAATTCTTTTTTTGTGTTCGTTATTGTCAGGACAAGTTTTGTATAAAACTACTGGTGAGCTCTGGCATTAAGAAATTTGAATAAAAAAATTGCAATAGGTGGCACGCATGTACTGGGACTGCATTACCAGAGAAAACCAGAAATATGTCATTTTCAAATTAGATTTTAAACGTATTGAATCTTTTCCACAAAAAACCATAAATGGATTTCGAAAGATTGTTCTTTTATCTAGCATTCGCATGTAATACATTTTGAGATTTTTTAAAAATTTTTAGTATAATAAGGTTATTCCATAGGTCGTTGGCAGATTTGTTAAATTTTCAAAAAAGATTTTGTATTATACCACACCCATTTCAAATAATATAATCATGCAGTAAAATAAATCAATACATTATCTAGCAAACGCATGTTTTAGAATTTTAATTTTAGTTTCAATAAAATCATTAAAAAATATGTACGTACATGTGTTTCTTGACGAAAATTGGTCCATTTGTGTATTTATTTGCGCACTTACAAACTAATATATTTCAGATTTTTTTAACATTCTTATTAAATTTAGACATTATTGAAAAATGATATATTTTTTTTTTTTTTTACAGTGAATGCCGCACAAGAATCTCAACTGCTCCCGCCTGGAGCCAGTGAGACTATGGCATCCCCAATTGGGGTATGTTGTGAGGCTGAAGGTAGTGGGGAGGGGAAGGAGTTGGGGAAGAGGAAGGTTGGGAAGTACCTGGCTATTCAGATCTGGTCACCAAACACGGCTAAAGCCATTTTCAAGCAACGTTTCAATTCTGAATGGTGGAATTGTGAAATAACACAAATTAATCGGGTTCGAACCCGCGACCTCCGGATTGTGAGTCAAGAGTCTTACCCACTGGACTACGGAGTTCGTCAAATCGTAAATACTTATAATCAAAAAATAACTACAAAAAGTACATTATTTTAATAGTTTTATCATCACGCCTTTCAGCATTTTTGGATGAAGGTATAAATTAAAGCTAATTTGGATTGAAATAAATTCGATATTGAGTTATAATTTTAAAAAGCTGGTAATAATTAATCTTTCTCATTGAAACCGCCCTGCACGATCTTAAGAACAACTTTCGACGAAATGTGGATTTTCGTCCGCTGGCTGGTTAAACGCTATTAAGCGAGCAGAAAAAAAACACCCAAAATATTTTAGCGTCTTTGAAAGTCTTTCAGAATTAAAAGTGCATAATTTGCCCCTTATTAAAATGCATTACCCAAGTCTGTTAACCCCAGCGTACAATAAAGTGGGGTTGTTATGACTAGAATGTAATTTCCTACTAATGACAGGGTGTTCACTCTTGCATTGTGCTGTGAAAAGTTATGGAATAAGATAACTTTGTGATACGTACAACGATCCATTTTTCGGCGGCGTCTTAAATAGAGAACTCCAGTCCAATTTTAAAAAATGAGCCGGTGAACGAGCGGCGTAGAATAGGTTTTAACGTTGAGCTCTGTCGTCATGAAATTTTGGAAGTATTTTGTGTGAAATTCTTCGATCAATGCTTCTATTCCCAGCGTGATGCATCATTTTCCATCAAGAGCTTTAAAAAATCTTTGCACAAAATACATCATTCATATGTATTTTCTAAAATTTTACAATGTTTTAAAAAGTTAATTGATTAATTCCGCTTCGGAATTTAGTATTTTTTTAGATAGATTTTTAACCAGTTGCAGTTTGTGGTATGAGGCAGGTTAGACTGTGCCTCCCCAAAAATATATACACAAGAAAGGGGGAAAAATACACAATACACAAGTATCTCTACTGGCAAAATATAGTAACTCGAATGAATATTTTCGTATTACACTTGGACTGTTTGTCTTTATATTACGTAATTCATCACAACAATATAATGCGGCCGGTTACATGTGAATCTCTGCTCGCCGCAACGAATTATTTCGCAACGCAGTAGGTGCAATAATATGCTAGTGAGGCAGAGATAGGGACCGCCTCCGAGAGCCGCTAATTTCGTGTAGGCAGAGAGAGTGGGGAAGTAACATGGAATCGAAATGAAAAGTAACCGACGCGGTCGCGCGTTGTTTAATTTGAGGCGCGCCTCAAAAACTTATGCTACCGATGTAGAACCGATCATTTACGAATAGCTCTAGTGCTCTAGTGTATAATTTTAGTTTGGTTTTGTGTTTATTTGTGATAGTACGCGGTAGTAGGCACCTACAGAGCACGGCTATTTTGATTAATTTAGTAGTGCGAATTTGCAGTTGAGGATCTATCTTGTGTTTGCACAGTACGTCGCTCTGCAGATGTCCAGTCTGTAGGCGATTTCTTGCCATGTACGTGCAATCATTTCGGGAGTAACTGTCAAGATAGCGGCAGAAATTCGCTCTCGCAAGTAGTTCAAAATGTTTTCGTACAAAAAAGAAATCGGGACTTTTTGGAGCCCAAGAAACGGAGGTTCCTCTACCAACGATACTGAACGGCAGTCTAGGAGCGCCCGCAGACGATCTCGGCTACTGCGCATCTATTGTGCGCATAGCAAGGCCACGCTACCTCCAAAACAAAACTTCCATTCACCAGCTAGCGTTCAGTGATAGAATTACACGTTTAACGTAAAGGGTTTTGGTGCTCACGTCGAAACATACTAAGGTACATATTTTTTTAAATCTTTTTCTGCACATTTTAAGATCAAAACCATTGAATTACCTCTGTGGCGACACATCATTATCAACTTCGCCATCAAAAAAAGACACGACAAACATATGATATTTGCGCGATACCGGCAAGTTACTTACGTGAGTACGTACCTATCTACCTACGCCGGCACGGTGGACTTCGGCCGCCTGCCGCGCCGATAAATAATAATATCGCCACCGCCTAGAAAGGTCTAGAGTTTATAAGCCGCCTGAATATTCAGCACCGGGTGTGTTCCAGTACCTTCCAGTTATACATTGCCGACGAATGGAACATTACTCCACCGGTCGCGCTGGTATATATAAAGCGACTAAACTCGGCGCTCGCTCAGTCAGTATCTATCTAACAGTCGTTCAACAGCTCATCATGTAACAGCACGCACACGAGAGCCCTGTGCGTCTCCGCTCTCTCCAGGGCAGCTTCCCGAGGTTCATTATCACGTCTCAGCTCTAAGGCCCACCGTGTCTTCAGCTACGCAGAACAGCTACATCCCGCGACTTACAAGGTTTGACGCCACCTTCAGTCCAGGGATCAGCTCACCATTTCATGGCACCCCGAAGCGCACTGTGCTTCGCTGCCATCGAAAGACGCTCCGCCTCGCCAGGACTACCTGCTGGTGGCTCAGCTCACCGAGCCACTCACCGTTCATCTCCACGACTCAAAGCGTCGAGCAACGGCCTGAAAGATAGGTCAAGGTGTTGAGCAACTCGCTGACCTTCACCACACCATCTCAATCTCCTCCGAGCGCCTGCAGCATCTCATCTACGGCACTCCGCATTACATCATGTTACCGCTTCACCGACCCTCGCTACGTAGCCCAATAAAGACCGACTCACTACACCGACTGACGCCTTTTATTTCTCGCCCCGTCTTATAAAAGTTATTTTAAATGTTGTCCATATTTTTCGATGACACTGTGTTATTATCGTTGACGTTTGAAGATTATTATGTATTTATTTGTTTTCATTTATTAAATAAAATTACATTACATACAAAAATATACACAAGACATAAAAATACAGAAACAAAAACTGAAAAAAGGCCATTAGATGTGGTTAGGAACAGTGTTGGAATAAAAATACAAGATGTGTTTTTTTTTTTACATGAGCTCCACACAGGAGGCCCTGAGGAAAATAATTTCCCTCAGGGCCTATATCATCTTTGAGGATGCTGTGTGGAGGGTTTTTTTAAGGAAAGGAAGGAGAGGAGAGTTCTGGGAAGGAAAAGGGTTTAAGGGGTGGGTAGGAATCTGGGGTTCAGTATGTCCTGGTCATCCGCCTCCAAGACCTAGACAAACCTCACCCCATGAACCCGGGCACCCCTGCTAAATCACCAAACGTAGCGAACCACTTGGGGTGACCTATGGCAGAGGTGTTGGTTATCCAATAAAGGTTCCCGGGGCGGCGGTACCCATTCCCGCCTCCCAAATGTTGGAATAAATTTTTACGTCGTCCACAAAACTCGCCAAGTTGATTTTCAATACGTCAACATCATCTAAGGCTACTTACGTGAGGCTCGAAAGGGGGGGGGGTGGTTCGGAAAAAATCACGAAATATCACGAGGGGGGGGGGGGTATAATGATATCACGTGTATTTTTCGTGATAATTTCAAAACACTTTGTACTAAAAAAAAAACCTGATTTTGGAGGGGGGGGGGGGGGTTAGCCTAAAACCTCACCACATATAACCAGGGGGGGGGGGGGGGGTTAGCCTAAAACCTCACCACATATCACCAGGGGGGGGGGGGGGGGGTTAAAAAGTTGATAAAAAACATCACGTGATTAATGGACGCCCCTAAGCACTTATTTGCCATTGTGTGAAATCGTTGTATCGGAGAGTGGGCAATTAGTTCCGCTTATGAATTAGTACTGTATTAAAATATAACTAGCCGTTGGAAACAATAGTTATATTATTTCAACGTCCAACGCTGTTGAAAATAATTAGCGCCAACAGTTGAAATATAATACCTACATGCGAATATTATTCAACGCAGTCAACGATTCAACTGCCTAATAAATAAAAAGGGTTAAGAGTTTGTACTTCGTGAACAACATTACTCGATATTTTAAATGGTCTTTTGGTTATGTACGTACCTACTGCACGTTTTTATTTTATTTTCCCATCCAATACGGCCGATACGCAGCGCCATGGAAGAATCAAATTTATCAACGACAAGCAAAAAAATAACCTATTGATAATTGTCAATGTCGGTCGCCTAACAGTTATGTTTTGTACCTATTGTTTTCAACGGTGTTGGAATGATTAAGTCAAAAGGGTCAAGAGATCACACTTTGTGAACGATATTATACACAATTACACAAGGTCTTTTGGTAATGTACATACCTACTGCACGTTTTTTTTAATTTATTTTCCCATCCAATACGGTCGATACGCAGCGCCAGGGAACAATCAAATTTATCAACGACAAGCAAAAAATAACCTATTGACAATTATCAACCTATTGTTTTCAACAGTGTTGGAATGATAAGTCAAAAGGGTCAAGAGATCACACTTCGTGAACGATATTATACCCAATTAGACATGGTCTTTTGATAATGTACGTTCCTACTGTACTTTTTTTTTATTTTCCCGTTCAATACGGCCGATACGTAGCGCCAAGCAACAAGCGAATTTATCAGTGACAAGCAAAATATATCTTCAACGTTTCTTAACACTTCAACAGGGTAATATTTTCAACACCGAAACCAACGTCTTCCAACAGTTTCAACTTTAAACGTTATTATAGGATGATTATTACGTGTGTGGGGCGTGGGGCATAGAGATAATAATAATTAATAATACATCAATGATTCGGGGAACCACCCGTTAAAGGGGATTCCTTAATACGATTTTGAAATATTTTTTGTTAGTATCGTGTCGATCTCCTATTATAGTTGCGTCAACGTCGACGTTATTTTCAACAGCTATTTTCAACAGTTGAAAATTGCCAACGATAACGACGTTGGCGTTGGATAGAATTATCGTCAACGCCCAGTACTATTATGAATGCTGCTGTAGAATAGTGAAAAACTATTCTACAGCAGCATTCATAATAGTACTTCATTCATTCATGAAGAATCTCAACTGCTGAATGGGGTTTACGTTTCCCTGCGCTCCGTCTATTATACAGATGCGTATATGTGACACAAGTCTCATATGGTGCCTGTGTATGGGAACATCGACTTGGTAATTCACTTATTCATTCAGCGCTTAAGAGGGGCCAGCGAATCCCCTTACTGGCGCTTTCAGGAGCCTACAGAACAGTTTCATCGGATGCTTTGCCAATTTTGGCTGGCATTTTGCCAATTGATTTAGAAATTAGGGAAGTTTTGACAAAGAAGTGTCTGAAAAGAGGAAGACCTGTAAACCACCTTGGTATTGAATTAATACCTGGTGGAGCAGTGCCTCTCCCTGAACTTCTAAAGATGATGAGAATAAAAACGCTGAGTGAATGGCAGATAAGATGGGATAGATCGAATATGGGAAGATGGACCTTCTCCTTCTTTCCATCAGTTAAAATCAGAATGGAAGGGGCATATCTTTTAATGGACCACCATATCACCCAATTGCTTTCTGGGCATGGGGAGTTTAGAGGTAGACTTCACAGACTGGCTCTATCATCCCATCCCAATTGCGCTTGTGGTGATACCGACCAAACAGCCGAGCACATTTTGTGGCACTGTGAGATTTTGACGGATGCTCGAGACGAAATGATTGATGGTTTACAAGTTATTACGAGACCTGCTTGGAATACAGATCTCGTCTCGAATAAGGTGAACTTTGAGTGCCTGAGGAAATTCACGAAAGTTTGGGTTGAGAGATGGCCTGTTCTTAGAGTCGCTGAGTAGCTGTAAAACAACTTAGGTACCAGGTGTATTTTGCTTCTGAATTCACGGACACTCTTCATGATTCCTTTACATTTGCCGTTTGGATTTAATTGTTATGATTTATGTGTTTTGCGTTTCTGTAATATGTTACTTCTTTTATTTTATTAACATGTATTTTATTATATATTAGGATTTATATGTTATATTTTACATTTGCGTTATTATATTATTTTGTTCACTATGTTTTAAAAAAATGTATATAATTGCCTTGCGATTTGTTTTGTTAATAATTACTATACTACCTGTTAATTTATGCCATGTTCCTTGTTTTGTTTTGTTTGTCTTTAACTGTATCAATGTTTTACTGGATGAACTGAACTCCAATTTTTTTTTTTAATTTTTTTTTTCCCCCTATCCCCATACGGGGGTGTGCTGGACCTCGTCCCTGCTTCATCTTTAGTTACATTACTAATTTTGCAGACCCTTCTCAAATCTATCTGCGCCTCCCCCAATGACATGTGCAGGCTTGAGGCTTTATCAGACGACCTTGACTATCCTTTGTCCTGCCTCTGACTACCCAACGCTGAATTTTCTTTTAGTCTTCGGGTATTTTACCCCAAATATTGAGTTAACATTCTTTGAGGCTTCACTGAGTGGTTGGCTAAGGGACACGGAAGCTAAGTGTAGTTTATGATCAGACCGAAAGCCATTCACATTTTTTGTTGGTACTTGCCAATTGATTTGAGATTTATTGTATTACTTATGTTCTCTATTTTATGCAGGTGCTTGCGGGTTTTTACAGATGCAATGTCGCCTCATGGAGCCTCATGAATGAGTTTTTCTTTTGCCCTGTTTAATTTATCTTTGTCTTACTAACCTATTTTTTGCATTTTGTTTTTCCTGTTAAGCACTTGCATACTGCTTACTAACAACGTATGCATGGACACTGGAGGTCTAGATTCGTTCAAAATAAATAAATGTAGCTTCGTTTAACAAAAAAAATTAGAATCTTGCGAGAGCCTTGAAGGAGTAACCATCAGTTACTTATACCAAGGCGGGTAAGAGGTGGATTACCTCCACTGCTGTAGAATAGTGTTTTTGGTCGTGTTTTTACTGTGGTATTCGTAAGTTTATGAGTTAAGGGAGTTCACAACAGTCATTATAGTTTGTATTGTTTTTTGTTTCTAGTTATAGGTAGGTGAAGGTATATATAATGCTTACATTCAAATTGTTTGTGTCTCCCCACATTTCAACCCCGCAAACCGCCACTACATTGAACCTCCGAAGAACACAAAAATTATAACAAATTATAATTAAAAAAATTGTTCCTGATACAACCGCCCTAAAATATCTCATTCAAGAAAATTTCGAATTCCTCTGCTATAATTGTGCGTCTCGAGTTATCATAGCGAAGTTAATTACTTCGGGACATTGTCCTTAATTATCTCCACAATATGATTATACATATTATTATATACTTACCGCTTGTCGCGACCTGAATCTACTTCTCCTAACAAATCATAGATGGTATCTGATACCTATTTGTAGAGTGAATCCAATCTAAAATTGGCCATCTTGAGATATTGTTTCAGATTCTGTTTGAAGTTTGTAAGAAGTGCGGAATTTTAAAGGTTTTGTAATCGATTCAAAAATTGTTTAGAGGGTTATAAAAAATTGAGGGAAAAAAATTTGGTTTTCTTCATTGTAGATGTAATTTTGAACGTCACGGAGCAAATATATTTTCAAACTGAATTTTGATTTAAGCCAAAATATTTTTTTTCAAACTTAATTTATTTTATACACTTCTTCTTCGTGTGCCCTGGCCGTTGTGCCGGGGTCTTGGTGGTTTGCAATCTTAATAATAATAATAATCTTTATTCAATGAAATAACAACAAAAGAAAACAATTCAATGAAATTTAGGTGTAGTCAAAATAACATCTTTGAAACACAATCAGGTAGAAATGCTTAGAAATTTTTTCCATAGGAAAGCTAATAGCTCAGAAATGCACAAAATAATTTGCAAGGCAGATAGAAACATTACACCATTAAATTAATATGACGAGAATGCCAACATTCTTATAAATACTAACCAGGAATTATTAGATTCCTGGTCAAATAAAATTATTCATGCAAAACACTTCAATTATCTCAACCAAACGTATGTTGACAAACTTTCGTCAAACAAATGGTTGAGTATTGGAGAGTTGAGCGCAGAAATAGAAGGATTTATGCTTGCCATTCAAGATAGAGTCATTAATACTAAAAATTATAGGAAGCATATAATCAAAGATATAAATCAAATTGATGATTTATGTAGAAAAGGTTTCGCTTTTCCGGAAACTATAGAACATATTATATCGGGATGTTCTATATTAGCGCCATTCGAGTATACATTTAGGCACAATCAGGTTTTAAAAATAATCCACCAAAGTTTGGTAATTAAACATAACTTGATTGACTGCCGTAATATAGTACCATGTTATGAATATGAACCAAATTCATTTTTAGAAAATGAATTTTATAAAATATATTATGATAAAACTATACTAACAGACAGAACAATTAGTCATAATAGACCTGATATAGTTTTACATGACAAAATTAAAAAAAATAACTTATATCATTGATGTAGCTATTCCAAATTCCTGTAATATTCAAAAAACTGTTTCTGAAAAAATTAGAAAATACACAGATTTAGGAAATGAGATCAAAAGAATTTGGCATTCTCGGACTATAAAAATATTACCATTTGTTATTTCGGCTACTGGCATTATACCTAGGTCTCTGATTCAAAATTTAGGCGTATTAGATTTGTCAAAGAATTTATATATAAAAATGCAAAAATCGGTAATTTTAAATACATGTAGAATTACAAAAGATTTTTTAAATATTTATATTGAGGGATCAGTAGGATTTATAGGTTCAATTAGGAATTCCACAGAGCCGAACCCTCTGATATGAAAATATCTGGAGTCGGTGAATTATTTTCCCATCTGGTCTCTGGTAGGTTGACATGTTGTTCTTGTATTGTTTTGTAATTATAATACTTATATAGTGCAATTGCATAACGTGGATTGACCAGATGATCATTTGGGAAGTGTGTGAAAGGGTTTAGTTTTTTCTGTGGGGAAAATTAAACCCGGACATTTAAATCTGGTACTAAAAAAATTACATGCTCAATGTAGTTTACAAATAAATTACATCAATCAGTACAGAAAAATTAACAAACAGAAAGTAACGTAAGAAAGGTTACACAGGAGTAGTATAGTTATACAGTATTTTTAGTTGTGCATAGCCTGCCTCACTAGGTGAACCTGTATTGAGGCAGAATTTTTGTTAATTGTTTCTCGCAATTTTATCTATGGTTTTTTATAAATGTGTAAAGTAGGTTTCCATACAGCAAAAACTTTATTTTAGTTAACATTATTGTTTGCATATACCTACATCATTCATAAACAGCAAGGTTATTACTACAATAACAACTGTCAATGACTGGGCGTTTGGGTGAGGGCACCAGTATAGGCTCGATCATTAGAATGTATCCATATTTTAACACATTTTTTTAAACTCTCTCTGTGTTTGACTCAGTTTGATGTTTTCTGGGAGAATGTCGAATATTTTTGTGGCAATGTATCTAAAGCTACGCTGACCAAAGGTGGAAGAGAGTGCTGGAACTTGCAATATGTCTTTGTTGGAGTTACGTGTAAATCTTAAGTTTACTTTTTTTTCGTAAAGCACATGTTTGTTTTTAAAGAGATGCATGAGGATAGTTTTTACATAGATCTGTCGAACATCAAATACTCTCATTATTTTGAATATAAGGTCAATGTTTGCAGTTAGAGGAAGTTTGAGAATAATTTTCATAATTGTTTTCTGCGCCTTTTTGACAGGATCTAGAGCTGATGTAGTGCCCCCTCCCCATGCATTGATACCATACTCAATGAAAGATTGGGTGATTGCAAAATAACTCGTTTTTAGGAGTTGTAAGTTAAGAAAGTTCCTTATGGATCTGAAGAAGTGTATTGTTTTTCTAATTTTATTTGCAATGATCTGGGTATGTAGGTTCCATTTGAGGTATGGGTCAATGGTGAGGCCGAGGTACTTCATCTGTGTGCGCTCTATACTGGGGCACTCACTACATTCATTGGAATTCGTACAGCTATGAATTTTTATGGAGTAATCATCATTAGGTTGGCCTGTAGTATTGATGCTTGAAGTAAAATATTTAGTTTTCTTCGTGTTAAGGGTAAGTGTGTTGATCATTATAGTGTGTTTATATTTATTATTAGTTTTTACTCTTGTAAACTTTAGTACAAATAATTGCCGTGTATATCAAATGTGAAATTGTAAATACATCAAGTTCAGTTCGACATAACCTCTTATCATTTATTCCCCTGTAAGAGTCAGAAATAACATGGTAGGATTGTCCGCAGGTATGTATTAGAGAAACGGCCCATCCAAAATACTACCATCGTTATAATGGTTCAACGGCTGACCCGTCTCAGGTTTTTCAGTCGTGAGGTTCTCCTGCTTCCAGGGTCCCGTTTTCCGGCAATGTTTCCCTGCATTTTGAGATGCAAGATCTCATACTTCTCTAGATGTCTCATCACATGTCCAAGATATTGAAGTTTTCGGATTTTCATTGTTTTAATAACTTATTTTTCTTTATTCGTAACCCTGTCCATCCAGCTTATTTTAAGAATTCATTCAGGTGCTTGGGTGCAAGAGGTGAGGTTTTTCCAGGTCTTGGCTGCCGATATGTCTGCCCTCTTACTGTGTGGCAGGCCGTATCGGGAGGGACTGGTTGAGGGAAGTCTTTTGATCTCTCCAGTCATAATCTTTCGACCCATCGCCTTGAACCGCAATTGAAATTATAGATTCATATGTCCGTCAGTCATACACTGGCCGCCAGATTCCTACCCACCCCTCATACCTATTTTCTTCCCAGAACTTCTTCTCCTTCCTTTCCTTAAAAAAACCCTCCAAATATCATCCCCTAAGATGACACAGGCCAATTTATTTATCTATGTTTACATTAGATTTTTTGATGCCTGTCTCACTAGGATATTTCCTGTGTCGTGACAGGCGTAGGGGTACTTAAATGAATATCATATATAAGAATATTTATGAATATCATAAGAATATTTGAGGTTAAATACATATTAATTTGAATGCAATTAAAACAGAAAGATGATTGAAAGTGTGGGTAAATACCATGAAGTGAGTTGTCTTATAAATGTAGGAAGATATGAATTAAAGTAGTAAATCCTGTCAAATCTATTTATTGAGTTAAATTATACAGGATTATATTGTTTTTGTTTTATATGGGTTAGGACGTATGTAAATTGATATTTCTGTCTATTTGTAATTTATTTTTCAGATGTTTGCAGTAGTGTGACTTATAATCCATTTATATCTTGTTTGAATTTGGTCATTGATTCAGTTTATCTAATCGTAGCTGGTAGTGTATTGTATAGTTTGCAGGCTATATATTTAAAGTCCTTCGTCCAAAAGTGGTTTAAAAAAAAGGAGTTTGGAGAAGTTCTTTTTTTTGGCTCGGGTATTGTGTATCGTTTGTGTTGCTTTGAATAGGGTTTTATTTTTTGTGCAAATTAACTAAGGTGGATCTTGCGTAGAGCTGTTTATGTAACGTTGAAAGTATTGAAGATCGTATCAGTGCTGGTAGTAAGAAGAAGTTTAAGGGTCGAGGGCACTAGAATAAGTATTACCGCTTCCGTATTCGATATGTGATAGGCACAGTGAGTAATACGCTGTTTTTTAAAGTTTTAGGTTAAGGAAATTGCGTGTTTGTTACACCAAGAATCCGTCCATTTTCTGCTTCAAAGCCCTCCTTCCTTGAGTCGGGCCATGTCAAGTGTCAGAATAATAGAAGAGCATGTGTGAGACTATGTATGAATGTGAACGAGGCAAGGAGTGTGTCTGCGGGGAAACGGCGTGATGGTTATTTAGTTATTTAAGCCCTTCGAGCTGTTGGAATTTGTGTATGTATACTCAGAAATTTTTTAATTTTTTTTATTATTTCATAGATTTCTTGAAAGTACAATTTTTATGTTTTTTCAATACCATACAAGGATAATTCCCGTGTTAATGATTCTAATTTTGACACTGTCTAATTACACAACATTAAGTGCCTCCGTTCACGGAGATACTCACAAGATACTCGATTCTCGTGCGCGTATCATACGCGCCGATCGTAAGTATCCCCCGTACGATTTTGCTGGTGTCGGTTTCCAATCAGTATCACGATACCGACAGTGCTTATTGCACGCGATGCGTCGCATCATTTGTGTCTGATAATTAGTTTGAAGTTTGACAGAAATGGCGTCGGAACATGAAAGTATTGTTATATTTGTTCTGGAAGTAGAAAAAATGCATGTTTATATAACTATACTCGTACTTTACCAGAATACATAAGAAAGGATTTAGTGCAGAAGGCATGGATTGACGTTGGAAAAAAAGTCACATGACATCGCTTGACAGCGTGTTAACTCCACGGCTGCACGTGAAAAATGATCAAGTTCAATATATTTCGGATAGCGCCGTGTACGGATATTAGCATTGAAAAGTAGTATATCAGCAGGATACTTGTGGTTTCGTCACAATTACGTAGATTGTAAGTATCTCCATGAACGGAGGGCGTTTCTAAACATTGTCGTTTCAAGCGATACTAATTATTACAGATTTAGTAGGCATTTGTTTATAAAATGGATGTAAGATTTAATGGATTGCAAGAGATTAACTTTGTGCTCACTGAAATAGCGGTTTGTGTCCAGTGTCAAACTTAACCCCCCAAGCCTCAAGCCTTGGCCACATTCTAGGTTTGTTGGATACTGTCAGTAGATCAGAATATTTCTAAAAAAATGCAATAAAACGTATCCGAAAACCAAAAACTGTTTTTGAAAGATGATGAAATATGCTTTCAAATTGTTTTATTAGAAATAATCAGGTTATTGTGAACTTTAAAAAGTTGTAACGTAATTATTTTCATGGTAGTTATTCAGTCGGTTCTTGCTCAGAATGAGTATTATTAATTTCGGCGTGCCGTTGGAACGACTGAGAACAAATTCAAGTTGCCTGGACGTTGCTCGATTGTTTTAAAGAAAAAACGGTTATAAGGGCGACGTCATGACATAACAATGGATTGGTCAGAAGTGTGATTTGTAAGGAGTTTTGATACTCGAAAATGATTGTGTAAATTTGCTATATTATGCGACTATACCTTCAAATTAGTGCTGTGAAGAAATATTGCTTGACGCTCGTAATGACGCGGCAAACAACCCACCGAGAAAGCCATCGGGATTTACTGATCACAGCTTGATAAATTGATGTTTTGGTCGGACGTGTTTACAGCCACGTACAATCCTATATCACCATGGACAACTTTGATGAAGATTGCAGGCGCTTCTTAGATGACATCAACAGTCTAGAACTGCGGGTTATATCCTTTCAATGCTCAGAGCTGGTCGTCGGACGCATTGTGATCAGCGGGCCTCTGTGGGTGGACTGGAATCTCGGCTGCTTCACGGTGTCATGGGCTTGCGAAGCGGCAGCTCTGGGGCTCTTCTCCAGCTATCTGGAGCCCTTGTCGCTGAGGTTGGAAGAGGTGCGCCATATTAACTATCGCAAGCTATGAATGATCATTTGGAGTGGATTCTACTAAAATAACTGAATTATCTCTCTCTCTCTCTCTCTACATTTTTTTGAGTTTACAAAGGTATTTATGTAGATTATGTTTTTGCTTGTCAATAATAACAAGTACATTTTGTTTAATGTGAGTTCTTTTATTTACATCCGATAGTAGCTTTCTTTTTATCCCACGCAGGACCCTGAAATGATGATGAGAGCTCATGCATACGGAATTTCTTTGCTAACGGAGCAAAGGTACGTGTCATTTTTTGACGCCCAATGTGTCATTTTTGGCGTCCAACGTGTCAAAGTGTTAAAAATGGCTCACCTAACGTTTTTTCTAACAGTATTTAATGCTAAGGAAAAAAATTCACATATTTTATTATAAAAATGTATTATAAACTATCATTTCCTCACTTTTTTGTAGTTTCATGTAAAAATCTTATACATAAAAATCTCGTGCCACGGTGTTTGTGGTCGCACTCTTCCGAAACGGCTTGACCGATTTTTATGAAATTTTTTACGTATATTTGGTAGGTATGAGAATAGGTTTTAAAGTATATTTCTTACCGCTTGGTGGTTAGGGTGTCCCTATCCAGAATTTTTAATTTTTTTTTTAAATTGGCATAAAAAAATACGTATAATCCCGAATTTTAACCCTCCTACCCTCACCCTTCCTTTTTTAATCGCGATTTTAGTATTTTTGTATGAATAAATTTAACCGTCTTTCGTATTTCAAACAGAACGAAATTATTTATGTTGTTGAATGACAGATACGCCCGCCCGCCTCATCGAACTTTCATCCACACATGCGCAAGACGTTCACGAGAAGCGTCGCGTCATTTTGATATTTAATTCGGCATATTTCCCCAATAAATGAAGACATAATTTGTCTCGACGCCACCTAGCGAGGGATTTAACACTAACAGTGTCTCTCTTGCAAAAATAAAGTTGGTTGTTTTCAGGTGGAAAAAATATAATAAGCAGTAATTGTTGAATGAAACACTAGTATATATTGAATCATTTGGCGGGATTGGGAAAGCAGCTGACCGGCAATCAGAAGGGCACGGGTTCAAGTCCCGTTGGCGTCATGTATCTTTTCTCGGAAGATTTTTCAATGTGGATGAGTGTTTCAGGCTGATAATTATTGCTTATAATAATTGTTATCATAATATTTTTTCGAATTGCGGTTGGTAATTTTGGTTCCCTAAAACTATAGGTATATTTCAACTATTATATTTTGTGGTTCACTTTTAGATTTGATTATACATAGCGTGTTGTTTTCTCTTTTCAATGCCTTTTAGATTATATTTCTCACCATGGTAGTAAGGGGGGCGTGTTCCATTTTGGAAGGCGAGTATGTGTGCCTTAGGTCACCTCAAGTGGTTTGCTAGCTTCGTTCGACTTAGCAGGGATGCCCGGTTTCATAGGGTGAAGTTTGTCCAGGTCTTGGCGGTCGACGAACCTGCCCATCTGCTGCGTGACGGGCCGGATCGATAGAGGGTGTTTGATGTACGTCTTTTGACCCTTCCAGCCAGAATCCCTCGATCCATCTGCTTGCTCCGCAGTTAGAGGAATGGATTCACACGTCAGTCACCCCTGGACACACTCACCCTTAGATTCCTACCCACCCCCCGTACCTATGCGGCTACATCATTATTTTCGCCATCGATTTCTGTAGCGCCCACTTTTGCTAAAAATCCATGCAGCGCCACTGAACATTCAGGATATATTTACTACCTGCCTACACCGCGCAAGGAGACACCGGCACATATCTACCTACAGCCGATAGTAAATACTACGTTAATTATTCCACCACTTACTCGAAAGGCCTCGAGTCAACGGCCGTTCATCACTACGGCAGCAGAACGTCCGTTCCCTCACCTATATCCTTCCCAGATTTCTTTCTGTGAGATATCTAAAAGCTTCCAAGCTCCTCACATAGATGCCAGGGATAAGAGCTTTTCTTAAAGTCCGCAAGATGGCGGCAGGATTGGTTCCCAGTTAGTTCACCAGAGGGCCGAGAGCCAAGGTTAGGACAGGACAGTGGGAACCAAATCAATCTTAGCCAGCTCCTAGTAAAGTCGACTAATCGTAATCAATACTTGTATTAATAAACTTCAGATTAACCAAAGAACTCCATTTCTTCTCTAAGAGAAATCTCCTTCCAAGACGTGTTGGAGAAACTGATTTTTGTGAACACAACACTATCCTTAACCACTGGAGCGCTTTTTGCCACAATATGGCACCATTTAAAATACCTAGGATTGCTTTGCTGTTAATTTTGGCAATTTTTTTATAAATCCTACAAATATGTGATAATCAACAGAAGATAGACGAATTCATTGGCTATATAGAAATATAATCAGTTTGTATGACTCCATAATAAAATTCGGAGGAATGATTTTTTTAATGTGGGCGGAAAATATCCAACTAAAAAATCTCGACAAATCGGAGAAAAAAGTTTTAAATTGCACTGTCGCTCCAATGGTTATAAAAAAGTCCTCCACACAGCATCCCCTAAAGGGAAGGGATAGGAGCCGAGGGAAATTATTTTTCTCAGGGCCTCCTGCGTGAAGCTAATATAAAAAAGGGAGAAACAACGATTTCTATGACGCCTGTTCCGAAAAGCGAACATATAAATTTATGTATCTCACAGAGTAAATGTTGCGTGGCAGAAGTGGCGATCACTCACTGGAGTACTGTGCGATTCAAGCATGCCCATTCGCACAAAAGGCAAAATATACAAAACTGCAGTGAGACCAGCAATGCTGTATGGGGCTGATTGTTGGACAGTGAAGGAAAATCACGTCCAAAAACTGCACGTTGCAGAAATGAAAATGCTTAGATGGTCAGGTGGGGTTACGAAACTGGACAAAATACGAAACGAACATATAAGAGGTAGTTTCAAGGTAGCCCCACTTCCTGAAAAACTAACAGAAAGTCGCTTACGGTGGTATGGTCATGTAATGAGAAGAGACAAAGAACACGTGTGCCATAAAGCGCTAGCTATACCTGAAATAAAAAGAGGAAGAGGACGCCCCCCTCTGACATGGTGGACCAGCATGGCAAAAATAGCTCAAAATTTCCCCAATCCAACAACCCAAGACCGGTCGTCTTGGCGCAGATTGATTAGGAGAGCCGACCCCACTTAAAGTGGGAAGTGGCAAAGAAAAAGAAGATTCTTCTTTAAATGGGTAAAACCCGTAAAGGTGATACTATCACATATTTAACAAGAAACTTAAAAAATTCGGCGACTTGTCGAATCACCGTCGGCCCCCTAGACGACGAGAATTCAAAAAGTGCCTCTGGAAATAGATGGCGCTAGTCGCTAACGGTTAAGAACTAATAGTTACGGCGATCATAATAAAATGTGAGCGGCCCGGTGAGTTTAAGATTAACTAGGTCAAGACAATATTTATTTAATCAAAATAAATATTATCGTGACAAGATATATGCGTTAAAAATACGATAGCAGTCAAGTACAATAAGCGTGTTTATACGTCAAAGCGTGTGTCTCCATAGAAATCGTGCTAACTCTGTTATTCTTTTAGTGACATCCTTAAAACAAAAAGTAAAAGGTCGATATTGGATCAAGCTGTACATCCCTATCAAGTTGTGCATAGAAATACATAACAAGAATATTATGTCATTCGCACAGTCTGACAAATAATTTTACCCGCCAAATTTCCTACGGGCGGCTCGACCGCGCTCGACATTGTTAATTTTTATTAAATTTTTTATGTGAAATGATAAAAAAGTGAGGAGTCAAAAGTATTTATTATACATTTATACAATAGAATAAGTGTTTTTGTTTACATAAACTGTGATTTTAGTACCGTTTTCACATAAAAGCATCACGTGAGTCATTTTTACATTTTTTTAATGTTTGCATTCTAAATTTTAATATTTACAAATGTTAATATTTATTTGTAATATAATAATTCGAAAGCTTATTTTGTAATCTTTCTAAAACAGTTTTTACTATTCGGCTACTTTCAGATATGTTTCATTTATAGAACTTTTATTGTGAAGCGGTAATAACACAAAGTTGTGGTAAAATGTCATTTCGTTTGAGACATTATAAGGGAATATTCGCGAAAATTTGGAGGGGTTAACATCAACTTGGCGAGTTTTGTGGATCTAGTAAAAAACTTATTTCAAAACTATTCCTAAATATATCTGTATTTTTGTAAGCCTATCAAATCGCTATTTTTGTATTTTTATGACTTGTGTGCATTTTTTATCTATTTTAAAATTTTATTATTTCTTTATTTGTTTAAAAATTATCTGTCATGAAAATTGTACTACCAAACATGTAAAAGTCCCCTTGGTTTTAAATAAATAAATAAATTGTCCTGAGGGGTTAACGGATATAGAATTCTGAAATAAATTATAATCCAAGTAATAAAGTTTATCTGTTGTAAGTCTGTTACAATAAAGCGTAGTTTAAGTTATTTTAAGAGAAAAACGCTTCCGGAAATCATGATATCTCGTTAGACTTATCATTAAGAGTTCATCTGCTCTTGATGACGTCATAGCCCCCGGCGATGTGTGACGACATGGCCGCCGGCAATGTGTACGCTGCGCGAAAGGGATTAGTGGAGCGACTTACGGAGGTAATTTAGCGACCAAACCAACAGTCGGTAGGTAACCCGACAGTTGATACCCCGGCAGTTGGCCCCCCGAAATTGTTATTATTATAAAATTACTAGCTGACCCGGCAAAAGTTGTTCTGCCATATAAATATGACGTATTCATACGTAAACCGACGTAGCGTCATCTGTCACTCAACAACATAAATAATTTCATTGTGTATGAAATACGAACTACGATTAAATTTGTTCATACAAAAATACTAAAATCGCGATTAAAAACGGGAGGGTGGGGGTAGGAGAATGAAAATTTGGGGTTAAATGTATTTTTTATGCCAAAATAAATACAAAAAAAAACACAAAAAAAATTGTCAAAAAATAGAAAAAAGTGTCTCGATAGCGACACCCTAAATCACCTAGCGATATGAAATACACTTTACGACCTATTCTCATACCTACCAAATAAACGATACGATTGTACGAGCACTCCTGTCCCGGTGAGACCGGTACAACAGGGGGCACTGATTTGTTAGGACTAGGAACACGTGCTCTGAGGATAGGAAGCAGGTTGGAGTTTAATCGACCGGTATACATGGCAACCTAATAAGCCAATATTGGAATTTAGGAAGGGCAGGAATAAAGGAATGAATTGAGCATTGTGATATATTTTTTTTAATTCTTTCTTTTTGGGTTCTTTCTTCTTGCCTGTTCTCGGCTCTTCTTCAATCTTGTTATCTATTTCTGGCTTTTCTTGGCAGTTCTTGCCTCTTTTTGATGACTACTATTGTCTCTTTTTGTCTCTTCTTGGATCTTCTCGTCTCTTCTAGGTTCTTCTTGGCTTTTCTTGTCTCTGCTCTTCTTGATTCTTCTCGTCTCTTCTGGGATTTTTCTTCTTTTTGCTTCTTCTTGTCTCTTCTATGCTCTACTTGGATCTTCTTGCTAATTCTCGGCTCTTAAAGTCTCTTCTTGGCTCTTCTGCTTCTTCATAGATATTCTCGTCTCTTCGTCTCATCTTGAATTTTCCCGATCTTCTCTACTTTTCTCATCTCTTCTTGTCCCTTCTTGGAACTTTTTATCTCTTCACGGCTATTCTAAGCTATTCGTGGCTTTTCTCGTCTCTTCTTGGCTCTTCTTGCTTCTTCTTGGATCCTCTTGCTTCTTCTTGCATCTTCTCGCCTTTTCTTGCATCTTTTATCTTCTCGCCCCTTCTTGGCTCGTTTTATCTCTTCTTAAGTCTTCCAACTGTTTACCAACCCTTCTTTTTCATTCTTGTCTCTTCGAGTCTCTTCTTGGCTCGTCTCGTTGCGCACTTTCTTATCACTATTCACTTCCCAAATAATCCCACATCATTCGTTTGAATGTATTTGACGACCTCCGTAGTCTAGTGGGTAAGACTCTTGACTCACAATCCGGAGGTCGCGGGTTCGAACCCGGCATGCGCAAATAAATTTTATTTGATTAATTTGTGTTTTTCACAATTAATTCATTTACAATAATATATAGTATATTTACGGCATGTTCCAGAGTGGAAGATACTATCAGTATCGCCCTGGTGTAAGACCACCATTCAGAATTGAAAATGTTGCTTGAAAATGGCTTTAGCCGTGTTTAGTGACCAGATCTGAATAGCCAGGTACTTCCCAACCTTCCTCTTCCCCACCTCCTTCCCCTCCCCACTACCTTCAGCCTCACAACATACCCCAATTGGGGATGCCATAGTCTCACTGGCTCCAGACGGGAGCAGTTCAGATTCCTGTGCGGTATTCACTGTAAAAAAAAAAATACGAAAAGAGAACAAACTAATTTCTGAAATACACTAAAAGTACCGATATTAAACTGTTTTCAAACATTTAGATAAATCAAACGATCCCCTCTCAGACCCCCCCATTGTAGTCATCCGTCAAATACCTAAATAATACCAAAAACCAACCAGGAAATCAACATATCTTATCCCTACATAAAATCCCTGTAAGAACAAAGGACATTCATTTGAAATGCAATTAGTAAAAACCGACTGCAATAAAAACAAAAAACGTAAACAATTCTGTAAGTGGAGTAACTCTCGACTCAATCCATAGATGTTTCTTGGGGTGACCAGACAACTCAGAATGAAACCAACTCAGAAGCACCTCAGAAAGGTCATTAAGAGTGATGATAAAAAAATATAAAAAATTGGTTAAATAGGTTAAGTTAGGTTAGGGTTACCGGCTATTTTAAAATTATTTTTTCGTGGCTTTAAATGACCTTTCTGAGGTGTTTCTGAGTTGGTTTCATTCTGAGTTGCCATGGAACCGTTTCTTGGTACATGTCAACAATTTATGTCCCAAAATTATTATCGGATGCTTAGAATTAGAATCTGAGATGCGCACCTTTCTCGGCAATAAATCGAGAGAACTCAAGTGTACTATAGAGAGGTCATAATATCATCTGTGAAACGAAACAGAATACTTCAAATCTGAAAGCAATAAATATTAATTTTTAATTTTTTAAACTTTATGAGTAAAATCTCAAATTATAATATTTAATTAAATGAACACAATATTAGCGAAACTCAATCGAAATCTAGAGACAGAAAAATCAGAAAAGATATTGGCTCCGCTGGGACTCGAACCCAAGACCTTTTGCTTACATGACAACAGCTCTACCGATTGAGCTACGGAACCCATATTAATTCGGTCACAAATATTATAATTTGAGATTTTACTCATAAAGTTTAAAAAATTAAAAATAAATATTCATCCTAGACTTGCAGAAAAAGTCAATAGATGTCGCGTATTAAAAAATAAAATGGATAGAAATTTATCCAGACACTATCTAGATTGCATTTAGTTCGAGTTGAATCTTGCAATCATATATAAAGATAGCAGCCAATAATATGTGCGTTAAGAAGATGAAGATAATGTTGGTAGTTCTTAGTCGAAGTATGATACAGTTAAAAGTGACCGAATTAATATGGGTTCCGTAGCTCAATCGGTAGAGCTGTTGCCATGTAAGCAAAAGGTCCTGGGTTCGAGTCCCAGCGGAGCCAATATCTTTTCTGATTTTTCTGTCTCCAGATTTCGATTGAGTTTCGCTAATATTGTGTTCATTTAATTAAATAAATATTAATTTGTTAAAGTTGTGTTATTTAAAAATGGAAAAAAAGACTTATCTTCTGCATTGAGAGCCACTCGGGAATCTCGGGATACGCTTTTTGTTTAGCCTGTCACGATATATCAATTCACACTTGAACTACTATGAAGTTTTAAGACACTGTTTAACCTTAACACTAATCCCGAAAAATTACCACTTTAGCTAATGATATTATAATTTTGAATACTTAATTTACCAATTTAAAACCTAAAATTGACCATAAAAATATCTTTAATGATAAGATGGTATGAATTTATTTACAGTGAAGTATTTTTGTACTTATTCGCTGGTATATTCAGTATTTAGACAAGTAGATTTATCCTTGATGCATTTGAATGAAAATATGATTTATACTTTTGTTATTGGGCGGTCCATCCTCTCTGCACATCCCTTCGGGGTCACTTAGTTATATATTGTGCAAGTAGATATACCATATTTCCTCTAAACCGACTGCATATTGCATATAAGTATGCCGGGGGCCAACTGTCATGGAACCGGTACTGTCAGTAAATATATCGCGACTTTGTCGGCAAAACCCACGCGAAGTCTTCGACCTTTGTTCTGTTGTTTTTTTCTTAAATTAGTATGACTTTTGTATTTTAAATAGTATCAAAAAGTATTAATATCCTAGACTGTACGGTTTAAATTTAAAAATAAGGCTAATAATGCAACTCTGACGCCGCGCTTTACGCAAAACCGTTTTCATACGTAGAGATAGTATACAAACCTAATTTTATAATATAACCGAATTAAAGCAATGTTAAAAGTTGGCGCCACTCACGTTAACAGCTAGCGTGAGGAGCATCCCTTGGCAGGCGTTAGTACTACTCGATTTGTTATTTCGTGAATCTCTCCGGATTTGAAGAGATTGAGGATAAAGTGATTATTTTTGTAATTGTGAATAATAATACCACGCGTCTATATATTATATACCCGGCATGCGTTGCTACGCCATTTAATGAAGAAATAAATTCCCTGCGTGTCCTATCCCATTCGTCCTGTTCCCCTTCCTCTCCCGCGTCCCCTTCCACTCTCGCGCTCCCTCTCCGCCTCCTCCACCTTCCCTCTCCCAACTCCACGCCACTCCCCCCCTTCCCCCGTCTCACAAACCCAACTCCCGAGTACCCCTTCCCTCTCCCAGATTCCCCTCCCCCTTTCGGATTCCCCTCCCACCCCCTCCCCCCACCACACTCCTCTTTTCCTAAAATAAAGCAAAAATCTGTATATATATATATATGTAGAACAATTTTCTCGGTTTACCCGCGTAACGTAGTCCTTAAAAGGACTTTTTAACTCCTGACGTTTCGGACAGATCACACTGTCCATCTTCAGAGGCCTTATGTCTTGAGTTTTTGTCTCAAACTGAAAGCTTTCGCAGGTCTGTTCGGTCCAAAAGCTAAAACTTAAGCATATATATATATATATATATATATGCTTAAGTTTGTATGGAGCGTGACATTTTGAAACCCCCCCCCCCCCCCCCTAAACGTGTCACGTAGTATTCTACGTTCCCTAACGGGAAAAAACGTGTTTATAACAATTTTCCGAGCATACTTTGCGATTTTTTTTCGAGGGAATTTCGTATAACTAATAACCATTTCGGCATGGCAAATGTATAGATATTATCTTCAAAAATAACATATATTTTTTCAGAAACTTAAAAACCTTAAAGTTTTACAAGAGAAATATGTTATAAAACGGTAGAAACTCGGAATTCACCTCAAAACGTTGCCCAACCGGATGGCGACATAGTTCCCCTGTTTTTACACTGTACAGACAGGAGCGCTATTGTGAGGTGTTACATAAAAAATAAATATTTGATTAGCCTTCGAAAAATTGATTCAGAAATGTCGGCACGTTCCGCAAAAAAACCGACAGTTTTTTTATGAATGAATATATTTGAACGATTTAAGCGTATTAAGTATACACGTGTTCTAGTTACAGGAGGCTTTAAGGTTCTTATCTAGGGTAGAATAATCAAGGCTTTGAACGAATTCGAAGAATGAAAATTCTTTATAGTAATATTGTAGCCAAGGTCATATCTCCTGATAAGAGAGGTATTGGTGAGGATACTGAGGATGTGTGACGCCAGTCCGAAGATAAGACGATTAGAGAAGTGTGATGGATACGTGATTTATTTATTTATTTATTAACGCCCTTTTTCGGGGCGTTTACATTACATATGAATAATAAGAAACACAAAGCATTGATTGTACTTACATAACTGAACTGTCTCAGTAACAATATTTTATAACAATTATTACAAGCAATAATTGTCAGCCTGAAACACTCATTTACATTGAAAAATCTTCCGAGAAAAGATACTTGCCGCCAACGGGACTTGAACCCGTGTCCTTCCGATTGCCAGTCGAATGCTCTGACCACTGAGCTATGGCGGCTTATCAAATACCCGCCAAATAATTCAATATATACTAGTGTTTCATTCAACAATTACGGAAGGACACGGGTTCAAGTCCCGTTGGCGGCAAGTATCTTTTCTCGGAAGATTTTTCAATGTAAATGAGTGTTTCAGGCTGACAATTATTGCTTGTAATAATTGTTACCCTTTGTGCTATGCATAAAAATCTTGTCTAAACGTTAGTTTATAAATTAAAAAAAATAACAATATTTTATATTTGTTTAAAGATAAATTGAAGATGTCCACTGACTTGGTATAATTGTTTCCCTCCGTAAGTACTCTGGGCAAAGAAGAATACATATGGTAGTTAGTACCAGAATTTCTGCACTGAAATAAATCCTGACTTCTAATATTATGTAGTGGAATCCGGAAGCTTATCAATAAGGAACTCCAGTGAAAAATATTATGGCTTTAAAAAAATATGTTCATATAGACAAAGAAACGCTGATTCTGAATAAATAAGTTTTATTTCATAATATTAAATGCAGAGTTTTTAATAAATTATTAAAAAGTGCATTTTTAAACCTCTTCGGAAAACACAGCGTTAAGTTGGCATTACTGAAATGGTTAACCGTGACGTCACAGTTAACCTGTCACCTGTGTATTGTATTGTATTGACATTTGAAATGACTTGAAGTGCACACGTACCTATGCAATTCAACATTTCGTGTTTTTGGTTTATTTTCATACTGTTTATAGAGATTTAGATAAATAATAGTTATTGTGTTTATTGAAACATAATTTAGGCCCTCAACAATTTACGAAAAGGGCTATATTTGCGGACAATCTGCAATAAATGTTGTCTATTTGAGGTTAAAGTCGTGTCATATTTTGACGTTTGTTTTTATGTATTTTCAAATTGTTTTTAGTATAGGGCTTTTTATACAAGTTGTTACACACTCGTCATGATCAGTGTATTATAAATACCAGTGTTTCTGTATGTATTATACATAAAACAATGTACCTACAAAGTAACACCTGACACAAAACACGATGTCACATGTATTTGCAATGAAAGAGATGATTTATTGTTTTTATATTGCACTTTGATTAAATACAATAACAGTAGCGGTGAAATGTGGACATTTTATCAATGTTTTTCTATATTAAAAGCAGTTAATCTTGAATAAAAAACACACCTCACACCTAAAAGTCATTATCCGCCATGGTTATTCTGGGTTCTTCACAGTGTTGCCAACAGTTAGAAGTGAAATTTCCCTAGAATTTCACATTTACGCAATTACCTACGTAGCCACCTGATTGTGTAACACTAATCCTGTTATATGATAATTAATTGGAAAGATATCGGAACTTGGTAAATATACTAATAATACCGTGATTTTCCAAATAAAACACTTTTTGCTACGTGAAGTAATAATTTAAAAGTACGAATACACTCACCACTGAATTAGAAACTGAATTCCAAATTAAAAAAAAACACTTTGCAAAATAAAAATCATAAGCAACCCGCCGCTCATTTGTACCAAGCGTGGTATTTTGAAGACCCCCCCCCCCCCCGAACGTGTCACGTAGTATGGGTACGTTCCCTAATATCATTTTGAGTTGTCAGTGTTAAAAATAACATGGCATGTAAGTACATGAAAAAAAATTAAGATTCATAGGAATTCCAAAAAATATATATACGTATATATATAAATAATACCAGTAATACTGTCATATGTAATAAAATTTTTGCCAGAGTTCGAAATTTCCCTAGATTTTGTCCTGATTTCCCTTATCCCTAAAAAATATTTTTCTCCCCTAGATCTAGGGAAATTTCCCTCGACATAGCATCACTGATTCAAAATGACAACTTAAAAAGTAAAAAAATTAGACCACCATAGATACGGTGCGTTTCTGGGAGTCTTTAAAAATTAAAACTTTGACAATTATTTTAACTATTAAAACTAACTATAAAAATAAAAATAAAAATGCAGTTATTTAAGTTTGAAGGTCTTTATTCATTAAAAAAAATAAAAAAAATTGGACTGGAGTTCTCTATTCTAGCAATACCGGACTATCAACTAAATCATTTAGAATTTTATATAGAAATACCAAGTCAAAGAAAATTCTTCTGTCGGACAATTTGAGCATATTCAAATCATTTAAAATAGTGTTGTAGTTCAACATAATTGCTGGAATACCCATTTTAAAATTTAGGAAACGTAAGAATTTGTTTTGTATTCTTTCAATAGCTTGAACATGTATACTATAATGTGGATTCCAGCGGGAGAATTGTACTCAAGTTGACTTCTAACATAGGCAAAATATAACAGTTTAATACACTATATATTGTTAAAATTTCTAGTTAGTCGACTTATAAATCCCAACATTTTTAAGCCCTTATTAGAGATTTCTGTTATGTGGTTAACAAATGAAAGATATGATTGAAAAGTGATGCCTAAGTCTTTAATTTGTGTTAATGTCTGAAGGGCATTGTTATCTATGTTGTAATTAAATATCACTGGATTTTTTATTCGAAAAAATCTAACTATTTGACATTTTGAGGTATTTAGGTAAAGTCTATTTTCATTACACGAAATTAATAATTTATTGATATTATCTTGAAGAATGTTGCATTGGTGAATATTTTGAATAATTCTAAAAATTTTGAGGTCATCAGCAAAAAGTAAAATGGTTACATCATAAAATATTTTTGTAAGATCATTTATAAACAAGATAAATAAGATTGGACCAAGGTGTGAACTCTGTGGAACTCCACTTGTTGCATAATTTTTTTCCGACAGGGAGGATTTTATTCTAACATTTTGTTGTCTTCCAGTAAGATAGCTTTCAAACCAGGCTTATATATTACCACGTATACCAAGTTTTTCTAATTTCCAAATGAGAATTTTATGAGAAACTGTATCAATGATGCAGAAGAGTGAATTTGATTAGCTCACTTATGAATTAAAAAACTTTGTAACATGATTTTCACGGGTCTTTTTATTTTTTTACATTACCTCTACACAGGAGGCCCTAATGGCTTGTTCGCATTAAGCAAGTAGTTAGTTGAGTGGCGAGTATACTGACTTACTTGACTGGCTGAAAACCGTTTGCATTACGGCGCATTACAATCAAGTAGTAAGTGAGTACATTTTTTTTTTTTTTCAATTATTTCTGGCTTTCACCCTTCAAGGGTGTTCTAGGCCATCATTTATAATTACAGAGAAAGGAAAGGTGAATTTATATATTAATTTTATTTAAATGTGCAAATTTCAGAATTTTATGGAAGATTGGAGTAGAGTTCAGACTTAGAAGAGATGAGATGTTGAATGGAGGAGAGGCAATTTTTGATAACGCTTGATAGAAGAGAGGATATTTATTTAGAGAGGGACAATCAAAAAATATGTGATCTAAAGTTCCCACATCTAGACCACAGAACGTACAATCTGGGGAGTCAAGCACATGAATTTTATAAAGGTGAGAAGGAACGGAACAATGTCCGATTCTCATACGAATAAGTAAGGAAATTTCTTTTTTGGAAAAATGGGGGAATTTTTGAAACCACGGTTTTGATGGGATAGTCCTTTGTATTGAGGCGTAGCGGGCACCCTTGGATTGACTAGCAATGTTCCAATACTCTGTCCAAACATTGCGGGATCTATCTTTGATGATGGAAAAAATATCAGACAGGGGAATATGGTTTACGAGGGTAACGGTAGGGTTAGACGCTCCTTGTTTTGCCAAGGAATCAGCAATATCATTACCCACTATGCCAACATGTCCAGGAATCCAAATCAGAGTGACAGTTTTTCCAGAGCTTTGAATGGAGGTTATCAATACTCGAATAAGACATACAAAGTGATCATCAGGATGAAGAAGAGGACTTGTTTTAAGTTTTTGGAGGGAACTGAGAGAGTCAGAGAGAACAAGAGAATGTTCAAAATTATTTTTTATTATATATTTGAGAGATTCAATAATCGCAATGCACTCGGCAGAAAATATTGAAAATTGGTTTGAAATTGAATAAAATATTCTTTCATTAGAATTATTGTGGTAAACGTTAATACCAATACCACAGTTAGGAGAGTCCGGAGATTTGGAGCCATCAGTAAATAAAAGAGAAGAGTTGGGCCATTTAGAAGAAATAATGTCATTGAACATATTATTGACAGTACGGGCTGGGAGATTGGAATGACTTTTAAGGATGCCGATCCCCTCTAAAATCGTTGGGGATAGGGTGACGTGACTATATTTTAATTTGTACAAAGGAAGAATATCATTTTTGATCATTTGAAGCTCTGAGAGAGAGCGAAAATTTTTACAAATGGCAGGGAGAGGTTTAGTTCGAGCTCTGATTGTAGATGAATGTGTTGAGTCGTTGAACAACGAGACTCTGGGAATAATCTGATGACTTTTAGAATTTAAACATTTAAGAACAAATTTGTCAGCAAATAATTGACGCCTTAAATAAAGAGGAGGATCAGAACATTCTACTTGAAGGGAATTGATGGGCGACGATTGCATCGCGCCAGTTATTATTCGCAATGACTTAGATTGAATTTTGTCTAATTTACTGAGTGCATTTTTGGATGCAGTACTAAAAAGTGGGCAGGCATAGTCGAGATGACTTCGAATAAGTGCATTGTAGAGCAACTTAATGCAGATAGGATGAGCACCCCACCAAACGCCAGTCAATGATCTGATAATATTTAAATTTTTTTCACATTTAGTAACTATATTATTAATGTGGGAAGACCATTTAAGTTTCCTATCAAATGTTACTCCCAAAAATTTTACTTCGGAAGCATTGGGGATTGGAGAGTTTTTAAATAAAATTTGAACAGGGGGATTATTATGACGATTTGAGAAGGTAACACACTGACTCTTTTGTACTGAAAGTTCAAGACCATTTAAAGTAAGCCATGTGCAAAGGGCATCCATGGCTTCATTAAGATATTTGACGGCGGATGGAATGATTTTGGATGATAAGAAGAAAGCTATGTCATCTGCGAACTCATCGACTTTTACTTGAGGGGGAATGGTGACATGCATATCGTGTGTGTATATATTATACAGTAAGGGGGATAATACATCGCCTTGGGGTAAACCCTTCCAAATTGACCTACTCTGAGGAGTAACATCTGGTAGCTCAATGAAAATTTTCCTATCGAGAAAAAGATTAATAATAGATTGGACAAACATGAGGGGTAAGCCAAGGCCTAAAAGTTTTTTTTTAAGAATTGGGATGGAAACATTGTCAAAGGCGCCTTCTATGTCTATAAAGACTGCAAGACATACTTCTTTGTTAGAAATGGATAAATTAATATCAGTGCTGATGATGGCAAGGTTATCTTGTGTAGATTTCTTTTTCCTAAATCCAAATTGGGATGGAGAGAGAAGATGATTACTCTCGACGAAAAATTCTAACCGGTTTTTAATTAATTTTTCATAAATTTTACTAAGGGTGGATGAAAGAGCAATTGGCCTATAGTTGGATCCAGAATTGGGTGATTTGTTTAATTTTAGAATTGGGATGATTATTTGAGAACTCCAGTCATCAGGTATTATGCCAGTCTGGAAGATTTTATTTAAGATGCTTAAAAAGTGATTTAGAACATTATCATTACTATTTTTGATAATGCTATAAGGTATACCATCTCTGCCTGGAGATGAGTCCTTGACTGTTGATAAACAATTTTTTTAATTCAATTAAAGTGAATGGAGAGTCAAGCCAATGATCAGACATAGGAGTGTTAGGTAGTTAAGTTAGGTACAGAAGGGGGGGCAATTTTGTCCAAGAACTCGTCCATCCATTTAGAATGAGAAGCTCGAGGATATGTTGGACTGAAGGAGGATCGAAATCTTCGAATCATAGACCAAACTTCCGAAATTGGAGTGTTCGGAGATACTGAACTGCAGAAGTTGTACCACCCGGATTTTTTTTTTGACCTCAATACCCTTTTGGCATTCGCTTCGGCATTTTTGTATATGAGATAGTTCTCCATAGTCATATTGTGACGATAGGAAAGAGATTTAGCTTTCCGAATTCTCACTACTTTGGAACATTCCTCATCCCACCAGGGAGTTGGAGGGAGTTTTTTGAGAGATTTGGTTTTAGGGGGAGGATTTGATTTATTGATTGCAGTTACGAGCATTGATTTGAAGTTATCGTAGTCATCTTTGACAGATAATGTATCGGTATAGGATAAATTTTGTATAAACTTATCCATATGTGAGTTAAATTCGTCCCATTTGGTGTGTTTTGTTTTAATCTTTGTCGAAATATGGGACTTGTCTGAATGGAAAGAAGTTTGATAAGTGATGGTGATCGGGAAATGATCACTGGAGCAAGGGTCGGGGGACACCACCCACGAGGAGAGAGGTGCCAGATTAATAGAGCATATGGAGAGATCCACTGCACTGGGGTTTGTGTTGGGGCGAGAGATTCTAGTAAGAGATCCGTCATTCAAAAGAAAAAGGTTGGATTCATCTAGGAAATCCATCACACTTCGACCGTCTCGATCACAGAAAGCAGAACCCCAGACGGGAGAATGGGCATTAAAATCACCCAATAAAAAGAAAGGAGGGCTTAGTTGACGGACAATTTGCAACCACGCTTGTTTATTGAAGTGCGATGTTGGGGGAAGATAGATAGAAACAAAGGAAGTGTCCTTTATTTTAGCTGCAACCATTTGAAAGTCAGCATTGGGGGGTTTGATATTATTTATTGGGAAAAACGGAAGGGATTTTTTAATAAAAAGAGCAGCACCTCCGCCCGTACCTTCCGGGCGATCATCGCGGAGACAGGAGTACCCTCCCACATTAAAGTGGGTGGATGGAGTAAACCATGTCTCCGAGACAGCAGCCACAGAAACAAGGTTTGAATTTAATAGGTTAAGAAGGTTTGATTTGTTAGAAATAGCACTGCGGCTATTCCACTGAAGAATTCTGACATCTTGAAGAGCCATTTTGAATAAATGATTTTAATGTGGAAATAATAGAAGCAGCGTTGGACGGTAGATTAGTTTGAGAAGAAATTAGGTCAATTAGAAGCATAATAAGAGTTTGAATAAATGAAGAACTATCTTGGGAGAGTTGTTCAGAAAGCTTTTGATAGTTTGTTGAGGATGAATTATAATTGTTTGCGCACCCATTTGTGGCGTGTGAAAGAGGAGAACCATTGGGATTTAAGAGAAGTGAGTTGTGTTGTTGCTGATCGTATCCACGAGCCTGTTTAGAGATAGGGTTTTTGTATGTGAATTTTGTTGAACAGGAAGATGTTGAGGAGGAGGCGAGAGGGTTGGATGAAGAGTTACTGGATAAAACCTCGGAAAATGATTTTTTGACAGGCGGGAATAATTTAGAAGCCTGCAGAAAAGACAAGTTCTCAGAGGCCATAGAAATTTTTATATTTTTTTGGCGAGATTGTTCGGGGCAAGAAGAGTTAATGGCGGAATGAGCGCCTAAGCAGTTAAAACATTTAGGTGAAGAGAGAGAAGAACATTGGTCAGCCGAGTGGTTTTCTCCACATTTGAAACATCTGGGAGGGGATCTGCATGCAGCTTTGGTATGACCAAAACGGCAGCAGTTGTAACATTGAGTGGTGGGATAAGTGTACATTTCAACTGGTAAGGAGTTGAAAAATAAATAAATATGGGAGGGAAGAGATTGTCCTTCGAATGTGATGACGACAGATTGGGAGGGCTTCCAGGAAACGATGCCCTCAGAGGTGTCCTTATAATTTAGCCTCCTGGCTTTTATGGGATTGCCGATATGTTGGGGGGTTGAAAGTGAGGACAGGATTTCTGGAATGGTCAGATCGGTCGAGATACCCCTGACCAGGCCCATTCGAGTGACATTGAAAGTTGGGATGTACGCCTTGAATTTAGAATTTGATGAAATAAATATATTTTTGATAAAGTTGTTGGCGGCTGAACCTGACAGGAATTCAACAGAGATTCGGAAGCGACCCTCGGCTTTAACACCTCCAGGTTTAATCGAAAGGTTCTTGTTATTTGAAAGAAATTTACCAAATTCAAGAGGATGGATGGTTTTACCTTGTTCAGTTTTTTGCGCATATACAATGTAGGGGCCACGGGAATGAGTAGAGTAAAAGATTGTTGGAGGAGGTTGAGGAAGAGCTGGAGGGGACTGAGAAGACAAAGGCGAATCATGTTTTTTTGGGGAAAGGGGACTAAATTTTCTTTTTTTAATTGAGGTTAGGATGACAGATTCATTGTCTGAAATGTTTGAATGTTCTGAAAAGTCTATTTTATCTGAAATGTCTCCATCTGGAGGGTCAGGAGGGGGATCTGGGGGCTTTGTAAGGGGTACAGGAGGGAAATCCTCCTCCATTGTTCAAAAAATTACAGCGAATATAAAAAGTGACAGAAGTAAAAAAATTATATAAATATCTGAAAATGAGCAGCAAGAAGTGACTCCTGGAAGATCAGGGGGGAGAAGATTCCAACACACTAAACTTTTTACAGCCAAAACACAATAAAAAGATTGGTTTAAGAATATTTTTTGAAAGAGCAAAACAAAAGAACTGATGACAGCCAAATGTTATTGTTGCGAGTCCAAGTGAGTACATTAGAAGGTGGCGTATTGGAAGATGAAAAGGCTATGTTCATCTTCCAATGTATTAAAGTAAATATGCTTATTAAGTTAATTGAAATGGATATTTTAAAAGAGTTGGAAGAAGAAATTAGTGAGATGAACATAAATAAACTATGGACATGAAAAGAGATTAAATAGCAGCGTAAATAAATAATTTTAGAGTAGCATCTTCGCTCTCACGGCTCGATATATTTGCGAGTCTCGTAATAAAACGACGGGTTCTCGCATGTCAGTGCGCACTAGTGCGCAGGGTCGCGTGGTGGGGGTCTTTATATTTTTAATTCAATACATCGATATTTTCAGCCGATATATTTTGATCCGATATATCGATACAAAATATCCAACATCGAAAATTGTATAAAAAACGATATGTTTGTATTATTTATGTAACTAAAGTCAGTAGAATCCAAAACCGTAGAGGAACGAACGGAAAAAGTAACTATATTGGGTCTTTTTTTTAATAATAATAATTTTTATTTTAGTAATTTGTACATTTAAGTTTACAAATTTCTAATTGATTATAATATTTCATATTCACTATATTTTTTAAAGCTTTATGTAGCTCCTACAATACATCTTGAACTTTCCAATTGGTGTGGACTTTAAAGTTTCTGGTAGTGTGTTATACAACTTCATTCCCTTGTACAGTAGACTGTTCTGCATATTCGCTTTGTCCTTTTTTGTAGCCTAATTTCCTTGCACGTCCTTGTGTTATATCTGTGAATGTCTTTATTGTAAACAATTTAATTTCAGAAGTATTTTGGTATCGTGTTGTTCAATATTTTGTGGATAAATACCACCGTGTTCAAGGACAGCATCTGTTTCACGGTCAACCAATTTAGTTCTTTTAACATTTTAATTATTTTTGAAAATCTGTTTCGTCGAAGAATTATTCTCATTGCCCTGTTTTGGAGAATTTGTAACTTATTTTGTTCTCTTTCGTTACATAGGAAAAGTATAGTTGAGCAGTAATTGATGTGTGGAGCAATAATTGAATTGTATATGGTGATTGCAGTTTTTCTAGAAATTTTTGGCCGAATTTTTCCAAAAAAAGATATCTTTTTGCCAATTTTCTTTTGGGTGTATTGAGCATGTCTATTGAAGTCTTGACATCTGGCGGTTGAAAATTTAACTATTAATAGCTTACAAATCTATTGTCTTTGCATTAGTATTTGTGAACACTAATACCATCTCATCAATCGACCACCACAACACAGGCATGTGCCTAGTATGGTGGTCGAAAAATCCCCAATTCATGTAATGAACAATTCAAAGAATAAAGAAACTTTAAGAAAAAAAAATATATATGTGTAGGTATATAGGGGCAATACGTGTTCCTCTGGACGATTGTTCCTCTGGACAGTAGTGTTATTTCATAAACTATCAATTTTTGTATTATTTAAGTACCGCTAACAAATGCGCATTTTAAAGTTGATAACACTATTTTAATCTCCATTCTCTCCCGCCATAGCTAAAGTGAGAGACGTTGATTATATTTTTTTCGTCGAAAAAGTTTTTTTTTTTTGGTTTTTATTGAGTGACTTTATGTTGTGAAGACTTAAAAGTCTGTATTATTTAAACTCCACTTTGGAATGCCTGTTTTTTCCAAGAAACCGCGAGGGTATTTATTTATCTTTCTAATAACTTAACTTCAAAATGAAAATCTTTTGAAATTGTAAAAAATGACCACTCCGTGTTCCTCTGGACATTTTTTTGCTTGTTCCTATGGACATAGGAACAATCTACAACATTCTTATGTACAGCTTATATATAATATATTAATATTGAGGATTTTTTAATGTTAATTAATATTTTAGTGCCACTCAGTTAATTGGGAAGAACGAGGGAAAACCTCCTTAACCACGATTTGTTGGAAAATGCCGCGTAAATAAATGTATCTTATTTACAATAAAATATTGTTTTGTTATGGTTAGCGGAATTGTGTAGGCAAAAATCAGGAAAAATACTTTGGCACGTGACTAATAAGCCATTCATTTTACCCCAGTAGTCCTTTTTGTGAATATTTTGTCACCTATATAAAAAATACATGACTCTAAAATAGGTTTTACCAACCTAGGATCACAGTATATAATCTAGAAAAAAATATGGCAACAAAAATATTCTAGAATATAGCAACTGTTCTATTATTTAAATAAACTGTGTATTCCTGTTTTTGTTTATTGTGTTTATGAATTAGAAAACATTTATTGTTCACTGTATAGAGGAACAAGTATTGTCCAGAGGAACATTACACAGTGACCAGAGGAACATACAGGGTATTGTTCCTCTGGACAAAAAACAAGTTTTATTTCAATTGCGTTTATTTCGCAATATACAAAAAAAGTAGCAAATAAAAAATCAGATTACAACAGATCATTTATCTGATCTCCAAAATATGTCATTTTATAAAATAAATTGCTAATAGTTTAGAAGAAAAAAAATTAAGTTTAGTAAAAACTGGGGAATTTCCAGAGGAACACGTATTGCCCCTACATAGAAATGTATGCTATTTTTCTAAGCCACTCCTATGTGTTGGTTCCCAATTGTCTATGAAAGTCCTTTTTGACAGATTAATACGTCAATAGAATGTTACTGAGATGCATACAATCTTTGAATGCGTCTCAGTTTACACATATGTAAGTTAGAAGACAGCTTTTTAGTTTTTGATATTTTTGTAATTATTACCTAATAAAAATGAGTACTGATAAAAATACCTTCATTTTTATTGAGATTTTTGTACATTAAAATAATGCACATTGTGTATAAAAATAACTAATGATAATATTGAGCTGAATACACTTTAATATTATTTTAAAAATGCAAAATATTTTGAAAATTTGATAGATGTATCGATATTTTTTCCTCGATATATCGACGTCGATATTGATATTTTAATAAATATCGATATTTTTTTCACTTTCGACATCTCTAGGTCCTTACTCGCCCGAAAAATATAGATCGAAATGTATTGAATCTACTAAAGAGCTGACTAACCCACTCTACTAAAATTGTGGTGTTCGGACGCATTTAGTTACTACTATACTCTCTACTCCACTAAAATACTTGACGTGTGCGAACGGCTCTTATGGGAAAACAAAATCTCAGAATGGCCTATGTCACCTTTGGGTATGCTGTGTGAAGGGTATTTTTAAGGAAAAAGGGTATGAGGGATGTGAATGGGTTCTGGAGGTCAATGACCAGGAGTGATGGACGTATGAATCCATCCCTTCAACTGTGGGGCAAAGCGATGGGTCGAGAGAATCCGGCTGGAGAGGTCTATGTTAGGTCTCCCTATAGCGGCCATTCATTTATTATAAGAAAAAATAAGAATAGGCCCACCCCCTCCCCCCCTTTTTAATATTCATTAAGTAAGAACCTAAAGGCAAAAATGAATACACTTTGGTTTGTTTTAATTTTTATTTTTCAAAGTAACAATTTTTAGAAATGTTTATTTGTACTTACAAAGGTACTAATAATATCAACTTTGCGCATTTTTGTGATCTTACGTAAGAACTATCGAGACTCCCTCCCACCCCCTTGTAAGAAAAAATAAGACATAGTCGACCCCCCTACCCCCTTAAATCGTCTTACGTAATAAATGAATGGCCTCATACCAGTCTCTCTCGATCCGTCCCTCCACACAGTAGGTGTGCAGACGCATTCGCCGCCAAGACTCTAGAGAGAACTATGAACCATAAACTTGCAACCACGAACCCGAGCACCCTTGCTAAGTCACCAAGCGTAGCTAATCACTTGGGGTGAACTATGGCAGGGGTGTTGGTTATCCAATAAATAGTTTCCCAGGCAGCGGTACCCACACCCGTCTCCCAAATTAAGGTCTGTTAATAATTGTCGGTTAAAATTATGGTTTTTTTATATTTAAATTTAATTTAATCAGAATCCAATTTATTAAAAATTCCATTATACATATTTCAGCACGATTTTTTTTAATTATTATTTTCCAATAAGCAATCCAATTATATTTTCATAACAAATGTTGTCGTGGATAAATTAAATATTTTATATTTAATATTCAGTATTTATCATCCCATTGAATTCCTTATTCACAACGCAAAGCAAAACGATATAAAGGCCTTGAAAGCGTTTAAATAAAATAATAAAACTAAAAATAAAACACATCTCTTACATCAAACAAAAACAAAAATAAATAATCCCTTTGTTAAAAATTTAAAATGAAGGCCGAACATAAAATATCTTTCGACGAATTTAATTCTTATGGCAGACAGGAAATAACATAAAATATATTTTTATTTTTAACTTTATCAGTAAAGCCTCAAATTGTAATCATTAATATTATATTATAAAAGAAAGTCCAAAATAACGTGCGGAACGCAAAAACTCATAAAGGAGTGCCGGTACGATGAAGAGAGTTATATGGTATGGTAGATCTCTATCCCCCCTAGGGAATAAGGGTATTCGTTTTAACCTAAAGGGCGTGCTTTTGAAGATATAAGGGCTGAAAATTCTAAGAAGACTGTAGAAATTTCAAGAAGATTCTTAAAATTTCCGGAAACTTCTAGAAGATTCGATAAAACTCTGGAAAGTTCTAGAAATAGAGAAAGTAGAGAAATATGTCAGCGAGTCTAGAAGGTTCCGGAAAGTCCTTTAAGGTTCGACAAAGCTGTACAAAATTCTGAAAAGAGTGGCGGAGTATGCCGGTGAGTCTAGAAGGTTCCCGAAAGTTTCATAAGGTTCGATAAAGCTGCAAAAAGTTCTGGAAGGAGTGGCGGAATATGTCGGTGGGTCTAGAAGGTTCCCAAAAGGTCTAGAAGGTACGATAAAGCTGTAGAAAGTTTTGGTAGGAGTGGCGGAATATTTTGGTAAGTTTAGAAGGTTCCGGAAAGTTCTATAAGGTTCGATAAAGCTACAAAACGTTCTGGAAGGAGTGGCGGAATATGTCGGTGGGTTTAGAAAGTTCCGGAAAGTTGTATTAGGTTTTATAAATCTGTACAAAGTTCTGGAAGGGGTGGCGGTAATTTCGGTGAGTCTAGAAAGTTCCGGAAAGTTTCATAAGGTCCGATAAAGGTGCAAAAAGTTCTGGAAGGAGTGTTGTAATATGTCGGTGGGTCTAGAAGGTTCGCGAAAGGTCAAGAAGGAACGATAAAGCTGTTTAAAGTTTTGGAAGGAGTGGCGGAATATTTTGGTGAGTCTAGAAGGTTCCGGAAAGTTCTATAAGGTTTCTTAAAGCTGTTGAAAGTTGTGGAAAGAGGGATGGAGTTTGTGGTGAGTCTAGAAGGTTCCGAAAAGTTCTAAAAAGTTTGATAAAGCTGTAGAAAATTCTGGATGGAGTGGCGAAATATGTCGGTGGGTCTAAAAGGTTCCGAAAAGTTTCATAAGGTTCATTACTATGTTCTATGTTTCCAATGGTTATCTCCGTCACCGACAGCATAGACTGTTTTATCTCCTGGCTTGCAGAACTAACTTGCCAATGGTCAATGCTAGGCTCAACTTTTGAGAGAAAGAGGATCTGCCTGTAAATTTTTGTGGATACGCGGGCACAACGGAATCCACGGAAATGAAAGAGCAGACGAGCTAGCATAAGACGCTGCATTAAAAACAAAGACACAAAAACTCTATTCGGAATTCCCACTGAGCTTTGCAAAGTTCAAAATAAAGGAGGCAATTCTTGAAGAATGGGACCAAAGGTATAAAAACTCTGACACAGGTAAAGGAACACGGCTATTTTTCAGGAGTATAATAGAAGCCAAAGAGTTTGGAAAAAAGACAACTCCAATTTTGGAACTCACGCAAATCCTTACCGGTCATGGAGCGACCCTATACTACCTTCACAGATTCAAGCTGAAAGATAGTCCGGCTTGCCCTTGTGACAAACTATCGGACCAAACGGTAAAACATCTGTTGTTAGACTGCCCAATGTTCACGATGGAAAGATGGCAAATAACAAGAATATAGAATATAGAATTCCAGAGGTGAGACATAAATTTTACTGACATCTCCAATGTCATACAAATTATACCTCTCCGAAAAATCTTCATTAAGTTCGCAAAAAACATCATAAGTAAAATTAAGGAACAAAATAAATAATTATTAAAAGAAATTAAATTATCTATAAATCATATCATCATCATCATCATCACTATTGGCTCTACAACCCCTGGTGGGTCTTGGCCTCCTCAAGAATCTTCCTCCACTCATCTCGGTTTTGTGCCAGCTCTCTCCAGTTTAGAAGCTCCAAGATAGATATGTCTTTGAGGACGTTGTCGCTCCATCTTAGTCTTGGTCTTCCCAGGCTCCTTCGCCCTATTGGTCTTGAGTTCAGCAGGGACTTTGGTGCTTGATGCTCGGTCATTCTCTCCACATGACCCAGCCACCGAAGTCTTCCCAGTTTTATAAATTTCGCGACGTTTAGCTCCTTATACAAAGTAAAGAGCTCATTGTTATAACGTCTGCGCCAAAATCCAATTTCTAGAACCGGTCCGAAGATGCGTCTCAAAATTTTTCTTTCAAAAACATCCAGTGCTCGCCCATTCTTCTTAGTTAGTAGCAAGTCTCAGCTGCGTACGTAAGTACTGATCTGATAAGTGTTTTGTACACTAATATCTTCGTGTTTCTGGACAGCAGTCTAGACTTTAATTGGTTCTGTAGGCGGAAATAACAGCGATTTGCGTTCACTATGCGCTTCTGGATCTCCTCTGTGGTATTATTGTCGTTTGTTATCAGGGAGCCTAGGTATGTGAATCTTGGTACCATTTCGAAATTTTGGTTTCCACATGAGAGAGTTGGGATTTGTTGGGTGCATCCTAGGGCCATGTATTTGGTCTTTTGCTGGTTTACTACGAGACCCATATTTTTGGCAGAGCATAAAGCATCTGGAGTTATCGCGATTATGTCTATATCATCAGCGTAAGCCAATAGCTGCACAGAGTTCTCAAATATCGTTGCTCTTATCTCGATGCCTGAGTCACGAATAACTTTTTCTAAGGCTATGTTGAATAAGAGGCAGGCCAATCCATCTCCTTGTCTCACCCCATGGAGCGCTTCAAAGGGCTCGGACAGATCACTGCCAACCCTGACTCTACACGTTACTGGGGACATTGTTAACCTTCGGCATGCCAACATGAAAAACAAAACGTTGGGTACCATGAGGGGTGACGCTACAACCCCAGGGATTTTATCATTTCAATGCATTTTTTCCCAGTTATGCATAAGTTTGATGGAAAATTACTCTTATGGCCTACATGTTTAATGTATTTACGTTAAACAAATATCATTATACAGTTAATTTCATAATATAAAACCTATTCAGTTAATTTTATATAAAATCGTTCATCAACAAACGCTCCGGCCATGACGGCTTTGACTAGCTTCCTAGTCGGTACTTTGGTACCTGCCGGCAGGCCAGTGCGACCGGCGGCCGACGGAGCGAATTGTAACCGGGTGGTTCCAAAATAACAAAAATAAAATTAAAAACTAAACATCGATTTTTTTTAAATTTTTATTTGGGGTATGATAATTGATTTACATACATAAGAAAATAAACAGATAAAACATTAAACTTCGCAAGATATACATACAAATTTGTCGGTATCACAACAATTACTTAAAAAACTTAACAATTTAATCATTTATTTAAATTCAGCATACAATAATAAAATATTATATTTATTATTTATTTGAATCATCTTCTAAAACAGATATTTAGCTTATTTATTTATTTTATTTATAAGTAACACACGAAAGATATGCAAAGAATCAAATACTGTTAATTACAATAAACTATACAGTGGTTTAAAAGAAAGAAGTAAAACACTTTAAATAAAAGATCATTTATTATAAGTGAACGTACGCTATATAAAATTATCTACACTAGAAACTAGTTGAAGAACGGTTTTAAACTGTTTTACAAATCAAACGATTGAGCCTGTAAAAATCTAAAAATAATTATTATGAACCCCTTTTTGAGATCAAACAATTTAAATAACCCCCAAAGTGCCGCTTACATGAAACGGGAAAAATGTTAGTTCCATGTTCCGCAAGAATCATTATAAATTTCTGAGAAGGCAGTACCAGAGCAATGATATGCAAATAATGCTCCTAAGAATTCATGAATATCTGGAAAATAATAATACTTGTTATAGGTACAAGAGAATAAACTATTAATGGGTTATTTCCCAAATGTCATTATATTCATGTTATTTGCATTGCCTTGATATTATTTTTGACGGTTCATTTTAAAAATACCCTTCTGCCACTAATTATTATCAATTACTCGGAATACCCTTCGAACTATGGTGGGAAATTCTAATAATAAACATAATAATTGCCTGTCGCTAACCTCTTGCATTTTGTTGATAAATTATATCTTATAAAATTCAAACAAAGTAACCCAACTTTTATTGATTTTTTAAAATGTGAAGGTAAATACATAGATTGTTATATTTTAAATTATTTTTAGTATAAAATTGTTGGAGAGAAATGGATGAAAAAGTGAATAGGTAGTAATAAAAAAGGGAAGAACTGTCAACAATATTTGGATTCACGAAAAAAATTATATTATTGTCGTAGATGACACAACTATTTTATGGAGATACCCGATATTATCTTACATTACAACAAAACAAAGGTAGGAATGGTCACCTTCCGATAGTTGACACCACCGGTGATACAATATCCATGTGTAAGAGCAAACAGGAGATGGCTATTTCGAATATATATGGAGTTAGTTGATATTTCTGTCTTGAATGCCTACATTTTGTGGGTCGAACGTTATCTATAATTCAATGATTCTTCGTCAGTTAGACCCCTTGTCATTATGAACACAGTTATTGAAAGGCAATATCACAAGAATGGAACGATATACCACAAAAACCGCACTTCAAACTTTTCAATAATCAAATTATTTTTTTACCGTCCGCTGTAGTGTTTCGACACTCACTGTAGCTAAACCCCAATAAATACAGCTAGTTGGGTCAGCCAGACCAGCGACGGTTTAGGTAAAGGACACTATGTCGTTACACCCTTATGCAGCTTTCGATGTAGTGCGTGGGAACGAGATGCCGACAGTTGGCGAGGTGCGAGTAGAACAGGGAACCATATCCATAAGCGAACTAATGCGGGAGAGAGATGGAGCATTTCTCATAATTTATTTTGTCGTAGATGTGGTTCCAGCGAGCAAGAAATATCATACAAGGCAAGGAATGATACCTACACAGTAACAAAATATTTTTTTACGCTTTAATCTAGGACAATTTAATATTTTTTTTAATGACCGAATATGTGTTTATCGGTTTTGCAGGAATACAAAAAATATCGAAATCGTAAGGTCTCTATTAAAGATTCTACATGGAGAATAGTAAATTTAGAAATTATGGGAACCCCTGTCAGCAACGGGAGGGTTAATTTCACCAGATTGATCAGCTTACGTGGTATTCCGAACTCACTCTTTGCATTGTACAATGAATTCCTGTTTATGCTATCGTACGCGGCCTTGAAGTCTACATCATTATATAGTATGGAGCATCACTTATTATATCAACCTACTTACAGTTGTCTTGAATAGGCAGAAGTTATAACTCAAGAATTTGGACTTCGTGTGGTTTCCCTACTATTACCAGGAGATCATTCTCATCCATTGCTGAGATCTACTATAATGGTTTCTCTTGGATTGGCTACGTGGTCTTGGCTCTTCGCTCAACATATAAACATCGCTTGGGGTTTCTTTGGCTACTTCTGTCCTTCTCAATCTCGGCTTGCAGCATCATCATCTTTCGTTAAGATGCTTCAAGACGTTCAAACGCCACGTGGCTAATGGAAATTTCCAGAGAAATTTCTTTTTGGCTGAGGGGGTAATGTAGCAGTGACAACGCTATCCGTCACATCACTAGTGTAAGTTGCACGTCACTAGTACGCAACCACGTGTCCTTGTCTGGAGAGCACAATTAACGAAAGAAGATTCAGTTTCTTTCTGGAAGCAAGCAGGTGCGGACTTACCAACACTAGACGGAGCTGCTTTGGGAAGCCGGTCACGGAACTCACACAGGGAACACAATGTACGCACTCCACGATCCTTCGTAATGTAGCACTAATTTTAATTTATTATTACCATGGTTAATCTATCAATTTAGCTATTGTAGTTTTCCTAATTTGTCTATAAAAATAGCATGGTGCCCGTAATAACTTTTAACTGCTTAGATTCATTTTAAGATATAACTTACGTGACATCAACTAACTTACTTTTACAAATACCTTCTCTCTTCGAGGAAAGGCACGACCCTGTAGATTTAACTCTTAATAATTTAACAACATATTACAATATCAAATAATATCTATGATTGTGATTGTAAATAAATAAATCTTGTTTTTCAAGTTGAGAGATTTATTATGTCTCATGCTCTGGATTTTATTACCTTTATTATTTACACATGTAAACTTTTAATCTGAGCATGCTCTTCCGTTTATACACGTCACAAAATGATCCCGCTGTTTGTGCGCTTAGATCTTTTAAACTACGCAACGGATTTTCATGCGGTTTTCGCCAATAGATAGAGTGATTCATGAGGAAGGGTTTTAGGCATATAATTTGTCATGATTTTGTGTAAATTGGTTCAAATATATAAATAAAGGGAGCGGGCTGGCAGCGGGCTGGCATACGGGCTGTGTGGATTTGATTTAACAGATGGGTTGTTATAAAGGTTGGGTAATGGCGTGGCGTTGCGTTTCGTTAGCCACAGCAACATGGGCGTAGGCACGGTAGGGCGTTTGCCCCACTCTGGCTGACCGATGGGATTGTCGACCAAGTCGCGTTTTCAAATTTACAGCACTTCATAGGATGGTTTTTCCTTCTTCCGTTCATATTCTTTGTATTCAAAGTGCCTAAAGCATGTACATGTTGTAGGAACCTACTTTTTTCGGTACCTACTCTAGATTTATAGCTTTTGCCACACCCTAAATTAAAACCTGGCTGCGCCCATGTGGCCGGGTTTGCTAGTTTTTAAATAAATCTATTTGAATTCCACTTTTGTTTTTTTGATTGAATTAAGAATCTTGAATTTTAAAAATATTAATTTCAATTAAATAATAATATTATTAACAAAATTTAGGCATATTAGATTTATCAAAAAATTTATATATAAAAATGCAAAAATCAGTAATTTTAAATACATGTAGGATAACAAAAGATTTTTAATATTTATATTGAGGGATCAGTAAGATTTATATGTCATATTAGGAATTCCACAGCGCCGAACCCTCTGATATGAAAATATCTGGAGTCGGTGAATTATTTTCCCATTTGGTCTCTGGTAGGTTGACATGTTGTTCTTGTATTGTTTTGTATTTATTTATTTATTTTAGAGAAAGTTGACAGCAAATCAGAGATTACAAAATAATTAAATAATAGGATGTTAATTATGCCAATTATGAACTTTCCACTGATGATAGTTATAATAATAAAGTGTGATATGTAAGTTTTATTTTTTAGTTACAAAATATAAAAAGGGGGTGGAGGAACATAGGAATAGGATTAAGAGGCAAAGGACGGGAATATATACAGGGATTGAACTTTCTAGTTTGAGTCATGGTGCTTGGTGAGTTTTCGTTTTATGTCACGTAAAGTTGAGTTGAAAATGTCAATGTGGTAATAATTTAAGTTAAATGAGTGTGTGGATCTGTAGATAAATGAGTTCTGTTTGGAGTTGGTCTTGCAAAGAGGGAGATTAAAGGTAAGCGACTGCCTGCTGTTGCGATTTGGAACATGGAATGATAGGCGATCGATTAAGTTATGTGTAATTTTAAATAACATTACCGAATCTGCTATGTTTCTTCGACAAGTTAACGTTTGTATTTTGAAGAACTTTGCAGAGTCTTCATTACTATAATAATATTTATAATACTTATATAGTGCAATTGCATAGCATGGATTGACTAGATGATCATTTGGGGAAGTGTGTGAAAGGGTTTAGTTTTTCCTGTGGGGAAAATTTAACCCGGATAATTTAATTTTAATTTTTATCAAGTTCTGCAAGTATTTTAGTATTTATTTTTGTTATAGCTGCTTCGGTTTACAAGGCCTATAAGCCGAAGCAGCTAACAAAAATAAATACTAAAATACTTGCAGAACTTGATAGTAACATCATTATTATTTTATTAAAATACAGCTGGTTCCGGCATGCGTTGCTATGCCATTTAATAAAGAAATTGTTTCTCCCTGAGTGTCCTTTCCCGTTCTTCCCATTCCCCTTCCGCCTCACATTCTTCTCCTGCGTCCTCTTACCCTCTCACGTTCCCACTCCGTCACCTCCACCTTCCCTCTCCCCACTCCACTCCCCCCCTTCCCCTGTCCCACGAACCCCCCTCCCCCCTCACACGTCCCCTTCCCCTTCCACCTTCCCCGCCTTCCCTCTTCCCTTTCCCGCTCCCTCGTCCCGTCAACCCTCCTCCCGCGTTCCATATATTCAATCCCAGTACATTCAGTTATTAAACAGCCCGTGTGCCACCTTTTACAATGTTTATTCAAATTTACATTTTTCATGTATATTAAATTTGGTACCTATTTAAAATATCTAAAATTCTTGATTCGATTCAAGCTATTAGGGGAGTACCTACTTTAAATAAATTTATTAAAGATTTTCAAAAATAGAATCCTGATTGAACAATCAATGTTTTGCAAAATGTCATTCTCAAATACGCGAACTGTCAAACATGCTCATGTTTTCTGAAATTATCCAATTTTCTTATTTTTTCTCTCCGTAAGAACCATCCTCGTACTTCAAGGAATATTCTAAAAAAAGAATTAGCGAAATCGGTTCAGCTGATCTCGAGATTTGCGCTTACCAACACATTTAGCGATTCATTTTTATATTATAGATATATTTTTTAAACTAAATGAAGTTCCACGAATTAAACAGAAAAACGATGAATAATAGAATCTTAGAAGTAGAAATAAAGAGAAAACACAGTCGCCGAGAAATTTAAACAATACCTAGGTTAAACACTAACAGTGTCTCTCTCGCAAAAATAAAGTTGGTTGTTTTCAGGTGGAAAAAATATAATAAGCAGTAATTGTTGAATGAAACACTAGTATATATTGAATCATTTGGCGGGTATAAGATAAGCCGCCATAGCGCAATTGGGAGAACAGCTGACCGGCAATCAGAAGGGCACGGGTTCAAGTCCCGTTGGCGTCATGTAGATTTTTCAATGTGGATGAGTGTTTCAGGCTGATAATTATTGCTTATAATAATTAATACCTAGGTGTTTTTCCAAACTATTGCTATCACTGTCGCTCTTACTCCTGCAAATACTGAAAGAATGTGACAACTGCACCTCATTCTGATAAGACCATCAAAATGGAGATAAAGTATTCCTCGGTGGCAATATATACGCATTTTTCTGAAATTCGAAGATATTAAAAAGCGAAGATTGATGCTGAATCACGACTTTAGATTAATATTTATTACGAATCGGTTAATATTATAAATACCAAGCTTTTTTGTCGTTTTCATTGAAGAGAATTAAAATACTGTAAATTAATAATTTTTCGTGTTAAATAATTCGTCGGTCTTGCTGTATCGATGTGAAACATGGACCTTGAAAGTAAATACCATGAACAGGTTAGAGGCTTTTGAAATGTGGCTTCGCCGGAGAATGCTCAAGGTCCTATGGACCGACATGATCACCAACACAGAAATTCTCAGGCGGGCTAGAGCAGACAGAGAACTGCTTACATTAATAAAAATCGGGAAAATTGCATACGTGGGTCATATACTTCGAGGGGAGAAGTATCACTTGCTCCATTTAATTTTGAAAGGCAAGATAGAGGGTCGCCGAGGGTCTGTTACGAGACAAATGTCTTGGCTGCGAAATATACGAGAATGGACCGGCATTAGAAGTGCGGAGGAGCTATTCCGGGCAGCGCAAGACAGAAGGACATTTTCAGGAGTGATCGCCAACGTCGGGGGGACCTGATAGGGCACACAAATAAGAAGAAGCATAAACTACCAAAAAATGTATTTTTTCATTAGAAATGTATGAACGCATATGAGAAACAACATTTTAAGGAGAAGCAAAGAAAGGAGTGTAAGCAAAATATATAAAACAAAACTTACTTCATGACATTTACACTATCAGACAAATTCCTTCCAATTATAAATTCCAATATAACTATTTATTTTGGTTTTTTTAAATAAATATTTAAATATTTTAATTTTATTTAAATATTCCAATATAACTATTCATAGCTCTTGTAAAAATTATACTGACAACTGCAACTCATCTAAATGCACAAAAATTTCAAAAAAGAACAACATTAAATATTTAGGCATAATAATAGATCAACATATTAAATGGACAGAACATATTGCACAAACTATAAACAGAATACGTAAACTTTTTTACGTATTCCTCAAACTAAGAAATATACTTCATAAATCTATACTACTGAAGGTTTACTATGCATTAGCCCAATCAGTTCTGCAATACGGAATAATAGGTTGGGGAGGAGCGTACAAAACCAACTTAGCCCAACTTGAAATAGTACATAGAAGACTCATCAAAATTATTCTAAAAAAACCTTTAGACAAGAAATATTCGATGAATTCAAAGTTTTACAAATAAACAGAATCTATCAAAAAAATGCATTACTTCAAATCCATAAAGACAAACTAACAATAAATTCATTTAACACCAGGCCGAGAACAACAGGACAAATAATAATCCCTAAACTTAATACTACAACGGCCCAACACCATTACACATACTCAGCCTTAAAATGCTTTAACGAACTCCCTAAAGACATTCAATCCGAAAAAAATTATAAAATTTTTAAGAAAAAAATTAAAATACATTTCACCACTAAGTAATTTCATGTTTGTGTTATATTACGCCCACTTATATTTTCAATGTGTACACAGGTTTTATATTTTATAATTTAAAAAAAACTTTCTTCCTAAAATAGTGCACAGGTTTTACATACATGTTGTTTTTTATTTTATTTTTTCATAAATACGCTCATGGTAGCATCAATTAAACATATATCAAAATATCAATTGTGTTAGTACTCCCTCCCTAAACACGAGAAATTCTCAATTAGAGAGGTATTATTACCACCATTAAAAAATATTTGCATTACGTGTACATAATTAAAAAAATAATTGTACTTATACCTAACTTTGTAAAATTGTAAAAATGGAATAAATAAATAAATAAATAAAAATAAAAAATAAAAAAATATAACGCGAATGTGAATGCTAAAAGAAGTCGGGGACGTCCAAGAGAAACAAGATACGATCAAGTGAACCAAATACTTGAGTCATGTCATGTCAAGAGTCAGAATATTACAAGAGCGTAACATGTATGAGACGATGTATGAATGTGATTGAAGCAAGGAGCGTGTACCAAGTCCGAATTGTTTTGTGGTCTCTGCTGCGGAGAAACGGCGTGGTAATCGAGATTTCAACTACAATAAATAAAACTATGGTGGAAAAACGCAAGCAAAACCATATTGTGTATTGCAATTAATAATAAAAAAACAGAATTGGGTAATTTGTACGGCGCTGTTTTGTGAAAAATCACCTCAAGTGCGCTAGCACTTGAGAAAGAAAGTAAGACAATAAAAAATATTAATTTCTACGTCATTGTGAAAGCATTTAACAGAGTTCCTATTAAAGAAACAAAATGCTTTAAAAGAAATGTCATAATTTTCCCTTGAACAGAAGTTAGGCGGTCGACCCTAAAACACCTTTAACCCTCGTTGCGTATTGTATTGTGAAAAGTTTTTTTTGTTGTCCAAGGAAGGATGATGCAATTTTTTAAAGCCTGATTAAAAAAATCATACTAGAATTGCCTTCCATTTAGATTTGAATGGAAATCAAGAGGAGGGTCTTACCACTTTTTAGCAGTTTGTCTAACGCGTTCTTTACATTAAATATCTTTTTATAGTAAGTTAATAGTTACATTTTTACAATTATCTCTACATCTCTATCTCTATCTTCTCTATCTCTATCTCTACATCTCTTCTCTACATATTATAAATTAAAGTCCTCCGCGTCGTCTGTCTGTCTGTCTGTTCGCGATAAACTCGAAAACTACTGAACGGATTTTCATGCGGTTTTCACCAATAGAGTGTTTCGTGAGGAAGGTTTAGGTTAGAGAATGCAATTTCGATCTAGCGAGATCTCGGCCTTTTTTAGCGAGATTGATATCGGACGAAAATAGGGCGTGATCAAGCGAGTTTAACGAGATTACACTCGAGCATAAAAACGTCTTATTCGAAGTGCGGACTGACACGGACGGAGTTGCGATCTGTCGGTTTCGTTCGATGCGCGTGAGGCGGCGGCCTGAGGTAGCCTGAGATCTGTGGTTCCAACTTGCGTTGAATCCGAAAGGGCTGGTTATCTGGCCAACAAAATAAGAAGCCGTTTAGCAGTCGATTCTTTGGACATTTTGTGCTTCTTAAGGAGCTATTTAAAAATAATTCGTAATAATGGCTTGTGATTTGAACTGAACAAATCTTACTTTAAAAAAAAATTTTTTTTTATTGTATGAGTTACATTATATACACGTATATTTTACAAAATATTAAATTAAAGGTCGATTTTGATTGGTACATTTTGTTAATTATTCTGTAATTTCTAATGGATCTACTGAGTAGATATAATTTTATTAGTCAACTCAACTTAGATAATAAGTTTCATTTTTTTGACTTCTCGTTGTTTGTTTGTTATAAAAGAACTGTTTTATTACTAAAAGATTTTTGTTTCATATTAGAAGAGGAGACTGGTTGTTTCTTTCATTAGTTATTTAAAAGATACATACGTCAAAGTTTACTACTTAGAAGTTTATTAAAAAATTATAGACAAATACGTCAAACAAGGTTTGATGCATAAAAGTTGTAAGCACACCTCGCTGGAAGTGTCTACTTTCTGCCACAGAACTAGCTCAGGTTATTCGTCCGGCAGAGCAGGTAGAGTCTCCCAACACCAGGGTGGTAGGTTTCCTAAGGAGCAAGTGTGGAATACCTAAAATAAAGCCATCCTAAATGTACCTTGTCAGGGCAATAAAACACCAGCTGCGGTAAACATGGTTTGTATTTATTTATTTTATTTATTTATTTATTTAAACGCCCATAGGGCTTTTACATAGAATGCAGTACATTTTTTTAATTACAGTGAAAAGAATGGGTTTACAAAATACAATACACAATACAAGTAACATAATATTTGTTAAAAACAAAATATAGGTTACATAAAATATAAGCGTTAACAAAATACAGGTAACATAAAATATAAGAAACAAAATATAGTCCATAAAATATAGTAGTTGACATAAAGTAGGTAATTTTTAAAATTGTTGTTCTCATTAGTTTACGGGATAGGTAGAAATAAATAGTTGGCACATATGGCGTTTGAAGTTTGCTAAGTTCAAATTATTGTCAAATACATCCAGATTGTTTAAGTATTTGTTACCAAGACTATGCAAACGTTGTATTGGAGAATGTAAATCATAGTTCGAATGAGATGTACGTATATAAAATGTCAATGTTTGTCTAGTTGTTCGTGTAGGTACATGTAGATTTATTAATTGCAGGAGTTCACAACTGTCGAATTTAGAGTTTAATAATTTTAATAAAAAAGTTAGGTCGTTTATTTTTCGTCGGTTTTCTAATGTTGGAATATTTAAAGTATTCATTAACGACGGATAATTTATGTGCTCTAAAGGGATGTTAAGTTTAAAATTTACAAAACGTAGAAATTTTCTTTGAATTCTTTCAATAGTATGAATATGAATTTTATAGAAGGGCGACCAGACTATGGAGTTATATTCTATTAGGCTTCTAACAAGGGATGTATACATTAGTTTAATGATTTGTAACGATTCAAAGTTTTTAATTGTTCTTAACACAAATCCTAAAGTTTTCATACCCTTATTTGCAGTTTGTTGAATGTGAACCGTGAAGTCTAGTTTCTCATCCATTATTATGCCAAGATCCCGCATTTCCGATACTCTTTCTAAATTTATTTTATTTATTGAATAGTCGAAAAACAGTGGTGTTTTTTTTCTGGAAAAGGTCAAAGTTTTGCATTTTTCTACATTTAAATATAGATTGTTTTGTGAGCACCAAATTTTTAGCATGTCTATATTTGATTGAAGAATTTCACAGTGATTAAGGATAGTTATCTCTTTATATAATTTAATGTCATCAGCGAAAAGCAACACTTTGACGTCTTTAAAGCAGTTGACTATGTCGTTTATAAAAATAAGAAATAAAATTGGGCCAAGATGACTACCTTGCGGTACTCCACTAGTGGCAGAAAATGGTTTGGATATAAAAGATTTTATTTTTACAAATAAAGTTCTACCTGATAAGTAACTACTTAGCCAGTTCAACATATTTGCTCTGATTCCCAGAGCATGAAGTTTTCGGATCAGTATTTTGTGGGACACTTTATCAAAAGCCTTCGAGAAATCAGTATATATACAGTCAACTTGTTTGTTTTTAGAAAATGACTCCAATATATAGTTTTGAAAGAGTAATAAGTTTGTTGAAGTTGATCTACCTCTAATGAAGCCATGTTGTTTGTCATTTATTATCTCTGTTAACGTGGGATATATTTCATCAAGAACTAGAGATTCAAAGATTTTGGGTAATACAGATTGTATGCATATAGGTCGATAGTTTGAAATGTCAGTCTCATCGCCTTTTTTAAGTATTGGGATAATATAGCTGGATTTCCAGTAGACAGGAAAACGTCCAGAAGATAGTAGCTGGTTAAAGAGAATGGTTAGTGGTTTAGACAATACAGAGGAGCAATGTTTTAGGAAAATTGGCGGGATGGAGTCTGGGCCTGCAGATTTGTTAATGTCTAAGGAACATAGTTTCTTTTTGCAAGATTCTTCTGTTATGTAGCAGTCTGTTAAATGTATGGTTTTTTTAAATGAGTATGAAGGAATTTTTTCTTCTGGTGTTTCCTCATCGTAGGGGATTGTTTAAATACAACATGGAATCATTCACAGTAAATAATCGAGCACAGGTAAGTTAATTGCCTAACCATTCTAGGGGAAAATCTAATAAAATCTCTCTCAATCGTGCTGACTCTAGGATCGATCACAGGTACACGTATTTATAGGGACACACGGCAAAAGAGGAATTACTTGGTCAGTACTCACAGGAGCCGGGCCCGTCGTGGAGAGGTCCCAGGAAGGTGCTAGCCAGGCTGCAGGGCGGGCTATGCTTAGCAGGTAAGCCATGATGGGCTTGGGGGAGCACACGGTGTGCCCTCCTAGGCGGGAGTCTCGTGCATCCTTCTCGGATCACCGCGAAAATCCGCCAGTTTTGTATCGAGTCCGAACGGAATATTCTAGAATGGCGCGTATGCACGCGTTTGAGTGACGCGGAATTCACCTAGGGAGGTGGGGGTTTGACTGCCGAAGCGAATGCAGGCGGCCGCCCGGCGTTGGGGAAAGGAGGTGGGGGTGGAGCTGCGCGGGAGGTGAGGGAAGCCGTTAGCGTCCGCCAGTGGTGTAGTGTGGTGGTTCGTAGGGCTGGGGATTCGCAGAGCTGAGTTCTAACCTAACCTAACAAAGTCTTTTGAAAAATTCGTGAAAATAAATGTTTATTTTATAATACTTAAAATGTTTATTATTATTTTCCTAATTTTTTCAAATATTGTGATTATTTGCAAAAAAAACACACAAAACTGCCAATCTCGCGAGATCTCGAAATTGGTGAGATCTCGCAGTATTGTTATTCATAATCTCGCGGGATCTCGCTTGAGCCCAATTTTGCGAGATTTGCATTCCCTAGTTTAGGTATGTAATTTGTCAAGTTTTTAATTTCAGCAGGAAACATATTTAAACAACTGGGAATTACGTAATTTAACGTTCTTTGTCCGTATTTATGTGTATCCTAAGATACAATTTAGTCCTTCATTAAAGTTAAAATGAGTATCATGGTTGTGTTCCAGCCTGATTATATAAAAAGGGTTATTTATGTGCTGAAATATAATTTTGTACCACAGAATTGCTCTCACTGAAATAATTTTGAGACTCTGATAAAAGTATGGAATATTATGCCTTTCTTTGTATACTTTTTTTCAGCTAATAATTTAACCAACGTATCAGGGGTAGGTAGGAATCTGGAGGTTAGTGTGTCCAGGTGTGATGGACGAATGAATCCATCCCTCCCACTGCGGTGAAAGGCGATGTTCCGAGAGAGTACGGATAGAGAAGTCAAAGGGACTCCCTCAATCATTCTTTCCCGATCCGGCCTGCCATGCAGCTGGTGGGCACACGCATCCGCCACCAAGGCCCCGACAAACCTCACCCCATGAATCCGGGCACCCCTGATAAGTCATAAATATTACCATCCTAAAAATTATAATTATTACAAGCGTGAGATTTCACTACTGTGAAAACATCGAACAGTATTAATACCGTAACGTCAGCGTGGTTGAATTTCAGAACGAGTGCGTCGGACGCCTCGCCTTAAGCGCCGCGCTATAAATAACATCTGCGTACGTGGAATGTCACACAAAGCTACTGCTATAATTTGGTTTCGAATTCAAGAATTCGACACAAGATGTCGCTACTTGCGTCAGCAAGTTGGACGGGGATGTCTCCCCCCTAGGTATAACCTAGGTATAATTTTGACGAAGCTTTTTAAACTGTCCCTGAAGACTGGCTCTGTGCCCTCTGGTTGGAAAAAAGCGGTTATCCATCCTATTCCAAAGAAGGGTGACCGCTCCAACCCAGCCAACTACCGCCCCATAGCGATCACATCAGTTCTGTCTAAGGTGATGGAACGTGTGATCAACGACAAACTGCTCACATACCTCGAGAAGAACAAAATTATTAACGACCGTCAATACGGATTCCGGCGGAACCGCTCGTGCGGTGATCTTCTCGCGTATGTGACGCATGTTTGGGGGCGATGCCTGGAACGTTTCGGTGAGACCCAAACGGTTGCACTGAACATATCCAAGGCCTTTGACCGGGTTTGGCACCGAGGACACCTCGGGTCTGGAGCTCCAAAATACCTGAAAAATACCCTCGACTCTGTGCAGAAACGGGCGGTCCGTTTGATAGATTCTCCCATCTTAACAGACGGATTGCAATCTTTAGAGCACAGGCGTCGGGTGGGAATGCTATCCTTGTTCTACCGGTATTACAATGGAAGATGCTCCGAGGAACTAGCATCATTGATCCCTTCGGCACCGGTGCATAGTCGGGAAACACGCCAAACGCGTGCCCAACATTTGTACACAGTTAAAATTTGTCACATGAGAACGGGTCGTTTCTTCGACTCGTTCTTGTGTTCAACAGCTCGGCCGTGGAATGATTTGCCGGCCTCTGTGTTTCCTCCTTCCTACAACATGGGTCTCTTCAAGACCAATGTTCATTCCTTCCTCTCCTCAAAAAGACCCTCCACACAGCATCCCAGATGACATAGGCCCTGAGGGAAATTATTTTCCTCAGGGCCTCCTGTGTGGAGTTAATGTAAAAAAAAAAAAAAAAAAAACTGCTACAAATTTGTAAACACGTGGTATCTCTCCGGATGTGAAAAGATTGACGGTAATACATGTTGTACAAGTGGCTATATATTATATATGACGTCATTGCTATGTCTCGGTTACTTTGTCTCGGTGACTAGCTAAAAAAAAAACCAACTTTTGTGACAATTATTGTCCACAAAACGTCAAGAAAAAGTACATTTTTGTAAATTTGAAGTGGTTTTAATTTTTTTAAAGCGCTCCATGTTTGATATTTCACCAAAATTGCGATAAAAAATACTATTTCACCACAAAAATAAAATAAAAAATGATAATCAATTGATAAAAAATTAATAATATATAAAATGACAGATAATTTATAAAACCTTCTGAGCGAAAAATCCCACGTTAAAACAATCTCTCCGCCGAATATTTTACTTCTCGTCTGAATAAAGCTTTAGTGATGTTTTTTTGATTCTACCCACAAACCGAACCCAAATAAAAACGTCAAATCACTTTTCTGAGAATATCGGAAACTAGGGGAAGGGAAATTTAAACGATGAATTGAATTTCTAAGAAGTCTTCCTTCTATGGGGGGAATGACCTGGATTTTATCTATAGATAAAATTCCCAGTACACCGAAACTAATTGGGACCTTTGCGAAATAATTTTTGAGGACTGAATGCCATTGGCGCTAATTTATTTATTATGAATTAACCCTCGCGTCGCGTGGGGTCTTTAAAAGCCCGGGTTTTACAGAAATTTATTTATTTATTACATAAGATTCTGTTAGCGCCTAGTATATTGGCTGCGCTCGGCGGATTGCTTTTGTGTTTACTTTGGACTTAAGTATTATTTATTTCCTATGGCAATAAATATCTCCCTTTCCCCGCTCCCCTTGTGATTCCCTGCTGTCACGATTCCGTTCATATCGCAAGTATTTTCGGTGCTCAAAGTTTGTGTGTTAATAATCATCGCAGCGGGACGCAGTCCTATTTATATAATTCGCATTAAGAATAATTCATTTTTAAAAAGTGAACTGCAACTAAATGGTGATCTCATCAAGTAAACAATTATTATTATTATCATAACTTATCTATAAACAATTATTAAACAATTATTAAACAATTATTATACAATTATTTCTGTAAACAATTATTATTATTATCTAACTTATTATCATACTTATTATCATTATTATTATTATCATAACTTTCGTACAGTGACACAGAGAGCACATTCAATTTTGCGCTCAATACTAATTAACAGTCTACAGTTGTTTTAAACAGTGAAACAGATAATATAACGAGCCAGTGACTTATTGCAAGTTTAAATAAGTTGTAGTGCAAACCTGCTGGATTCTAAAATCATAACTGAGTGAGCATTTCAATATTAATAAAAGTCAAAACAATAAGTATTATTGTCACCCAAGCTACTACCGCCCGACCCGGCCCATACTTTCAAGTAGTTCAAGTAACTCCACCTTAAATCCAGGCTTAACCATCGTCCATTTAAAAAAAAAAAAAAAATAATTTTAACAAAATGGACTCCCAGGAATTTATCAGTCAGGCGAGAAACGCGGTTGAGGCTCTAACCGATCTAATAATAGACCCCAGTAGCAAACTGAACAAAGATCAAATTGCGAAAATGATTCCAAAAACTAATGCTATTCTTGGAACCATAGCGCAAATGGCTACAAAAATGGCAGCACTCGAGGGCGAGCTAATAGCTTTCAAAGCATTAACCAACAAACCTAACCCATTAGAATCTACATGTGAAGCGGCCGATGAGCTTGAAGAGAGGAAAAACAGAGCAAATAATCTCATAATTATAAACGTTCCCGAAAGCACACAACTGAACCAAATTGAAAAAATCAAGGATGATAATTTACAAATTACAACCATTCTGAAGAAAATAGACAACAATATAGAACCAAATTCCATCAACACATTCCGTCTTGGAGCAGTGAGGCCTGATAAATCGAGGCCCATTAAAGTGATCTTAAGAAACTCAACTGAAGTAATGAATATTATCAGAAAAAAAAACTTTTATCTTAACAACTCCCCTGTCAAAATTTTTTCCGACCAAACTCCGAACCAAAGAAAATATTTATCAGACCTACGTCAATCAATGGAAAGTAGGATACAGGGAGGTGAAGTTGGACTAACAATCAAATATATCAACAGCAAGCCGACAATAGTTAAGAAAAATCCAAAAAACTCAAACACATCAATGGATACGGCCAAAACATCCGCGGCTGCCGAACCAAACTCTTAGAGTTGCAAACTTCTATTCCTTTACTTCAAAACGTCGATGTATTTCTTCTTACTGAAACCTGGCTTGATCCTGATATTCACACCGAGGAACTTGGATTCTCATCTTATAACACCTACCGCCTTGACAGGAATCCAGCCACCAGCAATAAAACCAGAGGAGGAGGAGTTCTCATATCCGTCAAAAAATCACTGCCATCCACTCGATTAATTTGCAAACATCTAGACGTAGAACAGGTATTTGTATTACTAAAAACTAAATCAAGTAAAATTTTACTGGGATGTGTCTACATTCCTCCTGGATCCAACATCACAGTCTACCGAAACCACATTGATGACCTCGAAACCTTTAAAAATAAATACCCTGATGCCAGAACAATTTTATTTGGTGACTATAATACCCCTAGCATTGATTGGATGAATAAAACCTCTTATAACAACTTAAGCCTACCAGAAAATGCTCGTGAAATAATAGATATGACGAACTTACTCGCTCTACATCAAGTAAATCAAGTCTACAATACCAATAACCGGCTGCTGGATTTAGTGTTCTGTAGTGATCTCTCAATTCACATTGTTAAATCAGTTGACGAGCTCCTCCCCCTAGACTGCCACCACCCCGCTTTAAGCATAACTATCTTGTTGAATAACTCACCAGACGACACAACTATTCTTCCTAACTTTACTTATAATTTTTCCAAAGCTCACTATCCTAATATGAACCAATATCTTAAAAATGAAGACTGGTCATTTCTTCACCCCAACAATAATATTAACTACAATCTTGAAATTTTTTACACAATTATCAACAGGGCCATTGAAAACTATGTACCACTTTCACATTTCAAAGAAGCGAAGTTCCCGAAATGGTTCAACAGCGAGTTAATCAACCTAATTATTTGCAAAAAAACTGCACACAAAAACTTTAAAGAATCTAAATCCCTTAACGACTATAAGTTATTTCACAATTACAGAACTCAATGTAAAAAACTGTCAAAAAAATCATATTATAATTATATAAATGGAATCGAAAAATCTATACCCTCTAATATACAAAACTTTTTCACACATGTAAACTCTCTTAGAAAAAACAAACAAGGTTTACCCATTTCAATGCACTTCAAAGATAAGAGTAGCACTGATATGAAAGTTAAGGTTAACTATTTTGCTGATTACTTCAAAAGTGTATATGACGATGATATCCCAGAAAATTACATACCACCACCTTCCCTTATTGAGAGCATGCATATTCCTGCTGTACACATCAATATAAACGACGTTAAATCTAAAATTAAATCTCTAGACAAAAACAAAAAGGCCGGACCTGATAACGTGCACCCCAATATTCTCATAAATTGCATTGCTTCACTGGCTGAGCCGATTTGTCTATTGTTTAATCAATCGCTTGATACAGGTTGCTTCCTGGACATTTGGAAACGTTGTTATCTAACACCTATACTAAAAAAGGGTAATAAAAGTGATGTCACTAACTATAGACCTATATGTAAGCTATCTATAATTCCGAAACTTTTTGAAAAATTACTTCTTGATAAAATTTCCCCATATATTAACCATCTCATTGTTCCAAATCAACATGGATTTTTGTCTGGCAGGTCAACTCTGACAAATCTCTCATTATATGAAAACTTTATATCAAATGCATTAGCTAACAAAACTCAAGTCGATTCCATATACACAGATTTTATCAAGGCCTTTGACAAAGTGTGCCATAAAATTCTACTGGTTAAACTACGTAAGCTCGGTATTGACGGAAAACTTTTAGACTGGTTTGCAAGCTATCTATCTGATAGAGTTCTACTTGTAAAAATTAATTTGTTCTATTCCAATCAATTTATAGCTACCAGTGGTGTACCTCAAGGGTCCCATTTAGGCCCAATTTTGTTTTTATTGTTCATAAATGATATTGTTGACATATTTGATAAAGATGTAGATGTATTGCTTTTTGCAGACGATTTAAAAATATTTAAAATCATCAAAACCGCTGAAGATTGTGCCTGTCTACAAAATAATTTAAACAAATTAATTAGTTGGTGCTCTATTAACAAACTTTATCTGAACATAAATAAGTGTTATTCAATAAGTTTTTACAGAATAAGTCAACCAATTATTCATCCTTATGAACTTAACAACTCTACCCTTACCTCTGTCGAAGAAATTAGTGACTTGGGCATAACTTTCGACTCTAAATTAAACTTCATATCCCATATAAACTCAATCTATAATAAAGGTATCAAAATGCTTGGCTTCGTTCTTAGAAATTCCAGAGGTTTCAAGAATATTTCAACTTTAAAAATTTTGTATACATCCTTAGTACGTAGTCAAGTCGAATATAACTCCTCGATCTGGTCCCCCCATTTTAAAATACATTCAGATTCAATCGAAAAAATTCAACACAAATTCTTAAGATATATTAATTTTAACCTCGGTATTCCCATTGAAAACATAAATTATAATTACTTGATGAAAGAATTAAATTTACTAAGACTGTCAGATCGAAGAATTATATCAGACTTAATATTAATGTTCAAAATTGTAAATGGTAGAATAGACAGTCCTGATCTAACTAAGCTCATTGAATTTCATATTCCCACGAGAACCACTCGTTCTAAAACCCTTTTTAAATGTAACAATAATCGGACTGAGTATACGAAACACTCACTTTTACCTAGGTTGCATGAAGTTACTAATAGATATGCAGATGTGATAGATCTATTTAACTGCACGGAACAGAGGTACAAGACGGCTATGCTATCATATTTTTTTAGTCACTATTAATTTTATTTCTATTATAGATTTTTGCATGTAAGTGTATCTCTGGTGTCACTTCCCAATGTATCGTCACAATTAACTGTTATACATACACTGTTTTACCATTACTAATATTTTGAATATGAATTTGTGACATGTAATTAATGTTTATGGCATACTTATGCCGTTTGTATTAAATAAATAAATAAATAAATAAATTACTTTCCAGAAGAACCTTTTTTTACATGAGCTCCACACAGGAGGCCCTGAGGAAAATAATTTCTCTCAGGGCCTATGTCATCTTTGAGGATGCTGTGTGGAGGTTTTTTTTAAGGAAAGGAAGGAGAGGAGAGTTCTGGGAATGAAAAGGGTTTAAAGGGTGGGTAGGAATCTGGGGTTCAGTGTGTCCTGGTCATCCGCCTCCAAGATCTGGACAAACCTCACCCCATGAACCCGGGCACCCCTGCTAAATCACCAAACGTAGCGAACCACTTGGGGTGACCTATGGCAGAGGTGTTGGTTATCCAATAAAGGTTCCCGGGGCGGCGGTACCCATTCCCGCCTCCCAAATTCTCGCCTCACAAACCTGCTCCTCTTCCGTGAGTTTTTACCTACCCTTTATATTTATTGCCACTTTATTTACGCAGAAGTTAATTGCCAGAGATTGTAACCTCTGAGCCGAAACAGATACATTTATACAGCAAAATAACATAATAATAATATTTCAAAATAACTGTAAATATTAAAATGTGTACAAGTGTTATTATTTCTTGTTTGTCTATAATAGTTCCTAGCTAGGCAGATTGCCCGTTCTAAGGAACCAAATGCTGGTGAAAAATGCAAAAAGTGTATTCTGTACAAAATAAAAAACAAAGTGTTTTTTTTTGTCGATTAAATTTATACTAAGTTTTTACCGATTGTGCCATTTAATAGTTAGGCATGTAAAATTTTAAGTTTTAAGTGACATTATTTAACAATTTTTCAGACTCGACCCTACCTAAGCCAATCAACCATTTATTTATTATTGAACCGATGCATGTCATTTTGCATGTTTTAATATTTAATTCTGGGGGAATTTTATTATATAATTTTGGTCCCAGATATGTATATGTCTTTTGGAACTTCGACGTATTGCTCCCTGGGACCACAAGATCCTTTCTGGTGTGACTTCTTGTGATGTATTTATGATCAATTTTATCAAGTTTTTCTAGATTTTTGTGTACGGATAGTAACCTTTTTTATATAGTTTTGACGAACATCAAGAACATAATTTTTTTTGTAGAGCTGATCGCTAGAAAACCTATAGGATTTACGCATAATGACTCTAATTATGGATTTCTGGGGCTTCACTAGTGGATCTAAAATTGTTCTACATGACGCTCCCCAACCAACACAACCATACGTTAAGATGGGGTTGCATAATCCGAAATATATTTTTCTTAGGTCTTGCTGTTTGATTATATTTCGTAATACAAAGAATATGTGGATCTTTTTTCTTACCCTTATTGTGAGGTTGTCAATGTGATATTTCCACTTATGCTAATTATGTTCATTTTAAACGTCCCCACTGATTCCTTACTTTAGGTAGCTTCCTAAAAGGGACTATACTTGACGCCTGCGCCGAGAAAATTCAAAGTGAGGCTCAAAAAAATAAAAATAAAATACCATGAAAAATCAAGTTTATATGTTTTTTCAATGTATTTTGTTGATTTTTTATTGTACTAATAATAAATCTGTATCAACCTCAAATAGTTGTATGTTTGATAGAAATTGGTTAGATTTTTTTAAAAGTTTTCCATTAAAAAAATATGACTCCAAATTACAAAAAAAATGTTCTTTGTTGATTTTTAAACTTTTGCATTGAAAATAAATAACTAATTTTTAATATTTCTTTTAATCTCAAAGCAGTCATTATCACCTGACTTTAATCAGTTAAAATAACACAAAATATGTATGCTATAACAACAATTTAATCACTTTTATTTTTGGGGTCGTAAGCGACCCCGCGCGACACATCGCGTTACCAAAAAGGCGCGACGGGCGGAGGGTTAACGCCGATGAACGGCTTTTACACAGGAATTACAATAATTTGAAATGGATTCAGAATATACGTAGTGAAGAAAAAAATATTCACATAAAAATAAAAAGTACGTTTTGAAGTGACAGCATAAAGTACAAATAGTAAGCTATTAAAAATGCAAATATGAAGAAAAAAAACCTCTCATATATGTATACAAGTTATTTTGAACTAAAAAAAATTACTACCTAAAGTACGTAATGAGAATAAATTTAAAAATTTCAGAAGTAAACATTCATGAAGAATGTAAATATTCAAAGTATATTGATTATAATCCAACTGAGAAACGCTGACAAACAGCTTTAATGAAATAATGTCTGTGTGTTGATAATCTTTCAATATTTATCACATCATCAACAACATATTTATTACCTAATATTATATTCCATAATAAATCGCCAACATAAGTATTTATGCAGGCGATTTTTATGGAATACTAGCTGGTCACGGGAGGATAGTGTGTGTGCGGGGCGAAGGAGCACGTGTATTTAGCGGACGTAGCTTCTTTCTAAATTATCCGTCGTTTTCATGAACCGATTTTCATGAAAAGTGTTACACACACGCGATATAATCAGTGAAATCTGTTTTATTTTGCGAATTAATTTTACCCTTTTCCGTTTTAAAGTTATGTTTGATTTTTTAAAAATAATTTCCGAAAAGCATTCAAAATTAGTTCGATATTAACAAAATCATAATAAGTGTGATGTATCGTAAAAGCTTCCGACTTGTAGCGACAGATGGCGGTGACATCAGCTATCGGTATAATCCGCTAGATGGCAGGCAGCGTAGTGCCTAAGCTCTCCGGCAGGGGACCGGGGAAGCGGAGAAGGTGTGTTTGAATTATGACTCGCGAGAACCATTTTAGCCAGCTCCTAGTTAGGTTGATAACCAAATTCCATTATATACGCGAAGTATAAATAAACGCAGATAACGAACCAGATTCTACTTATTCCTAAAGTTATCTCCATCCAAAGTGTGTTGGAGAATCTGCTAGTGTCTATCATAATAAAATCATAATAAGCTTCACGTGTTTTGGTTAAACCGTGTCAAAAAACTTAATAATAGTTCAAGTGTGATTTGAAATATTGTAATAGACTAAACAATAAGTGGATCCCTGGCAGCTCTCATAGCAGAAGATAAGTTTTTTTTTTCATTTTTAAATAACCTAATTTTAACAAATTAATTTTGATTGCTTTCAGATTTAAAGTATTTTGTTCCCTTTCACGGATGATATGACCACTCTACAGAACACTTTAGTCTCTCGATTTATTTCCGAGAGCGGTACGCATCTTTGAGTAAATCATCGATTATTATTTTGGGAGATAAATTGTTTACATTTACCAAGAAACATCGATGGATTAAGTCGAGACTTACTCCATTTACAGAATTGTTATGTTTTTTGTTCAGTCGGTTTTTATTCATTGCATTTCAAAGGAATGTCCTTTGTTCGTACATGGATTTTATGTAGGGATAAGACATGTTGATTTTCTGGTTTGGTTTTTGTTTTATTTAGGTATTTGACGGATACTACAAAGGGAGGGTCTGAGAAGGGATTCTTTGCTTTATCTAATTGTTTGATAACAGTTTGAAATCGGTACTTTTAGTATATTTCAGAAATTAGTTTAGTTCTCTTCTCGCATACATTTATACGAATGATGTGGGATTATTTGGCAATGAATAGTGATAAGAAATTGAGAATTGGAAAAGACAAGAATGAACAAAAAGGGTTGGTAAGCAGTTGGAAGACTCAAGAAGAGACGAAACGAGCCAAGAAGGGGCGAGAAGTTAAAAGATGCAAGAAAAGGCAAGAAGATGCAAGAAGAGGCAAGAGGATCTAAGAAAAGACAATAAGAGCTAATAAGAGACAAGAAAAGCCGCGAAGAGCCAAGAATAGCCGTGAAGAGATAAGAATATCTAAGAAGGGGCAAGAATAGATGAGAAAAGCAGAGAAGAGACGGGAAAATCCAAGATGAGTCGTAGAGACGAGAAGATCTATGAAGAAACATGAAGAGCCAAGAAGAAACATTAAGAGACGAGAAATAGCAATAAGATCCAAATAGGGCATAGAAGAGACGAGAAGAATCAAGAAGAGACTAGAAGAAGTAAAAAGGGCCAAGGAGAGACAGAAAAATCCCGGAAGGACAAGAAAAAGCAAAGAGCAGAGACAAGAAAAGCCACGAAGGGTCAAGAAGAGCCAAGAAGAGCCAGAAGAGACAATAATTGGGATCAAGAAGATACAAGAAGAATCAAGAAGAGATGAGAAGATTCAAGAAGTGTCAAGAACAGCCAAGAAAAACCAGAAATAGACAAGAAGATCCAAGAAGAGCCGAGAATAGGCAAGAAGAAAAAACCCGAAGAGGATGTAAAAAAAAACCGCAATTGTCAATCCTTTCCTTTATTCCTGCCCAGCCTAAATTCCAATATTGGCTTATTAGGTTGCCATCGTTGCCATGTATACCGGTCGAATAAACTCCAACCTCCTTCCCATCCTCAAGTAGTCGATGGTTTCAACTCTTCCTAATACTTGATAAATGCTGGCGTCCCACAGGGATCGGTTCTGTCTCCGACTTTGTTTTTGTTGCACATCAACGACCTTTTGTCATGTGCACCAATTCACTGTTACGCGGATGACAGTACAGTCCATGATAGCTTTTTGTTTGACAAGCCCCCCAAAAGCCTCACAAACCCCAACGGCTCGGAGGGCTTTGAAGCAAAGAATGGACGGTTTCCTCGAGAGTGTTTTCTCTAGGGGTAAAAATAATCTCGTTGAATTTAATGTTTCAAAGACCCAATCTTGTCTGATTACGTCTAAAAGGGATCGAAATGAATATCTAGTATCCTTCAACGGAAGCAATCTTCCGAACAGGCCCTCCATTGATATGCTTGGTGTAACCCTAAGTGACCAGCTCAGGTATGGGGGCTCCATCGAAGCCAGAGTAAAGTTAGCCTCCCAAAAACTGGGCGTACTGCACAGGGCCCGCAGATACTTTAATAGTACACAACTCCTAACCCTGTACAAATCACAAGTGTGCCCCACGGTTGAATTTGGCAGCCACCTCTGGTCTGGAGCTCCAAAATACCTGAAAAATACCCTTGACTGTGCAGAAACGGGCGTTCTTGGGTAAGTTCCCTTACCCAAGAACGGGCCCCTTTTGGTTGCCTTCCCCGGGGGCGAAATCTCCCCGCGTGGACGGGCGGGCACCGCTTCCCTACCCATCCCCTCACCTTGGCCCCAAGAACGGGCTCCTCTTGGTTGCCTTCCCCGGGGGCGAAATCCCCCCGCGTGGACGGGCGGGCACCGCTTCCCTACCCTTCCCCTCACCTACCCCCCGGACGGACCAATAGGAACGCTCCGTCTGGTGGAGTAGGTATTTTTGAATCGAAAATACAAGAGAGGTTTCGAATGTTTTGTCAAATTATGAGAGTTCGGTCTAATCTATCACCGAATAAATGATATGGACAGATAGACCGGACTCTCCTTTATGTGAATAAATATCTCTGGTAAATGTACAATTAATTATAAGTTAGATATTTAAGTTTCCCTGACTAAATGTTGGTGCAGGGACCCCAATGAAAGTTATTTGACATGCCATAATAAATTTAAATAAATTACTAGGGGAAAGGTCATGGGGGTCAGACATAAGAGAAGGATAAGGGGAAGAGCTGAGACAATAGCAAACTCTGCTGTATAGCACACAGCAGAGGTTACAGCCCGCCAAAGCTCGGACCGCCGGAAAAGTGGGCAAAAAGTTCGGGCCCGCCCGCGCCGGCGGCAAGGGCAGGGGGCTGGTTATAAATAGAGAGGTACCCCGGGAACATCGAGCATTCAAGAGCATTCCAACGCATACACGCATTCTGACAACTCGATCTGGTACCGTCTCAGCACTTCTCCGCCTCTTCTGCCTGACCTAAGGACCTCTCCCCGGACTTGACTTGAAAACTTGGATTTCATTTCTGCCCCCCTTGGACGCTGCCTCTTCCTCTTGTGGGCCATCACCGGGGCTTTATTGACGAGCATCTTGGCGGCTACCCAGGACTACCCAGCCCCCCTATTTTACAGTCTATGTGAGTGGCGGGAAACGTCGCTTACATATATAATATACATATATACCTTATATATTTTTTTTTTTTCTTCTAAGTAATCTATGTACAATTACCATTAAAATGTAAAAAAAAAGAAAAAAAACTAACTTTCTACTACGACACATAAATACCTGTACCTGTCACACTTTGTCATAAACACGTAAACACCTCAGCACAGGTTCTCCTAATGAGGTGTTCACGAAACATACAATATTACCAACCAACAGTTTCACCTTCTCAAACCTACCCAACACACAACATAATGAAATGTAATATTAATATGTAAAAATGTTTTCAAAATATATTACAAATGTAAAATTGTTAACAATAAGGTGTAAACTGTAATATATAGATATAAATAAATAAATAACAGCGTTCTAACTAAGGCAGCAATGTCCTGCGGTAATGGGCTCCGGAGAAACTTACTTTAGAGTACATTATTGTGTGCAGTGATTGCAGATGAACATTGAACAATGACAAGTATTATCTGTCTTTAGTACACTCTAAACACAACATATATTTGTTTCTAAATCTAAAATGTTATTTTCTTTACATTTTATTAAATACTTACTATTATTCATCTTTATCATTTCATCATTCCCTTCATATCTATCCTACCACCGTTTTTAATAGTAGGCTGAAATTTTCACACAGCCATTCTTGGTGATACTGTGAAGAGAGTTTTTAAAGAAGAGGAAGTTGTGGTAAGGAAACAGGTATGAGAGGTGGGTGAGAATCTGGAGATCACTGTGTCCAGAAGTGACGGATGTATGAATCGATTCCTCCCACTGCGGTGCAAGGAGACGGTTGAGAGAGTCCGGCAGGAGAGATTTAAGGGTCTCACTCAACCAGCCTCACTCGATCCGGCCCGCCACCAAGATCTGGAAAAACCCCACCCTCAGACATTCCTGCTAAGTCACCAAACGTTGTTTGCCATTTGGGGTGATCTATGGCTGAGGTGTTATCTAATTCCATAGATCAATAATTGCACTCAACTGTTATGCACAGTGTCCGGAATCTTGTAGTGAAAGTGAGAGATTGGTGAATCTATATCACATAGAGAACCTTTTTTTTATTTCGATCTGAGAATTTCGCTTTAAATTTATTTTTTTACTTTTTTCTATTTTTTTCCACAACTAATAAAGGATAAAAAAAATTTCAAAGCTGGTTTTTTGACTTATTTTAAAAGGAAAAATTCTAATTTCGATTTATTCGAAAACGAAATCTCCAAACAAAAAAAAAATAACAAAAAATTGACTCCAAACGTTACGTACATTCACCAGTTTTCTGCTTACACTATGAGTTTCCGAACACCATGTATAGGTAGGTACTTACATAACTACCCGTCATACACAACTTACTGTCGTCAAAATCAATCAGTTGTGGAATGAATTTGTGTATTTCCCAGGAGGAGAGGCTAGATCTGAATAGTCAGGCATTTCTCAACCATCCATTCTATATCACCACATTCCCCTTATTGGTAATGCCATAGTCCCACTGTCTCCAGCCAGTCGGGACACTTGTGCGGTAGAGCCTCAATGATGATAAGCTTTCTTCTATCCGTGCTACATATGTCCTGCTGTCACATTCACTGTATTGTACTTGCCATCAATACTGACACCCGCTCATTTATATTTATTGGGGCTCATTTACCTTGGTAATACCATAGTCCTACTGTCTCCAGCCAGTCGGGACACTTGTGCGGAAGAGACTCAATGATGATTAGCTATCCTCTGTGCGTGCTACATATGTCCTGCTGTCACATTCACTGTACTGTACTTGCCATCAATACTGACACCCGCTCATTTATATTTATTGTGCTCATTTACCTTGGTAATACCATAGTCCCACTGTCTTCAGCCAGTCGGGACACTTGTGCGGTAGATCCTCAATGATGATAAGCTATCTTCTATGCGTGCTACATATGTCCTGCTGTCACATTCACTGTACTGTACTTGCCATCAATACTGACACCCGCTCATTTATATTTATTGTGCTCATTTACCTTGGTAATACCATAGTCCCACTGTCTTCAGCCAGTCGGGACACTTGTGCGGTAGATCCTCAATGATGATAAGCTATCTTCTATGCGTGCTACATATGTCCTGCTGTCACATTCACTGTACTGTACTTGCCATCAATACTGACACCCGCTCATTTATATTTATTGTGCTCATTTACCTTGGTAATACCATAGTCCCACTGTCTTCAGCCAGTCGGGACACTTGTGCGGTAGATCCTCAATGATGATAAGCTATCTTCTATGCGTGCTACATATGTCCTGCTGTCACATTCACTGTACTGTACTTGCCATCAATACTGACACCCGCTCATTTATATTTATTGTGCTCATTTACCTTGATAATGCCATAGTCCCACTGTCTTCAGCCAGTCGGGACACTTGTGCGGTAGAGCCTCAATGATAATAAGCTATCTTCTATCCGTGCTACATATGTCCTGCTGTCACATTTACTGTATTGTTCTTGCCATCAATACTGACACCCGCTCATTTATATATCTTCTTCTTTGTGTGCCGTATCAGGTCCCCCCGACGTTGGCGATCACTCTTGAGAATGTCTCTCTGTCTTGCACTGCCCGGAATAGCTCCTCCACACTTCTAATGCCGGTCCGCTCTCGTATATTACGCAGCCAAGACATTTGTCTCCTACCAGGCCCTCAGCGACCCTCTATCTTGCCTTTCAATATCAAATAGAGCAAGTGATACTTCTCCCCTCGAAGTATATGACCCAGATATAAAATTTTCCTGATTTTTATTAATGTAAGCAGTTCTCTATCTGCTCTAGCCCGCCTGAGAATTTCTGTGTTGGTGATCATGTCGGTCCATGGGACCTTGAGCATTCTCCGGTGAAGCCACATTTCAAAAGCCTCTAACCTGTTCATGGTATTTACTTTCAAGGTTCATGTTTCGTATTTACTTTCAAAGCCAAAGAAGAATGGATGAAGTCACAGTGTGAAGAACTAGAGTCGTACAGTCGTAGTCACAATGCATTCAAACTTCACAAAAAATTGAAGGAAATTACGGGCACTTCTAGAAGAATTACTCCATCATGTTTAGTTGACGATTCCAATAAATTAATATTGGATGAAAAAGATATTTTACAAACATGGGAAAAGTATATTCATGATACATTCAAAGATATCAGACCTGATATTAATATTCCTAATGATCAATTACGTGGACCATCGATTTTAAAATCATAAATTCTTCATGCGATAAAGACTTCAGACAAAAGAAGAGCGTGCGGACCAGACGATATTCCAGTTGAGGTGTTGAAGCTCTTTAATGATGAAAATGGTGACTACCTGTTGAGGTTATTTAACTCTATATATGACACAGGGAATATACCCCAAGATTGGCTAAAATCCACCTTCGTGACATTGCCTAAAAAACAATACCCTAAGAAGTGCAGTGACTATCGATTAGTAAGCCCGATGAGTGTCTTTAAATTATTCCTTAAAATAATACATGCCAGGATACGCAATAAGTGCGAGCAGGACTTGGATGACACTCAGTTTGGCTTCAGAAATGCGTTCGGGACGCGTGAAGCATGTCTATTGACGTACTATTGCAAAAGTGTCGTGACCAAAGAAAGGAAGTCTTTGCCTGTTTTATTGACTACGAAAAGGCATTTGACAGGGTAAAATATGCTGACCTAATGAAAATGCTTGCGGATTGTAACGTTGACACCAAAGACCAGAATTTCATTAAAAACCTGTATTGGTTCCAAATAGCAGAAATAAGACATGGGAATGAGAGATCTAATGCAATTGCCATTCAGCGTGGAGTACGACAAGGCTGTATCCTGTCGCCACTATTGTTTAATCTCTATTCCAACTATGTCTTTAAAAGAGCCCTAAGTAATACTGAGAAGGGTCTGAAGATCAACGGAGTTGTCATTAATAACATAAGATTGACCTATTAAATCTTGTTAATAATGCTGGTGAGCTACTGGGCCTAACAATCAACGTCAATAAAACTAAATGAATGACATTTGGACGACTAGATCACTCTGAATCAGTGATACAGTTAAGTGGTTGCAATGTCGAAAAGTTGGAAAGATTTAGATACCTCGGCAGTATTCTCACGGAGACTCTTGGCCCAGATGTGGAGGTTAGATGCAGAATTGAAGCAGCAAGAACTGCGTTCATTAAAATGAAATCCCTCTTCTGCAACGACAATATCAGCTTAAAACTAAGGCAGAGAATGCTAAAATATTATGTGTGGTCGGTCTTGCTCTATGGATGTGAATCATTTATATAAAATGGGGCTCATTTACCTTGGTAATACCATAGTCTCACTGTCTTCAGCCAGTCGGGACACTTGAGCGGTAGAGCCTCAATGATGATAAGCAATCTTCTATGCGTGCTACATATGTCCTGCTGTCACATTCACTGTACTGTACTTGCCATCAATACTGACCACCCGCTCATTTATATTAACTGGGACTCATTTACCTTGGTAATACCATAGTCCCACTGTCTTCAGCTAGTCGGGACACGTGTGCGGTAGAGCCTCAATGATGATAAGCTATCTTCTATGCGTGCTACATATGTCCTGCTGTCACATTCACTGTACTGTACTTGCCATCAATACTGACCACCCGCTCATTTATATTAACTGGGACTCATTTACCTTGGTAATACCATAGTCCTACTGTCTTCAGCTAGTCGGGACACGTGTGCGGTAGAGCCTCAATGATGATAAGCTATCTTCTATGCGTGCTACATATGTCCTGCTGTCACATTCACTGTATTGTACTTGCCATCAATACTGACCACCCGCTCATTTATATTAACTGGGACTCATTTACCTTGGTAATACCATAGTCCCACTGTCTTCAGCTAGTCGGGACACGTGTGCGGTAGAGCCTCAATGATGATAAGCTATCTTCTATGCGTGCTACATATGTCCTGCTGTCACATTCACTGTACTGTACTTGCCATCAATACTGACCACCCGCTCATTTATATTAACTGGGACTCATTTACCTTGGTAATACCATAGTCCTACTGTCTTCAGCTAGTCGGGACACGTGTGCGGTAGAGCCTCAATGATGATAAGCTATCTTCTATGCGTGCTACATATGTCCTGCTGTCACATTCACTGTATTGTACTTACCATCAATACTGACACCCGCTCATTTATATTAACTGGGACTCATTTACCTTGGTAATACCATAGTCCCACTGTCTTCAGCTAGTTGGGACACGTGTGCGGTAGAGCCTCAATGATGATAAGCTATCTTCTATGCGTGCTACATATGTCCTGCTGTCACATTCACTGTATTGTACTTGCCATCAATACTGACCACCCGCTCATTTATATTAACTGGGACTCATTTACCTTGGTAATACCATAGTCCCACTGTCTTCAGCTAGTCGGGACACGTATGCGGTAGAGCCTCAATGATGATAAGCTATCTTCTATGCGTGCTACATATGTCCTGCTGTCACATTCACTGTTTTGTAATTGCCATCAATACTGACACCCGCTCATTTATATTTAATCGGGCCCATTTACCTTGGTAATACCATAGTCCCACTGTCTTTAGCCAGTCGGGACACTTGTGCGGTAGAGCCTCAATGATGATAAGCTATCGTCTATCCGTGTTACATATGTCCTGCTGTCACATTCACTGTATTGTACTTGCCATCAAAACTGACTGGGGCTCATTTATCTTGGTAAACTATTATTTACAAATGATTATTTTGCCAGTTTTTATATATTTTTTATTATGGTAAAGATACAATTTAAACAATATACATAACAGATTTTTACTAATAAAGTATTAAATATAATATGAACTATTGAATTATTTCTATAGCACTGTTTTTGTGAAAAAATCACCTCACGTACGTTTTACAACTAAATATAATATATATAACCTGTACCGTACCACTTAGACTTATATCTAATAACTTCTTTACTAGTTACTTACAACTAATATTAATAACTAGTGACTTACATTATTTACTTTACTTCTTTGCTTTATTTTACTTAATAAGTAATACATTATAAACACAGGGGAAAACTAAATAAGCTAATTTGGAAAATAGCCAAATTTAATCGTGCTTTTAAAATAATAAAATATCAGTACATAAGAAAGATTATTTTGCAAATAATTAACCTAAAAAAAATACCTAACTACAATATTACTACCTATTAAAATACTTAAAAGTAAGTTACAAAACTGGTACTTACATCGTTAGTAGAGTAAGTACATGTAATATAATGTACCTATATAATTCTCTCCTGTATTTTAAAACTAACTAACCATCCCAGCGTTTCTCCGCAGGGGTAGACAGAGAGGATGGACCGTCAAACAACTCGGTCTCGGCACACACTCCTTGCTTCATTCACATTCATACATTGCCGTATACTCTTTTCATATTCTGACTGTTGACATGCCCTCACTCAAGTTTCTGTTTCACTTGATCGTGCCATGTCTTCCTCGGGCGTACCCGACTTCTTCCACCAATCACATTCAGTATTATCCTAAAAATAAATAATTAACATGAAGGGCTTGAGATTGGTCAGGGACTAAAAATATTTACTTTTAACAAATAATAACTGCGCAGGTACTGAATGTAAGAGTAATTTAGGAGGCGGGATTGGGTACCGCCACCCCGGGAACCTTTATTGGATAACCAACACCTCTGCCATAGGTCACCACAAGTGGTTCGCTACGTTTGGTGATTTAGCAGGGGTGCCCGGGTTCATGGGGTGAGGTTTGTCTAGGTATTGGAGGTGGATGACCAGGACACACTGAACCCCAGATCCCTACCCACCCCTTAAACCCTTCTCCATCCCAGAACTCTCCTCTCCTTCCTTTCCCCCAAAACCCCTCCACACAGCATCCCCAAAGATGACATAGGCCTTGAGGAAAATTATTTTCCTCAGGGCCTCCTGTGTGCAGCTCATGTAAAAAAAAGAAATAACAGAAACAGTGCTGGTATTAAATATATTTCATTCCTAATTCTACCTTTATTTCAAATAAAAATTTACAATAATAATAATAATACTTTGATGATTTGTAAAGCGCCGTTTTAGGAAAAAAATATCTCAAGGGCGCTGTACACACTTATAATATATTTTTACAATCTTCCAACTACAAACTAGACAAACGGTCGGTATATTTGTTTTTAAAATTTTACCTACAACGCAAATAAATATTTTACATTAGCTATAATATTAGGTCCTTACATATGAAATTGGTGTTTTGTCGTACTGGCAACTTTGATCTCAAATATCTTCTCTTGGGTTAGGAATTCCAAATTCAAATTTATACAGCTATTTACTCATGTATTTGTCTTTCGAAAATTATAATTCATTTGTTTTTTCCTTAATTGTTTTTTTTCTTTGCGTCACTTAGTTTACAAAATAGAAAACTTGAAATATCGCGTTATTTACGAGTACGAGTTCCACCGTGGCACCAGTGCTGCAGAAACGGCTCGAAGGATTAATGATGTGTATGGCGACGGTGCCGCAAAAGAAAACACAGTGCGTTTTTGGTTCCAACGTTTTCGTTCTGGAAATTTCGACCTGCAGAACAAGCCCCGTGGACGGCCGGAGACCAAAGTTGATAATGACGAATTGAAGGCAGTCCAAACCGCCTTCAAAGATTTTATTGATTCTGTCCGAATGTTTTTTTTTAGTAAAGGGATCGATGAACTACCTATGAGATGGCAAAAGTGCATAAATAGCAATGGTACATACTTTGATTAAATAAATATATTATATTTAAAAAAATCGACTTTATGTTCTTCCCATGCAAAACGCCAATTTCATATGTAAGGACCTAATATTTAAAACAATAAACTGCTAAGCCATTAAAAATCAGTAGGTAAGGACCTACATAACCTCTAAAAAGAAAAACAATTAATGATTGGTAATTTAAAATAATAAACGCATTAACTTTGCAAGTGTTCAATAGCTTTCAACTTTATAATTTTATCTCTATTTTTTAAATTTTATAAATCACATACAACAAATAACTAACAAAGGCATGAAAACACTAGGATTTATAATCAGAACAATCAAAGACTTCGATTCGTTGGAAGTTATAAAAATCGTATATTTGTCACTCGTACGCAGCTTGCTGGAATACAATTCCATAGTTTGGTCCCCATATTATCAAATTCATATAAGAAATATCGAAAGAGTGCAGCACAAATTTTTAAGATTTATTAACTTCAAGTTACACATACCTATTCAACACATTAACTACACATCTTTCCTAAATACACTTAAATTGCATTCCTTAGAAAACAGAAGAAAAATAAACGACCTAACTTTTTTGTTTAAAATTATTCACTCCGAATTAGATTGTTGCGAACTCCTGCATCTCATTGACTTTAAGGTACCAACTCGAGCGACAAGGCAAAACATATTATTCTGCAACAATAATTCTCTAACCAACTACCACACACACGCATCAATTTCTCGACTACACACACTAGGGAACAAATATACCTCAAATATCGATGTATTTAATACAAGTTTACCGTTATTCAAGAAATATCTGAACAATATTTTTATGTAGAATATGTTGATATCTAAGGAGCATCACGTAGGGTCTATTGCGTATATTTGTGTATTTCTATCTCTCTGTAAAAACTTGTTAACGTTTTCTTTTTATGTATCTTGCATTTTGTCATGTATTATTTATGACATTTAATCAGTCACCTGTAAATTTTGTATTTACTAACATACCAACTAATTTATTTTCTATGCCATTCACAACTAAGATACTTTCTCTTTTATTGTAATGCACTATCTTTCCTTAAACTTATCTGTATACCTACCTTTCATATGATGTTTACTTGTTATGTTTTTATAGTTTATCTTTTTTATTAAAAAAAAAACTGTCTCTGTATCATAAACTTGTCATGTAAAAGCCCATCAGGGCGTTGAAAATTAATAAATAAAAATAAATAAATAATTAAACCATTATTTAAAATAATTACTTAAGCAAGTATTAAAAAAGCAATCAAAAAATTCAACTAAGAATTAAAAACTGACCAAACACGTAAGAAGATAACACAAAAATAAAAATAAATTAGAAGTTACACATTTTTTTTCATTATCATAACAAGGAGAGGTCAACCCCTGAAAAATAATTACTGTCAAAGCACATTCCCCTATCTGACATATTTTCATCCTCAAAGATAGATCCCGCAATGTTTGTGCAGGACTATCCCATTAAAACTAATATCTACAGGAATTCCAAAAACTGAACAAATATCTATGATAATATAATATCTATGAGAACCAAAGTGAGGACGAATATCTACAGCTCAAACTGCTGACTAATATCTATGAGAACCAAAGTGAGGACGAATATCTACAGCACTGGCAGAGGTTGGATGTAAACTTAATTTATTTATGTATGTATGTAAAAATCCTAAACATCGGACTGCTTATTAAGGATTTGGGTTAGGCCTTGTGCGCACTAGCGGCTAGCCGCGTAGGCGGTCAACCGCGCGGCCAGCCGCATTTTCATTTTAGTATGAAATTTTTCGGCGGTTGGGTGCGTACGGATATGAGCGGTTGCATACTAAAATAAAAACGCGGCTGGCCGCGCGGTTGACCGCCTACGCGGCTAGCCGCTAGTGCGCAAAAGGCCTTATTGTTTTAACAGCTTTCTCAGCTTAATCTTATCTGTCTCAATAGATGTTTAAACACCAAGGAGCGAGCAGTTCAATCTATTCCTCGGTCGATCGATCGTTTTACACGACCCGGGTCGCTCACGACACAATAGCGTCACGAGCGGGTCGCGAAGACCCGCTCTTTTCGCGACACAAAATATGAAACTAGATTAGGTTTCACCCAGCTACTTTCAACTACCTAGTCAGGAGAGCGGGTGGCAAAACCCGGGTGTTGACAACCCGCTCGCTCTCTCATACATCTATTTATCGTCGCTCGCCCTGCCACATCCGCACCCGAAACCCAGGTTGTAGTAGTAGAGCGGTTGCGAAAAGTGGGTCGCGAGACCCGGGTGCTGACGAAAAAATGACCCGCTCGCTCTTTGGTGGTCCGTGAGCGGGTTTCAATGAGCGGGTTATTCACGACTGACCCAGGACTAGTTCAATCACTTCAATATTTCATAACTTGATTTTAGATTTTCTCGGCCAAAAGTATTATCGTGATTTATTTTTGGGGTGTTATGCCGTGTAGCGCCACCGCCTTCTTTAGCCAAAGTTTTGGACAGCGTTACAGGGCAGATGTGTAATAGAAGATCGTCATATTTTTATTCGTTTTCTAGATTTTAATTTTAAATGAAATGGTTATTATTTAAATTTATTGAATTTAACAATACTTATTTTCTTCTACATATATACATTTTTTAATCATTGCTTTGATGGTGAAATGTATGATATATTAGAATAACTATAAAGCTTGATATGGCTTAAAGCATTGTATTAAATAATACTGCATTGTAATATTGTAATGTAAATACAATACAAGAGATTTAGATAGAACTCTGTTGGATAATTTTGATAGATGTTTTGATCCTGAAAGAATTGGGACATACAATGTGTTTTTTAAATGACTTATGTATGTACGTATTAGTGTTTGAAGTTGCTGAATATATATTCTTTTTACTCAGATTTTGTGTACTTAATTAACAACAAAACACCATTTTGATTTTTGAAGTGAAAACTATAGGTGAAGGATCGACAAAAATACGAGACTTTTTGAGGCCTGCAAAGACCAAGTTTCCTCTGGAAACAGATGGAGTATATAAACTCAGCTGTTCCGGGTGTGATAACATAACTTGTAGATTTTGCGACCACCATGCTAGGAACATGCCCGTGTTATGGTGATTACTTATGTTAATTACTAGTCCACAAAAACCCGCATAACGCCAGGTTCATAATAATACACAAGTCAGCAGCTGCTACTGATTGCGGTTACAAGTAGGACGCTGTTAAAACTTCTATGAATCATACAATGAGTGACATCTATTGTCTGTTTATCATACTCCATTAGTTTAATTATCCATCAGAGATCCAAGTTTCCAACTCTGCCAACAGAGGCCTCTAGTAGCCATTTAGGCCTCTAGTAGCCATATAGTAGGCCATTTTCTGTCATATCGACCAATTTAATCCTTGTTACTAGAAAGTTTATGATAGGTGTTTTTTTGCTGTAAAAAGGCTGTGTTTTTTTTTTTTACATTAACTCCACACAGGAGGCCCTGAGGAAAATAATTTACCTCAGGGCCTATGTCATCTGGGATGCTGTGTGGAGGGTCTTTTTGAGGAGAGGAAGGAATGAACATTGGTCTTGAAGAGACCCATGTTGTAGGAAGGAGGAAACACAGAGGCCGGCAAATCATTCCACAGCCGAGCTGTTGAACACAAGAACGAGTCGAAGAAACGACCCGTTCTCATGTGACAAATGTCAACCGTGTACAAATGTTGGGCACGCGTTTGGCGTGTTTGTTACAATCTTCCTTCTTTCTACTGTAAAAGATCTTAATTATTATTTTTAATTGGTAAACTAACGTTTAAGACAAGATTTTTATGCATAGCGCAAAGGGTCCCGATGGCGGCATGTACTTTTCTCGGAAGATTTTTTCAATGTAGATTAGTGTTGTTTCAGGCTGATAAAAGATCTTGTTAAAAGAAATGTTTGGTTCTGAAACAGTTTAAAAAATTAAATCCATATTCTGAAGTCCTTAATTCATTCATTTATTCCTTTATTTTCCTTCTCTCCTTTAAGTTCTTACTTAGTTACTTCAAAAGGAAGATAAGAAGATGTTTTCATACCTACGTGGAACTCATTCCTAAATTGGAACAAAAAATTAAAATTAGACACTTTTGTTGTGTTGAAAAATCGAAGTAACATCGGTCACATCTCGCCATTGAAATCTCGCTAATAATGGCAAAATTACTAATCAATATAATCCCAAAGTGTCGGTAATTGTGACCTTCGTTGTGCCGTTATTGTGGGAAGTTGCCAGCACCAGGATCGCTCCTGAAACAGTGGAGGAAGCCATCGAAGGTAAGGGACTTATTCCTTCCATCTCCAATTCCTGTGATTGAATTTTCAAAACGCAATCAATTGTCTTGTATTAGCATAATTTAAATTTACAGTCCATACCTCTCTCGTGTCGCGGCATCGGTCGTGACAAGAACACTAGGGTTTCCTAGTAAATTCAGGGTTGGGAACCGGGCGATACTTTAAATTAAATATGTTACAAGTATTGTTTTGATTCAGTTCTCAATTGTCTAAAAAGCTCTTATAAAAATAAATGACTCGACGTAAAATTCAAAGTGTTTGAACTCTCAAGAAGGACCCATCATAAAATACCTGAACAAACGCTCAAACCAATATAAGAAAAAGCTATTCTTATCAGACCGGTTCGTCGAAGTGACTTCACTTATGCAACTGATAAAATTAATGGTCGATATTATTTCCCTTCTATTTCTAAGAAACGTGAAAGGGAGAAAATTTTTATCACTTTCCAGCAGAACCCTGTAGAGATAAACCGATAGACGTTTCATATGCCGGAGCTGTCATTAATAATAGCTGCAGTTAAAAACACGCTAGCCGGTTCCTCGCATTAGTAATAGCTAGTCACCGGGACAAAGGAACCGTGCACAGGCAATGACGCTATAGTATGTATAATGAATATATAGCAGACGCGTGGTATTATTTTCACAACTGCCAGTTAAAATAATAAAAATACTAGCAGTTAAGAAATCGTTCCGCTCGGCGGCTTTTAGTTCAGCTTCCCCCGGTTTGAGTGTTTGTGACCATTTTATATATCCGATAGGAACTGGCTCATAAAATAGCCAGTTCCTCGGATCCACTATGATCCAGTGACAGCTGGTCACCGTCACTCACCGAGACTAAGTAACAGTGACATATTAACCGTGACAAAGTAACCGTGACAAAGTTCCCGCGACAAAGTAACCGAGACACGCAATGACGTTATATGTAATTTATAACAACTTCGTCAAGTATTGCCGTCAATCTTTCCAAATCCGGAAGGATACTAAACTTAAAGTATATGAATCCGTAGCACTTATACATAAGGGGTCGTCCATTAATCACGTGATGTTTTTTAGCAACTTTTTAACCCCCCCCCACGTGGTGATATGTGGTGAGGTTTTAGACTACCCCCCCCCCCCCCCCAAATCACGTGTATTTTTTTTAGTACAGAGTATTTTGAAATTTTCAGAATATTATCACGAAAAATAAATACACGTGATATCTCATTACCCCCCCCCGGTGATATTTCGTTATTTTTTCCGAACCCCCCCCCCCCCTATTTCGACTCACGTGATTAATGGACGGCCCCTAAGGGGGAAACATCCACATGCATCTTGTATCGATTTTTTTAATGTGAAACCGAATTATAACAGTAGCTTTGTGTGAAATTCCACGTACACAGATGTTATCTGAGACGCGGCCTTTAAGCGTGGCGTCCGACATGCACTCGTGGCTGGGTTCTGAAATTCAACCACGCAGACGCTAAGGTAATAATACTGTTCGGTTATCACCAATCTCTCCATACCCGGAAAGATTCACGAAATTACAAATCTAATAGTACTTACGTCAACGTAAGTGGCGCCATCATTGGCTTTATTGGCTACTTGCTTGAATTCGACTCTATTATAAAAGTAGGTTTTTAACAAACTTCAAGTTCGAAGATGGTTTTGCATAAGACGCGGCGTCAGAGATGTATTCGAAGTCTTAAATTTGTGGTCTTAAATTTCAACCGTATATACTGGGCTTTTAATTACGTCTGATGCACCTGATCAAAAGCTTAAACTGACAGAGAATTTACGTGTTAAAGGCAAGGGTTTCTAAAGCAAAAACAAAGTCTACATACCCATTTTTAGGAAGCAATTTGAAAAGCATGTATTCATGTCATATTAAATATCTAACCAATTTTTTAACGATCTGGTGTACCTCAGGGCTCTAACTCAGGCCCGCTTCTATTTGCGATACTATCTGAACTCAATTAGTGAGAATTTTTTTATCACTTTTCCGTGCCTTTATTCCAGCAGAACCACTATAGAGATAAACTGATAGACGTTTGTTATTTTTTTTTACAAGTTTTTATTCCAGCAGGGCTAGGAGGGTAGTGCAATCCCAGTCTGCCATATTACATAAACTATGGTACAATAATATTTTACAAATAAAAATCTAAAAGAAATGAAATATGATAACGTATTAGGTAGGTACCTAATGAAAACAATAAATGAAAATAAAATTCGAACATAAATAACAAAAAAAATTAAAAATAAAATAAAATTAAACAGATTTTTTTTTTTTTTTACATAAGCTCCACACAGGAGGCCCTGAGGAAAATAATTTCCCTGAGGGCCTATGTCATCTTTAGGGATGCTGTTTGGAGGGTCTTTTAGGGAAAGGAAGGAGAGGAGGGTTCTGGGAAGGAAAAGGGTTTAAGGGGTGGGTAGGAATCTGGGGTTCAGTGTGTCCTGGTCATCAGACCTAAACACACCTCATCCCAAGAACCCGGGCACCTCTGCTAAATCACCAAACGTAGCGAACCACTTGGGGTGACCTATAGCAGAGGTGTTGGTTATCCAATAAAGGTTCCCGGGACGGCGGTACCCATTCCCGCCTCCCAAATTGAAAAATAAAATAAAGAAGAAATTAAAATAAAATAAAATAAATAATTGCTTTTTTATTTATTTTTTCGATCGTCCCTCAGGGAGGTCGCCTCATCATCTGTATCCATCGCTCATTTAGTGGGGAACTGAGCCACTCGGATGCAGTCACGTCAATGATGTTGGTTGATATCCGTGTCCTGCTCCAGAAGCTGGCTAGCCGGTGGCAAAGTAAGGCTGGGAATGAGTGCACCCTCCCTTCGGTGAACATCGTAGAGGCGCTGCAGAACCTCGGTAGTTGCATAAGTTGCCTGTATGCATTGTTGTAGCACACCCTCAGTTTGTCCCATTGCGCTGCTGGGTATTGCGTCCACAGTTCAGATTTGTATAGGGCAGTACAGTATGTCTTGAAGAGTAATTTTCTGACGTCGTCGCTACAGTGGTAGAACCGCATTGAGAGCATTCCGGTTGCTCTTCTTTGTCGTTCCATATCTTCTATATCCTTCATGTATTCGGTTAGGATATGGGCATATTCATCTTGTAATGGGCATATTCATTTGCCCGAGCTATTATAATAATAATACATTTGATGAAAAGCTCAAACCGGCCGAGAATTTGCGAATAATAGCCACCGCTCAGATGCAAAGAATGGCGCCATTCGTCCAGGCACCCATTTTTAGGAAGCAATTCGTAAGCATGTATCTATGTATAACTGAATACCACTGAACGCATATTCGAAGAGTTCAAAGTTCCAACATTTAAAAACTTATTTGAGAAAAATTCAATCATACAAATTATAAAAGAAAAAGATAGATTCTCATTCATAACTGAAAATCGTACAAGACTTACACATGTATTTGTATGCCCCAAACTAAACACGTCTTTTGCCCAACACCATTATACACACCAAGGAAAATACTTCTTTAATATCTTTTAGTTAAAGGATCTTGATTGCGATATGATTCAACTGTGTTTTAACGGTGTATGTATATTAACTGTGAATCTGTGCATATATTATGTGAAACACCTGACTGCATAAATTGTAAATATTTCAAATGTATCCACAAGCTCCTCCATCCACAAGCAAATGCTTTTAATGGAGGAAAAGTAACACTGTAACATGTTTAAGATAAATAAAATTATTAAAAAAAATATATATATATCATTTATTCATCCAACCAATTTTAGTGCGATCTGGTGTACTTCAGGGCTCTAATTTAGGACCACTTCTATTTACGACACTATGTGAGATCAATAAATTATTTCTTACTTTGCTGAAATTGATAAAAAAATTTCTTCTTTTTTTTCTTCTTTTTTTATACGAATACCGCACAAGATTCCAGACTGCTCGCAACCGTCTGAAGCCAGTGAGACTATGGCATCCTCCATTGGGGTATTTTGGGCTGAAGTTGGTTGGGAGGAGATGGAGAAGAGGATTGTGTGGAAGAACCTGGCTATTCAGAACTGGTCACCAAACAACTGATCATCTATTAAGATCTGGTCTTGAGCGGAAAGGTATGTGTGGGGCCTATGATCCAAACGGTCTTGTGGGCGTGACCGTATTCCCGAGGTGATCTCTATTAGGAAATTTTGAGGAAATTGTTTGAATACCGAGAGTTATTTCTTGAAAAGATAATTTTTATTTAATTGTTTTGTGTGTTCGTGCCTAGCAGTTAGTTAGTTATGTTTGTGTGATTTGTATGTTTGTACCTAGTAATTTTTTTTTTTTTTTTTTAATATAGCGACTATATAAAAAATTTTTACATACAAAATGCAATGTGAAATTAAGTACAAAATAATGTATTTCTTAGTCCTCCTCACTAGGGGGTCCTGTGCCGAGGCGGACTAAAGTTATTTAAATATAGTTCATTTGTCTTCTATGTCATTTTTAGCGTCTTTGCTAGGGTTTTCTCATTGACCTCTTTAAGCCATATTTTTATTCTTGATTTGTATTCAATTGGATTTTTTATTAGTTTTATGTCTTGGGGAAGGATGTTATGGAGTTTTGTTGCAAAGTATGTATAGTTTCTTTGTCCAAATGTGGTTTTATAACTTGGAAAATTTTTTATATAATTTTTTTCGATCTAGTGTTATGCATACACGGTCTAGTAGAGGATTCATTATTTTTGAAGAGCTTCAATAATATATTTTTGGCATATATTTGTTGTACATTTGGTACGTCAAAGTTATTGAAAATTTCAATTGAAGGCGTTCTAATTGGTACTTTCAATATGGTCTTTATGATTCCTTTTTGAATCGTATTCAGGCTGCGTAGGTACGTATTTGCAGCAGATCCCCATCCTATGATTCCATATTCAATTCGAGAATGACATAACGCATAGTAGACTTTTTCATATCCTTTTTATTTAGCACGTTTCTTAGATTTTTGAAGAAATATATAAGGCTTGTGAGTTTTTCCGTTATACCTTTGATGTGTAGGTCCCATCCAATTAGTTAGCTGTTAGCCTTTATTGTGTGTGCCTAGCAATTGAAAAGTATTGTAATGGTTTTTTACACCTCATTTTGGAATTCGCAGCAATTTGCAGACATTGTGTGTTTCTTCATTCTCACAACATGGTATACTGAACCCATGTTCACTCCTTCCTCCCTCTAAATAGGCCTCCGCACAGCATTCTCAAAAACGACAAAGATCTTGAAAGAAAATAATAGCTTACTAAATTCAGCACAAACCACTTTGATTATTTTCAAGATCTTTCCAAATTAATTATCTTCAATTTGTATATTCCAATTTCCTGTTATTTTATGATTATTTTCTTCTTGTAAATGTGGTATTACGACGAAGTTAAATTAGCCAAGATAGATTAGTTGCGGAAACCGCCGACAGATGTCAGCAGGTGTCCAATCAGGGGTCTTTCTTGTTTACAAATATATGTGCTGTTTTGACGTTCATTTCTCGAGGAAAACAAATTATAAACACATTCAGGGCGCATTTATCCAATAAGGGGGGCATCACTAAATAGAATTTCACTAGAAATGCGAAAAATGATGATTAGAAAGAAAGTTGATAATCCAAAATTTACTTATAACCTTTCGACTCCTATTCCACAGGTAAGTGAATAATAATAATAATATATATCTTTATTGAACAAAAATTTAAAGATTTATAACTACAAAAAAAGTATATAATAGTTTAAAAGTTGCATAAGTACAAAAGTTAATAATGGAAAACAATATACATGTAAACAGTAGGTACTTAAAGAATAGAGATTTATAATTATAAACGTAGGTTTCTCGTAATCTGCCTCACTAGGCTAGCCTGTGTTGAGGCAGTAATTTTACGTCAATTTATAATTCTGTGAACATACCTACACCTATATTAGAATTTAATCGCACAATAGATTGGTTGCATTAATAATAACATGTCAATCATGTCCTTAAATTATTCCTTAAAATAATACATGCCAGGATACGCAATAAGTGCGAGCAGGACTTGGATGACACTCAGTTTGGCTTCAGAAATGCGTTCGGGATGCGTGAAGCATTATTGTCTATCGCCGTACTATTGCAAAAGTGTCGTGACCAAAGAAAGGAAGTCTTTGCCTGTTTTATTGACTACGAAAAGGCATTTGACAGGGTAAAACATGCTGACTTAATGAAAATGCTTGCGGATTGTAACGTTGACACCAAAGACCAGAATTTCATAAACCTGTATTGGTTCCAAACAGCAGAAATAAGACATGGGAATGAGAGATCTAATGCAATTGCCATTCAGCGTGGAGTACGTCAAGGCTGTATCCTGTCGCCACTATTGTTTAATCTCTATTCCAACTATGTCTTTAAAAGAGCCCTAAGTAATACCGATAAGGGTCTGAAGATCAACGGAGTTGTCATTAATAACATAAGATACGCAGATGATACTGTATTACTAGCTGACTGTATCGATGACCTGCAAGACCTATTAAATCTTGTTAATAATGCTGGTGAGCAACTGGGCCTAACAATCAACGTCAATAAAACTAAATGGATGACATTTGGACGACTAGATCACTCTGAATCAGTGATACTGTTAAATGGTTGCAATGTCGAAAAGGTGGAAAGATTTAGATACCTCGGCAGTATTCTCATGGAGACTCTTGACCCAGACGTGGAGGTTAGATGCAGAATTGAAGCAGCAAGAACTGCGTTCATTAAAATGACATCCCTCTTCTGCAATGACAATATCAGCTTAAAACTAAGGCAGAGAATGCTAAAATGTTATGTGTGGTCGGTCTTGCTCTATGGATGTGAAACATGGACCTTGAAAGTAAATACCATGAACAGGTTAGAGGCTTTTGAAATGTGGCTTCACCGGAGAATGCTCAAGGTCCCATGGACCGACATGATCACCAACACAGAAATTCTCAGGCGGGCTAGAGCAGATAGAGAACTGCTTACATTAATAAAAATCAGGAAAATTTCATATCTGGGTCATATACTTCGAGGGGAGAAGTATCACTTGCTCCATTTGATATTGAAAGGCAAGATAGAGGGTCGCCGAGGGCCTGGTAGGAGACAAATGTCTTGGATGCGTAATATACGAGAGTGGACCGGCATTAGAAGTGTGGAGGAGCTATTCCGGGCAGCGCAAGACAGAGAGACATTCTCAAGAGTGATCGCCAACGTCGGGGGGACCTGATACGGCACGCAAAGAAGAAGAATAATAACAATAACATTGGTACAATACTAACAGCATTGGTTCAATACTATTCTCGAATTTGGGTGAGTGCACCCGTAAATGCCCTATCATTATTTTTTATCCAAATTTTTATGTTTTTTTTTTAATTTTTTGTGAATATTTTTTTATACTAATTGGAAGAATGTTGTAAAGTCTTGTTGCAAGGTATCTGAAGCTTCGTTGACCAAAAGTAGTATGAGTTATGGGAATTTGTTCTGTTCTGTTTTTATAGTTTACGCTTTTACTTTATACTTTCATTTTATACATCATAATTCTATTTACTACTCATTACCTTAACTCCTTTCTTTTACCTTTTGTTTTTATATTTAACTTTACATTTATATGTCACTTTCTTATGTTATTGTATTATAATATATATAAATATAATTATGTCAATGGCACATGTTGTGCCGTATGTTTTTTTTGAAATAAATGAAATAAATAATTTGTAGTAATTCTTTGTTATTGTTTCGAATACATCGAGTATTTAATCTTTTTTCATAGTATTTATGTATATTTGTGTATAGATGAGTCAGGATTGTTTTTGCGTATATCTGCCGAACATCAAACATATTAGATTAAGTTCGAGTCTGTAATTAGAGGTAGTCTAAGAATTAATTTTATAATAGTTTTCTGTGCCTTTATGATTGGGTCTAGTGCTGATGCAGTACCGCCTCCCCATGCTATGATACCATACTCAATAATAGATTGATAGACTGTAAAATAAATCATTTTCAAGTGTTGTAAGTCGAGAATGAAATTGATTTTCTGTTTGATCAATATCAGCAGAAGTAAGGAAGAATTAACCTTACTTTGGGCACAAAACATACTTCTTTATTTATTTATTTATTTTCGAGAAATCGACATTTTTTCCAGTTTGTACATGTTTGTTTAGCCAAAATAAAACCAATTATGGATTTCATCCTTGTGACTTCACCTCTGATTAAACAGCATAATAAAAAATTAGAAATAATAAAATTTATAAAAAATAAAAATATAACCATTTGTTATTTCGGCTACTGGCATTATACCTAGTTCTCTCATTCAAAATTTAGGCATATTATATTTGTCAAAGAATTTATATATAAAAATGCAAAAATCAGTCATTTTAAATACATGTAGGATTACAAAAGATTTTTTAAATATTTATATTGAGGGATCATTAGGATTTATAGGTCCAATTAGGAGTTCCACAGAGCCGAACCCTCTGATATGAAAATATCTGGAGTCGGTGAATTATTTTCCCATTTGGTTTCTGGTAGGTTGACATGTTGATCTTGTATTGTTTTGTATTTATAATACTTATATAGTGCAATTGCATAGCGTGGATTGACTAGATATATTTGGGGAAGTGTGTGAAAGGGTTTAGTTTTTCCTGTGGGGAAAATTTAACCCGGACATTTAAATCTGGTGCGTAAAAAGGAGTATGTGACCCAAAATTTTATAAAACAAAAGTATATAAAACTAAAATTTACATTAAACCTAAAAATATCTATTCATTGGTAACCGTAAGAAGCCAGGTTGTACATATAAATCAAATCATAACAGAATTATAAGTATAAACGATAGAAACATAGACATATAACATATTCATGAAACATCAGAGAAATACTCTTTTATGTACCCCTTATGTTTGGTACGTTCGGAAATGAAAATGTCCACCTTGGGTAATACGCTATTGTCTATTGTAACTATTGCATAGTCTGTTCTGACAAGAATTCTGCTTACAGTTTGTCTTGCATTGATCCACCCTAAACAGGACAGAAGAGTTTATCTCATTACCATTGAGCAATGCGCATATTTTTATTGGTTTAATATAAATATTTCAATTTGTTATTGGATTACCAATACCTCTGCGATAGTTCACCCCAAGTGGTTCGCTACGTTTGGTGACTTTGCAGATGTGCCCGGGTTTTGTTCGGATTTTGTCTGTCGGGTTTTGACTGCTTTTATACCCGTTTATCCGGATCTTGGTGACGGATGCGTCTGACCACCAACTGCGTGACAGACCGGATCCGGAGAGACTGGTTGAGGGAGGCTTTTTGATCTCTCGGAACATCGCCTTACACCGCAGAAGGAGTGACAGATTCATAAGTTCGTCACTCCTGACGGATTCTGGTCTAGATTTAACCCTTCACACCTTTTTTCTTTCAAGAACTTCCCCCTTTCCTTTTCTAAAAATACCCTCCACACAGCATCCCCAAATATGACAACGGGCCTAAGAGGGATTATTTTCTTTAGAGCCTCCTGTGTAGAGCTAATGTAAATAATCTCTTCTCTACATATCTCCATATATTATAAATTAAAGTCCTCCGCCGCATCTGTCTGTCTGTTCGCGATAAACTCATGAGGAAGGTGTAGGTATATAATTTGTCAAGATTTTGCGTAAATTGGTCGCAATATTAAGGAGAATGCCTGTATGTGGTGAACGAGCGGGCGTGCAAGCTTGCGGTGTGGATTTGATTTGTTTGCAAATCTATAGTTTTACGCCGAGGTTAATGAAATTTTGCACATGACCTTCAAAAGACGAGAAAGGTCATTGTCTACATTTGATTTAGAAAACTCTGTGTAAAGCCCGGGCATCGCCGGGGTCTCAGCTGGTATTATATTATAATAATGACAATTTTTTTCAAACTTTCTTCAGGCAAGTAGTACTTGAAAAAGTCAGTCAAAGTTAGCCACCTAGTCAAAGTAAGGCTTGCTTGAATAATAAATTGGACGCAGCAGATATTTAGAAGCCGGAACGGAACACACCAACAAATTTACGTACCAAGATGAAATGCCAAACGTTCGGGTTAAAACAGAACTTCGCTATGTACAGTCAATAACCGTTCGTCACAAAAGATTTCGATTTTTAAACAATGTTGCAGTATGTTTTGATAGTTCACGCAATCGATAAATACCTACAATTATCGATAGCGACCTCCTTAAGGGCCCGCAATCCGGATTTCTACCGATTTATTACATATTTCCCTTAAACACGCCAGCCTTACTAAAAAAAAAACCACAGCGCGACCAATTAACTGTGTTATTGCAATAACATAATTAAACCCCGTATACACTAAATCACGTTTTATTACCAATAACGTTTCTTGCGTGGTCACTCTGTTAAAATGCATTAAGATCTGACAACATTGTAAATAGTTTTAATTTCCTAGGAAACAATGTTGTTTAATTCTTCTCCGCTAGGGGCATTATTGGTGCGCCTGTGCATATCGGCCCGCGATGACAAAACAGTTCGGTGTGTTTATGGCGGGATATGGAAAATTTTGTTAGTGCCTAAATGTTGTGATTTTACTAAATAATTTCTATTGTAGTGACGAATTTACTCTTCTGTTCACATAATTGATATATTTACCATATTATTTGTGTGGTTTACATCAGTTTAATCAAGTTATTGTACAAACGCCGTACTTTCAAAGTTGAACTGTCAGAATATTGTTTTTTTATATGTTACTTAAGATAAAATTTTCATTTTAAGATCTTTATTTTAAGAGAATTTCTTAAAAGTGATAATTTTTTATAATATTAAAATCTAATACATGTGTTCGTAAACGTATCAAAAAAATTAACGTCTTTAGAGATGCAAGAAATCTGTTTTAAATTTCGGTATTATTTCTAAGTTATTTTTTTGGCAATAAAAAAAACTTTGAAATTTTTTATTATTTTTTTATTGTATACACGATAAAAAAGGAGGTGATAGTTTCCTTCCAAATTTATTACATAAAAGGACTGTGTTTTTTAAATTTTGATTTTATTTAAATTTCTCTACATTTTGGTCAAAAATGTTGTGGGAGGAAATTTTTTTCCATGTTTTTCCGAGTTTGAATCATAAAATATGGCAGTTTTTGAAAGCTAAAGTGTATTTCAAATACTCAAATCTAAAAGGTAATTTTATCTAGTTTTCATAAATGGTATTTGTTTTTACGACACCTTCAAAAATAAGAAATATATAGAACATTCAAAATACTATGGAAAAATTACAAATATCGTTCGGACATCAATGGTTAAAACAGAGATAAACTACCCTCTCAGGCCGTGGAAACCATGTGTATTTCTTTCAAAGAACAAATTTTTAATTAGTAATGTTTTCACATCCGCGGCCGTTTGTCAATTGAATAAAATTTTCACTGGGTTTTTTAGTAAGGCTGGGTATGTTTTAAAGCTCTTAAAAAAATATATGTTATTCTTGAAGATAATATCTAGGCTTTGCCCGCGCCGAAACGCGAATTATATAAAATTCCCTCGATAGAAAAAAATCGCAAAATATGCTCCAAAAATTATTATAAACACTTTTGTTTCAGTTATTTTACAGTGTTTCTTTAAATGCTGTTTAAGATAATGACCGCGAGATTTTTGCTCTGTTTTAAACGATTCGTGTTTTATTAAACATTTTCGCAATTTTCGAATCGATTTTGTCGCTGTAAATGTTAGCGCTCTCCTCTAACATTCGTAATTTCGTATCTCTCCATCTTCTTCTTTTCGAACCCGGTTGCAGATCCTTAAGAAAAGTCACTGAGAAACAGCCTTTTGCCTTGCTTACCCTTATTGAAAGGACAGCAGGTGTATGCTTTGGTACGTATTTTTTCATTAACATATATAAAAGTATAAAAATGGTGACCCGACAGTTGATCGATTCTACGCTATATATAACTAGCTGATTCCCGGCATGCGTTGCAATCCCATATTCAAAGAAATACATTGTTTCTCCCAGAATCACCTTTCCCGTGCATCCCTGTTTCCCTCCCGCGTCCCCTTCCTAGCTGGCAACATAAATTATAGCCTATAATATGTTATTCTGAGGTATGAGCTATATTATTGTAAAGTTTCATTAAAATCCATTCAGTAGTTTTTGCGTGAAAGAGTAACAAACACGCATACATCCATTCAAACTTTTAATATTAGTAAGAATATATATTTTTGATTATTTACCAATAATTGCAAACGTAAAATCGACTTCAAAAATACCTTTTAATTTAACAAAATAATTTATTTACGGTCTATCTTTTGTACTTATGCGCTACATTTTTTAGTACACGGACAAGTTTAGTGGTATTTTCCTTGATGCATTTTTGCAGGAAAATATGTTTCAGTCTTTTGTTATTCGGCGGTACATCCTCTCCGCGTCTCCCTTCTTGTGTAAGTAGGTATACAGTTTGTCGCTGAAACCGACTGCATATTGTTTGTAGTAAGTGTATGCCGGGTGGGCAAAACGTAGGTAAAATAAACTGTCATGGAACGCATAAACATATTATTTTGTATAAGATTGCCATCTGTCGAATTTTACATGAAGTTACATGAAAAGTCTGGGCTCAAACCAGGTACACATTTAACAGATTTCAGGCCTTTTGATCATAGAGCTTTTCGTTTCAGAACCTAGATGTCGCTAGTATAAATTCCAGCGAGGAAAATAAAAATTAATTTATTATTTCGTTGGTTTGCCAAAAAGAACTTTGAAATTTGTATAATTACATTGGGGAATCCTCAAAATATTCTGTACTTATATGTTGATTTTATATAAATAGTAAATTTCATTTTATGGAAGATTGAAGTCAAGTGCAGGCTTAGAAAGAGACGAGATCTGATGTTGAATAAAGGAGAATAATATAGAATCTATTCTCCTTTATTCAATAATATTAATAATATATGGGAATAATAAATTAATTATAAAATTTAGGCGTATTAGATTTGTCAAAGAATTTATATATAAAAATGCAAAAATCGGTAATTTTAAATACATGTAGAATTACAAAAGATTTTTTAAATATTTATATTGAGGGATCAGTAGGATTTATAGGTTCAATTAGGAATTCCACAGAGCCGAACCCTCTGGTATGAAAATATCTGGAGTCGGTGAATTATTTTCCCATCTGGTCTCTGGTAGGTTGACATGTTGCTCTTGTATTGTTTTGTAATTATAATACTTATATAGTGCAATTGCATAACGTGGATTGACCAGATGATCATTTGGGAAGTGTGTGAAAGGGTTTAGTTTTTCCTGTGGGGAAAATTAAACCCGGACATTAAATTTAAATCTGGTGCGTAAAAATTACTGGACTGCCATCTGTCGAATTTTACACGAAGTTACATGCACAGTCTGGGCTCAAACCCTTACACTATTTATCTACGTTCCAGGTCTTACCGTAGAGCTTTTGGCTTCTGGACCTAGATGTCACTGATGTAAATTCCATCAAGAGGAAAATAAAAATGAAAATGTGTCGTTGAAATTGGGATAATTATTACATCAGGGCTTCCTCAAAATACTTTGAACTTGTATATTGATTTTATTTGTGCAAATTTCATATTTAAGAATGATTGGAGTCGAGTTCAGACATAACAGAAGGGATGAGACGTTGAACAGAAGGAAGGCAATATTTGATTAGGCTTGATAAGCGAGAAGGTGTTATTTATTTAGAGACGGCCAACAAAAATATGTGATCAAAAGTTCCCACTTTTAGACTACAGGAAGTACAATGTGATGAGTCATGCACATGAATTTTAATATGGTGAGAAGAAAGGGAGCAATGTCCAAAACACATTGGAATTAGACAGTCATTGCCGGTAAGGAATCTAAGTAAATCTAAGAAAACTAAGGCTGCGTATACATTTACGAAATTTGAGAAAGGAATGAAGCAATTGCAAACGGCGTGAAACATCACTATATCTAGAGTTGATATATTGATGGTGAATGATACTTAAAAAATAAATAAACTATGAATAAGTAGGTACTGCACAAGAATCCAGAGTTCGTCAAAACGGACTGTGACATCTAGTAATGGTTCTTCACAGAGGGATAATTGAAAAATCAGAGTGTAAAATTCACACGCGAAACCTTCAGAAAACAAAAGCAGACAAGAGTGGGGAGACTACGAAGCACTTTTTTATCAATGTGAAGGATGATTTTTTACATATTTTTGTTGTGGAATTCCAGTGCACCTATACATTTGGTCATCTTATGTATTAGTATTTGTTTTCTTCTTCAGAGTCACTACATGTCGCTTTCTTTTGTGTTTTCTTTGGCCTGTTCATTTTGGAGTGGTTTGAAGATTGGATATTGGTTTTACAAAAATATTTTTGAAGTTAAACTTCTATAGCACCGCTGTGATTTGGATTTCAGATGAAACGGAAATGACGATTACTGCACCTGCGACGCGTCAACTGCGCTCATCGGCCGCTTTGATAATGATTTCACTTTTAAAGGCTCCTATTGCTTGAGATATGAAACGGAAATTACGCCAGGTCTGCGCTCATTTGTCGCCATGATTATGACCTCACTTTTCAAGTATTGGTTGAGATTGTTTTGGTAAAGTTTCGCTTCTACAATTCATTCGATTTTTTTTTTTTGGATTTCGTGGGAGACGATCCTTGGTCCGCTAAATGTTAGCAGAGGTTTGTCAGGCGCTTTAACCACTACCCCAAAGGAGATTTGCGTTGGACCGTGGATTTATTGTGTTATATTGAGTACCCGTGAATTAAAGAAATATTTTATTATTATCTCATTCTCTCACAGGTTAAATTTTATAGATGTGTTCATCTCTTTTTAGTATCGCTCATTTCCGTTTCATCGAGTTTCAAATCACAACGGTGCTAAAGAAGTTTTCACTTCAAAAAATTGTATTGATAATCTAAGTCTCGATTGGGCAAATATTTGAATCACGAAACACGCCCACAAGGCACTTGTTATGTTATTTTTATTCTATGACGTCCCCAATTGGGCTATGCTGTGTAGCTGAATGGAATGGAGAGGGAACGACAAAGGTTGGAAAGTATCTTGTCGTTCAGATCTGGTCACTAAATATGACTATTCCATTTCAAGCAGTTTCTTTGATGAATAGCTTCTGAATCTTTCACCACGGCGATATTTTTAGAATATTTACCTGTCTCACTTAACGGTATGATAGTCTGCTTGGAGCAGAATACCTTGATATCATCGTGCCCATTTTTCATTCTTTCATGATTGCCAATGGGCGTTTCACCTTCTACATTCAAGAATCAATCACAGAACGCTGTCTAGTATGAAAATTAATGTCGGCCATTTTGCAAGCAACTACAGTGCTGCCACCTGTTGACGCAGAAAGTTACTACTGCAGCAGATTGTAGTAGGTTTGAGGAACAGCGCCAAATTCAAAATTTTCACTTAACTAACTTTATTTTAATAGAAAAAAATAGGAGGCATTAGTTTTTGACGGACCGTTCTCGTTTATATAGGTCGTAGATAAGGAATTTTAAAAAATGCAAACACAATTTATTAAAAAATAATTTACTTAAAATAAACAATATAATAAAATAGTACATTGGTCCACAATTTTTATAAGTTCTTCTTAAATATTATACCATACTTAACTAAAAATACAATAAAACTTTTGTATTTGAAATTGTACAAAATTGAACAAATCATAATAGAAATATGTAATGTATATTTGTGTATGTATAAACAGGGTGTCCGGGGGTAAAGTGCATTAACTTCCGGAGGTGATTCTACATGATGGTAGGAGTAAAAAAGATTAACAACTTTTTCCGAAATTCCAACATTTTTTTTCCTATACAAAAAGACATACCTACTAAAAATCCTTAATGTGAGGTACGATTATACTTGCTGGGAGCCTGCCGGGCGCCTGACTCGATTGTGATTGGCCCGTATCGTAACCCGGAACGCCGCACACGCCGGACTAATTTTATCTTTTTACCTCAAAACTACCCCGAAAAGTTTTAATTTCGAAAAAAGTCATTCATCTTTTTACTTGTACTATCAAGTAGAATCACCTCCCGAAGTTAATGCACATTACCCCCGGACACCCTGTAGTTCTAGGAATTTTTTGACAGAGAGAATTTTAAAACAGTTTTAGTATTTAACAGTAATTTAACATTCTTGTGAAAACAGCCATTTAGTTTTTCATAAAAATGTTAAATTTATTTTAGATATTAATACAATTCGTAAATTTGGGATTACATACAACATTTTTAAAAATAATTTGAAAAATGCCATATATTGAAAATGTGACACTCCGGTAAGGGGCCAATGACTTACCACTCCCAATAACGTAATATATAATTCTAATTTTAGAGGATGCTGTTGGAGGGTCTTTTGAAGGAGAGGAAGTTCTGAGAAAGGAAAAATGAATGAGGGGTGGGTGGGAAACTGGGGGTCAGTGTGTCTAGGAGTGACGGATGTATGAATCCATCACTCCCACTGCGGTGCAAGGTGACGGGCCGAGAGAGTCCGGCTTGAGAGGTCAAAAGTCGTCCCTCAACCAGTCTCTATTTATCCGGCCCGCCTTGCAGAAGGTGGGAAGATGCAACCACCAAGACCTAGATAAATCTCACCCTCATGAATCCTGGCACCCCTGATAAGTCACAAAAAGTAGCGAACCACTTAGGGTGAACTAAGGCTTGTTGGTTATCCAATAAATGGTTTCCGGGGTGGTGATACCCACTTCCATTAAAACGTATTGATAGTTCAATTGCGAAGTTGTTTTTTTTCTAGATATATAAAGTGTGAATACATTTTTTAAAAACTCCGAAAGGTAACTTTAAATACCTCTTTTTTTTTTTTGATGATCTCCACACAGGAGGCCCTGAGGAACATATTTTCCCTCAGGGCCTATCTCACATCTGGGGATGCTGAGTGGATGGTTTGTTTAGGAAGAAGGAGAGGAGAGTTCTGGGAAGGAAAAGGGTCTATAGGAATCTGGAATTCAGTGTATCCTGGCCATCCGCCTCCAAGATCTAGACAAACCTCACCCCATGAACCCGGGCACCCCTGCTAAATCACCAAACGTAGCGAATCACTTGGGGTGACCTATGGCAGAGGTTTGTTTTTATTTAATATATTTTTATAATTTGAACATGTGCAATAAATAAATTAGACATAAAATAAGTGATTTAATAAAAAAGTTATTTAGTTTGAAAGTTGAAAAAGTTGAAAATTTATCAAAGTCACCCCAATTTACAATAAAAAAATTATAATTTACATAAAATCTGTCAACTCTTAGGCCCCTTAGGATACTTTTGATCTGCTCAAAAAAGAATTTCTTTTATTGAATTCTCTTCAGTGATTTCACCATTTTCAACGTCACTAAATTATGAAAAAGTTTTCAAATTCAATAAATTGTAAAATTTGTTATAAAAATATTTAATATATTTAAAACGTCGTATATACATATATATATAATATATCTTTTCGTGGAATACTCTTGTATACATAATTTATAAACATTTTTACAATCAATTTGCGAACATGTGACAGCCATTTTTTTTTTTCAAAATCACAAATGAACAATTTGATTTCAATTTAAATAAGATAATAAATGGATATAAAAATAACTAATCTTAAATTAAATAATATAAATTAGAAAGATGTCATAAAAATTAATTTCGCTAATAATAATAATTAGTTAAATTATAATATTGTCAAATAATGTTATAGTCATTCATATTTCTGGAGAATCTTTAATATATCGATCTTCTAGTTGATTAGTAAGACATCTCCAAATGCTAAGTTTTGAGATAATGAGAAAAGTAAAATTTGAATGCTCACTGTTTCTGTTTTCTGGTCCGGTACATTTATGACATTTTGAAATATCCTATTAGTGACCCAGAAAACATCAATATTTTGTTTAATTCTCTACAAGTTTTTGTGCATTATAATTGATTTGGTGGTGTTTATGAATAATCTTAGTATTGTACTAGATTGAGAAGTACACTTTTACATATATAACTGCACACTTAACTCAAATATCGACTTTCGTAGATATTTTAGTAATCAACTCAACAACATAATTAATATTTTTAGGCTAGCTAATGTACAATACATTAGCTTTAATTAAAATCAATTAAATTAGTATATTTATTTAATGTAATAAATGTTTGTGAATATATATATAGTTTCAATGTTTCTCAACAGATGTCGTTGGTATAGGTAAATATATGTAGTTTTAATGGATCTCAACAGAGGTCAGTAGTCGTGCTAAATAAAATCATAATGCTAACTCAGATTAACGCAGAACAACCTTTAGAATGGACTTAAAATCCAGTTAGATATTCATTGTAAATAAGATACGATAAAGAATAAGACTCATAATCTAGATCTAGATGAACTGAAGAATTATTGAAAACTTCCGATTACCGGAATTGTATTGTTAATTAAGGAAATCCAATAGATAAAGCTATCCATTTTGCGAATGCAAATGCAAATATTAAAAGATTAGGAAAAATACCATAGACAAGCATCAAACATGACACACAATGGGCAAATTGATAAATGTAATGCAAAATGCTTGTCATGTAATTAACTAAAAAATACTAATTTCGGTTGTGCCTCTGTCTGTAACTCAGAAACAGTGAACTCTAGAACTTTTGCTTCATTTTCAAAATTGGATGTGTTTAAAGAGAATCCAGTCTTGCTATAAAGTACTTGCCTATTAATATAAAATTAAAAAGAAAATTATTTTAATCGCCATTTAAAAAATTTGAATTCATTAGTCGGGAATCAGCCTATCCCCATTTATATATTATATTTAGATGAGTGAATGGTTCCACTTTTAACCACCAATTAGTTCAATTTGACCTCCAATGCTTAATCGCCCGGAAACTATGGAATTCGTTCCCCGCGCCTCGTGTGATAATAGTGGAACATGTTTTGTCGAGATATTAGTATGCAATAGCACCTTTACAACTATCATGTGATTTTTCACAGGTCTGCGCTGGTACATTATAATAATAAATAAATAATGTAATAATACCTAGTCATACAACGGTGACATCTGTTAATTTAAAATTTAAACGATTATTACAGGAAACTATTTTAAATTACACTGTTTCATCCAGGAAAAATACTATCAAATTACATTTTGGGTGATTATAATATAAAAATATATCTAGTAGTCAAATAAAATCATAATTCTATATGTGTTTTGATTCACTGGTATAGTTTCGTCAAAATCATTGTAAATAGATGATATTATTTATATCATTGAAGAAGAAGATAACAATAATAATCTAAATGAAAATATGAAAGAGAACACGACACAGATAAAAGACAATGGTCGCAACTGGGACTCGAACCCAGACCTCTCGTCTAACCGGGACGTGCGCTTTAACCAACTTAATTAGTTGAAGATAATATTGTTAATTCTAAAATTTGAAATATGAGATTGACAATTATGACGGTTTGACAGAAGGTGGCAATAGCGAAATTGGTTAACGCGCACGTCCCGGTTAGACGAGAGGTCTGGGTTCGAGTCCCAGTTGCGACCATTGTCTTTTTTTCTGTGTCTTGTTCTCTTTCATATTTTCGTTTAGTTTATTATTGTTATATTCTTCTTCAATGATATATTACAATTGTCTATGGACAAATCGCGGACGGTTCAATTTTATCGTTACGATGACGGAAAAAGTGAAAAAATGCGAAAAAATTGTTATTAATGAACTTTTAACGTTTCTGTTCAATAAAGTTGACGTGTTAGATGAAGTGTCAATCGTACAAATTTGTTCCACACACTTCAGTGAAGACGAAGTGGAACTTTCGAAAGATCTCTTGTACTCAGAGGTCGATGACAGGAGAATCACCAGAAAGGGCGATGGAAAAAAGGCAAAGAATCTTTACGACATGATCAAAGTAATTAAAGAGACCGAGACAACAGATATGCCAACTTTTGTAGCAAAAAATCTGCATAAACTACCGCCAGTTTGTTTTGATTCTGTTGACATAACCTCACTTCTAAAAGATATTTTGTCTTTAAAAACGGAACTCTTTACCATAAAGGCACAAATGTGCAAACAAAATGATGTAGATGAGCTAAGACAGCAGATGACCATTTTGATGAATGATCTAAAATCCGAGCCGAAACCAAGAAATGTAAACAATCAAACTGCTAATTCAAATTACACCGAAGAAATGCCTTTGGTTAATGTCAAGGTCACCGAACCGAACAGTAGTAATACGCACACTAAACAAAACACATATTCCAATGTACTAGCAAACAAATCAGGCGTAGACACCCAGAAACCGTTAGACAACGGCCCGCGGTCCGAGCCTAAGACAATTCGGAACTACCAAAATAATGAAAATATCGGATTTACCGTCGTGAAAAAACGTAAATTAAATAAAAATCACAAGGGTACAGGACCCACATCAAGTATCAAGGCGGCTCCCCTAAGAACGGCAATTTATGCCTCAAGATTTGACACAGAAACTAGTGCTGATGACTTAAAACTATTTATTTCTTCCAAAAATCAACCGTATATAGATGTAGAATGGATCAAACCTTTCAAACCGACCCCTTTCAAAACATTCAAAGTAACAATTCTCACGCAAAAAATCAGCTCATTCATGGAAAAAGATTTTTGGCCCGAAGGAATAGTGTACAGAATTTTCAAAGAGAGAAATTACAGCTCGGACAAAAGCTTAAACAATGTAAATAATGGATCTTCTTAAAATTATTACCATCAACTGCAGATCAGTAAGAAGGACGGTGAAATTTATTCACGATATTTGTGAAGAATATGATGTAATTTTACTACAAGAAACATGGCTTTTACCTGCTGACATAAATTATCTTTCAGAAATACACCCCCAATTTTCAAGCTTAGGCACATCTGCAGTAGATACATCCACTAGCATACTAAGAGGGCGTCCACACGGCGGAACGGGCATATTGTGGCGCAGCACAATAAGGGCCAAGGCTATCGACTGCAACGATAGTAGGGTAGCGGGAATAGAAATAACCCTGGATAAAGGATTGTTGTGCATTCTCACAGTTTACATGCCAACCTTCTGTAATGACAACATACCCGAATTCTCAAGATGCCTAGCAAACTTACATTCACTTATTGAAGACAAGCAATATACGAACTGCCTTGTAATGGGTGACTTTAATTCCGACCCAAGAACATTATTTGGGAAAGATTTATTATCGTTTTGCAAAGAAAATAAATATCACTGTGTCGATGTAGAAAAACTGCCAGAAAATTCTTACACTTACGTTAGCGATGCACATAATACAACGAGCTGGTTAGATCACTGCATAGGAACGGCCACAATTAAAAAGATGACTAAAAATATTTCGATAAAATACGATGTTGACTGGACAGATCACCGGCCCATGTCTATTTGGTTAGAAACAACAGGAATAACCACTACGGAGGGAATTGCCCCGATTGCGTTGGATCCAGTAAAATGGAGAGCACATAATATATCCCAGATCATGTCCTATTCTGTAACAGCATCATTTTTAATAAACCGCATTAACTACAGCAGCAGTGTCGAACTCTGTAAAAAGTCAGGATGCAAAAATAACTTTCATAAAGATGCCATCAATGAACTGTATGCGAGAATTGTAGAGTCACTATGCACGGCCGCAAAAAACGTCTTCGAGAGTGGACGTAAACATAACAGCACCACAGCCAAACATATTCCTGGATGGAACGACAGTGTTTCGATTCATTATGAAGCATCACGAAATGCACTTATGAAATGGATTGAAAATGGAAAACCCCGGACGGGTCCTTTGGCAGAAAACCGAAAAATATTGAGAAGAAAATTCAAATCTGAGCTAAGAAAATGTCAAAAAACAGCGGAACAAATAAAACTGGACAAAATATCGGGTGCATTTGAGGATAGAGATTTTAAAGAATTTTGGCAAAAAACCAACAACATCTTAAAATCTAAAGCACAGATATCGACTCATATTGAAGGAGAATCAGACGCAGAAAAGATTGCTAATATTTTCATAACCTACTTTGCGAAAACATCGGAAAGAAAAGAACCCACCTTCTTAGAAAAACCATACGAAAGAAAAGAAAAGAAAAACCATGCGAAGATGAGGACGAAAACATAATCGTTACGGAAGATATGGTTAAAACCGCTGTCAAACGAATGAAAGCTGGAAAATCTCCCGGTTATGATAGCCTGAGCATAGAACATGTAAGAAACGCTGGTGAAAAAATATACACGCTTCTAGCAACATTATTTACACAGATTCTTCAACACACGCACATGCCAAGAAACTTCTCACGTACAATTATAGTACCACTAGTTAAATCCAGACAAGAAGACTTATCCAATACTTCCAACTATAGGCCGATATCTCTTGCCACAATAATATCCAGAATATTTGAAAGAGTTATACAAATTCAAATAGAAGGCAAACTATTCACATCCGACAATCAATTTGGTTTTAAATCTAAATTGTCTACAGATATGGCAATATTCAGCTTAAAACAATGTATCGAATATTATAAGGGAAGAAAAACAACAGTGTATGCTTGTTTTCTTGATTTAAGTAAAGCCTTCGATCGGGTTTCTCACGCACTACTTTGGAAAAAACTTAAAGAAAGGAAGGTGCCAGGTTCAATAATTAACATTCTGGCAGTCTGGCATCATGAACAAGAGAACCAAGTTATTTGGAAAAATAAAATGTCAACACCTGTGAATATGGAATGCGGCGTCAGACAAGGGGGAAGCTTATCACCGATTTTATTTAACGTCTACATGAACGATTTAAGCGATAAACTCACCTCGGCAAAAGTAGGCTGTCACCTGGGAAATAACTGTGTAAATAACATTGCGTATGCAGATGATATGGTCATTTTGTCACCAAGTATAAAAGGACTGAGAAAGCTGTTAAAGATTTGTGAAGAATACGCTGCTGAACATAATATGGTCTATAACCCCACTAAGTCTGTGTTGCTCGTATTCAAGTCAGGTGCAGGCACCATGAAAGTATTACCCGTCAGTCTAAACGACACAAAAATAATAGAAAAAATCGAGGTCAAATACTTGGGACACATCGTAGCAGCGGACCTCAGTGACGACTCGGATATTGAGCGACAGAGAAGATCACTGTGCATTAGGGCAAATATGATTTCTCGAAGATTTAACAAGTGCAGCCCAGCTGCAAAAAGGCAACTTTTTAACACGTACTGCACGAGCCTATATACCTCGGAGTTGTGGACCAACTTCAACAAAGCGTCACTAAAAAGAATGGAAATACAGTACAACAATTCATATCGAACGCTTTTTGGGTTGTCCTGGTACTGCAGTGCCACCGAGATGTTTGAAGAAGGGCGCGTTCCCGGATTCCGAACATTAATTAAAAAACGGATCACCAGCTACAGAACGCGATTGGCCTCGAGCGAAAACACTCTTGTGATGGCAGCATTCCACTTCTGGCAGGGTCCCATTTATAAGCGATGGAGCCACTTCCTGATGAAATAGATAACAAAAAGTTAACTTTTTTTTTTTTTTTTTTTTTCAAATTTTATTTTAATTTTTGTATTGTTATTATTTTCTTTTATTTATTTCCTTTCATTATGTAAAAAAAAATATCTTTCATCTTGAAATATTTTAATTTAATGTATTATATATGTATAATATGGAACTCGTGGGACTGCACCACCCTCCCCGAGATCTGGAATAAACGAATTAAAAAAAAAAAAAAAAAAAAAAATTACGTTGATGGGAATAACGTTTAAAAGTTATGAAAGAGAGTTTTTCTAATAAAAAAATGATATTATTTATTTAATTCGGTAGCCATTTTAAAACTGATATTGAATAAATTTGTCATTAAAAATAGTCATTTAAAAAATCAAATGATAAAGTTGTATGTTTTATATAGGCCATGATTTTGCACAACCTTTTTAGCAATTTCAATAAAATATATAAGTGTATTAAATATTGTACTAAAGAAGGGAAAGTTTAGAATAATATTGCACTCAGTTTGGCAGCCATTAACCAAAACTGAGGCATTATTTGAGACAGGTTTTGAAAATGGTAAGTATTAATACAATCATTTTGAAGGCAATAAACATACGTTCCTATCGCTACAATGCTACAGCTCTTTCTTACACATTAAATAATGGTTAGGCACACAAAATACGTGTGACTGTTTCCCCAAAAGTACTACTTTTTTGTGACGGGAATTGCTTTTCATTTTCTTTATACGTGTGAGGGAGATGTATGAAAATGATTGTATGTTTGATTATGTTGAAATATACAGGGTGTAACAGGACATACCCGAGGGATTTTAACCATTGATTCCTGACATTATTTAAAGTAAAAAATGTAAATGAAATTTTGGTCTCCGGTGATATTTATGATGTTTTTTTAATTTATTTTTTCTACAAAAACATTAAAAAATGGTAGGTTTTGGACAGTTGGAGGTGGGGTGAGGGGTTGGTCGGTTACTCGGCTGAGTGACCAATGACAAGAAGCGAAATAATTTTCACCGGAGACCAAAATATCATGTACATTTTTTACTCCAAATATGCTCAGGAATCGCTGGTTAAAATCCCTCGGGTACGTCCTGTTACACCCTGTATACTGAAAATGATTATACTTCGGCACCGGTGCATAGTCGGGAAACACGCCAAACGCGTGCCCAACATATGTACACGGTTGACTTTTATCACGTGAGAACGGATCGCTTCTTCGACTCGTTCTTGTGTTCAACAGCTCGGCTGTGGAACGATTTGCCGGCCTTTGCGTTTCCTCCTTCCTACAACATGGGTCTCTTCAAGACCAATGTTCATTCCTAACTCTCCTCAAAAAGACCCTCCACACAGCATCTCAGATAACATGGGCCCTGAGGGAAATTGTTTTCCTCAGGGCCTCCTGTGTGGAGGTAATGTAATAAAAAAGGATGTTTCTTTTAGGGGAGTGCAGACATACGTTCCGCATTTATCTCATTTTCGATTGTTGTCATTTAGTGTGTAAGAAAAAGCTGGAGCAATATATGTTTAAGAACAAAAGCAAAACCGTCAGCGCATTGACTTTTGACATTTTTGAATTTTTCGAATTCAGTCACACTTCAATATTATCCTTGCAACTATATTCCATACTTTAAAAATTATCGTCACGACTAGTAGTATTGTAGAGGTTTACGGAGAAGTCACAGTGTTGTGTGTGAGAGAGATGTAAGAAAATGATGACTTTTACCTTTGGAGGAAATAGACCTACTTACATTGTGTATCTCATCTATTGAAAAAGCAGCAGCATTATTGTGATAAGGAACATGTTTATTGCCTTTTTTATGCGGTCATGGTAACATAACCTTAAATAGACCCGATAATTTTAAAAGCGCCCATTCAAAGACAAAACTTGATCAGAAAAAAAAATCGAAATTTTTTCTTAAATAAGTACCTTATTTTGTCTCTGTAAATGAGTCTAGTGATGATGCTTGAATTTTTCATTTAAATTACACATTTTTCTTCGCTGTAACTAACTAGGTGAAAACAGCGAAAGGCTGCGCGGCAAGTTATAGTGAACTTCACTTACTGTTTTCTTAGCCTTACCAACCCATGGGACGATGGGCTTAGTCAAATGATGTAGCATATAAAAAGCCCCTCAGTTTCTGAGTGGTTATATTTGAAAAGAAACACATTAACCCGTCTGCTGGTTCAGGAATAAATACATTCCAAAACACATCATACCTTCATAAGACCAAAAACATCCCGAGCGACCTTACATTTTAAAAGATATATATCTCTCTTCCTCTCATGCAAACATATGTATTTTTCTTAGAACCAGAAAGAGAACGAAATAATGCTTCTTATTATCTTTGAAATATGAAAGCTATCTTGCATAGATATTTTACAATCTCAGTCTAAAGTGACGGTTACAGAATTTACGCATGAAACCGAGGCTTCCGAATTGTGAGGTGCAAATATATTGAAACAAGCAGACGGATTAACAGCCATTGTTCCCAATCCTACTGATCAACTTTTGAGCCGAAATTTTGTCTCAACACTCCTCAAATGCACAAATAATACACTTTTCCAAACACAACTCTCCGATCAACAGGCGAATTGAGCGTTACTAAGCCAATCACTTAGCTGATCGGTGGCTCAGATTGATCGATGGAAAAGTTGGAAACAACGGCCATAAGCTTTAATAATAATACATACGTACTAAATTAAATTGTCAATAAGAATATAAAATAATATTATTAATAATAATAACTGCTTGTTTTGAAGTTCCCCAGAATAATGATGAAGAATAAAAGTTGGGTCAGGATCTACTTGGAGTGGACGAGATTGAGGAACTCCTCTCGAGTTTTGGGATCGTCGCGGAAGACGCCCAGCATCGTGGAAGTCACCGTCTTGCTGTTGATCTTCTGGACTCCGCGCATCACCATGCACATGTGACTGGAAGAAAATTAATAAGTCGTAGGAGCAATAATATAAACTAACTATCTAACTAACCATCGCGCCGTTTCTCCGCAGGGTTATTCAGTGTTGACCACCAAACAAGTCGGTCTTGGCACACACTCCTTGCCTCATTCACATTCATACATCATCTCATATGTGCTCTTCTATTATTCTGACTCTTGACATGACCCTACTCAAGTATCTGATTCACTTGGCCGTGCCATGTCTTTCTCGGGCGACTCGGGCGTACCCCACTTCTTCTACTATTCACATTTGCGTCATATATTATTCTCCTTACACTCCTTTCATCGTTCTACATGTCCAAACCATCTGAGCTTTCCTTTTTTAATCTTTCTCATTACGCTTACATCAGCCTTGCATTCATTGCAGATCTTTACGTTTCTCACACGATCGTACATGGTTTTGCCACAGATACGCCGCAAGAATCTCATTTCAGCAGCATTCAGTCTGCTTTCATCCTTTCTTTGCCAGATCCACACATCACTGCCATACATCAGGGTAGGTACCAGCACTCCATTATGGACGGCTACCTTCGCTTTTTTGGACAGTTTTTGTTGACGCCAACAGTGTTTACCACCATAATGATTATATGTAAATGATTTGATGCTGATTGTCATAGTTCCGTGGAACCTAATTATACAAAGACATAGTATCAGGAGAACATAAGATGAAGAATAACTTACACTCCCTCTACCACGACGGCCACTCCGGCAGGCTGTACTGCCTTGGTCACTGCGATGGCTATCTGCTTTGTCAGGCGCTCTTGCACTTGCAGTCTGCGGGAAAAGATCTCCACAATCCTGGAAATAACAAACAAATTAAATAGTAGGTACTGTATTCATTCCTAAATAATTATTATTGAATAATTACTGCCCTCTACGTTTAGTATCCTTCTTAAAAGGTTCGAGCCTTTGCTAAGTACCGACAGTCTATGGGACGGCCAAACAGGGTGATAGACACATCCAGAACTCTTTTCCTGTCTACATACCTTTTTTTAATGTGTTGATTTCTTTTATAAAAGTTCTAAAGTTCAATGATCTAATTTTACTGACAGAGACACAGCCAAGTGGTAACCAAATTAATATATATAATATAATTCTCTTCTACAAATAAAATATATTTTCAATCATTTAAAACCTTCTTGACAATTCAACCAAGGTATTTATTAACCAATTTGAAACTCTTGGGACACTCCAACTAGTCGTCGCCTTAGTTCTTAATTGTCCAAATGACCATTTGAAAATTTTACAGGCGGAGAAGGTTTTTTTTAATTATTTCAATGAAACATTATCATAGGTGTTTAAGTAAAGCTATTTATGTATAGGTAAAGGTTTCATTAGTTTAAATAATTCTTAGTTAAGTGATTTGTTATCATTTTTTATACTTTATTTTTAATTTTAAAGTGGAGATTGAACAAAAACTAAAATGGTCGTTTGGACAATTAAGAACTAAGGCGACGTAGTGGCGCCGCGAGGGGAGGCGGTTCGCCCTGGGTGCTACCCGATGGGGGGTGACATATACCCGACGGTAGGTGACACCCGACCGTGGAAAAAAAATTACGAAGGATATTGCCACAAAAATATCGAACACGGTCTGTTATTTAACGGTCTTTTTATAGGTGAAAATAGCCTATGTCTGAAATTTTCTTGCCACCCTTCCCCCCAGGGCGGACCAATTTTTTACTAGGTGGTAATGTTTTTATTTTTTTTGAAGTCGAAATTGTGGGAGGGGGGGGGGGGGGGGGGGGGGGGGGTTAAACCGTTCTATCCGCCCCGGGTGCCACCTGTGCTATCTACGCCACCATTTAAAAATTCCTTTACACTTCAACCATAATATTTATCAACCATTTAAAAACTTCTTGACACTCCATATTTACAATCAACCAAGATTCTAAAAAGGCTTTAAATAATTGAAACATTTTTTTAAATATTTGAAGCACACAGTCCGCCTAAGTCATCTTATGGGATGCAGTGCGGAGGGTCTGTTTAAGGAAAGGAAGGTGAGAAAGTGGGTAGGAATCAGCGTGTCCAGGAATGATGGAACATGAATTCAGCCTTTCCACAGCGGTGCAAGTCGAGAGAGTGGAGATCAAAAGGCCTCAGAGAGCGGATGCATTCGTCGCTAAGGCCTAGACGAGCCTCACCCCATGTATCCGGGTAACCCTGATAAGTCACCAAACCTAGCGAACCATTTGGAGTGACCTAAGGCAGAGGTATTGGTTATCCAATAAATGGTTCCCGGCGGTACCCCCAAACATCTTTAACTGTATCACATAGCTGTCATCTGTCATGTCATACAAATGACCGCCAACTACAATAGCGCCATCTGTTGAGAGCTTTCTAGATTAGCTGCCATAGTCACGGTGTACAAGGTTCTCTGGAATAAGAGTTTTATTTACCTGGCCAGTTTGCTGAGTCCCAAGATCTTCTTGCAGGGCAGGTAGCCTATGGACACCTTGCCGTAGAAGGGCACCAGGTGATGCTCGCACATGGAGAACATTTCTATGTCTTTCACGACCACCATCTCGTCGTGGTCCTCATCGAAGACAGCGTCATTGAGAACCTCTGCAATAAATAAATAAAATGATTGTTAACATGGCATCTGTGATTCGCCTGCCGGCGGGCATAAAAGAATCTTTCCCTTTTTTTAAATGCGATTTTAACCCTTATGTATAAAGAAACCGTATGACAGACAAAGTTAGGATGGCTTTCGCCAATGTCAATCTGTATTCAACCTATGTTCTATTTGATTATTTTAGCCACTCTGAATGATTTAAACCCTTTTAAGTTTACCTATAATTTTAAAACTGTTCATGCGACGTTGGCGCTTTTCTCAGTAGGTGGAGTTATTGAGTGCCTCCACGCGTTTCTGGCACGAAATCAGTCGGACATTAGCCGCGTTGTGAGCTACACGTGCCAAAACTTGAAAAAGGTAATTATTATCCATGCCCGTATTCGGTGTAACTTTTCTTTCTGTGAGGATTCTAGCAATGATGATGATGTTAATTAGTGTTTTCGACTGGTTCTGTAATTGTTTATGTTAGTAGATTCATAAAAGAAATATTTAAACAATTGAAGATTTATAATTGTTATACATATTTAACTTTGATTTTGCTAGAAGAAACCAAAATTTGTTGATTTTTTTTAGACATTAAGTTAGTTTCAAAGCCTTGTTCCTAAGTTTATTTCAAAGTTTTTTTTTTGGTGTTTTATTACATTAGTAACAGTAACATAATGCTTGGAATGAATAATATTAATTTCCTTAAATAGATACTGAAATGCGTGACATTGTCTATTCCGGTAACAATTACCCGGCCCCTTCCTCTGTGTAACAATTTTCCACCCCCATCTCGCCGGGTTAAAAAGAATTTTCTATGAAATTTACGGATAACTTTCAGCAGCTGTTAACGGCGGAAATGTCGATATTTAACATTTTCAAATGAGTACAAAGGTAGTTTATTTCTTTGAAAACGTGGTAAATATGCAGTTAGTCCACCTCACGGATAATACGGAACGTTCGTGTTGTCGATGTTTGATGCACGGATAATACGGAATGTTCCTTTTTTAATTAATAGACAACCAAATATGACATTTGTCGGAAGTACCAATCTTATAAAATAAATTCTCTAAGATAAACTCGCTTTACATCATACTTTTAAAAAACATCCCAGGTTTTGAATGGTTTGTTTGGCTACGCAGGGTTTGTCTAGCGGGTTTGTGTAATTATTTTAATACATTTCTTTCCATGTTTTACTGTTACAAATACTTGTCAATGATGCATTCACTTTGTTTTACGCAAAAATATTTTTCTATGATTGGCAGCATTGATGAAATGTTAAAATAAAAACGATGAATGAACATGGCGTTACCGTGCGAGTGAATTAATTTTAACAAAATTAAAATGTTAAATGCATATTTTTTGGTCTCCCCCGACATAAATACTCACTTTTCGTAATAATAAAGCTAAATATAACTGTTTGGATAAAAAGTTTTCCGTATTAACGAGTAAGCGGTTTAATGCATAAATAATGAAAATTGAAAATAAATAATAAAATAAGTTTATATTTTTATGAATACGTTTTTTGACAATTATTTCCAAAACGGAAGATTTTTTATTTATTTTTTTAGTTAGTTAGCTATTCTGGAAAATCTTCTTACGATATTATCATGTAACATACATGAATAATAAGATGTATTATCTGGTTAACAGAAAACAATTGCTTTTATATCGATATCGATTTGTTTTTATATCGATATTTGACCAGAACTTATCAAGTTAATTTTTTAAAAATTTGTTTTCTCGGAATATTTTTTCGTTTCCGAAATATTATCCCACGTTCAGCAGAAGAACGGTAGCGCGGACTTTTTCATTGAAATATTAATTCCAGACTTGAAGCCAAAATACCCCACCAAACAAAAAAATATTTTTATTTTCAAAATGTATATAATATATCATCTAAAACGGAGCATTGCTGCTTCATCTATTTGTGTTTTAAATTATAAAATACTAGCTGGTCCCGGCATGCGTTGCTATGCCATTTAATAAAGAAATTGTTTCTCCCTGAGTGTCCTTTGCCATTCGTCCCGTTCCCCTTCCGCCTCCCCTTCTTCTCCTGCGTCCTCTTCCCCTCTCGCGTTCCCACTCCGTCACCTCCACCTTCCCTCTCCCCACTCCACTCCCCCCTTTCCCCATCCAGCGAACCCCCCTCCCGTGTTCCCTCCCCCCTCCCAGGTCCCCCTCCCCCCTCCCAGGTTCCCCTCCCCCATCTCTCCCTCTTTCCATACATTCAGTTTTCAAACCTCGCGTGCCACCAATAGCAATTTTTTTATACAAATTTCATAATGCCAGAGCTCACCGGAAGTTTTATAAAAACCTTGTCCTGACAATAAGGAACGCACACAAAAAAAGAATAATTAATAATTTTCCGGTTTGGTGCAGTCGTTCGAAAGTTATGCGCTTAGCAACACATTCAGCGATTCATTTTTATATAATAGATACGTCATTAAAGATTTCAATTTTTCAAGGTTTTGGAGGCAACTTGGGCAATTATTTGCGAGTAAATCCTACTAATATTATAAAGGCAAAAGTTTGTATGGATGTTTGTTACTCTTTCACGCAAAAAATACCGAATTGACTTTCACTAATAGAAAACCACATTATTTGCGAGTAGTATAGGCTGTATATATTGGTAAGCTCTGGCGTTATGAAATCATTTATCATACGTTTTCTGTCCCAAACAAAATCGAGTTATTGCAAAAACGTCAGAAGAAAAGCAAAACAAACGGTTGCCGTGGAAATGATGTTGGCGTCGCGTCGAAGTTAATATCTAACTCTAAAAATGAATTGCCGAAAGTGTGTGGGCACCTAACTAACGATTGCACCAAATTGGATAATTCTTTTTTTTTGTATAAAACTACTGGTGAGCTTTGGCATTATGAAATTTGTATGAAAAATTGCAATAGGTGGCACGCGAGCAGTTTGAAAACTGAACGTACCGGGAATTAATGAGGGTGTAGGGGAGGAGTGGGGGGTTGGGGAGGGGAGAGGAGGTGGAGTGGGAACCCCCAAATAAATACCATGCAAGCGAAGCCGCGGGGAAAAGCTAGTGATGCATATTTAAAAAGACAATTTTACCATATGTATTACAGAAATGTGATGAAATGTAAAAAAATGTAAATCACCTTCCCCTTATACTATATAATCTATTACCATTATTATTAGTAGATAGAGTAATTCGATCTCTAAATGCCTTATAAGTGAACATAGGGGCTAATACATAAAAATAAAATATATATGTAAATGTAGTTATATATGGGTCGGGCAAACAGCAAGCCACTCTTCTCTGTTCGCATTGGAGAGCTTTGCAAACTCCACAGGAGAATACGTGATGAAACGGCAGATTGCTTCGTTATACGTTAAGTGGGGACCTATCTACGTTGTTACTACGGTGAAACCCGCTTAGTACGTAATGCTTGAAAACACTTATAAAAATACAATGTTCGAATGTAATATTCACGTATTGATCGAAATAAATCGTTTAAAATTATTATTTCAGAAAAATAAAAATATTGAATGGTGAGAAACTGTTGGATTCACGAAAATGTCACGTAAAACTAAAGTTTATTAATGTAAAGAAGATTGTCTGTGGAGGGCGGGCGGCGTGAATTTTATTTTTATACAAATCCAAGGCAAAATTTCATCAATCTCGGAATAAAATTGTAATCTTTTAATTGTGAAATTGTGAAATTTTGCACATTTGACCTTCAGAATTAAATTTCGCAAATCTCTGTGTAAAGTCCGGGCAACGCCGGGGACTTCAGCTAGTACTGGAAAAGATGCGCTAATCAGATGATTTTCAATTTTTTTAATGTAAATACCGCACACTAAGTGCTCCCGACCGCCAGGAATCAGTGAGACTATGGCAACCCCAATTGGGGTAGGCTGTGAGGCTTAAGATAGTGGGGAGGGGAAGGAGATGGGAAAGAGGGTGGTGGGGTATTACCAGGCTATTCAGATCTAGTCACCAAACATGGCTAAAGCCATTTCAAGCCACATTTCAATTCTGAGTGCTGGTCTCACACAGCGCAAAACTGAGAATATCTTACACTCTGGAACGTGCCGCAAATAATCCTTACATTATTTTTAAATGGTTAAATTGTGAAATAACACAAATTAATCGTATAAAATTTACTGGTGCACGCCGGGATTTAAACCTTGCCCCTCGACCACGGGGGCCGTCAAGTATCAAATATCGGTGATACAGGTATACTATATAGGCTTGCATTCAATAAAAGGTCGAAAATAATAGAATCGAATAATATAGACCTAAAACTGAGAATACTCCTCATCAAGACCTATGTATGGAGTATCTTGATGTACGGCTGCGAAACATGGTGCCTATCCGAAAGAGATAAACGGAGACTAGAGGCTTTTGAGATGTGGTCCTATAGAAGACTATTAGGAATTTCCTGGAGAGACCACATCACAAATGAGGAGGTTCTCCAAAGAATCGAAGGAGGAAGGCACCTGCTCAGGACCTTGTCCGAAAGGCGCGCAAGATGGATCGGCCATGTAATAAGACAAGAAGGCCTCTTGCATGCCATAATGGAGGGTATGACCGAGGGGACAAACGCTAGGGGACGCCCACGTCGAGAGTACCTGGAGGACCTGCTGGTGGACGTGCGCTGCTCATCATATGCAGACTTCAAAAGAGCCGCACAAGACAGGGAAGAGTGGAAGAAACGTATAGATGAAATTGCTGCAAACCAATTCCACGATTGAAACCAGAGAGAGAGAGGTATACTATATTTAAAAAAATTTTCGACCTCTCCTAAATTGATGAAATACAGGAAAACACTAAATAAGAGGTAACACGAAAAAGGGATGCCATACACATCGAAATTGAAGAAAAGTTTTATAAAATACGAAAAAGAAAAATGGGTCATAAAAATAAAATTATTTGCCTTCCGGTCAGAGTTCTTGATCGTAGAAAACAACAAATTTTATACATGAAAAATCGAACCAGCCTGCAGATAAATATACTACCATGATACTAATTTTGTTTTGAAAGAAAAAAATGTTGAAAAATGGTTAAAATTAATCTATCAGGCTATTTGCTCGTCATAACAGTGGTTGCGTTATAAAAATGTGCGTTTTAAACGACTTCGGCTTAAATTTAGATTATGTACACTCATTAAACATTTGTTCATTACATTAATTGCTTATCGTTAGTTTTGTAATCATATCAGATAATTCCCGTAATTGGATTGTTTTATTTATGAAATTGAAAAGGTTTTCTATGAAATGAAATGGCAATAAATAATTTATACCTGGATAGTCAATATCGACCCTCTCGTCTAAAGCAAGACATGAAACAATGCAAGGAATGAGAACTCATTCAGATAAACCGTTTAATCACAGGAGACCATATTATTTGTCCTAGCTCGCAATGGTCTCATAGAAATCGTTGTGTCTCCCTTACTACCACAGTGAGAAATATGATCTTTACGGTACTGGAGAGAGAAAACAACACGCTTTGTATTCAAATCTAAAAATTAACCATAAAATAGTACAAATATACAACTTAATAAAATTGAAGTTTCCAAACGCAATTTAATTTTTTTAATTAAATGAAGACAATATTAGCGAAACTCAATCGAAAATCTATAGACAGAAAAATCTGAAAAAGATATTGGCTCCGCTGGGGCTCGAACCCAGGACCCTTTGCTTACATGGCAAGAGCTCTACCGATTGAGCTACGGAACCCATATCAAATTCGGTCACTTTTAACTGTATCATACCTCCACTAAGAACTACCAACATTATCTTCATATAAACGCTAGAAATATTTCGAATCTCATGCTTGCAAAATTTTAAAATCGGGCTTCTTTTTGCACGAATAAGCGAAAAAGTGGTTTTTATGTATTTTGTGCATAATTTTATAAGAACGAAAAAAGTTAGAACATGGAAAACCTCAAAAATAGTCTTAGCCATAAAGGGGTATTTAAAAAAAATTGTTTTTTGTATTACTTCATAGTTAAGTTATGAAAAAACATTTTTTTTGGTGGTTTACGCTTATATTTTTAGTTACGTAAATAATAATTTTATTGTAATTCCAATACATAGAAAAGCTAGTAAAAGTGTCGATTTATCCGTAGCATATTTTATGATGTTCATACTGTAAGCCGATTCGTCGTAAAGATTAATCAAAATAGTATCTAAATAGGATTTCACGTATATATTCATCTTAACGCACATATTATTGGCTGCTATCTTTATACATGATTGCAAGTGGAAGAGCAAAGCAAAAAAGCAAACCAAATGGAACCAAGACAAAGTAAATTTAAATGTTGGAAAGAGCAAAACGGCGACGCAAAATAGACAACAAACGAGACAACAAACGAGTTTCAATTTTCACAAAGCTTCGATTATTTAGAATTAATTTTAATCACTTTTGTCCCGTCGAGAGTAAAAAAAAAATAACACACATCTATAAAAACCAATAGGTATAATAAATAAATAAATATTACCTTCTAGACTCTGGTCGTAGCCCTTGGTGAAGAATAGCATGGCTTTGGCGGCACGCTCGGGGGTCTTGAGGAGACCCTGTCGGTCGGGGTCCTCTCCCAAACCTGCAGACAATAAAAAAACATAAAATTGATAAACATTTATAATTTAAAAGACATGATAAATGTTGTGTCTCTTAATTTCAAATATTAATACAACTTAAAAATATGTTGGGTATCTTCCAAATAAATTTCAGCTTGGTGTGATTATTCAAAACGTCCAAACTGCTTGAGATACTAGAACCAAAGGGCATAATCTCTTACTTATCCCTTTGCTAAAACAACTTTCGGCCAAAGAAATTTTAGATACTTTGCAACAAAACTACACAATGCACTTCCACTGGCATTTAGACAAAACATAATGTTCTTAAATATAAATCTGACAAATCCTGGATTACCAGCCAAAACAGATCCAACTTCAAAGATATTATCAAAACTAACTTATAAGCATAGGTATGTATTGTTTCAATGGTAAGAGTACGTTGATGGTGGTCTGTTACTTTAAGTGTAATATTGTGTACGCACCAGATTTAAATGTCCGGGTTTAATTTTCCCCACAGGAAAAACTAAACCCTTTCACACACTTCCCAAATGATCATCTAGTCAATCCACGCTATGCAATTGCACTATATAAGTATTACAATTACAAAACAATACAAGAACATGTCAACCTACCAGAGACCAAATGGGAAAATAATTCACCGACTCCAGATATTTTCATATCAGAGGGTTCGGCTCTGTGGAACTCCTAATTGAACCTATAAATCCTACTGATCCCTCAATATAAATATTTAAAAAATCTTTTGTAATCCTACATGTTTTTAAAATTACCGATTTTTGCATTTTTATATATAAATTCTTTGACAAATCTAATATGCCTAAATTTTAAATCAGAGACCTAGGTATAATGCCAGTAGCTGAAATAACAAATGGTAATATTTTTATAGTCCGAGAATGCCAAATTCTTTTAATCTCATTTCCTAAATCTGTGTATTTTCTAATTTTTTCAGAAACAGTTTTTTGAATATTACAGGAATTTGGAATAGCTACATCAATGATATAAGTTTTTTTTTAATTTTGTCATGTAAAACTATATCAGGTCTATTATGACTAATTGTTCTGTCTGTTAGTATAGTTTTATCATAAAAATTTGGTTCATATTCATAATATGGTACTGTATTATTATTATCTGTATTTTTATTAAGTGTTATTATTTTTATTTTAAACTGCTCATGTTTTAAAGCGCCTGCTCTCAACACAGGTTTCCCTAGTGAGACAGACAGAAGATATCACAAATTGTTACTGATTTAAACTGGACGGATGGACATACTAGAATAGGCTCTAAGTAATTCTGCCGCTCCCACTGGCGGACAGGAGGTGCCTGCCCAACTCGCCGACGCCTTATGCAATCATCGTAACCGTTCGTACCTAAAACACGAACGGTGATAGATGATACTCTACTGATATCGTACTCAAATGCCATCCATTGGGATATAGCAAAACTTCGCTTTACTAACTATGTTGGCGATAACTATTGAAGGAAGCTAAAACTACATGACTAACAAATACCAGGAATTATTGGACTTGGAATTGTAAATATCCAGAATTATTCGACACGGTTAATGCCCTTCTTCTTGTTTTGAAGGTCACATGTCCAAAATTTCATCAACCTCAGCATAAAACTGTAGATTTGCATACAAATCAAATCCACACCGCCCGCTTGCCAGCCCGCTCGTCCACCACATACAGACATTCTCCTTCATATATATCTAGCAGACCCGGCCACACAATGCTGTGGCTAACGAAACACAACGCCATTACCAACCTTTATAAAATCCACACCACCCGCTTGCCAGCTGCCCGCTGCCTGAATTGAATATTTGAATTTATCGGCTTTTTTCTACTATAATTAGCATGTATTATACATATAAACCTTCCTCTTGAAACACTCTATCTATTGGTGAAAACCGCATGAAAATCCGTTGCGTAGTTTAAAATATCTATGCGCACTTGCGCACATACATTTTGAGCGACTTCATTTTATACTATGTAATAATATTTTTCAACCAATTTAGGGAACGTACCCATACTACGTGACCCGTTCAGGAGGGGGGGGGGGGTCTTCAAAATATCACGCTTGGTACAAATGAGCGGCCTTAGGTTTTTGGTCACCGGGGGGGTTAAAAATTGCAAAAAGTTGGTCACGTAGTACGGGTACGTTCCCCCACACAAAACCTTGATAAATTATATACCTAAACCTTCCTTATGAATCAGTCTATCTATTGGTGAAACCCGAATGAAAATCCGTTCAGTGCTTTTTGAGTTTATCGCTAACAGATAGACGCAGCGGAGCACTTTAATTTATAATATGTATAGATATCAACCACTGGCACGTACCTACGTTTTGCTTTTTTTGAGAAGTTACTTCTCATAGGAGATACGACTCCACAAAAAATCCTTAGAATTGCATTCTTTGAACGCCACCAACAGAAGTTCAATACACAAATTTGATAAGGTATTTTTAAAAAACCAAAACGGACAGACAGAATATTTTAACGATAAAAAAATGTTAAAAATCGGTCCAGTTTGGACGAGAAAACTGAGTAAAATATAATCGCGATTTTGACCATGATTGGATTTAGGTAATTTTTAATTAATGAGGCGGGTATGGGTACCGCCGCCCCGGGAACCATTTATTGGATAACCAACATCTCTGCCATAGTTCACCCCAAGTGGTTCGCTAGGTTTGGTCACTTAGGGCCAGTTTTATAAACGAAGTACCAAATTTCAGTTACGTAACGAACAGTTTTTCGGACCGTTATCCGTTCGTTATCTTATTTACGTATTATAAACAAATGTGCATTACTAGCGGTCATCGGTTACATTTAGTCCGAAAGTTTTATTACTTGGGCCACTCTCCGTATAACAATGCACTAATTGCATTATTAAAAGCAGGTAGTGAGTGCATTGTTATACGGATGGGTCGGAGATTCACGTAAAATCGCCAGCTGCTTGCAGCATTGATGCTAGAGCTTAGAAACGTAGTGTTAATAATAACTTATTTATTGTTTTAGTTTAATTAGTAGAACCCCCATTTAATTTTAATTTTCTTTATATGAATATATAAAGAAAATTAATATTGTTATTCAATTAAAACTATTATTCAATTTAAAAAAATACAGCTTATTTATAAACAAGTTATTCTATGTATAGAATATTCAAAGCAGAACTCGTTTAAAGATAATTATAAATTAAATAATAATATTATTGAAATAAAAGAAATAAAGCTGGGCTGGTGTTACTGACTGATTTCGATAATAAATAAATAACCAGGTACCGAGAACAACTTCCTACTTACAACTGTAAAAAAACGTCAGTAAACGGATCGTTATCCATTTAACTGACCAAAATCGGTCTGTAAAGCATTAACCGCTACATAACCGACCGGTAGCCTTGCGAATGTTTATAAAACGGCAAAATCAAGCGGTAGACCAAATATTAGTTAAAAAATGTATCAAGCGTGACGAACGGATGGTTATAAAACCAACACTTTGTGAGGTTTGTCCGAGTCTTAGTGGCAGATGCGTCTGCCCACCAGCTGCGTGGCAGGCTGGATCGGGAGAGAATGGTTGAGGGTGTCCCTTTGACTTCTCCAGCTGTACTATCTGGGAACGTCGCCTTGCACCGCAGTGGGAGGGATAGATTTGTACGTCTGTCACTCCTGGATACACCGACCCTCAGATTTCTACCACCCCTCATACCCTTTTCCTTCCCAGAACTTCCTCTCCTTCTTTCCCTAAAAAGACTCTCCACACAGCATTCCCAAAGAAGACAGGCAATGAGAGGAATTATTTTCCTCAGGGCCTCCTGTGTGAAGCTAATGTAAAAAATGTTTAAATCAGCCTGAGGTGCAGTTATTCATTTAACTTAGTATTCGAGGGGTCATTGACAGCAATCAGCAATAGGCACCCGCATTTTCCCTTAAGGCGCCGCATCCGTACTCAAAAAGAAGAAGAAAGGGCGATATGTAGGTAATTAGCGATAAAATCGATGCGAAAATTACGAAAATGTTTAATAAAACACGATTCGTTAAAAATAGAGCAAAAATCTCATTGAAAGTATCTTGTATCATTAAAAGAAACATTGTGAATTTTTTCACAACTATAACTTGTAAAATAACTGAAACAAACGTGTTTATAATAATTTTCGGAGCGTACTTTGCGATTTTTTTCTATCGAGGTAATTTTAAATAGTTTGCATTTCGGCGTGGAACGCGTCTAGATATTATCTTCAAAAATAAAATTTTTTTAAGAGCTTAAAAACTTCAAATGTAAGAAATCGGTAGCAATTAGGGTAGCGGCGGCTTAATGACATAACTAATATTAAAATGCATTATTTTCCAATTCCGGTGACTCGAATAGTTGTTTCTAATTATTGCTAAAACTGATCTAGTGTGCCAGTAGCTCATAAAGTATAAGTATATAGTTCCCCAAGAGATTTCTCTAGTACGAGTATATAGGTTCGCCCCTCCAGTTCAGAATCCAGCCAGCAGTTATGTTTCTACCAACAGAGACCAGAGAGCGGAGATTACTCTCCTCATCGTCTCACATACTCATTTCCGATTGTAACATTTTCAGTCTAAATAAAGACGAAGTGTTTTATTGTAAAGAAGGCGTTTTTATGTATCAAGAACATTTCGAAACAATTCGTTATACGACCGAACAAGAATATGATTTGATTTAGGACTCTTATTAAAAAGATTAGCATTTTTTACGAATTAAATTTTAATACAGATTGCCTTTTTTTAATACGACAGCACACCCTTAGAAACAACATAACTCCACTAAGGGCGGACGTCACGGGAAATACAATCTCCGTTCCGTAATCGTTTAACTGACAGTCCAATTAAAACTGACGGGGGTCTTCGAAATAACAAACAGCTACGTCAATCGATATAATAGTCTCTTTTAGTTATGTCGCACTTTTGACAATTATTACTAACCATCACGCCATTTCTCCGCAGGGGTAGACAGAGAGAACGGATCGAGAAATAACTCGGTTTTAGCACACAATCTTTGCCTCATTTCACAGCCATACATCGCCTCTTATATATTATTGTTTTATTATTCTGACTCTTAACAAGGCCCTCCTCAAGTATCTGATTCACTTTTTTTATTAATACCTTGCAAGAGTACCAGCTGCTGCCGTCTGGAGTCAGTGAGACTATGGCATCCCCAATTGGGATATGTTGTGAGGCTGAAGGTAGTGGGGAGGGGAAGTGCCTGGCTATTCAGATCTGGTCACCAAACACGGCTTAAGCCATTTCAAGCAACGTTTCAATTCTGAATGGTGGTCTTACAACAGGGAGATACTGAGAGTGTTTTCCACTCTGGAACGTGAATTGATTGGGAAATAACACAAATTAATCAAATAAAATTTATTTTCCCACGCTGGGATTCAATCCCGCGATCTTCAGATGGCGAGTCAAGAGCCTTACCGCTCAACCACACCGGCCGTCAAGATCGTGCCATGTCTTCCCCTATGACGTCTACCATTTGCGTCATATACTCCTTTCTTCGTTAATTCGCTGTACTTCTTCCCTTTCTTAATCTTACTCATTACGCTTACACCAGTCTTGCATTCTTTGCAGATCTCCACGTTTCTCACATGGTTTTACTGCACACATGCTTCAGGGTTCTCATTTATACAGCATTCAGTCTACTTTCATCTTCTCTCAGTTCCATGCATCGCTGCCATACATCAGGGTAGGTACCCGTACTCAATTGTGGACTGCTAGCTTCGCTTCTTTGGACAGTTTTTTGTTAGCCCCAACAGCATTCAGTTGTTACCTACATTTACCCTTCTTTCAATATCTCTATCAGCCCTCCCATCTCTCGTAAACATACTTCCAAAATACACAAATTCATTGACCTGCTCCAAGTACTCATCATTTACAACCATATTGCACACTGTTTTCGAGCTCTCTTTCAAACACCATGACTTTAGACTTACTTATATTCATCACCAACTCATTCTTCATACATTCTTCGTTCATTACGAGAGACTGTAGATCTTCCATTCTGTTAGAAATCAGCAAAGCATCATGATTATTACGATTGTTCTTGTAATATTTTACTACTTAGAACTTTGGTGTGATTGAATGCAAATAATAAGTGATTATAATGGGTTAAAATATGGGGCGGATGAACGGCAGAAGAAATGACATTAAAATGTGAATGGAATAAGTCTGGTACACCCCGGAAAGCCAGCATCGTTCTGATTTCAGCTCTGATGAAGAACTTGGTATCGGGTAATTGACGGCTACACCAAAACATTTTAAAATTAATTCATTATACTGAAATACCAGCTCTTAAAGAGGATTATTTCATGGAACGGAAGCATAGACGCTTACTGAAGAATTAATTAGGCGACTTGAGGCATTCGAGATGTGGATCTACAGAAGAATACTTAAAATAGCTGGATAGACTTCCGAATGAAGATGTCATGGTTCGGATGAATAAAGAAATATAAGTTATTAAAACTTCAATATCTTGGACATGCGATGAGTCATCCAGAGAAGTATGTGATCTTGCATCTTATAATGCAGGGAAGGATTGCCGGAAGATGGGGCCCTTGAAGAAGGAGAACCTCAAGGCTGATAAACCTGAGACAGTGGTTTGGCCAGACTACTGTAGAGCTGTTCCAAGCCGCAGTAAATAAAGTCCGCATAGCCAACATGGTAGCCAACGTCCGTTGAACGAACATGGCACAAGAAGAAGAAGACAACGCGGTATCGCATCCAAATACACACTTCACAATGATCTTCGACTACACATCATCTGCCCTAATGATGGTCACTGTGGCGCAATTCAAAACGTTGGCCAAAGAAGGAGGTAGCGCAACACAGCGTAACACACCAAAAATAAATCACGATTAGATTTTTTTTTGCTTTAATTAAAAAATATATATCATCGGACATCAAAATGATCATCAAATATGCATAGGAATCGCTGGTTAACATCCTTTGGGTACGTGCTATTTTTTTAATTTTTTTTTAATTAATAAAATTCCTTTATTATTTATTTACAGTTTTTTTACATTTTTAAATTAAGTCCCGTTAAACTGATTGATATCAGTTTGTCAACGGTTTATCAAACATCAGTTTATTAAACCCTGTACACACTACATATGAAGGTTTGCCGAAAAACAGCTTCATTCTAGGAGAAATTCTGAATTGTAGCTGAACAGTGACCTTTTCATCAATAAAATCAATGAAAAAATAACAAAATAAGAAATATTCTAAAAAAATCTATTGAATAATAAACGTTTTATGTGTTTAGAAGGACAATAACTGGTGCTGTAGAAAAATGCTTAAGATTCCATGGAAGGCAGTGCTATATAGCCATTGCTATTCTCTTTTCTCGGGTAAACAGGTTGCGACATACAATGAAACTCGGGGAATAGATAACAAGTGTTTATTGTACATTTCTTATGGGGTTAATACACAACAAGGAATACGGTTTAAGACCTAAGGATCGGCTTAAGGAACCGGATCTTGAAGCTTGACTCGAATGGCTCAGGGAGAAAGAATAAGTAAACCTGTATCGTAGGGCGGGCGGGATCAGGAGGCAGCGGAGGCCTAACAAGGCAGGCTGGCTCGACCGGGGGGTCCGTGCTCTTCAGGAGGGTCAGGAGGCAGCGGAGGCCTAACAAGGCAGGCTGGCTCGACCGGGGGGTCCGTGCTCACAGCTACGCTTCTTCCGAAGGCCTATCTTCACTCGGGTCGGGTATATGAATTATCACGACGGAACTTAGCGGCGGCGTGGGTGCTATTTAATGCGCCATAACACGTTTCATCTGGATATCTTGCGATATTCACGGCGGGAGGCTACTCACGACAATAGTTATAGATCGTTACACAATATCAACTTCTGTAGCGGAACTTAGCCATTTTGTTTGCGGCACGCGTCGCGAAGTTATGAGCTACGGCGTCTCGTGAATGACAGCCGTGCGTGACTAGGTGTGGGACTCAACTGCCGGACGAGGGGAAACCAAGAGGGCTGGGTGCTCCCGCGCTGTTGTTTTTATACCTATTCCCGCTTTGTTGCAGCTCTGTCTGCGCATGCGCGACTTATTTATTTATTAACTGTATAGCTCCATACGTTTTGTTTGCAATCTTTGTGCTAACATAACACTGCCTTCTCTGTCCAATATAATGTGAGAAGGTTGTCAGGACTGTTCTTGCTTGACTCGTGCCATTATGAAGGAAATGTGGGGGTAAGTTGTAAATTCAGCATTCTTGCATTTGTAGGTTTGTGGAGAGTGTGCCTTCCTCTTTGAAGAACCTTGACGGAGTAATGGTGTTTCCCGTGTATAGGTGTTCATACTGTTTCAATATGCGTTCCGATTTAAAAAATTGCTCCTTGTGTCCTTGAAGAGTTTCCTTGTTCTTTGCATGTGTTTCTGGATGTCCTGCAGGCCATTTATGACAAGGGGTTGTCACTACCGTAATTAATTTAGCACTCCCTACCTACTGAGCCAAGAACGAATTTATCTACCTGTGAGCCAAGCTATACAACCCTATTGCTAAAGAAATTGTACCGGTCCTTTCTCTCGATACAAAACATGCTATTCTTGCGATACAAAACACGCTATTCTTGCGATACAAAACACGCTATTCTTGCGATACAAAACACGCTATTCTTGCGATACAAAACACGCTATTCTTGCGATACAAAACACGCTATTCTTGCGATACAAAACACGCTTCGTTTGTTAACATAATTTGTGAAATTATTTACTCTGTTAACAAACGATCACCTTCCTTCTCGGAACAACAGAAGACTAAGATAGCAAAGCAATGTAATTTCAGTAGGGTATTATTTCTTCTTTCTGTATTAAAATTTGATAATCAATTCTCTCCTGATTTCTTAACTATATTCAGTTTTAGTTATAAGAGAGAGAAAAAAAAATAAAAATAAAAAGGGAGAGAAAAAAAAAATTATTCACTAAACCAATCATTAATGCTGACTGAATGTCAAGCAATTTGTCTTGAACATCTCATTTTATCATTTTTCATTTAACAAAAGGTAAATTACTTATTCATATTTTACACGTACTAATTATACACATTTTCTTTTTTTTTTTCTTATCCATTTTATGGATATTTTTAATGCGTTTTTATTTTTTCTGAACAACCGAGGTCAATTCTTCCGCATTTTACATAACATTTTTGTATTTATACCAATTTTTTTATTGATTATATACATTTTTTTTTTCTCTTATCCATTCTATGGATATTTTAATGCGTTTTTATTTTTTCTGAACAACCGAGGTCAATTCTTCCGCATTTTACATAACATTTTATGCCAATTCAATTCATTATCATATATATTTATTTCATAACTTTGAATTAATAAAAAAAAATTTAAATTAATATTTTAAGAAAAAGAAAGAAAAAATTAACTGACAATTGTCATGTAATCAATTGGATTGATACATATTCGTATTTTATAATTTCTTTCCATTAAACGATAATACAATACATGTACTTTTTTTTTTTCATCTTTTTCTTGTGTTATTAAAAATTTTTTGACTTTTTACCTCATAACCCTTTTCTATTTATCTTACTTAATCTTTGATTCTGTTTTTTATGGTTTTCTTTAAGTATAATTATTAGGCATACCAGAACCTCTCGTGACAGTATAATTATGAGGCTATACACATCCTGTAATTTTTAAAAAAAAAGATACGTCCGAAACGTCATCTTCCTGTATGCGCATACATCATCACGTTAAAAAACAGTGATCTTGCCTCACTGACCAATCCATTTGAAAACCAGTTAACACTTCTGTATACACTACATTTCCAAATGATTGCGCTCGACGTTTCAAAAAACAATAAGGAACACCTTCACACAGATTGGTTTCCTTATTTTGATTATTAGGTGACACCTATTGCGTCCTCTATTCCAACCAACAGAATTTCTACAGATTCTTCATCAAGATTATATTAAAAGATTATATTTATCTCTAAGGGGTTATTCTCTCACGAGGTGCGGTACAAGTTTCATAACACAGATTATTTTACTTCCGTTTTATTTCGGAATTTTCACGCTGACTTTGTCAAGTAAATTCACAATTGAACTATTTACGTGTTTATAATTTACATTTTATTATTCTATTATTTGCAATTTTCAAATACAATTTATATACATTTTATTTCTATATCATAATTCAATTTTCTATTTTAATTTAATATTGTTAAAATTTAAAGGTTATTTCTCATAATTTTATCAATATGCTGTATTTAGTTCAATTAATTTTCTTACCTATTGTAAAGTCAAGGACCGTTTGGCTTTACAATACTTCTTCAATCGATATTTATTGTTTAATTATTTCTTATATTGTAAAAAAAACATTTATTTACTTAAGGCGCCATGGTCTTTTTTTTTTTATATAGGTAGACCAAAACTATGTACTTCATTTATTTCTTTTTCAATTGTTTTAATTTATGTTTACGTTCATAAAAAGGACACTCTCAATTATTTCTTTAAGTATTATTTTATGATTTGTAAGCTTTGAGCCTTTTTTTTTTTTATCGTGATATCATTTTTGAGGGTAATTTGTTTGTTTTTAAATCAGCTTTTCTTTGTGATTATCCCAAATGCGGATAATTTGGGCGCGTAATTTGTTATTTTGCATCTGTTATCAGGTAGTCCTAATTAATAATACTTTAATATAATAATTTATTTTTTTTTTTTATTCAAGGATATTTATAATTCATTATGAATAGAAGGAGTTAGCTGGTGCACTCAGATAGCCTCCACATCACAATAAAAGGTAATCAATAGCTTATTTTTACAACATAGGTTCATGACTCCCATGTCGTAAAATTTGTCTATAAAGAAAATCAATAATTTATTTTCATTATCGCTCTGAGGATGGACAAATAAAGCCATTAACTATATGAAAAAAAAAACACTACATAAAAAAGATCACGTTTTTTGAATATGTTTTTACCCTATTCCTGGTATCGTTAATTCATAATTAACTGGCTCCAACATTTACTAAGAAATATGCCCGAAGGTTTCAAAACATATTAAATTACAACAGATTGACTTCCTTTAACGTTCCGAACTGTTACCAAAATATTTTTTAACAATTATAATTAAGGTTGGGGGGGTCCTATTAAACTTCTACTAATAATTATGATATGATGAAGGACCTAATTCACCATAATCATAATACAGAATATTTCTATAAACGTCTCCTGTCAACGAGATAAAAATATAAATATTTTATTTGTTATATAGATGCATAAATCTATACAACAAGACATCCCTTGGAAATCAAATGAAGTTTGATTTCCAGTCCTGGGTCAGGATAAAAAATAACTTCCCGTAAGTTGTTTTTTTTTTTAACTACTTACCAAAAAGAAGGTTTTTGGACGTCGCCCTCTAACGAATCTTTGTATCTTTATTCTTTGTTTTTTTTTTTTGTACATAAATATTTTCAATCATAATAAATATTTTTGTTTTCGTTCTTCGGTTCAATGTTTTTTTCTTTATATTTATTTTTTTTAAAAATGGCGTTGCATTGGCCTTAGATTCGGTATATTAAGTGACTGTGATCCTGGAGTCCTGATCCTGGAAGTGGAGTAGCATGTCCACATCGTACAACCTGCGTTTGAATTCAATTTCAGGCAATGTTGAACTTGACAAAAAAAACGCGATTCAATGAATACAATTGAATATGAGCTGCTCTTCTTTCATTCAGATGAAAGCCTATTCACAAAGGGTATATTTTTATTTTAAAATCATACTTTAATGTAACTGTTTCCCGTAATCTTTCTTCTTTTTTTTTTTTTTATACCATAATCTATTTATTCTGAAAACAGTAAATGCGGTATGTTCTATTAACTTACCCAGACATATTTCACGTTTGGGAAGAGAAGGAAGGAGAGAGTGGAAGAGAGAGAGAAGAAAGAAGATAGAGAAATATAGATAAGAGATGAGTCTTCCCTTATGAAAACGAAGAGGAGAATGAAAGAGAGAGAGAAGGAGGAAGAGAATTGCAATTGGAAGGTTAAAAGGTAATGCGGTGAAGAAAAAAAACTAATTTTTCATTCCAATTACAATCTCACTGTTAATCTTTCCTAATTCTTCAATCAATTAATCGTTATTTATCTTTCAAAAGATTGATGAGATAACTTTTCGTTTTTTTTTTTTTTTTTTTTAAACATTGTTAACAAGAATATTTAAATTAATAATTAAACTTTTGTAAATAACATAACTTGGTGTTTTCGTTTCTCGCGTGTATGTAAAGTGTGGGCGGTAGGAAGGAATTTCAATTATGGAGATAAATATAACCGGAATAAGGTTTTTCTTTCTTTTATTTTATTTTTTCTTGGATTAATTCTCTGACTTCAAAAGGTCCTTCACATGGAATTTCCCCGTCAGTTTTCCGTTTAAATCTTCTAATATATAAACCGTACTAGAAATTTTTTCTCTTATTCTATTGCATACGAAGCGAGGTGCCAATTTAGCAGAAAAATATTCACCTGCTTTTGACTGGACGAAGTTCCGTCTCCACACTAAATTTCCCGATTCATAACTTATAAATCTTCGTCCTGAGTTATAACGTTTCGCGCTTGTTTTATAAGCCTCCATCAGTGGTCTGTGACTTTATCATATATGGCTATTAGTTCTTGTAATTTTGTAGCGTACTCACTGACTGTGTTTGTTTCCTGCGTGTCAACATTACTAACTACCGGTATTATACGACAATGTGCTGACCCATGGACTATCTGTTCGAAACCGTGAAATAAGAAAAATGGCGTATAGCCTGTTGCTAAATTAACTGTATTATTCATTGCTGCTTGGACTATTTTTAAGTTTGCCGACCATAGTCTGTGATCATCTTTCACCAAGATCGCGAGAGTGGTACCTATCGTTTGGTTGTAACGTTCTACTACATTATTCATAGGTGTGTAAAAACTATTATAATAAACATCGGGTACACCATATTTCTTTAAGAAGGATTTGAATTCTTTGGAAATAAACTGTTTCCCATTATCACATATTATCGTTCTAGGGACTGAAACGGTTAAAAAAATATTATCTTCAAGCGCTTGTATTATTGATTTCGAATTCGCGTGCCGTAAGGGAAATAACCAGCAATATTTTGTAAATACGTCAACCACACTCAAGATAAAAAATTTACCATCGTAACCTTTAGGGAACGGACCGATTATATCAATACTTAGACTTTGAAGGGGGCGATCTGCATTTTTTGGACGTGACATTAGTCCTGCTGGGGGTTTCGTAGAGTGTTTATATGCCTTGCAAACAGAGCAATTTGAAACAAATTTCCTTACATCACGGTACATACCGTTCCAAAAATTTTTTAGAGTAAGTTTTTTAAATGTTTTAAAGGTTCCGGGGTGAACTGTTGTTATGGCTTCGTGACATTCAGCTATTATTTTTTCTCTATCCTCTAATGGAGAAACCAGTTTCCAATCGTAATCTTCCAACAATGAAAAATCGGCTTTACAATGTTTATATAATCTATTCTCTATTATAATATAGTTCGGGAATTTACCTGGATTTTCAATACAGTTTTTAAATAAATTCACGTACCAACTATCTTTTGAGTTCGGAATCGATGTTTTGACGTCTATTGGGGAAATTATTATGCGGGATAATGCATCTGGGACTACGTGTAATGAACCTTTTCGATGAACAATATCAAAATCGAACTGCGATAAGCGTGTGGCCCAGCGTGCAAGGCGTCCATTTGGATTTTCTAAAGATAGAAGCCATTTTAAACTGGAGTGATCTGTAATAACTGTGAACCTGGATCCTTCTACATATGAACGAAAATTGTATACTGCGTCTAGAATTGCTAATAGTTCCCGCTCTGTCACACTATAGTTCCTTTCTGCCTTTGACAGTACTCTCGAGTAATAAGCTACTGGGTGTTCTGCGTCTGGAAATTTTTGAGAGAGACACGCCCCGATGGCGAAATTAGAGCTATCACATTGTATTATGAACGGTAATTTAAAATCTGGGCAACTCAAGACTGGTGCCGTTATTAATGCCTGTTTTAATGCGGAAAATGCCTTTTCTGTTTCTTCGTTCCACGTATAATTAGATTTCCCTTTCGTACCTCCTGTTATGTGTGTTAGAGGAGCTGCTATATCCGAAAAATTATTTATAAAGCGTCTATAGTAACTACATAAACCTAGAAATGATTTTACCTGTTTTGTGTTCTGGGGTCGGGGAAATTTTTTTATCGCTTCTACTTTTCCAGGGTCGGTACGGAGACCATCTTTATCTATTACAAATCCTAGATACCTCAGGCGTGATTTACAAAATTCCGATTTTTTAATATTCAACGTTAATCCTGCATTTTTTAATATATCAAGTACCTTCCTGAGTAATATTATGTGTTCTTCGAATGTTTTGGATATTATAATTAGGTCGTCTAAATATGCGAATAGGTTCGGCTCGAATTCTGGACCGAAAAGAGTGTCAACCAAGCGTTGTAACTCGCTAGGCGCGTTACGTAAACCGAACGGTAACCTGACAAACATGAAGGTTCCTCTCCCGGGTACTACGAAACTGGTTTTTTCACACGAACTTTCTTCTAGGGGTATTTGCCAGAATGATTTCACAAAATCGAGAGAGGTTATATAGTTTGCATTACCCAAATTATCTAGAATTCGGTGTACATTCGGAATGGGGTAAATTTGTGCTTTTGTGACTGAGTTTAATTTTCTACTGTCCAAACAGAACCTTGCCGTTCCGTCCTTTTTTGGTACCAGCAACACGGGGTTTGACCAAGCCGACCGGCTCTTCACAATTACGCCCAGGGATAACATTTCGTCTACTTCCTTTTCCAATTGTTTTAATCTGACGGGTGATAATGGATAATATCTTTGTTTTATGGGAGGGCCCTCGGTTTCGATTTTATGTGTAGCAAGATTTGTTTTTCCTAAGCCGCGCTTTTCAAAAGATATCGACTGATAATCGTTTACAACTTCGTTTAACTCTTGTAATTGAGCAGGTGAAAGGTCGTTTTTTGATTTTAACACTTTAATTTCCGAGATTGATGTTGTTTTACTATTCGCATCTTTTGAAAATAAATTAGGAGCAACCTTAAATTTTCTCCAAAAATCAATACCTAAGATAAATCTGGGTCCTATTGCCGGGATTATTACAAAGTCTATTATTTCTGTCGTCTCATTGCATTTCACGGGAAGCGAAATTTTACCTAAAACTTTTTGTAACTTATCGTCTGCCGTGCTAATTGTCATGTCACAAGGAATCAATTCGTAACCTAATGGTAGGAAATGTTTATACATATTTCCACCCAAGCAAGAAATCGCTGCTCCTGTATCTAAGAGTCCAGTGAAATATTTATTTTTAATTTTAAAGTTAGCGTGTGGTCGACCGTCTAGACCATAATTTATATTTATTGTTTCAAGAGGTTTTGTTTCAAAAAAGTATTTGACATATTTTAACCAGTCATTCCATTCTTTCTTCGCTACTACTTCTGACGGTTTAAAATTGGAATGACCGTCTACATGTTTTTTTGGTTTTTATTAAAATAAAACGGAGGTGGTTTTGAAAGGTCTGGAATCGAATTATTATTTCTCAACTCCTGTTTTTTCCATCTGGGACTTCTCCGCGGTATTATTACATTATTATTTTGATTGCAATTCCTTGCAAAGTGTCCGGCTTGTTTACATCTAAAACATAATCGTAATTTCGTACTTTTGCCTATATCCTGACAAGGAGATAATGAAGACACTTGTGTGGATCTAATATTATTCTTATTAAAAGTTTTATATTTTGAGTTTGCAAACTGGTTAGCATTATGTGTATTGTCTGATTCGGAACATTTTTTCTCTAGCTCTGCGCAGGTGTTTGGTAAATCATACAAGAATAGTTTATTGTATCTGTGAAGCAACCCGTTTTTGACAATAATTACTATCTCTGTTTCAGGTATTGGTATTTTTAATTTGTTATTCAAGGACGAAATCAAGTTTATGTACTGACCTACTGAGACGTTATGTAACTGTCTATATTGGTAAATTTTCGATCTAATTTTTATTTGATCATCTTCCGTACTAACGTTACTATTTTGAGATGAACTCCTCTGTGTATTATTTATCGTATTAAATTTAATTCTGTCTAATTCATCACACAATTTTTGTAACTGAGCTACATTTGTAATTTCTTTACCAATTCTTAATTGTGCGTAATCTGGTAGTAATCCTTTTGTAATCAAGGAGAGAAGTTCCTGTTCTGCTAATGGAATGTTTAACTTTGCATTAATTGATAGTGCTTCTAGAATAAAATCCGCTGCCATTTCGTTTTTTCCTTGAAATAAATTGAAAAGTCTAGATTTTTCTGTCATTTGGAACGCAGGATTCTCAAATCTTTTAATAAAAGCAGATTTAATTTCTGTCCAAGTAATATCCTTTCTAAAGATTTTCCGGTAGAACATTAGTGACGTGCCTGTAATAAGATCTATGAATCCTTTAGCTACATCTATATTGTCAATACCTCTCGCGTATTGCAATTCTGCAATTCTATCAAAAAAAGCGTGAACGTCTGTCGTGCCATCGAAGGTAATTTTCCAATTACTAAGGTTGATTAATTTTCTTTCGACATAACGTATACCTTGGTTCCTATTAACGTGAGTTATTTCTTTTTCCATATTCTGATTGATTGTTAAATCTGCGTCTTCACTTTGAATCATTATTTCTGAATTTACCGGTGAAGTTATTGATTCTCTGGTTTCTGAATTATTCAAATTTTCATTAAATAATCTACATTGTTCTCTTAGAGATTTCAAATTTCTTTTTGGGGTAATTCCTCTATCTATTAATATTTTCTTCAGTCTCACTACTGTATCTTTTTCAAAACCCACAATTCTCTCTAAATTTATTAGATTAGATGCCATCTTTAATTTTTGAAGGGAAGAGAGAAGAAAGGAGAGAAAGAAAAAAAAATTAAATTAAATAAAAACCGTCCGATTTAATGTCAAGATATCAATTAATTTATCCCACCATTAATTCAATAACTCTTATTATTTTTTTTTGATCTAATTTATCTTTAAAAATTTTTTTTTTTAATTAATTAAAACTTTAACCTTTTCCTATTTCTTTTTATTACTTCCGTTATATTTAAATTCTCTTGCATTTATTTACTTTTTCATCGTTTTAATTCTTTTAAGCATTTTGTTTTAACTTTTTCCTCTTTTTAAAATAAAAATTCGTGGGAATACATATATATTTTCATATATGTGTTTTGCAATTGTTCAACTTGTTTTAGGGTCTATTACGGCACTTGATTGATGTACAATCTCAGATTACTCTTCAATTAATTACACCCGGGCTTGTCTTATATATTGAATTGTGACAGTAAATTTCGCATCCGCCTTACTTACCATCACTATCTTTTTTCATGATATATAAGATTAGCTTTCAAAATGACAATGATTTTACAACTTGTGTATTTTCAACTACAATCCTCTTTGTGGTTTCTGATTTATTCCACCAAAAAAAACATTGCAATTAAAAAACCAGTTTGATTTGATTTTTTTTTTTTCTCTACCACATGATCTTACTAGTTGAAATCTGTTCTTAACTTTTTTTTTTTTTTTCCACTATTATTTTATTTTTATAGGAAAATTAGTTTCTAAATAATAACGTCAAGCAATATTTTGGAAATATACATATGTTTATATATGTTTTTCTCTTTAACTTGTATTAGGGAGGGGTTTTTTTTTTACGTTCGCAATCTTCCTTGTCCGGGCTAAGCGGTTTCTGAGATTAAAATCGTCTCCACAACAGAGTTTGGATTCCAGAGATATACGACTGCGCGAGCATACTTAATCACTTAGAGGTTAAACTATGGGTCGCATTTGCCTTCCATAGTCTAATAGATCTTTAAGTAAAAAAGTCGCTGTTAAAGGATCATGATTTTATATAACTTGCCGTAGGTATGCTTGTTAGACTGTATTCTTTTTTTTTTTTGGACTACATCTAATTCCAAGATACTTTAGTCAGGTGATACCGTCAAGTTATTAACTTTTATCATATACACGATTTTATACAAGTCAGTATTATAATTTATTTCCAATTTTAGCTTGAATTTGAATTCCTTTTATTAATGAATTTTATTTTATTTTTTTTTTTTTTTTTCAGAATATCAATTTCTCTAAATATTTCTATTTATTTTAATCGTATTTCTTAATAATTTTATTAATTTCAAATTGTAGCTTTAAAATCCTATTAATTTCGATAATTTCCACTAAAAAAATTTACCGCCTCGTCTATCTCGCGCTTAAATTCGTTTAAAAATCTTGAGAATTTCGGGTTTTGTTTATGCGGGGATAATATTACGATGATACTACGCTTTTAAATGTAACAAGCTATCTCTCTTCGCATTATTTAATTTAAATCACATAAATAACGATGTAATTTCAAAAATTTTGCATTATTTACTTATTCGTTTGGCTTATTTCCTTGAAAAAATAACCGCTCCGTCGGGAACGCTCTTAAATTTATTACGACTTTCTCGAATGTTCCTTACTACGCGTGAAGTAATTTGTATTTAGTTCAACATTTATCCACTTTCAATTAGGTTTAAATGATTTTACTTTTCTTTTCACTTGCAATTACTCTATTTTCAAACAATTTTATAATACGACAAGAAGTGATTCTAACTTCTATGATTTAAAATCTTTCTATAAAACACAAGCTGTTCACTGTATAACATAAGACATTTTTATTAATAATTTCATTGCGTATCACAATTGTTTAACCGAGTGTTTTGCGCCAGTGCTATATAGCCATTGCTATTCTCTTTTCTCGGGTAAACAGGTTGCGACATACAATGAAACTCGGGGAATAGATAACAAGTGTTTATTGTACATTTCTTATGGGGTTAATACACAACAAGGAATACGGTTTAAGACCTAAGGATCGGCTTAAGGAACCGGATCTTGAAGCTTGACTCGAATGGCTCAGGGAGAAAGAATAAGTAAACCTGTATCGTAGGGCGGGCGGGATCAGGAGGCAGCGGAGGCCTAACAAGGCAGGCTGGCTCGACCGGGGGGTCCGTGCTCTTCAGGAGGGTCAGGAGGCAGCGGAGGCCTAACAAGGCAGGCTGGCTCGACCGGGGGGTCCGTGCTCACAGCTACGCTTCTTCCGAAGGCCTATCTTCACTCGGGTCGGGTATATGAATTATCACGACGGAACTTAGCGGCGGCGTGGGTGCTATTTAATGCGCCATAACACGTTTCATCTGGATATCTTGCGATATTCACGGCGGGAGGCTACTCACGACAATAGTTATAGATCGTTACACAATATCAACTTCTGTAGCGGAACTTAGCCATTTTGTTTGCGGCACGCGTCGCGAAGTTATGAGCTACGGCGTCTCGTGAATGACAGCCGTGCGTGACTAGGTGTGGGACTCAACTGCCGGACGAGGGGAAACCAAGAGGGCTGGGTGCTCCCGCGCTGTTGTTTTTATACCTATTCCCGCTTTGTTGCAGCTCTGTCTGCGCATGCGCGACTTATTTATTTATTAACTGTATAGCTCCATACGTTTTGTTTGCAATCTTTGTGCTAACATAACAGCAGCTATAGACAAACGGCCGCTGTTCCCAATCCTACTGATCAATTACTGTTGAGCCGAAATTTTGACTCAACACTCCTCAAATGCACAAATATGTTCTTCCCAACGAACTCTCCGACCAACAGGCGATTCGAGCGTTACTAAACAAATCAATTAGCTGATCGGAGACGGAGTTGGAAACAACGGCCGTAATATTATATCCATTGTGGAAAAGTTAGGCATCCAAAACATGCCTGCCCACAGCGCACTCCACATCCTAAGACATTTTGGATACGTTGCTCGTCAAACTGAGCAACTATAACCTAGAGAAACTCGTGGTTACTGGTAAGGGGGAGACAAGAGAAGACGAAGAAGATCACCGATGCGTTGGACTGATCAAATTTATTATTAGTCTCTACAGTTATCCTTCCAGCGCAGGACTTCGTGTAGCAGGGAAGCCTGATTCTCCAGGAAATTTGGAATGAGGGTAACGATCTCAACGACAAAATAGAAGAACAACTAACCTGAGAGTAGCAGACGATAGGACCTGGTCATGTCGGGAAGAAGGGCTTCTCTGGTAGGGGGCCTGTGGTCCAATTCCAGATCGTGGTGGAAGGTGCATTTTTCATGGCCTGCAACAAAAAGATAGGTTAAAATTCGGTTAAATTGTCTGTAGATACTGCTGGTGAGAGATACATACCTAACAACTTCACAAAACACTAGTGACAGACAGCGGAGAAAATTCCGAATGCTGTTATCCAAAATCAAAAATATTTTTCAAATTAGAAAAATATATAAATACATTATATTGATATAAATATAGTAAATACATAGTATAGTAGTTTATTCACAGTCCTCCTAACAATTTGGGACACGGGTATGGGTAACTATTTATTGGATAACCAACACCAGAGGTTCGCTACGTTTGGTGACTTAGCACGGTTCAAGGGGTGAGGTTTGTCTAGGTCTTGGCGACAGATGCGTCTACACATCTACTGCGCGGCGGGCCGGATCGGGAGAGACTGGTTGAAGGAGGAATGAATTCATACGACACACTGACCCCCCAGATTCCTAGCCACCCCTCATACATTTTTCTGTCCAGAACTTCCTCTCCTATCTTTCCCTTAAAAACCCTCCACACAGCATCCTCAAAGGTGACATAGGCCCCAAGGGAAATAGTTTTTCCCAGCGCCTCCTGTTTTACTTCATAATGTTAATGATTTCCGAATCTTCATGTTTACTTGGACAAATTTTGATGTTGTGCAACGTAAGCAGATATAAGCGTTAAAAATAGGACAGCAGTCAAGTACAATAAGCGTGTTTATACGTCAGTGCGTGTGTTTCCACAGAAATCGTTCTAACTCCGTTATTGTTTTAGTTACATCCCTAAAACAAAAACTAAAAGGTCGATAGTAGATCAAGCTGCACATTTCTATCAAGTTGTCTATGGAAATACATAACAGGAATCAGCTGTCAATCGTGTAGTTGACAAAAATATTTACCCGCGCAAATTTGCTACCGGCAGCTCCACCGCGCTCCACATTTTAAATTTTTATTAAATATTTTTATATGAAATGATAAAAAAGTGGGGTGACAAAAGTGTTTATTACACATATATACAATAGAATAACTATTGTTGTTTACATAATCTGTGATTTTAGTACCGTTTTCACATAAAAAAACATCACGTGAGTCATTTTTACCTATTTTTAATGTTTGCGTTCTAAATTTTAATATTTACAAATGCTAATATTTATTTGTAATATAATAATTTGAAAGCCTATTTTGTAACCTTTCCAAAACAGTTTTTACTATTCGGCTACGTTCAGAAATGTTTCATTTATAGAGCTTTAATTGTGAAGCGGTAATAACAAAAAGTTTTCGTAAAATGTCATTTTGCTTAAGACACCAAAAGAGAATATTGTCGAAACTTCGGAGGGGTTAAATGTATACAAATGATATACCAAGTAAACCAATTATCAAGTAAAGTGACCATTCGTGCATCAGAAAAAGCACACAATGGACAATAGAGTTATATCGAACGAGCGTGTATGTAAATGACGCTCCCAATATTGAATATCCACTATAATTTTAATCAATCATTCTTCTTTGTTGGAAATTTCTCAATGTTGTCTTAACATAAAGACAATATTTGTTTCACATTAACCCTTAATGATTTCATAACATACTCCTTCGTTAAACCGAGTTTTAGTTAATCATGCATGAATGGGTTGATAGTGACTATGTATGTACATTATAATATTATACGAATATGATAAATTATATAAAATGACTAGGCAAAAATTCATAATGAAATGACCCAGATTTTACGATGGTAACTTAATTAAAATGCAAAAAGATTAATAGTTTTAAGGTGATTAAGCAAAGTAGAATCATGTGATTTTGGTTTGAAAATTAGATCACTTAGAAATATTTCAGATTATTTATTGTGCAGTATTTTTAATATTAGTCTTTTTACAAGCCCAGAAAAAATAAAGTATCAGGCCTATAAGCTATAAAATTCGAAATCTTCTACTTACGAACCTCTTTCCGGTTATGTGACAAATAATTTCTAAATGATCGTAACACATTTAAATATATTTTTTTATTTTTATTTTTTTATTTTTATATGAAACATGTTAGTTAGATGTATATATAAAATATATTCGTAGTCCTCCTCACTAGGAGATCCTGTGCTGAGGGGGACTATGCTTTGGATAAGTTTTTCAGCGACTTCTATGGTTTAACTTTATTGATTGGATAAGGTTTTCCAGAAGCTTCTATGATGTTTTAAGTATACTAGTAAGTTCATTTTCCGATAGATTCTTCAGCCAACATTTAATGTCCTTAATGTAGCTATTTTTTATTTTTATTTGTTTGATACTAAAATGTTTGATACTAAATGATTTGTTATTAAAATGTTAAAGGAACTAAATTGGTTGACCGTGAAACAGATGCTGACCTTGAACACGATGGTATTTATTCACAAAATATTGAACAACACGTTACCAAAATACTTCTCAAATAAAATTTTATACAATAAAGACATTCACAGATATAACACAAGGACGTGCAAGGAAATTAGGCTACAAAAAAAGGACAAAGCGAATACGCAGAACAGTCTACTGTACAAGGGAATGAAGTTGTATAACACACTACCAGAAACTTTAAAGTCCACACCAATTGCAAAGTTCAAGATGTATTGTAGGAGCTACATAAAACTTGAAGAAATATAGTGAATATGAAATATTATTATCAATTAGAAATTTGTAAACTTAAATGTACAAATTACTAAAATAAAATTATTATTATTATTATTATACCTGAGCTTCGCAAAAAAAAATACACTTGGGGTATTTGTATTTACATAAATGGTATGGAAGGTATGTATGTATGTATGTATGTATGGTATACAAATACAAATATATAAATAATATATTTGTATTTGCTTAATGGTATGGAAGCAGCAAATAACAAAAGTATACTGAATGCAGTAGAAAGCGATTACTGAGACATATCTGTGGTAAAACTAAGCACGAACATAGATATTGTAAAAAATTTCCAATATCCCAACTTCTTAGTCTGAGCAACGTTCTTGAAAAAATCATCAAAGTCCCAGTTGCGACCATTGTCTTTGCCATTTTTCTGTGTCTTGTTCTCTTTCATATTTTCGTTCAGATTAATTATTATTGTTATCTTCTTCTTCAATGATATATTACATTGATGGGATTGACCTTCAAAAGTTATAAAAAGAGGGTTTTTATTATAATTTATTTTATCTTCTTTTAGGCTTTTATAAAAAGTCGATATATCCGTATGAATAAAGTCGGATTTATTTTTCCGAGACGCTATTCAGGTTAAAAACCAATTCTGAGAATGATTGTTTCCAATAAAAAGGGTAGATGCCCGAATATGGAAAAAGAATTAGTTGAAGATAATATTGTTAATTCTCAAATTTGAAATATGAGATATGGCGGTTAACGTGCACGTCCCGGTTAGACGAGAGTTCTGGGTTCGTGTCCCAGTTGCGACCATTGTCTTTTTCTATTTTTCTGTGTCTTGTTTCTCTTTCATATTTTCGTTTAGATTATTATTGTTATCTTCTTCTTCAATGTCATTTTTGATCAATTATGCGGCTATTTCCACAATAATTACACCGAATCAGCACGGATTTATGAGAGGTATGTCTACAATATCCAACCTCGCCCTTTTCATTAACTTCTTGCTTAGCAAGATGCACGATAAGGAGCAAGTCGATGCTATGAATACAGACTTCTCTAAGGCCATTTGACCTCGTATTTCACTTAATTATTTTGAAAAAACTCACCCTACTTTGTATACATGGCGACCTGTTTAGATGGATTAATTCCTACAGTAGTAATCGTAATCGTAATCAGATAATCTTAATGAGCGGTGTCTTCTCAAAGTCTATAGAGCTAATATCTGGTGTCCCACAAGGTTCCCACCTAGGTCAGCTCTTGTTCAAAATGTATATAAATATAATTGGATCATGCTTTCAAAATTCCGAATGTGAAATTAACTCTGACGACATTATGAAAATATTGAAAGTTGTGCATACTCTGTGCATACAAAAAGATTAGAAATAGAAAAATAAAAAGGTAACTCCAACTGGGAATCTGTTGCCTTACAGTAGGGGTGGGGAACCTGCGGCCCGCGAGGCGTTTTGGTGCGGCCCGCGGGCACTTTGATGCGGCCTGCTGAAAGAACCACAAAAAATTACATGGAATGGGGTGGTTTTTTCACGGTGCTTCAGATGCACTTTTAAGACGTTATTACAAAATCGTTACTAGCAAGAAGTTTAGATACAAATATAAACGAGATAAAACCTCCCATTTTACTTTTTTTATATTTTTTATTGTGAAACGATAGTGAAATTCCATCGGAACTTTTTCTTCGGGACAGTCCCGATATTTCAGGATTGATGGCAACTCTATTTGGAGGGGAATCTTAGGCGGTCTGTCATAAGCATTATTTTCTAGTCATCGTTGCGGAAGTAAAGTGGATAGTAAATCAATAAAATGCTATTAATGACAACTTCGAAGAAAAGAAAAGTTGAAGCCGAGGAAAACGTGAAATCATTTGAAACTAAATTAAGTCTGTGGAAAGTAACTAGAAATGAATAACACGACGCATTTTCCAACACATGCAAGGACAAAAGCCTTCTACGTCGTTTGAATACGCTGGTGAGTGCGCGAAATTAAGTGAGACATTTAATGAACGATTTAAGCATGTGAAAAGAGAGCGAAAGAATTTGAATATATTTGCTACACCATTGATCGACGTCGAACCATCGAATGTGCCTGATAATTTGCAGCACGAAATTTTTCAATTACAAAGCGACGATGAACTGAAAGCTAAATATAACAATCTCCCCAAATAAAGTCAGGAATCACTGGTTATATTAAGTCAAGCACGTCCCTTAACATTTTGTATACATATAATACAAACATTAATGCCAAAATCATTAGACGTAATTTATTGTAATTAGTTAAATAAATAGAAAATTATATTGCGGACAATAAATATGCTACAAAATGTAGAAAAACCATTAACGTAATCAGAGTGCAATTCAATTTAAGCTGGTTGACTAGTGGAGTCCTATGCAGATTCATTCTAAAGGTAAAACCAATCTTGTGTTCACAATGCAAATTCCTGTTGCGGATTCATCTGCTAACCCTAACGCATTTCGAAGGTGACACCATTTTGATATTCTAGGTGCAGTATTAATTAAAGCTGGGGACTCGCAATCCAATTCGCTCTGACGTAAAAATCAGTTTTGTGTTCAAAATGCAATGAAAAAATTCCATCTGTGGTTTCGTCTGCTAACGCATTTTGTAAAAACCCGTGCTCGTTTTTTAAGTGTATTTATAAATTCTAGTTGCTGCCAATATTAGAGAAAAGCCGTTTTCATGTACTCCGTAAAATGGCTACACCAGTAGTTTTAAGTCTCGGCGTACAGATTCACTCTATAACTGAAACCAGTTGTGTTTAGAATGAAACGAAAAAATTCCAGGTGGGGTTTCATTGTTTAACGCATTCCACGTGTTAGAAGTGCATTTATAAAATTCTAGTTGCGTACTTTGTGCTGCCAGATTGGAGGAAAGCACGAAAAAATTTCAGGTGGGATTTTATCTCGCTAACGTGTTTAGTAAGAAACCATTCTCGTTTGTGAAGTGCAGTTATAAATTTGTAGTTGCCTATATGCTGCCAGTATTGGAGGAAAGAAATTTCACGTTCTGAGTATAGTTTTAATTCCCCGCGTACAGATTCAACCTATAATCAAAACCCGTTCTGTGTTAAGAATGCAACGAAAACGCATCAGGTTTGATTTCATTTGCTGACTTATTTATTATGATGGAAGTGCATTTATAAAATTCTTGTTTCGTAATTTATGCTGCCAGAATTAGAGGAAAGCCATTTTAATGTTCTAAATGTAGTTGTAATACCCCGCATGCAAATTTTATCTAAATTGAAACTATTGCCAGATTTTTAGGAAACCCATTTGCATGTTTTGAGTATAACTATAATAAAAGAGTGTTGGCAGTTACGTAACTATTTTTAAAATTAGTTTTAGTAAAACCAGTTCTTTGATTCGAATGTGGCTCCCCCCCCGACACGGAAATCGGAGTGCGGCCCGCGGGTTAAAGTATGAACATCCAAATGGCCCGCGATGCTAAAAAGGGTCCCCACCCCTGTCTTACAGGGACAACTCGGCTATTGGGTCCTCTTATTTTTAAGTCACTTTTGTCGATCTAATATTTCAAATTTAGAATTAACAATACTATGACATGATTTTAGATTTTCAAGGCCAAAAGAATTTTCGTTATTTATTTTTGGGGTGTTACGCCGTGTTTAGCTACCTCATTATTTAGCCAATGTTTCGGACAGCATTACAGTGTCCATCATCTGGGAAAACGTTGGTTAAAGAAGGAGGTAGCGCAACACGGCATAACATCCCAAAAATAAGTACCGAAAACGGCATACAATATTCATTTAAAAAAATCCAATATTTTTAGCTGCTATCTTTATAAATGATCATAAAGTTCTAAAGAATTTCTTCCTAACCTAGATTTTTTACTGATCTTCGACTAATTTTTTCCATATTTTTGGCTGCTACCTTTTTTAAATTGTTCCGTGTTTTTTTTTCTTGTGCCTCGTTCCTTTTCATTTTATCATTAAGATTTATTAGAATTATCTTCTTCTTCGATGTATTCCAATAAAAAATTAAGTCTTAAAATGGCGACATCGGTTTTTTTCAAATCGGTATCGCTCACATTATCTATTGATTTTCTGATTAGTGGTCACGAAGTCTACAAGCAAACACCATAAAAGGAATTGTAAATTGGATATAATTCATGGTGATATTTTATCTGACACCATTAATACGTTATTGTACCCTCGGGCTTTGGGTTAAGGTAGGTCAGGTTATTTATTTATTTGTTAGTAGGTACTTAATCAATCAGTAATTTATATCAGAAATCAACATAATTGAGCACATAAATCATTGCGTATATCGTATGTAAAATTATATACCTGTGAATTTTTATACCTGTAAATCTGAAAAATACGTCAAATTTCAGAAGGGTTTGTTACACATAATCTAAGTGGTCCTAATTGGACGACTTTGTTTATGAACTACGATTCCAGTTCTCTCGAATGATAGTGAAATAGTCGTTATCTTTAAGGTTGTTAGTGCTATTACAATGCCCTATCTTGTCGTTCCTCTTAAGATGAATATACACGTGAAATCCTATTTAGATACTTTACGACAAATCGGCTTACAGTATGAACATCAAAAAATATGCTACGGATAAATCGAAGCTTTTACTAGCTTTTCTATGTATTGGAATTACAATAAAATTATTATTTACGTAACAAAAAATATAAGCGTAAACCACAAAAAAAAAGTTTTTTCATGACTTAACTATGAAGTAATACAAGAAACAATTTTTAAAAAATACACCTTTATGGCTAAGACTATTTTTGAGGTTTCGTGCAAAAAGTCGCTCGATTTTAAAATTTTGCAGGCATGAGATTCGAAATATTTCTAGCGTTTATATTCCTCTTAAGGGCCCGCAACCGGGCGAAGAAGATGGAGAGATATGAAATTACGAGTGTTAGAGGAGCGCGCGAGTATTTAAAGCGACAAAATCGATGCGAAATTTGTGAAAATGTTTAATAAAATACCACTCGTTTAAAATAGTGCAAAAATCTCGCGGGGGTTGTCTTAGACAGCATTTAAAGAAACACTGTAATTTTTTTCATACATTACTTGTAAAATAACTGAAACAAACGTGTTTATAATAATTTTCGGAGCATACTTTGCGATTTTTTTCTATCGAGGGAATTTTATATAATTTGCGTTTCGGCGTGGGGAATGTCTAGATATTATCTTCAAGAATAACATATACATTTTTTAAGAGCTTTAAAACTTAACGTGTTTAAGGGAGATATGTAAGAAATCGGTAGAAATTTGGGTAGAGGCGGCATTTATTTTCATATTAATATGTACATTTTTAATAATTTATTTTTGTTATTCGACTTCCTAATTTACTGTTAGTTTTTAAAGTTTTTTATTACGTAAATCAATTTTTATACATCCTAAAATATATTTTTATTTAATTTTATAAAATTGTTTTTTTTTATGATACTTTTAGGTAATTAATCACCTATCCTTTTTAATATTTTGTCTATGATATTATTTGTCTACACTTGTTTGTGTTTTGTTGTTTTTAATACTAATTTCATCCTGATGAAGACCACATAGTTTTTGAAACATTTTTTTTTTTTTTACATTAACTCCACACAGGAGGCCCTGAGGAAAATAATTTCCCTCAGGGCCTATGTCATCTGGGATGCTGTGTGGAGGGTCTTTTGAGGAGAGGAAGGAATGAACATTGATCTTGAAGAGACCCATGTTGTAGGAAGGAGGAAACACAGAGGCCGGCAAATCATTCCACAGCCGAGCTGTTGAACATAAGAACGAGTCGAAGAAACGACCCGTTCTCATGTGACTAATGTCAACTGTGTACAAATGTTGGGCACGCGTTTGGCGTGTTTCCCGACTATGCACCGGTGCCGAAGGTATCAATGATGCTAGTTCCTCGGAGCATCTTCCATTGTAATACCGGTAGAACAAGGATAGCATTCCCACCCGACGCCTGTGCTCTAAAGATTGCAATCCGTCTGTTAAGATGGGAGAATCTATCAAACGGACCGGCCGTTTCTGCACAGAGTCGAGGGTATTTTTCAGGTATTTTGGAGCTCCAGACCAGAGGTGGCTGCCAAATTCAACCGTGGGGCGCACTTGCGATTTGTACAGGGTTAGCAGTTGTGTACTTTTAAAGTATCTGCGGGCCCTGTACAGTACGCCCAGTTTTTGGGAGGCTAACTTTACTCTGGCTTCGATGGAGCCCCCATACCTGTAGATAATGTTTAATATAGTGGTGTTTACACAAGTTATTTGTTTTCATTAAATAAATAATGACGCCACAAAGTGTGTTTGCGAAGTTTGAAGAAGACTTTTTTATAAACTATAATTCCAGTTATCTCGGATGATTGCGAAAAAGTCGTTATTTTTAAGGGCCCGCAACCCGAATTTCTACCGATTTCTTACATATCTCCCTTAAACACGTTAAGTTTTAAAGCTCTTAAAAAATAAATATGTTATTCTTGAAGATAATATCTAGACATTGCCTGCGCCAAAACGCATATTATATAAAATTCCCTCGATAGAAAAAAATCGCAAAGTATGCTCCAAAAATTATTATAAACACGTTTGTTTCAGTTATTTTACAAGTTTTATGTATGAAAAAATTCAGTTTTTCTTTAAATGCTGTTTAAGAAAATGCCCGCGAGATTTTTGCTCTATTTTAAAAGAGTCGTGTTTTATTAAACTTATTCGCAATTTTCGCATAGATTTTGTCGCTGTAAATGTTAGCGCTCTCCTCTAACATTCGTAATTTCGTACCTCTACATTTTCTTCTTTTCGGGCCCGGTTGCGGAGCCTTAAGGTTAATCACAATTCCTTATCATTTCCTTACTCTGTTTATTTTATACACATATTTATAAAACAGTTTATTTTTTACATTAACTTCAAGCAATTTGGGAGGTGGGTATGCAAGTGGTTCGCTACGTTTGGTGACTTAGCAGGGGTGACCAGGTTCATGGCGTGAGGTTTGTCTATGTAGGTATTGGTGGCGGATAGGTCTGCCCACGCTCTGCGTGGTGGATCGAGAGGGACTGGTTGAGAGAGGCTTTTTGAGCTCCACAGATGACCGGTTACCTTGCACCTAGGGATGGATTCAACGTCTGTCCCTCCAGGACATACTGATCCCCAGATTACCATTAACCCCTCATTTTTCCTTCCCAGAAATTCCTCTCCTCCCTTCCCGTAAAAATACCCTCCAAATACCGACGACCTCCGTAGTCCAGTGGGTAAGACTCTTGACTCACAATCCGGAGGTCGCGGGTTCGAACCCGGCGTGCGCAAATAAATTTTATTTGATTAATTTGTGTTATTTCACAATTAATTCATTAAAAATAATATATAGTATATTTGCGGCACGTTCCAGAGTGGAAGATACTATCAGTATCGCCCTGGTGTAAGACCACCATTCAGAATTGAAACGTTGCTTGAAAATGGCTTTAGCCGTGTTTAGTGACCAGATCTGAATAGCCAGGTACTTCCCAACCTTCCTCTTCCACACATCCTTCCCCTCCCCACTACCTTCAGCCTCACAACATACCCCAATTGGGGATGCCATAGTCTTACTGGCTCCAGACGGAAGCAGTTGAGATTCTTGTGCGGTATTCACCGTAAAAAAAAATAAAAAGATAGCATCCCCTAAGACGAGGTACGCCCCAAGGGAAATTATTTTTCTCAGGGCTTCCTGTGTGAAGCTAATGTAAAGAAAAAAGCATAGGAGGCTGAGGAAAATAATTTCCCTTAGGGCCTACGTCATCTTTGAATATGTTATTTGGAGGGTCTTTTTGAGGAGATGAAGGAATGAGCGTGTTGTAGGAGAGAGTAAACACAGAGGACTCAAAATTACAATTTGAGGTTTTACTTAGAGTTAAATCAATAAAATATATGTGTTAGACCATTGAAGAAAATTTTAATTTTGATGTGAAGGGTACCCAAATGATATTAAAAACGTAACTTCAAAAGAAAATGTCTGAACCCAAGAAGCATACGGATGCAAGTCCAAAAATTGAAGAAATGAGTTTTTTATGCAGACTTGAAGTAAATTATCATGTTTATCAGTGGCAGAAAGATAAAAGTCCTATCATGAGGAAAAATAGGATTTTCAAAAATGTATACGGATGCAATTACCTTTGATGCAACAACTATCTTAGAAGCAGAAAGATGTACATGGACTTGCATCTTTATGATTTAGTTGCATTTTGTATATTATGACAAATCCATTTGCATCCCCTTCTGTCTCTAACGTTACTACGCTTTCTATGAAAGTAAACAATGTTAACATCCCATCTTAACAGACGGATTGCAATCTTTAGAGCACAGGCGTCGGGTGGGAATGCTGAGCTTGTTCTACCGGTATTACAATGGACGATGCTCCGAGGAACTAGCATCATTGATCCTTTCGTCACCGGTGCATAGTCGGGAAGCACGCCAAACGCGTGCCCAACATTTGTACACGGTTGACATTTGTCACATGAGAACGGGTCGTTTCTTCGACTCTTTCTTGTGTTCAACAGCTCGGCTGTGGAATGATTTGCCGGCCTCTGTGTTTTCTCCTTCCTACAACATGGGTCTCTTCAAGACCAATGTTCATTCCTTCCTCTCCTCAAAAAGACCCTCCACACAGCATCCCAGATGACGTAGACCCTAAGGGAAATTGTTTTCCTCAGGGCCTCCTGTGTGGAGATAACGTAAAAAAAAAACAATTAAACATTGATCCTTTCATTATACACCACATGTCTTAACAAAATATTCCATTTTATTTTGAAGCAGAAGGACTCAAGTCCATGTTTTTTGTAGCGTTTTTTAAACAATATTTTTAAAGGCTTTTTAAATAAAATATTTCGTTTTATTTGATCGTTTTTAAAACGAAACCAATTGATTTAATAATTACTTTTTTTGTTATCTATCAGCATGGATATCCGAAAAAGTTAAGAGACCATAGTTTTTTGGCTCTCCGGAACATTTACATTTTAGGACTTGCATCCATATGCTTCCCGGGTACAGGTTTATCGTACCAAATCGGCAATAAGGAAAGACATAACCTTGGCATCGGTCAGTCCCATGTTTTTTTCAGAGACTATTTGACGTAAACAAAGTAAATTTGGCAAGAAATTGTAAGTAAGTAAGTAATCTCAGTAAGTATTGGCATACTCGAAATAAATCACTCATAAAAAAAACTAATAAAAAAACATCGATAACTCGGGAAAAGACAACACTAGGGTATCGATATAATTTTTTACTACGCCACATCACTTCGCTGACTGGAGACGTATTTATAAAAACCCTCACCCCCTTGACATTTCTATAAGTCTAGGATGAATATTTATTTGTATTTTTTGGTAGAGCACTGACTCGGCAAGTCTTCGGTTCTGGGTTCGAGATCCAGATGTGACCGTATCTTTATATGATTTTTCTGATTCAGACTTTCGATTGGTTTCGCCAATATTCTCTTCATTGGTTAAATAATATTAAAATAAACAATAAATATTAAAATAAAGGACAAATAAATAATCTATATATATAAAAAATGAGCTTGAGTGCATATGAGTATACGAGTTGTCTATGCTAAACCATTCATCCGATTGCGATGAAACTTTGGAGATTTGATGTGTGAATGCCGGTGATGGTTTCTGTATATACATAATATGAGCTATGGCATTATGAAATTTGTATACAAAAATTGCAATATGTGGTACGCGTGAGGAGCGTGGTACGCGTGGTGAGCTGTTTGAAAACTGAATGTACTAGGACTGAATGTATGGAATGCGGGAGGGGGGGAGGGAGTTTCGGGAGAGGGGACTGGGGAGAGGGAAGGCAGAGAAGGCGGAGTGGGAACGCATGAGTGGAAGGGGACATGGGAGGCGAATTAGAGGCGAAAGGGGAACAGGACGAATGGGAAAAGACACGCAGTGAGAATCAATTTCATTATTATAGTGGCATTGCTAAGCATGCCGGGAACTCGCTGTATTAAATAATTATTATTTCGTCTGTTTCCATGCGCATAATTCTTGATATTATAATAATCATATATATAATTACCACGGTTCAAACTTTGACATAACTGAAAGTATGTTGCTTCCCTCTTATCAAATTCAAAAACGTTTAATAATCAAGGGTCAAGAAACTAACCAAGTTCACTGTAAGATTGTGCGGAACTCCCGACATGTTTTATATTCATATCTTCAACAGCTGTTTTCTCTCTACTACGAGTTACTCGTATTAGGATAACATTGGCGCAGCCGTGAAATATCTCGACGAATCGTATTCTACTATTATCACGCGAGCAGCAGTGCACGGGGACCGGTTCAGTAGTTTTCGGTTGATTTTTTTGAAAACTTCTTTAGCACCGTTGTGATTTGAAACTAGATGAAACGGAAGCGAGCGACGCTAAAAAGAGACAATCACATACATCCATAGGATTTAGCCTGCGAGAGAATGAGATAGAATAATCGGTCTCCACTTTGTGCGGTGCTTCGTAACCTCCCCACTCTTGTCTACTTTAGATGTCTGAAGGCCTCACTTCTACCACGTGTTAACTGCACACAAATTTTTGAAGGAAAAACTTCTTTAGCACTGTTGTGATTTGAAACTTGATGAAACGGAAAATAGCGACACTATAAAGAGACAAACTCATGCATCTACTAGTTTTAGCCTGCGGGAGAATGTGACACAATAATCGGTCGATGCTTTGTAGTCTATCGGTCTCCTCTTTGTGCAGTGCTTCGTAACTTCTACCGCGTGTGAACTGCAAACTTGTAATTTTATTTCTAAAGTTAGCTTCACAGGGAAAAAAATTCCCTTAGGGCCTATGTCATCTTTGGGGATGTTGTGTGGAAGGTAAGTTCTTGGAAAGAAAAGGTATGAGGAGTAGGACGTATAAATCCATCCCTCCCACTGCGGTGGGCAAGACGATAGGTCGAAAGAGTCCGGCTTGTGAGGTCTAGGTTAGGTCTCCCTCAACCAGTCTCTTCCAATCCGGCCCCCCGGTAGGTGGGTCAGCGGCTGAGTTGGCATCGCGTTTGGGTCCCACCCAGCCGTTGCGTGTTCGATTCTTCGGCTGGCTAAGTCCTTCATCACGACACAAGCAACATTTTCCGCTTACTGTGGTGGTAGTGGGAGATGTTCAAATATTGTCAGGTTGTTCGCAACCTGGAAATGTTTGTCTTTCTTTAAACAAAGACCTAGACAATCCTCACAACATGAACCCGGGCTCCCCTGCCTAGTTACAAAACTTGGGGTGACCTATGGCACCACTTGGGGTGATCTATGGCAGATGATGAAATACGCTTTCAAATTTTGCAATTCCAAATAAACTTGTATTTTTTTTCTATGAAAACAAAAAGTTTTAAAAATGGTTCACCTTATATTTTTTCTAACTAAAATTACTAACTAACTAACTAACTAACCATCACGCCGTTTCCCCGCAGGGGTAGGCAGAGAGGACGGACCGCCAAACAACTCGGTCTTGGCACACACTCTTTGCCTCACTCACATTCATACATCGTCTCATTACTAAAATACTGATAAAATTACTGATAACGAAAAAAATATAAAAATACACACGTATTTTATTAGACAAATGTATTATAAACGTTATCGCCAATTCACTTTTTTATCGTTTCGTGTAAGATAATTAATTAAAATATTTCAAAAGTTTTATTTTTTATTTTTTAAATTGCGGTCGGAAACTTTGGTTTCATTAAGGTGTACGTTTTAATTATTTTGTGGTTAACTTTTAGATTTTAATACTAAGCGTGGTGTTCTCTTTCCAACACTGTATAGATCATATTTCTAACCATGAGAGTAAGGGAGACACAACTATTAAAACCGAACAAATTAACCTAGAAGGGAGTAAAGATTTGTTTATTATTACCGTAACGATCCACGATTACGGTACCGCGACGGCACAAAAAAGGCAATAAGCATACGTTGTTATCACTATCACAATAATGCCTCAACTCTTTCAAAAGACGAGATGTACAATGTACGTAGGTCGGTTTCCTCCAAGGGAAAAATAGTCATCATTTTCTTTCATCTTTCTCACACACCGCACCGTGACGTCTCTGTAATCCCCTACAATACTAGATACTAGCCGTGACGATAATTTTGAAAGTATGGAAAATAAATTTAAAAGAATAATATTGAATTGTGAGCGAAATCGAAAAATGTCAAATGTAAATGCGTTGATAACTTTGCTTTTGGTGCCGCATCCGCGCACAAAAAGAAGAAGATGGAGCGATATGTAATTACAAATGTTAGAGGAGCGCGCTAATATTTAAAGCAATAAACATTGTGAAAATGTTTAATAAAACACGACTCGTTTAAAATAGAGCTAAAATCTAGTGGAAGGCATCTTAAGAATCATTTAAAGAAACAATGTGATTTTTTTCACAACTATAAATTGTAAAATAACTGAAACAAACGTGTTTATAATAATTTTCGGGGCATACTTTGCAATTTTTTTCTATCGAGGGAATTTCATATAATTTGCGTTTCGGCGTGGAACGCGTCTAGATACTATCTTCAAAAATAACATTCATTTTTTTATGAGTTTAACCCGGCGGTACTCGCTAGGTATTTACGAACATGAACACTCGCTACCGGGTAATAAATACCACAGAGTTTAATTGCCGTTATTTTCAAAAAGACGCTTGAGTTTCAATTTTTGACAATGTATTTCTGTTATTGGTACTATTGTTCATAAATAAAACTACAAATGCAAGTTTCAATGTATATTTATTTGTATTAGAGTTTATCCTAAAAAATAACCAAAAAATCATGTTTTTCTCAGTAATCTTACGAAAATCAACATAATATTTTTTTTCTTACAAATTTTGGCAAAATTGAGATCGGTATCGAAAATAAACTAGGTACACTCCTAAAATACTAAAAAATAATGATACCTTTATACTTTATAGGATCGTTGCTACCGGGTATTTTTTACCCATACTCACTTTACAGGTTAATAAGCGCCGTGCGCGAACTGACCGCCCCGCCGGGTGAGGGTATGTGAACTATCGGTTTGAAGGTACTTAGAATCTTGGGTTGCCAGAACGCGTAGAAAAAAAAATACAACCAATTTTTTGTACTCTGTGGTATTTTTTACCCGGTAGCGAGTATCGCCGGGTTAAAAATCTCAAATGCTCAAGAGAGATTTGTGAGAAATCTGTGGAAATTCGGGTAGCGGCGGCTTAACATTCTTACACACTAAATAACAACAGTCTAAAATGAGACAAACGGTGAACGTATGTCTGCACCCCCCCAAAGGAAACATACAATCATCAACATACATCTAACTCATACGAATAAAGAAAATGAAATGATTATTTCGTACTGGTGAAAGTTAGTGGTGCTGGCGACACGGTATCGCTTCGAAGTAAATAAGCACACACTTCACGACTAAAAATTACACATCTACCGGATCTGCTCTGATGATGGACACTGCAACGATGTCCGAGACGTTGGCTAAAGAAGGAGGTAGCGCAACACGGCATAACACCCCAAAAACAAATAACGAAAATGCTCTTGGCCGTGAAAATCTTAAAACTTACCCAAAATGAAATGCAATTCCCGTCGCCGTTATAATGTATATCTTTTTCCTCCAAAATAAAAAGTAGTACTTTCGAGGAAACAGACACGCGTATATTGTGTCTCATATTTTGTCTCACCATTATTAAATGTGTTAGAAAGAGCTGCAGCACTATTAGGATAAAGAACGTAAGTTTAATGCATTTTTATGACTTCACGGTACCGTTATCGTGGATCGTAACGATAATAATAAAAGCGCTCAATATCTCATTCGTATTTTTTTTTTAATATTACAGTACCTACCTGCCTGAAGAAAGTTTGAAAAAAGAATTTTAATTGTCATTGAGCTAGTGACGTGGCGCACAAACTGGTTGATTCATTTAAAGTGGACTTATAAATCCTGTCGCAAGAAGTTGCCATCAATTAATTCGATTTGACCCGCGATTGACAACTTCAATTCACATCTTGACCGATTCGATAAAACGTCACATCGTCGATAACAATGAACTACAAATATACACAATTTATATCGTCACTTTGGTTGGACCGGGTTCTAACGTCACTTGTTCTAAGACATGAGGAGACAAAATTTGCAAAGACGATTTCTCATGATCTATTTAATGATTTTGAAAAACTCACACAAGGTAATGTTAAAACTGGTGACCATCCAACTCAGAATGAAACCAACGCAGAAGCACCTCAGAAAGGTCATTAAGATGATAAAAATATATAAAACTAGCTGGTCCCGGCATGCGCTGCTATGCCATTTAATAAAGAAATTGTTTCTCCCTGAGTGTCCTTTCCCATTCGTCCCGTTCCCCTTCCGCCTCACCTTCTACTGTGTCCTCTTCTCCTCTCGCGTTCCCTCTCCGTCACCTCCACCTTTCCTCTCCCCACTCCACTCTCCCCCTTCGCCCGTCCCGCGAACCCCCCTCCCGAGTTCCCCTCCCCACTCCCAGGTCCCCCTCCCCCCTCCGAGATTCCCCTCCACCCTCCCAGGTTCCCCTCCCCCTTCCTGGTTCCCCTCCCCCATCTCTCCATCTCTCCCGCTTTCCACAGCAATTGCCGCTTCCTCGCGTGCCACCAATAGCAACTTTTTATACAAATTTCATAATGCCAGAGCTCACCGGAAGTTTTATAAAAACCTTGTCCTGACAATAAAGAATACACAAATTTTTTTTTATCAAATTTGGTGCAGTCATTCGAAAGTTATGCGCTTAGCAACACATTCAGCGATTCATTTTTATATAATAGATGATAAAAAATGGTTAAATAGGTTAGGTTAGGGTTACCGGCTATTTTAAAATAATTTTTTCATAGCTTTTAATGACCTTTCTGAGGTGTTTCTGAGTTGGTTTCATTCTGAGTTTGCATGGAACCGTTAAAACTAATATCTTTCCGTCAGTAGATAAGAACGACACGCTTCGGGGGAATTACGAAACATTTAATGAACTTAAAAATTAGCATACTTCTTTCAATAAAAATAATAATTTATAAAAATATTATAATTAAAAGAATTTGGCGTTCTCCGACTATAAAAATATTACCCTTTGTTATTTCGGCTACCTATTATTATTTATACCTATTCTCTATCCCCGTTTAGAACAACCCGCGATGGTACAAAATTTGGTTTGTACTGCGCATACCACTCCTCCCGCTACGGTCCCTTCACCGGCCCTCGGCTGCCGCCAATCACTTCGCCCATTATTCAGTATGCCGTTGACCGTCGTACTGTGTGTTCGCGTTACAAAAAATTAACCCATTCAGACCCAGTGGTAAAATGGGTAATCAGCCGATATTTTCAAATACATTATCAATAATTACAAAGAACAAAAGAGGACAGCTCTCACAGAGGGTTATATGATAAATAATAAGTATATGGTAAATGTCACTGCTAGCGATGTCAACAAAACTATGCTACGATTACTTCCTTAACATTGCGAATTAAACACGAGCGAATTGGTATGGTCGATGATAAAATAACATAGTAAACAATTTCTCCTTCAAAATAAATGCCTAAGAACACCTACGTATGAAGGTATCGGAAAAGTTACATCAGAGTATTTGAGTAATTTTATTCGACATATTGGTATTAAGCGATAATTTTGGAATGTCCATCATATTATTGATCATGACCTCGGAGACAACAATGATGATTCACTGGCTTTCAAGTTAATCATCTGAGGTTTTTTTTTAAATGACAATGATGATATTTTTAGTTTCGGATTAATTTCTCAGCCAATTTGGTAAATCTCATGCCACATAAAGTACAATATGTATTTGGTAATACTACCGCTACCATTGTTTAAAGGTATAAATTGTTGTCATTTTTTTGTCAGACAAATAAAATAAAATTTAATAAAATAATTCAATTTATTTAAATAGTGGGATTGAATGTGTTAGCGTTCGTCTAGCAAGCAGTGGGGAGAAGGGGCGGAGACATGCGCGTCCACGGGTTGATCTTATTTTGGATCGAGAATAGGTCTCTCGCTCCAAATTTAGGCATATTAGATTTGTCAAAGAATTTATACACAAAAATGTCGGAGAATTATTTTCAAAAAAAAATCCAAAATAGTTTTTTTTTCTTTCAGCCAACAAAATACTGTCAATGTGTTAGTCAATTTTAATAGGTTTATCAAAATGTTCCCGTATTTGATGAAAAAAACTTCAATAAGGTATGCTTATATAATCAAATTGATGTACTAAATATATCAACAACATCGGAGTATTTGTTTCCAAGCTGTTGAATCCGTCGCATAGGAGTATAATATTGGCTTGTTGACTTATAATTGCTACAATAATATGGTAGGTACTGTCTTGTGACTGACCTGCCTGGAGCATGAAAAGAAATTACGTATAATAAATCAGGGGTATCAAACATTGAATTTATGATTTTATACAAACAGGTTAAATCGGAAATGATTCTACGATCAGATAATTTTATTAAATTTAATGAACAAAGTACGTTATCGTAATTTAGGCATTCACTAGGAATGCCCATTTTTAAATTCACATATCTTAAAAAATTATTTTGGATTCTTTCAATCGCATGCGAATGAACCTCATGTGAATATTACCTGGAAGGTCGCTTGAAATTAACACTGTCTATTTAAAGAAATTTAGATAGAGTTCGCACGCAGAGGACATTATTGTGAACACATGTTATTTAAAAAAAAAGAAAAATATTTTAATATTAATATATTCTTTAATGAGTGTATTTTGGAAAATAAAAGCAACATTTATGGTGGGCGGTACAGTAGTACAAGGATTTGATCTTTCTAAATGTGATTCGTCAAGAGACAGATTGATGTGCAGTGGCGGATTTGCTCTAAGGCCTAAGTAGGCCCGGGCCTAGGGCGGCCAGATATTAGGGGCGGCCAATCATGACAAAAAAGTCACTGATGATAACAAGAAATAAAAATAAAAAAGAATTACTAACTTGACGAAACCAAGTGCATCTGAAGTGGAAGAAAAGGACAAAGCATTGCAAATGGGTTATTCTACTGACTTAGAAGACAATTTTTCAGAAGAATGTCTCCATTTTCGTGCTCACTGCAGTGTGAAAAATGAGGATCGAAACAGTGAAATGGTAAAGAACTGAAGGTCATCACACCATTTATCCAAACATGGATATTGCTTTTCGTTTGTGTGTGTGTACTCCCGCCAGTAATTGTTCTGCAGAACGATCGTTTTCTTAGTTGCAACAAGTTAAAATTTATTTACGCACAACAATGACGGAACAAAGGTTAAACGATCTTGCTTTGCTTAACATAGAAGCAGATTTTTAAGGAAATAGGATTGCGAAGAGTTAATTAATGATTTTGCTGCACTTAAGTGCAGACGAGTTTTGTAACACATTGTGAAACACTTATTATATATTGTAAGAGAATAAACCTGCAGTTAAACTAGTTAAATAAATAAAACCTAAAACCGTTTTAATGTTTTGTTTAAATGTACAATTATCCTTGAAACCTTAGAAAGTATTACAAATTAGCAGCTATTATAGTTAACTAAATTTATAAATCGATTTCGTTGGTAATAACGTAAATTCATTATGTATTCTATATATATGTTATGATTAAGGTTTTCACGGGTGTAAGATGTAGAACAATTTTCTCGGTTTACCCGCGTAACGTAGTCCTTAAAAGGACTTTTTAACTCCTGACGTTTCGGACAGATCACACTGTCCATCTTCAGAGGCCTTATGTCTTGAGTTTTTGTCTCAAACTGATAGCTTTCGCATGTCTGTTCGGTTGAGTTTTAGCTTTTGGACCGAACAGACATGCGAAAGCTATCAGTTTGAGACAAAAACTCAAGACATAAGGCCTCTGAAGATGGACAGTGTGATCTGTCCGAAACGTCAGGAGTTAAAAAGTCCTTTTAAGGACTACGTTACGCGGGTAAACCGAGAAAATTGTTCTACATATATATATATATATATATGTATATATATATATATATATATATATATATATATATATATATATATATATATATATATATATATATATATTTTATTGTACGACAGACAGGTGAGTCCAATTACTGTACAATTTTAATTTTCTTATTACTAACAATACATGTATATAGTTTTTTTAAAACATGGTACGGTGATATCAAACACATCTATATCCGCTGGTAGGGCATTAAGCAATGCCATACCTCTTGTCATGCTGTGTTGAGCCATGACATCTGTCCGACCCTGCGGTATGTAGAATAGGGCGTGGCTACGAGTTCGACAGTATTTGTCAGGAGCGAATAAGCCACAGCATGACAGGAGATATGGAGAATCAATAAGGTTTTTTATTAACTTTAATTCGAATACCATGAGTCCGGCATTACGCCTGGTCTCTAGGCTCTGATAATTTGTCTCCTTTAGCACTTCCACGTGATGCATGAATTTCGGATAATATGATTGAGTACTGAGAAAGGGGTGGCTTGTACTTACTTCATGGCCTGGGGCCTAGGGCGGCCAAGACTGCAAATCCGCCACTGTTGATGTGTAAAGATTCGAGTAATTTTAATTCAGTAAGAAAAGTGTGATTAATATCACAAGTATGATACTCTCTGATAGGTATATTTAATTTAAGGGTATGAGAGCCCTAAAAGGTAGGTTTTTAGTTTGGACCTAAATTCTGTTGGGCTTGATATAAATCTTAATTCCGGAGGGAGTCACTCAGCCGGGTGTTCGACGAACCCCTTACCCCGCCTCCAACTGTTCAACAACTACCATTTTTTTAATGTTTTTGTAGAAAAAAATAAAATAAAACATAAATGTCACCGGAGACCAAAATTTCATTTACATTTTTTACTCCAAATAATGTCAGGAATCACTGGTTAAAGTAAGTCAAGTAGGTCCCTTAACATCCTGTATACATATAAAAATCAATATTTGTATTTATGTCAGTAACTAACTAACTAACTAACCATCACGCCGTTTCCCCGTAGGGGAAGGCAGAGAGGACGGACCGCCAAACAACTCGGTCTTGGCACACACTCTTTGCCTCACTCACATTCATACATCGTCTCATACATACTCTTCTATTATTCTGACTTTTGACATGGCCCGTCTCAAGTATCTGATTTACTTGATCGTGCCATGTCTTCCTCGGGCGTCCCCAACTTCTTCTACCATTCACATTTGCATCATATATTCTTTTAACACTACTTTCTTCGTTCATTCGCTCAACGTGCCCAAACCATCTGAGGGGGTCCCTTTCTTAATTTTGCTCATTATACTTACATCAGCCTTACATTCTTTGCGGATATCCACATTTCTAACACGATCATACATGGTTTTACCACACATACGTCTCAGGGATCTCATTTCAACAGCATTCAGTTTACTTTCATCCATATGTATATTACAAACCATTCATCCGATTGCGATGAAACTTTGGAGATTTGATGTGCGCATGCCCGCGAAGGTTTCTATATAAAACATTGCAACAGGTGGTACGCGAGCTGTTTTAAAATTGAACGTACCGGGACTGAATGTATGGAATGCGGGGGGGAAGGGGATGCGGGAGAGGAAGGGGAGGCGGAATGGGACGGGACCAATGGGAAAAGACACGCAGTGAGAAACAATTTATTTATATACTGGCATAGAAATGCGTGCCAGGAACTCGCTAGTTTTAAATAAATTTAAAAAATCAATAAAATAACTTTTAGAACCCACGACCTTCGGATTGCTAGTCGAGAGCCTTACCCCTCGATGACATAGGCCATCAGAGTATAGTGCTAAAATAAAATCATTATAACGACACGTGTATGCAGTCAATAAAAAACCTCATTATATTATTATTAATTCGTTCGACACACCAATAATAAATTGTATATCGGCTGTTTTTTTTTATATAATAATAATAATAATAATAATCTTTATTCAATGAAATAACAACAATATAACTAAAAAAAATAAAAAAAATTACATACTCAATGTAGTTTACAAATAGATTACATCAATCAGTACAGAAAAATTAACAAACAGAAAGTAATGTAAGAAAGGTTACACAGGAGTAGTATAGTTATACAGTATTTTTAGTTGTGCATTGCCTGCCTCACTAGGTGAACCTGTATTGAGGCAGAAATTTTGTTAATTGTTTCTCGCAATTTTATCTATGGTTTTTTTATAAATGTGTAAAGTAGGTTTCCATACAGCAAAAACTTTATTTTAGTTAACATTATTGTTTGCATATACCTACACAATTCATAAACTGCAAGGTTATTACTACAATAACAACTGTCAATGACTGGGCGTATGGGTGAGGGCACCAGTATAGGCTCGATCATTAGAATGAATCCATATTTTAACATATTTTTTAAACTCTCTCTGTGTTTGACTCAGTTTGATGTTTTCTGGGAGAATGTTGAATATTTTTGTGGCAAAGTATCTAAAGCTACGTTGACCAAAGGTGGAAGAGAGTGCTGGAACTTGCAATATGTCTTTGTTGGAGTTACGTGTAAATCTTAAGTTTATTTTTTTTTCGTAAAGGACATGTTTGTTTTTAAAGAGATGCATGAGGATAGTTTTTACATAGATCTGTCGAACATCAAATACTCTCATTATTTTGAATATAAGGTCACTGTCTGCAGTTAGAGGAAGTTTGAGAATAATTTTCATAATTGTTTTCTGTGCCTTTTCGACAGGATCTAGAGCTGATGAAGTGCCCCCTCCCCCATAGAATACGATGCAATGATTAATAAATCGGCAAACATGTTATAATATAGAATAATGTTGATCTGCTGACGAAATCTAATGCAGATAGTAAACTTGATAGTGTTTATAAGTAAACTGAGTATTGTACCAGATAGAGGGTACACGCCTACATGTAACTGCATACTCAACTCAACTTTCGATTTTTCGGAGATGTCTGACTAAACAAGTGGACGATTGATATTTACATACGGTTTGTCAAATAAGAGTAGAAAACGAAGTTGTTCAAATGGCAATACTAAAAATATAATCATGGTGGTAATCTAAAGCTATGTAATCTACATTTTTATTAAAAATTAAAAAGGCGTAGAAGTGAAAAAAAAAATTTTCATTCCACTGATCTCAAAATTATAATTGCATATTTATTTATTATTTTATTTTTATTTATTTGTTTATTTAGCACAATATTAAACATTTATATACATAATTTATTAAATTTTGACTGCCCAACTAGGAGTATTATCCCTTTTTAGGACAGACAAATAATTATGGGGAGGTATGAACATGTGGAAAATGATTTGTACAAAAAAAGAAAGAAAATTGATGAAATAAAAAGAGGAAATAAAAAGAAGAGAAATAATATAAAATAAAATAATAAAAAAAGATTAAAATATAGTACCTTACTGTTATTTGTTAGCATAGCAAAAGAAAAAAGAAGATAAGAGAAAGAATAAAATAAAAATGAAATAACAAATTAAAACATAAAATAGCCGTGGATTGTTTAGCATAGTTGTTGAAATAATAATAATATTTTACAAGCAAATGATTAAAATATAAGGTGGGAACTGGTGTTTGCGTTTCATATTATAGTCCTACGAACACATTTTGCATAGTGAGAACTAGAAAGAAAACATAAACAATAAAGTAAAATAAAATAAACAATTAATGCTTGATTATTACTGTATTATTATTGTGTTATTAAAATATATTGATATAAAATAATAGGTATATTATTATTATATCTTTTCCAAAGATATAATAATAATATACCTATTATTTTATATATTTTGTGTTAGCATAATGAAGAATAACGATATTGTAATAAAATATAAAACACACTTTAGAAATTGCTAACATTTATTTAATATTAGCTTAAGTACCTACTAGCGATGTCCAGGCTTTCAGATCACGTCACGTCTCTAATTTTAGATCTGAACTAAAAGTAGTGTAACTAAACTCACCATTAATGATTCTTCATTTCTACCTACTGTTAAATTCAAATTTATTTTAAATTAAATGAAAGCCAATCACTTTGTAAAACACAATTTAATCAAATTATGTCATTAAGTAGGTAACTTAACAACAGTGCTTCTTCGATTGAATTTATTTTTTTTAAGAACAAAAAATGTATTTTTAAATGTGTATACAGCTTCGACCAAGTATATCCTACAGTGTTCTGTATTTTCAGTGTCATTGCACATTAAAAGAATATTTGACAGGTAAATTGGTACTACCAGCCTAAAAATTTTGTAGTTCCATTTTTTATATTTTCTACTCTTATTTGACAGACTCTGGGTATCTAAACGAGTAAAACCATATGCTTAACGCAAAAGGAAACAATATAATGACAAATGAGACCTTCATATTATGATCTCTAAACCGACAAAAAATAGGTTTTTCAATTAAGCCCTTGCCGGGAATAATGTTGTATCCAACAAAACTATCAATATTGAGTTATTGATGGAATAATGTTGTGCATATTAATCATCATCATCACTATTGGCTCTACAACCCCTGGTGGGTCTTGGCCTCCTCAAGAGTCTTCCTCCACTCATCTCGGTTTTGTGCCAGCTCTCTCCAGTTTAGAAGCTCCAAGATAGATATTATGTCTTTGAGAACGTTGTCGCTCCATCTTAATCTTGGTCTTCCCAGGCTCCTTCGCCCTATTGGTCTTGAGTTCAGCAGGGACTTTGGTGCTTGATGCTCGGTCATTCTCTCCACATCACCCAGCCACCGAAGTCTTCTCAGTTTTTAAACGATTTTTTTTTTATTATTTTTTTTTAATGTTTGTTACCTCGGAACTTTAGACTGGGTGAACCGATATTGATGATTCTTTTTTTTATTTGAAAGCTGGTGCTTCCCGTGTGGTCCCATTTTAATTTGGTCGAGTTCTGACAATGGCATCCATGAGAAAACCATATAGTCTTAAATTTGCATCAAGTATGTGCCCGACAAATGGACGAATAACTCAATATCACGCCAACCGATTTCGATGATTCTTTTTTTATTGGAAATGATGTACTTCAAGGGTAGTTTGGTGAGAGTTTGGTTAGGTTCTGATTATGGGATCCATGACAAAGTAACGGAACTCTCCAATTCTTAAGAGCAAATTAACGATACTCGGCCGAATCTTAATCGAATTAGTTAGTGTACTTCAGATTCACTAAAAATCAAAAAATAAACAAAAATTTTAACAAAAGAAATAAACGACTTAAAAAAATGCACTAAAAAGTAAAAAAATAATTTCGTATTCTTCTACAACTTAATAATCGACTTACATTTTCTACTCATCAATATGTAGGTACGATTGTTATTTTTGGAGTCGGTGTCAGCCACAAGTGCGTATATATATATATTAATTTTCCACTTTACGTCTGGTGTTTTTCAAATTTTTTTGTTTTATAAATATATATTTTTTTTTAAATAGCCATAAAACTGGCGCACTGAATTTTACTATTTTTTGTGAGTACTATCACTTTACTTTTATCTTACTTTAACTTCTTTTTTTTATTAGTGTTTATATATTAACCTCGATCCTACATCTGGTGTTTTTCAGTTTTCATCATTATTATTATATATATATATATTTTTTTTAATTTCATTGTTTTTTGTCTTATCTAATCCGAATCTTTTATGTATCACACAGTATTAGACAGTATTTATAGACTATGTTTAGATTGTTTATCTAGTTCCTATCTCTGTAATACTAGGAAAAAAAAATTGTTAATAATTATTGACTTTTTATTTAATATTTGGGCATGATGTGAACATTTGTTATTGGGTTATAACCTAATTATTATAATTTATTGTTTTCTTTAATGCATGTAATATTATTAACCTGTAAATGTTCCTATAAAATAAAATAAAATATAGTGGTTTAAACGAAGTTATTTGATTTTCATTATATTAATTTATGCCACAAAGTTATTTTGATAAGTTTGAAAAAAGCATGTCTATGGAAAAAATTAAATTGTAGTTTCAATTTTATGAAAAAATCCTTAAAACTTTTTGATAAGGTGTTATATTGACAGAGGTAAAACAATACGGATAGTATCTTCCAGGAGACGTGCCTCAAATGTACTATACATTACTTTTATAATTGTTACATAATTTGTTCAAAATAATTAACATATCATGGGTTTTAACTAAAACGAAAAGAAACGGAATTCTATTATTTTCTTGAGATGTTATTAAGAATATGTTACATATTATGTTACATATTCTTAATAACATCTTATGTTACATATTCTTAATAACATCTCAAGAAAATAATAGATTTCCGTTTCTTTTCGTTTTAGTTAAAACCCATGATATGTTAATTATTTTGAACAAATTATATAACAAAAAATGAAACAATACAACTTTGTAAAAAACACTTATATAATGTGCAAATCCGACCGGTTTCGGAACAAACGTTCCTTCGTTTTTACAAAGTTGTATTGTTTCATTTTTCTATAATGGATTTTCTATATCTGCAAATATATTTAACACTTTCTTTGCAAATGTTGGGAAAAATCTCGCCAATCTCATTCACATTGATCCAAATATTATAACATCTCCAGACTGTAATATAAATGCTAAAAATAAAATGACAACATTTGAAGTCACCACAGAGGACGAAATAGTTTCTATCATAACCGATATGAAAGGAGGATCTGCTCCGGGCTTTGATGCAGTCACGGTTGATATTTTAAAAAACATAAAAAATCAAATTTCTAAGCCATTAATGCATATAATAAATACAAGTTTCCAAAGCGGAGTATTTCCATCAATTTACAAATAAACTACTATTACCCCAATATTTAAGTCAGGTAATCCAGAAGAAGTAAACAATTACCGTCCCATATCAGTAATCTCAAATATAGCAAAAATTTTTGAAAAACTAGTTAAAAAAAGAATTAGCCAATTTATAAAATGCAATGATATAATTAATGAAAACCAGTTTGGTTTTATGGAAGGTAGAAACACACAAGATGCAATTGCAAAATTAAGTAGCCTTGTACATAGTTCATTAGATAAATCATTTAAATGCCTGGGAATTTTTATAGATCTCAAAAAAGCATTTGACAGTATATCACATGACAAACTTATAAGTAAATTAAGAAACATTGGATTAAATGGTTCAGCTCTAGAATGGATAAAAAGCTACCTTTTCAAACGTCCCCAAGTTGTAAAAATTAATGGTGTGCTTAGTTCACCAAAAATGAGTCATTTCGGCATACCTCAAGGTACAGTCCTGGGACCGTTACTGTTTATTATCTATGTTAATGACATATTCATACAAAAACTAAACGGATTAGGAAATGTATTTATATATTTATTAGATTTAGAAATATTCTTAGCTTAGAAAACCTAAAAAGAGTGTACTATGCAACTGTTCAATCTATATTGCAATATGGTATTATTGGCTGGGGAGGAACATATGACAATATTTTAAATCCCCTCAAAATTGTTCAAAGGTTGATAATTAAGGTAATCTTGAAAAAACCGTCTAAATTTCCTACTGAAATTCTTTTTTCAATATTCAATGTGCCTGTAATAGACAAAATCTATAAAAAATATTCAATACCTCAAATTTACAAAGAAATACAGTTAAATACTCGTAACTTCCAATTCAATACATCAACAAGATACCAGAAAACTATTAAAATTCCTAAATTTAATACTAAGCACATTCAAAATTCATATCTTTACCTGGGCATAATCTATTATAACAACCTCCCATTAAAATTAAAAACCATCGAAAATATGCAGGAATTTAAGTCCAAATTAAAAAATTACCTTAAACTGCTATAAAAGTCCCAAATATGTTTACTTTGTATCTTAAAGTCTGCTATTTTATAAATCATTTATTCCTTCTTTTTTCTTTCATTTCTTAGTTTCTAAATCTCTGAGTCTACTATTGTATAAATCTTGCGTTCTTTCTTACGTATCCTTTACTTACTTATTACAATAATTTTTGTTACTAACTTACATGATTCTTCCATTTATAATGATTTTTTAATTTATATTATGATTTTTCTTTTTAACTCTTCAGGATTTTTATTTTTAAATTTATACAAGATTTTTTAACCTACTTATTATTTGCAATAGCCGTTATTACTAACTTACACGATCATTAATTTACTAATTGAGCTAGAACTCCCTCACCAAACACAAGAGCATTGTCTCTTTATGGTGAGGAAAGGCAATTTTTTTTTATTTTTTTGTTAACCTTATGTAACTATGTAACTGTTATAACTTCATATGTATTTTTTTTTAATTATAAAAATAATGTATAGTACATTTGAGGCACGTCTCGTGGGAGATACTATCCGTATCGCCCTGGTGTAAGAACACCATTCAGAATTGAAACGTTGCAAGAAATGGCTTTAGCTGTGTTTGATGACTAGATCTGAATAGCCAGGTACTTCCCCACTTTCCTCTTCCCTATTTCCTTCGCCTCCCCACTACCTTAAGCCTCACAACATACCTCAATTGGCCATAGCCCCACTGGCTCCAGACGGGAGCAGTTGGGACTCTTGTGCGGTATTAATGTAAAAAAAAGATAAGTTTAGAATGATTTAGCCCATTTTCAAATCTAACCCTACAAAAATAATGTGGAGGGCGATAACCTACAAGAACCATTTTTTGGAATAAATCAGGCCAGGCGGTCGGTGTGAAGAAATTTCAAATCTAAAAAAAATTCTGTACAAAATTATATAATTTACTCCCTCTTGGAATAAACACCATTAGAAAAATAACCGACTTCAAAAGAAGCATAAAAATATGGATCATGGACATGGGAAGGTAGAATATAGGTACAATTTTGCAACCTAACCAAGATTAATTCTTGTATTGTACTTTTGTTTAGATTTAACTTTATAATTTTCCTCTGTAATATTTAAACATAGGTATTTACTTATATTTCAAACAAGAAAACTTGTACAATGTAAAAAAAAAACTGTGAAACAAAGAAAAAAATGTATAAATAAATAAAAAAATATCAACCTTATTTTCATATACAGATGTTAAGATATATACAACCTTATTGTTATTAGGTGTTAACACTCCAATACACGCGCCCCCTAGTGAGACATAAATACACGCGTGTCATCTGTCAGATGACTGCTCACTTATTTGTTAAAAGTCAATAGTATAATTATAATTATAGTATAGTTCATTAGATAAATCATTTAAATGCCTGGGAATTTTTATAGATCTCAAAAAGCATTTGACAGTATATCACATGACAAACTTATAAGTAAATTAAGAAACATTGGATTAAATGGTTCAGCACTAGAATGGATAAAAAGCTACCTTTTCAAACGTCCCCAAGGTGTAAAAATTAATGGTGTGCTTAGTTCACCAAAAATGAGTCATTTCGGCATACCTCAAGGTACAGTCCTGGGACCGTTACTGTTTATTATCTATGTTAATGACATATTCATACAAAAACTAAACGGAAAAATAATATCTTATGCTGACGATACTGTCATAATAATTGAAGGTACGGATTGGAATTCTGTTAATAATCTAGCTAACATTGATATTAACATATTGAAAAATTGGTTCGATAAAAATCTCCTCTCTCTAAACACTGAAAAAACAAAATTTATCCCATTCTCTATCAATAAATTCAAATTAGAACCAAATTTAAACATCATAATACACCAAAGTAAATGTAATAAAACTAACTGCAATCAAGATTGTGCTATACTTAGTCCAACTCCCAAAATCAAATATCTTGGTGTATATATAGATCAACATTTTAAATGGAAAACACATATTTGTGAACTCGTCAAAAGGATTAGGAAATGTATTTATATATTTATTAGACTTAGAAATATTCTTAGCTTAGAAAACCTAAAAAGAGTGTACTATGCAACTGTTCAATCTATATTGCAATATGGTATTATTGGTTGGGGAGGAACATATGACAATATTTTAAATCCCCTCAAAATTGTTCAAAGGTTGATAATTAAGGTAATCTTAAAAAAAACCGTCTAAATTTCCTACTGAAATTCTTTTTTCAATATTCAATGTGCCTATAATAGACAAAATCTATAAAAAATATTCAATTCTTCAAATTTACAAAGAAATACAGTTAAATACTCGTAACTTCCAATTCAATACATCAGCCAGATACCAGAAAACTATTAAAATTCCTAAATTTAATACTAAGCACATCCAAAATTCCTATCTTTATCTGGGCATAATCTATTATAACAACCTCCCATTAAAATTAAAAACCATCGAAAATATGCAGGAATTTAAGCCCAAATTAAAAAATTACCTGAAACTGCTATAAAAGTCCCAAATATGTTTACTTTGTATCTTAAAGTCTGCTATTTTATAAATCATTTATTCCTTCTTTTTTCTTTCATTTCTTAGTTTCTAAATCTTTGAGTCTACTATTGTATAAATCTTGCGATCTTTCTTACGTATCCTTTACTTACTTATTACAATAATTTTTGTTACTAACTTACATGATTCTTCCATTTATAATGATTTTTTAATTTATATTATGATTTTTTTAAACTCTTCAGGATTTTTATTTTTAAATTATACAAGATTTTTTAACCTTCTTATTATTTACAATAGCCGTTATTACTAACTTACACGATCATTAATTTACTAATTGAGCTAGAACTCCCTCACCAAACACAAGAGCATTGTCTCTTTATGGTGAGGAAAGGCAATTTATTTTTATTTTTTGTTAACCTTATGTAACTATGTAACTGTTGTAACTGTGTTGTTGTACTTTATTTTTAATAAACATTGCCAATAAAAAAATAAAAAAAAATAAAATTGTTTTTTTGCAATTTTGCAGGAACGTCGAGCTAGGCGAGCTTGGGGAATACTAGGGCGGGGGACCAGGCTCCCCTCCCTTCATCAAACTTATGACGAAAAAACAGAACTGGTCATCTGTGAGATGACACGCGTGTATTGGAGTGTTAAGGGACGTACTAGACTTACTTTAACCAGTGATTCTTATCATTATTTGGAGTAAAAAAATACGAATGAAATTTTGGTCTACGGAGACTTTAATGATGTTTTTTTTTTTAAATTTTATTCTTCAAAACCTAACAAAAACCAAAAATATTCCACATATTAGCACTGGTCACTCAGCCGAGTAACCAACATATCCCAACACACCCCCAACCTAACTGTCAAATTACCTATGATTTTGGATGTTTTAAATTTAAAAAAAAAAACATATCAATTACGAGTATGTCACCGGAAATCAAAATATCATAACCATTTTTTACTACAAATAGTATCAGGAATCACTGGTTAAAGTAAGTCAACAACCTTAACACCCTGTATATCATGAATATATGACAGTGTTAATACCCCAGCGATTGTTCGGTTGAAATTTAAGAATCCGACTCCGTGTACAACTCTGACGCCGCGCCATACAGAAACCATCTGCGAACGTGAAGTTTATGACCAAGCTAGTATCGTAATAGAACCAAATTAAAGCAAGTAGCTAATGATGCCAAAAGATTGCGCCACTTACGTTAACAGCTAGCATGGGGAACGTCGGCTGGTAGGCGTAAGTACTCTTGGATTTGCATTTTCATGAATCTCTCGGGTCTGGATATGGATGATGTTATTATGTACGTGAAGTTTATTTATTTATTTATTAATTTACGGACAACAATCCATTAAAAACATAATAATAACACGAATAAAAAATAAAAAAACAGAGATGACAGTGAAGGGAGAGCACATAAAAATTAATAGCAATGACAATATAAAATATAAAAAGTACATATAGAGACACTACAAGTCAAAGCATGAAGAAGCATTTAAATATTGCGTAACGACTGCCGAAAGTCATTTAGTTTTACACCAAAAAAATCAATGCTTTGACTTGCGTTGACAAGTCTCGACATTCTGGATAAGGGAGAATGGTATCCGTAATTAGTAGAATGTTGATTGAGGAACAGCAATTCATTATTTCGAAGCCTACGGGAAGGGATGTTAAACTGGATGAGTTGTAACAATGCAAGTGTATCTGTAATACTGTATATGTAATACTTATGACTAAGCTATTGTCGTTTTGCCCGCCGTGCGCAGGGCTTAGCACCAAAAACCCACGGACCGGGTTCTTAACTGCTAGTTCCAGAAAATAATGGACAAGCAAAACACGGGCAGTTTTTGAAGTTTAGAAAACCATCAAATAAAATAATTTACCTGGTGTAGTAGAGGTTCTTGGTGTTTTGGGTGTTCCAGGAACTTCCAGATCATTTTCTGATGGCCATCCTACAGTCCTCAGGGCCAACGCCCTTTTTCCAGGCTCTGTCCCAACCCTCCTGTCGAATAAAGCAGGAACCTTTCTGACACAGCTACCAGCAGATGGGCAATTTTCTTTGTGTTCACTGCAGGCGGTATTGCCATCTTTGCTGGAATTGGCAGATTCTTGAACACTTTTGGATAGTTCACAACTTCCTTGGTCATTTTTGGATAGTCCACAACTTCCCTGGTTGGTATTTGATCCTCCACAGCTTCCTTGGATGTTTTTTGATCCTTCACAATTACTGTCTTGATTGGTTTTGTTCTCCCAGACTTTGTACATATTGTGATCTCCATTCACTTTCTTTGTATCATTTGCTCCTTCGCAGAGTTTTGCAGTAGATCCATTCATTTCAACTTTGGCGTTTTCAGATGCCATTTTTATTTCACAACACTTTGTTTAAATTGAAAAATTACCTATTTTGAGCACTGATTAAAAATAATAGAGATAAATTAATAAACCGCTTACGATTGACTTCAATATTAAAAAGCTTACCACCAAAACGATTATTATAGATTGACGTTACAGATTTAATTAATTAGGCTGGTGGACTAGAAGTTTAATATCGTCAAGGCCATTTGCAGTTGCAAACAACAATTTTTTGCCATATTTTGTGAACAACATTTCGTGCCACAGTTTTCATCATCGTGATATTATAATATGATAGATGATATCTGCATTTTTTTACATTAATTTCACACAGGAGACTCTATGTCATTCTTGGGAATGTTATGAGGAGGGTCTTTTTAAGTTAAGCAAGTTTTGAGAATGCAAAAAGAATGAGAAGTGGATAGGAATCTGAGGGTCAGTGTGTCCAGGAGTGAGGTATGAATCCATCACTCCTACTGCGATGCAAGGCGTTTGTTCTAAAGAGTCCGGCTGGAGATTTCAAAGGTTCTCCCTCAACCGGTCTCTCCCGATCTGACCTGTCACACAGCAGGTGGGCAGACGCATTCGCTACCAAGACCTGGACATATCTCTCCCATGAACCCGGACACCCCTGCTAAGTGACCAAAGGTAGCGAACCACTTGGTGTGATCTATGGCAGATGTGTTGGTTGAGTAGCGGTACCCATTTGCATTTTGGGAGACGTGTCCGTACACGTACGGCGGTACCACGGCGGTACCACGGCGGTACCCATGTACCGCCACCCCAGGGACCATTTATTGAATAACCAACTTCTAAGCCGTAGGTCACCTCAAGTGTTCCGCTACGTTTGGTAACTTAGCAGGGATGCCCGGGATCATGGTTTGAGGTTTATCAAGGTATTGGTGGTTAATTTGTCTGCCCACCTGCTGCGTGGCAGGCCGGACAGAGAGGGACTGGTTCAAGAAGCCTTTTGACTTCTACAGCCAGAATACCTCGACACATCGCCTTGCAACACAGTTGCTGGGATGTATTCACACATCCATCACACTGGACACACTGACTGACCCCCAGATTCCTACCCACCCCCAGATTCCTACCCACCCCTAATACCTTTTCCTTCTCTGAACTTCTTCTTCATTTCCTTAAAAAAACATAGCACACACCATCCCCCAAGATAACACAGGCCCTGAGGGAAATTATTTTCCTTAGGGCCTCTTGTATGGAGCTAATGTAAAAAAAATCTGCATTAACTTCAAATGGGTGTTCCTCGGAAAATAATTTCAATAGGGTCCTATATCATCTTAAAGGATGCTGTGTGGAGGGCCTTTTTAAGTTAAGGAAGAAAAAATAAGGAGGGGCAGACAGGAATCTGAGGGGTCTGTGTGTCCAAAGGAAAAGGCATTGTTCCGTTGCATTCACCACCAAGACCTGGACAAACCTCACCCATGATTCCGGATACGTCACCTAAGTCACCAAACGTAGCGAACCTCTTGATGTGGCCTATGGCAGAGGTGTTGGTTATCAAATGAATGATTTACGGAGCAGCGGTACCCATGCCGGCCTCCAAATATTTTTTTTTCTTTATTCGTAGGGTAAACAGAAATTTGATGATGAAAACTGCAAGGCTGTCCAAAACATTGCCACAAGAAGTAAAAGAATTCACAACACGACTTAAAATTAAGTATAATTAATTAGATCTCTCTTTTTTAAGTATTTTGCACAGCGCGTACTTTATAAATTAATACAATTTAAATTTGGATTATTTTTGATTCGTTTAAGACTTGTTACACGACTGGAGGTTGCGAAGTTGTCACAAAACTGGTCGAGTTAAATCGTTTGCGCTGGATATAACAGCTTAACCCGTCGTGTACTACAGATATAGTTATAACATACATATGTCAGTTAACTGTGTTATAAGTGTCAAGGTTCGGTAATAAAGTTGTCAAATTCTGCTACGTGATACATATAATATAATAATTAAATAATAATAAGTCTCGTAAAGAGAGCACGCACGTCATCGACAATCGAACTAAAAGTCGTTCATATGTATAAATATAAAATTGTATCGAAACAAAATTTTATTAGTTACATTTAAAAAAATAATTTTAAAAAATCCGTTAACCACTCAGGCCTAGAGACTATTTTTTCGGCAGGTCAAAATATTTCAGCTTTGCAATAAAATCCAAATAAATGGAATATTCCTTTGAAAGGTGATGAAATACGCTCTCCAATTTTTTTTTTCAAATTCAAAATAAAAATATAATTTTTTAAATATAAAAATTTTGAACGCAAACACAAAAAAATACTTAGAAATGACTCCCCTTTTACGTTTTTTCTTATAAAAATTATTTAAAAACATTAAAACATAAAAAATATACTTACATGTTTCATTATTAGAAAAATGTATTGTAAACTTCACTTTTTGTTGTTACATGTAAAAATATTCAATAAAAAATTTCCCTGTCATTCATATTTTTTTTCAAATTGTGGCGGGAAACTTTGGATTCATAAAGGTGTATATTTTAATTATTTTTTTAGATTTGAACATAAAGCGTTGTATTTTCTCTTTCTAATACCGTTTAGTTCAAATTTCTAACCATTTCGACACACTACAAACATACTTAAGACATAAAAACTAAAGGTCCCCTTAAGGACGTCAAAAGCATATATTTTTAAACGGTTTGATGATCCGAGTATACAAAAAATCTATGCCATAAACATTCTGGTTCATCACCTCAAAAAAGACTTTATTGTTTCTGTTCTCTTTCCAGTTCTCACTATGCAAAATGTGAACGTAGGACTATAATATGAAATGCAAACACCAGTTACTACCTTATATTTTAATCATATGCTTGTAAATACATTTTGTATTTTTGTATTTATATTTATTCTCTTCTTTTTATTTCCTCTTTTTATTTCATCAATTTTCTTTCTTTTTTGTACAAATCATTCTCCACATGTTCATACCCATAATTATTTAACTGTCCTAAAAGGGGATAATACTCCTAGTTGAGCGGTCAAAATTTAATAAATAATGTATATAAATGTATAATATTGTGCTAAATAAACAAATAAATAAATTAAAAAAATAAAATTAAAAAAAAAACCAAAGTGTAATTCTACATATGGACAAAGCTCTGAATTTTTTAGCAGTAAAGGTTTATAACAAATTCCCACACAGGATCTAACAAATAAAAACAAAAATAAATAACTACGTAAAGGACAATTAATCTTGGCTTAATGAACTATCGAAAAAAAAACTTATATTATACTTAGCTAAAAACATATACTTAGCTTTTTTTAAATGATTTTTTTTCATAGGTTTTAATGACTTTTCAAAGAGGTGTCAAGTTGACTTTATTCTCAGTTGGCATGGAACCAATAAAAACATCACTATAGAAGTTTCTGGAAAACCTTACACAAACCGCAGAAGTCGCTGAAAACTTATCCAAAACATTTAGTTAAGTTAGCCTCTCAGAAACTGGGCGTACTGTACAGGGCCCGCAGATACTTTAATAGTACCCACACAACTGCTAACCCTGTACAAATCGCAAGTGCGCCCCACGGTTGAATTTGGCAGCCACCTCTGGTATGGAGCTCCAAAATACCCCAAAAAAAACCCTTGACTCTGTGCAGAAACGGGCGGTCCGTTTGATAGATTCTCCCATCTTAACAGACGGACTGCAATCTTTAGGCGTCAGGTGGGAATGCTGTCCTTGTTCTACCGGTATAACAATGGAAGATGCTCTGAGGAACTAGCGTCATTGATCCTCTCGGCACCGGTGCATAGTCGGGAAACACGCCAAGCACGCGCCCAACGTTTGTACACGAATGACATGAGAACGGGTCGTTTCTATGACTTGCTCTTGAGTTCAACGGCTCGGCTGTGGAACGATTTGCCGGCCTTTGTGTTTCCTCCCTCCTACAACATGGGTCTCTTCAAGACCCATGTTCACTCCTTCCTTTCCTCAAAAAGACCCCTCACACAGCATCTTCATAGATGACATAGGCCCTGAGGGAAATAATTTTCCTCAGGACCTCCTATGTGAGTTGATGTAAAAAAAAAATAGTCCTCTCGGCAGAGAATCTCCTAGTGAGAAGGACTACGAATATAATCAACATCTACTTTATAAATGTAGTATATATTTAACATGTTTCTTTTATAAATGTAAAAATTAAAATATAGTAACTAAGTTTTAAAAAAACACACCATATGTAAAAATACATATTTTTTCAAAACAACGATATATCATTGTTGGCACTTACGACATCGTCAACTGGCAGTTGAAGGGTTAACAAAAATATTGCAACAATTTAAACAACTCGCTATAAATAATTACTAAACCACTTCTGTTTCGATTTCGATTATAGATCATTATATCGATTGGCGTTTTCACAGCAGTAGTGGTATAACGTCGAAGATCTTACAGAAAGGATTAAGTCCAAAATCCATGCTTCTCATGTGAACAGCTGTATGTGGCCTGGTTACTTGTCGGAAAGCCTCACAATTTATTTGCGTATGCAACAATGAAAAAAAAACGATAAAAGTTTATTATCTATGCATTAAACCGCTTACTCGTTAATACGGAATATTTTTTATTCAAACCGTTATATTTAGCTTTTTTATTACGAAAAGTGAGTATTTATGTCGGGGGAGACCAAAAAACATGCAAAAATATGCATTTAACATTTTAATTTTGTTAAAATTAATTCACTCACGCAGTAACGCCATTGTTAATTCATCGTTTTTATTTTAACATTTCATAGAAAATCAATCAATGTGCCAATCATAGAAAAAATATTTTTGCGTAAAATAAAGTGAATGCATTATTGACAAGTTTGTACCTGTATTTATAACAGTAGAACATGGAAAGAAAAAATGTATTAGAATAATTACACAAACCCGCTAGACAAACCCTGCTTTGCCAACAAACCATTCAAAACCTGGGATGTGTTTTTAAAATTATGTTAAATGCAAATTTATTTTATACTAGCAGACCCAGCCACACGTTGCTGTGGCTAACGAAACACAACGCCATTACCCAAACTTTATAAAATCCACACCACCCGCTTGCCAGCTGCCCGCTGCCCGCTGCCTGAATTGAATATTGAATTTCTCGGCTTTTCTCTACTATCTGTGCTAAAAACCCTAACACTAAATTACTTCTAGTTGGTGACTACAACCTGCCTCAATACGATTGGTGTAATATGAATTCTGACAATTATTGTTCTAATGTTAATATTCGTGTAATTAGAGATATGGCTCTCTTCTTAGGACTAACTCAGTGTAATAGTATTCATAATATTGGTGGTCGTACATTGGATTTGGCATTGTCAAATGTGTCTGACATCTGTGTTGCGAGAAGTTCCGAAATACTATTACCTGTTGATGTTTACCATCCACCACTAGAAATATGCATGTCTAACCTCAAACCAATTCCTATTGAAAAAAGGGTAGTAAAAACTAGAAATTTCAAAAAAGCAGACTATGTACAAATTTCCAACTATCTCAACCAGATTGACTGGTCATTCTTGGATAGCGAGGCTGATATCAATGCACACCTTAACTTTTTTTACTCCATTATTAATTCTGCAATTGAAAAATTTGTACCTTTTACGGCTTACAGGGAAACTCAATACCCAAATTGGTTCTCAAAAGAACTGATAGACTTAATATACCTCAAAAAATATCTCATAAGAAATTCAAACAAAGTCGCCTGGCTATCGATTATTCCGTGTTTCAAAAATTGAGGGGAGACTGCACTCTGCAGAATGTTACAAAGCTTTCATACGTGATGTTGAAGGCTCTATCATGAACGACTCAAATTTCTTTTGGAAATATGTTAAATCCCAAAAAGAAAACGGTACTTGTATACCTAGTATTATGTCATTCGATTCTAAACTATCCCAAAATCTTCAGGAAACTGTTAATCTGTTCGCCGATTTCTTTAGCGGTGTATATGTTAATGCAAATGTAGATAGCAATATCTCTTGCTCTAATTTAGTTGAGACTCTTGATATATCTGATTGTAGTCTAACCATAGATGATATTATATCCAAGCTGAAGAGTCTCGATTCCCGCAAATCCGCAGGACCTGACAAAGTTCCACCCAGATTCTTAGTTAATTGTATGCATACATTATCGTATCCCATACATAAGTTATTTACAAAGTCACTCTCATCAGGTGTGTTCCCTGACCTTTGGAAGTTTAGTCTTTTGACACCCATTTTTAAAAAAGGAAATAAGAGCGACGTAACAAACTATAGGCCAATATGCACCATGTCTACATTACCCAAACTCTTTGAAAGCCTGGTACTAGACAAATTGATATCCCAAATCAATCAAACCATCTCACCGCTTCAACATGGATTTATCAAAGGAAGATCAACCCTGTCCAATTTAATATTATACACGAATGACATTGTTAATGCTTTGACTTCATCACATCAAACTGATTCCATATATACTGATTTCAGTAAGGCATTCGATAAGGTTAACCACAGACTCTTATTACGAAAACTGAAGTTGTTGGGAATGAGAGGGAGTATATTGGAATGGTTTAAGAGTTATCTATTGGGAAGGTACTTAGCGGTCAAAGTTGATTCGTTTACTTCTTATACATTTGCTGCCTCGAGTGGGGTACCACAGGGATCTCATTTGGGCCCGATATTATTTTGCTTATTCATAAATGATATTGTTCATATTTTTAGTAATGTCAAAGTCCTATTATTTGCGGATGATCTGAAGATTTACAGAACAATTAGATTTACAACTAAATATTGGTAAATGCCAGATTATTAGTTTTTACAGAGGTAAAAATCCTTTTAACTTTTCTTATGATATGAATGGTGTTAATCTTCTTCGTGTATCGCAGATTCGTGATCTTGGTGTTATATTCCACGAGAGTCTACAGTTCAATGTACACATCGATGAAATAACAAGCGATGCAATGAGAATACTAGGTTTTATCTTGAGAATGGGGGCAAATTTTAAAAGTATGTTAACATTAAAACATCTGTATTGCTCACTAGTACGAAGCAGATTAGAATACAATTCCTCTGTATGGTCACCATACTACAATGTTCATTCTCAATCATTGGAAAAGGTAAAAAACAAATTTCTTCGGTACATCAATTTTAAAATGAAAATTCCAATCGAATTTATAAATTATAATTACTTAAACCTGACCGCTGAAACCAGACTTCTTAAATTATCAGATAGAAGAGTGTTAATTGATTTATTATTTTTATACAAAATTATAAAATCTTTAATTGACAGCCCTAATTTGTTGAAACTAATTTGCATTAGCATACCCGCTAGACAAACTCGTAGTAAAGATATTTTTAAATGCAACAATAAACTCAACACTAATTACTCTATATACTCACCAATTCCAAGAATCCATAACCTTGCGAATAAATACTGCGAATCTATAGATATATTTAGTATTGACAGTTTTGAATGTTTCAAAAATCAACTAATCTCGATTCTATCTGCTAATAATTAACTTTTATTATTTTTTGTTTTCTCATAAAATATTTTCTCATCTAAACCTCACCAGTAAAATGTATACTTTATAATATTTTTGCAGTTCTATTTACACTTTGTTCTATGTCAGGTCTTAATATTATTGTTAATAATATGTATAAATATTTAAAGCTGAATTGTTTTAGTTTTTTATAAGTACAACTTGTACTATTTCATTTAATTTCTTTTTTATGTTGTAATATTCTTTACCTAACGAGTCGATTGCATTCATATTTGTTCTGTTTTATTGTTTATGTAATACATGTAATTAATATTGTTAATTATATATTCTCTTCTTTTCTTGTAAAAGCCCACTAGGGCGTTAATAAAATATAAATAGATAAATATAAATAAATAATAAGCATGTATTATACATATAAACCTTCCCCTTGAATCACTCTATCAATTGGTGAAAACCGCATGAAAATCTGTTTCGTAATCTATGCCCACATACATTTTGAGCGACTTCATTTTATACTATGTAATATAATGCAATTCGAGCGATCGCCACTAATTATACAATGTTTGCAATGCAACACTGGATATTTGAAAAGGGAAAATCAAATACCTACTTACTCTAGGACATCTATTTTCCAATTTCTTCCGTAGAACGAATTTCAAAAGTGACTATAGTACGGCCCGCCAGCCGTTTTAAATCACACAAAAATATGTTTTCTTTGAATTTCTCGGCTTTTCTCTAATATAATTTACATGTAATATACATATAAACATTCATCTTCAATCACTCTATCTATTGGTGAAAACCGTATGATAATCCGTTGCGCAGTTTAAAAGATTAACGCGCACATACATTTTGAGCGACTTCATTTTATACTATGTAATGATAATGAAGATTGGTACTTCCTACAAATGTCATATTTGATTGTCTATTAGTTAAAAAAGGAACATTCCGTATTATCCATGCATCAAACTTCGACAACACGAACGTTCCGTATTATCCGTGAGGTGGACTAACTGCACATTTACCAAAAGTTTAAAAATTAATTTTACCGCAATTATTTCTCTCTCAAGACAAACACATCTGATTTTAACGTAATCTGTTATAAAATCGTTGTCGCCATAGAAATGAAAAATAAAATGTGTCACTTTATTTTTATCATAGATGCTAATAATTTTATTGCAAAACTACATGCACCAATAATTTTATTATTGTTTGCACATTAAAAACCTACGGGCATCTTTACAACACCATAACGATCGCGGACATTTCAAATGCTGTAAAGTCAAGAATATTAATTGCTTAGTAGAGCGAAAAGAATGTTTTCAATTTTTCAAAAAATCATATCTCCTATTTTGGCAGACCTACAATTATGATTTTTTTTTTAAAGATCTTTTTTGTTAATTTTGTGGCCCGGTAGTAAGCTCTCAAAAACAAGAAGAAGGGAGCGATGTAAATACAAACGTTGGAGGGAGAGCGCTAATATTAAAAACGATAATATTTAAGCGAAAATTGTGAAAATGTTTAATAAAACCGACTTGTTTAAAATTGGGCAAAAATCTCGTAGGAAATGTCTTACATATTATTAAATTAAACACTGTGAATTTGTTAATAAAAATGTGTTTATAATAATTTTCGGAGCACGCTTTGCGGTTCTATGGATGGAATTTCATAAAATTGCCGTTTCGGCGTGGCAAACGCATAAATATTATCTTAAAAAATAACACATATTTTTTTAGAAACTTGAAACTTAAAAGTGTTCTATAAGGAGAAAAAAATGGAGAAAACGACACGTTTAACTCAATTTTGGATATATTGTCCAATACAGCATTTCATATTTGCGCTATCGATAAGTATTGTGTGTTCAATTTTTTGCTTCAACTGCATCTAAGGCTAACTAGATTACCTCAACGCGATAGAAAAACGAAAGTTTAACAATTACGGGATGGATAAAAAACGTTTAGAGCTACGTGATTGCCAGCACGAAAACCGATTAACGAAACGGCATTCACGGATTATGGCAAAAAGTGGACGTATCTTTTGCTGTCGGAACTGTGTAGAAGTAAGGCTGTATCGAAGTAAGGCTGTATCGAGAATGGACGCCAGGTGCCGAGATTAATAATATATACTATTATTGATGTTGTGATCTGTCGGAAAACTAAGGCAAGGTCATATTACATAAATTCCAGAACACAGAGGCGGTGCGTGGAGAATGTGTTTTACTGTGCATTATCGTTACAAAAATACTTAAGACATTTTTAGATACATTATTGGCTGAGTGTAGCGAAATCCCGCTTAAACTCGACTTTAGGCATTTTATCTATCTGTAAATTTGTTTGTACACTTCGTTATTGTAGCAAGCTAAATTTGACTAGGTTATTTACATAAATATTAGCTCTTGTGTTATCTTTGGGGATGCTGCGTCGAAGGTCTTTTAAGGGAAGGAAGGAGAGCAAGTTGTGGGAAGGAAAAGTGTATGAGGGACGGTTATATATTATAACTTTTTTGTACGCTACCAAACGGACTTCTCATTTTTCTTCTTACCTAATCTATACAAAAAAACGGACAATATGTAAAAAAAAGTAAAGCTTTTGAAATTTTTAATGATTTAATACTGTCGTTAATTAAAACATAATAAAGAGTTATTGACAAATAGTTTTTACTTTATTAGCATTAATTTCATTTCAATTATTTTTTTTTTAAATTTGTAGGTACCTACTTTATTGCGTAGATTACGAGAAAAAGTAGGTATGGAAGTCGAGTTTCTAGCGCGAAAAAAGTTATAACGGATAATGTTGAGCATACAAAGCCAAAAACTATCCGAATTCCGTAATAAAAATGATTTCAAATTTTTTTATCAAAAATCCGCCGTAAAAACGAACAGTTAAAAAAATAACGAGGTTCGGTTAAATTTTGGATTTTTTTATCACCAAAAACAAGGTGACCGTGAAAGCATACAAAAGTTTTTTTATAAATCGAGTGTCATTTTTATATTTTAACAGATATTATCATTCCACGCCACTGCTTTCAGAGCACATTTCACGAATGCTATAATTTATTATCAATAAATAAATTAACAACATTATATAAACTACATGGTTGCTGCGAACAGAACAAACCGAGAACTTAGTACCAACATAAATACCTACGTCCAAGTAAAAGTTAGTTTTTGCCCGAATGACCTTTATCAAGGTACCAGAGACCAATAAAGGTGAACGGCGGCGTGTCTAGTGCCTACCAATCTAGGGTCAACCGCATTACTTCATGGAAACTGACTGCTAAATACTCTCAGTATCGCCCTGGTGACAAGTCCAATTGAAAAAATAAAACATTGCAAGAACAAACTTTGGACGATTTTAGTAAAAAAAAAAAATCACTTGTTTTAAGGGTTCCATGCCAACTCGGAATCAAATAAACTCAACATCTCTTTTAAAAGTGATTAATTTTAAAAGAATTTTGGAGCAGACCACCTCTGGTCTGGAGCTCCAAAATACCTGACAATTACCCTCGACTCTGTGCAGAAACGGGCGGTCCGTTTAATAGATTCTCCCATATTAACAGACGTATTGCAATTTTTAGAGCACAGGCGTCGGGTGGGAATGTTATCCTTGTTCTACCGGTATTACAATGGAAGATGCTCCGAGGAACTAGCATCATTATTACTTCGGCACCGGTGCATAGTCGGGAAACACGCCAAACGAGTGCGCAACATTTGTAGAGGGTTGACATTTGTCACATGAGAACGGGTCGTTTCTTCGACTCGTTCTTGTGTTCAACAGCTCGGCTATGGAATGATTTGCCGGCCTCTGTGTTTCCTCCTTCCTATAACATGGATCTCTTCAAGACCAATGTTCGTTCCTTCCACTCCTCAAAAAGATCCTCCACACAGCATTAGCATCCTCAAAAGCATCCTCCACACAGGGGGAAATTATTTTTCTCTGGGCCTCCTGTGTGGAGTCAATGTAAAAAAAGAAGCTATCAGAGTGTGCAATTCAAACGCGATCGAAGTCAAATCTCAGAAAACTAAAGTAGACAGGAGCGGACAGGCTACGAAGCACTTTTTTATCAAAGTGAAGGATGATTTTTTCCATATTTTTGTCGTCGAATTCCAGTGCACATTTTCCTATACATTTATACATCTTATTAGTATTTGTGTTTTCTTATTCGGAGTCGCAAAATGTCGCTTTCTTTTGTGATTTCTTTGCATGTTCATTTTGGAACAGTTTGAAGATTGGATATTGATTTTACAAAAATAAAAATATTGATTTTTTTTGGGTTTCGTAGGATTCGATCCTTGTTTTGCTGAATGTCTGGCCGCTAAGGTTCTAAGTAAACACTTGACCAAAGGAGACTTACGTGGGACTGGGGATTTATCGTATTATATTAGAACCGAGTACCCATGATATAAATAAATATTTTTAATAAAATACATAAAAAAGTATTTTATTTTATTAAATATGTCAAACCACAAAGTGATCTTTCTACAATAATAATAAATATTTTGCTATCTCATTTTCTCGCAGGCACCATAGATGTATCTATACATTTGTCTCTTTTTAGTGTCGATATTTTTCTTTTCATCGAGTTTCAAATCAAAGGTGCTAAAGAAGTTTTCGCTTCAAAAATACGATTGTGCAGTTCACACGCGGAAGAAGTGAAACCTTCAGAAAAATAAAGTAAACAAGAGTGGGGAGGCTACGAAGCACAAAGAGGAGACCGATTATACTATCTCATTCTCTTGCACGTTAAATCCTATAGATACAAGTGTTTGCCTCTTTTTAGTGTCGCTATTTTTTGTTTCATCGAGTTTCAAATCACAACGGTGCTAAAGAAGTTTTCACTTTAATAATTGAAAAATAGTCCATAACCTAACCTAACGTAACCTTTTTTCATCAATTTTAACGACTTTTCAAAGGAGAAGTTGAGTTGAATTCATTCGGAGTCACCGTTTTTAGGAACGATTAATTTTTTTATCAACTCCACACAGGAGGCCATTTTTGGGTGTGGAGGGTTTTTTTGGAAAGGAAGGAGAGGAAGTTCTGGGAAGGAAAAAGTATGAGGGATGAGTAGGAATACAGGTGTCAGTATGTTCAGGAGTGACGTATGAATTTATCCCTCCCACTGCGGTGTTACGCGATGTTCCGAGAGAGTCCTGCTGGAGAGGTCAAAAAGGCTCCCTCAACCAGTCTCTCCCGATCCGGCCTACCATGCAGTAGGAGAGCAAACGCGTTTACTGTTAAGACCTAGACAAACCTCACTAAATCCGGGCATACCTCGTAAGTAACCAAACGTAGCGAAGCACTCGGGATGACCTTGTTTTTAACTTTAATCCTACACCTAGGTCATCTTTGGGGATGCTGTGTTTTTTTTTTTTTTTTTTTACAGGAACTCCACACAGGAGGCCCTGAGGAAAATAATTTCCCTCAGGGCCTATGTCATCTTTGAGGATGCTGTGTGGAGGGTTTTTTTTAAGGAAAGGGAGGAGAGGAGAGTTCTGGGAAGGAAAAGGGTTTAAGGGGTGGGTAGGAATCTGGGGTTCAGTATGTCCTGGTCATGCACCTCTAAGACCTAGACAAACCTCACCCCATGAACCCGGGCACCCCTGCTAAATCACCAAACGTAGCGAACCACTTGGGGTGACCTATGACAGAGGTGTTGGTTATCCAATAAAGGTTCCCGGGGCGGCGGTACCCATTCCCGCCTCCCAAATTGGAATTGTGGAGGGTATTTTTAGGAAAGAAAGGAGAGGAAGTTCTGGGAAAGAAAGGGGTATTCGGGGTGGGTAGGAATCTGGGGGTTAGTGTGTCCAGAAGGACGTATGAATCCATCCCTCCCACTACGGTGCAAGGCGATGATCCGAGTGTACGGCTGCAAAATTCAAAGGGACTTCCTCAACTATTCTCTCCCGATCCGGCCTGCCATGCAGCTGGTGGGCAGACGCATCCGTCGCCAAGACCCGGCAAAACTCACCCCATGAGCCCGGGCACCCCCGCTAAGTCACCAAACGTAGCGAACCACTTGGGGTGGCCTGTAGCAGGGTGTTGGTTATCCAATGAATGGTTACCAGGAATGCGCTACCCATACCCGCCTCCCAAATTGCATATGTGATAGAAATTACTAGCCAACTAACTAACCATCACGCAATATCCCCGAAGGGGTAAGTAGATAGGATAGACAACCAAACAACTGTCCATTTTTGCTACATTAGGTTCGTATGGGAGTGCAAAACGGACTGTATGAATTATCTATCATTGTTAATTGATAAACTAATTTTTAAGTCAAGATTTTTATGCATAGCACAAAGGGTAACAATTATTATAAGCAATAATTATCAGCCTGAAACACTCATCTACATTGAAAAAATCTTCCAAGAAAAGATGCATGCCGCCAACGGGATATGAACCCGTGTCCTTCTGATTGCCGGTCAGGTGCTCTACCATTGGGCTACGTCGGTTTATATAATACCCGCCAAATATTTCAACATTTACTAGTGTTTCATTCAACAATTACTGCTTATTACATTTTTCCACCTGAAAACAACCAACTTTATTTTTGTGAGACAGGCATTGTTAGTGCTAAATCTCCCACTAGGTGGGGTAGAGACAAAATTAATATTTGACAAGTTAAAGTATTTCACCAAAAAATGTAAACATAATAATTCAGTTGGCCCTGAAGAGGGGGAAGGAGCTGGCGGGAGAATTCTTCGAGAAGGGCAAAAGAAACTTGTGCCACGGCTCACCACATGCATTGAACGGGTTAGCAATTATTTGGAAAAATAGTCAACAAGTGTATCAACAATATCCTTTTTTTTTCTAATACACTTTTTGAAAATTTATTTTGATCCATACATGCCTTTAGGAAGGTGAAAAGATGATAATCTGAAGACGCCAAGTCATGGGATTAAGGGGAGTGGTTCGAAACATCCCAATCAAATGAGTCCATGATCTTATTGGTGGCTAAGGCTTAGTGAGGTCGGACGTTTTCGTGAAAAAGGCACACTTCTCTGGTCAGCATTCCCCTCCTTTTGTTTTGAATGCTCCTTTTGAGTTTTTTTGGGGTACACAACAATGTTGTGCATTGATGATCTCAACCTGAGGCCGAAATTTGAACAAAATGATGCCTTTTCGGTCCTAAAACACTGAGGTCATGATTTTTTTTGCCCTAAATTGAGGTTTTCAATTTTTTCACAGATGGGGAATTGGTGTGACGCCACTTTGACGACTGTTTTTTTCCCAGGCATTGTGCCTGGGAAAAAAACAGTCAAAAGTACAGTAAGTGTACTGTGACCACAGCCCGTTGTGGTCACAGTACACTTACTTTCTGAACATGCCTCGTATTTCATCACCTTTCAAAGATAGTTTTTAGTTTTCCTACATTTTCACAAATATTCCATTTATTTGGATTTTAATGGTCGAGGCCTGACGGGTTAAAGAGCAGAAAATCATTAAGGCGATTCCAGACTCACGGCGAGAAGTCTCGGCGAGAAATTCTCGCGAGAACAAGCACTTATCCACACTCTCATTCTCGCCGAGACTTCTCGCGAGAACAAGCACTTATCCACACTCTCGTTTTTCTCACTCGTGATCTGTTTCCCATCCGGTATGGACGACATTACAGACGATATTAAAAATGCAGCAAGTTTGGCTCTGTGCGCCATGGCATATTATTATTTTGTTGTAACTAAAAACAAAGTTTAAAAAAATAGAAAAGCCAGACGATGGTGGGTAACGCAAATTCATCGAAACAGAACAGGGTTGGTAATTTTTTTTATTTAATATTCTTTCGTTATTATTATAATCATGTATTCTTATATATAAACTGTATTCTTTAGTTTCAGTATGCTAAAGCAGTTGGATGAACTAGTTGCTGAGCCAAGCGGAGAATTTAAAAAGTTTACTAGTCTGTTCCACGCATCGTGGATCAAGCTTTTGTCTTTATAATTCCGATGTTTTGCGTCCCATAACACCGGTTCATTTTGGAAATACTCTATAAATTCCAACTCTTGTTGATTGTTCCACATTTTAAAGTAAACAAAATTTTCGATACAAAAACAAAAATATATCGCACGTCTACTCTCAACCGCTCACTAAACAACACTGAGACAAAACGTGAGTGTAGACCCTTCTCGCTTCTCGCCCGAGAAATCCTTTGAAGCGGCCAAATTTACCGACAGCCATCCGAGAACAGCCGAGCACGAGAAAGAGAATGCGAGAAACACATCACATTCTCGCTTCTCGGGTGTTCTCGGGGCTTCTCGCCGAGAGTCTGGATGGGCTATTAGAGATTTACTGTGATAGAAACTTCAGAATAATCTTGGTCTATTAAATAACATAAAGCAGGTAATGGCGTGGCAATTAAGAGTAAAACGCCACTGGAGGCTAAAGTCTACCATACAAGTGAAAGGCAAAGGAAAATGCCCCTTAAGTGACTCCTTGAAACATTTCCAAGAAAGAAATTCAGCATTTAGACCAATTGAAATGGGAACTTGATTTTAAATTATACCAGAAAAAGTGGAAAAAAATGGAGTGGCTTAAAGAAAAAAGAAACCATAAAATGGCGTTGTACCTAATCGTTTGTAAATAGACTTAAGAACCACATTGGATAACCAACACCACTGCCGTAGGTCTGCCAAGTGATTCGCTACATTTGTTGACTTAGCAGGGGAGCCCGGTTTCGTGGGGTGAGGTTTGTCTAGAGTTTAGGTCTTGGCGGTGGACACCATTTGCCAATATATTGCGTGGCGGGCCGGATTGAGAAATACTGTTTGAAGGAGACTTAACCGACTCCTTCCTTGCACCGCAGTGGGAGGGATGGATTCATTCCTGAACAAATTGACCCCCAGATTCCTATCCAATCCTAAAACTTTTTTCCTCTCCTTCATTTCCTAAAAAGACCTTCCACACAGCATCCCAAAAAATGACATAGGCCATGAGGGGAATTATTTTCCTCACGGCCTCCCGTGTGGAGCTAATGTAAAAATTGATTTGCTGGGTTCGGTGATTTAGCAGGGGTGTCCGGATTCATGGGGTGAGGTTTGACTGGAGTATACATAGATTTTGCAGGGAAATGCGCACCGTTTGCCCACCTACATCGTGGCGGGCCGGATCGGAAAAGACTGTGTGAAGGAGACCTAACATAGACCTCTCCGGCTAGATTCCTTCCTTGCACCGCAGTGGGAGGGATGGACTTATACGTTCGACACCCCTGAACACATTGACCCCCAGATTCCTATCCACCCCTCAAATAAAAAGTTTTTGAAATATGTTTCGTTTCGCATGCGAAATGATGTAAATTATGTCTCTATGAACCTCAAAACCCTTGATCAACGCAGAGATATCAGAGACCTAGTAATGCTTTATAAGATAATCCACAATTTTATTGATAGCCCTTACCTATTACAAAATATCAATTTCAGATGTCCAATAAGAGTCACTCGATCTCCAGACATATTTTATATTCCTAAGAGCAATGCTAATTATCTTCAAAATGTGTTTATAAGAAGAAGCTGTAGCACTTTCAATAGATTATGCACAGACATTGACATGTTTAACACGAACCTTGCTAACTTCATAAAATTCGTAAAAAGTAATATTCAACGGAAAACTTAATGTTTCATTAATTCCTTATCTTTCTTTTACATTTTCATTTTTCTTCATTTTCATTACATTTTCTTTTTTGATTTCAGCAGTTTGAAAATACATTTTTTGTAGATTTAAGTGAGTAGATGCACTTTTTCAGAACTGTTTATATTACATACATATATTGTTTTGTTTGTTTTTTTTTTAATTTTATTATGGTCTCAAATTTTTATGTCGTTATTTTATTGGTCAATGATATGACTATCTCTAACACTGTTTTATATGAACTTTTAATGACTGTTTATAACGCTAATAAATAAAATAAAATAAAATAAATATTTTTCCTTCCCAGAACTTCCTCTATTTCCTTTCCCTAAAAAGATATCCTCACACAGCATCCCCAAACATGGCATAGGCCCTGAGGTATTTTTTTCCTGAGGGCCTCCTGTGTGGAGATAATGTTTCTATTTTTCTCTTACCTAATAAACTAATCAAAACCAAAATTTCCTCAGAAATAATCAGACTTTGGTGCTATATCTGCCTACTTAATTATAAATCATTTTATTTTTAGTGGCCTTTTTTCAATTTCTAAAAAGGAACTTTTTTTATTTTTTTTTTATTTAGTAACTATATAATATTTTTTACATTTTTATATGAAACATGTTAGTTAGATGTATATATAAAATATATTCGTAGTCCTCCTCACTAGGAGATCCTGTGCTGAGGGGGACTATGCTTTGGATAAGTTTTTCAGCGACTTCTATGGTTTTACTTCATTGGATAAGGTTTTCCAGAAACTTCTATGATGTTTTAAGTATACTAGTAAGTTCATTTTCCGATAGATTCTTCAGCCAACATTTAATGTCCTTAATGTAGCTATTTTTTATTTTTATTTGTTTGATGCTAAGTGGGAGTTTGTTAAATAACTTTACTGCTAAAAATGCAGAACTTCTTTGACCAAATGAAGAGTTACACTTTGGTATATTAAGTATGTATGTTTGTTTAGCTCTGGTTTTATGAGCGTGTGAGGTGTCTGCCTCTGAATCATTTTTGTGGTGATGTACTAGAATGTTTTTGGCATAGATTTTCTGTATGCTTGGAACATCAAACTGTTTAAAAATTTCTGCTGTTGACGTCCTTATGGGGACCTTTAGAATGGTTTGTTTGTTTAACTATAACAATTTGTCCAAAGAAACCTCACTAAAAACTTTTTCAGGCAGGTGAATAGGTACCATAACATAAAAAAACCAAATAAACGCGACGATTTTACATTTGAAAACAAGAATCTTTACAAAACCATTAAAACGGCCACCACCTTGAAAAGGAAACGGAATGTACAAACAAAGAACGTACCTACAGACTAAAAACAAAAAGGGTCAAGTTAAAACAAGACTTCGCTACACTCAGTCAATAAACAAATTGTCAAAAGAAGTCAAGCTAACAGTCCACAGTGGAGTCCTGATATAAACCCTGATGTAGTATGGCAGTAAATGAAACTTGCAAAGGAAGGACTGAATGCTGTATTATGTATCTCTACTTAGTATAAAGCAAAATCACTCCCGCTGTCTGTGCGCTTGGATCTTTTAAACTACGCAACGGATTTCATGCGGTTTTCACCAATAGATAGAGTGATTCATGAGGAAGGTTTTTAAGTACATAATTTGTCAAGATTTTGTGTAAGTTGGTTGAAATATATAATTTATCTGGCTAAGCGGCAGAGGGCAGCGGGCAGCAGGCAGCAGAGTGGCAAACAGGCGGTGTGGATTTGATTTAACAGATGGCGTTGGTTATAAAAATTGGATAATGGCGTGGCGTTGTTTCGTTAGCCACGGCAGCGTGTGGCCGGGTCTGCTAGTATTGTATAAATGATATCCCTAAGGCGTATAATATGGTTTTGTGTTAAGGCTCTGCAACCCGGCCCGAAAAGAAGAAGATGGAGAGATACGAAATGACGAATGTTAGAGGAGAGCGCTTACATTTACAGCTACAAAATCGATGCGAAAATTGCGAAAATGTTTAATAAAACACGACTCGTTTGAAATAGAGCAAAAATCTCGCGGACATTATCTTAAACAGCATTTAAGGAAACACTGTGAATTTTTTCATACATATAACCTGTAAAATAACTGAAACAAACGTGTTAATAATAATTTTTGGAGCATACTTTGCGACTTTTTTCTATCGAGGGAATTTTATGTAATTTGCGTTTTGGCGCGGGCAAAGTCTAGATATTATCTTCAAGAACATATATTTATTTAAGAGCTTTAAAACTTACCGTGTTTAAGGGAAATATGTAATAAATCGGTACAAATCCAGGTTGCGGGCCCTTAAAACCATGTATGATCCTGTAAGAAATGTGGAGATTCGCAAAGATATCACGGCCGACGTAAGTAATCATAATAAGGGCCGGTTTTATAAACGAAGTACCAAATTTCAGTTACGTAACGAACCGTTTTTCATTAACGGACCGCTATCCGTTCGTTATCTTATTTTACGTATTATAAGCAAATGTGCATTACTAGCGGTGATCTGTTACATTTAGTCCCAAAGTTTTATTACTTGGGTCATTCTCCGAATAACAATGCACTACTTGCATTGTTATACGGATGCGTCGACTTGGAGATTCCTGTAAAATCGCCAGCTGCTTGCAGCATTGATCCAAGAGCTTAGAAACGTAGTGTTGATAATAACTTATTTGTTGTTAAGTTTAATTTGTGGAACCCCATTTTAATTTTAATTTCTTTTATATATTCTAATATTATTGTTCACTTAAAAAAACGTTATTCTATTTAAAAATACAGTTTATAAACAAGTTCTTCTATGTAATTATTAATTATTATTATTCGTGACAGCTGTTTCGCCTTCTGAAGGTATTATCAAACTAGGCCAAACAGTGGTCACGCGCCTAATAATTATATAGCAGAAATAGTTAATAAATAAACTGATTTTATAAATTGAATAATAATATTATTGAATATATAAAAGAAATAAAGCTGGACTGGCGTTACTGATTTCAATAATAAATAAATAACAAAAAACGTCAAAAAACGTCAGCAAACGGATCGTTATCCATTTAACTGACCAAAATCGGTCCGTAAAGCATTAACCGCTACATAACCGACCGGTAGCCTTGTGAATGTTTATAAAAGGGCAAAATAAGCGGTAATTCAAATATTAGTTAAAAATGGGATCAAGCGTGACGAACGGATGGTTATAAAACCGGCCATAAGTAAGATTAAGAAACGGACGGTTAGATACTTTGGGCATGTAGATATTCATTCATAATAATATCTGGTTTTATCAGAAATCCCAATCAAAATCGCCTATTTTAAACAATTTTCCTGGTTTAATCAACATTCTGAATTAAATCGAATATCCATCATTAAATCGAAGTATCCGAAAAAATTCCCTGATTCAACGAATTTCTGTGATTTAATCAGAATTTCCTGGTTCAATCAAATTCTCCGATTCCATGAATAAATTTTATAGAATCCTATGTATTCGAGGCCACAAGTGGTGTCCCGCAAGGGTCCCACCTCGGCCCAATATTCTTCTTAATATTCATTAATGACATTGTAAACATATTTAAAGATGTACAAGTCCTACGTTTTGCAGATGATCTAAAATTGTTTAAAAGAATACGAAATATATATGATTGCCTAATTTTACAAGCAAATTTAGATGAATTTTTTAAATGGTGCGAACAAAATATGTTATTTTTGAATATTGAGAAATGTCAAGTAATACGATTTTCCAGAACTCATTCTCATATTTTACATGAATATAATTTAAATAATGTTAAATTAACACCAGTATTACAAATTCGCGACTTGGGAGTTATATTCGATTCAAACATAACATTCACAGCACATATAGATGATATAACTAATAAGGCTTTAAAGATTCTTGGCTTCCTTTGTAGAACCCTAACTGATTTTAAGTCCATGGATTGCATGAAAACATTCTACATTTCATTAGTTAGATGTCAAGTAGAATATAATTCACCTATTTGGTCCCCTTTCTATAAAGTACACTCTAACAAAATAGAACGTGTTCAACACAAATTTCTTAGGTACTTAAATTTCAAACTCAAAATTCCAATAGAAAACATTAATTATTTAAGTTTAATGAATCGACTAAATTTAATTACGCTGTCTGACAGAAGAATTATTTCAGACCTAATTTTATTGTACAGAGTTATGAACAACCTAATTGAAAGCCCTGCCATCGTTTCTAGTATTAAACTCCATGTACCGACAAGGAATACTAGACAAAATATAACATTCTTTTGCAACACATACACAACCAACTATCAATCACACTCACTTACCAATAGGATGCACGATTTAGGCAACAAGTTTGGTGGTATTGTAGATGTATTCTCTGATTCCCTTTACATTCTAAAATGCAATTTAAACCAACACTTTGTGGAATCCTACAAATTATTGTAACGTGGGTATAATATATTTAACGATTTGATGTGTTATTGTAATGTTTTATATTATATTTTGTTCTATGTTATTGTTAAATATTACATTGTTTAAAATATTTCACAGTTTTAAGCAAGAATATACAAGTGGTTTTTTCTTTAAAAACTACTTGTATATTCTTAAAAGTTTTTTCACTTTTATAACGTTTGATATAAATTCTATGTATGTGTAATCCTCGATATCTTAAATATCATTTTATAATCTATGTAAAAGCCCCTACGGGCGTATAAGAACAATAAATAAATAAATAAATAAATTCAATCGAAATTTCCTGGGTATATCAAAATTTCCCGGTTCAATCAAATATTCAGATTCAATAAACACTTTTGAATGAATTTACCGGTATGTAACTTGCAATTCTTATGGCCCGGTAGTAAGCGTTCAAAAAGAAGAAGAAGAGAGATATGTAAATACGAATGTTAGAGGGAGCGTGCTAATATTCAAAACGATAATAATTAAGTCAAAATTGTGAAAATGTTTAATAAAACACGACTCGTTTAAAAAAGAGCAAAAATCTCGTGGTGAATGTCTTAAGTAGCATTAAGTAACTTGTAAAATAACAGAAAAAACGTGTTTATAATAATTTTTGGAAGACACTTTGCAATTTTTTCTATCGAGATAATTTCATATAATTACCGTTTCGGCGAGGGAAATGTATAGATTTTTTTTTTTGCATGAATACCGCACAAGAGTCCCAACTGCTCCCGTCTGGAGCCAGTTGGACTATGGCATCCCCAATTGGGGTATGTTGTGAGGCTGAAGGTAGTGGGGAGGGGAAGGAGATAGGGGAGAGGAAGGTGGGGAAGTACCTGGCTATTCAGATCTGGTCACCAAACACGGCAGAAGCCATTTCAAGCAACGTTTCAATTCTGAATGGTGGTCTTACACCAGGGCGATACTGAGAGTATCTTCCACTCTGGAACGTGCCGCAAATATACTATTGTTATTTTTAAATGAATAAATTGTGAAACACACAAATTAATCAAATAAAATTTATTTGCCACGCCGGGATTCGATCCCGCGACCGTCGGAATGCTAGTCAAGCGCCTTACCGCTGCACTACGCCGATAGAATAGATAAATAATGTTGTTGAATGTTATGAAAAATTAACGATTAGAGAATTATATTTGAGTAATTTGAGATAATTCCAAAAAATTCCTTAAATTTAATTTAAATTCTGTTAATCAATCAAAATTTTCTGATCGAATCATTTTTCATAATAAGAAAAAAGTGAAGCAATCATTTTCAGAATAAAATTAACACAGTCCTTTAAAAGCAATAATTATCAGCCTGAAACACTCGTCTACATTGAAAAAATCTTCCGAGAAAAGATATATGCCGCCAACGGGACTTGAACCCGTGTTCTTCTGTTTGCCGGTCAGGTGCTTTACCACCGAGTTATGTCGGCTTATCTAGATACCCGCCAAATAATTGTTTCATTAAACAATTACTGCTTATTACATTTTTCCACCTGAATACAACCAACTTTATTTTTTTGAGAGAGGCATTGTTACTGCTAAAACTCTCGCTAGGTGGCGTCGAGATAAATTATGTCTACATTTTTTGGTAAAATACTTTAACTTGTCAAATATTAATTATTATTTTTAGTTGATAAACAAGATTTTTATGCATAGCATAAAGGGTAACAATTATTATAAGCAATAAGTATCAGCCTGAAACACTCGTCAGGTGCTAGTAGGTAATTATAATTATGTTTGAATGAAACACTAGTATTTTGGTTGTTTGTTGTTTGTTTTTGGAGTGTTATGCCGTGTTACGCTACCTCCTCCTTTAGCCAACGTTTCGGACAGCGTTACAGTGTCCATCATCAGGAAAGATGTGAACAAACAACAAAAATACTTTTGACCGTGAAAATCTAAGATCGTATCGAATTTTTTTGTATTTCTTGGGCATTAACTATGTAACAATTTCTAGACATTTTGTTTTTTGAAGAGTTTTATTAAATGTACATTTGTTACTTAAATTTAAGTAACAAATGTACATTTAATAAAACTCTTCAAAAAACAAAATATCATATCGAAACACTAGTATATATATTGAATTATTTGACGGGTATTTATAAGCCGACATAGCTCAGTGGTAGAGAACTAACAGAGACAGACAGTTAACACGTGTTAAATTAAATAAAAAATTTTAAAAAAAAACGACGTATTGTTGAAAAATAAAGTTTTAACAATTATTATCAGCAAATAATTGTCAGCCTGAAACACTAATTTACATTGAAAAATCTTCCGAGAAAAGATACTTGCCGCCAACGGGACTTGAACCAGTGTCCTACTGATTGCCGGTCGGATGCTCTGACCACTGAGCTATGGCGGCTTATCTATTACCCGCCAAATAATTCAATATATACTGGCGTTTCATTCAACAATTACTGATTACTATATTTTTCCACTTGAAAACGGTAAATATGCAGTTAGTCCACCTCACGGATAACACGGAACGTTCGTGTTGTTGAAGTTTGATGCACGGATAATACGGAATGTTCCTTTTTTAACTAATAGACAATCAAATACGACATTTGTCGGAAGTACCAATCTTATAAAAAAAATTCTCTAAAATAAACTCGCTTTTCATCATGCTTTTAAAAAACATCCCAGGTTTTGAATGGTTTGTTTGGCTACGCAGGGTTTGTCTAGGGGGTTTGTGTAATTATTTTAATACATTTTCTATTGTTATTGTATTGTTCCATGTTCTACTGTTATAAATACTGTTATGTTCTACTGTTATACAAATATTTGTACCAGTCTGAAGATGGCTTTGACGAGCTGAAACCGGTTACGGTCCAATAAAATTAAGTGGAATAAAGTTTTATATTCGTTTTATTATAATATATTATGTCTAAAAAAGTTTCGGTAAATAAACTGATGACGAAACTAGATTTTTTTTCTGAAACTTACCGAAACCGAAACCAAACCATCGGTCGGTCACTATTACGAACACCTTTTCGGTTGAGGTTTTATTGTGGACAATTAAATTCTTTAGAACATGATAATAAAACGAGAATAATAGAACATGATGATAGAACATGAATTTTACACGACGTTGTGCATCATCAAAAATATTAATTATATTTTTATTAATCGGTAAGTAGCTAAGTAGACAAATGCGTGGAGTATCGTGCATTCAATTCCACTACAATATAGGTATTCCAACTATAATAATGAAAGCAGTAGAAGGACTTCAAATATCGAATGTAACCCAAATTGAAATATCAAATATTTTCCCTCCGATTTCTCATTGACATGCAACTAGTTGCACATCGAACAATAATATTATAAAGACGTCAGATTGAACATAACACTACGTATTTAACTAAAATATCTCGCCAACGCGCAAATTAACAATCAATTAATTTAAAATCGACCCACCATTATCAACTTTGCAAATAAAACCAAACAATTACGTGAAATTTTATAATAATTCAGGCATTATTAATTTCGAATACCGACCCACTCCGACGTGTTATTGTAAGAGTTTGCTGTGGAGTTACTTCTAATATTCTAAATGAATCAAAACAGCTCAAAAACAATCCAAATACAAAATTTTCATGTGTTATCAATCACATTCGAGACGTTTCTACAACGAAAATACAACATTTTTACGATCTCCTTGCAATAAAACGTTAAAAATCATCAATTTTATCTACCTTTTCGTGGTAAAACTTAATAAAAATCACTTGGCACATGCAATCACTGTTTGTTTATTGTTGAAACGGTTGTAAAAACTGTAGATTTGTTGAAATAATCAGAATTTATCACACTTGGCGCGTAAATAAGATGTTTTGGGTAAAATGAAAGAAACCGACGTTATATCCCATCGAAAAACAAAATCGTACTGACTTGAAGTTAGACGCGCTACTATCGAATGAACGGATTGGCGCGCGCAGCCTTTTATATATATTGAGGTAGGTACTGACCTGGGAAATATTTTATTTATTATTATTTACCATAGACAAAAGTACTTAGGCACCGTATCCCCGCTCAAAAATAAGAAGATGGAGAGATATGTAATTCCGAATGTTGGAGAGAATGCGCTAATATTTAAAATGGTAAAATTGAAGCGAACTTTGTGAAAATGTTTAATAAAACACGACTCGTTTAAAATAGAGCAAAAATCTCGCGGGGGTTGTCTTAACCGGTTGTGAAACACTGATTTTTTTCATACATGTATATAACTTGTAAAATAACTGAAACACACGTGAAAATAATAATTTTCGGAGCACACTTTGCAATTTTTTTCTATCGAGGGAATTTTATATAATTTGCGTTTCGGCGTGGGGAATGTCTAGATATTATCTTCAAGAATAACATATATTTTTTTAAGAGCTTTAAAACTTAACATGTTTGGGAGATATGTAATAAATCGGTCGAAATTCGGGTTGCAGGCCCTTAACCATTATAGTTATTTATTTTGGGGTGTTATGCCGTGTTGCGCTGCCTCCTTCAGTTACAGTGTCCGTCATTAGGGCAGATGTGTTTTTTTTAAATATTTTCGTTTAGATTTATTATCGTCTTCTTCAGTTAGAATTATTTCAGTTTCTGTAAATAGAAAATGAATAATAATTCAAAATTAATGGAATACTCATTTTTTACCACGTTTATTGTTTATAATAAAACCGACATTTATTTATTTATTTTTATTTGTAAGAAACAAACAGCTTTTACGTAATATACAAATGAACTGAAGTCGAGCCACATAAGTTTCTTATGCTAAAGTACATCGGAAATGAAGTTTTAATATCTTAAAATTAATTTTGGATTATAGGAAGGGGAGAGAAAGAGGAATATAGGAAAAGGATAGGAGATGCTCCCGATACATTCTATACTCTCATATTATTAATCGGTCGTACGCGTTACTTCACATCGATATTTCTTCAGGTTATTACTAAAAATGTTAATTTTGTGTAATTTTGTAATATAAATTGTGTAAATATGACACATTTTAAGTAGGTACCTAAACCCTGAAGGCGCCGCATCCCCGCTCAAAAAGAAGAAGATGGAGAGATATCTACCTAATTACAAATGATATTTTATATTATATTATATTAACCCCGCAGCATAAATAGAAATTAGAACATAAATAAAGCACTAGATTCACGCGTAACGACGGGTTAATAGTTCCGAAATTTAACAATAAGTACGGACAGAGAACGTTTGAATACATCATACCAAAGATATTTAATTTATTACCTGACACTATAAAGCAATGTAATTCTATGAATAAGGTTAAATATATGGTGAAAAATTGGCTATCGGAAAAAAAAGATTTATATTGATTTTGATATGTATGAAAAAATGTTGAATCTGTAGATATAAGATGTAAATTTTAAATTTTAAAAATGTATAAATATGTTACTAAAATATAAGCACCTGTTGACAAGCCGATGATAAAATTGATAAAATTGAAGCGAAAATTGTGAAAATGTTTAAAACAACAAGACTCGTTTAAAATAGACCAAAAATCTTGTGAAAGGCATCTTAAGTATCATTTAAAGAAACATTGTGAATTTTTTCACAACTATAACTTGTAAAATAACTGAAACAAACGTGTTTATAATAATTTTCGGAGCATACTTTGCGATTTTTTCTTATCTAAGCAATTTTATATAATTTGCGTTTCGGCGTGGAACGCGTCTAGATATTATCTTCAAAAATAACATATATTTTTTTAAGAGCTTAAAAACTTCAAATGTTTAAGGTAGATAAGTTAGCAATCGGTACAAATTCGAATAGCGGCGGCTGAAGAAGTGAGTATTGCTCATGAAAGAATATGTTTTTTTACTGGGTACTTTAATAATTAATAATTAAAATGTTATAAAATAAGTTTACTGTTTTGAAGAAGAAATAATAATTAATTATGATTGTTATTATGTTAAAATAAAAATGAATTGTTGACCTGGGGTCCTAGCATGGTCGATCGATATAGGTTTTATCGAAAATGTCGGTAACTTGCCTTCGCTCCCGAGCACGACTGCAGACCGCTAGCAAACAAACAATAGTTCACAATGACTTCTTCTTTGCGTGCCGTATCAGGTCCCACCGACGTTGGCGATCACTCTTGAGAATGTCTCTCTGTCTTGCGCTGCCCGGAATAGCTCCTCCACACTTCTAATGCCGGTCCACTCTCGTATGTTACGCAGCCAAGACATTTGTCTCCTACCAGGCCCTCGGCGACCCTCTATCTTGCCTTTCAACATCAAATGGAGCAAGTGATACTTTTCCCCTCGATGTATATGACCCAGATATGAAATTTTCCTGATTTTTATTAATGTAAGCAGTTCTCTATCTGCTCTAGCCCGCCTGAGAATTTCTGTGTTGGTGATCATGTCGGTCCATGGGACCTTGAGCATTCTCCGGTGAAGCCACATTTCAAAAGCCTCTAACCTGTTCATGGTATTTACTTTCAAGGTCCATGTTTCACATCCATACAGCAAGACCGACCACACATAACATTTTAGCATTCTCTGCCTTAGTTTTAAGCTGATATTGTCATTGCAGAAGAGGGATTTCATTTTAATGAACGCAGTTCTTGCTGCTTCAATTCTGCATCTAACCTCCACATCTGGGTCAAGAGTCGCAATGACTAGGGGTTCCTAATATATTTGACGTAAACTGTTGTTTATTCGTTAGCGGCCTGCAGTCGTGCTCGGGAGCGATCGCAAGTTACCGACATTTTCGATAAAACCTATATCGATCAACCATGCTAGGGGGCCTGGAGGTAATAAAGAACTTGAGTAAAAATTTATTAAAAAGGGATCATCAGCCTGAGGTGCAATTGCCCCTTTCGCCAAGTATTCGGGGGATTAAGAGGGACAGTGGCAGCAACAGTCTAATAAAATACCTATTGTTCAAATTTCTCGGCGATCGGGTTTCTTCTTAAATAGTACCTTTAAAAAACAACATGTTCCTGAATGGCCATCCTTTTCATAAGCGGTGCTACATTACATATCTATATATATGTAAGTACCTATATATTTTTTACATTAGTTCCTCACAGGAGACCCTGAGGAAAAAAAATCCCCCAGGAACATATCATCTTTGGGGACGCTGAGTGGTCAAGTTGTCCAGGAGAACGTATGAAACAATCCCTCCCACTGCAGTGCAAGGCGATGGGTCGAGAGAGTACAGCTGGAGAGGTCTAGGTTAGGTCCCACATTTGTTTGATTAGCATCAGTAGCGCAGCGAGGGGGGGGCGGACCGCCCCGGGTGCCACCCGACGGGTGGGCGACACTGCACCCGATCGTTAAAAAATTACGAAGGATATTGGCGCAAAAATATTGAATACGGTGCTATTTATATTTTCGTAGCTCTATGGCTCCCCGTGGAGTGCCCCGAAACGGGGAGAATTTGGATAACGCGGTGTGACCCCCCTCCCCAGGATGGAGCAATTTTCTACACATTGGGGGGGCGGGGGGGGGGGGGGGGGGGGGGTGACACCACGTTATCCGCCCCGGGTGCCACCTATGCCAGCTACGCCACTGATTAGCATGTATGTCTTGTATTTTTATAAAAATTTACTATTAGTTAGGTAGGTATTTCAAATTTTCTGACGCACATACTATTTTTTTTTTGACTAAATGATTTAAGCGTCGAGTGATTTTTAAACGACTTCAAAAAGGAGGAGGTTCTCAATTCGACTGTATTTTTTTTCGTTTATGTTTGTTACCTCAGAACTTTCGACTGGGTGAACCGACATTGGTGATTCTTTTTTTATTTGAAAGCTGGTGCTCCCTGTGTGGTCCCATTTTAATTTGGTCCGGTTCTGAAAATGGCATCCATGAGAAAACCATATAAGTCTTAAATTTGTGTTAAGTATGTGCGCGACAAATGGACGAATAACTCAATATCACGCCAACCGATTTCGATGATTCTTTTTTTATTGAAAAGGATGTACTTCAAGGTTAGTTTGATGAGGGTTTGGTTAGATTCTGATTATGGTATCCATGACAAAGTAACGGAACTCTTCAATTCTTAGGAGCAAATTAACGAAACTCGGCCGAATCTTTTATAAGCCGAAAGGTTTTTAGATTTTCACGGCCAAAAGTATTTTTAAACGACTTCAAAAAGGAGGAGGTTCTCAATTCGACTCTATTTTTTATTATGTGTGTTACGTCAGAACTTTCGACTGGGTGAAGCGATATTAATGATTCTTTTTTTATTTGAAAGCTGGTGCCTCCCATGTGGTCCCATTTTAATGAGGATGTACTTCAAGGGTAGTTTGATGAGAGTTTGGTTAGGTTCTGATTATCAGATCCATGATAAAGTAACGGAATTCTTCAATTCTTAGGAGCAAATTAACGAAGCTCGGCCGAATCTCTCAATTTGACCCTAAAAGCTCGTTCACATTGAGCATATAAATATAAAAGATCATACAACGCCATATATCGCTCTCCATACAATCCCTTCAGACCGTTCACACCTGAGCGCTTTATGCACACATCAACCATAGACAATGCACATCTTATGCCGTCACCGCTCCTGAGGCGATATGCCAACAGTTAAGCGCCCCCACTCCGACGAAAACAGGAGAGGGGTCATTATAATTACGGAGCTGACTAGACCGGTGGATGACAGATGTCAAGTTGATAGATTCAGTACAAAAAATGTGCACTCCGTGGCCGCTCGCTAATTCAACTGACCCCCTATCCTACCATACGAAGAAATATTTGATCTGCGTCGTGTGAACGGCACGAAACATAAGCGCTCGCGGTTCAACAGATACCTGCTCGCGGTTATATTAGACGTCTGAACACCCCTTAACGTCGTTATGGTCAAATTATGACTGTCTCATACGAGCAGCACCTATAGTAGGCCTACCCATATTCAGACATATTAGTTAGTGTACTTCAGATTCACTAAAAATCAAAAAATAAACAAAAATAAATAAGAAAACAAAAAAACGACTTCAAAAAATGCACTAAAAAGTAAAAAAAATAATTTCGTATTCTTCTACAACTTCATAATCAACTTACTTTTTCTACTCATCAATATGTAGGTACGATTGTTATTTTTGGAGTCGGTGTCAGCAAAGGTACCCGGCCCGGCGTGTTCACTTGACAGCTCCCCACACGCCGCGGCCCCGCTCTCGCCTCTCACCTCGTCAACTCGCTTGTGCGACACAAGCACATCTCACCTGTAACTATGTATGTAGTTACAAACCTACCTTGGCTGACACCGACTCCAAAAATAAAAATCGTACCTACATATTGATGAGTAGAAAAAGTAAGTTGATTATGAAGTTGTAGAAGAATACGAAATTATAATTTTGCTTTTTAGTGCATTTTTTGAAGTGGTTTTTTTGTTTTGTTAAAATTTTTCGTTATTTATTTTTGGGGTGTCAAGTAATGTCTTTCTCATATGAGTAGCACGTTTAGTAGGTCTACCCATATTCAGACAAATTAGTTAGTGTACTTCAGATTCACTAAAAATCAAAAAATAAACAAAAATTTTAACAAAACAAAAAAACGACTTAAAAAATGCACCAAAAAGTAAAAAAATAATTTCGTATTCTTCTACAACTTAATAATCAACTTACTTTTTGTACTCATCAATATGTAGGTACGATTGTTATTTTTGGAGTCGGTGTCAGCCAAGGTACCCGGCCCGGCGTTTTCACTTGACAGCTCCCCTCCCGCCGAGGCCCCGCTCTCGCCTCGTCAAGTCGCGCGTGCGACACAAGCACATCTCACCAATAACTATGTATGTAGTTACAAACAAACCTACCTTGGCTGACACCGACTCCAAAAATAACAATCGTACCTACATATTGATGATTAATAAAGGAAGTTGATTATTAAGTTGTAGAAGAATACGAAATTATTTTTTTACTTTTTAGCACATTTTTGAAGTCGTCTTTTTGTTTTGTTAAAATTTTTGTTTATTTAATATACTATGTTATTAGATTGGACGTAGGTAGTCTAGTTCTGTGTTCTATTGTAATTCAATATTAGGTCTAATCCACTCTGCGATGTACGTGACGTTTAGAGGAAAAGGTTCTTACCATAAGTTTGGGATCGAATTACTTTACGTTAAGATCTTTCCCACATCAAAAGCAAATTAAATGTTTTTCATATCAAGGAACGGCTGCGTAGTCTTTTTTATACAAAACTTATCTTGGATTTGAGGTCAAAATACTCGACCTAACTAAAAAGTAAATCGTATGTATGACAAATGATTATTATATTTATTTATAAAATATATGGCAATATTTCATGATTTTAGACGCAACTTTGACATAACCCGCATTCCTAATTTCTACCGATTTATAACATTTTTTTGTTTATAATTTTTTTATTATTATGATATTATTTTATTTAGTATTTTTTAAACTGCGCTGTGGTTTGAATCGACCAACAAATGTCTTGATCAATCACCGCTCGTTTTATACAAATTTTAGAAACAAAATAATTGGTGCTTATCTATGATTAGCAGTAAATCTTCTTATATATAAAAATGAATCGCTAAATGTGTTGCTAAGCGCAAATCTCGAGAGCAGCTGAACCGATTTCGCAAATTTTTTTTTAGAATATTCCTTGAAGTACGAGGATGGTTTTTACGGAGAGAAAAAATAAGAAAGTTGGGCAGAAAATTGGATAATTTCAGAAAACCTAACGACTATCGCACGTTTGACAGTTCGAGTGTTCGAGAATGACATTTTGCCAAACAATGGTTATTGTTAAATCAGGATTCTATTTTTAAAAATCTTTAAGTTGATAAATTTATTTAAAGTAGGTACTCTCCTAATAGTTTGAATCGAATCAAGAATTGTAGATATTTTAAATAGGTACCTATGTTAGGTACCAAATTTAATATTCATGAAAAATGGAATTTGAATAAAAATTGTAAAAGATGGCACGCGGGCTGTTAAAAACTGAATGTACTGGGATTGAATATAGAGGGGGGAGTGGGTGGGGGGAAGGGTTGGTGGGAGGGGTGTAGGGGGGGGGGGAGGGGGAGGGTGGTGGGGGGAGGGAGGTTGATGGGGAGGGGGGGGAGGGGGTGAGGGGTGAGGGGGGGAGGTGGAGGTGGCGGAGTGGGAACCCCCCTTACACCATGCGAGCGAAGCCGTGGGAAAAAGCTAATATTTATATAAAAGTTTTATTTAGTAATCAAAAGAATAACATTATTATACTTTTTGAATGCTCTTATAATTATTTTACGACTTTATGTCGGGGTTAAATCTTCCCCACAGGAAAAACTAAACCCTTTAACACACTTTTCCACAAATGATCGTCTAATCAATTCATGCTTTGCAATTGCACCATATAAATATAATAAACACAAGAACAACATGTCAACCTACCAGAGACCAATGGGAAAATAATTCACCGAATCCAGATACTTTCATATCAGAGGTTTCGGCTTGGTGGAAATCCTAATTGGACCTATAAACCCTACAGATCCCTCAATATAAATATTTCAAAAACCTACATATATTTAAAATGATTTTTGCATTTTTATTTGTAAATTCTTTGACAAATCTATTTTTTTTTTATTATTTGAAGAATGTTATATATTTCGCATAAGACTCAAGCATGTCTCATTATTTCTCAGCCTTTCTTGTGTGTTACACCGCGAATATCATTTAAAATACCTAACCATGTGTTTTTAATTTTAAAAAAATGACTTCATCAAATAACTGATTCTAATATTAGTTGACCCTTATTTTTAAAAGATGTGCTATTTTTATTTAATAAAGTAAACGGTTTTTGTACCTCATGAAAACCTGTGTAAAATGAGTGTCATAATGTGAACGACGATGCTCTAAAAAATGTTATTATTGACCTACAAAATATCTGTATATTTGTTGAGTCAAAAAGTACAAAATTATAAGAAATTCTTTCGATACAACAGGGATAATTTTTTTGTTGTTCCAACGTAAGTCGGTCGTTCGTTATTTACCTACATTTAAATTTAAGCCCATCAAAATCCCTTTTTCTTTTTTATTTAATAATTTTTATGGACCAAATGTATGTTAATTGGTGACATAAATTTTTGTGCAAGTCGGCACAGAATACAATTTTAAGATATATTATTTACTGTTAATATGTAATTTATCGTGTCATAGACCTGCATCAGCTGTGGCTAGGGCGGATGTGGTGTGATATTGTCCAGTTTCCAAGGAAAATAGAAAAACCGGCAATTCAATATGGTATCACTATCTCACTAGGGAAATTTGCCGATGGATTCTCAAAATTTCGAAGATATGAGGACATTCTGAATGGAATATGTCAACGCTTTTTTTTATTATTTTTTAATGTGAATGCCTCACGAGTTCCAACTGTTCCCAACAGTCCGAAGCAAGTCAACAGATCAATTCTGGCCTCCGGTTGCCAAGCGATTTTAATGCCACTGAGGGAATACAAGAAGGCGCTGCAAAAAAGCCTAATACCATAGACATCCAAAAAGATAGACAAGAAGATACAGATGAGGGATAAAAACCAAACTATGGAAGGGCGAAGAGGGGAAAGATGACTGTGATTCGTTAAAAAATCAATCTGACAGTATATAGGCATCTCGCATTATAATATCACCATTTAGTTCTTAAAAGCAAAATCTGCTTTTGAATGAATAGACCTTTTTACATGGGTGCGCAAATTGCCCGCCACGTTATTAACATATTTGCGTAGTCCAAATGCGGGAAAGGAAAGTTCGTTACCTTTTTCACAGAGGAATATTTTGTTGCCGTATTTAGTTAAGACACTTTTACAAATTTTTCATAATTTACTTACCCCTGTAACCAGCGACGATCTCACTGGAGAAACGCCCACATTCACTATATTCACATATATTAGGGTATAATGTATAGCACAGGTTCTCATTTTTGTTCGTAAAATGTATGATGCGTGCTAGGAGCTGGTCAGGAGAAGAATGATGACGTCACATTTTTTAGATTCAAGCGAGGCTCTCGTCGATCCGAGCTGGCTCCATGGAACCGTTATAGGGAGGGGGAAATAATACGCTTTTATCACTTAGGGCAGGTCCAGATATATTCATATGTCCATGCCCAATACCTTTGCACTACGATGTCGTTTCTCACCCGGCATGCCGCTTGAAGTCTCGAAAACCTTTCTGGATGGAAGGAGAAAGACTCCTTCGAACACCTCTCACCCCAGAAGATGGTGTAAGCTTGAGTGGCAATAGGCCAACGTCAAAAACGCCCATCTCATCAAGAACCCACTGAGAGATAGCCTGGGTTCTCATTGCCTCGCAAACTCTGGACTGCCATCAATAGGATAAGGTGCTCCCATAGCCGTTGTGCTCACATGATGCATAGATGAGGCCTTAAAGAGTCGGCGATGTGTGAATGCGGTGCAGTGCAGACCACCGAACATGTCGTCAACGAATGCCCGCTCCATTAATTCCCCGGCGGGATTGATGAGGTCCACAGGGCAATGCCTGAGGCCCTAGACTGGCTCGCAGACCTAGATGTCCCCCTCTGACCCCCCACCATACGAAAGTAGAAGAAGAATGCCTGTTATTCATGGTGACATACGGCACTCTAAGAATTACATTTTTATTCCTCTTAAATCATAGGTTTTTAACGTATCGATATCGCCCCCTTGTGGGCGTTTGAGACTTTCAGGGGGGGCAGTAGAGGGCCCAGAGAAAATTAGGGGGCGTATAGATGCACATTGAGGGCGTGGCCAGGTAAAAAAAATATTGTCTAAAAAACTATTAAACACGCTAATCACGTACTAATAAAGCAACGTAAACTTTAAATACTTATTGGTTTATTTTTGTTTATTATTGCGACTATTTTTATAACTTGTGTGAAAATTCACATATTTTGAGAGTTCGGGAAGTGGATGAAAATTGAACTGGAAGTTTCCATTACTTCAGATCTTGAATACAAGAAGGAAGGATGTAGCAACCCGATACTTAAAATATAAAAATGTTGTTTTTTTTAACTTGCTATAAACAAAAAGGTATAACAAATAATTTAATATATTAAATTTTAATCGAATTATTGATTCCGTGACAGTTGAAAGCCCCCCCCCCCCCCTATAAGTAAAAAAATGGGGGGCTCTAGAAAAAAAAGCATTCTCAAAGTGAGCGGTGGGCAAAATAAGCTTGAGAACCTATGTCTTAACTCAGAATCACGCAACTTCAACACCTCATTTGAAAAATCAAAACAATTACATAAATTGTTTTCATTACAAAAGTAATAAAAACAATTTATAAAAAAATTGTTAAATAGGTTAATTTAAGTTAGGTTGTGGGCTAATTAAAATAACATCAGAGTGTGCAATTCACACGAGGTAAAAGTGAAACCTCCTGAAAACTAAAGTAGACGAGAATGGGGAGACTTCTAACTTCCAAGCACTTTTTTATCAACGTGAACATTTGGTCATATTATTATTACCTATATATTTGTGTTTTCTTCTTGAATGCCCCCCCCCCCCCCTATAAGTAAAAAAATGAGGGGCTCTAGAAAAAAAAGCATTCTCAAAGTGAGCGGTGGGCAAAATAAGCTTGGGAACCTATGTCTTAAATAGATATGTAATCGATTGATTGGTATGTCTAGGCCGGTGACCGGTCAACTCAGAATCACGCAACTTCAACACCTCATTTGAAAAATCAAAACAATTACATAAATTGTTTTCATTACAAAAGTAATAAAAACAATTTATAAAAAAATTGTTAAATAGGTTATTTTAAGTTAGGTTGTGGGCTAATTAAAATAACATCAGAGTGTGCAATTCACAAGAGGTAGAAGTGAAACCTCCTGAAAACTAAAGTAGACGAGAATGGGGAGACTTCTAACTTCCAAGCACTTTTTTATCAACGTGAACATTTGGTCATATTATTATTACCTATATATTTGTGTTTTCTTCTTGAATGCTAGATGTCGCTTTATTTGGTGTTTTATTTGCCTGTTCATTTTGGATTGGTTTGAAGATTTGATTTTGATTTTACAAAAATTAAAATACTTTTTTTTTGGATTTCATAAGATTCGATCATTGGTCTGCTGAATGTCTGGCCACTAAGATTTGTTGTTCGTTTTATACCACAAGACCAAAGGATGCTTGCGCGGGATCGTGGATTTATAAAATCATATTGAACTGAATACTCGTGACACACATAAATATTTTATTGCTGTCTCATCCTCTCGCAGGCTAAATCCTATACATAGACGTATGTGTTTGTCTCTTTTTAGTGCCGCTCACTTCAGTTTCATCGAGTTTCAAATCACAACGGTGTTAAAGAAGTTTTCACTTCAATAATTTAGGTTACTTAAATCGGTTAATCTCTGACCAGTACATTGTGAGTCAATATAGAAAAAAATGTCGGGGAATATTTAATTTTATTGTTTTGTTTACATAAAGCCTTTAAATTAATTAATAACAAGATTTATTTAACTAGCGTGTGCGTCCCAGTAAACGGAGATTGCGTTATCTCTTAAATTTGCTAACATAATATTATTACTAATTATTATTAAATTGCTGTGGTTTAAATAAGTAACATTTTGGAAACGGGAACTTCCCTCAGGTCCCCAGCATTAATTCAATCAGCATTTTTTTATTTATTATTCAATTGATTGCAATTATTTTTATAAAGGATTCCCGTTTTCCATTACAAAGCATCACTCTTTTTTTACAGTCAATAATTAGGTCCGTCCACAGTTAAAAATCACAATACTTATTTTTATTACTCAACTAGCTGACCCGGAAAACTTCGTACCGCCTCAGAATCAATAACTGTTGTGTTTGAATTATTAGCTGAAATAAATTCAGTTGTTATTAAGTTCATTGCTAGAACTTCCTCTCCTTCTAGAACAACATCCCCAAAGATGATATGGAAATGCGATTAAGTACCCGATTAATTATTCCTTTAAACCTATAGTTAAACCGTGTCGTGGCAACATTGGTCACGTGACCAATGTAGTTCCTCCAACTACCGCTGATACAGAAGCGACATTCCAGTTACGGGACCGGGCTCGGGCTCGGTAAAATATTAATTAATCTCATTTCCATTTCTACCCGCGATGTATAGATTTGTAAATGTGTCTGACAAAGACGAAATAAATTATAAAACGTGGAGAACTCTTTTATTATTATAAATTCACGCAATATCCTTCCCTGGAGTTGAGTAAGTATATCGACGACTCTAACAATTGGATCACGTCGGGGTCACCAATTGTTGAGGTTGCTTATTTATTCGGGGCGGAGACAAACCCAAAAAATCAAAGATCATAAAAACCGGTCCAGTCGTTCTTGCTTTATAAATGGTGTAACTAACCCGACTTTGTTTTATAAACTATATTCCGAATCGAAACTTTTCTTTGAAATTTATTTGGTTTTATTTGGTGTCCGGATCTAATAAGTCACAATATTTCTCTTCCTTGTCTCCTTACTTCACTCACTCCACTTAGCCCCTAAACGTGCCTCAATAATCCCACAGTAGTTGGGACTCTTAAAGAATTAAAATAACTTAACTCCCTCCCCCCCATTCATGGTTCGTTACGTTTGGTGACTTAGCATAGGCGCCCGGGTTCATGGGGTAGTCCGGATCTTGGCGGTGGACGTTTCTGCCCACCAACAGCAGGCCGGTTCGGGAGAGACTAGATAAGGGAGATTTTTTGACCTCTTCAGCAGGACTCTCTTGCACCGCAGTGGAAAGGATGGATTTATTCGTCCGCCACACCTGGACAAACTGACCCTCAGATCCCTACCCACCCCTCATACCTTTTTTCTTCCCAAAACTTCCTCTCCTTCCTTCCCACAAAAAAGCCCCTCCCCACAACATCCACAAAGATGACATAGGCTCTGAGTGGAATTATTTTCCTAAGGGCCTCCTGTGTTGAACTAATGTAAAAAAAAAATTCGAATTTCTACCGATTTATAGCATATTTCCCTGGAACTGTTAGGTTAGGTTTTAAGTTAAAGAAATTAAGTTTTAAGAAATAAGAGAAGAAGTTACTATATGAAATTTGGTGATCGGACAACTCAGAATGAAATCAACTCGGAACCTCCTTTGAAAAGTCATTGAAAGTGATGAAAAAAAATGGTTAAATAAGCTAGGGCAGGGGTCACCAATTACTTTCATTAGGGGTCCGTTTAAATATTTGTAGATACGATATTAATGAACAAATAAAACGAACGGGTCCAGATTATTATTTTATTACATAATAAACGTATTTTGTGAAAAAAAGAAGTACCTACTAAGGGTTTTTTACAATATTAATGACAAAAATTACATTTTTGGCATTGGACTATGACTATCCGTCCGAATTTTGGACTAAAGTTTGTGCAGGGTATTAGTCATTAAATCTTGGAAATGTTCATCGGTAAGTCTATGGAATTTATTTTCAAGGAAGTTCATCTTGGAAAATGCTGCTTCACAAACATATGTTGACCCAAACAAAGTGAGAAGTTTCAAGGCTAATTCTTTAAATTCTGGGTATTTATTAGCACAAACAAATTTTATCCAAAACTCTTGACAAGAAACTTCCAGTTTTTGGTGTTTTAAATAAGTATTTAAAACACCAAAAACCTTGAAACCTTTTTTATAACTTTGCAGTTTTTGTACTGTGTATATACAAACAATAATGTAATCTAAAATAAAGTTTTTTCTGTATAGAAACCTACATTATACATTTATAAAAAAACCATAGATAAAGTTGTGAGAAACAGTTTACAAAAAATTCTGCCTCAATACAGGTTCACCTAGTGATGCAGGCTATGCACAACTAAAAATATTGTATAATTATGACTACGACCTCCGTAGTCCAGTGGGTAAGACTCTTGACTCACAATCCGGAGGTCGCGGGTTCGAACCCGGCATGCGCAAATAAATTTTATTTGATTAATTTGTGTTATTTCACAATTAATTCATTTAAAATAATATATAGTATATTTGCGGCATGTTCCAGAGTGGAAGATACTATCAGTATCGCCCTGGTGTAAGACCACCATTCAGAATTGAAACGTTGCTTAAAAATGGTTTTAGCCGTGTTTGGTGACCAGATCTGAATAGCCAGGTACTTCCCAACCTTCCTCTTCCCCACCTCCTTCCCTTCCTAACTACCTTCAGCCTCACAACATACCCCAATTGGGGATGCCATAATCTCACTGGTTCCAGACGGGAGCAGTTGAGATTCTTGTGCAGTATTCACTGTAAAAAAAAAAAAACTTCTGTGTAACCGATCTTACATTACTTTCTACATGTTAATTTTTTTGTACTGATGTTAAATCTACATTGAACATTTACTTTTTTAGTTGTAACTAGCTGACCCGGACACACGTTGCTGTGGCTAATAAAACACTTTGTAAAATCCAACCTTTGTAACCACCGCCGTCTTTGAGTTTATCGCGAAGAGATAGACAGATGCCGCGGAGGACTTTAATTTATAATACGTAGAGATGGTGTGTAAGATTATAATAATGTGAATGAAATGCTTGGGGTAACTAACGTATTTAAATTAATAAGGATTAATACTATATCCGTCTAAATAACTTTCCAATTATCCCATTGTACGTGACCATTTTTTTAAAAGAATGGGTATAAGTAAGCTATCCGTAAAAGATTGATGTATGCCATCGCGGACTTTCTTGTAGATCTATAAAAGAGGAATATCCCACCATGCATTGTTTTGTTATATCCCAAAAGGATTAGGCAGTGTTTTTGATGAAATCTCCCAGGCGGCTTGAATTTTTCCGACACTTCTAACAATTATCGTTATGTTTCAACCAATTTACACAAATCCTTGACAAATTACATACTTAAACCTTCCCCACGAAACACTCTATCTATTGGTGAAAACCGCATGAAAATCCGTTCAGTACTTTTCGAGTTTATCGCGAACAGACAGACAGACAGAGAGACGGCTCGGGGGACTTTATAATATGTAGAGATAGAGAAGAGATGTTGCCAATTTCATTGAATAAAGATATATTATTATTATTTTCTTGGAAATCGTTTCAAAATTCATATTCATTTCCATCTGGAGAGCAGCTTCATTACTCCCGAAAATATTTGCAGCTTCATTGCTCCATTCATCACCAGGATACAGAGAGTAAATGTTACTAAGGATGTCGACGACATTCGCAATTTTCTTAAAATCTGTGAATCTGTTTTCAAATTCCGATTTAAGATCCTTAATGAAAAAATATTTTGTATTGTTAACACAAGGTCCGCACAAAATAGGTCGGCGGTCATTTGGCGACCCCTGGGCTAGCGTCTATTTTAAAATTATTTTTTTCATAGCTTTTAATGACTTTTCAAAGAGATGTTTAGTTGACTTTATTCTGAGTTGTCATGGACCATGAAACCATGAAATTCCCCTGTAGAAAAAAATCGCTCCAAAAATTAATAAAAACACATTTTTTTCTCTTATTTAACATGTTACAGGTATGAAAAATCCACAGTGTATCTCTGAATGCTATTTTAGGCATTTGTCGAAAGATGTATGCTCTATTTTAAACGAGTTGATTTATTAATTTACATAACTCCCTTTCAAACCATCTTCTTCTTCTTTTTTTAACGCTTACAACGGAGCCTAAAAGAAATTAAAGACTTTTAAGATTTTAAAGAACTTCTAGAACCAACGTATTCGTACATCATTTTGAAATTTGAATATATTTACCTGTTCTTACATTGGTCGGTATTTCTTGGAAGATCTTCACAGCTCTATATGATAATGAGTTCCGTTTTTTTGATTTCTTTCAAAGGTGAAATCTTATTTAATTTTTCTTTTCGTGCAGTGATTATATATTTATTTTTATTTTTAACTTAATGAGTAAAACCTCAAATTGTAATATTTAAATTAAAGATATAGAAATATGAGAGATGTGCTATCCGCAGTGTTTGCTGGGTGGGACTGTATTTCCTGGTGTCGCCGATATTGCAATACTACTGCACTTCTTTAAAAAATAAAATAAATGAACGAATTATTTCCGAATTCAAACTATGCCCATCAGGTAGTAGTACCCTGACAGTCAGGCGGCCATCTTAGCATATCTCTTGTATTTCAATATCTTTGATTTAAATGAACACAATATTAGCGAAAATCAAAAGTTACGGTCACATCGAGGACTCGAACCCAGGAACCTCGCCTTACCGGGGCGCAGTTCTACCAAATGAACCATTCCCTATCAACATAATATGTCCCTACTACCTACTAAGAATGTGTCCCTATACAATTCGGTCATATTTAACAGTATCATATTTCGATTAAGAACTACCAACATTATCGTCTTGTTTGTGTGTTCGCAAATCTGAACTTTGTGTGATGAACGAATGTGCTTTAGACCACACGACTGAACTAAAACTACAAGACAAGCCTCGCCCCATGAACCCAGGTATTCATGCTAAGTTACCAAACGTAGACTAGGGGAGACCTACGACCTTGGAGTGACTTAATTATCCTTATCCTTATCCTTATCCTTATCCTTATCCTTATCCTTATCCTTATCCTTATCCTTATCCTTATCCTTATCCTTATCCTTATCCTTATCCTTATCCTTATCCTTATCCTTATCCTTATCCTTATCCTTATCCTTATCCTTATCCTTATCCTTATCCTTATCCTTATCCTTATCCTTATCCTTATCCTTATCCTTATCCTTATCCTTATCCTTATCCTTATCCTTATCCTTATCCTTATCCTTATCCTTATCCTTATCCTTATCCTTATCCTTATCCTTATCCTTATCCTTATCCTTATCCTTATCCTTATCCTTATCCTTATCCTTATCCTTATCCTTATCCTTATCCTTATCCTTATCCTTATCCTTATCCTTATCCTTATCCTTATCCTTATCCTTATCCTTATCCTTATCCTTATCCTTATCCTTATCCTTATCCTTATCCTTATCCTTATCCTTATCCTTATCCTTATCCTTATCCTTATCCTTATCCTTATCCTTATCCTTATCCTTATCCTTATCCTTATCCTTATCCTTATCCTTATCCTTATCCTTATCCTTATCCTTATCCTTATCCTTATCCTTATCCTTATCCTTATCCTTATCCTTATCCTTATCCTTATCCTTATCCTTATCCTTATCCTTATCCTTATCCTTATCCTAGCAATCGATCACCGTTCGCAGGACATTTTTCGTAACAATCACCACTTTTCGTAACGCATTCACCAGCTTACCCCCCAAGTCGAGCATGCGTAAAGAAGTTTTACTTAAAAAATTATTACATACCTATAAGCACAATACTTTTACATTCTTCAAGATATTTTTTATTTTTTATACCTAATCATGTCACCGTTTTTTAATGGATAAAAATTAAAAATGTTATTTGATCTCCCAGGTACACAGCATACATTTCTCAGTACCAGTTCGGTCAACGAGTATAAGACGGTTTATCCTAAAATATTTAAACTCCTTGGGTTATCCTTAACAAACTGCGGGTTTCCCAGCCAGTACGAATTGCACGAATCAAAATTTAAGTGTCAAAGAAACACGAAATAATTGAATCAGTTCGAAGAAAGGAGTGAAAGTAAATTGGCTTCATTTAACGTATTCAAAATGTGATTTGCAAAACACGCGCGTCACAACTTCTTCTAGGAAAAATCAAAAATAATGAATTCTTTTATAACTAGTATGGCTTTACCGAATTTTGAAAGTTGTTTTTACAAATCGTTTTTCTTAATAAATAATTTTTACATTTAGATCAAAGATCAAAAACCCCAAAGAAAATGGCGTTTTGGGAAAAACGTTTCCGATTTATGAGCAGCCTAATAATATTAGGATGTCTCCCAATTCATATTAATTATTTTTTTACGTCATCTTATTATTTATCTTTCTTTTGTTATTTCAAAATATGGAAAGTATTGCATTACACTTCCACTGCATGCATTCTGGAATAAACGATTATTATTATTATTATTATATCACCAGCTTTTTCCCGCGGCTTCGCTCGCATGGTGTAAGGGGGGTTCCCACTCCGCCTCCTCCACCTCCCCTCTCCCCCCTCGCCAATCTCTCCGTTCCTCCCGCTTTCCATATATTCAATCCCAGTACAACAGCCCGCTTGCCACCTTTTACAATTTTTATTAAAATTTTCATTTTTCATGTATGTACATATTTTTCTTGGTTCCTAACATAGGTACCTATTTAAAATATCTAAAATCCTTGATTCGATTCAAACTATTAGGGGAGAACCTACTTTAAATAAATTTATCAACTTAAAGATTTTCAAAAATAGAATCCTGATTTAACAATCGTTGTTTTGCAAAATGTCATTCTCAAACACGCGAACTGTCAAACGTGCGATAGTCGTTAGGTTTTCTGAAATTATCCAATTTTCTGCGCAATTTTCTTAATTTTTCTCTCCGTAAGAACAATCCTCGTACTTCAAGGAATATGCTAAAAAAAGAATTAGCGAAATCGGTTCAGGTGCTCTCGATATTTGCGCTTAGCAACACATTCAGCGATTCATTTTTATATACAAGAAGATTATAACGTGCTGAAATTGATGCTGTGCAACGATAGAATACTGAGCAAAGGATCTAACACGCGATTGTAGGGAGGCTACGAAGTACGACACTAATAATAATAATAACGTAATATTTGTATAGCGCAGTTTTGTGTTATTTCACTTCAAGTGCGCTTAACTATAATAAACTTAAAATTAATCCTAAAGTGTTCCCTACGAGTCCTTGCAAAATATTGATCAAATAATATGGAACACAGAATATACAAAGCATTGCCAATTTGGGAGGTGGGAATGGGTACCGCCGCCCCGGGAACCTTTATTGGATAACCAACACCTTGCCATAGGTCACCCCAAGAATTTCGCTACGTTTGGTGATTTAGCATTGGTGCCCGGGTTCATGGGGTGAGGTTTGTCTAGGTCTTGGAGGCGGATGACCAGGATACATTGAACCCCAGATTCCTACCCACCCCTTAAACCATTTTCCTTCCCAGAACTCTCCTCTCATTCCTTTCACTAAAAAACCCTCCACACAGCATCCCCAAAGATGACATAGGCCCTGAGGGAAATTATTTTCCTCAGCGCCTCAGCTCATGTAAAAAGAAATGCCAAGAGAACTGAAAATTAACTATAACAGTGCTGTTTTGGCACAGATAACGATAAACAAAATCTCAACCAATAGGAGCCTTGAAAAGTGAACTCAAAATCAAAGTGGCCAATGTGGTAAGGTTTCAATCCATCTCATTCTCTCGCAGGCTAAATTCTATAGATGTATGCGTTTGTCTATTTTTAGTGTCATTTCTGTTTCATCGTGTTTCAAATCATAACGGTGCTAAATAAGTTTTCACTTCAATAATAAATGCATGAAGCCCTGAACATGGCACAAAAACCTTAAAACACCATTAAAAATAGAAATAAATTAACAAATTTATCGGTTAAAACACCGTCATATGTTTTCGTAGGTACTTGACCCTGCCACTACTTATAAAATGCATTACCGTTCTTTTTGTCGTGATTTATTTTTATGTAACTGTTTCACCTTGTGAATTCGAAGGTGAAATGGCACCGCTTACAAGCTGTTATTACATAAAAAATAACTAAAACGGAAATAATTGGGCACTGCGGCGTTTTTGTGCTGACAGCTTCATCGGTGCGGTTTATTTGTGTAAGAAAAAATACCTTGTAATTTGACTGACTCAGATTTGAACCTTGAATTTGAATTAAATTGGAATAAATTATTCAATGCAATATACGCTTTGTAGTGGTGTTACAATTTTGTTGCAACGATTAACATCACGATTATTATATATCCATAATCGCACGATTACGATTACGTTTGACGACCTCCGTGGTCGAGGGGTATATCTATTGACTCGCAATTAGAAGATCGCGTGATCGAATCCCAGCGTGCGCAAATAAATTTAATTTGTTATTTTTTTAAATTGATGAACTAACATTTAAGACAAGATTTTTACGGATAGCACAAAGGGTAACAATTATTATAAGCAATAATTATCAGCCTTATACTAATTGTTACCCTTTGTGCTATGCATAAAAATCTTGTCTTAAACGTTAGTTTATCAATTAAAAATAATAATTAATATTTGACAAGTTAAAGTATTTCACCAAAAAATGTAGATATAATTTGTCTCGACGCCACCTAGCGAGAGATTTAGCACTAACAATGCCTCTCTCACAAAAAATAAAGTTGGTTGTTTTCAGGTGGAAAAATGTAATAATCACTAATTGTTGAATGTAAATAGTATATATTGAATAATTTGGCGGGTATTAGATAAGCCGACATAGCTCAGTGGTATAGCACCTGACCGGCAATAAGAAGGACACAGTCCCGTTGGCGGGAAACATCTTTTCTCGGAATATTTTTTCAATGTAGATGAGTGTTTCAGGCTGATAATTATTGCTTATAATACATAATTGTTAAATTTTATTTAATTAATTTGTGTTGTTTCACAATTAATTCATTTAAAATAATATACACAGAAGTTTTTATTTAAAAACGCCTGATTGACAACTTATATACTTTCATTATCTTTATATATAAAAATGAATGTTTATTTGTTTGTCCCCTTTGCGTTCCTACAGCATTCAATGCGATGCGATGCGAAGTTTGTTGATTTTTTGCGCCCACTCCCAAGAAGGTTTCAATAAATAATGGTGAGCTCTGGCTTTATGAAATTATTTTCTTTAGCATTCATCCGATTGCGATGAAACTTTGGTGATGTGTTGTGCGCACTCACGTGAAGGTTTATATAAATAATGTGAGTTCTGGCTTTATGAAATTATTTCCTATACCCTATACCAATCATTCGATTGCGATAAAACTTTGGTGATGTCTTGTGCGCACTCCCGTGAAGGTTTCAATAAATAATGGTGAGCTCTGGCTTTATGAAATTATTTCACACCATTCATCGGATTGCGATGTAACTTTGATGACTTTTTGAGCGCACTCCCGCGAAGATTTCTATAAATAATGGTGAGCTCTGGCTTTATGAAATTATTTCATACCATTCGTCGGATTGCGATGTAACTTTGATGATTTTTTGAGCGCACTCACGCGAAGGTTTCTATAAATAATGGTGAGCTCTGGCTTTATGAAATATTTCCAATACCATTCATCCGATCGCGATGAAACTTTGTTGATTTGTTGCGCGCACTCCCGCGAAGGTTTCTATAAACAATGGTGATATATAGATACCATTCATCCGATTGCAATGAAGCTTTAGTGATTTGTTGTGCACATGCCCGCGAAACTTTCTATATATAAAATGGGGAGCTCAGGCGTTATGAAATTTGTAAAAAAAAATTAGAATAGGTGGCGCGCGAGTTGTTTGAAAGGTGTGTGTATTTCATCAACTCTCTTTTATTTCATATAATTCCCTTCTCATTTATTCGTGTACGTATATTCAGCCACATTTATAAACCGGTGGTATTGTTAACTAAATGATATTAATTATTTAAAGCTTAACGCCGTGCAAACACATAAAAACATACTATTTTTGGAAAATGATGTAATTAATATAATCGGTGGTTTATTTGTAATCCATAAATCCTCGTAATCGTAATCGTTACAACCCTAAAAATAATTAATTGCATTGTATAACTTGTATGAATATATAATATTCAGCAACAGTTTTTGGCTTATCGTATCTTGTGGTTAGTTAAATATATGGTTAGGTTTTTAAAATTACCTTTACAAGGTCGCCGTGGTTCGTGTTCGGTCATGAGAGGTGAATTAATTTTAGAGGTAACGTCCGACTTCCTTAAATTTTGCGGTTATTTATTTTTTAACAATTATTATTCCTTGCGATTAAATGTGAATATACGTCCCTGATATAATGGTCACATAATGCAGGTCTAATCATAAATACCATTTATCTAAATTGATGCATAGGTATACCATATCTACATTATCCATTTCAGATTACGCCTAAAATATTAGGTCCTTACATATGAAATTGGCGTTTTGTATGGGAGGAACATAAAACCGATTTTTTTAATATACTATATTTATCCCCATCGGAGTTGAATTTTTTCCCTTGCAAGAAGTTATCCAAATTTCTAAAAAAATGGTAATCTGTTGGGGCAAGGTCCGGAGTGTACGGTGGATGTCTTAGACATTCCAATTGAAGCTCCTCTAATTTCGTGGCCGTCTGTTGTGCTGTGTGTGGTCTAGCGTTGTTATGAAGCAGCAGTGGCCTAGAGCGATTAACCAGCCTCGGTTGTTTAGCAGCCGGAATGGTTTGCAGTTGTTGACAATAGACATCACAAAGACACAAAAAACCCAACTGTGTTTTCTTTTGCGGCACAGTCGCCATACACATCATTAATCCTTCAAGCCGTTTCTGCAGCACGGTGCCACGGTGGAACTCGTAGGGGAGGGTGGGGCGTGTTGTGACGGGGGCAGGTTGTGACATCGCGTTTAAAATTCCCGCTAGTTAACTTAGCACGGCGTGCATCGCCCCATTTCGTGTGAACTCCATACCGCCAGTTTCTATTAAAACAATGGTGCCCTGCGGTTGATATAATAAAAGCTATACGATAAAGTGTGATTTTTCAATGCTAAACGAACTTTTCCTGCAAATTTTCGAAGTCATCTGCTGACCTCCTAACACTCGGTAAGTCGTTATATATTTTTTTCACCAAACAGTGTGTATTTGGACTGTGTTATTAGTTATAAATAAAATGCGTACTTCAAGTATGTTTACTTGCGTGATCATTTTTATGTAAAATCGTCCGGTGGGGCCAGTTGTGACATCAAGGCGGGGGCGTATTGTGACACTTACAACTCGCCCCCAGAATTTAGTTTTTACTTACCTTTATATAAAACCAATGTGTATTATGTAAAAGGCGTATTATTAACTTATTATGAATGCATATACTCGTATGTATTACCTATATATGTTTCCTTTTTGTGTCTATTTGTAATTCAAACTTTTTTCAGGCTTGCAAAATGGTCCATATTATTAAAAAAAAGACGAGGAGGAGGGAAACACCTCTGCTGCTGATCTCACAAGAACATCATTGGAAGACATAACGAATGCAGGCATTGAAGAAAAATTTTTGGACCCTCAACCATCAACTAGCAGAACGATTAAAAGATTAAACCTGTGTGTAGGAAAACACCAGAACAAATCCGGCTATTACCAAAAGCCCAACCAAGAAAGAACTTTCCAAAGAGAAAAAAACTTACCAAGGGCAATTTTGGCAAAAACGGAACTACATAAAAAATATTTTAGACTTAAAAAAAAGTTTTTTGGTGTCCACATCGTCCACCGAAACTAAAGAGTAGCCACCACTTTTGGAAACTGACGACAGCGACGTAAACGAAGAAGAGCAATCTATAATTGTCGTAACCCCTATTCTAATGATATTTCTGGTGAAAGGTTATTCTAATGATATTTCAGGTGCATAAAATGTCTTAGATGGTGTCATGAGTTTGTTCCAATTTAATTACGTACCTACCTACTTATTTTACTTAATTATTTGTTCGTCACAACCTGCCCCACCCTTGTCACAACACGCCCCACGGGTGGGGCGTGTTGTGACAATTCCCATATTTTGTAAAACAATATTTTGTCGATTTATTCATATGTTAACAAGGTTACTAATAGTAAAATAATGTAGCCAAAGAGTTATTTGTTAACATTGAAATGTCAAACCTTTGATTTCATCAAAGATTTTTCTACTATATTCAGTTTTGTTATTTAGTCACAACACGCCCCACTTTCCCCTACTCGTAAATAACGCGATATTTCAAGTTTACATTTTGTAAATTAAGTGACGCAAAGAAAAAAAAGCAATTAAGGAAAAAATAAATGAATTATAATTTTCGAAACACAAATACATGAGTAAGTAGCTGTATAAATTTGTATTTGGAATTCCTAACCAAAGAGAAGATATTTGAGATCAAAGTTGCCAGTACGGCAAAACGCCAATTTCATATGTAAGGACCTAATGAAATCTCATGACTTTATAATATGTATTCTTCAAAACATCTTGCAATGCTTCTTGTGAGATAGTATTGAACTGGTAAATAAATATGTTTATATATGAGTGATAGTTGATTGCAATTTCAAATGGGACGTATAATACAAATAAACTAAATTTGTAAAAGGTAGTAAGGCTGTACAAACTGAAATGTTTCGTTCGGGTGAATATTTTAAAAATTATTTACTTATCACTCGCAGAATCTATTTTATGGTATGGAATAACTACTTGGGGTCACTCTTGCAAAACTAATTTAAACTACCTTCAATCAGTAGGTATCTACATAATTCTATAGTTAAATTACTAGTTCAAAAACATATTTTTTCACAGAGACGAAACATTAAGGGTCGACCGAGACAGGTTTTTTGTTCTCGGCCGAGACCGAGATCGAGAATAAATTAAAATCTCGACCGAGACCGAGAGTTGAGACAGAGAATAGATAAATTGAAAAAAAAATGAATATGCGCTAAAATGATCTTGATATTCACTTAACTAGTTTATGTAGTTATTCTGGCTAGTAATTATAATTAATCACAACAACACATAAAATAACTTATTTTTTGATACTACGAACAAAATTCAAACAAACTTCATTTAACCACAATTGTTTGTTTACAAAAGAAGTGAAATGAACGAACGGCACGGCGCGGCGGCGGCAGCAGTGGTAAGTAAAACCCGTCTCACTGCAAGCCGACCAATCACAATCGACAGCTCTCTCACGCACTGACACCAAGTGACGAATGTGGACGCGCGTGGTAGATTTGAATCGAAACAGAGTTCTCGGTAGAATTTGTACCGAGAATGCCGAGACCGAGACCGAGATCTCGGTCGACCCTTGAAACATATTATTGTTGTATCGGAATTTAATTATATTACCGGTGTAGGCCTTATTATGGTACAAAATATTGATTCAGCATATATCTGAGTCTGGATATAAGAAGAAAGTGGAACATGAACGTAATACTATGTTCATAAAGAATGAAGGAATGCTTGTTCCAAAATATAACAATAACTACGGACAGCAAACCCTGGAATATAACGCGCCCAAAATATTTAACATGTTACCAAATAATATAAAAAATTGCGATTCTACAAAATTCAGATATATGCTGAAATCATGGTTACTAAATAAAGATGGTTAATAATACAATCGTTACAATCGGTAAAGTTATAGTAGTAATATGTGTATGTATGTAATAGAACATAAAAATCCTGTTGATCAGCTGCTTAATTGCTGTTTAACGGGATTGTACCTTGAAAAACAATAAAAAACGCCCCTTTTAGGGGGGCTTGTAGTAAAAAGTTTACAGAATTTATTTTACATAACTGAACTCCCTCAGTAACAACATTTGGTATTTGTTTAATGACAAATTGAAGATGTCCACTAAAATGGCATCCGAAATCTTATAAATGCAAGAATTTCTGGACTATCAACTACATTATTTAATTTAGGGGTGTTTCACCATCCTCCTGATAGCTTATCCATAGGATAACGTATATTAATAAATTAATAAACAAATAAATACTTGCAACAGGTATCTAGGTACCTAAAGAAAACTCGGCTAGCTTATCCTATATACAATAGCCACATAGGTTCAAGTACCTAGGTTCAAGTTTAATTAAGGTTAAACGTAACGCACGTTATAATCTACGCATTCACAGATGGCGCCAATTAAAATATTTGAGGTTTTTAATACTTTATTGCACGTTAAGCTTTAAATTATTAAGGTGAATTAATTGTTTGCGCCCGTACATATTTAATGTGAATATAAATAAATAGTTTTGTCCATAAACAAACTCAAATTTTTCAAGAGAGGCTGAAAAATTCAAATTTGTATCGGTGACTCAATCCAATATTGTAATTTTCAGCCTTTTTTGAAAGATTTGGGTTTGTTTATGGACAAAACCATTTATTTATGTTCATATTAAATATGTAGTTAGGGGCGCAAACAATTGATTTACCTCAATATTCTAAAGTAAAACGTGCAAAAATTATCAAAAACCTAAAATAATTTAATTGGCGCCATCTGTTAATGCGTAGATTATAACGTACGTGACGTTTAATCTTAATGGAAAACGTTATCGTATGGTTAATTTATGAAAAGGATGGTGAAATACCCTCTTAATATTATTAGGTTGTGGATTATAGTAGAATTAGTTGAACCAACCGGCTTTGTCCGGGCTTCAATCTGCTTTAAGAAGTGGGAAAAATGGATGGGGGTAGGTTTTTTAAATTGTATATAGACAGTGACCTTCCACCACTTGGTTTAAAAATCATGTATGCAAAATTCAACAATTTCCAAGTAAAACTTTAGATTTGTATACTTTGGGCTGGGACGGATTTAAAATCATCATCCATCTAGCGGCATATCGGCGAAACATTAAGTCAACTATTTGTAGACGGCTAGATATGTGGATAGATGGCGGTAATTATTTTTTTTTTACTTTGAATAAACCCAACCGCGACACAATTACATAACAAGCTTTATTTAAATATTTTATAGCCAGGCGACGTAAATTAGATAGTAAAACTGGTTTTAATGTTTCTTTTATGTAAGTGCTAGCAAGTTCCCGGCGTGCGTTGCATTTCCACTTAACAAATAACTTGTTTCTTCCTGCGTGTCATTTACGATTTTTCCCGTTTCCCCTCTCTTCCCCTCCCATGTCCCCTTCCCTTCACGCGTTCCCCTCCATCTTCCCCGCCTTATCGCTCCCCTCTCCCGCTCCCCCTTCCACGTTCTCCACCCCTCTCCAGCGTTCTACATACTCAGTCGAGGTATATTCAATTTTCAAACAGCTCGCGTGCCACGTATTGCAATTTTTATACAAATTTTCATTTTTCATACATTACAAACATTAATTATAAGGATATGTATAAGTATATTCTAAGTTTATAAGAACAATCAATCAAATTTGGTACCTAACATAGGTACCTATTTAAAATACCTGTAATTCTCGATTAATTACAAAGTATTCGATTTTGGTTAATACCATAGGTGAGTACTTCAATTCAATTAATTAATTTTAATCGAAAATTGAATTTCGATTGAACTATCGACGGTTTACAAAATGTCATTCTCAATTTGTGACATTTTTGACAGTTTCGTAAGAGTTTTTATAGTGATCAAAAAACTTTTCAGATGTATTGTCATGTGGTTTTAATAATCCAGAAACCTTTGCGAAGGTGGAATGAACATGTTTTGAAAGTTCCAAACATTTCCTACGCTTAGGACGGTTTGTTTCATTTTAGGACACGTTGTTGATTCATCAAATATGTTAAGTTAATTTTCACGTTCTATGTATGTTCTATTCAAGTTCTGTTATTATATTATCATGATAGGCCAGTTGCTCCATAAAACTGAAATTATCACAAAACTTGAATATAACTTACACAGAACGTGAAAATTAATTTAAAATTTGATGAATCCATCAATTTTTATTGAATAACCCGTCCTTAATATAGCAATACGTAAACAACAAACAAACAAGCCAGCTAGCAAACATACATATTTTTTTTTATATATAAGAATGAGTGGCATCTAGGGACATTATAAGGAAAAAAAATAGAGTGCAATTCACACGCGGTAGAAGTGAATACTTCAGAAAACTAAGGCAGAATTTTGGGTAAGTGCTGTAACACCATGACTACACATAATTTTAAAAATATTAGAAACCTATTATTTATTTTATACCAGTGGTTCTTAACCTTGTTGGAGGTACTGACCCCCGCCAGTATCACATGCGCATTCACCGAACCCTTCTTAATTGGAAATCGAACCGAATCATATGACCTCCGCCGAACCCGCGAGACTAACTCACCAAACCCTTGGGGTTCGATCGAACCCAAGTTAAGAACCACTGTTTTAGACAGAGTTTTAAGAGCCCGCAACCCGGATTTGTACCGATTTATTAAATATTTCCCTTAAACACGATAAGTTTCAAAGCTCTTAAAAAATATATGTTATTCTTGAAGATAATATCTGGACTTTGCCCGCACCGAAACGCAAATAATATAAAATTCCCTCGATAGAAAAAAAACGCAAAGTATGCTCCAAAAATTATTATTAACACGTTTGTTTCAGTTATTTGACAAGTTATATGCATGAAAAAATTCACAGTGTTTCTTTAAATGCTGTTTAAGATAATGCCCGCGAGATTTTTTCTCTATTTCAAACGAGTCGTGTTTTATTCAACATTTCCCCAATTTTCACATCGATTTTGTCGCTGTAGATATTAGCGCTCTCATCTAACATTCGTAATTTCGTATCTCTCCATCTTCTTATTTTCGGGCCCGGTTGCAGAGCCTTAAAGGGTTTCGTTATCATTTCGATATATATTTATCCATCACACGTCGTATCTGAGTAGTCGGGTATAGCCTAAGGCCCTCCGTTCAAGGAGATACTTACAATCTACGTAATTGTGACGAAACCACAAGTACCCTGCTCATATACTACTTTTTAATGCTAGTCTCCGTACACGGGGCTATCCGGAATATATTGAACTTTATCATTTTTCACGTGCAACCGTGAGGTGAACACGCTGTTAAGCGATGTCATATGACTTTTTTTCCAACATCAATCCAAACCTTCTCCACTAAACCATTTCTTACGTATTCTGGTAACGTATAGTTATATAAACATGCACTTTTTCCACTTTCAGAAAAAATCTAACATTACTTCCATGTTCCGACGCCATTTCTGTCAAACGTCAAACGAATAAGTATCAGACAAATTATGCGACGCGTCGCGTGTGATCAGCACTGTCGGTATCGTGATACTGATTGGAAACCGACAGCCACCGCGTAGCGCCGTGAACGGACACCAGCAAAATCGTACGGGGGGTACTTACTTTCGGCGCGTATGATACGCTCACGAGGATCGAGTATCTTGTAAGTGTCTCCGTGAACGGAGGCACTAACGGGTCACGAGATAAGCATTTTATCTCGTTCCAGCAGAACGGTTTCACACGAAACAGTTACCGTATTAAATGCGTGACTCCATGTCCAGGGTAGTGTATATAAAAAAATGACTTTGATCATTTTCATTATTATTTTCGTTGTGATTTTAAATATTTATCTTTATATTACTGGAACGAAAATATAGAAGGTAAAAAGTATTCTATACTTAGGCTGCATTTAAATGAAAGATATGATCTTTGGTTGAAATCAAATGAAGCATTTGAGCAAGCTCTTGCAATCTCCGCAAGAAAAAGATGTTCTGCAGTCATGATCTCAACCATGGATTACGAATGCGAATGGTCAAATGCTACGTAATTTTGGTATTATTTTTTGGAATGGAAGCATGGACGCTTACTGAGGAACTGATAAAGCATTCGAGATGTGGATCTACAGAAGAATACTCAAAATAAGCTGGATGGACAGGGTTACGAATGAAGTTGTTACGGTTCGGATGAACAAAGAAAAGGAAGTTGTTAAAACAATAAAAATCCTAAAACTTCAATATCTAGGACATGTGATGAGACATCCAGAGAAGTAAGAGATCTTGTATCTCATAATGCAGGGAAAGATTACCGTGTCGGGGCCCTGGAAGAAGGAGAACATCATGGCTGAAAAACCTGAGACAATGGTTTTGCCAGTCTACTGTAGAGCTGTTCCGGGCCGCAGTAAACAAAGTCCGCAGAGCCAATGATGATAGCCAACGTCCGTTGAACGAAGAGGGTACGAGAAGAAAAAAGAAGAGTAATTGTTAAAAAAAAATGTACAGCATTGTATTCAATTTTTAAAAGAAAACCTCTCTTTTTATAACTTTTTAAGGTTATTCCCATCTATGTTATACTATATCATTGAAGAAGAAAAAGATAATAATAATAACACAGGTCTACAACAAAAATGCTGTCTGGATGTTTTCCACTGACTCCTACGTATTTAGGTGTTTTGAATACTAGAAAAATACTCAAAAAATTCCAGAATGTCAGGTTATTTTGCAAAACGGTGTACATAGACATATATGTAGATATAGATAGTATATACAATAGTGAGCTCTGGCAATAAACATTTCATTGCTAAACCGTTCATCCGATTGAAATGAAACTTTAGGGATTTGATGTGTGCGTGCCCGGGATGGTTTTTGTATATAATAGTGCATCATGAAATTACGAAAAATTAATTAATTAAATAAAAAAATGAATCGCAGAAATGTAGTACGCGCATAGCTTCTGAACGACTGCACCAAATTGTAAAATTATTTTTTTGTGTTCGTTATTGTCAAGACAAGGTTTGTATAAAACCAATGGTGTGCTCTAACATTATGAAATGTGTATACAAAAATTGCAATAGGTGGCACGCGAGCTGTGAAGACTGAATGTACTGGGACTGAATGTATGGAATGCGGGAGGGGGTGGGGAACTTGGGTTGGGGGTTCGAGGGAGGGGGGGAGGGGAACTAGGGATCGGGGTGGTTTAACCTGAATTTTTAGGCAATAACAAAGACCCTAGCTTTAGGTTGCCTAATGAGTTTAAAAGAACATTTTCTTCATTCCCACCTCGACTACTTTCCAGAAGATTTAGGATATGTGAGTGAAGAGCAAGGTGAACGATTTCACCAAGATATTAAGGAGATGGAAAAAAGATACCAGGGAAGATGGAGCATCTCAATGATTGCAGACTACTGTTGGACGTTTCAGAGAGGCCTTCCAGATGCTTCCCACAAGCGAAAATGTACCAAAAGGAGTCTCACTGGGAAAAATAAATGTGTTTAGTGCTTACTAATCAATGTATTTTAGATTAAAAAAATAAGTTTTGTTAAGCAATTATAAATAAAAAAATTTTTTTAGTCTTTTATCTTTTATTTTAAGATGTGGCGGCCACTTGTGCCAAATTAATTGCGCCGCCACTGTCGCTGTATGAACACACGAGAACAATGCACACAGCGCAATGTACTGCCGGTACATCTACCAACAGCGGTTAATAATATCGCCACCGCCTAGAAAAGTCTCGAGATAGCACCGTACGGCGCCGAACATTCTCGTCAACTGCCGAGTGGCACGCATTACCTACCGTGAGAATAATTACTCGCCGCGGCAGATCCGCTCGCCCGCTCCAGTCAGTCATTTTTTTTCAGTCAGTCAGTACCTAGTCTCCATTCATCGGTCGAGTAAGCAACACAGCCGCGACGAAGTACGTGCCTGCGCGGGGCACTTGTCCGCGCAGTCAGCAGCAAGTGAATAACGTTTGTCCAGCGTGACTCCAGGAACATTACCAACACCTTCGTGGATTCGTTCTCCAACCACCATCCGCTGTCCGGCCCTTCGCGCCTCGACATGAGATGTCATCGTCCGCAGCACATAAAGCCCGCCGCGCTTTCTGCTTGAGACTCAACCTGTTCTCTGGCATTCGAACCCACCACGTTTCGCTGCCAGAGATCATCCTCATCGCGTCTCAAGGTTCCTTCCTGTGACACGTGTGTGCGCCGACTCAGAGGACACATAGCCGCCATACCTCGTCAGCACGATGACGGTCGACCGCCTGGACCAAGGTCACTTCTACACCGCCATGGTGTAGAGCAACACTCCGGCTCCCTGAAGACCTGTGATCTTCACCGCCGTAGTCTCCTGACCATCTTCACGCATCAGCAACGCAGCAGCAACACTCACGGCACCACTGTCACTCCGCTCCGCTCCGACCCTCGCTACGTAGCTCAACAATAAAGACTGACTCATACACCGACTGACGCCTTTCATTTCTGTCTCCCGTCTCTACCGATCCGTCCCGCTCCCTCAAAGATGATAACTTGTTTAACATAGATACCTACATTGTCAGAAAACGTGACGTTCTGTGACAAAATGAAAGTCATTTTCGGATTCAGCACACCCAAAAACATAAGAATCACGCAAAAAAACCAAAACAGCTCTCAACTTTTATTTTTTTGTAGACTTGTGTAATCTAAACGAAAATATGAAAGAGAACAAGACACAGAAAAACAGAAAAGGATAATGGTCGAAACTGGGACTCGAACCCAGAACCTCTCCTCTATCCGGGACGTGCGTTTACCAATTCCGCCATTGCGCCCTACTGTCAAACCTTTCTCTTCATATTTTCGTTTAAATTATTACAATTATCTTCTTCTTCAATGATGTACTGCATTGTATTTAAAATCCTTTCGAGTATAAAACAAAAAATTATAACTCTTTTTTAGGTCAAGATAAACCTCAAAAGAAGGGTAGTGTTTCTCTCGTGAGTTGTTCCCACGGAAATTTGATATTAAAGTGATGTCTCGTGTCTAGCGGTGAGAGATGTCGCTTGCATCTGAAACCCGCACAATCACAGTTGCGGTTGCGTCTTATGCGTAGTATTGGATGTCATACGCACAGTTCAACAAACTTAACCCTTTCAACCATGCGAATCTGTATATTTTGTGGATAAACTGCCAGGGTCATCACCACGACTTGCTCTGTATTCCACACGGTAGAACTGACGTTCTGGCACAGCACAGCATGACAAGAGGTATGGTGCAGCTGAATGATATCTCTAGGTCTCTTGACATTTTCAAATTTGGCATTAAAGGTTTCAAGAGTTATTTATGTATTATTGATTACTCAATTTGTAATGCACATTAAAAAAAAACTTTTTATTTTCCAGATCTTCCTCTCCTTCCTTTCACTAAAAAGACCCTCCACACAGCATCCTCGAAGATGACATAGGCCGCGAGGGAAATTGTATTTCTTAGTGTCTCCTGTGTGGAGCTATTTTAAAAAAAATGTCATAAACTACGATTAATTTTAATAAAGGATTTTATTGGGGTTTATTACATTTGTCGTCTTTGACTGTAGAATTTCTATTTATTTTGGTTATTCCCAGAAGACTTAATTAAGGCTCTGCAACCGGGCCCGAAAATAAGAAGATGGAGAGATACGAAATTACGAATGTTAGAGGAGAGCGCTAACATTTACTCGTTTAAAATAGAGCAAAAATCTCGCTGGCATTATGTTAAACAGCATTTAAAAAAACACTGTGAATTTTTTCATACAAATAAGTTGTAAAATAACTGAAACAAACGTGTTAATAATAATTTTTGGAGCATACTTTGCGATTTTTTTCTATCGAGGGAATTTTATATAATTTGCGTTTCGGCGCGGGCAAAGTCTAGATATTATCTTTAAGGCCCCGCTCTCAGCACAAAAAAAAGTCATTTCGGACGAGTGGTGAAATCGCATTCGACAGGAGGTGTATCTGCAGCGCGCGGGTATTATTAAAATTTGTGTTTGAAATTTACAATAGGAGATAAAGCGCGCGCATTATTATTACAAAAGGTCTGGTTTGGAACATGGCTAATAATTCTTGACAAGTATCATTTCAAATATTCGTTCCCAGAGAAGTTGATAATATTTTGTAGGGCTGCCACAATTTTAAAATACACATAATATTTATGAAAATATCTGTTATTTTCTCAATGTATTACGTTAGATTACCTATAAAGTGTAATGTACACTTGAGGTGACCGTTCACAAAACAAAGCTATATTATTTATTATAACGGAACTACTATAATCATTGTTTCTCTTTAATTTCTCTTATCAATTTGGGAGACGGGACGGGATGGGTACTGCCGCGCCGCCCCGGAAAACATTTTTTGGATAACCAACACCCCTGCCGTAGGTCACTCAAGTGGTTTGCTATGTTTGGTGACTTAGCAGGGGTTCCCGGGTTATGGGATGAGGTATCAATTTGGAAGGCGACCATTGCCGCCCGGCAACCATTCATTGGATAACAGAGGTGCCCGGGTTCATGGGGTGAGGCTTATCTATTTATTGGGTACTATTTTTTTTTAAAAGAAAAAGAGTCATAATTCGTATTCCCGGTTTACGAATAACCTGACAATTTGAAAATCTCCTACCAGCATCATAATAAGCGGAAGATGTTCCTTGTGCATTGAAAGAGGAATTGAACCCGCGACATCTTGACCCGACCCATTTTTCAATTTTCAACTAAGTAAAGTGAACATTTTAATCATATTTGTTTATAGTCCAGTCAATTTTTAATTTGGGAGGTGGGAATGGGTACCGCCGCCCCGGGAACCTTTATTGGATAACAAATATCTCTGCCATAGGTCACCCCAAGTGGTTCGCTACGTTTGGTGATTTAGCAGGGGCCTTTCTTCCTTTCCTTAAAAAAATCCTCCACACAGCATCATAAGTGAGCATAAAGATGACAGGCGTAGAGGCATAGAGTGCACCTAAGCGATTCCTTCAGAAACTTGGTCAGGGTGCTTAGGGTGTGAACATACTAAAAGTCCTGACGTCTAGGTGGTGAGCTAGGGGAGGGAGGGGGGGGGGGGGGAGAAGGTTCCAATTTTTGGATTTCCACTTATATCTCGGAAACGGTGCATTTCAGAGGATTTTTTTTAGAATAAGTGAAAGCTCATAAAATTATTTACAACTTTGATTCTATACGTAATTTTCGAAATCCCAGCCGTTTTTGATTTACACGCTCCACAAATGTAGATATTTTCGAATAAAATCATTTTACCTCACATTTTTCATCAAACATTCCTTCATATCGTCTAAAATATTTATCAAAGAAAGAAATTTGTTTGAAAGAAGTTGTAAAGAATTAAATTCCCTTTTAGATAATATGTATACATTTGCAAACTAATCTTCAACCAGTAAATATTTACAGGAATTTTAAGTTTTTTAGTAAATGTCGTCATTTTTTTATCTTATTACTGACACACCACTTTTGTTTGTAACAGATTGTGGGACTTGGATTTCATTTATTATTTCATCATTTAGTTCCTAAAACAATTAGTTTAATGAATCTTCACCAACTTGAACAGCATCTTAGCAAGTTATTGTGGCTTCTCCGACGACTCCACTCCACAAAAATTGACATTATTTCACTGGTTTGTGGGAAGGGAGGATGTGCATCAAACCACTGACTGAGTTTGGCACAACCTGTTTTTGCCTACATGCACCTTTTCGCTATATTATAATAAAACGAATATAAAACTTTATTCCACTTAATTTTATTGGACCGTAACCGGTTTCAGCTCGTCAAAGCCATCTTCAGACTGGTACAAATATTTCCTAGTCTACGGTTTATATACACAACATATTGGGGAGGGGGAGAGGGGTAGTCTACAAGGATTTTAATCAATTACAATAATTATATTTGTTGCTAAGTCATTTTAGACTATCGAATTTCTAAATATTTTGGTTATTCTAGTAAGCTAATTACATTGGGTTTGCAGCTCACTTCAATGATGATTAGGGAAAAACCTTACAAGTAATATGAGTTACTAATGACCTAATTTTATTGTCAAATCGTTATTATATTTATGAAGTTTGGTATTTTTTATTGCTTTTTGAAGGGATACGTGTTTACATTGGAGTTGAAATGGTCTAAACTAATTACATATTTTAATATCGAAAATTATTATGAAAATTAGACTGGATACAAAAGCGGGGACTTAGCAAATGAATCTAATTGCTTTATCTTTACAAAGTTACTTTATGAAGGGGTACATGTTTACATTGGAGTAGGAATGGTCTAAACTAAATACCTATTTTAATTTCGAAATTATTATGAAAATTACAATGGATACAAAAGCGGAGACTTAGCATATGATTCTAATTGCTTATTCATTACAAAGTTAGATTCTATTTTTTTAGTTAAGCGGGTAATTTCTAAAGATTCTAGTCTATCCAGTTTATGACCTTTATTGCAAATATGGAGAACTTTAACATCTCTGTCTTTATCATATGAATGTTTATTTTCTAATAAGTGTGATTGTAACAGACGTATCAGCGCCTTTACAAGAACTGTAAAAAAGGGACCGGTCTCGTGCACGCCTTCCAGAGGTTTACGCTGATGATGATGGTTATTGCTGGCTGGCCTCCCTACATCCAGTGGTAACGGTCCTGGATGCGCCTAGTTTCTGCCTGAGCGGTGCCTTGGCAGTGCCCAGAGTTAGGGCCGACTGCAGCGGTAGGCACCAGGTACTCGTTCAGGCAGAACTTCGGCAGGAGGCAGCAGATCCAGAGATTTCCAGAGGCAAGAAAGAGTAGGAAAACTTCCGAAGAATAAAAGACAAGTTTGTTGAGTAGAGATGAACGCATGATTTATTTTTAAAATTCGTGGTATTTATTGGATGAGTTGAACCCGACGGCGATCGAGCATTGTTTAGTGCAAAAATGTGGAGGGGATTCTGGCCCCGCTCCTCATTGTATAAATAGGGCGACATTTATGTGGCGCCCTCATTTTGGCGGTGTCGCCCATAAATGTGGTTGATTAAAATTGTAAGTTTAAAATAATTTGAAAAACATTTTTTTTTTTTAAGTTTTGGCCCCTTTGGCAGGTCTGGCTCGCAGGCGAAACGTGCGAAAGTTTTTGCCCCTTTGGCAGGTCTGGCTCGCAGGCGAAACGTGCGAAAGTTTTGGGCCCTTTGGCAGGTCTGGCTCGCAGGCGAAACGTGCGAAAGTTTTGGCCCCTTTGGCAGGTCTGGCTTGCAGGCGAAACGTGCGAAAGTTTTGGCCCCTTTGGCAGGTCTGGCTCGCAGGCAAAACAGGCGAAGCAGGCAAAGGGAGTGACTGGAGGTCTGGCTCGCAGGGTTTTAACATAATAACATAACAATGAAGTTAAAATGTCTCCCGGTGGCAACCTTAGCACGCAAGTATTTATTTGTTGCACCGGGGCATTGTACATAATGAAAAAGGATAATAATGAAAATTTAAATATTTCGGCGAAAGATCGTCGCTGGCGGCACGGTACTAACGAGCTTAGTGGCCAGAAATTTCGGAAGAAATTTCAAAGAAATTTCGGAAATCTCACATAGCCAAGATGCACGCAAGAGCCAGAAAAGCAGTCGGCGCGATGAAGCCCATCTTCAACAGAAGAAGTCCGCTACTTCCCAGAACCAAGCTCCTGATCTACTACTCGCTCATTCGACCGGTACTGACATACGCTATTCCCGTGTGGAGTAGTATTTCTCACTCCGACCACTCGAAACTACAGACGCTACAAAATCTCTGCATTAAAATCGCATACAACACTAGAATCAGAACGAATTTGAAAAGACTACATGCAAGAGAAGACATTCCAACATTATTCGAATACACACACCAACTGACAGACCGATTTTACAAATCTCTGAGACACAGTAAAAATAGACTTATAAAGGAAATCGGTTAATACAATGCACCTAGTGACTTTACTTTCAGATATACACACAGACTACCCAAACATATACTGATGGACCTGAACCACATCTGGTATGAACCAGATTCAGACGCGGACGAATGAGCGAGCAGTAGGTATTCCTAACTACCAGACGCCCCCCCTGTAACTTATGTTTACATATCTATTTATATATCTAGATAATATTGTATAATATGTATGTTTATTATAAAAATTCCCATAAAGTATATATTTCACATAAAAACAGACACATACACCCCACACCACAAAATGCTGGATTTCATATACTGAAATCACTGAAGGCCGACCAGTTTCATGTTGACTGCCGGCCGACTCTTCCCGGATGAGGTTTTTCATGGTTTCCTCATTCCCAAAGGCAAATGCGGAAGAACTCCAAATTAAAAGGACATGACCGCCTCCTTCCCACTCCCAACATAACACAAACAGACACGTATGTATATATAGCCGTCGACCGCTGCTACCCTGATGATGAAGATTGATGTTGAGTCTGGACGAAACATGCAATTTTAGTAGGGTTTTTAGATAACAATTTTTCCCTACCGATGAAACACGAGACCTTTAAGACTATAATAGCCAGGTAACATTTTTAAATACCCACATGAGGTAAAAATTGCAAGGCGCAAATGACGCCGTTCTATTTATAAAGAACATTAACTTTAAATTCAGTAAATTTAAATGATTCATCTCTTCAAGAAATATAAGAATCTAGTAAATAAAAAAAAAATAAAAAATTTCAAAGAAATGACCACTAAATGTAGAGGATGCCGCCAGCGATGACTTTGCTGAAAAAACAAACGAGGGTGTGAACACGTCCGTTACAATGATGCTACATTCGACTATTCTCCTTTGTCATTCACCCAGTTTGTAAAATGTTCTTTAATTCGGGTTTTGACTGACCTTCCAGTTTGACCTACGTAATACGATGGGCAGTTGGCACAATTCACTTGGTAAACGCCTGAGTTTTCAAGTTTTTCTCTTTTATCTTTATTATTAATTAAAATTCTCCCTAGAGAACTCACATTATAAAAAGCTGTTTTACATTTATCATTATTAGTTAATCTGGATATTTTAGTTGATATTTCGCCAATATAAGGGATTTTAACCCATTGTTTAGTAAAATCTTTTTCATTTTTATTATCGAGGCCTTGTGATATGATTGTTAATATAAGTTTTTTATTCTTTTTCTTTAATATACTGTCAATAGTTTCGCTCTTGTATTCATTATTCTGTGCTATGGTTTTTATAATATTTAATTCATTATTGTAATTTATATACTTCAAAGGCACATGTAAAAGTCTGTGAATGAGTGAATAGAATACTGATAATTTATGTGAAATGTGATGTCTGGATGTATTGTGTATGATGTTATCACTATATGTAGGTTTTCTACATAAAAATTCTAATTTTTTGTTGATGATTTCTATACCTATGTCGAGAAAGTTAATCTTATTTCCCCCCATTTCCATTGTAAATTGGATCGATTTATTAATTTTATTTATTTCTTTTAGAAATATATCTAATTGCCTGTGTGTTCCTGTCCAGATAATCAGAATGTCATCTACGTATCTCCGATAGAAGGCAATTTTTTTAAAAGATTTTAATTTTTCGATTGATTCTTCGATATAATCCATAAAGAATTCAGCTAGCACCGGTGAGATCGGGCTCCCCATGGCCAAGCCACTAGATTGAATATAATAGTTATTATTGAATCTAAAGTAATTTTGTTCTATACATGTATTTAGTAGTCTTGTTATTTCTTTACGTTTGATCAAATTAATGTTTATTTTTTCCATGTAATTATTAATAATTCTTTTGTTGGTAGATTAGAGAACAAACTAACAACATCAAATGAAACTAAGGTAGCATTATTAGGTACTGAGATGTCTTTAATAAGGTCTATAAGTTGTAGGGAATTTATTATTCCGTATTTAGGTTTAAAATTAAGAGTATTTTTAATGATTTTATTTCCAAATTTTGCATTTTAATCCTTTTCGCTCTTTATTTATATCCGGGGGTAAAGTGCACAAACTTCGGGAGGTAATTCTGTAAAAAAAAGATACGAAACTTTTTTCAAAACGTTCTAAGGTAGTTATGGGTAAAAAAGTTTTTTTGTTTGTATGAAAAAAATATGTTTTTATTTTAACTTTATGAGTAAAACCTCAAATTGTAATCTTAATATATAAAACAAAGTCGGGTTAGTTACACTATTTATAACTCGAGAACGGCTGGACCGATTTTGATGATATTTGATTGGTTGGATTTGTATCAGCCCCGGATAACAGAATAACTATTGAAACATCGCATAAATTCACGAAAAAGAAAGTTATGAAGAAAATTCATTTCCTCATACATTTTGTTTGGAACGAATTCTCATCTTTTGAAAGAGCTGCAGCAATATTGTGTTAGGTATAATATTTGAGTTTGCGTGAATTCCAATAATTCAAAAACGTCAAATGTCAATGCGCTGATTGTTTTGCTTTTGTTTTTAAACATATAATGCTGCCTCTCTTTCTTACACACTAAATGACAACAGTCGAAAATGAGACAAACGGCGAACGTATTGTAGAGAACGATACTCAACAGCCGAATAATTGGTTTTTATACGCGGGCAACTCAGTCGACGCGCCTGCGCGAATTCCGTTCGGCGAAGTTAACCTTTCCCTTACTGTGCTAAAAAAATACGCGCGCTCCGGTGCTGTGTAATCAATTCACGTGTTAAAATCATCGATTTTATATCGGAAATATATGAACATTCATAGCTAATCGCTTTTGTTTTTCGTAATTTGTGTTACAAGTGATAATAATTGTAATTTAATTGCTGAAAACATGAAAAAACCATCGTCCGTTGCTCAAAAAACGGGCGAGGAGACCATCTCAAAGGATTGCCCGCAAACGACTGAGGCGCTGGGCTACAGCTATGTATGTTTAGCTACTACACGGTCGTAGGTATCGACGGTCGAAATACAACACGGCGGTCTCTGTTTCTCGTGTTCCCGTATAGCAAAGTAGAGCGAGACGTCACATAGCGTGTCATCTCCCCCCGCACACTCTTCGCGTATCACTGTCCACATGGACGATTGATTGTATTTGTGGTTTATTCCCGATATTTAACAAAATATCTCTGATTTTGAATTAAATTTTCTAATTATTTAAAATATTATTTTTTAATTCAGTGTGTAAATGTATAACGGAGGAATACCTAAAATCTGAACCCAGAATTCATTATATTTATAGAGATATAAAAGTTATTAGAAGCAATGTGTAGTATTTACGCATTACAGACCAGGAAAGGTTAACGGAATTCATTCGTTTCCCGGCTACCTGACGTGTTGGCTGTTTGCTTGAATATCGTTCCTTATAAATCTTCCAATTTAATACTTGTCGTGTTTCTAAACTTAAATAAATCGTAACTTCAGTATCAGAAATATTTCTTTCAATCACGGTATATTTGGTAACCCAATGGAGTCAGATTAAGAAGTGTAGTGAAGTAAGTATATCACCACGCGGATCGCTGAATAGAGCCAGCGGACGCCATTATACAAAATCTTACCCACACAATCCCTTGTACCAAACTGGTGACCCCGACGTGATGAAGTATGTCTGCACAACTCCAGGAAAACGGCCACTTCTTTCCAAAACATTCAAGGCGCATTGCAACGCGGAGTATTGCAATTCGGTGAAGTCAATCAAATACATCTGCAAATTTGTCACAAAAATCAGCATATGGCTGTATTTGGCCTTGCTGCCACGTGAATTTCATTTCTTAATTCATTTTGAATAATCATTTCAACTTTAAAAAAAGAAATTAATTCAGCTAATAAGTTAACGCAACAGTAGTTATTGATTCTGAGGCGGTACGAAGTTCTCCGGGTCAGCTAGTATTTAAAAAAAAGAAGACAATATAAGCGAGAATCAATCAAAAATCTGGAAATAGAAAAATCAGAAAAACATATTGACACCTCTGGGACTCGAACCCAGAGGTCCTGGGTTTTAGTTGCAGAGGTGTCAATATGTTTTTCTGATTTTTCTGTTTCCAGATTTTCGATTGAGTTTCGCTTATATTGTCTTCATTTATTTAAATATTGAAAAAAATAATATTCTTCCGTGGAAAAATAATTTTGTATAGGGAAAAAATTGAATTTAGAAAAAAGTTATTTGTCCTTTTTACATTCACCATCATGTACCTCCCGAAGTTTATGTAGAAATTTATGAAGTGGCAGCCCTAAAAGCTATCAGCAAACTACAGCTTTGCTAGGACTAGTTAACCGATGGAATCTAAATTATTAAACATTTATAAAAAGGTCAAAGTAATTACTTATAACAATGTAGTCGGTTTTAGTAAACAAGCGAAACTTTTATTTACTTACATTTACGTAACGCATTTTGGATTTATTATCCAACGAACATCTAATAATAGATAGTAATAATACGAATGATGATAATTACAGATTTATTATCCAACGAACATCTAATAATAGGTAGTAATAAAATAATACGTATGATGATAATTACATATTTCCTTGTCCGTAACAATTTGGTAAGGGTACCGCCGCCCCGGAAACTATTTATTGGATAACCCCAAGTTGTTCGCTACGTTTGGTGACTTAGTAGGGGTGCCCGGGTTTGGGTCTTGGTGGCGGATGTGTCTGCCCACCAGCTGCGTGGTAGGCCAGATCGGGAGAGACTGGTTGAGGGAGATCTTGCCACCTCTCAGGCAGAACTCTTTTGGAACATCGCCTTGCACTGCATTGGGAGGGATGGATTCAAAAGTCCGTCACACCCAAACCCACTGACCCTCAAATTCCTACCCACCCCTATAACCTTATCCTTTCCAGGACTTCCTCTCCTTCCTTTCCATTAAAAGACCCTCCACACAGCATATCCAAAGATATGCTGTGTGGGAAAAAAATCCTCAGGGCCTGTGTGGAGTTACTGTAAAAAAACAAGGTAATTTTTGAAAGCAGATTTTTGTTAGCAGTTTGATCCGTAAAAATGTATTATTATTATGTCCTATAATTTTAATAAATGAGCAAAATAAAAGCTTTTGCATTCAATGGTCATTTAAAAAAAATGTAATTTAATTTTCAAAAACTTGCCCGGGAATTTCAGTTTCCGAAGCATTGGAAATAGATTTATTTCCCAAAGTACGCATTCTGTAAAAAATAAAACAATAACTGTCACCTTTGTTATATAATACACAAATAAATTGAAAATTTATTTTTATAACAAATATTACATAAAAGTAAATAATACGAGTATGTATTATATTAATAAAATCAAAATTTTATTTTTTTCTTCTTACCTTATACATTCCATCGTACGTTTTCGATTTTGGAGATAATGTTTACGCTTATAAATGCGACTTTTTTGTTGTTATCTTCCCATTTTCGCAAAACAATATTATTATTTACGTACGTGTAGGTATATTAAACAAATCACGAAACGTAGGAGTACACGTCTGTGTGGCGAGCTGTCTGGACAGCGAATGACGAATATTTGAAAGGCACATAGGTTACACGCACGTTAGATAGAGATGGCCTGTAAATATTATCTTTAGAATTAAAAAACGTAAGCACCTGTTGTTAAAATATTTAATTAATCACGGTTTATTGAAAAAAGAGCAAAAATCTAGCGATAATTGTCTTTAGTTTTATTTAAAGAAAAGCTGTGAATTTTTTCATACATATAACTTGTAAAATAACTGAAACAAACGTGTTAATAATAATTTTTGGAGCATACTTTGTGATTTTTTTCTATCGAGGGAATTTTCTATAATTTGCGTTTCGGCGCGATAAATGTCTAGATATTATCTTCAAAAATAACATATATTTTTTAAGAGCTTAAAAACTTCAAATGTTTAAGGGTGATTTGTAAGAAATCGGTAGAAATTGGGAGAACCGAGGCTTAAGAATAACATATATTTTTTTAAGAGCTTTAAATCTAACCGTGTTTAAGGGAAATATGTAATAAATCGGTACAAATCCGGGTTGCGGGCCCCTAGCTTATTTTGATATTGTTTAGAGAATACCTTCCTGTAATATGAACATTTCCAAAATTAGAAGAGACTCTGCAGATATAATATATCTTCATAAAATTATCAATGGTTTTATTGATTGTTCGCCCCTTTTGGCTGAGATTAATTTTAGAGTCCCAGGTGTTAGAACCAGAGAAAAATCACTTTTTCATCTTCAAAAATGTTCTACTAATCTCAGACAAAATGCATTTATATTCAGAGCATGCAATGTATTTGATAAGAATTTTAATAATATGGACATATTCTCATGTAATTTAAGTACCCTAAAAAAGTATGTCATAGCCAACATTAAATAATTTTTTGACCGTATTGCAAGTTACCATGTTATTGCTGTGAATCTTTTCCAGTTGCAAACTTGACATTCGACTTACTATTGTATTCACTCTGAGTTGTAGGTATGTACAATTTGTACAATGTACATATTATTATTATTGTTGTTGTGGAGTGAGAATTGAATTCTGACTCTGAATACTTCTTGTTTGAAATTTAGTAAGCAGATTATTATAGTTTATATTGTGTTTTTTTTTTATATATATATTTTTTTAATAATTTTCATTATTATTATATTTTAGTTAAGTTCTTACGGGTACAGGACCCTTACTTTTTTGTATTACTTTTTATTTATAATTTCAATTATGTGAAAATCTGTCATTGGATATTATGTATAATTAATAATGTTATTATTATAAGTGTAAAATATCTGTTGATTTTCCATAATAAATAAAATAAAATTTCCTCCATCGATATTTTCTTTTGTTGACACCATCGATATAAAAACTACAATACACTAGTTAAATCGATAAATTTAGTCGTAGGTTATGACCCATTGAACCGTTATCATTCACAGGTTATTCTTAATTGGTTTGTCACTTGCATTTGTTTAGCTTTATGACTTTGTAGATGAAATGACAATGTAACAGGTATTTGTTTATTTAATTTATACACATCTGCTAACTACGCATTAATATGAAAATATCTTAACAATTATATCAGTTTCACAGTTTACTAAGCATAATATATTCTGTATAAGATATGGTTTGAGATTTTCGAGTTCAACAAAACGTATTATTGTGATTTATTTTTGGGGCGTTACGCCGTGTTTTTTTAAGTGAAAACTTCTTTAGCACCGGTGTGATTTGAAACTCGATGAAACGAAAACGAAACAAACACATATATCTATAGGATTTAGCCTGCGAGAGAATGAGTTAGAATAATCAGTCTCCTCTTTGTGCGGTGCTTCGTAGCCTCCCCACTCTTGTTTACTTTAGTTTTCTGAAGGTTTCACTACTACCGTATGTGAACTACACACAATTTTTGAAATGAAAACTTCTTTACCATTGTTGTTATTTGAAACTCGATGAAACGGAAACGAGCAACACTAAAAGAGACAAACACATACATACAGGGTGTCCCAAAAGAAAGTTGATATTTAGTGGATCGATTTAAAAAAGAGTAAGGGTTCTATCGAAAAAATATTTATTAAATACTAAAATACACAATTTTGGAATTTATTTCTGAAAAACAATATCGTCCAAATGTAAACCCTTTCGTTCGCGGCATTCATTTAATCGAAGAGTAAAATTTCTTATGACAGCTCGTCAGGTAGGCTTTGTGATGGCTGCCTGTTCGTGATAGATATTTTCTTTTAATTGCATCAGGGAAGTCGGATTTTCGAGGTACACTTTCGATTTAAGATAACCCCACACGAAAAAGTACATAGGGGTTAGTTAGGTCAGGACCACGAGGAGGCCAATTTATATCACCCCTCCTGGAGATCAATTTGCCAGGGAAACTTTCACGAACTCATGGCAGAGACGCATTGGACGTATGTGATGTTGCTCCGTCTTGCTGGAACCATGTTCTTTTGTTATAGCCAGTAAGTTTGTAGGGGTGCAACATTAGGTCTTTGTGCAAAATGCTGTGTACGGATGATATATGCACATTTAAAGCACTTGCGCGCTTCCGAATCGAAAATTTTTAAAAATAAAAATTTATTTTATATTGACTCTTTTCCACAAAAAAATATAAATTGATTTCGAAAGATTGTTATTTTACCTAGTAAAGATACGTTTTAAATTTTAAGAAAAAAAAAGTTTATTTTAGTATAATAAGGTTATACCATTGTTCATCATGCAGTAAAATATTATCTGGTAAACGTTTGTTTCAGAATTTTAATTTTAGTTTAAATAAAATCATTAAAAAATATAAACCTACATGTATTGATTTGCGCACTTAAAAACTCATATATTTCTGATTTTTTACGTTCTTATTTTGCTTAGACAATTACAAAAAGTACATAATTTGAATAGTTTTTATCATCACGGCTTTCGGCATTTTTGGATGTAGGTATAAATTAAAGCAAATTTGGAATGAAATAAAATCGATATAGAGTTATAATCAATTAAACATTAATTATCCCTCTCTGTTACAATTATTGGGAATCGATACATTAAAATAAAGAAGAATTTGTTCAGACCTATTTTATTTATTTAAAATCGTTACCAACCTGTTGAACTCCCTTGAACTTCTTTTTTTTTTTTTTTTTAAGTTTCTTTATTCTTTGAATTATTCATTACATGAATTGGGGATTTTTCGACCACCATACTAGGCACATGCCTGTGTTGTGGTGGTCGATTTTCATATACAGTATATTAAAAGATGCAATATAAAGAAATGTGCAAGAATATAAAAAATAAAATAAAAATATATAAATATACATATTATATATAATAATATTAAAGAAATTTAAAGAAAACAAATGAATATAAAATAATGTAAATAACTAAAGAGTATGGAAACAATAAATTACTATAGAGTATAAAAGAGTATGAAAGAATATAGTAGAATATAAAAATAATATGAAAAGTATAGAACATAGAAGGCAATACATGAAAGAATATAAAAATGATATAATTATAAAATATATAAAGTCGAAGTAAGTACTTTGTAGAGTATGCAAATAAGAAATGATAACGATTTTAATGAAGATCTGTGTGTACGTGGTAATATTGGTAGGTACATTATTTCAATCCAATTTTTGTACAAATAAATTTTGGAATAAATTTATGTTTCGAGTCCGCCGAATTACACTGGTCACTAGAGTAAATTATTATTGTTACAGTGATTTTCTGGTGGCACTGGGCTCTGAGTACATAAACATGTAGATATAGGCACTAGTACACAGTGGTGCCAAACAGTTTTAAAGAATTAGTTTTTAAAAGTATTTAAACTTTTGGCTATTTATATTATAGTGATTACAACCAAAAAAATTTATTAGCGGTATATAAACCGATATCAATTTTATTTACAAAATATTACTAAAAACTTTTCTTCTCCCACATTTTATAAAAAAGTTGAAAGCTTTATTATATTTTCACAATGGAAATAAAATAAAGTGATGCTATCCTCCAGATAAAAGAAGTAATAATGAGATATTATATTTTACAAATATCAATAATTTGCAGATGATGTTTTCACAATGGCAAAAACACATTTTCACAGAAAAAATAAGTAGATATGTATGCACGAGAAGAGGACAATAAGTGAAATAATAATTAAAAAATATTTTTCCTTAACAAGTGGAAAAAAAAGAAAAATTTTTAGTGTGCTAGTACTTAGGAGTATTTTTTATGATTTGAATATATCATATTATCGAGTCAAATGCAGTTTAGCTGCTAGCATATTGCAAAAGCGGTTTAGGCAAAAGTTGATCTTCATAAAAGGATTAAATATCTATCCCTGTTCTAGCAGAAAATATTAGAAAACGATAATGTAATGCTAAGGCAAAATTAAATTTGAATTACGGATAATGACACGTGACCTTTGTTTCCCACCAAGCTTATATTTAAATAAAACAAAGTTTGGCAATGACATAATTCTCTTCAAATAAATTTTCTAAAGAAATTCTTTAAAAAACTGTCGACCCTTTACGGATATCCATATTTGGACACTAGTTGCAAAGTGAGTAAGTGTACTAGATTTTTTGATGTTGTTATTTAGTTCGTTGTATATTTTAGGTGCGATGTATGAGTATTGCCTTTGTGAAAAAGTTGTTTTTGTTGTAGGGATTGTGCATTTTGCATGAGTTGAGTAACGAGTATGTATATCTTTTTGTGTGGATTTTATCAAACCATTTTTCCAGATATGGATGAGAACTATCTTAATGTACAATTGGCGAATGTCTAAGACAGCTAGTTTTTTGAAGAGTGGCTCTGATGGATGAGAAGGGGAACATTTGAAGATGATCCTTAACAAAAGTTTTTGAATGGTCACTAGAGGGTAGAGAATGGATGCTGCACAACCTCCCCATCCTATAATGCCGTATGTTGCTATAGATTGAAACAGAGCAAAATAAACACTTCTGAGTGTTTTTATGTCAAGGATTGATCGAATAGAATAAAAAATATAGCATAACTTACGGAGTCTCTTTGTTATGGAGTTGATTTGGGCCTCCCAGCGTAAATGGTTATCTATAGTGACCCCTAGGTATTTTATTTCATTAGAAGGTTTGAGAATTGGGCATGAACAGCTGTTTGAAAGAGATAGTGAGGGATTATCTAGATTTTGTGGGCAAGTGTGAATGACTAGCTTAGGAAGGTTTTCTGGGAGAGTGAATTTTCGGATTGAGAAATGCATATATTGCGTTTTTTGAATATTTAGGGTGAGGAGGTTAGAGTCTAGCCATTTTTTAATTTTGCTCAGTCCAGAATTTGCTTTCTCGATTGTTATTTTCCATATTTTACTTGTAAATATGATAACAGTGTCATCAGCAAAAGATATTATATTACCTTCAATATCCAAATTCAGTAAGGAGTTCATATAAATGAGGAATAAGAGCGGTCCTAGAACACTCCCTTGGGGCACGCCATAGGAGATAGGTAAGCATTTACTCCTATATTCTTGATTAGAGTGGATGACGGTTGTTTGTGATCTCTGTGTGAGGTAGTTTTTAAACCATTTCAGAGCAGTACCTTCTATCCCAATCTGTTGGAGTTTTTTTAAAAGAATGTGGTGGGAAATAGTATCGAAGGCTTTAGACAGATCTAGAAAAACAGCAAGAGGTTTATTGCCTTTATCGAGGTTATCTGATATCAGTTTGGTAAAGGTTGCAATTGCATCAGCAGTACTGCAATCTTTACGAAAACCGTATTGGTTTTTTGAAAGAATTTTATTGTCCTCGAGGAATTTGAGGAGTCTTAGTTTCACTACTTTTTCAAAAATTTTGGATATAGTGCTCAATAACGATATAGGCCTGTAACTATTCAGGGAAGATCTGTCACCTGATTTGAAAATAGGGATGATAGAGGCATGTTTAAGTGATTTTGGGAATATTCCGGATTGGAGGCTTAAGTTTATAATATGTTTGAGAGGGCTGGCAATAAGGGTTTTTAAATGTTTAGCGAGTTTCGCTAATAAGTTTCCATGTACCTAGTCGATCAGTTCGTTTCAAATTACCTTATCATTGCAACAATACAGGATCTAACGCTGAACTCAATTCCATAATGAATCGCCTGCATGTACTTGGAAACAAATATGTTTTGGATGAATCTATAAACATTGCTAGTCTAACCTCATACAAACACTACTTAATTAAAACTGTTTGTCAGCGCTTCTCAGTTTGACTATAATCAAATACAGATTAAAAGTATTAATTTCCTAATACATAATATCCGGGATATATAATATGTTGTTTTGTATTTAAAATAACCTACTCTTTGTACTTTTTTTATGTCGATACTACAATTTTTATTGTTCTCCTTTATGAATTTTATATTTATATTTTTCTTTTTCTTTATCCTATGTATATTCTGTATTCATATGTAAAATAATTGTAATTCTTTTGTAAAAGCCGCTATAATCGGCGTTAATAAATAAATAAATAAATAAATAAATAATTTTAAAAAGCTTGTACGGAGAATAATTAATCTTTCTCTTTGGAACCGCCCTGTACGATCGTAAGAACACATTTCGACGAAATGTGGATTTCCGGCCGCTGGCCGGTTAAACGCCCTTCAGACAAATACAGTATACCCCCTAACACAATTTTTTATTTGGGAGGCGGATATTGGTGCCGCCCCGAGAACTATTTATTGGTCAACCCAAATGATTCGCTTTGGTCACTTAGCAGTTTTATGGGGTGAGGTTTATGCGGGTCTTGAGGCATCTGCCCACCAGCTGCGTGGCAGGCCGGATCGAGAGAGACTGGTTGAGAGAGACCTTTCGACCTCTCCAGAGGATTCTCTCGGAACATCGCCTTTCACCAGAGTGGAATTGATGGATTCATACATCAGTCACTTCTGGAGACACCAATTCCTAACTAGATTCCTAACCACCCCTCATAAAATTTTCCTTCCCAGAACTTCATCTCCTTCCTTTCCCTAAGGCTCTGCAACCGGGTTCGAAAAGAAGAAGATGGAGAGATACGAAATTACGAATGTTAAAGGAAAGCGCAAACATTTACAGCGACAAAATCGTTGCGAAAATTGCGACAATGTTTAATAAAACACGACTCGTTTAAAATAGAGCAAAAATTTTAACAAACAGCATTTAAAGAAACACTGTGATTTTTTTTCAACCATGTAACCTGTACAATAACTGAAACAAACGTGTTTATAATAATTTTTGGAGCATACTTTGCGATTTTTTTCTATAGAGGGAATTTTATATAATTTGCGTTTCGGCGCGGGCAAATTCTAGATATTATCTTCAAGAATAACATATATTTTTTAAGAGCATTAAAACTTACTGTGTTTAAGGGAAATATGTAATAAATCGGTAGAAATCCGGGTTGTGGGCCCTTAAAATACCCTCCACACAGCATCCCCAAAGATGACATATGCCCTCAGGGAAATTATTTTCCTCAGGGTCTCCTGTGTGGAGCTAATGTAAAAAAAAAACAAAATATAACTAAATGTCCCCGAAGGGATGTGCAGAGAGAATAGTCTGGCCAAGAAATAAAGTATAAAACATGTTTTCTTTCAAATGCTTCATGGATAAAACTACTGGTCTATAATATGTACTGTGTATTTATTTCAGTGTCTAAGAAAAAAATCGATACAGTATGTAAATTCGTTGAATATTCATAGGTACCAACTTATTATCAAGAGTATTTTTGAAGTCGATTTTAAGTTTTTTTGTTTCAAGTTTGTAAAAAATGCACATAAATACTAATTTTATACATAAAAATGAATCGCTAAATGTGTTGCTAGGCGCAAATCTCGAGAGCAGCTGCACCGATTTCGCTAATTCTTTTTTTAGAATATTCCTTGAAGTACAAGAATGGTTCTTACGGAGAGAAAAATTAAGAAAATTGCGCAGAAAATTTGATAATTTCAGAAAACCTAACGACAATCGCACGTTTGACAGTTCGCGTGTTTGAGAATGACATTTTGCAAAACAATGATTGTTAAATCAGGATTCTATTTTTGAAAATCTTTAAGTTGATAAATTTATTTAAAGTAGGTACTCCCCTAATAGTTTGAATCGAATGAAGAATTTTAGATATTTGAAATAGGTACCTATGTTAGGTACCAAATTTAATATACATGAAAAATGGAAATTTGAATAAAAATTGTAAAATGTGGCACGTGGGCTGTTTAAAAACCGAATGTACTGGGATTGAATATATGGAACGCGGTAGGAGGGTTGGCAGGACGAGGGAGCGGGAAAGGGAATAGGGAAGGCGGGGAAGGTGGAAGGGGAACGTGGGAGGGGAAGGGGACGTGTGAAGGGGAAGGGGTACTCGGGAGGGGGGTTCACGGGACGGGGGAAGGGGGGGGGGTGGAGTGGGGAGAGGGAAGGTGGAGGTGACGGAGTGGGAACGCGAGAGGGGAAGAGGACGCAGGAGAAGAAGGGGAGGCGGAAGGGGAACGGGACGAATGGTAAAGGACACTCAGGGAGAAACAATTTCTTTATTAAATGGCATAGTAACGCATGCCGGGACCAGCTAATTGTATAATAAATATCGATTCGGGGGGTCAAATGTCGGGGAATCCAAAGTTGGGTCACCGGAAAAAAAAATTTCGGCGAGTGATCTACGGGGTAAAAAAAAATTGAAGTTTGGGAACCGGTTTATCACGTGACAAAATGTCCCCCGAAAAAATATCCAACGGACAAAATATCCCCCAAAAATACCTACTAAAACCTAACCTAATCTAACCTATCCTAACAAAAAATGGGTCAAAAATAATACAGATATACTTACTGTAAAGACAATCAATTAGTCAGTATTATTTTTGTCCCATTTTACTATTTTTGAACTATAATTTATTGTATTTACAGGATGTCTGTATTATTTTTGTCGCATTTTTTTTGTTAGGTTAGGTTAAGTTTTAGTAGATATTTTTTGGGGGATGAAGACGCGCATTACCTTGGGAACCACCGCCCCAAACCATTGTTAGAATTTAACTAACCTAGTGTAACTCTTCATTTGGTCAAAGAAGTTCTGCATTTTTAGCAGAAAAGTTATATAACAAACTCCCACTTAGTATCAAAAAAATAAAAAATTAAAAAATAGCTACATTAAGGACATTAATTGTTGGCTGAAGAATCTATCGGAAAATGAACTTACTAGTATACTTAAAACATCATAGAAGTTTCTGGAAAACCTTATCCAATCAATGAAGTTAAACCATAGAAGTCGCTGAAAAACTTATCCAAAGCATAGTCCCCCTCAGCACAGGAACTCCTAGTGAGGAGGACTACGAATATATTTTATATAAACATCTAACATGTTTCATATAAAAATGTAAAAAAATATTATACTAAATAAAGTTACTAAATATAGTTACTAAATAAAAAAAAAACTGGCTCTTCTATTTTTAAGTTCTGCGTTTATCTACGTTATTTTTAAAACGCGCTGTGTTGACGGATTTATTCATAAGCACTTAAAAAATTTTTTAGACTTATGATCCATTGCCGATTTGAATTAACTTGATGTCGACACTTTACATAAGAGCTTTTAACTCCCAAGGCACAAAAAGCTATTTAAATTGATTTTCTTATGTGAATAACTCACTACGGAATTCACAATTGGGGTACGTTGTGTGGCTGAAGGAAGTGGGGAGGAGGAATGTGGCGAAGTACCTGGCTATTCAGAGCTCACCAAACATAGCTAAAGCCATTTCAAGCAACGTTTTAATTCTGAATGGTGGTCCTACACCAGGGCGATAGTGGGAATATCTTCAACTCTGGAATGTGCCGCAAATATACGATTTTTTTTTCTTTATTTTATTTACCTATTTACTTATTTATTTTTAATTTTTTTTTACATGAGTTTCACATAGAGGCCCTGAGGAAAACAACTTCCTTCAGGGCCTATGTCATCTTTGGGGACCACTTGGGGTGACCTATGGCAGTGGTGTTGGTTACATTTTTAGTACATTTTCAATGTAGTTTACGATTTGTGGTTACATACGAGTACATGGTTTATAGTTACATCAGTACAAAAAAGGGTAACATTTTTTATTTAATCTGGAAGAATGTTTTACTTGATGCAATGTATCTGAAGTTTCGTTGACCAAAAGTTATACATAATGGGAATTTGTAGTAAGTCTTTCGACCGTTTTTTTACGTATTTCCCTTAAACACGGTAAGTTTTAAAGCTCTTAAAAAAATATATGTTATTCTTGAAGATAATATCTAGACTTTGCCAGCGCCGAAACGCAAATTATATAAAATTCCCTCGATAGAAAAAAACCGCAAAGTATGCTCCAAAAATTATTATAAACACGTTTATTTCAGTTATTTTACAAGTTAAATGTATGAAAAAATTCACAATGTTTCTTTAAATGCTGTTTAAGATAATGCCCGCGAGATTTTTGCTCTATTTTAAACGAGTCGTGTTTTATGAAACATTTTCGCAATTTTCGCACCGATTTTGTCGCTGTAAATGTTAGCGGTCTTCTCTAATATTCGTAATTTCGAATCTCTCCATCTTCTTCTTTTCGAGCCCGGTTGCAGAGCCTTAAGCGAGTATTTAATCTTCTTTAATAGTATTTATGAAATAATTACCGCCAAGCATAGCATAGGTTAAGTGTATACACGCTGGCATGCGAGGAGTTAGGAAATTTTTTGAAAAATGGTCATAAGATGTACTTTAGACGTGCCACACCTTACAAGAAATTCCGAGATTCATGTTCATCTTAGGCATGCAAAGGTGTGGGGGAGGGGAAGTTCGACAGTTTCCGTCTTCTGCCGAACGAAAGCACACAGCACGAAAGCGATTTCAAGCAGGGGTTTACAGACTTTGCAAGTAGAGGGCCGCATACACCAAAGTTATTCATTTATATTATTCAACATTTTAACAGTTGAAATGCGTATTTTTGGTTAACTTTCGAAATCACTGGTCACGTTTAATATTAGGTCCTTACATATGAAATTGATGTTTGTATGGGAGGAACAAAAAGTCGATTTTTTTAAAATATAATATATTTATTGAATCAAAGTATGTACCATTGCTATCTATATACTTTTGCCATCTCATAGGTGGTTCATCGATCCCTTTACTAAAAAAACCATTCGGACGGGAATCAATAAAATCTTTGAACGCGGTTTGGATTGCCCCATCGGAGTTGAATTTTTTCCCTTGCAAGTAGTTATCCAAATTTCGAAAAAAATCGTAATCTGTTGGGGCAAGGTCCGGAGAGTACGGTGGATGTTCAATTGAAGCTCCTCTAATTTGGTAGCCGTCTGTTGTGCAGTGTGTGATCTAGCGGTTAACGCGCATTTGTTGATTTGCTTCACTCAATTCGTGAAGTACCCACCTTTCATGCTTTTTCACCTTAGTGTTCCCAATTTGCTTCAAGTGGATTAAAACAGTTTGCACCGCAGCCTGCAGCTAACTCGGACGTGGTTTGCGATGGACCCGCTACCACCATAGTCTTCAATTCTTCATTATCAACCTTGGCTCCGGTCGTCCACGGGGCTTGTTCTGCAGGTCGAAATTTCCAGAACGAAAACGTTGGAACCAAAAACGCACTGTGTTTTGTTTTGCGGCACCGTCGCCATACACATCATTCATCCTTTGAGCCGTTTCTGCAGCACTGGTGCCACGGTGGAACTCGTACTCGTAAATAAAGCGATATTTCAAGTTTTCCATTTTGTAAACTAAGTGACGCAAAAAAAAAACAATTAAGGAAAATACAAATGAATTATAATTAGAATTCCTAACCAAAGAGAAGATATTTGAGATCAAAGTTGCCAGTACGGCAAAACCCCAATTTCATATGTAAGGACCAAATATAAATATTTTTTAGAAAAATCAAACAGTATGAATAGGCAGTAATCAAACAGTATAATAATCTTTGTGGTTGAATTTCAGAACCCAGCCACGAGTGCACGTCGGACGCCACTCTCAACGGCCGCGCCTCAAATAACATCTGTGTACGTGGAATTTCACACAAAGCTACTGTTATAATTCGGTTTCATATTCAAGAATTCGACACAAGATGTCACTACTTCCGTCAGCAGCTCGTTTCCCCCCTTGGTATAACTGCTACGGATTTATATATTTGAAGTATTCTTTTGGATTTGGAAAATCGACGGCAATACTTGACGAAGTTGTTATAAATTACACATAAAGTAATGAAGTTACTCGGTTACTTTGACATGGTTAGGTTACTTTGGCACTGTGACTTTGTCTCGGTGAGTCACCGACGGTGATTAGCTGTCACTGGATCACAGTGGATCAGAGGAACTGGCTATTTTAGGAACCAGTTCCTATCGGATTTATAAAATGGTCACAAACACTCAAACCGGGCGAAGCCGAACTAAAAACCGCGCAGGGCCGAGCAGCGAAAACCTGAAATAATATACAATGTTACTGCCCCGTCATCGAAAAAACACAAAACATAAAATATCTCGGAGTAATAATTGACGAAAATCTTAGATGGGACCTACACATCAAAGGTATTACGGAAAAACTCACAAGCCTTATATATTTCTTCAAAAATCTAAGAAACGTGCTGAATAAAAAGGATATGAAAAAGGTCTACTATGCGTTATGTCATTCTCGAATTGAATATGGAATCATAGGATGGGGATCTGCTGCAAATACGTACCTACACAGCCTGAATACGATTCAAAAAGGAATCATAAAGACCATATTGAAAGTACCAATTAGAACGCCTTCAACTGAAATTTTCAATAACTTTGACGTACCAAATGTACAACAAATATATTCCAAAAATATATTATTGAAGCTCTTCAAAAATAATGAATCCTCTACTAGACCGTGTATGCATAACACTAGATCGAATAAAAATGATATAAAAAATATTCCAAGTTATAAAACCACATTTGGACAAAGAAACTATACATACTTTGCAACAAAACTCCATAACATCCTCCCCCAAGACATAAAACTAATAAAAAATCCAATTGAATACAAATCAAGAATAAAAATATGGCTTAAAGAGGTCAATGAGAAAACCCTAGCGAAGACGCTAAAAACGACATAGAAGACAAATGAACTATATTTGAATAACTTTAGTCCTCCTCGGCACAGGACCCCCTAGTGAGGAGGACTAAGAAATACAATATTTTGTACTTAATTTCACATTTCATTTTGTATGTAAAATTTTTCTATATAGTCGCTATAATAAAAAAAAAAAAAAAAAAAAAAAAAAAAAAAAAAAACCTGGGGAACGGGTTTTTAACTGCTAGTCTTAATTATTACAACTATTTGCATTCGGGGCGATGGAATATATTGCATTCAAAATTTCAATTACGAGCATGACATCGCGCCCTGAATGAGTTGAACTTACATAGCTCTGAAGCCGGGTATTGAACCATTTAACCCTTGAAGCCAAATCTTATTTTGCTATCTAAAAAGCCCAATCATAGGTCAAATTTACCTACATTAATAAATATACTTGTAATATTGTTTATTCCGTGTAATTTATTAGTTGTTATCATTATTTATTCGTAGTAACTATTTAGGAAATGAAAAAAACGCGTCATTAGAATAATATTTATTTATTAGACTTTGTAAAAAACAATTACTATTAATATATACAAAAATTTGGTACAAAGTGAGATCTTTTCGGTTTGCTTCTTTTAAACTAAAAAATAAATAAAAACAAAACAAAATCTTCTTTTTTCTTCTAACAAATAAATTTTGTATAACAATTAAACAGTTTTATATAATTATTTTTTCTGTACCAACACCTTTCACAGACATCAAATTGCAAAAAGCCTAAACATAGGTCAAATTTACTTACAACAGTACGATTACTCCAATATGAAGGGACTTACCAAGGCAACACCGCCGTCTCCTGGGGGCTCTTGGCGGGTATTAAGGGTATTGGTTCAATCAATCAGGGCAATCGAAAGAAGTGTGCGAAATAGAAAGCAATTTGTTTGCGTATAGGTAAAAATGACCTAGATTGGGATTTTAGGGTTAAGTGACTTACAATATACTCCACACCGAACGCGGGCCGGTATTTAAGCATTCCTTGCAATGATGCACGTGTTCTTTGTCTGAGGGCACCGCTTAGCAAGGACTCCGACTTTAACAATCTGAATAGTCCGATCCATACGTTGTATGAACACCTTTTACACATGGTTTTGAGCAGATGCGTATGGTGTAACGTGCTTTGGACACGATGGTTGCAGGTCAACTAAATTCGTGAAATAGAGACTTGGAGGCAGTGTTGCCAACTCGGATTTTGAAAAAGACGTAGGTCGGACTAGAAAATTACGCAGATCTATGTACTTTTTCCCTGTCTGAGTGAAATTAAGAACTTACATAGGTCAGGTGAAAGAGAATAAATGGAATAAATACTGGTTCGAATATACTTGTCCCAATGTGTGGGGCGGAATGAGATATGGGATGGGGCGAGGTAGGATATATTTTTCCTAACGGGTGGGGCGAATTAGGATGGGATATTAATTAAAGTGACGGAAAATGTTCTTCTTGTTGTTATTTTGTTCAAATTTCGACAATTTTAACCCGTCTGCTTGTTTAGGAATAAATACATCCCGAAACATGTAATCGCGTTATACTTTCATAAGACCAAAAACGTCCCGAGCGACCTTACATTTTAAAAGCTATATATCTCTCTTCCTCTCCTGCAAACATATGTATTTTTCTTTTAACCAGAAAGAGAACGAAATAATGCTTCTTATTGTCTTTGAAATATGAAAGCTATCTTGCATAGATATTTTACAATCTCAATCCAAAGTGACAGTTTCAGAATTTACTCGCGAAACCGAGGCTTTCGGATTGTGAGGTGCCAATATATTGAACCAAGCAGACGGGTTTTAAAGAAAATACGTAGATTCTGGGACTGAAGTTAGTAGATTTGCAGGAAAGACCTAAAATACGTAGATCTACGTAAAAAGACGTACAGTTGGCAATGTTGCTTGGAGGGGCTCCCTCCAATTCCGTTGAACCAATTTTTTCGCTTATGTCTAATCTAACTATAATACCCAATTATCTAATCTAACTATAAAACCCATTAGAATTCACTTAGAATAATTTTACTTCAGAGAGCAGTGGGGTAATTTAAGTATGTAATTTAAAAATGTAATAAGCCAATACACAGAGAACCCTAATAATAATAAATACCATAGTGCATCAATATTTGTCAATTAAGCCCTAAGCAACAAGGAAGGAATAACCCAACATTACCAAAATAGAATATCAGTAATCACAAACCTTTTAAATTATATAAATTCATGTATATTCATTTGAAATAAAAATATCTATTTAATGTGTAACATTATTCATTATTATTATTCATTATTATTATTTTAATAATAAACTTTATAATTACCTGTATGTACATAAAATTAACAAAATAACTTATAATACCTTAAAATTAACAAAATAGAAACATTCATTATATAGAGACAATGTTGTGTACCCATGCCTAAGTGTATATAAATACCGTAGCATAAGAATTTCAACTACCAGTCTGAAAATATCCGTAATAGGATGAAACCGGTCCAGGTGAAATATAAATTTGTGGAAGAAAGTACAAAGTGTTATAATTTCAAATTCTAATAACTATTATAAATATATCAATTGTCATTACACAAAATCGAGAGTCAAGAGAGAATGGCAAGTTACTAGCTGAAATACGTCTTACGAGTAAGAATTAATGATATACAAGGGTCTACCAAAGATAAAAAAGACTTGAAAAAACTGAACCCAAGTACCTGTGCCAGGTGCCTGTGAACACTGTGTAGTGTCTGACGGTGTAATTGGCGACAAACGAAATATCTCACGGGTATTGCATCAACCGTCTACCAAATTTATAAGCAGGGATGTCAACTGTATAGTCTTTTTTAAAACCTATTTTGTTTTGTCAGATTATAGTTATTGAAGAAACCAGAAGGCGTTTGTCCATACAAACGTGTTAGAGCCCGTTCACACTTCCATTTTAAAGACGGAGGCGGGTCCTGTTTTTAAAATGGAAGCCCTAGGCCCCTGTTCACACTTCCGTTTTTTAAAACGGATCCGTTTTAAAAAACGGACCCTACTCTACGAAAACAACGACCAAAACATTTTATTTGCTCATTCTTCAGTAGACGGTCGTGCGCAATGGACAACGATGAAGCTCTTATTGTCATGTGGTACTTATTAAAAAGAAGGAAAAAAGTGAAAAGAAAATTTTGGGTACACCCAATTATAGCTGAAAGATTTTCTGTAGGAACTTTCTAAGTGTTAATTGGTGAATTGAGAAGTGATGAACTAAAGTTCTTTAATTATTTTAGAATGTCTATCACTTCTTTTAACTAAATTAAATAGAAGAAATCGCATTCTGGAACGAACAATAACAATATTATAAACGCCAAACGCGCGCCCTATAAAAGCACAACCGCGTAATTTGCCTACTCGCTTGCGTCTAGCGTCTGGGAGCGGGCGGTGGGGAAGCGTCGAGCGGGAGGTGGGGAAGCGGGGTGTGGCGGGGGGTCAAAACGGATCCGTTCTCCGTCTAGTGTGAACAGCTCCATTGAAATATATGAGCCAGCGTGTCCCGTTCTGGCGACAAAACGGATGCTCTGCGTAGGCGATTCTCCGGCAAAAAATAACGGATCCGTTTTTTATGCCGGAACCTACAAGTGTGAACAGCTCTATAGAGTCACTACAGCGGCTAGGGCTTCCGTTTTAAAAACGGGACCTGCCTCCGTCTTTAAAATGGAAGTGTGAACGGGCTCTAACCCGATTTGTTCTCTGGATTTTGACACTAGTGCAAATATCTTACTAATATTATAAACGCGAAAGTTTATATGGATGTATGTGTGGTTGTTACTCTTTCACGCAAAAACTACAGAATGGATTGTAATGAAACTTTACAATAATATAGCTCATACATAATAGGAATAACACGGAAGGTATCATTTATGTTGCTAGTTAGGAAGGGGACGCGGGAGGGGAACAGGGACGCACGGGAAACGTGATTCAGGGAGAAACAATGTATTTCTTTGAATATGGCACTGCGACGCATGTCGGGAAGCAGCTTGCTTTTTTAAAATATAATAGCGACCACTAGCGCTTCGGTATGTTTTGCTTTTTTTATAAGTTACTTGTGTTAAGTTACGTTATAGGTAGATACACTGATTCATAGAAATAATGATTTATTTGCGAATTAAAGCGATAAATGGTGTTTTTAGCGGTAAATACGTTAAAAATAGCTTATAGAGCAAGATAATTCAGCTGCTTTTAGCTGTAAAAATTGTTCACAGAGAATTTGCTGAGGCAGCTCTGATGACTGTGTGGGTCCCTGTGAATAGTGTTGACGCAGAAAGATTTTTTAGTCGCTATAATAATAATAAATTTGGACAACTTATATAGCGCTGTTTTTGCGAAAAATCACCTCAAGAGCGCTGTACAAATTAGCATGTATTTTACTTTAGAATTTACTTAACTTACGAGGCTCGATAACAACTCGTCTTGCAGCTATCAAGCGCATGGATTATTGGAATTCTAGCCCCCCGATAAATCAAATAAAATATCTTTTTATATGTACGTATTTTAATTTACTTAACTGTGTAGGAGGCTAGATAACAACTCGTCTTGCAGCTATCAAGCGCATGAATTATTGGAATTCTTGCCCCGCAATAATACATTTATCTTATGTATTAAGTAATCTACTTAACATCCTAAATCATCCTAAATCTAACTTAATCTACTTAATCTAACCTAACCTAACTTAATCTTACTCACACATACTCAAAACCTATATTTAATAAATCTGCAGTCCATAACAACAATTGCAAAGAAACCATAAAAATAACATGTAATCAACGCTAACGAAAATGTATATACTCGCAATACACTGTAATAATTGTCACTGTGAACTGTTTATTATTATTGATTGTTGTTTTAAACACTATCTCTTAGGTATTTTAATTTGTCATTTATCACTTCATACGTACGGCACAATCTTGTATTGACAGATCTAGGAACGAACGTGACACCCTCTACTGTAGAAACATGTGTCTTGTTGAGTTACAATTAATAATACGATAAACAAGTGATTTTGCTAATTTAATTCTTTTTCACCTCTTGTCGACTCTTATTCCTTGATGTTATCCTATTTAGCTATAAACGCCATGAAAATGCAAAATTAAAGCTACCAAAGCTATTTTTTTAATAATTAATACTACATTTCTTAAAAATTAAAGCTATGAATCAGTGTCTCTAGTTATAGGTGTTAATACCCTCCAAAAATTGTTAAAATTGCCTGGTTTGAACGTCATCAACAGACGTTCAGTATAAAAACTAGACAATGTATGTTTTAAAAAAGCAAAACGTACAGATATATAACATCTCCTGATTACAGTTCGTAAAAAATCTTTACGACCAGTCCAGTTTTGAAGGAGGAAAATGGGGAATACAAAATCTCGAATTTCAAGATTTTTTCAGGTTTTATTAGCCTGAGGTGAAGCAGTCCGTTTCTCTCAGAATTAGTAGCTCAGGAGGTAACAGCGACAATTACAGCAACGGTTTGGTAAGTACCCATTATTAAAATTTGTCGGCGACCGTGATTCCTCTTAAAGTGATCAGCGTTTTCGTATTTTACTATTTTTACACCAGAAGCATAAAAAAACCTTTAATACCTCCAACATTTACATAGACACATAATTTATTTAGAACAATTATTTGTGGCAGCCCTGAATAATAGAATGCGGACATTCTATATAAATTATAATTCAGTTTAATTATTGAATAAGACTTAATCTTATTCGATATGTAATTATTAACCGTGGCGATAAGTTTCCAAGGAGACCTCTCGTAAGATATATTTTTTCTTTTTTTTATTCAATAGCTAGCAAGCTAGAAACACAACACCATCTACTGGATGGTTACCCAACCTTTATAACCACGATAAATTAACTCATACTGCCATCTGCTAATTTGCATACAAATCCACCCATACAAACATTCTCATATTTCAACGAATTTAGACAATTCTTGACAAATTATATACTTTAACCTTCCTCTTGAATCACTCTATCCAATGGTGAAAACCGCATGAAAATAGGTGCAGTAGTTTTTGAGTTTATCGCGAACAGACAGACAGACGCGGCGGAGGACTTTAATTTATAATATGTAGGTACCTAGAGATATTATATAACACCTCATAAAACTTGTTTATAATTTTTTTTTTATAAGTATAATAATAATATGATTGAAATTTACAATTCGGGGGCGCGTATAGGTACCGCCGCGCCGTCTGAAAAACATTTGTTGGACAACGAACACCTCTGCCATAGGCCACCCCATGCAAATAGTTCGCTACGTTTGGTCACTTAGCGGGGGTGCCCAGGTTTATGGGGAGAGGTTTTTCCGAGGCTTGGCGGCGGATGCGTTTGTCATCTACTGCGTGGCAGGCCGGATCGGGAGAGACTTGTTGATCTCTTAAGCAGGACTCTCTCATAACTTCGCCTTGCACCGCAGGGGAAGGGTTGAATTCAATCGTCCGTTACTCCTGGACACACTTCCAACCCAAAGATACCTTTTTACCTTTTTCTTCAAAGAATTTCTGAATTTGAGGTTAAATTTTATGTATTTTTTTTTAGTTTAATACTGTACACAATTTTTTTTAAAGCAAAATGTTTAATTAGAACGTGGACCTATCTTGGAATGACATTCAAGTCATTGACAGTTGTTAGTGTAGTAGGTGTACCTTGCAGTTTTTGTATTGTGTATATGCAACCAATAATATAAACCAAAATAAAGTTTTTGCTGTATAGAAACGTACTTTATACATTTATAAAAAAACCATAGATAAAATTGCGAGAAACAATTTACAAAAAATTCTGACTCAATACAGGTTCACCTAGTGAGGCAGGCTATGCACAACTAAAAATATTGTATAATTACGCTACTTCTGTGTAATCGTTCTTACATTACTTTCTATTTGTTATTTTTTTTTTGTACTCATTGATGTAATCGATTTGTAAAATACCTACATTGAACATGTAATTTTTTTAGTTATAATGTTGCCAATTTATTTGAATATTATTATTATTAGGCAAATATAGTTAGGACCTTATACTTATTATGCGCTAGCTGGTTGCGTATGGTTCTGTCTGCATATTTAGGTATTTTTCTAAAATGGTGAGTATACGTCATAATTAAAAAATTCTCTTTAAAATCCCCAAAGTTTCATCGCAATCGGATGAACGGTTAGCAATGCATAATTTCATGATGCCAGAACTCACTATTGTATATAGAAACCATCGCGGGCATGCGCACATCAAATCCCCAAAGTTTCATCGCAAATCGCAATCAAATGAACGGTTAAGCAACGCATAACATCTCACATACATCTGACAAAATTATTACACTTACCAAGGAAAACTTTTTTCCCATCGATTACCGGAAGAAATTAGAAACATTAACGATAAAATCCAATAAATAAACACTGTTAAAAAATATTTTAAAGATAATCTCAAAAAAAAAAGAAGTTTCCGACTAATTTAACCTTAAGAATAATTTATAACTCAGTTTCCCAGTGATACTACATTATTCAAATAAGTTAAATTTTGTTTTGTTTTTAACAACTAATTACAATATTATTTTTCCCATATTTTACAATTAATATTTACACATTTTGAAAATCATAACAATAATGTGGGAACCCACTAAGGCGCAGCCTGTGCGTGGGTAATATAGTAAAAAATAAATTTTATTTTAATACATAGAAAAAAACAAACAGTGGTATATAAAGCAAAAACAAAATTTGTTTAAACAGTTTGTACAAAAAGTGTATACAATAGTGTACGGTTAAATACGTGTATAGTGTAATAATAGATATTCTAACTCATTCTTTCGCATGCTAAATCCTATGGATGTGTGTGTTTGTCTTTTTTTAATTTCGCTATTTTTCGTTTATAAGACAATTTGTATATTTGTTGTATTTTATTATTGGTAATGACAAAACAAATCATGTGTTGCTCTGTTAACAAAGAAACTACTAAGATTTGAAGTTTATTTGTCAATCTTAAAAACATTATAACACACTAACACTTTATAAACTTATTTTTATAATATTTTGATTACTCCAATGTCTGCTACATAGCTAGTCAAAAACAATAATGTTTTTTATGTCACCATGACAACACATCAATGAAAGACATTTGAAAAGCAATTCATTATTCGAACACAACGAACACAATTCATTATTCGAACGCCCTTGAGGTAATTTTTCACAAAAACGGCGCTATATAAATCATCCAAATATTATTAAAGGAATCCTATGCATTTCTAGGTAGGTATTCCTTTACATCTAGTTTCAAATCACAACGGCTCCAAACAAGTTTTCTCTTCAAAAAATTGCTGATTGAATCATGCAAAATTCTTCCAACATCCCATATAACCATAGATTAATATCTACTAATGACAAACGGACATTATATTACTTATAAGAAATACCAGTACAATCTGTACATGCCTACCCGTAATATATACCCGGATATAGTGTTGAGTACCTCATACAAGATGCACTACAAATAATATCCCAAACAAAAGCCTAAAATGTTCCATACACATCACAAAATATATTTGTTCCAATCCTTTTTATTTATTTATATTTTATACATTAGCTCCACACAGGAGGCCCCGTGGAAAATAATTCCCCTCAGGGCCTACGTTATCTCTGGAGATACTGTATGGAGGGTAACAGTGCCAGTAACACCAACAATTTTGTAATATACCTACCCGGTTTTCTCTTAAATATTGATTAAAGTCATGACATTTGGCAATTAAATTTAAGGCGCCGCAACCGCGCTCAAAAAGAAGAAGATGGAGAGATACGTAATTACGAATGTTAGAGGAGCGCGCTAATATTTAAAAATCGATGCGAAAGTTGTGAAAACGTTTAATAAAACACGACTCGTTTAAAATAGAGCAAAAACCTTGCGGGGGTAGTCTTAAACAGCATTTAAATAAACACTGTGAATTTTTTCATACATATCACTTGTAAAATAACTGAAACAAACGTGTTCATAATAATTTTTGTTGCATACTTTGCGATTTTTTTTCTATCGAGGGAATTTTATATAATTTGCGTTTCAGCGCGGGGAATGTCTAGATATTATCTTCAAGAATAACATATATTTTTTGAAGGGCTTTAAAACTTGTGTTTAAGGTAGATATGTAAGAAATCGGTAGAAATTCGGGTAGCGGCGGCTTAAACAGTGAAATTTATTTCTATTTCAGTTTTCTATTGGGGTAAAGATTTAGACATCTTACTAGAAAATGGACTAGATTCCACGCCAACTCAAAATAAAGTCAACTCAACACCTATTTGAAAAGTCATTAAAAGCTATGAAAAAAATATTTTAAAAAATAGCCCATTACCCTAACCTAACATAACCTATTACTAAATTGGCATATATCTATTTATTTCATCACTTTTAATGACATTTCAAAGGAGGTTGTGAGTTGATTTTATTCTGTGTTCTCCGGTCATCATTATTTAATATCCTAAATTCTAAAACGAGTGGAAATATTTGCATTTTTAATATTTACTTACTCACATGTGAAGTTATTGGTTTCTCGTTATATCAACGATAACGAATAAAAGATAACAAAGCCATTAGAATTACATAATAACACAATCACAGATAATCATTCTTATCTATAAGCGCTTTTAAGGGTCCAATTTGGAAAAATTAGATAATTTATGACTAATTATTGAATAGAGATAAAACCTCTACCAATTCGTAAAGCTTTTCATTTCACCAGCTTGGCTTTATACAAAATTATTAACGACCGTCAATACGGATTCCGGCGGAACCGCTCGGGCGGTGATCTTCTCGCGTATGTGACGCATGTTTGGGGGCGATGCCTGGAACTTTTCGGCGAGACTCAAACGGTTGCACTGGACATTTCCAAAGCCTTTAACTGGGTTTGACCCCGAGGACTTGTCAACAAACTGCCTTCTTACGGACTTCCCGCATCCTTGTGTATGTGGATTGCCGACTTCTTGAGGGAGAGGTCGATTCAGACGGTAGCCGATGGTTTCACCTCTTCCTCACACTCGATAAATGCTGGCGTCCCACAGGGATCGGTTCTGTCTCCGACTTTGTTTTTGTTGTACATCAACGACCTTTTGTCATGTGCACCAATTCATTGTTACGCGGATGACAGTACAGATCATGATAGCGTTTTGTTTGATAAGCCCCCAAAGGGCTCACAAACTCCAACAGCTCATATGGCTTTGAAGCAAAGAATGGACGTTTACCTCGAGAGTGTTTTCTCTTGGGGTAAAAATAATCTCGTTGAATTTAATGTTTCAAAGACCCAATCTTGTCTGATTACGTCTAAGAGGGATCGAAATGAAAATCAAGTCTCTTTCAACGGAAGCAATCTTCCGAACAGGCCCTCGATTGATATGCTTGGTGTAACCCTAAGTGACCAGCTCAGGTTTGGGGGCTCCATCGAAGCCAGAGTAAAGTTAGCCTCCCAGAAACTGGGCGTACTGTACAGGGCCCGCAGGTACTTTAATAGTGCACAACTGCTAAGCCTGTACAAATCACAAGTGCGCCCCACGATTAAATTTGGCAGCCACCTCTGGTCTGGAGCTCCAAAATACCTGAAAAATACCCTCGACTCTGTGCAGAAACGGGCGGTCCGTTTGATAGATTCTCCCATCTTAACAGACGGATTGCAATCTTTAGAGCACAGGCGTCGGGTGGGAATGCTATCCTTGTTCTACCGGTATTACAATGGAAGATGCTCCGAGGAACTAGTATCATTGATCCCTTCGGCACCGGTGCATAGTCGGGAAACACGCCAAACGCGTGCCCAACATTTGTACACGGTTGACATTTGTCACACGAGAACGGGTCGTTTCTTCGAATGATTTTCCGGCCTCTGTGTTTCCTCCTTCCTACAACATGGGTCTCTTCAATACCAATGTTCATTCCTTCCTCTCCTCAAAAAGATCCTTCACACAGCATCCCAGATGACACAGGCCCCGAGGGAAATTATTTTCCTTAAGGCCTCCTGTGTTAAGATAATGTAAAAAAAATACGCAAATCACAGGTGATAGCGACGATATTGATGTGATACGGTAGTGTCAGAGGGTGACACGGACGTTAGGGGGGTTAAACGCAGACTAATACAACCTAAACGAAAGACCATTACTAAGTTTGGAGATCGTGCTTTCGTAGTATCTGGGCCTAAGGCTTGAAATAGACTCCCTCCGGAATTAAGATGCATAACAAGTCCAACAGAATTTAGGTCCAAACTAAAAACCTACCTTTTTTGGCTCTCATACCCTTAATTTAAACATACCTATCCGAGAGTATCATACTTGTATTGTATCATACCTTTTATACGTCAATCACACTTTTCTTATTGAATTCAAATTACTCGAATCCTTACACATCAATCTGTCTCTTGACGAATCACATTTAGGAAGATCAAATCCTTGTACTATTGTATAGCCCACCATAAAATGTTGTTTTCGCTTCTCAAAATACACTAATTAAAGAATATATTATACTAGCTGACCCGGACACGCGTTGCTGTGGCTGATAAAAGACAACGTCATCTACTGGATGGTTATCCAACCTTTATATCCACCGCCGTCTTTGAGTTTATCGCGAAGTGATAGACAGATGCCGCAAAGGACTTTAATTTATAAAACGTAGAGATGGTGTGAAAGATTATAATAATGTGCATGAAATGCTTGGGGTAACTAAGGATTAATACTTTATCCGTCTAAATAACTAACTACCGCAATGTACGTGACCATTTTTTGAGAAGATAGAATGGGTACAGTAAGCTATCCGTAAAAGATAGATATATATGCCTTCGTGGACTTTTTGGTAGATCTATAAAAGAGGAATATCCCACCATGCATTGTTTTGTTATATCCCAAAAGGATTAGGCAGCGTTTTCGATGAAAGCTACCAGGCGGCTTGGCTTTTCCCGACACTTCTAACAATTATCGTTATGTTTCAACCAATTTACACAAATCCTTGACAAATTACATACCTAAACCTTTCTCACGAAACACTCTATCTATTGGTAAAAACCGCATGAAAATCCGTTCAGTAGTTTTCGAGTTTATCGCGAACAGATAGACAGACAGATAGACAGACAATTAAAGAATATATTATATATTAATACTAAAATATATTTCAGGATTAAATAGCTTGTGTTCACAATTATGTAATCTGTGTGCGAACTTTATCTAAATTTCTTTAAATAGACAATAAACCGTTTTAATCTCAAGCGACCTTCCAGGTAAGTATGGACTTGTATACACTTTTAGGCAGCATCGCGTTCATTGGTCAAAACATTGCACATTTAGTAATTTTACCGGTGGATGCAATATTTAGCCATAAGTTGTATTTAAATGCTTGTCTAGTTTGTAGTTTTTCTAGATTTTAGAAATATATTGTAAGTTTGTTCAGCGCCCTTGAGGTGATTTTTCACAAAAACGGCGCTATATAAATCATCCAAATATTATTATTATTCATGACAGTTTCCCCCGGCATACTTATATGCTTTTGTTGAGAGTAGGCTTGAGAGTGGATCAGTGGTTTGGAGCCCACACCAAGTGAAGTATTCCCTAATGTTGGAAAAGGTTCAGAAGAAATTTCTCTACCTGAGGGAGTGTGGCTGTTGGCTACTACCCGTGGTTCTACCCTACCGACTTTCTCTTGGGCATGCTCAGTACGAACCATCTATGGGTCAGAAGGGATGGTGCTCATGTAACACATTTCTTCAGACTAATTCGTGGATGGTTCGAAAACTAGACTATCATGGAGAGCATTAGTTTCAGTGTTTCCGATGGTTATCTCCGTCACCGACAGCAAATACTGTTTTATCTCTCGGCTTGCAGAACTAACTTGCCACTGACCATGCCAGTCGGGAGGGCTGTCTTGCTGTTAAATAGAATCATTACGAATATCGATATGTTTAACATCAACGAAGCACAATTTAAATTTATATAACTAACAGCTTTGTTGCTGTTAGTTTAAGGGCCGTTGTTCCCAACTTTTTTGCTTGACCAATCTGAGCGTGCAATCAGCTAAGCGATTTGTAAATATTTTAAAGGTAACACTCGATTCGCGTTGTTCGCAAATATTTAATCGTTGATTATCTTAGGGGGCATACATTAATTACGTGAGCAGTTTTTCTTCCAATCTAGACCCCTCCCCTTGGTGAGATAAATTTGGGCCACTTCGCATATTCTTTTCAAGTAACGTAAGATTTTGCTAACCCCCCTCCCCCCCCCCTCTCCCCGCCCCTTTTGAGCTCACGTAATTAATGTATGCCCCCTTAAGTGACCCAATGATTATTATGTATTCAATAAAGTGATTCAGTTTCAATGTTGAAGGTTTGAGAGTCACTCCATTTTAATGGTAAACATTTAGGGTACATACGACATAAATGCAGGAAAATGGAGAATAATAAATAACAATAATAGTGGACGCTTAAAGGCACCAAACCTTAGTAAAAAAAAATCACAACCTAAGATTGGAAATGGGATGAAAACGCGATAAAAATTAAAAAAATATAATAATTAAAGAATTTGGAAATGTAGGTACTAACTTGTTTTCTTCGTCAAGGCGAGTTGCTTCGAGTTCCCGTTGGTAGATGGTGTCCCATTACTTTCTGTGCACACTCCATTCTGCTCCTTTCCTTCGCCATTTTGTTGTAGCTCCTTCATTTTAATATTTAAGTTATGACACACACTGAAAATTGTTTTGCCGAACTCAAAACGAAATTTTCAAAATTTAAACAAAATCACTCGATTTAACTAACACTGATTTCAAATTGTCTAAAAACACGCAAAACACTTTGAATTTATAATATAAGAAGTCAGTAGCGGTTCGTGACTATTAATTGCTAAAAATTAATAAAAAATAGTAATTATTGAAATTGGCGCAGCCGAAAATTATTGAAGGTAATTGTTCGGAACAAACGTCAACGGTTAATACGCACTTTTTTTGATAACACTTTTAGATTCTTCTTAATTACCATAAAAGACAACTATTTGCATTGGGGGAGGTTGAAAATGTTACATTTTTAATTTTATTTACGTAAATTGAAAATTTGCTTTCACTCTGTCAAATCACTCTGTTTGCAGTTCGGAACAAACGTCAACGCACTTTTTTGATAAAACTTTTACAATTAAGATAATATACACAAGCCCGCTACACAAACCCTGCGTAGCCAAACAAACCATTCAAAAACGTAGGCTGTTTTTTTAAAGTAAAGATAACATACACAATCCGGTTACATAACCGTTGACGTTTGTTCCGAATATTTTACCTTATTGAAAAAATGAATGATTTCTGAACAAATCTTCAAAATTTCTTTAAACCCTTTTAAAAAAAATATTTTCGACTTGCACATTCAACAGTCACAAACCGCCACTGTATTTTACAATTTACAATGTAATATAATTTACAATTTACTGTACAATTTATTTAAAAAACGTTTGAATAGCTAATTTTAAACAATTCGCCGCGTATTTTATAAAATTTGTAGAAAATTCAAAATTTTATTTTATTATAGCAAAATTGATCAAAAATATAACTAATTTTGGAATATTTAAATATTAATTGTAACAATAATTACACTATTTAAGAAATGTTAACAACCGAAAGTATTGTATCGTGGGTGAGAACTGGATCTCGAATGAATGACAACTCGGCTACTAGTTCCCGCCTGATTTTGACAGCTAAAACAAGATGGTGGAGTGGGCTACTTGCGTGGTTTTTAGTTGACTTTTAGTGATCAGATTTTTCAACGAAAAAACTTATTTTTTGTTGTTTTAAAAGCAAATATGTACGTGATTTTAGTGCGTGATGTCACATCGTGTACAAAATACTAAAGTGTGAATTTTTAATTTAATTTTGTTTTAATGAGTTAATAATAAATTTACCTATATGTTTGTGAATAAACATTTTCAATAATTCCACGGTCCCACGATGAAAATGATTTATCTCAAGGACTATGCCAACTTTGAGGATATTTATATATTTATATTTATATATTTTTTTTTTTTTACAGTTTTTTAGAGAAAATGTGTCCTAACTGGGGTACCCCGTTCTAAGGACACATTGTACAAGTTTTATTATTTTAATTATAAGTAAATACCTAATCTATGTTAGAATATTGCCAAGGGAAATTATATGCAGAGGGTCTTTTTGAGGAGAGGGTTAAGTGAACATGGTCTAGAAGTGATCCATGTTTTTTGAGAGAAGAAACTCAGGTGCCAAAAGCCAAACAATTTTATAACATTATTGTCATTATTTAGCACCTAAACTTTTGTGTCTCCTTACTAAATTAGTTAGAAATATGGTTTAACCCGTCTGCTTGGTTCAATTTCGCACCTCACAATCCGGAATCCTCGGTTTCGCGCGTAAATTCTGAAACCGTCATTTTGGATTGTAAAATATCTATGCAAGATAGCTTTCATGTTTCAAAGACAATAAGGAGCATTACTTCGTTCTCTTTCTGGTTAACAGAAAAATAGATATGTTTGCATGAGAGGAAGAGAGACATATATAGCGTTTAAAATGTAAGTTCGTTCTGGGACGTTTTTGGTCTCATAAAAGTATAATTCCATAACGTTTTTCGGGATGTATTTATTCCTAAACAAGCAGACGGGTTAAACGGAAAAAAATACGGTGCTTTTTATTAAATTTACCTACAAAGGAAGTAAAATGTAGTCTTCTATGAAACCAAAGTTTCGATTCACAATTTTAAATAAATTTATGAAACTTTGTGAATTTTTAAACAATTTTTTTTTATATGAAACGACAAAAAATTGAGATGGCGATAACGTTTTTAATTCTTTTGTCTAATTGTTTTCAGTAATTTTAGAAAAAAAGTGAGAATTTTAAAAAGTTTGCCTTCAAAATTTAAAAAATTACATTGTTGTTTCTGATAATAGAATTGAAAACTTATTTCATCACCTTTCATAAACATTATTTGGTTTTTGGATACGTTAACAAATATACAATTTTTGGATTTCATTGCAAAGTGGAAATATTTTTACCTTCTGACAAAATAAGCCCAATTTTTGAAGGGTTAACCCACTAAATTCCTTAATAAATGTGTGCTACGTACCAAAAAAAAAATGATAAATAATGTTGCTGCAGTTTAAAAACTTGAATCCCTCCAAAAATTAAATAATCATGCAAGTGGCCCAAAATGTTTTATACCAATTTAATACACCGCGCCGGTTTTTGATCGAATTTTTTATACTAATTACACTACAATATAATGGAAAGAACCGGGGATCGACCTCAATAGTACTGTTTGGCAAGGTTCTTCGCGCTAGACTGATTCCGGACCCGCATATCATATCCGTTAAATATGAACGACCTTTGTTCGTAAATGTTCTCGCAATTCAACAATGAATAATATGGAGCTATTTTGCTATTATATATTGCTGCGCGCGAAATAACTTTTTGATTATTTAAATGTGGATTCAGCAGGATGATGAAACAAAAAATCGAGTGCATTTCACATGCAGTAGAAGTGAAACCTTCACCGCACAATCTCAACCAATAGGAGCCTTGAAAAGTGAGATCATAATCAAAGCGGTCGATGAGGTAAGGTTTCATTATCTATATTTCATTATCTCATTCTCTCGCAGGCTAAATCCTACAGATGTATGCGTTTGCCTCTTTTTTGTGTCGTTTCCGTTTCATCGAGTTTAAAAATCACAATGGTGCTAAAAAAGTTTCACATCAAAATATTATTAATTTTTTTAAATAAACACGGGCATGAGCTTAGCATGGTGGTAAAAAAATCGTAAAAATTATGTACTAAGGAACTCCAGTGAAAAATATTATGGCTTTAAAAAAATATCTTCATATAGACCAATAAACGCTGATTCTGAATATATAAGTTTTATTTAATAATATTAAACGCAGACTTTTTAAAAAAATATTTAAAAGTCAATTTTTAATCGGGTCGTAAAAACACGCCGTCAAGTTGGCATTATTGAAACTTTAGTGGTGACGTCACTGTTCGACGAGTCGTGACGTGACCGTAAAGTCATTATATGGGAATGTATGATATGACACAAGCCATCGTATTAATTTATTCGTTTATTTACATACTGTTTATAGAGATTTAGTTGTTGCGTTTATTGAAACATTATTTAGGCCTAAATAATGTTTCAAAAATAAATGTATCTCTTATTAGTTTATCTCTATTATTGAAAATATTCAAAAACTCTTGCACAAAAAATAGTAATGCTATTTCCAGGGAGAATTCTTCGAACAACCGAATTCAAAATGGCGGCAGTTGATCAGCTGATTGAGGGATCCTAAAGTAATTTTTCAGGAGTGATGACGTCACAAGATTCACCATACATACGATGGTTTTCGGGGGGTCTTGAAAAATTAAAACTTTGACAATTATTTAACTATTAAAACTAACTCTACAAATAAAAAAGTAGTTATTTAAGTTAGAAGGTCATTATTCATTAAATAAATAAAAAAATGGACTGGAGTTCCCCATTAACAATTCAATGAATAAAGAAAAAAAATTAGTACATGCTTAAATTTTGGTAGCGGGTATGGGTGTCGTCGCCCCAGGAACCATTTACTGAATCCACGGCTTGCTAAGTCCTCCATCACGGCACAAGCAACATTTTCCGTTTACTATGGTAGTAGGACGAGATTTTAAAATATTGTCAGGTTTTTCGTAAGCCAGTGACTTAGCAGGGGTGTCTGGGTTCATGGGATGAAGTTAGACTAGGTCTCGGAGGTAAATGCGTTTGACCACCTCCTGCGAGAGACTGGTTGTGGCGTTGAGGGAGATCTAACCTCTAACCTCTGCAGCCGGACTTATCTCGATCCATCGCACCTCGGTGGAAAGGATGGGTTCATACCATGGAACTATGATTCTATACTCTTAGGTTCATACGTATGTCACTCCTTGACACATTGACCTACCCACCACTCGCACCCCTTTCCTTCCCAGAACTTCCTCTCCTCCCTTTCCTTAAAATAACTATTTTGACATGAAACGTTTATAATACATTAATTTGTATAATTAAATATGTGTGTTTTTTTATTTGTTTTCGTTATCATTAATTTGAGTTAGAAAAACGCAAGGTGCGACATTTTAAAAACTTTAACTAACTAACCATCACGCCGTTTCCCCGCAGGGGTAGGCAGAGAGGACGGACCGCCAAACAACTCGGTCTTGGCACACACTCTTTGCCTCACTCACATTCATACATCGTCTCATACATACTCTTCTATTATTCTGACTTTTGACATGGCCCGTCTCAAGTATCTGATTTACTTGATCGTGCCATGTCTTCCTCGGGCGTCCCCGACTTCTTCTACCATTCACATTTGCATCATATATTCTTTTAACACTACTTTTAAAAACTTTATTTATGTATTTATTGATTAAAGCCCTTTTTTGGGGCTTTTACATATGAATGGTAAGAAATATACAGTATTTATTATACAAAACTGAACTGCCTCAGTAACAATATTTGTTTTAAGATAAATTGAAGATGTCCACTGACTTGGTATAATTGTTTCCCTCCATCAGTATTCTGGGCAAAGAGGAATACATACGGAAGTTAGTCTCAGAATTTCTGCACTGAAATAAATCCTGACGTCTAGTATTACGTAGTGGTCAATGCAAGCCATACCGGACTATCAACCAAATCATTTAGAATTTTACAGAAATACTAAGTCAGTGAAAATTCTTCTGTCTGACAATTTGAGCATAGACGTATTATTTAACACAGTGTTGTAGTTCAACATAATTGCTGGAATACCCATTTTAAAACGTAGAAAACGTAAGAATTTGTTTCGTATTCTTTCAACAGCTTGTACATGTATATTATAATATGGGTTCAAGACGGGAGAATTGTACTCAAGTTGACTTCTAACATATGCAAAATATAACAGTTTAATAAACTTTATAATGTTAAATTTTTTAGTCGGCCTAGTTATAAATCCCATCATTTTTAAACTCTTATTACACTTATGTTTGTTTTCAAAAATCACACCTCTCCCTCCCTCCCGCTTTCCATACATTCAGTTTGCAAACCTTGCGTGCCACCAATAGCAATTTTTTAATACAAATTTCATAATGCCAGAGCTCACCGGAAGTTTTATAAAAACCTTGTCCTGACAATAACTAACACACAAAAAAAAGGATTATCCAATTTGGTCCAGTCGTTCCAAAGTTATGCGCTTAGCAACACATCCAGCGATTCATTTTTATATTATTACTAGCTGGTCCCGGCATGCGTCGCTTTGCCACTTATTAAAGAAATTGTTTCTCCCTGAGTGTCTTTTCCCATTCGTCCGGTTCCCCTTCCGCCTCCCCTTCTTCCTGCGTCCTCTTCCCCTCTCGCGTTCCCACTCCGTCACCTCCACCTTCCCTCTCCCCACTCCACTCCTCCCTCCCTTCCCCGTCCCGCGAACCCCCCTCCCGAGTTCCCCTCCCCCCTCCTGCGTTTCCCTATCACCTTCTCCGCCTTCCCTCTTCCCTTTCCCGCTCCCTCGTCCCGCCAACCCTCCACCCGCGTTCCATATATTCAATCCCAGTACATTCAGTTTTTAAACAGCCCGCTTGCCACCTTTTACAATTTTTATTCAAATTTCCATTTTTCATGTATATTAAATTTGGTACCTAACATAGGTACCTATTTAAAATATCTGAATTGATTCGATTCAAAATATTAGGGGAGTAGGTACCTACTTTAAATAAATTTTTCAACTTTTCAAAAATAGAATCCTGATTGAACAATCATTCATTGTTTTGCAAAATGTCATTCTCTAACACGCGAACTGTCAAACGTGCGATGTTTTCTGAAATTATCCAATATTCTGCGCAATTTTCTAAATTTTCCTCGCACTTCAAGGAATATTCTAAAAAAAGAATTAGCGAAATCGGTTCAGCCGATCTCGAGATTTGCGCTTAGCAACACATTTAGCGATTCATTTTTATATATAAGATTTAGGTACCTATCACCTTTAAAAAACAGTTTATAGTTTTTGGCTGCTTTCAGAAATATTCCATTTATTAGAATGATATTGAAATATTTAAACCTTCTGATTCAATATGCCCAAGATTAGAGGGGTTAAAAATATAATTTTACAGCATTACTTTGAAATTTTTTATAATTGCAATAATTAAGTATATTATTAAAACTAATAAGATGCGGTAAATGAGATAAGTGCAATCCCACGAATCCCTTAGAAAATATAAATAAATTTATACAAATAAGAAAATAAATAGATGAGATAATAAATAAAATTATATAACGGAGTAGTTTAACCCCTCAGGCTAATATGTTCGCTTTTGGGAACGGCTCATATAGGTCTCATAGAAATCGTTGTGTCTCCCTTAATGTTATGGTGACAAATATAATCTAAAAGAGGCTGAAAAGAAAATTCTATGCTTTACATTTAAACTAGCTTTTGCCCCCGGCTTCGCTCGCGTATTCGCCCTCCGCCCCATCAACCCCCCCACAATTCCTATATAAGGTTTTTCCCTAATCAACATTGAAGTGTTTTCGTTATTTGTTTTTGGGGTGTTATGCCGTGTTGCGCTACCTCCTTCTTTAGCCAACGTTTCGGACATCGTTGCAGTGTCCATCATCAGGGCAGATCCGGCAGATCCGGTAGATGTGATCTGCCGAATCTGCCCTGATGATGGACACTGCAACGATGTCCGAAACGTTGGCTAAAGAAGGAGGTAGCGCAACACGGCATAACACCCCAAAAACAAATAACGAAAATGCTTTTGGCCGTGAAAATCTTAAAACTTATCCAACATTGAAGTGAGCTACAAACCCAAGGTAAATTAGCTTACTGGAATTACCAAAATATTAATTTGATTAATTTGTGTTTTTCACAATTAACTCATTTAAAATTAAAATAAAGTATATTTGCAGCACGTTCCAGAGTGGAAGATACTCTCAGTATCGCCATGGTGTAAGACCACCATTCAGAATTGAAACGTAGCTTTAAATGGCTTTAGCCGTGTTTGGTGACCAGATCTGAATAACTAGGTACTTCCCCACCTTCTTCTTCCCCATATCCTTCCTCCTTGCACTACCTTCAGCCTCACAACATTTGGGGATGCCATAGTCTCACTGCTTCCAGACGGAAGCAGTTAGGACTCTTGTGCGGTATTCGTATAAAAAAAGACCTCCTAGTGAGTCTAGCGACTGATTAAGGTGCTTAAAATAATGCATAATATACTCTTTCATAGATTTGTGCGAGTTTAATTATTTTAGGGATAAACCCTGGGTCTTTAACCGGCCGGCGGCCGAGAATCCAAATTTCGTCGAAATGTGGTCTTACGATTGTACAGGGCGGTTCCAATGAGAAAGATTAATTATTCTCCGTAGCAGCTTTTAAAAAATTATAACTCCTTATCGATTTTATTTCATTCAAAATAAATATGCTTTAATTTATACCTACATCCAAAAATGCTGAAAGGTGTGATGATCAAACTATTAAAATTATGTACTTTTTGTAATTATTTCTTGATCTTATGAGCATTCATTCATTTAGACTTTTATAAAAAGTCAATAGTTTGTTCCGTATAAATAAAATCGGATATATTTATCCATGACGCTATCCAGGTAACAAACCAATTCTTAGAATGATTGTTTCCAATAAAAAAGGGTAGTTGCCTATAATGTGGAGAAAAAAATAGTTGTAGATCAGATAAGTTTTAAGATTTTCACGGCCAAAAGCATTTTCGTTATTTGTTTTTGGGGTGTTATGCCGTGTTGCGCTACCTCCTTCTTTAGCCAAATTTTCGGACATCGTTGCAGTGTCCATCATCAGGGCAGATCCGGTAGATGTGCCCTACCGGTAGCTGTGCCCTACCGGATCTGCCCTGATGATGGACACTGCAACGCAAAGGAGGTAGCGCAACACGGCATAACACCCCAAAAACAAATGTAGCGGTCACTTAACCCGCTCTGATAAAACCATCGCAGCGCCACTGGTTAAGGAACACTCCAGACCGGACCTGCCTACGGCCGATACTACATCTACCTACAGCGGAATAATAATTCCGCCACTTACGCGAAAGGCCTAGAACGTGTGGCTGTACCATACAAGTGCCCACAGAAGGTTCGAGCGATTTCTCAGCTTTGCGTGAATTCACCCGGCATTGCCTACCGTGAGATTAATTACTCGCCGCCAGTATATAAGCAAGCGCTCGCTCGCTGAGTTCAGTTCAGTCTTCATTCATGGTTCGACATTTACACATCGGGCAGTGATACAACTAAGTGCAGTGTAGTAACTCTTTACCTGCCCTCGCGGGGCAACAGCCCGCGCAGTCAACCGCAAGTGAACAACATTTGTCTAGTGTGACACCAGGAACGTTTCCAGCACCTTCGAGGAACTTCACCAACCAACAACCGGCAACGAGCCAGCAACCGGCAACAAGCCAGCAACCACAACCAGCAACCAGCAACCGGCAACGAGCCGGCAACCGGCAACAAGCCAGCAACCACAACCAGCAACCACAACCGGCAACGAGCCAGCAACCAGCATCCTCATCGCCTCTCAAGGTTCCTTCCTGCGTCACGTGTGTGTGTCGACTCAAAGGCCACACAGCCGCCATACCTCGTCAACACGACGACGGTCGACCGCCTAGACCAAGGTCACTTCTACACCGCCATGGTGTAGAGCAACACGCCGGCTACCTGAAGACCCGTGATCTTCACCGCCGTAGTCTCCTGACCTTCTTCACTCATCATCACGCAGCAGCATTACTATCGGCACCACTGTCACTCCGCTCCGCTTCAACCTCGCTACGTAGCGCAACAATAAAGACAGACTCATCACATCGACTGACGACTTTTATTTCACGTCCCGACTCTGCCGATACGGCCCGCTCCCTCACAAATAACGAAAAGTTGTAGATCATATTATTAATTCTAAAAAAATTAAATATGAGATTGAGTAATATGACGGTTTGACAGCAGTAGGTGCAAAGGCGAGATTGATAAACGTACGTCCCGGATAGACGAGAGGTTCTGGGTTCGAGTCCCAATTGCGACCAATACCTTTTTCTGTGTCTTGTTCTATTTCATATTTTCGTTTAGATTATTATTTTTATCTCCTTCTTCAATGAATTTTCCATTGTTTTGTTTGTCACTTTTAATGGCAGAAATAACGATATTTTGCATTTTCAAAAGAGTAAGGGTAATTAATTATTTCTTTCAAAACTCATTCGAATTGTTTTTTTTTTCATGTTGGGTATGTATTCAGGTTTGTGTAGAAATCAAAGAAATCAGTTCATAATTTTGAATGAATCTATTTTTCGACAATTATTTCCAAATTGGGAGATTTTTTCAATCTTTTTGTAGTTAGTTAGCTATTCTGGAAAAAGGTCTTACGATATTCAATATACATAAACAATAAGATATATTATCTGGCAAACAGAAAACATTTAAAAAAAATCTTTGTATTTATAACCATACTATCAGGTTCCCGGCATGCAACGCAATGCTATATTCAAAGAAATAAATTGTTTCTCCCTGCACATTCTCAGTACATTCAGTTTTCAAACAGCTCGCGTGCAACTTATTAGAATTTTCTTATTCAAATTTTCATCTTTCATATATTACAAATATTCATTTTTATATATTATAAGAACATATGTAGTATAAAATGAAGTCGCTCAAAATTATGTGCGCGTTAATCTTTTAAACTACGCAACGGATTTTCATACGGTTTTCACCAATAGATAGAGGGATTAAAGAGGAATGTTTATATGTATAATACATGTAAATTTTGTTAGAGAAAAGCCGAGAAATTTAAAGAAAACATATTTTTGTGTGATTTAAAACGGATATTCATGCGGTTTTCACCAATAGATAGAGTGATTCAAGAGGAAGTTTTATATGTATAAAAACATGCTTAGAAGAAAAAAAGTCGAGAAATTCAAATATTCAATTCAGGCAGCGGGCAGCGGGCAACTGGTAAGCGGGTGGTGTGGATTTTATAAAGGTTGGGTAATGGCGTTGTGTTTCGTTAGCCACAGCAACGTGTAGCCGGGTCTGCTAGTATATTATAAGAACAATCAATCTAATTTGGTACCCAACATAGGTACCTATTTAAAATATCTGTAATTTAAAAAATATCTAGACAATACTTTTGTGACAAAAAAAACAGCTGCCTGCTAAATTCACATTGCGATGCTAAAACAGTCGTTAAGTTTTCTGAAATTATACAATTTTCTGCGCAATTTTCTTAATTTTCCTTCTACAAAATATTAGAAAACTTTAAAAAAAAAGATGAATGACGTAGGTAAAGTCGTTCTGAAGTTATGGCGTGACCAAGGGAAACAGGGATACATTTTTATATACTCGTATATAGATTCGACCTGAACTGATCAAGGTAATTTTTGCGCGGTTTTTGAAATGTCATCACGCATTCAACAGGTTAATATTAGTGATACATGTCCTCTCAAGTTCTTTGTTCTTTGATAACAACCTTACCAAAAGAGGATTGATTGGAAGGTTTTATTACTCATTTATTTAAAAAACTAATATTGATAAAATCTCCCTAAATAAAACATCTACAGGGAAAAAAGGATGGACATAAAATCGCTACTTACCTACTTAGTTTTTTTTTTTCCTTTATTTTTTCCCATTATATCTTGATACATTTCAAAAGTAATTTTTACAGATTTTCTAAATATATTTAACATAAACCAAGATAAAAATAATGTAAAAAAGTAAAAAATATATTTAAGACAAAAGTAGATAATGGGAACCCACTAAGGCACTGCCGGTGCGTTGGTAATATTAACTAAGGTGCTAAATTACACTAATTAGTTGGCGGTACAAGTAAAAAATGTAAATTTCAAAGTGAAAGTTTAAAAATATAGGTAATGTATCTTTGAAAATATTGTAGTAACAAAGTGACACATACAAGTTAGTTGATTTTTTACGGTTTCAAGAAGATAAAAGAGTTAGTCTAGGTAATGTGTCTTTGAAAATATTGTAGTAACAAAGTGAAACATACAAGTTTGTTGAATTTTTACAGTTTCAAGAAGATAAATAGAGTTAGTCTTGAAGTTACAGTAGAATTGTATAAGTGAAGCATGAAGGTTTGCATAGAGTTTATAAAAAAAGTGTTTCAACATCTGCATCATTTAGCCATAATTTTAATTCTTTTATATAAAGTGATATTTTATCTGTCATTTGAATGTGTTTTGGTAGAAGATTAAAAGTACGAGGACCAATAAAACTGCCATGTGTTTGCATTAATTTGGTTTTGCTAGCAGAAGTCCCGGCGTGGCGCGGGCTCTGCGCAGAGTTAATCAAAATCAGATGCAGACAATAATTATTTATTTATTTATTTTGAAAGCCGAGTGTGAAAAATTTCATCAAGAAATATCAAAATTCAATTTTAAGGGGTGGGAAAGGAGGATGGGGTGGTTTTCGAAATCTCATGTAGACAGTGACCTTCCTCTTGTTTTGAAGGTTAAGTGTACAAAATTTCATCAATCTTGGAATAAAACCTGTAAACGGTGTAATAGCATGTACCTGAGGATATTTGTAGCAATTAATTTAGATGTCATTTTGCTGTCCGATGATTTTTTTTAAATTTAAAAAACAAAAATATTTTTTTCTATTCAAGGAGATGGAATACACGATTTGCAAAATTACGTATAATTTCATATTAAATTACGTTATTAGTACTTTTTAGTTATGACTGACTCCTTGGTTGAAGGATAAGGCTCTCGACTAGCGATCTGGAGGTCGCGGATTCAAATCCTGGCGTGCGCAACGTGATTTTATTTGATTAATTTGCAATATTTCTATTCATTAAAAAATAATATAAGGTACATTTGCGGCACGTTTTAGACCTGAAGATACTATCAGTTTCGCCCTGGTGTAAGACCACCACTCAGAATCGAAACGTTGTTGAAACGTATTTTATGACTAGATCTTGCCAGGTACTTTCTATTCCCAGTCTCCTTCCCCTCCCCACTATCTTCAGTCTCACAACATACCCCAATTGGGAGTGTCATATTCTCACTGGCTCCAGGTGTTTGGTAGCAGTTGGGACTCTTGTGCGGTATTCCTGTGGCAGCAACGTCACAATAAAGGCAAAAAACGTAGGTTCTTTATCACAATATTATAGTCGCTTCCGAACGGTGAAGGCACAAAAAGGCAATAAACAAACGTTCCTTATCACAATAAGGCTACAGCTCTTTCTTACACATTAAATATTGGTGAGAAACACAATGAACGTATATTGTGTAAGAAAATCTATCTGGAATCCCAAATACACCCAATACGTCAATAATATGGAGCGCATACAAAATAAATTTATAAAGTAATTTATAGGTTACAAATACAATAATACAGGGTGTCCCAAAAGAAAGTATATATTTTGTGGATCGATTTAAAAAAAAGTAAGGGTTCTATCGAAAAAATGTTTGTTAAATACTAAAATACACAATTTAGGAATTTATCTCTTAAAAATAATACTGTCCAAATGTAAACCCTCGCGTTCGCGGCATTAATTTAATCGAAGAGTTAAATTTCTCATGACGGCTCGGCAGGTAGGCTTCGTGATGGCTACCATTTCGTGACGGATATTTTCTTTTAATTGCATCAGGGGAAGTCTGATTTTTGACGTACACTTAAGATTTGAGATCACCCCACAGGAAAAATAGGGGTTATGTCAGGACCACGAGGAGGCCAATTTATGTCACCTTTCCTGGAGATCAATTTGCCAGGGAAAATTTCATGAACTCATCATGGCAGAGACGTATTGGACGTATGTAATGTTGCTCCGTCTTGCTGGAACCATGTTCTTTGGTTATACCAGTAAGTTTGTAGGGGTGCAGCATTAGGTATTTGTGCAAATGCTGTGTAACGATGATCTATGCACATTTAAAGCACTTGCGCGCTTCCGAATCGAAAAGTTTGAGTCGCCACGAAAGCACTGATAAACACTCTACGTTTTCTACCGTTCTAGATGACCTTGGTCGCCCAGATATTGGTTTTGCCAGCGTTGTACCGATCTCTTCAAACTTTTTGACCCATTTTCCAATGAGAGGAATGCTTGACGCATCATTGAATTGACGAAAACCTCAAATGTTGCAAAATCTTCTACGCGCTACAGTAGCCGAATCACCATTTTTGTAAAGCTCACGCACGCACAACGCGCGGTCGCTCCCGAGAAATGCTTGATAGCGACTAAATTCCCAAGAGCCAGATACTGATTGACATATCCCCCGCGCCCCTCGGAAAAGTTGCGTTCATACAGAAAGCAAAACAAATATATACTTTCTTTTGAGATACCCTGTACTTATATCTGCACTCTCCAATCTCTGAAATCCAGGCGAACATGACATTTCTCCATAAAATAATACATAACGAAATAGACTGCCCAGAACTTCTTCTCTTCTTCTTCAATGGCGCTACGAGCCCATTGGCCTCGGCCTTGGCCTCCTTCAAAATAAGCCTCCACCGCCCTCTATCCTCGGCTGTCGTCTTCCAATCTGCAACATGGAGTAATCCTCTTGCATCCTCCCTGACATCGTCCTCCCATCTCAGTCTAGGTCTGCCCGCCTTTCGTTTACCTCCCGGGTGTCCTGGCAGAACCTTCTTCGGTACTCGTGTGCCTGGCATTCGGTGCACATGTCCGGCCCATCTTAATCTTTGGAGCCTTAAATGGGTGGAGAGTCTGGGAGCTTGGTAAATATCATAGAGCTCATTATTGTGGCGGATTCTCCATGTCTCTCCCTCTCGCACCGCTTCTAAGATTCTTCGAAGTACCTTTTTTTCAAAGATGTCCAGCTGTTCCGCTGAATTTGCTTTCAGTGTTCCCGCCTCACATCCATAGGCCAAGACCGTTCTGATAATTGTTTTATATAAGGTTATTTTGGTTTTCCTATGGACGTTTCGGGATTTGAACACTGGCAGCAACGCGAAGTAAGTGTTGTTAGCGGCTGTAATGCGCTTTCTTACTTCTACTGGGTCTTCATTGTCCTGCGTTATGATGGAGCCCAGGTAGGTAAACTCTTCGACCACTTCGAAATTATAATTGTCTTTAAAAGAACTTCTATCCCAAATAAATTTTAATATCCCATCTAAAAGAACTGGCCACACCAACCTTTTTTAAACAACCAGTAATAATACGAACGCTGCAGCCAACTCCCCCATTTCCCGCATCCTTCAAAGATTCAACTCTTTTTTGATTCCCTCCCTCTATTTAAGAAAAAACATTTCTAGCACACTGAATTCGCACACATAACACACACATCCACACACACATACACACACCCTATCATTCACACACACCCCTTTCCTTCAGTAATTTACTAACTTAATTTAGGTAAAATGTATAATTTATTACATAAAAACATAAGTATACAACAGCGACATGTCATTGGTACCAATTATTGTGTTAAATTCTATAACTTTGGAACTATTTTCCACTATGTAATTATGTACTGTTTGTTTCTGCAAAAAAATAAAATAAATTAATAGCCACGAAGAACTAATAAACATTTTAAAGTAGCAGACCCGGCCACACGTTGCTGTGGCTAATGAAACACAACGCCATTACCCAACCTTTATTAAATCCACACCACCCGCTTGCCAGCTGTTGCCGCTGCCCGCTGCCTGAATTGAATATTTGAATTTCTCAGATTTTTTCTACTGTAATAAGCATGTATTATACATATAAACTAATTAACTCGCCACTAATTATACAATGCTTGCAATGCAACACTGGATATTTGAAAAGGGAAAATCAAATACCTACTTACTCTAGGACATCTATTTTACAATTTCTTCCGTAGAACGAATTTCAAAAGTGACTATAGTACGGCCCGCCAGCCGTTTTAAATCGCACAAAAATATGTTTTCTTTGAATTTATAGGCTTTTCTCTAATATAATTTACATGTATTATACATATAAACATTCCTCTTCAATCACTCTATCTATTGGTGAAAACCGCATGAAAATGCGTTGCATAGTTTAAAAGATTAACGCGCCCATACATTTTGAGCGACTTCATTATATACTATGTAATGATAATGAGCTAAATAATGTATCAAGATGGCTAAAAATCAATAAGCTTATATTAAATACAAAATGTGTGGTGATTGGATATAAGAAGACATCTAGTGAAAGCAAAATTAAAATTGATGGCGACATTATTACGTAAAAACATAAGTAACAGCGACATGTCATTGCTCGTTGACTCGTTGAAAATAGAGCAAAAATCTCACAAGGGTTGTCTTAAACAGCATTAAAAGAAACACTGTGAATTTTTTCGTACATATAACTTGTAAAATAACTGAAACAAACGTGTTAATAATAATTTTTGGAGCATACTTTGCGATTTTTTTCTATGGAGAGAATTTCATATAATTTGCGTTTCGGCGCGATGAATGCCTAGATATTATCTTCAAAAATAACATATATTTTTTTAAGAGCTTAAAAACTTCAAATGTTTAAGGGAGGTTTGCAAGAAATCGGTAGAAATTCGGGTAGCGGCGTCTTACCCTCTCGGGTTAATTTGTTTGCTTTTCAGAACTTCACATAGAAATCGTTGTCTCCCTTACTAATGAGAAATATGATGTAACCGGTGCTAGAAATAGAAAAAACCACGCTTTATACTCAAATCTAAAAATTAACCACAAAATACGTAAAATGAAAGTTTCGGATTTTAATTTCAAACAAATTAAAATGTAATCTTTATGCAACCAAAGATTCCGATCGAAATTTGAAAAAAAAATTACAAAACTAGAGGAATTTTTAAAATAATTTTTACATAAAACGACAAAAAAGTGAGTAAACAATAACAAAAGCGACAAAAAGTGAGTTAACAATAACAAAAACGACAAAAAAGTTAGTTAACAATAACAAAAACGACAAAAAAGTGAGATAACAATAACAAAAACGGCAAAAAAGTGAGTTAACAATAACAAAAATGGCAAAAAAGTGAGTTAACAATAACAACAAGGCAAAAACGTGAGTTAACAATAACAAAAATGATAAAAAAGTGGTTAACAATAACGAAAACGACAAAAAAGTGAGTTAACAAAAACAATAAAAAAACGATAAAAAAGTGAGTTCAAAAACAATAAAAAAAACGATAAAGAAGTGGGTTAACAGTAACAAAAACGATAAAAAAGTGAGTTAACAATAACAAAAACGGCAAAAAAGTGAGTTAACAATAACAAAAATGATAAAAAAGTGGTTAACAATAACGAAAACGACAAAAAAGTGAGTTAACAATAACAAAAAGGCAAAAACGTGAGTTAACAATAACAAAAATGATAAAAAAGTGGTTAACAATAACGAAAACGACAAAAAAGTGAGTTAACAAAAACAATAAAAAAACGATAAAAAAGTGAGTTCAAAAACAATAAAAAAAACGATAAAGAAGTGGGTTAACAGTAACAAAAACGATAAAAAAGTGAGTTAACAATAACAAAAACGGCAAAAAAGTGAGTTAACAATAACAAAAATGATAAAAAAGTGGTTAACAATAACGAAAACGACAAAAAAGTGAGTTAACAATAACAAAAAGGCAAAAACGTGAGTTAACAATAACAAAAATGATTAAAAAAAGTGGTTAACAATAACGAAAACGACAAGAAAGTGAGTTAACAAAAACAATAAAAAAAACGATAAAAAAGTGAGTTCAAAAACAATAAAAAAAAACGATAAAGAAGTGGGTTAACAGTAACAAAAACGATAAAAAAGTGAGTTAACAATAACAAAAACGACAAAAGTTAGTTAATGCCTAATAAAAAATATATGTGTTTTTTTTTTCAATATCAGTAATTTTAGTTAGAAAAAACGTTAAATCAGCCAATTTTAAAACTTTTTTATTTTTGCATTCAAATTTCATGATTATTCCGAATTATAAAATTTGAAAGTGTATTTCTTCTCCTTTCAAAAACTTTTTTGTTCCGACGCATCCATTCAGAAATATTCCATTTTTTTGGATTTTATTGCAAAGCAGAAATATTTTGACCTTCCGACAAAACAGTCCCAAGGCCCTAAACAACTCTTAAAAAATAGTACTTCTTAACATTCACAAAATCAGAATGTAACAAAAACGTAATAAAAACAAAAGTATATTTGTTCATTTTTATTTTTAACTTTTATGAGTAAACCCTCAAAATGTAATATTTAATTAAATGACGACAATATTAGCGAAACTCAATCGAAAATCTGGAAACAGAAAAATCAGTAAAAGATATTTGCACCTCTGGGACTCGAACCCAGTATATTTATTATATTTTAAAATAAGACAAGTGAGAAGGAAAAGGACGAACGTCGTTGACGTCCGTACGAGATCTCGCTGGGACTACTTACGTGTTGTAATTTTAGGTAAAACGCCTTCACTCACTTTTCTGATTTTCAAACTGCATCTTTTACTATTTTGGTATGTATTTCATAAAATCAATTTTACATATTGTGGATTTTCGACATTGGAAACCTTATCCAGTTTACTATTATATTTAGTTAATTTTAAAGACGACCCTCAGTCCAGTGAGTGAATATTCGCAGGGTTAATTACAATCTGCACATTTAGGACTTCTTTGCAAAATAACAATCGTTGAACATGGAAACCAATCAAATCCCACTAACCACAAATAGATTCAGAATCATACACATTTTTGCAAAACAATACACTAACAAAAAATCATTGAATAACAAGCTTTGAACATGCTGTATGCAATCAATGTTTCTGTGATCGTGTCAATTCTGATTGCGATGCCTGTACACAGACATGTAAAATTAATTTAAAAAAAAAACCATTGTTGTTCAGACATCTCAAAAACATACGAAAAAATGTATTCTCTATCTGGTGCAATACTCGAATCTCTTATAACGCCACCAAATCAATTATAACTAGCAGAACCTGCCACACGTTGCTGTGGCTAACGAAACACAACGCCATTACCCAACCTTTATAAAATCCACACCATCCGCTTGCCAGCTGCCCGCTGCCCGCTGCCTGAATTGAATATTTGAATTTCTCGGCTTTTCTCTACTATAATAAGCATTTATTATACATATAAACCTTCCCCTTGAATCACTCTATCTATTGGTGAAAACCGCATGAAAATTTGTTTCGTAGTTCAAAAGATCTATGCGCACATACATTTTGAGCGACTTAATTTTATACTATGTAATTCAATTCGAGCGATCGCCACTAATTATACAATGCTTGCAATGCAACACTGGATATTTGAAAAGGGAAAATCAAATACCTACTTACTCTAGAACATCTATTTTCCAATTTCTTCCGTAGAACGAATTTCAAAAGTGACGTACGGCCCGCCAGCCGTTTTAAATCGCACAAAAATATGTTTTCTTTGAATTTCTCGGCTTTTCTCTAATATAATTTACATGTATTACACACATAAACATTCCTCTTCAATCACTCTATCTATTGGTCATGCCGCATGAAAATCCGTTGCATAGTTTAAAAGATTAACGCGCACATACATTTTGAGCGACTTCATTTTATACTATGTAATGATGATGATGTAGAAAAAATTGTAGTGAATTAAACAATGTTCATGTTTTCAGGGCACTAACGGAATATTCCAAAATGTCATACTAATTTACCGGACTGTTATGCCTCTCGGTGTTATTTTATAGCATATTTAATACGTAAATTATTATATTTTAATACTTCAATGCCTAGATAGCCTCAAATCTCCTGGACCGGATAATATCCCTACAATATTTACCAAAGCATTTATAATTGTAATTGCTCTTCCATTAACCAAATTTTTTAAGCTCTCGTTATCTTGTGGAATTTTTCCTGATGGAAAATTAGTTATTTGACTCCAATTTACAAAAAGGGTGACACGAGTGATGTTTGTAATTACTGACCAATATGCATTCAATCTACCAAACCTAAACTTTTTGAAAGCCTAATACTGGACAAACTATTTAAGCAACTGAAACCTGTAATATAACCTTACCAGTTTGGATTTATGTCTGGTAGAAGTACTTTCTCCAACTTAATAATCAATGAAAATTTTATAATTTAAAAAAAAGTATGTAGACTCTTTTTATACCGATTTTAGAAATGCCTTTGGTACAGTTTATTGTGTTTTTTAAAATTATTATTATTATTTTTTAAAATATATTAATTTATTTGTTACAATCAAAAAGGTACAAAAATTAACATCCTATCCTATTATTGATATTATAAAGGTGATAGTTTGTATGGATGTATGTTTGTTACTCTTTCACACAAAAACTACTAAATGGACTGTAAAAATTCTTTCACTAATAGAAAGCTACATTATTTGCGAGTACTATAGGCTATATATATTGGTAAGGTCTGGCGTTATGAATAATCTCTGGCGTTATGAAATTATTTATCATACGTTTTCAATGCGCTGATTGTTTCTTTTTTGTTCTTAAATATATAATGCTGCCTCTCTTTCTTACACACTAAATGTCAACAATCGTAAATGGGACAAATGGTGAACGTATGTCTGCACAACTCCAGGAAAACAGCCACTTCTTTTCAAAACATTCAAGGCGCATTGTGACGTGAGGTACCCATTGTAATTCGGTGAAGTCAATCAAATACATCTGCAAATTTGTCACAAAAGTCAGTGATATGGTAGTTTTTGGCGTTAAAACTACAAATAAAAAACGATGAAATCACACGCTATCAAGAGCTACAATGAGGCGATTTGGCGTATATTCTCATTCACCATTCATGAACGACATTCCATTGTTGTATATTTGGCGATGCATCTGGAGATTGATCAACGAGTTTATTTCATTATATCGAATGTTGCCAAACGTACTGAAACACCTCCAGCAACAACATTAACCAGTTTCTTTTCGATTTGCCAATGCGATCTGTTTGCCCGGACGTTGCTCTACTCTGAGATGCCACTTTATTACACTTTGTCGAACGCTTTGTCGAAGAGATTTCCACGTCGGAAGCACGGCGATGTGGTTACTGATCATCCGGTTGTGCGTTTTACTGATGCTCTTGGTCGCATTTACACAGTTCATGTAAAAAGTAATGAATGCTTCTACTTTCGGTTGTTGCTGGTGAATGTTCGTGGGCCGACATCGTTTGAATCACAAGTCAATGGTGTAGTGTGCCCAACATTTCGTGTTGCATGTCAGCAGATCAATTTGCTTGAAAATGATACTCATTGGGACATGACAATCACTGAAGCAATTATTTCTGCATCTCCAGTCTGATACGCACATTATTTGCTATCATTATTTCGACATGTTTCCCATCGAATCCACGTGAACTATGGAACAAGCACAAGGATGACATGTCAGAAGACATTTTACATCAAATTCGTGTCAGTTCAGGGAATCCTGATCTCGAGGTGAATGAGGATATACATCAACAGGCTTTGTTTTTGATCGAAGACATGTGTTACCTCATGTGCGGCAGTTTTTTAGTCAAGTTAGGAATAACAACGCCAGATCGACGCTTCATGAATGCAATGAATGCAATGAAACTTGCAATGAATGATGCTTTCAATCAAGAATTGGTACGTGAACGTGAATATGATCAAGATGCATTGAACCAATCAAGTTGATGATGGAAACGGTGACTTATTTTTCCTCAATGCACCCGGTGGAACTGGGAAGACATCTAACGACAACAAAACGAAAAATGTCGGATATCACAAGGTACTTCAATGAAGAGAATCGACCCAAGTGCAACCCACCCAGTAAATAGTTTTAACAGAAAGTAGTACAATAATGCCACGTGAATCATTTCGATTCACTTTAATAAAGCAAATGTCTTGCTGCCACGTGAATTACATTTCTTAATTCATGTTGAGTATTAATTTTAACTTAATACAAATTAAATTAATTCAGCTAATAAGTTAACACAAACACATCAGTTATTGATTCTGAGGCGATATGAAGTTCGCCGGGTCAGCTAGTTTTGTATAAAACTACCGTTGAACTCTGCCATTATGGAATTTGTATAAAAATTGTAATAGGTGGCACGCGAACAGGTTGAAAACTGAATGTACCGGGAATGAATGTGTGAAATGCAAGAGGTGGCGAGGGGAGGGGGGTGTGGGGAAGGTGGTGGGGGAGGGGGAGGAGGATTAGCACTGGGATTTAATGTGTCCTGGAGTGACGGACGTATGAATTCATCCCTCCTACTGCGATGCAAGGCAATGGTTCGAGAGAGTCCGGATGGCGAATTCAAAAGGTCTCCCTTAACCAGTCTCTCCCGATCCGGCCCACCGCGCGGTAGGTGGACAAATGCATCGGTCGCGAAGACCTAGTGAACCCGGGCACCCCTGCTAAGTCACCGAACGTAGCGAACCACTTGTGGTAACCTATGGAACGACGTGTTCTTTACACAAGCTCTCAGCTTCATGAGCTGAGATTTATTTCCCGCGATTTTTCATGGGTCTGCGCTAGTAAATAATAATTAACATGATATTACCTTGAAATATTGTTAACAATCTATTGAGTTCTGAGCGAATAGTTTGATATTATAGAATTTGGGTCGGTTGAACTGACAGGAAAAGTTGTACAGGGTGGGTTAAAAGAAAATAATTAAATTATTATTTATAATCAAATATATTAATATGCTCGTATATCGTGACTAATTTTTGGGTTTTTTTGCCATGTACTGGCAAAAAAGCGTGCTTCCCCATTCTATAGCAGTAATGTATGAAAAAGCTTTCGAGATACTTCGCTAGATGTCAGCATGGAGCTATTGAGCGAGCAGATCAATAAAGAACTCCAGTGAAAAATATTATGGGTTTAAAAAAATATGTTCATTTATAGACCAATAAACGCTGATTCTGCATAATGTATAAGTTTTATTTAATAATATTTAGCGCAGAGTTAATCGAGTTGGCATTATTGAAATTTTAGTGGTGACGTCACTGTTCAACGTGTCGTGACGTCACCGTAAGGTCATTGTATGGGAATGTATGATATGACACAAGTCATCGTATTAATTTATTCGTTTATTTACATACTGTTTATAGAGATTTAGGTGTTGCGTTTATTGAAACATTATTAAGGCCAAAATAATGTTTCAAAAACAAATGTATCTCTTATTAGTTTATCTCTATTATTGAAAATATTCAAAAACTACTGCACAAAAAATAGTAATGCTATTTCTAGGGAGAATACTTCGAACAACCGAATTCAAAATGGCGGCAGTTGATCAGCTGATTGAGGGATCCTAAAGTAATTTTTCAGGAGTGATGACGTCACAAGATTCACCATACATACGGTGGTTTTCGGGGGGTCTTGAAAAATTAAAACTTTGACAGTTATTTTAACCATTAAAACTAACTCTAAAAATAAAAATAAAAATGCGGTTATTTAAGTTAGAAGGTTATTATTCATAAAAAAAAGCAATTGGACTGGAGTTCTCTATTATACCGGTTTGGTTTATTTATGATTATACCTCTCGTGTAGATAGGTCGGCTGACATGCCGCCTTATTATTGTAAATACGTAATCTCTGTTAAACCAGATTATTTATCTTGAACCTAATATTTATTGAGAAGTCCTCCGAGTATAAAGAAATACACAACATAGCAATAGCCAACGTTTCGGACAGCGTTACATTAGCCAATATCATGGCAGATGTATAGACTTTCAGTGTTTTCGTAGGTAGAAGTGCTAAGGGAACGTCCCCATACTACGTGACACGTTCAGGGGGGGGGGGGGGGGTCTTCAAAATACCGCGCTTGGTCATAATGAGGGGGGGGACTTAGGTTTTTATCACGTGGTCAATCTAGAAATCTAAATTAAGGTCTGGTTATAATATATTTTGACATAAGTTTTACCTTGATAATATTTTTTCCACTTGTAATTAAGAGTCGACCGAGACCGAGAGCCGAGACCGAGAATAGATAAATTGAGAAAAAAATGAAAATGCGCTATTTTTGCATAATTTATTTACATTTAAGAATGTAATAATTATTTGTTTTAAATAGTTTTAGTTTCTAGTAGGCGGTGCTGATAAAAACTTTCATCACAATCGACAGCTCTCTCACCCACTGCCATCATCAAGTGACGAATGTGGACGTGCGCAGTAGATTTGAATCCCATTATCCTATACCGTACCTACTTACAACGGTCTCGGATATGGCTGAGAATCGCAGAGTTCTCGGTAGAATTTGTAGCCGAGAATGCCGAGACCGAGATCTCGATCGACCCTTGCATGCACTCTAAGACAAATATTTTTTTTTTAAACTGTTTGTTAGCAAGAAATGATTCAAAACCATATTTATGAATTACTACATGAAAACCGTAGGGGGAGGGGAGGGTCTAAAAATGGCAATAAGTTGGTCACGTAATATGGGTACGTTCCCTAAGGTAGAGATGATGGACATTGTAACGATGTCGTCGAGGAAGCACGACACGACACTATCACCCAAAAATTATCATCCGGCAAAATCAACTTTTGGCCGTGGTAATCTCAAATGCATACATAGTGTATCTGCGATACGACACACGTCACTGGCGAAGGAACGCCATTCAGAACAGATAAATTACTTGAAATGGTTTTATCGTAATTGGTGACCCCATTTGAATTGCCAGTTCCCTAATCATTTCCTTACTTCCCCAACTTAATTCGGCGTCATATACCCCAATTGTGTGTAGTGATAATAATAATAATAATAATTGCATAGCGCCGGTTTTGTGAAAAATCACCTCAAAGACGCTGTGCAAATTTAGGCTTTTTTAAAAATATTTTTCAAATCACAAAAAGATACATAAATTTTATAAAATAATTAATTAAATAATATATGTATTTAATTTACTCCCATAAATAAGACGGGCTTGTGTGTATGGTGTTTTTATATTGGTTTCATTTTTGTTTTATTCAGTTCAAATTTTTGGTATAATTTTTAAGCTGAGTTTTAAAATTTTTTATATTACTGTTTAAGTTTCTGATTTTTTCAGGTAGTGAATTAAAAAATTTAACTCCGAGATATTTATGATTTAACTGTCCTATTGTTTTTTAACATTTTGGAGTATTGATGTTTGTCTATATTTCTGCAACGCTCACTTATAACTACCGACTAGACTACCTGTAATTCTTTTATCTTTAAACTATCATGGTAAAAATACTGTTATACGAGTATATTGCCTTTGTTAGTAGTCAACTTGAAAACAAATCTCCCGTCTGGAACCCACATTACAATATTCATGAACAAGCTATTAAAAGAATACATTATAAATTTTTACGTTTTCTATATTTTAAAATGGATATTCCAGCAATTATGTTAAACTGTAACACTCTTTTTATGCTTAAATTGTCAGACAAAATGATTTACTCTGATTTGGTGTTTATATATAAAGCATAAAATGATATACATGTAGTTGATAGTCCAGATTTGCTTGCATTTGTAAGCTTTCGAATTCCACTACGTTATACTAAATTTATTTCAGTGCAGAAATTCTGGGACTAACTACCATATGTATTCCTCTTTGCCCAGAATACTAATGAAGGAAAATAATTATACCCGGTAAGTGGAAAACTTCAATTTGTCACTTATTTATTTATTTGTTTATTAAGACGTACACAGTACATTATAATACAGATTATAAGGTATGTTAAATTAAATTATTACATGGTTATGTACCTATTACGTAAGTCCATAGAATGTCATTTGGTAATTACGCCTGAGATATGAACCAGTCTTAAAACTTAATTATAATTTTTCATAGTGGGTATAAGTTATGATTGCGCGAGTAATTGGTGAGTTACTCGCTGCATTAGTGTTATTGGATTCTATATGAAAAATAGAAGTGTGCCTGGTACGCCTCGTTGGGACATTTAAACCAATAGTGGATAGCAATTCAGGACTATCTATTTTATTATTTAGCAGGTTATACAGAAACAGCAGATCTGATAATGTTGATAATGTGCGTCTTATTTGTAAACTTAACATGTTATTTGTGGTTTTGTTGTATTTCTTGAATAAATATGTAGAGAATTTATTCTGTATACTTTCTACTATATCTATGTACACCTTATATTGAGGATTCCATACTGGGGACGCATACTCCAGTGGACTTCTGACCAATGAATAAAACAACATTTCAAGAGTCTTAGCACTTTTGAAAACTTTACATATTCTTAATAGGAAACCTAGCATCTTGTAGGATTTTGATATTATGTGTTCGATATGCTTATCAAAAATTAATTTGTTGTCTAAATAAACACCTAGATCTTTACATGTAGACGTAGATTGTAAAGGTTTATTATTCAAGTTGTAAGAATAGATGATTTTATTTTTATTTCTAGTAAATGTAATTGAGTGACACTTAGAAATGTTTAAGGACAGTAAATTTGATTCGCAATACGCGCACAAATGATCAAGATCGCTTTGTAATTCTATACAATCAGATAAAGACTGTATAGGTTTAAAAATTTTCATATCATCCGCATATAACACAAAGTAACTATTTTGAAAGCATAAACAGATGTCTTTTATGTAAATATTAAATAAGAGTGGTCCGAGATGCGACCCCTGGGGCACACCCGAGACGATTTCCGAAACAGGATGCGAAACCGTTGACAACCGTGATTTGGTGCCGATTACTGACATATGATGCGATCCATCTACAGAAATCACCGTGAATTCCTAGACTAAATAACTTCTGTAAAAGAAAATAGTGATTAACACGGTCGAATGCTTTAGAATAATCAGTATAGATGGCATCTACCTGGCATCGCATATCCATTTGAGCATGAAGAAAATTTATAAAAGACACAAGATTCGGGGTTGTGGAGCGATTTCTCATAAAGCCATGTTGATTAGTTAAGAGTGAAGGTGAGATGGTAGAATATAATTGATCGTAAACAATTTTTTCCAAAACTTTACTTAGAATGGGTAATTTGGATATAGGTCGATAGTTGGAGACATAATTTTTACTACCATTTTTAAAGATTGGGGTAATCAAGGCTGTTTTCCACTTGTCAGGAAATGTTCCTTCAGATAGCGATAGTTTGAAAATGGCAAAAATGGGGGGTGTCAGTTGTTTACTACAATAATTTATAAAGATTCCTGGAAGTTGGTCGTTCCCCGGTCCCTTTTTGATATCGATGGACTTAAGGTATTTGAAAGTTATGTCTTCATTGATCTCGATTGAGCTAATAACGCTATTTGAATTAAAACAGTCACTGGCATTACTTGTATGAGCAGGTTGAACATTCGAAAATACAGAACCAAAATACTCGGAAAATAAATTGGCTACTCCTTTACTGTCATTAGCAGTTTTTTCACCATAAATCATATGATCGGGGATGGTAGGAGATTTTCTTTGAGAATTGACATAGGACCATATTTTTCTAACATTATGCTGTATGCCGATTCTATCGTAGAAATGTAGGTTTTGTAAGCCGCTGAAGCGACCGTTTTTTGTCTTTTGCGAAGCAAAGAAAATGACAGATAATCAAGAGGGTTCCGGTGACGCTTTCATGCTCTAAAGAATTTTAATTTTTCATTAGTTATTTTTATTAAGGCTGCCGTGTACCATAGTGGATATTTTCCAGATTTCACAACTTTCTTGGGAATAAACGCATCGACAATTTGTTCAATTATAACGTAAAATGAATGTAACGCTGTATTAACATCCGGTGCATTTATAACGGTAGACCAGTAGGTCTCATTCAGTTTCTCATTAATCTCGGCGTAATCTGCTTTATGGAATAGTTTTTTTGTTCGAGGAGTTGAGAGGGTTGCATTGGTGGATGGAAATTCTAGCTCTATAACCAATGATTTATGATGAGCATCCTCTATAACTAAAGGTGATCGGCAAGCGACACCTTAGCTGGAGTGTTACAGAAAACGAGGTCCAAAATTCGTCCATAGTTATTAAGTAAATTGTTAAATTGGGTTAAATTTGCAAAATATAAGCAGTTAAGTAACGTGAGTGAACATTGGTCTCTGTTAGTTGACATTTGTTGATTATTCCATTTAAAATTTGGCATGTTATAGTCGCCTATGATTAGAAACTGGTCATTGGGAAAACGGATTGTTAAGTCAGAAATAGTATTTGTATGACTGGTAAATAATGCTAATCTTTCTGAAGACGTTAATTTTGGACCAACAATTTAAGAATCCGACAAAGAATACAACTCTGACGGTGCGCCCTATGTAAAACCGTTTTCGTACATTGGGTATACAAATCTAATTTTGTAATAAATGGTGCCACTTACGTTAACAGCTAGCGCGAGGAGCATCGCCTGGCAGGCGTAAGTACTGTTGGATTTGTAATTTAGTGAATCTCTCTGGATATGGAGAGACTAATGATAATATGATTATTATTGTAACTGGCAGTTGTGAATAATAATACCACGCATCTTTATATTATATATTCTATTTGGGAGGCGGGAATGGGTATCGCCGCCACGGGAAACTTTATTGGATAAACAACACCTCTGCCATAGGTCACCCCAAGTGGTTCGCTACGTTTGGTGATTTAGCAGGGGTGCCCGGGTTCATGGGGTGAGGTTTGTCTGGGTCTTGGAGGCGGATGACTAGGACACACTGAACCCCAGATTCCTAACCACCCCTTAAACCCTTTTCCTTCCCAGAACTCTCCTCTCCTTCTTTTCCTTAAAAAAACCCTCCACACGGCATCCCCAAAGATGACATAGGCCCTGAGGGAAATTATTTTCCTCAGGGCCTCCTGTGTGGAGCTAAGGTAAAAAAAATATATATATATATATGACGTCATTGCCTGTTGCGGTTACTTTGTCCCGGTGACTAACTGTCACTGGATCCTAGTCCTATATTTGGAACCAGTTCCTTATCGAATTTATAAAATGGTCACCAACACTCTAACTAAAAGCCGCCCGCAGGACCTAGCATCAAAAACCTGCGGAGCTGATTTTCAACTACTAGTATTTTTTTATTAAAAGTATGTACATATATGTAAAAGCCCTAAAAAGGGCGTTAATAAATAAATAAAATATTTTTAAAAGGTTAAATGATTTTTTGAACCACACAGTCTCAGCTATAAAATGCAGTACTTACCGCACGGCTGAACGCACTGCAGCGTTTTAAATCAAGAATTATAATTATTTTCATAATATTATTTTATTTCAACTTCTCAAGGTCTTCCTTTGTCGTTAGAAGAATACTTTTCAAGATCTAGTCACACACATAAGACATAATGCTAAATTTTGTATATCAATCTGTCTCTTGACGAATCACATTTAGAAAGATCAAATCCTTATAGGTACTACTGCACCACCCACCTTTACATGTTGCTTTTACTTTCCAAAATACACTCGTCAAAGAATACATTACATATTAATATTAAAATATTTTTCAGGATTAAATAACATGTGTTCACAATAATGTCCTCTGCGTGCGAACTCTATCTAAATTTCTTTAAATGGACAATATACAGTGTTAATTTCAAGCGACCTCCCAGGTAAGTATGGTCCTGTTTTCACTAAATTTTGGGCAGCATCGCGTTCATTGGTCAAAATATTGTACACATATTTTCGTATCGGTGATCAATGAACCGATGTATGCAATTTTTAGCCATAAGTTGTTTATAATTGTTTGCCTAGCTTGTAGTTTTTTTAGATTTTAGAAATGTATTATAAGTTTGTACAGCGCCCTTGAGGTGATTATTCACAAAAACGGCGCTATATAAATCATCCAAATATTATTATTGCTATTATAAATACCGCAAAAGAGTCCCGACGGCGTTCAATCTGACGGTGACCGGCCAACTCAGAATGAAACCAACTCAACCACCTTAGAAGGGTCAGTGATGATAAAAAAATATTAAAAAAAAATCGTTAAATAGATTAAGTTAGGTTATGGTTACCGGCTATTTTAAAATTATTTTTTATTGCTTTTAATGACCTTTCTGAGGTGGTTCTGAGATGTTTTCAATCTGAGTTGGCATGGAACCCTATCTGACAACTTGAGTCAATGAGGAAATTGGCATCCCTAATTGGGATTTGTTGTGAAGCCAAAGTTAGTGTGGAAGGGATTTCTTTTTTTATGTGAATACCTCACGAGAGTCCCAGCTGCTCCCGTCTGGAGCCAGTGAGACTATGGCATTCCCAATTGGGGTATGTTGTGAGGCTGAAGGTAATGAGGAGTGGAAGGAGATGAGGAAGAAGAACGCAGGGAAGTGCCTGACTATTCAGATCTGGTAACCAAACGCGGCTAAAGCCATTTCAAGCAACATTTTAATTCTGAATGGTGGTGTTATACCAGGGCGATACTGAGAGCATCTTCCACTCGGAAACATGCCGAAAATATGCTATTTATTATTTTATATATACAGGATGCATGGTAATTAGACTAATTAGCACACATGCCCCCCCCCCCCCCTCCTCCCCTAGCACGGTCTATCGGTAAGGATTGATAGAATAACTTTCGGTAACTTCTCATCGTTCCCAAGCATAACTGCAGATCGCCAATAGTAACAGTTCACAATGACTAAGAGTTCTTAATATATTCGGCGTCAACTGTTGTTTGTACGTTAGCGATCTGCGACGATCGATCGACCGTGCTAGGGAGCCTGACCTTGGTCCGGAGACACAATAACTCTACCTATTTCTGCTATAGTGTGAAAAATGACCCTTTTTACATTAGCTCCACACAGGAGGCCCGGAGGAAAATAATTTCACTCAGAGCCAATGTCATCTTAGGGGATGGTGTGTAGACGGTTGTAAAAAAAAGGAAGGAGAGGAAGTTCTGGGAAGGAATAGGTTATGACGGATGGGTAGGAATCTAGAATCAGTGTGTTCAACAGTGACGGACTTATAAATCCATCCCTCCCACTGCGGTAGAAGGCAATTGGTCGAGAAAGAAAAGCTCGAGGCGTCAAGAGGTCTCCCTAAACCGACCTCCCCGATCCGGCCCGCCGTTTGCGTAGCGGGCCGGATCATCGAAGCACCCACCACTGTCCCGCCCCGGTATAGGCGACTTATTGTCGCCCCTTCGGAGCTCTCGCAAGAATCTACTTTTTTTTTATAAACGACTCTACATATAACATTTGTATAACGAATCTAGAGCTTCAATGTCCCCGCATACGTTGTTAGAGGGCGGTATGCAGGCGCGCCTACAGGATTGCACTGTTATAGTCACTTCTACAATTCTAAAGCCCATGGAGGTAATCAGCCTCGTGGACAGTCAAACGAGCCGGATCAGACGAGACCGATCAGTGTACAGGCGCATCCGACGCCAAGACCTTTACACATCTCACCCAATAAACCCGGGCACACCTGCTAAGTCGCTAATTGTAGCGAACCATTAGGGGTGACTCATAACAGATTGGGGTGACCAATGTCAGAGGTCTCGATTATCCAATAAATGGTTGAGAGAGCTGGTGGTACCCAAATCAGCCTCTCCAGGATGTAACAGCACGTACCCGAAAGATTTTAATCACAACGGTGCTAAAGAAGTTTTCACTTCAAACAAATTCGAGTCCAGTTTACACGCGGTAGAAGCGAAAAGTGAGGTCATAATCAAAGCGACCAATGAGTGTTTCATATCTCATCCAATAGGAGCTTTTAAAAGTGACATCATAATCAAAACTGTCAATGAGTGCGGTCGATGCGTCGCAGGTGCAGTAATCGTCATTTCCGTTTCATCTGAAATCGATATAATAGCGGGGTTACAGAAGATTCACTCAAAAAAATGGTCGATAGTATGGAGGGCCGTCAAAATCATATTTCATGCAGTAGAAAGAACAGGTAGATTTATTATAACTCCGGACCAAGGTCAGGTGTGCTTACTACTACGTAGATTTTGTATTATGACAGTCTATCCTCACGTCACGTGTTACCAACAGTCGGCCTCAGCACGAACTTGTACGTAACTGAAATGAAAAACGTGAATTCTGACAAAAGAATAAATTATCTTTTTCCTTGAATTTGATATCAATCGTTTGTACAGTGAAACCCGGTTACAGCGTAACAATATATAGTGATAAATAAATTTTTGAATTTAAAAACTTCTTAAGCACCGTTGTAATTTGAAACCTCGATGAAACGGACGCGAGTGACACTAAAAAAGACACACATATACATCTATAGGATTTAGCCTACGAGAGAAAGAGATAGACTAATCGGTGTCCTCTTTGAGCGGTGCTTCGTAGCCTGTTGGTCTCCTGTTTATGTGGTGCTTCGTAGCCTCCCGAATCTTGTCTACGTTAGTTTTTTGTAGGTTTCACTTCTACCGAGTGTGAATTGCGCACTCTTTTTTTATTTTTTTATTTATTCCATAAAGTTTTAAAAATATATGATGATTTCTTCCTAACTGATGTAAATAGTTGTTTTTCAGATGATATTTACGCTAATTTACTGTTCTTCTTTTGTATTATCTCCACATAGGAGGCGCGGATGTCATCTTTGGGGATGCTGTGTAGAGGGTCTTTTCATGGAAAGGAAAGATAAAAAGTTCTGGGAAGGAAAAAGGTATGAGGGGTAGATAGGAATCTGAGGGTCAATGTATACAGGAGTATGAGTGGCGAAAGTATGAATCTTTCACTCCCACTGCGGTTCAAGACGATGAGAGAGTGCGGCTGGTCAAAAGGTCTTCATCTTACGATCCGGCCCACCACGCAGCAGGTGGGCAAAAGCATCCGCTGCCAAGGACTTCACCGCTTGATCCAGGGCAACCCAGTTAAGTCACCAAATGTAACGAACCACTTGGGGTGACGTATTACATGGGAAAATTTTAGTAAGACAGGCACATAACATCACCAACATAATGTAATTTATAAAGCTGAATAAATAAATTTTAAAACAGTATCTGAAATGTTGTTGAAAATTGCTGTAGTCGTGTTTGGTGACTAGATCTAAATAGTCAGAAACTATCCCAACTTTCACATCTCCTTCCCGTCCGCACAACACACAATTGGGGACGCCATGGTCAGTGGCTCCAGACGGTCGGGAGCAGTTGGGACTTTTATACAGTTTTTACATAAAAAATATTCATAATATTCCCCTAATGGGATTACCATACTGAAACTTGCCTCGGGCAGTAGGTTCCTTCAAATTAACATGTACGTAAAATAAAAGTCTCATTTTTGGAAAAAAAAACCAAGAAAAGATTTTGTTTTCAGTCACATTTCCACATAAAATCTTTTTATTTCTTCTGCTCTCTACAAATTGCACAAAAACGTGGGAAGTATTTTTTTTATGTGAACACCGCACGTCGCCCTACTGCATACACGTACTCTCCCAACCGTCGGAAGCCAGTGAGACTCAACCAGGCATCCCCAATTGACTGAAATTAGTTGGGAGGGTAATAAGATGGGAAGAGGAAGATGAAGAAGTACCTGACTATTCATATTTGGTCACCAAATACGACTAAAGCCATTTCAAGCAATGTTTCAATTCTGAAAGGTGATCTTACACCAGGGAGATGTGGAAAGTGTAGTGAACGTATGTCTTGCAGTATGAAAGAGACATGCGTGTATGAGTGAGACAGCATGCGGAACGTATAAAAGGCGTGAATGTTGTCTACTCGTCCTCTCTTAGCATTTAGGCTTCCTACTAAGCACCTCTGTACGACCTCGGAATAAACAGTAATAATCTACCCACGTAGTATTATTGAAATCCCACAGATCACCATCAAGAGGAATCTGGATCCACCACCAGGAGTCCAGAGTAATGTAGATAACCGGCCACGGTCATCACATTTGGCGCAGCCGATATGGGACGAAATTTAGGCAGCAGCAATCACATTTGGCGCGGTCGAAAAAAGTACCACGGGCAGCCAAATTGTTACATTGGGCGCGGTCTGAAAAAGGAACCACGGGCAGCCAAATCATCACATTTGGCGCGGTCGAAAAAGGAACCACGGGCAGCGAAATCATCACATTTGGCGCGGTCGGAAAAGGAACCACGAGCAGCCAAATCATCTCATTTGGGCAGCCGAAAAGGAACATAAAGGAAGGAAGCAAGAGCAGCAGAAGAAGCATCCTGGAAACATCAAGGCCCTGGAGGAGTATTCGCGTAAGGCGTGGATACAGCAGTTCCGGATCTTCAGGAGAAGAGCTAGGACCTGGTGCAGACCTCACGGAAGGGCATAGAAGGAAGACTTGGGTTCAGGAGCGAGAGACGGTCCGCGGAAGGGCGAGATCGGGCAGCATCCAGTCATCAGAGTCGTGAGTTGAGTGCTGTTTGTAATTTTTTCTGTTTTTTTTTAATTGATTGCATCTGTGTGGAAATGGAGGGAGGAGAACTGCCCAGGTTTTGTCATTTGAGGGACAATCTGGAGACATTCGTCCTTCAGTACGAACAGTTCATCCTCGTCAATGATGACAAATTAAATTCGGTAGAGAAAAAGAGAGCGGTTTTAATATCTCATTTACACACAGAGACAATAGATTTATTGATTGATTTGTGTTTTCCTAAAAAAATTACAGATTTTACGGTCATCACAAAGTACATATCTTCCATTCTGGAACGTGCCTCAAATATGGCTTTTTTGTATCACTAGGTAAATAATTCCCCTTAGGATCTGTATCGTCTTTGGGAAAGCTGTGTGAAGAGTCTTTTTAGGAAAGGGCAGAACAGTAAGTCGTGGGAAAGAAAAATATATGATAGGAATCCATTCCTCCCTCTCCGGTGCAAGGTGATGGGTAGAGAGAGAGTCTGGCTGGAGAGCTCTAGGTTGAGTCTCCCTCAACCTGTCTCTCCCGATCCGGCTCACCACGCAGTAGGTGAACAAACGCATTCGCACTGAGACCTAGACAAATCTCCCCCCGTGAGCCCGGGCACCCCTGCCATGTCACTAAACGTAGATAACCACTTAGGGTGACCTTTGGCAGAGATGTTGGTTGTCCAAAAATGGTTCCAATGGCGGCGGTAGCCGTAATGCCTCCGAAATTGACTTTTATTATTTTAATGAACGTGATATAATACAAATTAATGAAATAAAAAATTTGGCCACGCCGGGATCTGAACCTGCGATCGCCGGATTACTAGTCGAGAGCCTTACCTATCAACCAAGGAGGTCATCAACTACTTTGCTTCAACATTTAAAAGCCCACCTGAATTTTTAACCGTGTTATAACAATGTTAGCGTTATAAACGATTTAGAATTATCCGATATACACTGGAACCATGTTAATCCGGAAACAGAGGTTGCAATTCTTTTCAAACTGGGTTACGGACGAATTCGAGATAACGTTGAATCAAAAGGTTAACCTATTTTTAACTACAACTGTTAAATGTACATACGTTTTGATATGGTTAAGATTATAAAAAAAGTAAAGGCTATTAATATTTATATAAAAGTGCACGCGCACCAACAGACCGGTTTTAAGACTTTCCAAGGTTAGTTTGGTGGATTTTACTTGTACAATATTGGTTAACTTTCGGTAGTGAATGTTATAACTTATAACAGTTTAAATGTATGACTAAGCGATTCTTTTTCTTTGTGTTGTATCCGCAAATGCATGCAGAGAGGCGCTAATTAAATTACAGGTAAAAAATTGGTAAAATTTAATAAGGAAGTCAATTGAAAAATATTAAGAAAAAAAATATAAATACTAGCGAGTTCCCGGCATGCGTTGCAATGCCACTTAATAAAGAAATTGATTATCCATGCGTGTCCTTTCCCATTCGTAACGTTCCCTTTCCAAGTCCTATTCCTCTCCCGCGTACTTTTCCCCTTAAGCGTTCCCACTTCGCCTTCCCTCTCCCCTCTCTGGCGAAACCCCATCCCGGCATCCCCTCCCGTCTCCCGCGTTCAATTTATTCAGTCCCGGTACATTCAGATTTTCAAACAGCTTGCGTGCCACCAATTGCAATTTTTTTACAAATTTTAATTTTTCGTATGACCGGTCAGTGGTTGAGTTGAGTCATCGCGTTTGGGTCCCACACAGACGTCCCGTGTTCGATTCCTCGGCTGGCTAAGTCCTCCATCACGACTCAAGCAACATTTTCCATGTACTAAGGAGATTTTCAAATATTGTCGGATTATTCTTAACCCGGGAATGTTTATCTTTCTTTAAAAAAAAAAAAATAAACCTATATATATATTACAAACATTCATTTTTGTATATTATAAGAACAATCTAATAAATTTGGTACCTAACACAGGTATATTTTGACTAGTCAGTGGTTGCGTGGGCATAGCACTTGGGTCCCACCCGGGCGTTAAGTCCTCCATCACAACACAAGCAAGTGGTGGTAGTAGGAGATTTTCAAACATTGTTGGGTTATTCGTAACCCGGGAATGTTTGTCTTTCTTTAAAAAAAAATTAAAAATATATTTAAAATAAATTTATTTTTTTATTAGATTCAAAGTATTCGATTTAGGTTATTACCATAAGTTATTTCGATTATATTCATTAATTTAAAGAGTTTACTCGAAAATTTAATTTTGGTTGAACAATCGATGTTTACAAAATGTCATTCTCAAATTGTGACATTTTTGACAGTTTCGCAAGTGTTTTTATAATGATTTAAAAAACTTTTCAGATATAATCCAGAAGCCTTCTCGAGGGTGGAAAGAAGGTATTTTTAATGTTTTGAAACATTTCCTATGCTTAATATAGCAATGCATAGATTGCATCTTCTTCTCGAATAGCTCCTCCACACTTCTAATGCCAGTCCACTCTCGTATATTACGCAGCCAAGACATTTGTCCACCCTCTATCTTGCCTTTCAATATCAAATGGAGCTAGTGATACTTCTCCCCTCGAAGTATATGACCCAGATATGAAATTTTCCTGATTTTTATTAATGTAAGCAGTTCTCTATCTGCTCTAGCCCGCCTGAGAATTTCTGGGTTGGTGATCATGTCGGTCCATGGGACCTTGAGCATTCTCCGGTGAAGCCACATTTCAAAAGCCTCTAACCTGTTCATGGTAATTACTTTCAAGGTCCATGTTTCACATCCATAGAGCAAGACCGACCACACATAACATTTTAGCATTCTCTGCCTTAGTTTTAAGCTGATATTGTCATTGCAGAAGAGGGATTTCATTTTAATGAACGCAGTTCTTGCTGCTTCAATTCTGCATCTAACCTCCACATCTGGGTCAAGAGTCTCCGTGAGAATACTGCCAAGGTATCTAAATCTTTAAATAGATTGCATAGACAACTCAATTATATATTTCTTTTTGTGTTCTGTTCGTTCAACGGACGTTGGCTATCATGTTGGCTATACTGACTTTTTTTACTGCAACCCGGAACAGTTCTACAGTAGACTGACCAAACCACTGTCTCAGGTTTTTCAGCAATGATGTTCTCCTTCTTCCAGGGCCTCGCCTTCCGGCAATCTTTCCCAAGTATGAGATGCAAGATCTCATACTTCTCCGGATGTCTCATAACATGTCCTAGATATTGAAGTTTTCGGATTTTTATAGTTTTGATAACTTCTTTTTCTTTATTCATCCGAACCAATGACATCTTCATTCGTAACCCTGTCCATCCAGCTTATCATAAGTATTCTTCTGTAGATCCACATTTCGAATGCCTCAAGTCGCCTTATCAGTTCTTCAGTAAGCGTCCATGCTATGTCCATTTGTATACATATATAATTTATTAGCAAGAATATTTTCATTTTTATATATATAGATGACCGGATTGACCGGTCTATGGCTGGGTTGGCATTACGTCTGGTTTGTGAGTTTTCGTCCCACCCAGGCGTCCTGGGATCAATTCCTCAGGTGGTTAAATCCTTCGTCACGACACAAACGACATTTTCCGCTTACTGTGGTGGTAGTTGGGAATTTTCAAATATTTCCAGATTATTCGTAAACTGGGAATATTTGTCTTTCTTTAAAAAAATAATATTACAGGGATTAAGGGACGTACTTGACTAACTTTAACCAGTGATTCCTGACACTATTTAGAGTTAGAGTAAAAAATGTAAATGAAAGTTTGGTCTCCGGTGAATTTTTAGATGTCATTGTTATTCAATTTTATTTCTTTAAATTCAAACAAAAAACAATTCTTCCACATGTCGTCACTGGTCACTCAGCCGAGTAACTAACCAACCCCTCATCCCGCCCCTAACCATCCAGTACCTATTGATTTTTTATGACTTTAGATGAAAAAAAAAAGTTGTATAATACAAAATTTTGTTTGAAAATTTAACCTATCTGCTTGGTGTAACCCTAAGTGACCAGCTCAGGTATGGGGGCTCTATCGAAGCCAGAGTAAAGTTAGCCTCCCAGAAACTGGGCGTACTGTACAGGGCCCGCAGATACGTTAATAATACATAACTGCTAACCCTGTATAAATCACAAGTGCGCCCCACGGTTGAATTTGGCAGCCACCTCTGGTCTGGAGCTCCAAAATACCTGAAAAATACCCTCGACTCTGTGCAGAAGCGGGCGGTCCGTTTGATAGATTCTCCCATCTTAACAGACGGATTGCAATCTTTAGAGCACAGGCGTCGGGTGGGAATGCTATCCTTGTTCTACCGGTATTACAATGGAAGATGCTCCTAGGAATTAGCATCATTGATCCCTTCGGCACCGGTGCATAGTCAGGAAACACGCCAAACGCGCGCCCAACATTTGTACACGGTTGACATTTGTCACATGAGAACGGGTCGTTTCTTCGACTCGTTCTTGTGTTCAACAGCTCGGCTGTGGAATGATTTGCCGGCCTCTGTGTTTCCTCCTTCCTACAACATGGGTCTCTTCAAGACCAATGTTCATTCCTTCCTCTCCTCAAAAAGACCCTCCACATAACATCCCAGATGACATAGGCCCTGAGGGAAATTATTTTCCTCAGGGCCTCCTGTGTGGAGTTAATGTAAAAAAAAAAAACGACCTACGGTAAAACTTTATTGTACTTAAAATAAATATAATTTCTCAAAATTTAAAACAAAGGTTTACTAGATAAAGGACCGGTCTTTCGAAATCAATTTATATTTTTTTGTGGAATTATTAGTCTATACGTCTAAAATTTGACTGCGTCTGGTTATTTCCTATAACCTAGTTATTTTCCTCAGTTAAGCTTGGTAAGAACCGACCCAAGTTATAGTTTTTTAACCAGTATCTAGCCATTCTCAAATAAAGAATGTTACTTTTGACAAATTAAAACAAAATAGGTTTAAATTTCGATCAATTTGACAATATTAAACCAACGTCATTGTATTAAGCCATTTTTAACATTAGTTTTGTGATCGATACCGAAAATTCATTCAGTTCACAAATAAATTTTAACGTGTATAAAATGCACATTGTAATACTTTCATAATGTCCATTCCAAGTTTAGAATCAAATTATGTGTTAGACGTACTCTTAAAAAAATTAAAACTGCTGAAAAACGAGCGCAGCTTTAAAGAAAATATCGAAATTTGTGCCAAATTTCAATTCATTGATCAAATATGGTTTGATATCGGCATACCACAAGGACCTCCGGGTACAAAAAATTTTGAAGTTCATAAAGGAATGTCTTGTTTGTTTTCGTTATCGCAGAATTCAATAGAAAATGCCAAAGCCTTTTTGTTAAACATTAATTTGAGTGTGAACAAGCTAGAAGCAGATTGTGTTCCATCGCAGTTTACCATTGGAACAACAACCATTGATTTAGCTGATAAGTTTACTGCACTCAACAAAGGGGAAAAGGTGAAGCCATTGCAGGGGATTTACGCTATAAGGGATGAAGACAATCGTGAGGTTGCAAACATGAATTCAACCATCCGAGTGTCTAAACTGTCCAAAGTTGTATTGAGCGAGTACACCATGCTTGGAAACTCGAGCTCTTTTGTATTGAAGGGAGCAGGTCAAAGGAAATGTTTCACACACTTTTTCGACGATCAGACACCGAAGATTGGACTGAAATTAGCTGAAGGTCTTGAGCAAGAAAGTAATTCGAAAACATAATGTTTTATTGTTGGTGATAGTCTTACAAGATATTATTTGACTGTTATTAAATATCTTTCTGAATTAATATTAGGTAATCGTGTGTTTGTGTAATATTTTAAATAAAAGTTATGAAAGTTGGAAATGTTTCACACACTTTTTCGACGATCAGACACCGAAGATTGGACTGAAATTAGCTGAAGGTCTTGAGCAAGAAAGTAATTCGAAAACATAATGTTTTATTGTTGGTGATAGTCTTACAAGATATTATTTGACTGTTATTAAATATCTTTCTGAATTAATATTAGGTAATCGTGTGTTTGTGTAATATTTTAAATAAAAGTTATGAAAGTCATCTGTATTTATTTATTACGCGTAGAAAAACAACGACATTGTACGGAGATGGTTAACTAGCAGACCCGGCCACACGTTGCTGTGGCTAACGAAACACAATGCCATTACCCAACCTTTATAAAATCCACACCACCCGCTTGCCAGGTGCCCGCTGCCCGCTGCCCGCTGCCCGCTGCCTGAATTGAATTTTTGAATTTCTCGGCGTTTCTCTACTATAATAAGCATGTATTATAGATATAAACCTTCCTCTTAAATCAACTATATTATTATTTTTTTTATTTATTAAAACAAAGTCGGGTTAGTTACACTATTTATAACTCGAGAACGGCTGGACAGATTTTGATGATCTTTGATTTGTTGGATTTGTCTCCGCCCCGGATAACAGAATAACTATTAAAGCATCGCAAAAATTCACGAAAAAAAAGTTATGAGGAAAATTCATTTCCTCATACATTTTGTATGGAACGAATTTTCACCTTTTGAAAGTGCTGCAGCAATATTATGTTAGGTATAATATTGAAGTTTGGGTGAATTCCAATAATTCAAAAACGTCAAATGTCAATGCGATGATTGTTTTGCTTTTGTTTTTAAACATATAATGCTACCACTCTTTCTTACGCACTAAATATCAACAGTCGAAAATGAGACTAACGGTGAACATATGTCTGCACAACTCCAGGAAAACAGTCACTTCTTTCCAAAACATTCAAGGCGCATTGCAACGTGAAGTATTGCAATTCGGTGAAGTCAATCAAATACATCTGCACATTTATCAAAAAAGTCAGGGATATGGTGGTTTTTGGCGTTCAAACTACAAATAAAAAACGACGAAAACACACGCGGAAAAAATTCGGTTTAGGGGCGGCGTTCCTAGATAACAAAACTAGTTATTTTTATACTAACTATGGGCCGGAAAATCCGAATCTGAAAGAATTAGGCGTCGGCAAGCAATATTAACTGAATTACACGACTTTAAAATTTTCTATACACACACAGGAAAACAAGCCATTTTGAACCTATTTTGACACTACAAGTCATAGAAAAACAAGAAAGATGTTACACCACATAAAATTAAGTGTTGCCATTTAATTCAGTTAATATTGTTTGCCGACGCCTAATTCTTTCAGATTCGGATTTTCCGGCCCATAGTTAGTATAAAAATAACTAGTTTTATTATCTAGGAACGCCGCCCCTAAACCGAACTTTACCCACACACGCTATCAAATTGGTGAGCTACAATGAGGCGATTTGACGTATATTCTCATTCCCCATTCATGAACGACATCCCATTGTTGTACATTTGGCGGTGCATCTGGAGAATGGTCAACGAGTTTATTTCATTGCATCGAATATTGCCAAACGTGCTGAAACACTTCCAGCAACAACTTGACCAGTTTCTTTTCAATTTGCCAATACGATCTGTTTGCCCGAACGTTGCTCTTCTCTGAGATGCCACGTTATTACACTTGGATCGCTTCGTTGAAGAGATTTCCACATCGGAACCACGGCGATGTGGTTACTGATACGGTTGTGCGTTTTACTGATGCTCTTGGTCGCATTTACACAGTTCATCTAAAAATGACGAATGCTTCTAATTGCGGTTGTTGCTGGTGAATGTTCTTAAGCTGACATCGTTTGAATCACAAGTCAATGGTGTAGTGTGCCCAACATTTCGTATTGCAAGTCAGCAGGTCAATTTGCTTGAAAACGATACTCATTGGGACATGAAAATCGCTGGAGCAATTGTTTCTGCATCTCCAATGTGATATGCACATTATTTGCTATCATTATTTCGACATGTTTCTCATCGAATCCACGTGAACTATGGAACAAGTACAAGGATGACATGTCAGAAGACATTTTACATCGAATTCGTTTCAGTTCAGGGAATCCTGATCTCGAGGTGAATGAGGATATACAAAAACAGGCTTTGTTTTTGATCGAAGATATTTATTACGTCATGTGAGGCAGTTTGTTAGTCAAATTAGGAATAGTAACGCCAGATCGCGGAATGAACGACGCTTTCAATCAAGAATTGAAACGTGAACGTCAATATGATCAAGATGCATTGAACCAATCAGATCGAAAGAAGAACCCCCAAAAGAAGGAAGTGCACGATACGTTAATGAAGACGCTTGATGATGGAAATGGTGACTTATTTTTCCGCGACGCGCCCGGTGGAACTGGGAAGACATCTAATGACAACAAAACGAAAAATGTCGTATATTACAAGGTGCTTCAATGAAGGGAATCGACCCAAGTGCAACCCATCCAGCAAATAGTTTAACAGAAAGTAGTAAAATAATGCCACGTGAATCATTTCGATTCGCTTTAATAAAGCAAATGCCTTGGTGCCACGTAAATAACATTTCTTAATTTATTTATTTTAACTTAAAAAAATTAAATTAATTCAGCTAATAAGTTAACGCAAACAGTTGTTGATTCTGAGGCGGTACGAAGTTCGCCGGGTCAGCTAGTATACTATATAATAATAATAATAATGATAGAAGATTTTAGAAATCTAAAAGAGATGTTTTACTTCTAAAATGTCTTATGTTTTTTACGTTAGTGCATTAGCTGGCAGATAATAATTTACTGTGCTATACTTTATTACTCGTTCTTGAGTTCAACAGCTCGGCTGTGAAATGATTTGCCAGCCTCTGTGTTTCATTCCTCCTCTTCAAGACCCATTTTCACCCCTTCTTCTCCTCAAAAAGACCGTCCACATAGCATCTTCAAAGATGTCATAGGTCCTGAGGAAAATTATTTTCGACAGGGCCTCCTGTGTGGAGTTAATGTTAAAAAATCATACTGTGAAATTCACACGCGGTAGAAGTGAAATATTCAGAAAACTGAACTTCGAGAGAATGAGACGAATGCAGAATAAGGAGTAGGATAATCGTAGGGTTTATTTATTATAATATTGTTAGCAAGTTTAAAAATTATTTTACTTTTTATTCTGCGAAGCACCGCACAAAAAGGACACCGATTAGTCTATCTCATTCTCTCGCAGGCTAAATCCTATGGATAATGTGTTTGTCTCTTTTTAGTGTCACTCGTTTCCGTTTCATAAAGATTCAAATCACAACGGTGTTCAAGAAGTTATCATTTCAAAAATACAAGTTCACACGCGATAGAAGTGAAACCTTCAGAAAACTAAAATAGACAAGAGTGGAGAGGCTACGAAGCACCGCACAAAGAGGAGACCGATTATACTATCTCATTCTCTTGCAGGCTAAATCCTATATATGTATGTGTTTGCATCTTTTAAGTGTCGCTCGTTTTCGTTTCATCGAGTTTCAAATCACAACTGTGCTAAAGAAGTTTTTCACTTCAAACAACACGTCGTTCTTTCGCTTTTTTAAAAATATCATTTTTCTATATTTTTATGTTTATCGGCAGAGCAAAAACTTGCCAAAGGAAAACTCCTGCGATATTTTTATAAAGTTCTGCCATATGTAGTACCAGACCGCTGGTACAACAAGTTTCCAGACACCATGTAGTATTTTGTGGGCGTGTTCATGTGTCCGAAATAAGTTCAATTATCCTCACTTCTGGTGAAACCGGTTGAACATTTTCAAATATAAAATTTCCAATGCCATTGACCTGTCGAAAGATTTTACATAAAGTGGCACAATCAGTTTGCTTTCATACTCGTACATAACCAGATTTGATTTCTTTCTTAAGTAAAACTTCTTTACGCACGCTCGACTTGTTGGGGTAAGCTGGTGAATGCGTTACGAAAAGTGGTGATTGTAACGAAAAATGTCATGCGAACGGTAATCGATGCGAACAGTGATCGATTGCTAGGCAAACGGTCGGGCAAAGGCCGTCTGGCACGCTCGACTTGGGAGTGATAAGGATAAGGATAAGGATAAGATTAAGGATAAGGATAAGGATAAGGATAAGGATAAGGATAAGGATAAGGATAAGGATAAGGATAAGGATAAGGATGAGGATGAGGATGAGGATGAGGATGAGGATGAGGATGAGGATGAGGATGAGGATGAGGATGAGGATGAGGATGAGGATGAGGATGAGGATGAGGATGAGGATGAGGATGAGGATGAGGATGAGGATGAGGATGAGGATGAGGATGGGGATGGGGATGGGGATGGGGATGGGGATGGGGATGGGGATGGGGATGGGGATGGGGATGGGGATGGGGATGGGGATGGGGATGGGGATGGGGATGGGGATGGGGATGGGGATGGGGATGGGGATGGGGATGGGGATGGGGATGGGGATGGGGATGGGGATGGGGATGGGGATGGGGATGGGGATGGGGATGGGGATGGGGATGGGGATGGGGATGGGGATGGGGATGGGGATGGGGATGGGGATGGGGATGGGGATGGGGATGGGGATGGGGATGGGGATGGGGATGGGGATGGGGATGGGGATGGGGATGGGGATGGGGATGGGGATGGGGATGGGGATGGGGATGGGGATGGGGATGGGGATGGGGATGGGGATGGGGATGGGGATGGGGATGGGGATGGGATGGGGATGGGGATGGGGATGGGGATGGGGATGGGGATGGGGATGGGGATGGGGATGGGGATGGGGATGGGGATGGGGATGGGGATGGGGGGGATGGGGATGGGGATGGGGATGGGATGGGGATGGGGATGGGGATGGGGATGGGGATGGGGATGGGGATGGGGATGGGGATGGGGATGGGGATGGGGATGGGGATGGGGATGGGGATGGGGATGGGGATGGGGATGGGGATGGGGATGGGGATGGGGATGGGGATGGGGATGGGGATGGGGATGGGGATGGGGATGGGGATGGGGATGGGGATGGGGATGGGGATGGGGATGGGGATGGGGATGGGGATGGGGATGGGGATGGGGATGGGGATGGGGATGGGGATGGGGATGGGGATGGGATGGGGATGGGGATGGGGATGGGGATGGGGATGGGGATGGGGATGGGGATGGGGATGGGGATGGGGATGGGGATGGGGATGGGGATGGGGATGGGGGATGGGGATGGGGATGGGGATGGGGATGGGGATGGGGATGGGGATGGGGATGGGGATGGGGATGGGGATGGGGATGGGGATGGGGATGGGGATGGGGATGGGGATGGGGATGGGGATGGGGATGGGGATGGGGATGGGGATGGGGATGGGGATGGGGATGGGGATGGGGATGGGGATGGGGATGGGGATGGGGATGGGGATGGGGATGGGGATGGGGATGGGGGATGGGGATGGGGGATGGGGATGGGGATGGGGATGGGGATGGGGATGGGGATGGGGATGGGGATGGGGATGGCGATGGCGATGGGGATGGGGATGGGGATGGAAATGGGGATGGGGATGGGGATGGGGATGGGGATGGAGATGGGGATGGGGATGGGGATGGGGATGGGGATGGGGGTGGGGGTGGGGGTGGGGATGGGGATGGGGATGGGGTTGGGGATGGGGATGGGGATGGGGATGGGGGGATGGGGATGGGGATGGGGATGGGGATGGGGATGGGGATGGGGATGGGGATGGGGATGGGGATGGGGATGGGGATGGGGATGGGGATGGGGATGGGGATGGGGATGGGGATGGGGATGGGGATGGGGATGGGGATGGGGATGGGGATGGGGATGGGGATGGGGATGGGGATGGGGATGGGGATGGGGATGGGGATGGGGATGGGGATGGGGATGGGGATGGGGATGGGGATGGGGATGGGGATGGGGATGGGGATGGGGATGGGGATGGGGATGGGGATGGGGATGGGGATGGGGATGGGGATGGGGATGGGGATGGGGATGGGGATGGGGATGGGGATGGGGATGGGGATGGGGATGGGGATGGGGATGGGGATGGGGATGGGGATGGGGATGGGGATGGGGATGGGGATGGGGATGGGGATGGGGATGGGGATGGGGATGGGGATGGGGATGGGGATGGGGATGGGGTTGGGGATGGGGATGGGGATGGGGATGGGGATGGGGATGGGGATGGGGATGGGGATGGGGATGGGGATAGTCACCCCAAGGTCGTAGGTCATCCCAAGGTCGTAAGTCACCCCAAGGTCGTAGGTCACCCCAAGGTCGTAGGTCACCCCAAGGTCAGAGATCATCCCAAGGTCGTAGGTCACCCCATAATCGTGGGTCACCCCAAGGTCGTAGATCACCCCAAGGTCGTAGGTCACCCCAAGGTCGTAGGTCACCCTATAATCATATTTCACCCCAATGTCATATGTCACCCTCTAGGTCATAGGTCACCCCGTTTGATACGTTTGGTAACTTAGCATACCTGGGTTCCTGGGTTCATTAAGCGAGGTTTGTCTTATAGTTTTACTTTAGTCGTGTGGTCTAAAGCACACACGTTTTTTTTTCTTCTTTCTTGCACTGTCCCAACTCATTGCCTAGGTAGGCTATTAGGGTCGGCTCTTCTCGTTCTCAGGCTATGTTTTCTTCGGTTCTGGGTATCGCTTTCATCCAGGCCGTTTCTCTGTACTATTTTGGAGCATTGAGTCATTCAGTAGTTCTTTGGTCTTCCTCTGGATGACTGTCGATGAAGCTCCACAGACATTGCCTGCTTCACTTGTGGCCTGGTGGTCTCCGTCTTATATGCCTATGGCAGAGGTGTTGGTTAACCAATGAATGGTTCCCGAGGCGGCCTCCCAAATTGATGTTGTGAATTAGAATTACATAATCTATTTTGGCTTCATGACAGTCTGTCTATATAATGGTTTATATAATTTAAATCTAATTGCAACATTTGTTCACCAACAAAAAAGAAGTGAAAAATACTTATTTCTAATCTTAGAACAAGTCTTCAATGACCCAATTAACTAAACAACGAAAAAACTTACAATGCGTATTTTCTGCAACAAAAAATATTGTATATCTACACACATGCTGCAATTATTTATATCATGAATTTATCATAATGTAATTTATTTTACTATCATTAATCTATCAATTTGGGAACGGGGTATGGGTACCGCCGTCCGGGAACAATTTATTGGATAACCAACTCCTGTCAAAGGTCAGCCCAAGTAGTTCGCTACGTTTGGTGACTTAGTAGGGGTTCCCGGGTCATTGGGTGAGGTTTTGGTGAAGTCTTGGCGGCCGATGTGTCTGCCTGCCTGCCGCGTGGTGGGCAGGATCGAGAGAGACTGGTTGGGTCAGGTATTTTATCCCCTCCAGCCGGAATCTCTCGACCCATCGCTGTCACCGCGGTTGAAGGGACGGATTCATTCGTCCGTTACTCCTGGATACACTGACCCCCAGATTACTACCCACCTTTCATACCTATTACCTTCCCAGAACTTCCTCTCCTTCCTTTCCTCAAAAACCCTCCACACAGCATCCCCTAAGATGACATAGGCCCTGAGGGAAATTCTTCAGGCAGTAGAGTCATTAGTGATGATTCCATGGACAGTTACACGCACAAATGTTTCCTTTCTAGCCCCCTAGAACAGTAGATCAATACGGATAGATAGGATAACTTTCGGTAACTTCTCAACGTTCCCTAGCGTGACTGCAAATCGCCAACAAATTAGTAACAGTTCACAATGACTAAGTGTTCTAAATATATTCGAAGTCAACTGTTGTTTGTATGTTAGCGATCTGCAGTTGTCCTAAAAAACCAGAGACCCAGGTTCAAATCCCGGCGTGTGAAAATAATTTTAATTTGATTCATTTGTGTCAACCCACAATTTTATTCATTTCATTTTAAATTGTTAAAAAAAGACAAACATTCCTGGATTACGAATAATCTGTTAGTATTTGAAAATGTCCTACAGCCACCACAGTAAGCGGAAAATGTTGCTTGTGTCGTGATGGAGGACTAAACCAGCCGGGGAATCGAATATACGACACCTGGGTGGGACACAAACCGATGCCAACCCAACTATTGACAGGACATTAATAAAAATAATATATAGCTTTGACCGGACATTTAAAATAATTGTTTCGTATATTTAAAAAAAAAATCTTCATGTTATCAAAACTGTGTGAAATTTAAATATAAAAATTAAAGTTATGTCCAGATTTAAATTTAATTTAAATAAAAAAAATATATGTGTAAATAGCATTGATCGGACATTTAAAATAATATACAGCATTGACCGGACATTTAAAATGATATATAGAATTGACCGGACATTAAAAATAATATGTAGCATTGACTGCACTTAAAATAATATACAGCATTGACCGGACGTTTAAAGTAATATACGGCATTGACCGGACATTTAAAATAAAATACAGCATTGACCGGACATTAAAAATAATATTTTTTATTTTTATATTTTAATAATCTTTATTCAATGAAATAACAACAATATAACTAAAAAAAAAAAAAAAAAAAAAATTACATACTCAATGTAGTTTACAAATAGATTACATCAATCAGTACAGAAAAATTAACAAACAGAAAGTAATGTAAGAAAGGTTACACAGGAGTAGTATAGTTATACAGTATTTTTAGTTGTGCATTGCCTGCCTCACTAGGTGAACCTGTATAAAGCATTGACCGACATTTAAAATAATATACAGCATTGTACGGGCATTTAAAATAATATGTAGCATTGACTGGACATTAAAAATAATATACAGCATTGACCGGGCATTTAAAATAATGTATGTATAGTATATTTGTGGCACATTCAGGATGTATGATACTTTCAGTATCGCCCTGGTATAAGACCACCACTTACTTACTTGTTGCTAGAAATGGCTTTAGCCTGTCTGCTGACCAGATCTGAATAGCCAGGTACTTCTTCACCTTCAGCCTCCCAACAAATCCCAATTAGAATGCCATAGTCTCATTGGAGCCAGACAGGAACACTTAACAGACTCGATATTTAAAAAAATCTGAGTGTGCAATTCACACGCGATAGAAGTGAAACCTTCAGAAAAATGAAGTAGACAAGAGTGGGGAGGCTACGAAGTACCACACAAAGAGGAGACCGATTATACTATCTCATTCATTCGCAGGCTAAATACGTGTTTCTCTTTTTAGTATCGCTATTTTTCTTTTCATCGAGTTTCAAATCAAAACGGGGTTAATTTAGAAATTGGACGGTTGGTATATATTTATTGTTATTGATTTGTATTTTTTTTAGTTTTTTTAGTTAACGGCGATAAGGTTCGCCTGATTACAGACAACACAGACAGCCAAGGTCTTTTGAAATGTCACGAAATAAAACAGCAGCGAAGCCGGGTGTGTGAGCCGGTAATCAAATGAACCGAAACAACTCTGCAGGTAAAAAACCCACGGGAATAATCAATGTGATCATGGGAAATTACTAACATAATGCAGTTTGAAATAAAAAACACTGTACATAGGTATTATGTATACGCAGTGGCGGCTCGAGCACTTCTTTGACGGTGGGGATCGACATTTTTACGTACTGTACCACCTGTAGAATATAAAACAAAATTTCTCAAAAAAATGTTTTAAGTCTAATCATACATGCGTTACCTGTATATGAGGGATTATACATACTACCCATTCCTGTATCCATCATTGTTCTTAACAGGAATGCTCGATTTTAACACCCTAAGCCCGCCGAAAAATATTTTCAGGCAAACATTTTTTTAAGTTAATCTCCGGTACCATACTAAATCCGCCAATACTTAAAGAGATCAACTTATTTTTCCCTAACGCGTATACTCGTGAGAGATCCCACGCACTTTTTTATGCTCCGAAAGCGAGAACTTCTGCCTATCAGAATGCACCATTAAGCAGGGCGACTCAACAGCTTAACGACTGTGAATTGAGCATCGAAATATTCAATGTCACCTACAGAACTATGCATTCCGGAAAATATTGGTCTTAGGCAGTCAACTCTTAGATCAGCGACATCTTCTGCAATTGGAAGGTTGAAAGAACCTAAGCGAAATCCGAACACTAAGTTTGGTGATCGTGCATTCGCAGTATCCGGCCCCGAAGCTTGGAATAAACTTCCTATGGAATTGAGATGCATAACCAACTCAGCGGAATTTAGATCCAAACTGAAAACTCACTTTTTCCGATACTCCTTTCCATAAATTCATCATTCTATTTAAACTTTGCAATTTTTAATAGTTTTTTTTTCCTCTTTTCTCTTTGTTTATAGCTAACTCAATCTGTTTAATGTAATCTGTTAATTGTGATACCTCAATCTGTTTACTGGTGAGCGATGAATCACCTTAATGCAGTAAAGATTGACTATTAAATTTATTAATTTATTTAAAATATCTATACCTTCCCGTAAATCCAGTTAACCTTCATTATACTTTTTGCACCCGTATTCTCGAATTGTAATATTATGTAAAAACTTCCTACTTCTTCTGGCGCTAATCTTAATTGTAAATATGTGTGTTAATAAGTCACCAGTTTTAGGTTAGACATAAGTCACTAGCTATAAGTCTTAGATGTAAGTCACTAGTTATAATTGTAAATCTTAGTTGTAAGCCAGTAATATAAGTAGCTATAAGTCTTAGATGTAAGTCAGTAGTTGTAATTGTAAATCTTAGTTTTAAGCCAGTAATATTAATTCTTTTATATATTATTTGTACAGCGCCCTTGAGGTGATTTTCCACGAAAACGGCGCTATATAAATTAGCCAATTATTATTATTATTATTACAGAGAATTCAGTAACTATCTGTTGACATACGTCACAACATAGTTAAATTGTCCCCATGCACTTACAAAAAAAAATTTAATCTTCTCGATAATTTTTTTGTGTATAACTGTTTTATGGAGAACCTGTATAAAATAAATAAATACAAAAATATAAAAAATTTCTATAGATATATACCAATTTATAATCTTTAATATATAAAACAAAGTCGGGTTAGTTACACTATTTATAACTCGAGAACGGCTGGGCTGATTTTGATGATCTTTGATTTGTTGGATTTGTCTCCGCCCCGGATAGGATAATAACTATTAAAACATCACGAAAGTTAACGAAATAAATAGAACGAATTCTCCTATTTTGAAAGAACTGCAGCAATATTGTGAGGGGTGTAATATTGAACTGTGCGTGAATTCCAAACATTCAAAAACGTCAAAAAATGTTAATGCGTTGATTGTTGTGCATTTGTTTTTAATCATATAATGCTGCCCTTCTTTCTTACACACTCAATGTCAATAGTTGAAAATGAGACAAATAGTGAACGTATGTCTGCACAACTCCAAAGGAAAAATACAGTAAATATAATAAATCTCTGAAATGAAACGCATTTTTTTACATAAGCTCCACACAGGAGGCCCCGAGGAAAATAATTTCTCTCAGGACCTATGTCATCTTTGGGGATGCTGTATGGAGCTTATTAAATTATACGATATTCCAGGCTACAAATCATATTATTATTGCAGGAGCAATAAACAAGGAGGCGGTATTTTGCTGTATATAAGGGAATATTTACATTTTGAACAAGAAATAGTTAAAGCCATTCACTTTGAAAATGTGTTTGGAATACTGACACTACCAAATAAATGTAATTTTTATATTTCAGCAGTATACAGACCACCTAACCTCAATAAAAAGGAATTCTTAAATGAAATTTCTTCTTTTTTTCGTAATTATGTAAATTCTAATGATAATGTAATATTTTTTGGGGACATTAATCTCAACTTACTGAATCAAAGTGATACAAATATAATGGCTTATGAAAATATACTTACAAGTAATTACTTAACTAAATGTATTAATGTTACGACAAGAGAAGCAATTGTTGCTGGTCAAATAACCAAATCTTATATTGACCACATATATGTTAGATCTAATAAATATAACTTGTCCGCATGTGTTATTGATTCGACAATTGCTAATCATTTTATAACAGGACTAAATGTTCATTACCATGATGTCAAAAATAATATTCAAAATGAAAAAATCACAACTCTCTCTCAAAAACGCGTTGATAAAGAAATAAAAATGTACAATTGGAATATACTTTTGAAAGAACCGAATTGCGTTGCTCTGTATAATAAAATAAAAACTAAATTTAATGAAATCTATGAAAAAAGTACTGTAGTAAAGTCTTTTAAACCTCAAACCAGACCAAATTCCATAAATGAATGGATAAATGATGATTTACTATCAAAAATCAACTTAAAAGATGCACTTTAAAAAAGATGGAAAAATAATCCTACAAATAAATGTTATGAAAGAGAGTATAAATGCAATCGGAATAAAGTTACGAAATTAATCAGCAAATGCAAATTAAAATTTTTCAACTCAAAATTTAAAAATTATTTTGCAGATTCAAAAAAAACGTGGTATGAAATAAACAGATTGTTAGGAAGAAAGAGCAAAAGTAATTGTGATCAAGTTATATCAAACTATTTCTTAAAAGAACAAACGACTGAACAAACATCTAACAATTTCGCTAACTTCTATTCTGAAAATGTTAGGGAATTATTACATAGATGTGATAAAAAAGCTTTGAATATTCAAAAACATAGACTTCCACACAGCATGCTCTTAACACAAGCAAAACTCTGTGATATCGAAAAAGTTGTCAGAAGTTTAAAAAATAGTCAGTCGCCGGGGATAGATAAAATTAGAATGTCTGATATCAAAAAACATTTCGATATTTTAGGACCTATCTTAACTCTATTAATTAATATGATTTTAAAGGAGGCAATTATACCAGAAGATCTAAAATGTAGCGTCATCCGACCCATTTACAAAGGTGGTAAACACAGTGAAATTGAAAATTATAGACCGATCGGTATTTTACCTGCAATTGAAAAGATCCTAGAAAAATATATATCTATAAAACTAATAAAGTACCTTGAAAAATTTTCTATTATTGTTACCCATCAATATAGTTTCCAGAAAAAAAAGAGCACAGATCTACTACTTCAAGAATTTTCAAATACAATTAATAATGATCTTAATAAAAGGAAACATGTACTCGTATTATTTATTGAGGCGATTTTTTGCAAAAACAGCGCTATATAAGTTGTCCAAATTTATTATTATTATTATTGATAATTCAAAAGCCTTTGATAGAATTGATCATAGAAAATTACTAGAAACTCTTGAAGAAATTGGAATTACAGGAAACCTACTTAAATTATTTGTTAATTACTTTGAAAATAGAAAGATTTGTGTAAAAATTTTAGATCATTATAGCAAAAAAAAAGAAAGTTTTCGCAGGCGTACCACAAGGGTCCATTCTAGGCCCTACCTTGTATATTATATATGTTACTGCAATGAAATTGATTTTCTCTCACGTAAAACATTATGTTTATGCTGACGACACTGCATTAGTTATTTCACATGAGGATTTATAAATTGCAAGTACTTTACTGCAAATAGACTTTGTCACTCTTCAAAAATGGTCACATGATGTAGGTTTAATAATCAATGCTAAAAAAATAAAGCTTATGCACATCAGATCCCCTCATGCCAACATCACCATAACTCCTAAAATTGTTTCTCATGATTTTAATTGCATCCATAATTCTGTGATACAACCATGCTCATGTAAAAATATTGAACTAGTCTCTAAATACGTATATCTAGGCTTAACAATTGATTGTAATTTTAAATGCGATATACATATACAAAAAGTTTGCCCACGGCTTAGAGCTATAGTGAGCAAACTTTATAGACTGAAGTTTTTTGTTCCACTAAATACTCTTAGATTAGTATATCTGTCATTGGCGGAATCCCTAATAGGATATGGAATAACCACATGGGGACATTCAACAAAAACAAATCTTCTTTCAGTGCAAAATGTACAATATTCTTTGGTAAAATTATTATTAAAAAAAACTGAATACGAACAAAGACATGATATACCAAAATCATTATTATACAACTCTGTAAATGTATTATCTGTTCGTGCTATATTGTGGCTTAAAGTTCATAATACAAGACTAACTGCAAATGATGGACTTATAATTCCCAGATACCTAAATAAATACGGTCAAAGAACTCTAGAATACCTTGTTCCAATAATTTACAACATGTTACCCAACGCAATAAAAAGCTGTGAATTGAGTTTCAGAAGGAAATGTACGCTAAAAAAATGGTTAAGTGAAAGAACTTTTTTTGTACTAATTTCTGTTATTTTCCGCTTTTCGTTTTAATGTTTTTTCCATTATTATTTTCTCTTGTCTTTTCTTTTATTTCTTTCATTTTCTCTGTTCCGTATTTCTTATAAATTTTATTAACAATTTTTTTTTCATGTACCTGTATATTTTATGTACCTGTCTCTTCGACTTGGTCGAAGACCTGTCTCAATTTAAAAAACAGTAATTGTCAAAAGTACCCGTTGACAAACTGATATCAATCAGTTTAACGGGACTTAATTTAAAAATGTAAAAAAACTGTAAATAAATAATAAAGGAATTTTATTAATTAAAAAAAAGATTTCAAAAAGTAAAAACTATAATATTGTATTCATCCATTGTCAGAAGCCATTTAGAATTCAACTCAATCATTTGGAATCCATTTTACAATATTCATGAAAAATCTATGAAGCGATCCAACATATATTTTTACGAAACATAGATTACAAATTAGGAATTCTTAACTGATCTATTTTTCCTCTATAAAATTGGTAATAACATGTTTCACTCCTGCTGTTTCACTTTCATGTGCCTAGTAGAACGGTTCGTCAGAAGGTACCTTACCATTGTAACAATAATTCAGATACCAATGCAGAAGTATGTAAACTCAGTAATGAACCGAATGCACAGTGCAGGGAATAAATATTACATGAACACCAACGTTAATGAATGTCTGTCAGCCTATAAAAACTTTGTTATTTAATCTGTATGTCTATCTTGATAACTTTGAAATGTTTATAAATTTTCAATATGTATCGAAATTTATATGAGTGTGAATCCTGTATTTTACTCTGTTTGTTGTTTTTAATTTAAAATTTTTATACTTGGTACTTATTTTAACTATTGTATCTCTTAATTCTTTGTTTATATCAAATGTATTTTTAATTATATCATATGTAAAAGCCCTAATTGGGCGTCTACAAATAAATAAATAAATACGCCGTACGCTATTCGCTGTAAGCGCGTCGGGTATTATTAAAATCACCCAGAATATTTGTTTGTATTTTATTTCTGCAAATGTTTATGTTTAAAGGATTCATTCATTTTGGTGAAGACGAAAGCATCGACTGTTATTTTCTTTAGTAGGTTTTGGGTGTAACTGGTGGGGACTGTCCTATTTGTCCCTCTTTGAAGAACCGCCACTGTGCATATGATGTATGCTGTAATCTCGCTTCTACAGTATAATTATTTATAATTTGAATAGTAGATATCTACCTAATCATTATTTCATACCGGGAATTAAATTTTAGTTTTTCTGATATTGAATTGTAGATTAGCTCAATTAAAAAAAAATGGCATAATCGTTTGGAATTTAATTTCCTTTGTCAAATACATTTGGATGTATTTTTATTTAATTCATACTATTATAATCGAGAGCAACCAGCAGTAGTTTATTTATTTATTTTTTCAGGTTCTCCATAAAACAGTTATACACCAAATTATTACGGAGAAGATTACAAAATATAAGAGAAAAAAAGGCCAAGGGGGCAGTTTCACTATGTTGAGACGTATGTCAAAAGACAGTTACTGAACTCTCTATAGGTAACACTGAAGATGTCAATGCTCAATGCAGAATCGTTAAGCAGTTGAATTGCTCTATTTAATGGGGCATTCTGAAAGGAAGAAGTTCTCGCTTTCGGAGCATAAAAAAGTGCGTGGGATCTCCCACGAGTATACGCGTTAGGGACATATAGGTTAATCTTCTTCAACATAGGTGGATTCAGTACAGTACCGGAGATCAGCTTAAAAAAATGTTTCCCCAAAAATATTTTTCGGTGGGCTTCTAAGGTATTAAGATCGAGCATTCCTGTTAAGAACAACAATGGATACAGGAATGGGTAGTATGTTTATTCCCTCATATACAGGTAACGCATAAACCTTTTTTGTACTTTTTCTCTTTCTAGGATACGAATACATGGTAAATGACAAATTTTTGGTAAGGGAGTGGGGACGGCGGGAAAGGTGGAAGGAGACGCGGCGAGGTAGGGGACGCGGGAGGGGACCGGGGGCGGGAACGAGGATGGATGGGAAAGGACACACAGGAGTTGATAGATGATGAGGTTAGAGGCAGAGGGAGGGATTGCAAAAGGAGACATGGTAGCGGTAGAGGATAGCAAGGTGTACTTTTGAAAATCCAAAAGGCTTTTGTGGCCTGCTCATGCGTCGGAAAAATATGAATAAACTAAATAATTAAAAATTTGCGAAAATAAAAGAGAATCCAAAATTTTACGCAGAAAAAGTGAAAGCTTAGGAAAACAGTGAAAATTTATATTGAAAATTACTGTATACGTATATATATATATATATGTGTGCAATGGTAAAATATATTCAATTTTATTGGAATAAATATTGAAGGTTTTACCTATGAATGTAATATATCATTGAAGGATATAATAATAATACTAACAAATCTGAACAAAACATGAAACCACACAAGAGACAGAAAAATAAAAATAGGAAAAGATCGCAAGTGCGAATCGAACCCAAGATCTCTTGTCTTACGGGACCCATCCCCTTAACCGACTCGGTAATTAGAACCTATACATTTTAGTTTCGACATTTCTTTTTTTCATGTACGATATTTGTTTGTAGCAATCGTCCAGAATCGCAATAATTTGTATTTATTTATTTTATTTAACGCCCAGAAGGCTTTTTACATGTTTGGTAGTAAAATTAATTCATGACAGATAATTTAGAAACAAATAAAGAAAAAATAAATATAAAATAAGAAAAAAAATGCAAACAAGTCATAAAAATACGGATGGGTTTAGGAATAGTGGAATAATAATGTTAATTTCTATGATATTGGCTTAATTTAATAGATACTTTTATGCCATTGAGCATCACGGCTAGCTCGAATGAAGCGCCATTGTGAAGTCCAATTTTCAACAACTTTATCGAGCAACTGGGGTCATACATCGGCAATAACACGGCGAATGTTGACTTCCAAATGGTTCAACGTCCTGTTTTATCAGCATAGACAAGTGACTTCACATACTCCCAAAGAAAGTAATCTAATGGTGTGAGATCATACGATCGTGGAGGCCAGTTCACAGGTCCATTACGTAAAATTAAGCGATAAATAAAATAAATTTGCAAGCACTGTTCTGGCGTCAGTCTATTCATGGTGAAATGGCAAAACGTACTTACTACAAATTTCAATATCTTTGCTACAAATCAACTGTCAACTGTCAAATTGACAGTCTGTAGAAACAATGTTGCCAGTATAAAAACCAAACCTCTAAAAAAACACTTTATTACTTTCGTTGTTTGTTTTTGGGGTGTTGTGCTACCTCCTTCTTTAGCCAACGTTTCAGACAGCGTTACAGTGTCCACCATCAGGGCAGATCCGGTAGATGTGTACACATCACACTACGCTGTCTGAAACGTTGGCTAAAGAAGGAGATAGCGCAACACGGCATAACACCCCAAAAACAAATAACGAAAATAATTTTGGCCGTGAAAATCTAAAACGGTATCTCATCCTTTATTATCTTTTTTCCCATATTTTTCAGCTGCTGTCTTTATAAATGACCACAAAGTTCTAACGAACTTATTGGTAATTTAGATATATACAGTAATATTATTATTCGATTTATAAAAACAGTTTATTAATAAAAAAAGCTCTGCTGTATTATTATTATTATGCCTGACAGCTGTTTCGCCTTCTGAAGGCATTAACAAACTGTGGTTAGGTCACTTACACACCAGATATTTATATTATTTCCGTATAGTGACTCACAATGAAAACAAATTGATTTTATTTTTATTAACTATTCCATTACTGATTTCCGAGAAAAATATCGGAAATTATTAGTGGTAATTAATTACATTTAAGGTTTTCCTACTTATTGACCAAAGATTGTTAAAGTAATGTATTTCTGAAGTTATAATTTGAATGACTCAAACTTTTTCCCCGCATAATTACATTAACTTGTATTTTTTTGTTGTTGTAATAATTGAACTCGACATGGTAGTAAGCGCTCAAAAATTAGAAGAAGGAGAGATATATAGATACGAATGTTGGAGGGAGCGCGCTAATATTAAAAATGATAATAATTAAGCTAAAATTGTGAAAATGTTTAATTAAACACGACTCGTTTAAAATAGATAAAAAATCTCGTGTGAATTGTCTTCAATAGCATTTAAAAAAACACTGCGAATTTTTTGCGAACACATGACTTGTAAAATAACTGAAAAAAGATGTTTATAATAAGAATTTTCGAAGTATATTTTGCGATTTTGTTTTTCTATCGAGGGAATTTTATATACTCATAATTAAGGTTTTGGCGAGGCATATTATTTTAAAAAATAACATATATTAATTTTTTTATAAGAACAAACCTCTTTTTACAACTGTTGAAGGTTATTCCCATCAATGTAATATATCATTGAAGAAGAAGATAACACTAATAATCTAAACGGAAATTTGAAAGAAAATTAGTCGTAGTCGCAACTGGGGCTCGAACCCAGAACCTCTCGTCTAATCGGGACGGACGCCTTTACCAATTCGGTCATTGCCACCTTCCATCAAACCGTCATCGTCATATGGAAAAATTAGTCGAAGATGATAGTGTTAATTATAAAATTTGAAATATGAGATTAGTTAAGGCGCGCGCCCGTCCCGGTTAGACGAGTGGTTCGGGGTTCGACTCCCACTTGCGACTTGCGACCGTTATATTATTCAATTTTTTTGTGTCTTGTTCTCTTTCATATTTTCGTTTCGAGCTTACCATTATGCACAGTAACCTTCGCGGGCTTGCCTACAACAAATCACCAAAGTTTCATCGCAATCGGATGAACGGTATGGCAACGCATACAATACGAACAAACAAACACATATTGATTTTTATATAAGTACTAGCTGGTAACCGGCAAGCGTTGCTATGCTATTTAATAAAGAAATTGTTTCTCCCTGCGTGTCCTTTCCCATTCGCCCCCTTCCCCTTCCCCTTCCTCTTCCGCGTCCCCTTCCCCTCTCGCATTATCACTCCGCCTCACTTCCTGTTCCCTCCGTTCCCCTCCTCACTCAGTTCCCCTTCCCCCTCGACCATTGTCCCCCCCCCTCTCCCGCGAACCCCCTACTTGAGTTTCCCTCCCCCCCTCCTGCATATACATTCAGTCCCGGTACATTCAGTTTTCAAACAGCTCGACGGCCGGCGTAGTCCTTAGCTCTCGACTCGCACTCCGAAGGTCGCGGGATCGAATCTTATTTTATTTGATTAATTTGTGTTATTTCACAATTTAATCACTTAAAATAATATATAGTATATTTGCAGCACGTTCCAGAGTGGAAGATACTCTCAGTATCGCCCTGGTGTAAGACCCCATTCAGAATTGAAACGTTGCTTGAAATGGCTTCAGCCGTGTTTGGTGACCGGATCTGAATAGCCAGGTACTTCCCCACCCTCCTCCTCCCATTCTCCTTCCCCTCCCCACTACCTTCAGCCTCACACAACATACCCCAATTGGGAATGCCATAGTCCCATTGGCTCCAGACAGGAGCAGTTGGGACTCTTGTGCGGTATTTATGTAAAAAAAAAGTGCGAGGAGACTGAAGGCAGCCACATACTGGCCTGTGGTTCTACCTTGCATGCTCCGGCTAAAACAAAAACAAAAAAGTTCGCGTGCCATCTATTGCAATTTTTTTATTCAGATTTCATAATGCCAGGGCTCACCAGTAATTTTAAACAAACCTTGTCCTGACAATAACGAACACAAAAAAAGAATTATCCAATTTGTTGCAGTCGTTCGGAAGTTATGCGCGTACAAAAAAAAAACAATAATAAAACAACTAATATTATTGAATACAAAAAAAAAACATAAGAAACTGGCTAAAATCTTTTAAACTTTTAATTTATAATTTTTGTCGAATTGAAGTCGATTTTATATTTTGATTTTTATTGTTTCTCTTTTTACATTAGCTATTAACACTGTTTTGTTTTACTATTCACAAAATTCTAATTTATAATTTACAACTGAAAAATGTCCTTTACAACACAGGTGAACTCCTAGTGTGAAGGAAAATATATTATACCTTTGTAATGAAAATGTACTAAGAATAAATACATATATAAAAATAAACCTACATTTCGGCAATTTATTTTTATTTGTATAGATAGAAAATAGAAGATAGAAGACAGAAGACAAGACAGAATATAGAAGACAAAAGATAGAAGATAGCAGATAGAAGATAGACGATGGAAGATGGAAGATGGAAGATGGAAGATGGGAGATGGGAGATGGGAGATGGGAGATGGGAGATGGGAGATGGGAGATGGGAGATGGGAGATGGGAGATGGGAGATGGGAGATGGGAGATGGGAGATGGGAGATGGGAGATGGGAGATGGGAGATGGGAGATGGGAGATGGGAGATGGGAGATGGGAGATGGGAGATGGGAGATGGGAGATGGGAGATGGGAGATGGGAGATGGGAGATGGGAGATGGGAGATGGGAGATGGGAGATGGGAGATGGGAGATGGGAGATGGGAGATGGGAGATGGGAGATGGGAGATGGGAGATGGGAGATGGGAGATGGGAGATGGGAGATGGGAGATGGGAGATGGGAGATGGGAGATGGGAGATGGGAGATGGGAGATGGGAGATGGGAGATGGGAGATGGGAGATGGGAGATGGGAGATGGGAGATGGGAGATGGGAGATGGGAGATGGGAGATGGGAGATGGGAGATGGGAGATGGAAGATGGAAGATGGAAGATGGAAGATGGAAGATGGAAGATGGAAGATGGAAGATGGAAGATGGGAGATGGAAGATGGAAGATGGAAGATGGAAGATGGAAGATGGAAGATGGAAGATGGAAGATGGAAGATGGAAGATGGAAGATGGAAGATGGAAGATGGAAGATGGAAGATGGAAGATGGAAGATGGAAGATGGAAGATGGAAGATGGAAGATGGAAGATGGAAGATGGAAGATGGAAGATGGAAGATGGAAGATGGAAGATGGAAGATGGAAGATGGAAGATGGAAGATGGAAGATGGAAGATGGAAGATGGAAGATGGAAGATGGAAGATGGAAGATGGAAGATGGAAGATGGAAGATGGAAGATGGAAGATGGAAGATGGAAGATGGAAGATGGAAGATGGAAGATGGAAGATGGAAGATGGAAGATGGAAGATGGAAGATGGAAGATGGAAGATGGAAGATGGAAGATGGAAGATGGAAGATGGAAGATGGAAGATGGAAGATGGAAGATGGAAGATGGAAGATGGAAGATGGAAGATGGAAGATGGAAGATGGAAGATGGAAGATGGAAGATGGAAGATGGAAGATGGAAGATGGAAGATGGAAGATGGAAGATAGAAGATAGAAGATAAGATATGAAAAATATATAGACCTGGATTTCGAAGGGTTAATAACACACTTGTGATTTGATAAGGAAAACCCCAGCAGTTGATTTTATACAGTAGCAAGACCTCATTTCCTGTGTACGGTTTAAAGTTGGGTTTAAACGCTGGGTTATTTCTTATTGCATTCCGCCCTAATGGCGTCTCAGCACTCGTCAGTCGTCAGGTCTCCCGAGGCGTATCATCTTTGCAAATTTATAATATCATAAAATCTTTCATTTCCTGCGGTTCAATGCCAAACAGAACATAATACTTTTATAAGATAATTTTACCAACAAGTGAATACAAGGCGATTGGTAAATTGAAGGAAAAATATTTTAGAGGGGGCGAGCTTTAAAATTATATCTAAGCCGAATCAACATTTTATGACCGGTTTAAATCGTTCCCGCAGGAAAAACTTAACCCTTTCACGCACTTTTCCCCAAATTATCATCTAGTCAATCCACGTTATGCACTTGAACTATATAAATATAATAAATTCAAAATAATACAAGAACAACATGTCAAACTACCAGAGACCAAATGGGAAAATAATTCACCGACTCCAGATATTTTCATATCAGAGGGTTCGGCTCGGTGGAACTACTAATTGGACCTATAAACCCTACTGATCCCTCAATATAAATATTTGAAAAATCTTTTGTAATCCTGCATGTATTTAAAATGACTGATTTTTGCATTTTTATACATAAATTCTTTGACAAATCTAATATGCCTAAATTTTGAATGAGAGGATTATTATTATTATTATTATGTAACGAGCAGGCAGCATTCTACTGATGCGCTCATATCTAATTTCGCAAAAGCTTTATTAATTTATTTACTAGCTGACCCGGTGAACTTCGTACCGCCTCAGAATCAATAACAGTGGTGAGGGAGCGGGCCGGATCGGTAGAGACGGGGCGAAAAATAAATGTCCTCAGTCGATGTATGTGAGTCAGTCGTTTATTGGGCTACGTAGCGAGGGTCGGTGAGCGGTAACATGATGTATGCGAAGTTCCGTAGATGAGATGCTGCATGCGCACGGAGGTGATGGAGATGGTGTGGTGAAGGTCAGCGATTTGCTCAACCCCTTGGCGGTGGAGATAACCCATCTTCCAGGCCGTTGCTCGACGCTTTGAGTCGCGGAGATGAACGGTGAGTGGCTCGGTGAGCTGAGCCACTAGCAGGTAGTCCTGGCGAGGCGGAGCGTGTTTCCATGGCAGCGAAGCACGGTGCGCTTCGGGGTGCCATGAAATGGTGAGCTGATCCCTGGACTGAAGGTGACGCAAGCCTTGTAAGTCGCGGGATGTAGCTGTTCTGCGGAGCTGAAGGCACGACGGGCCTTATAGCTGAGACGTGGTGATGGACCTCGGGAAGCTGCCCTGGATGCGTAGAGATGCTATGCAGGAGCACTTGTGCGGAGATCTGTTACATGTTGATTTGTTGACCGTCAAATGGTCTGGGACTGACTAAGTGAGCGCCGAGTTGAGTCGCTTTATATACCAGCGCGACCGGTGGAGTAATTTTCCATTCGTCGGCAATGTGTACACTAGAAGCTGCTCGAACATACCCGGTGCTGAATATTCAGGCGGCTTATAAACTCTAGACCTTTCTAGGCGGTGGCGATATTATTATTTATCGGCGCGGCAGACGGCCGAAGTCCATCGTGCCGTCGTAGGTAGATAGGTACATAGGTGAGTGGCTTGCCAGCGCCGCGCGAATATCAGATGTTTCTCGTGCGTTCTTTCGATAGCGAAAAGATAATGATGTGTCGCCACAGTGGTCTTAGCTTATAAGATTAATTAAATTAAGTTTTTTTTATTAAGTTAAAAACTGTGCAATGAAGCAATTATCGATGCGCAACTGTCCGTGCATTGTTTTTGTCAGTATCAAAGATCACTATCGTTGTGTACTGATTTATATTTTTTGTGTTTTTCTTACTTTTCCACCCACTTACGGGAAGTGCGTTTCATTTTCTTTATACGTGTGAGAGAGATTTATTATAATAATTATTGTATTTTTCCTTTGGGGGGGTGTAGACATACGTTCACCGTTTGTCTCATTTTCGACTAGGTATTGATTTTTAGTGTGTAAGAAAGAGGAACAGCATTATATGTTTAAGAACAATGGTAAAGCATTGATATTTGACTATTTAAATTTTTGGAACTCACTCACTATTCAATAATATACTGCAATATTATAATAATTCAATAATATATCAATATTGCTGCAGCTCTTTCAAAAGATGAGAATTCGTTCCATGCAAAATGTATGAGGAAAAGAATTTTCTTCACAAAATTTTTTTCGTGATTTTTTCCGATGTTTTAATAGCTATTCTGCTATTCGGGGAGGAAATAAATCGAACAAATCAAAGATCATAAAAATCGGTCCAGCCGTTCTTGTGTTATAAATGGTGTAACTAACCCGACTTTGTTTTATATATTAAGATTAACGAATTTACCTCCAATTTACAATAAAATAACACAACATCAAGATCTTGACGCATTCTGTACAGTGGTGAATTATATCCATAATTAGTCGAGTGTTGATTGAGGAAGACCAGTTGATTATTTCTAAGTCTACGGGAAGGTATATCGAATGGGATGAGTTGTAGTAATGTAGGTGAATCAATTTAAAACAGTTGATAATTTTGAAGAAACTGGTTGCATGCATGTTATCATTGCATGACACCAGAGGTGTAAATTTGGCAAATTTAGTGCAACCTTCGGTATCACAGCAACTATGGCAACATCTAGACTTTTTTCTGTAATCCACAATATTGTTGTACACAATTCTAACGCAGTTACAAGGAGCACACACGTCCACTCAGCTGAAATGCTTTGGCGACATTAGTTGCATCACGTTTTTACACTACGCATTTAGTTGCATAACACTAGGGGTGCTGTAATTTTGCACTAGCGTGATTCTAATTTTGTTGCATACAACTAATGCATACATGACGAAAATATATGTTAACATGTGTAAGCAGTGCAACTAATGTTACAAAACAATCTGTTCGCTAGTAGTTGCTTTATGTAAATTCGGCTACATCCACTGGAGCGACAGCGCAATTTAAAAATTTTTTCTCCGATTGCTCGAGAATTTTATGGGACCATTTTGAATTTTATAGTTATATTTAGTCGATTATCACATATTCGTAGGATTTACAAAAAATCCTATCCTATCCTATTATATCCTACTAATATTATAAAGGCGAAAGTTTGTATGGATGTCTGGATGTACGTTTGTTACTCTTTCACGCAAAAACTACTGAATGGATTTAAAAAAATTATCACTAATAGAAAGCTACATTATTTTCGAGTACCATAGGCTATATATATTGGTAAGCTCTGGCATTATTTATTTATTTATTTCAAAACATACGGCACAACATGTGCCATTGACATAATTATATTTATATATATATTATAATACAATAACATAAGAAAGTGACATATAAATGTAAAGTTAAATATAAAAACAAAAGGTAAAAGAAAGGAGTTAAGGTAATGAGTAGTAAATAGAATTATGATGTATAAAATGAAAGTATAAAGTAAAAGTGTAAACTATAAAATATAAAGTATAATGAAAAAGTAAAAAGTTAAGATAAAAAGTTGAAAGGCAGGAAATAATATAAACTATAAGTTACCTTTGTAAATAATATAAATTACAAAAGTTATAAATATGAATAATCTCTGGCGTTATGAAATTATTTATCGTACGTTTTCAAAAAGCAAACCAATTGTCGCCTTGGAAACGATGATTTTATTATTTTTTATTAGGCAATTCACGCTAAAAGTAGTGCTTTGTAGGCGTCGTACTTAATAACTATCTCTAAAAATGAATCACCGAAATCTATGTTTATGCGCATAAACCCGAACGACTACACCAAATGTGTTCTGGAATTATGATATTTGTATAAAAAAATATAATAGGTGGCTCGCGAGCAGTTTGAAAACGAAATGTATCGGGAATGAATGTGTGGAATGCGATAGGTGAGAGGGGTGATTGGGAAGGGGGGAGGGGGTGTTGGGAGGGTGTTGGTGGAGGGGAAAATGGGAGGGGGAGGAGGGTGGGGGGAAGGGGGTTAGGGGTGGGAGAGGGGGAGGGAAGGAAGGGGAAAGGGGAAGGATGGAGGAGAGTGTGAGGAAGGGAAGGGGGTGAGGGGAAGGGGGTTGATGAGGGGAGTGGTGTGGGGAGAGGGAAGGTGGAGGAGGCAGAGTGGGGTGGGAGAGAGGGGAGGGAAGGAAGGGGAAGGAGGAGGGGTGGAGGAAGGTGGGTGGAGGTGGAGTGGGGAGGGGTATGGGTTGTGGGAGGGGTCGGTGGAGAAGGAGGTAGAGGGAGAGGGGGTTGAGGGATGAGAGGAGTGGGAGAGGGAAGGTGGAGGGGAGAGGAGTGGGTGGTAGGGGTGGTTGGAGGGGGAGGGGGGAAGGGGGTTGATGGGGAGTGGAGTGCGGGTAGGGGTGTGTGGAGGGGTAGGGGGGAGGGGGGTTGATGGGGGGAGTGGAGTGGGGAGGGGGAAGGAGTGGGGGGTTGGGGTGGTTGGAGGGGGAAGGGGGGAAAGGGGTTGATGGGGAGTGGAGTGGGGGAAGGGGTGTGTGGAGGGGTAGGGGGGAGGGGGGTTGATGGGGGGAGTGGAGTGGGGAGGGGGAGGAGTGGGGGTTGGGGTGGTTGGAGGGGGAAGGGGGGAAAGGGGTTGATGGGGAGTGGAGTGGGGGAAGGGGTGTGTGGAGGGGTAGGGGGGAGGGGGGTTGATGGGGGAGTGGAGTGGGGAGGGGGAAGGAGTGGGGGTTGGGGTGGTTGGAGGGGGAAGGGGGGAAAGGGGTTGATGGGGAGTGGAGTGGGGGAAGGGGTGTGTGGAGGGGTAGGGGGGAGGGTGGTTAATGGGGGGAGTGGAGTGGGGAGAGGGAAGATGGAGGAGGCGGAGTGGGAATCCCCTAATACCATGCGAGAAAAAACCGCGGGAAAAAACTAGTATATAATAAAATCGTAAACGTCCACTTAATTACTTCGATACAAATAGGGGAAAGTTTGCATAAACTGGTAGCAAAGCAATCCAAGGTATTTTAAATAGTGCCATATTGTGGCAAAAAGCGCTCCAGTGTTTAAATTTGGTAAATTTAAACTTTTGCTTAGATTGTACAACAGTGATAATAATATGTAATACTGGCACAAACCTGTGAAAAATCACGGGATATTAGAATGTATTGGAGAATTTGTTAATTTACTTACCTTTAAACATAAATATGTATATAGTCAATTTACTTTACAAGATAATTAATTATATTTTACTTTACAGAAATTTTTCTGCAAAGAGGCGTTTTTAATTACGAATATAATTGATAAATTGATCACTAGTGCATATATTTACAAGGAAAAAATACAATATTGAAAATAGAGGCAAAAGGAAAATTAAATTATCATGTAATTTTAAGGTAAATTATCATGTTATCAAAGGTACATAGGTATTGGTCCCAGCGAAAGATCATTTGCGTCGTCATCGTTCTAGTATCCTTTGCCTTTTTTGTTTTCAAACTAGACGCCTGTGAAGAAAGAGAATGGACATCGATGACGTAAATACGAGCTCTCGCTGGGACCAGTTTATACACACAATAATAATATACAATATACGATTACATAGTATTTATTTATCAGGGTATAAATATAGAGTTATTAAAATTATCAATACCTAATATCAGGAAAATGCTAAGTTCACTGACTTGTCTATTAATAATATTACATGTTTATGGGTTTTTCTATATTGTAAAACTTAAAAAAAAAAATCTCTATACCTGGAATTAAAAGGCAATCTAAAGGGCAGTCGATGAATAGATTTATGTTAAATGCAGTTAGCCATTTACCTAGTCTTTGAATAATAATTACTCGATAAAATGCGATTAAAAGATTTTGGTATCCTTAGATTATAAAAATATTATCATTTGTTATTTCGGCTACTGGCATTATTCCTAGCTCTCTTATTCAAAATTTAGGCATATTAAATTTGTCAAAGAATTTATATGCAAAAATGCAAAAATCAGTCATTTTAAATGCACGTAGGTTCACCAAAGATTTTTTAAATATATTAATATTGAGGGATCAGTAGGATTTATATGTCCAATCAGGAGTTCTACCGAGCCGAACCCTCTGATATGAAAATATCTGGAGTCAGTGAATTATTTTCTAGTGTTGCAACAGAACTCTGCTTCCGCTTTCGCTTGTGTAGAAGTTCCGCAAGTTTTTTCACTTCCGTTTCCGTTTCTGGTTCCGTAAACTTTATAACAGAACTCTAAACGAAGTATAATTTGCGATTGAAGATATCGAAGTGCAGCCTTCTACTTCAAATCATCACTCTTGTCTCACAATCCGGAGGTCGCGGGTTCGAACCCGGCATGCGCAAATAAATTTTATTTGATTAATTTGTGTTATTTCACAATTAATTCATTTAAAATAATATATAGTATAATTGCGGCATGTTCCAGAGTGGAAGATACTATCAATATCGCCCTGGTGTAAGACCACCATTCAGAATTGAAACGTTGCTTGAAAATGGCTTTAGCCATGTTTAGTGACCAGATCTGAATAGCCAGGTACTTCCCAACCTTCCTCTTCCCCACCTCCTTCCCCTCCCCACTACCTTCAGCCTCACAACATTGGGGATGCCATAGTTTCACTGGCTCCAGACGGGAACAGTTGAGATTCTTGTGCGGTATTCACTGTAAAAAAAAAAATCACTGATAGATCTTACAAAACATTGGGTTTTATACTACGTCTGAGTAAATTATTTAGAAATCCACATACTCTAGTAATGCTTTACTCCTCACTAGTCAAAAGTACACTGGAATTTGCATCGCCTGTCTGGAATCCCAAATACACCCAATACGTCAACAACATAGAGCGCATACAAAATAAATTTATTAAGTATCTCGGTTAAAAACACAACAATAAATATATCTGCACTCTCCAATCCCTGAAATCCAGGCGAACGGTAGCTGACATGACATTTTTCTCGCCACACCAACCTTTTTTACACAACCAGTAATAATACGAACGCTGCAGCCAACTCCCCCATTTCCCGCATCCTTCAAAGATTCAAATCAATTAAAAAAACCACGAATACCGATATATTTTTTGATTCCCTCCCTCTATTTAAGAAAAACATTTTTAGCACACTGAATTCGCACACATAACACACACATCCACACCCTCACACGCGCATTTACACACATACAAACACTCTCACACACCCCTCTCCTTCAATAAGTTACTAACTTAATTTAGGTATAATGTATTATTTATCTCACAAAAATATAAGTATATAACAGCGACATGTCATTGGTACCAATTATTGTATTAATTCTATAACTTTGCAACTATTTTACATTATGTAATAATGTACTGTTTGTTTCTGCAAAAAAAATATATATAAATCTATTTGTTTCTAGAATAATAAAAGTGATAGAATATACAATATTTATACGGATTAGTTTTAAGATGAAATATATCAATTAAATTAGAATATTTATTTCCGGAGAATTTTGATAAGCTAGTGTCCTGGTGTTATTGAAGGAAAAGGGTAATAAATTTCGATATGATTTTTTGATAAATTGAAGTAATTCAGGACAGTCATTTTTTTAATTTATTTATTTTTATTTATTTACTGTAGATAGATACAAAAGAAAGTACAAAATACATATTAGGAAGCTTTGCCTGTCCAACTAGGAAAGTTTCCCGTACCAGGACAGACACATTTACAGGTTTAGTTCATATTATACATTACATAATTACATAACAAAAAAAATAGAAATAGAACCTGGTAGCATAAAGTATATTCGGATTTGCCGAATTTACTTGATAACATATAATATATTCAGATTTACAGTGTATGAGATAAGTAGGTAAGTTAGTAGCATTGAAAAGTCAAAAAATGTAAACCAAGTATTTGTTAACAAGTTGGAGGAATTACAACAAGATTCACAATATAGAGAGATGAAGTTATGTGTTTAAAAGTGTGAACTTATAATACATAGTTCACTTATTTCACGAATTTTGTAATGCAGTATTTTATATAATAGTATTTTGTGTGTAATTAATTTCGTAATGCAGTATTTTATGTAATGGTATTAAATCTGTGCTTATTCTTCTTTCTGAAAGTTTCAAAAGAGACATTTTATCCAGGAGATAATTGTAATCAATGTTTAGTATAGGAATATGCAATTTATAAACCTTAGAAACTACCGTTGAATCTTTTCAATGTTGTCTGAATGAATATTGAAAAAGGGAGACCATAACGTAGAGTTATATTCAAGTTTTATATAACATAATAAATGTGCCTAAATCATTGAAATCTTTTGCAGCTCTCAAAACAAAGCCAAGAGTCTTTAGGGCTTTGTTAACAATATTATTAATATTACAAGGAAGCTAGAAGATCCTACTTCTACTTATAATCAATATATGAATGTGTCCTCTAGTTTTTTTTTTTAGATAATCATGCTTACAAAAAACGAAATTTACAAAAAAAATAGAAAGTTCTGGGTTGGAAAAAAGTATGTGTAGGGTGCGTTAGATTATGGGGGTCAGCGACGGATTTGGATATCCGCCGCCAAGACCCGGGCAAATCTCACCTCATTGGGTGAACCATGGCAGAGGTGTTGGTTATCCTGTAAATGGTTCCCGGGGCGGCGGTACCCACATCCGCCTCTCAAATTAAAAGTGTCTTGCTTTTGTTGAGAGGCTTTGAAATCTGAGATAATTAATCATATTTTTTTATTCGTACGTGTATATACTGATTCGTACGTGTATATACTGAAAAATCAATTCTCATAAATCAGTTCCAATTGATAAAATGGCAATTTAAATTATTAACAGTAAAACATATTATACAACTAGCTTTTTCCCACCGCTTCGCTCGCATGGTGTTAGGGGTTTCCCACTCCGCCTCCTCCACCTTCCCTCACCCCACTCCACTGCCCCCATCAACCCCCTCCCCCCACCCTCTTCCCCTTTCCCCCTCCACCAACACCCCCCCAACACCCCCTCCCCACCTCCCCACTCCCCCCTCTCACCTCAAGCATTTCACACATTCATTCCCGATACATTCAGTTTTCAAACTGGTCGCGTGCCACCTATTATAATGTTTTATACAAATTTCATAATGCCAGAACTCAACGGTAGTTTTATACAAAATAACGAACAAAAAAAAATAATCCAATTTGGTGCAGTCGTTCGGGTGTATGCGCATACATACATTTCGGTGATTCATTTTTTAAAGATAGTTATTAAGTACGACGCCAAGAAAGCACTCTTTTTAGGGTGAATCGCCTAGTTAAAAAATAAATGAAAACATCGTTTCCAAGGCGACAATGGGTTTGCTTTTTTTCTGTGTTTGCAATAAATCGTTTTTGTTAGGGACGAAAAACGTATGATAAATAATTTCATAACGCCAGACCTTGCCAATATATATAGCCTATAGATCTCGCAAATAATGTAGCTTTCTATTAGTGAAAGAATTTTTAAAATCCATTCAGTAGTTTTTGCGTGAAAGAGTAAAAAACATACATCCATGCAAACTTTCGCCTTTATAATATTATATATAGTAGGATAGGTAGATACGTTATCCCTTATACGAATTATTCTCCAAATAAACACTTTAGATATAATTTTTCGTAAATTTTAGAACTCCAGTACGTAAGGAAATAACGTTTTAATCTGAAAATAATTAAGTTTTAACAATTTCAAACTAAAAATTTGCATAAATTTTTAGATATTACGGGAAATGTATATGTACAACAGAATATTTACCAGTTCATCACTCTCATTTCCATCATTAGTTATTGAGTTTAGTAAGTTTAGTTATGTATATCCCGAAGAAAAAACTGTATTGATATCTAAGACCTCGAAGATATTCAATAATATTTATTATGCTCTAGTTTAAAGTTTATCGCGTCGATTGCCAACCGCCGTGTTTATTGTAATTTATTGTTAAAATGGATTCCAGCGACTGTACTAAGAAGAACATCGGGTTTTCCCTGAGGCGGAGTTATTGGTCACAATGGTCACTTAAAATGTAATATATGAACTTACGAGTACCACAGGGAAAATAATTCTTCTAGAACCAAAATAATACAGTGTGGTCCAAAAAACCAAAAAAGTTCACAATGTTTTTTTTTTATCAAAATTGAGATTTTGAATTTTTTTACATTAGCTCCTCTAATAATTCCTCTCAGGGCATATGTCATCTTTGGGGAGGCTGTGTGAAGGTCTTTTAAGGAAATGAAGCAGACGAAGTTTTGGGAAGGAAAAGGGTACGAGGGGTGGGTAGGAATCTGGGGGTTAGTGTGTCGAGGAGAGAAGAACGTATGGATCAATCCCTCCCAATGCGGTGCAGTGGCAGGGATTGGGAATATTTGTCACACACGAGCAGATCGTTCCTACGACTCGTTCTTGAATTCAACTGCTCAGTTATGAAACGATTTGCCGGCCTCTGTGTTTCCTCCCTCTTACAACATGGGTATCTCTTATTACATGCCCAAACCGTCTGAGCCTCCCTTTCTAAATTTTACTAATTACGCTTACATCAGCCTTGCATTCTTTGCGGATCTCCACGTTTCCCACACGATTGTACATAGTTTATCACACATACGCCTCAGGGATCTCATTTCTACAGCATTCAGTCTAATTTCATCCTTCCTCTGCCAGTTTCATGTCTCACTGCCATACATTAGGGTAGGTACCATCACTACATTATGGACGGCTAGCTTCGCACAGTTTTTTGTTGGCGCCAACGGCGTTCAGTCCTCCATTAAAGGACCCTCACACACAGCAATTCCAAAGATGACATACACCCGAGGAGAATTATTTTCCTCAGGGCCTCCTGTATGGAAAAAATAAACAAATTGACGACCTCAGATTTCTTTCAAATCGGTAAAGAACACACTTCTAAGAATTTACTGTCAGTTCCCTGGTACCACTGACAAAGGTGTCAAGCTGTCAGTGATTGCAATGTGAATGCATTTTCCTTATCCTTGAGACATTCTAGTCTTGAACTTTGCATTGGGATCTTGAGAACAAAGGATTTCTGGTTTACGATCTGTTTCTTTTGTTAGGAATCGCTTGTAGGAAATAGCATTGGAGATGGACGCAAGAAAACCTTTCATTATCAAAGAACGGGCATCATGTAATTTCGTAATTTTTATTAACGAGTAATTATTATTCAAAGACTAGGTAAATAGTTAACTGCATTTAACATAATCACGCAAATCTATTCGAAGACTGCCCTTTAGATTGCGTAATCACTTGTCTAGGCTTTATGCCAGGGATATCGAACCTTCTCGTAATTCTTGAAGTGTAAAGCATAATCAAGTAGGTCAATTACTGAGTTGGCATAGCGTTTGGGCCTTTCTTTTGAAGAAAATTAAAAGAAAATTATTAAACGTATCATAATAATTTGTTCGTACTATGGTACTACCGGGGTCTTGTTCTTTGCACACAAAAAACGAATTACAGAGTGTAATTCACACCTGGCTGGTGCGGCGAGTGGCAGCTCCATCGCGAACGGCTGCCACGCCAAGACTAAGCGTCGCGAGAGTGCAGCGTGGTAGGGATTTGTCGCGGGATGTTAAATTGTGACTGTGCCATTGTGGTTCTTGTTGCTGGAATAATATAATTAGATTGGTTGGAATATCTTGTGCTATAGATTGATTCAAAGATTTATTTTTCGTTTGTTTGAAATTATAGTAGGAGGATATGTGTCTAATATCTGGCTTCACGCCAGTATTGCCGGATCGGTTGTAAAATCGTTCCTAGCCTCTGCAGCATCTTGTAGGTCTTATTTTACGGACAGTCGAAAACTAAAACAACATCTAATTAAATTAAGACAATATTAGCGAAACTCAATCGAAGATCTGGAGACAGAAAAATCAGAAAAAGATATTGGCACCTCCGAGATAGCAGCCAATAATATGTGCGTTAAGTAAATGAAGATAATGTTGATAGTTCTTAGTATGATACGGTTAAAAGTGACCGAAATGAATATAGATACCTTAGCTCAGTTGATAGAGCACTTGCCATGTAAGCAATGGGTCCTAGGTTCGAGTCCCAGAGGTGCCAATATCTGTTTCTGATTTTTTTCTATCTCCAGATCGTCGATTGAGTTTCGCTAATATTGTCTTCATTTAATTAAATATTATAATTAGAGTTTTTACTCATAAAGTTAAAAATAAAACAATATCACTAATGTACTGTTATATGATGATTGACAGCGAACTCAAAACAGAGCCCTGCGGAATGCCTTTACTAGTATGAATTGGTTCAGAAGGGCACAGAAACATCATCAGATCGGAAGTCTTTGAAATAATTAACTAGAGGGTTTCTTCTTGAGTTAGATCCTAATGCTCCAAAAGACCAAGCACATCTGATGACGACCAAAGGGGATCAAAATGACAATTTAGTCTTCTTCAAGAGAAATAATCTTCCCAACAAGTCTTCCATTGACATTTTCGGTTTAACTTTAAGTGACCAACTAATGCACCTGTATTTTAATAATTTGAACATGGTTGACATCTGCCAAATGGAACGAATCGTTTCTACAAAAAATCTGTGCCATGATGCTAGACAGAAGTTCACCGCACTCACGGCCGTGGATTCTACCTTTTCGGCCGATCAATCTAAGTCTTCGATCAGCTAATGGCCGTTGTTTCCAACTTTTCGGTCGATCAATCTAAGTCTTCGATCAGCTAACGGCCGTTGTTTCCAACTTTTCGGTCGATCAATCTGAGTCTCCGATCAGCTAAGTGATTTGTTTAGTAACGCTCGATTAGCATGTTTGTCGGATAGTTGCGTTGAGAAGCGCGTATTTTTGCATTTGAGGAGTTTTGAGCCAAAATTTCTACTCAACAGTTGATCAGTAGTATTGGAAACAACGGCCGTTAGTAGCAGAAGAATAAAGGTTCGCAAAACGGGACCAATCTCTACATATTATAAATTAAAGTCCTCCGCGTCGTCTGTCTGTTTGTCTGTCTATTCGCGATAAACTCAAAAACTACTGAACAGATTTTCATGCGGTTTTCACCGATAGATAGAGTGTTTCATGAGGAAAGTTTAAGTATAGGTATAATTTGTCAAGGATTTGTTTAAATTGGTTGAAACATAACGATAATTGTTAGAAGTGTCGGAAAAAGTCAAGCCCCCTGGGGGTTTTCATCGAAAACACTGCCTAATCCCTTTGAGATATAACAAAACAATGCATAGTCGGATATTCCTCTTTTATAATAGATCTACAAAAAGTCCATGATGGCATATATCTATCTTTTACGGATAGCTTACTATACCCATTCTATCTTCTAAAAAATTGTTCACGTACAATACGATAATTGGAAAGTTATTTAGACGGATACAGTATTAATCCTTATCAACTTAACCAAGTTACCTCAAGCATTTCATACACAATTTTTATCTTTCGCACCATCTCTGCGTTTTATAAATTACAGTCTCCGCGGCATCTGTCTATCTGTCTGTCTCTTCGCGATGAACTCAAGGATGGCGATGGTTATAAAGGTTGGATAACCATCCAGTAGATGGCGTTGTATTTAGTTAGCCACAGCAACGCGTGGCCGGATCAGCTAGTAAGTAATACAATGAAAAGTGAGTTCTTATTTATATTATTATGCAAATATAGGTTGGTTATTCCTGAACCTGGTCTATACCATAAAGGGTCCATTCATATAATACTAGTAATGTTATTATAGACTATTGACCATAGACAATGACTTGGTATTTTCAGATCACGATTTTGAATCAACTTACTATGCAAAGCACAAACATGGAAACAAATTCCTACAGGGTGACTCAGAGGTAGGTGCGATTGTTGGGGCTTTCACCAAGAGGTATAGGGTTATTCTAAAATAATTAGGTCGAACCCGAGTGACAGATGCAATTTTAATAAATTAAACATTATTCAACATTTATTCAACAATAAAACCATTATTTAAAACTTCAATAAGAATCTGGATTTAAAAACATTCAGTGTTACCTATTTTTTTTTACAATAGCTCCACTTTGGGGATTCTGTGTGGAAGGTCTTTTTATGGAAAGGAGGGAGAGGAAGTTCTTGGAAGGAAAAAGTATGAGGGGTGTGTAATTGGGGGTCAATGTGTTTAGGAGTGACGGACGACGAATCCATCCCTCCCACACCTGGTGGCAGGCGCCTACACCGCCAAGACCTGGACAGATCCAAAGTTTTGGTCACTTATTACTAGAAATGATTTCATCGTCGCTTTTAATGAAAAACTGATGTCGCCCCTTTTAGTTTTGATTCTAGCCCATTTAGCACGCTCTCTGTCTCTCGTACACTGACTTACATCATCACTCTCAATTCGGAAGGCGGGAATGGGTACTGCCGCCCCGGGAACCTTTATTTTATAACCAACACCTCTGCCATAGGTCACCCCAAGTTGTTCGCTACGTTTACTGATTTAGCAGGGGTGCCCGGGTTCATGGGGTAAGGCTTGTCTAGGTCTTGGAGGCGGATGACCAGGACACACTGAACCCCAGATTCCTACCCACCCCTTAACCCCCTTTTCCTTCCCAGAACTCTCCTCTCCCTCCTTTCCTTAAAAACCCCTCCACACAGCATCCCCAAAGATGACATGGGCCCTGAGGGAAATTATTTTCCTCAGGGCCACCTGTGTAGAGCTCATGTAAAAAAAAATCATGTATCTCAAAAGAGATACATGATTTTTTTTAACATTTGGTCGAAATGAAAAAACAATCATATCGGTATAGGGAACGTACCCATACTACGTGACCAACTTTTTGCAATTTTTAACCCCCCCCCCCCCCCCGGTGACCAAAAACCTAAGCCCGCCGCCGCGCATTTGTACCAAGCGTGACATTTTCAAGATCCCCCCCCCCCCCCTAAACGTGTCACGTAGTATGGGTACGTTCCCTAATATAATTCAGTACTTTTAAATTTATTAAATTAAATCATTGTATTTAAAATTTATCTCCGGTCTATCTGTCTTCGGGACATGAAAAAATCAATCAAAAAACACGAAAAAATCACAATTCTTGTGTTTTTCTTTTTTTCTAAGGATTCGGTAGACATTTTATCTATATTCATATACCTACATAGAAATGAATGTTTCTTTTTTTGTCCCTTATTATTTCCAATACATTCATATTATGATTGCGATGATTCTTTGGTGATTTTTTGTGCGCACGTCCACGAAGGTTTCCACATATAATGGTGAGCTTTGGCATTATGAAATTTGTATAAAAAAGTTGTGGAAAATTGGGAGTATTTCAAAATGTGGAAGTAATGTGTAAGGTAAGTAATATCTGTAAGGTGGAAGGGGAAGGTAAAAGGGGAAGGTGGTGGGGAAGGTGGAAGGGGAAGGTGGACGGGGAAGGTGGATGGGAAAGAGGGAAAAGGGAGGTAGAGGGGGAGGGGAGGTTCGCGTGATAGGGGGACGTGGGAGAAAGGAAGACGGGGAAGTTGAAAGGGAAACACGGGAGAGGAAAAGGGCGCGGGGGCGAGCGGGGAAGGACACGCAGGTGAAACAATTTCTTTCTTTGAATGGCATTGTAACACATGCCGGTTATTTGCTAGTTTTATATTTTATACGGTGTAATGTTATGCGTTAATCATTGACAATTAATGACATTACAAAATAAATCGCCTGAAATTAAACATCCAATTAATTGGTATGACAGTGATAGTTTGTTGCGCAATAATTTATTATTGCAGAAAAACACGACATTTTGTTTCGTATTTGAAATTATTGCGAAATGTTGTGGCGGTTTAATGACACGGATATCAAAAACAGAGTAGTTATATTATTAATAGATTTAGTATTTTATGGTAAAAAAATTAAGTTTTTAACAGTTTTTTTTATATATATAGGTAATTATGCTGTATTTAGAATCATAATCATGTTTTGTAAATGTTCATATAGACGTACAATCTATATATACGAGTATATAAATCAAAATGTGTTTGTTTGTATATATATGAGATGCCTATGTGTTGCTAAACCATTCATCTGATTGCGATGAAACTTTGGGGATTTGACGTGCGCATGCCCGCGATGGTTTCTATATATAATAGGGAGTTCAGGCATCATGAAATTATGCATTGCTAACCGCTCATCCGATTGCTATCAAACTTTGGTGAGTTGTTGTGAGCATGTTGTGTTCTATATTAATACTGGTGAGCTCTGGCATTATTGTATTAAAAAATTGCAATAGGTGTCTCGCGAGCCGTTTGAAAACTGAATGTACCGGGACTGAATGAATGAAATGCAAGAGGGGGGAAAGGAACTCGAGAGGGGGGTTCGCGAGAGGGGAGTGGGGTGAGGGAAGGCGGAATAGGAACGCGTGAGGGGTATGGGCTGCGGGAGAGGAAGGGGAATGAGACGAATGGAAAAGGACACGCAGCGAGAAACAATTTCTTTATTAAGTGGCATAGCAACACATGCCGGGAACTCAAAAAGAAGCATATTTTGATTTATATATATATATATACATTTCCCCCTAATACCATGCGAGCGAAGCCAAGGGTAAAAGCTAAAATATAAATAAATCATTATGGGCCAGTTGTTTTACAGAACTGAAATAATAAAAGATCTTGCATACAACCCAATTGCAATTTGAGAGGCGGGAATGGGTACCGCAGCCCCGGGAACCTTTATTGGATAACCAACACCTCTGCCATAGGTCATCCCAAGTGGTTCGCTATGTTTGGTGATTTAGCAGGGGTGCCCGGGTACATGGGGTGAGGTTTGTCTAGGTCTTGGAGGCGGACGACCAGGATACACTGAACCCCAGATTCCTACTCACCCCTTAAACCCCTTTCCTTCCCAGGACTCTCCTCTCCTTCCTTTCCTTGAAAAAACCCTCCACACAGCATCCCCAAAGATGACATGGGCCCCGATGGAAATTATTTTAATCAGGGCCTCCTGTGTGGAGCTCATGTAAAAAAAAACAACGTTCACAAAACTTGATAATTAATTTGAAATTTGATAAATTGTTCAAATTCTGTGAAACAACTAGAACATAACTATATTAGGCAGTTGAATTAAACATACATACCATCAATCAATTACCTTTCAAACTGACGTATGAAATAAACTATTTTTTATCTAATACAATTTATGCTACTGACTTCTGGGTGACCCTGTACTCCACAAGCAAATGTTTTGTTTCTACGAACGTTCGTTCAAGGATAATTTTGTTACCTATCCCAAGTAAACCTGTTTTCATAAAACGAAATATACCTAATTGTTATTAATAAGAAACCGAAATGTTTAGCAGGGTCACCACTATTAAATTTTATCAATTTATATTGAATAAAATTTTGTGTGATATAATTATAAATAAACCAAAATTTAATAAATTTACGAAAAAGAACAATGTCAAACGTGCGATTTTGTATTTTTGGAGTAGAGCTGTTTAAAAATACGTTTCACGACAAATATGTATTAATAACAGTATCTTTTTTTTTTTTTTTACATTAACTCCACACAGGAGGCCCTGAGGAAAATAATTTCCCTCAGGGCCTATGTCATCTGGGATGCTGTGTGGAGGGTCTTTTTGAGGAGAGGAAGGAATGAACTTGAAGAATGAACTTGTCTTGAAGAGACTCATGTTGTAGGAAGGAGGAAACACAGAGGCCGGCAAATCATTCCACAGCCGAGCTGTTGAACACAAGAACGAGTCGAAGAAACGACCCGTTCTCATGTGATAAATGTCAACTGTGTACAAATGTTGGGCACGCGTTTGGCGTGTTTCCCGACTATGCACCGGTGCCGAAGGGATCAATGGTGCTAGTTCCTCGGAGCATCTTCCATTGTAATACCGGTAGAACAAGGATAGCATTCCCACCCGACGCCTGTGCTCTAAAGATTGCAATCCGTCTGTTAAGATGGTAGAATCTATCAAACGGACCGCCCGTTTCTGCACAGAGTCGAGGGTATTTTTCAGGTATTTTGGAGCTCCAGACCAGAGGTGCCTGCCAAATTCAATCGTGGGGCGCACTTGCGATTTGTACAGGGTTAGCAGTTGTGTACTATTAAAGTATCTGCGGGCCCTGTACAGTACGCCCAGTTTTTGGGAGGCTAACTTTACTCTGGCTTCGATGGAGCCCCCATACCTGAGCTGGTCACTTACGGTTACACCAAGCATATCAATGGAGGGCCTGTTCGGAAGATTGCTTCCTTTGAAAGAGACTAGATTTTCATTGCGATCCCTTTTAGACGTAATCTATTATTATTGTAGCGTCTGATTGGTCGAATTTCAAAACCCAGCTATGAGTGAATGTCGGACGCCACGCCATACGCGCCTCGCCACAAATAACATCTGTGTTCGTGGAATTTCAAACAAAACTACTGTTATTAATCGGTTTCGAATTCAAGAATTCGACACAAGATGTCGCTACTTCCGTCAGCAGCTTGCATGTGGACGTTTCTTCCTTAGATAAAAGTACTACGGATTTATAGAATTTAAGTATCTTTCCGGATATGGAGAGATTAAATTTGGCGTCATTGCACGTCACGGTTATTTTAACTCTATGACTAGCTATCACTGGATCACAGTGGATCCGAGGAACTGGCTATTTTTGGAACCAGTTCTTATCGGATTTATAAAATGGTTACCTACACTCAAACTGGGCGAAGCCGAACTAAAAGCCGCCCGCAGGGCCTAGCAACAAAAACCTGCGGAGCGGGTTTTAACTGCTAGTATTTAATTACTTGTGTATTTTAATTTAAAATATTTCGAAGCGATCTAATTTACAAACCAAATCAAATTATTTTTCATTGCTAGCAATGTAGCCCCCCAAATTAATAAATATATTATGTAACTTGCACATACTCGTGAAAAATCACGGGATAGTCTGAATTTTCGAAAAATCATTTCCAATTTTGTCAAATAATTTTCTGTTACAAATATTATATTATTGATAAGTACCTACTTTATCGCTTATCTGAATAATAATTCTTCACATAATCATTTTGATTTTCCAAATCCGAGTTCCAAAATGCATTTAACCAGAGTTTCGTAGGACACACAGACAACAGAAATTAGTATTTTTGGTAAGGATTTGATTGTGAATTAGTTGTTTTGTGTTACGAGAGATGGGAAGGCTGATAGAACTATTAAAAGAAGGGTAATCGCAGGTAACTTTTTTTCCATTAGCTCCACACACTGCGTGGTCCCCTGAGGGGGCCCTGAGAAAAGGTGTGTCCAGGTCATCCGCCGCCAGATCAAGACAAACCTAATACCATTGCTAGAGGTATTGGTTATCCAATAAATGGTTCCCGAGGTGGCGGTACTCCTTCCAGCCTCCCAAATTGAGAACTCCATTGATGGAGAACTGAATGCGGTTGGCGCCAACAAAAAACTGTCCAAAGAAATCCACCAGTAGGTACCACCACTCCATCCACAATGGAGTGGTGGTACCTACCCTGATGTATGGCAATAAAGCATGGAACTGGCAGAGGAAGGATGAAAGTAGACTGAATGCTGTAGAAACGAGATCTCTGAGGCGTATGTGTGGTAAAACCGGTGTGTGATCGTAACGTAGAAACGTGAAGATCCGCAAATAATGCAAGACTGATGTAAGCGTAATGAGTAAATTAGATGAGACAGATGTTTTGGGCATGCAGAGCGAATGAACGAGGAAAGGAGTATACGGAGAATATATGACGCAAATGTGAATGGCAGAAGAAGGCGGGGACGCCTGAGGAAGACATGGCACAACCAAGTGAATCAGATACTTGAATCGGGCCATGCCAAGAGTCAGAATAATAGAAAGGCATGTATGAGATGATGGATGAATGTGAACGAGGCAAGGAGTGTGCGCCAAGACCGGGTTGTTTGGCGGTTCGTCCTCATAGTTAGGTAGTTATTAGTTAGTTAGTTACTTAGTTGTTTCATTAGCACTCTATTTTGCACTACCGGTTTAAACCAATAATGATGGTACGTGATTGATGTTAATCATTGATAAGTCGTGATGATTTTCTTGGTAAACCAAGCAATTCCCGTTTGCGTCATTTACCTATCATACTGTCTTTGTTTGTACATATTTTGTACCGACATTTTAAAACCAGTTTGGATAATTATTATAAAAGATATTGTTATAGGGTTGCCAATTTCTTTTTTCAATATTACATCCATTTTACGATTTGGGAAGCGGGTATGGGTACCAGCTATGGGATAACCAACACTTCTGCCATTTATTAATCACCCCGTGGTTCGTTACGTTTGGTGCCAAATAAATTCCTTAAAGTTGGTCCTGGGTTCGAGTCCCAGCGGAGCCAATATATTTTCTGATTTTTCTGTCTCAGATTTTCAATTGAGTTTGGCTAATATTGTCTTCATTTAATTAAATATTATATATAAAGTTAAAAATATTTAAATAAATGGTTTATTTCTTATTAATGAAGGCAATTTAGCTCAATTTAAAAAGGAAAATCAGAAAAAAAACGTTCAAATTTTGAAATCGAACCCAGGACATTAGCCTTGCCGGGGCGGTGTTGTACCACCGAGCTAATGGGAGCCTATCTGACCCTATCATACTTCGGCAAACCATATACCATTTTCATTTCCTTATTGGCTCTTACTTTCTTATTGGCTGCTATCTTGTTTGCAAGATTTATCTCGAACTAAATGCTACGTAGATAGTGTCTTGGATAAATTTATTCATTTTTATTTAATATGCGACATCTATTGACTTATCTGCTAGTATGTGATTATTTTTATTTTCACTTAATGATTAAAACCTCAAATTGTCATATTTAATTAATAAAGACAAATATTCTATTATTTAATTACTGGATCCTACCCAAGCGTCGTAAAATATTTCATATACTATTTACATCCTCCATCATTACACAAGCAACATTTTACCATTATAATCAACATTTTATTACTGAATTTGCACACATAACACATACATCCACACACACACACACACACAAACACTCACACATACCTCTCTCCTTCCATAATATACCAACTAACTTAATTTAGGTAAAATGTACAATATATCACAAAAACATATATTGTGCTTCTATAACTTTGTAACTATTTTCTTCAATGTAATTATGTACGATTTGTTTCTGAAAAAATTAACTAATGAAGTTAGTAGGAGAAATGATTATCTGCATTTAAGATACGAGTATGTACACAATATTATAAGGAAAAAGAATGCATTATTTAATCGGAAAATTTAGTTTTTTTCCAGCTTGTTATTTTATGATTTTGTGGCAACCCTGCTCTCCACTAAGAGTCATGTTTGAGTATTTTTTTCTTCCATTTCTCTCCTATAAATATATATACGATATAAACTGAACTTTAGTAGTTCTATCAACAGTTCGTTCTGGACTGACAACAGGCAAGAAGCTTGTTCCAAAAATACTGTGTTTTTATTAAGTATTTTTAAAAATTCGTGTTTACGTTTTCATAAAGGTAAGATTTTTTTTTATGCAAGTGTTAATATAGTATCATCCTTATATAGACCTTTTTACTCTTGAGCCCTAAATAGGTTAATCTAATCGATTGTCTGTTAAAGAAAATATTTCGAATTGTTAAAATTTCGCTAGAAATAAGAAAGAATAATTGAGCCATTTTTGACACACGCCTTCACCCACAATAACTTCTATCCGCGTGTCTCTTCAGTGAACCGGTATTGTTTAATTTATTTATTTATTAGCCTATTAAACATTCTTTATAAATTCATATAATAACAGTATTAAGAATATTTATTTGATGTGTCAACAAAATAATGAAAAATATACGACAATATACCTAAAAGTAATATAAACAATTCTGATAAAGTGCAGCTTCTTTCTTAAATCTAGAAAAAAGTGTTTTATAAAATATTTCATGCATATGGAAGCGAACTATATTTTTTTTAAATATTTCTACTGGTGAAATTCTTAAATATTTTAAAATTACGAAATAATTCTTTCTTGAACAGACAAACATTTTTAAATTTCGAAAAAATTCTTTCTTGAACAGACAAAATAATTTCAAATTTAGAAATATGTAATTCTTTCTTGACCAGACCAACATTTTTAAATTTCTAAATAATTCTTTCTTGAATAGACTAACATTTTTAAATTTCGAAATAATTCTTTCTTGAACATACAAACATTTTTAAATTTCAAAATAATTCTTTCTTGAACGGACAAACCATTTCATATGCCTGCCTTTTAGGAGTTGAAAGGTCCTATAATAATATAATGTTAAATTAAAAAACACACTTTGTAAAGCACCACTTTTTATTAGAATTGATATTTAACAGCCAACCAGGTTTCGCTCATCTCGAGCTTCATCAGGGCTTATTATAACAACTAAAGATAATTATCCACAGACATACATATATAAAAGAAATTAAGAGAATGAGTGAAAGAGATAGCAACAGAATACTCTTTCACTCATTCTCTTAATTTCTTTTATATATGTATGTCTGTGGATAATTATTATATTTAGTTGTTATAATAAGCCCTGATGAAGCTCGAGATGAGCGAAACCTGGTTGGCTGTTAAATATCAATTCTAATAAAAAGTGGTGCTTTACAAAGTGTGTTTTTTAATTTAATATATAATGTCACACCACAAAGTATTTGTTGCTTCCTTCGATAATATAATATAATGTGTTAAATGGCGGTCATCATTTTGTTTATAAATCTGTATAGATGATATTCTAGGGATTATGTGTGTTCAATGAATGAACCCTTTACGATGAAGGGTTTGGGAGTGTAGTGAAAACATTTTTTTAAATCTCTTGTCCCAATTGCCCGGAGCCAGTGAGACTATAGCATCCACAATTGGGGAATGATGTGAAGTTGATGAGAGTGGGGATGGAAAGGAGATGGGGTAGAGCATGGATAGAGAGCACATTATATCAGCTATTTGGATCTAGTCAATAAACATGGCTAATCCATTTCTAGCAATGCTTCGTTTCTAAAACGCGGTCTTTCACCAGGGAGATACTGAGAGTATCTACAACAATGACTATGTTAGTGATATTTATTATACTTAACTTAAATTAGAGTAACAAAATTATATTGTTATATTATTAATTGTTTTTGTGTTTAATTCGTAGAACTCCATTTTAATTTTTAGAAATTTAATTAAAATTAAATTTGATAATGTTATTATCGAGTTCTGCAAGTTTTTTGGTTAGTGTTTTAGTAACAGCTGTTTCCACTTGTAAGGTCATTTTCAAACTGTGGTGAAGCCACGTACGGACGACTTATTTATAAGATTTTAAATGTCAATTTTTGAAGATGTCTAAGTTGATTTATTACCTACTAAGAGATGTATTATGTTATAGTGAATAATCACGTTCCACTTAAAAATAACCAGCCAAAACCATTACATATAGAACGAAAGGGTCTTAGATTAAATTTGCTTGAACAATTAGAAATCAATAAACGAACGAATGACCCCAACATAACGCTAATTAATAAAGTAAGGAAAATTATTTATTCCCCACTACTTAGTATGTTTACCAAACCTAAAAAATATAATGCACTTAAATGAGTCATAGCAATAACGTCATTCTAAATCAATTAAGAAAACCCTTACACTTAGTGCAAGGCAAACCAAAGGGAAATACTCCGAATCCCACATTAGCACTCTCTCAATTAGTGTCTCTACAAATTGGTTTAACCGGTAACAAATCAACTTAGACATCTTCAAAAATTGACATTTAAAATCTTATAAATAAGTCGTCCGTACGTGGCTTCACCACAGTTTGAAAATGACCTTACAAGTCGAAACAGCTGTAACTAAAACACTAACCAAAAAACTTGCAGAACTCGATAATAACATTATCAAATTTAATTTTAATTAAATTTCTAAAAATTATATTGTCTTAAAATCATAATATTGACAATGGACAAACAAATTTAAATACACAAACGTATTTTTAATGGATGCGCTTTGTAACTAACTAACCATCACGCCGTGCTGCAGGGATAGGCAGAGAGGACGGACCGCCAAACAACTCGGTCTTGGCACACACTCTTTACCTTATTCACATTCATACATCGTCTCATAAATACTCTTCTATCATTCAGACTCTTGACATGGCCCGTCTCAAGTATCTGATTCACTTGTTCGTGCCATCTCTTTCTACTTTCCTCAATCATTCGCTTTACATGCCCAAACCATCTGAGGATCCCTTTCTTAATCTTACTCATTACGCTTACATCGGACTTGCATTCTTTGCGGATCTCCACATTTCTCACACGATCATACATGGTTTTAACACACATACGCCTCAGGGATCTCATTTCAACAGCATTCAGTCTGCTTTCATCCTTCGCAGTGATGTTAATTATTATGAAACGTACTCATTTCGGTTGTCTGTGATGTGCATTAGTTATTACTGGGTGAAATCTGGGTCAATTAACTTAAAGTTGCTTAAAATTTGTGTCATTTTCAAAATTCGAAATGATTGAAGAATTCAGACAAATGGTAAAGTACCTACCTATAATAATAAAGGAAATTTTTATTTTTGTTTGTATTGTCAATTTAGTATATTTTGCTCTGAGAAAGGAACGGCTGTTCTGAAACCGGTCGGCTTATATTATAAACATTGTTATATTGTAAACCTTCTTAAGTACTTACTCGTATGAGTTCACTAGTCGTGCATTGGTATGACAACTTTAAGCTTATTAAAAATACTTAAGGGTCTTTAACCAGCCAGCGGCCGAGAATTCAAATTTCGTCGAAAAGATGTTCTTACGATCGTGCAGGGCGGTTCCAATGAGAAAGGTTAATTATTCTGCTTACCAGCTTTTTAAAATTATAATTCAATATCGATTTTATGTCATTAAAAAATTGATTTAATTTATACCTATGTACATTAAAAAATGCTGAAAGGCGTGATGATAAAACTATTAAAATTATGCACTTTTTATAATTATTTTTTGATTATAAGTATTTATAATTTTCCAATAATGTTAAAGCAAAATAAAAACGTAAAAAAATTCTAAATATATTAGTTTGGAAGATCGCAAATAAATAGACATACTGAAAGTATTGTCGTCACAAAACACATGTGCGGATTTTTTTTTAAATGTTTTTTTTAAACTAAAATTAAAATTTTGAAACACAGCTTTCTCAGATAATTTATTGATTTATTTTACTGCATGATTATAATATGATTTGAAATGAGTGTTGTATAATAAAAAAATTATATTTTTGAATGTAGCTATTACTTTGTGGTTATCCATTATAGAAAAATGAAACAATACAACTTTGTATAAACCACTTATATAATGTGCAAATCCGCCCGGTTTCGGAAGAAACGTTCCTTCGTCAGGGAAAGCTTATACTAATTTGACAGTTTAGAAAAATGTTTTATTATGGTAGGGGTGGAGCCGTTGCTAGTTAATAATGTAGATTGGGTGGGTAGGTATTAGTGTAGAGTGGGTGGGTAGGGGAACAAATCCATGATTGGGCTATATGACAATATTTTTTGTTTGTTGATAATAGATTCATTATTTTTAAGGGATTTTTTAATTTCCAAAGCTTCTAAGTTATCTAAACGTTTTCCTTTATGATTAATATGAAGAATATTTATCCCTGTGAATAAAACATTGTTTTAAACTGTCCAATTAGAATAAGCTTTCCCTGACGAAGGAACGTTTGTTCCGAAACCGGTCGGATTTGTACATTATATAAGTGGTTTATACAAAGTTGTATTGTTTCATTTTTCTATAAAAAATTTAGTTTGAAAATGTAACAAATCTGCCAACGACCTACAATAAAACCTTACTGTGCTAAAAATAAACATATTTTCTCAAAATTGAAAACACAGCTTTACTAGATAAAAGAACAATCTTTCTAAATCAATTTATAATTTTGTTGTGGAAAAGAGTCAATACGTCTAAAATTTTATTTAAAAATGACATATTTGCGGTTTTGTCTGGTTATTTCCTCTTGAGTACTCGTATGAGCTCACTCGTCGTGCATTGGTATAACCACTTTAAGCTCATTAAAGTATTTAATTATAGAATTATTAAGAGAAATCAGTATGTTAAATAGTAATTAAAAAATAATACATAATAACATCAAAGCACTCTTTATTAAAAACAATCGTAATGCGCAGTAAAAATGCATTCTATAAATAAATAAATCGTGTTTTTTCCTCACTATAACTGGATTAACAACTTTGTGAATCATTTGCCTCGCAAAGACGGATTTCAGAACGCGGTCCCAACATGTAAATAAATAATCAAATAAAAAAAGATTATTTCAACAAAATATACAAAATAAAAAAGTAACGGTCACAATTGGACTGGATGGGACTTCAATTCATTCGTAATTATCAGAAAAAAATATTAAATTTTTAATTATCATTTTTTTTTTAAAATTTATAAACTAACGTTTAGACAAGATTTTTATGCATAGCACAAAGGGTAACAATTATTACAAGCAATAATTGTCAGCCTGAAACACTCATTTACATTGAAAAATCTTCCGAGAAAAGATACTTGCCGCCAACGGGACTTGAACCCGTGTCCTTCCGATTGCCGGTCGAATGCTCTGACCACTGAGCTATGGGGGCTTATCAAATACCCGCCAAATAATTCAATACATACTAGTGTTTCATTCAACAATTACTGCTTGTTATATTTTTTCCCACCTGAAAACAACCAACTTTATTTTTGCGAGAAAGACATTGTTAGTGTTAAATCCCTCGCTGGGTGGCGTCGAGACAAATTATGTCTGCATTTATTGGGGAAATACTTAAACTTGTTAAATATTAATTATTATTTTTATTTTATTTATAAACTAACGTTTAGACAAGATTTTTATGCATAGCACAAAGGGTAACAATTATTACAAGCAATAATTGTCGGCAAGTATCTTTTCTCGGAAGATTTTTCAATGTAAATGAGTGTTTCAGGCTGACAATTATTGCTTGTAATAATTGTTACCCTTTATTAAATTTTTAACTTTACGAGTAAAACCTCAAACTGTAATATTCAATTTATAACTAACTTACACGATCTTTTAATTTACTAATTGAACCAGAACTCCCTCACCAAACACAAGAGCATTGTCTCTTTATGGTGAGGAAAAGAATTTTTTTATTTTTTTGTTAACCTTATGTAACTATGTAAAAAAAAAAAAAATCAATCAAGACAATATTAGCGAAACTCAATCGAAACTGGAGACATAAAAATCAGAAAAAAGATATTGGCTCCACTGGGACTGGAACCCAGGACCTTCCGCTTACATGGCAACAGCTCTACCAACTGAGCAAAGATGTCTTTATTCAATTCGGTTACTTTTAACTGTATCATACTTTGACTAAGAACTATCAATATTATCTTCATTTTCTTAACGCACATATTATTGGCTGCTATCTTAATATATGATTGTAACATTCAAACCCGAACTAAGTGTCGTATTTTGTACACATATTATTGCCTCTCACACTATCTTTTATTGGCTGCTATCCTTATATATATATATATATATATATATATATATATATATATATATATATATATATATATATATATATATATATATATATATAACTAAAGTACTTGCAATGCCACTTTAATAAAGAAATTGTATCTCCCTGCGTGTCCTTTCCCATTCGTGCCTTCTCCGCCTTCCCTCTTCCCTCTCCTAACTAACCTCCTGCGTTCCCCTCCCCCCTCCCACGTACCCCACTTCACTCCCGTCGCGGGAATGCGCACACAAATCCCCAAAGTTTCATCACAATCGGGTGAATGGTTTAGCAATGCATAGACAACTCACATGCATACATGGAAGCAAGCATAATTTGATGTTTATATAATACTAGCTGACCCGGAGAACTTCGTACCGACTCAGAATCAATAACTGTTGTGCTAACTTATTAGCTGAATTAAATTCATTATTTTAATTAAGTTTAAAATTACACAATGAAGCAATTATCGATGCGCAACAGTCCGTGTTTTGTTTTTGTCAGTATCAGAGATGGCGTTGTGTACGGATTTATATTTTGTGTAATTTTCTTACTTTTCCTCTTAATACTTACGGAAATAACGTTTCTTTTTCTTTATACGTGTGAGGGAGACTTATTTATAATTATTGTATTTTTCCATTGGAGGGGTGCAGACAGGAGGCGTCTACTAATATCTACGGGAATTCCAAAAACTGAAAAAATCGAACTAATATCTATGAGAACGAAAGTGTTGACGAATATCTACAGCTCAAACTGTTGACGAATATCTATGAGAACCAAAGTGTTGACGATTATCTACAGCTCAAACTGCTGACTGACTAATATCTATGAGAACCAAAGTGTTGACGAATATCTACAGCACTGGCAGAGGTTGGATTTGCAATTATGTAAAGCATATTGGAATAACGTAATATGTAAAAATCCCTAATATCGGACTATTGGACACATTTAGCTGATTAATCCAACCTACGCTCTGTAGATATTAGTTCAACCTACGCTCTGTAGATATTAGTCAACACTCTGAAGTTCGTAGATATTACTTTAACATATGAGCTGTAGATATTCGTCCAAAATACAGGCTGTAGATATTAGTATGTGGAGTCGTGCATACATACGATCACCGTTTGTCTCATTTTCGACTGTCAAATGACATACAGTGTATAAGAAAGAGTGACAGCATTATATGTGAACAAAAGCAAACAATCAGAGCGTTGTCATTTGACGTTTTTGAATATTTGGAATTCACGCACTATTCAATATTATACTTATCACAATATTGCAGCAGCTCTTTCAACAGTTGAGAATTCGTTCCATGCAAAAGAATTTTCTTCATAATTTTTTTTTCGTGAATTTTCCCGATGTTTTAATAGCTATTCTGCTATTCGGGACGGAGACAAATTAATCCAACAAATCAAAGATCATAAAAATCGGTCCAGCCGTTCTTGAGTTATAAATGGTGTAACTAAGCCGACTTTGTTTTATATATTTTGATATAGATATCATTTCGGGGCGCCAACTGTCGGCAAATTAACTGTCGAGTCATCCCCAATTAGGGATGCCGTAGTCTCACTGGTTCTAAAAGGTTGCGAACAAGTGAAATAGAAAATATAGATTTTGGAATTTCACAAGGAACTGTTTTAGGACCTTTACTATTCATATTATATGTAAATGAACTTTTTGAACTCCCAATCATTGGAAACATTATATCATACGCAGATGATACAGTGATAACTATTGAAGGAAATTCTTGGAATGAGGTCGAAATATCAGCTAATAATGCAATAATCTTCTTGAGTTGAGATTCTTCTACGGTACTAACATAGAAAAAAAATTATCCTACAAAAGCATAACAAAGTTGCATATATCATAACTTCATAATCTTTATTTGTATCTTAGAGATCGTAATTTTCTATGCAAAAAATTGAACGCGGAGGGTCGATGTTGAAGAAATAGCACAAAATATCCAAGATTTCAGGAAAATATCATGACAAATCAAACTTAAGTAAATAATTTATTAAGTGGTTTGCCGTCAATATCAAGGTTTTCCTAAAAATTCTGATAAATTTTGCCTGGGGTATATAAAGCCAGTTTTCTCAAAATCTTGGTAATTCCGTCCAAGTACAAGAAGATAATAAGTAAATTAATACCAAAAACAAGTAATGAGTCACTTACCCACATATTTAATTGACATACGCCGGAGAAAATAATACACATACCTACACATACTCTGGTGAAGTTTGTCTAGGTCTTGACGGCGTCTAGGTCCGCTTAATTGATTCTCCTAACGAATTACAATTTTTAGAGCGTAGACGTTGAGTTGGAATGTTGTCCATGTTCTACCGGTATTTTAATGGAAGATGCTCTGAGGAACTAGCATCATTGATCCCCTAGGCACCGGTGCATAGCCGGGAAATACGCAAAACGCGCGCCCAACATATGTACACGGTTGACATTTATCACACGAGAACGGGTGGCTTCTACAACTCCTTCTTGAGTTCAACAGCTCTTTGGGGGCTTTGGGGGTGTTTAAGGGCCCCTGTGCTTCCTCCTTCCGACTACTTCCTCTCCTCAAAAAGACCCGCCTTTCATCAGGACCTCCTGAGTGGAGTTAATGTTTTAAAAAAGTATGCGTTTTCCCACCATCTGCATGGCGGGCCGGATCGGGAGAGACTGGTTGAGGTTGACCTTTTGACCTCTCCAGCCGGACTCCCTCGACCCATCGTCTTGCACCACAGTGGGAGGAATGGAGTCATACGTCCGTCACTTCACATTAATCCTCACATTCTTACACATCCTTTATACCTTTTTCCTCCCCAGAACTTCCTGTCCTTCCTTTCCTTAAAAAAACCCTCCAAACAGCATTCACAATGATCATCACATAAGCCCCGAAGATTTTTTCCTCAGGGGCATCTGTTTGGAGATAATGTAAAATGTTTTGAGATTTTCACGGCCAAAAGTATTTAATTTTATTGTTTATGTTATTCATTCACAATTTTTATTTTTACCATATGTCTATTGTATCTAACACAAATATTAATTAGTGCCGCGGGTTTTAAATTACATTGTATTGCACGAAAAGTTTGAAAAAAATATATAAATCAACATGTAAGTTTCTCACTATGAAGAAATAATGTAATGTTGATTTAGGTGGGGATAATAGTTGGTAATTAGTAATAAGTAATTAGTTATTACAAACCAATTCGGTCTTGGAGAAATAATAAATCATTAGTTGTTTATTGTCTTGAAGAAGGTACGGTCGTGTCCGAAACTGGTGCGTATATCGTAATAGCTACTTTGTGTCTTGACCCTCCTTTCCGATTTCCTTCTGTTCCCCTCAAGTAATTGTTTTGCATAAGAAATATAATCTACCCGGAGACAGTGAGACAATGACCTTTGGGGTGTCCTGAGAGGCTGAACGAAGAAGTGGGTCGGGAAGTTTCAGGGAGTTATTTTCAAATACTTTTGGAGCCTGAACTGGTTGTTTTACAGCAGGGCGATACTGATATCTTGAACTCAAATTCTTGCCACTAAGGATTGGGTGTTCGTCTGCAAACCATCTAGTCACGTACATAAATAATTTAGTTGGTCGAGCAGTCAAACGCATCCGGTATCCAGCTGGTGTCACGGATTCAAAACAAAAGAACTCTTATGCTGGGAACATACTAGGCCCACGCCACGCCACGCGACGTAGGTAGACGTCATCATTTCCATATCTGGACTACTTACCATCCATACATTTTCTATGGAAACGGGTGCTTTAGAATCACACTAGCCCCACGCAACGCAAACCGACGCCCCCTACGCGACGCGGATCTGCCGCAGCCAGATCGGCGTGGGCCATGTGGAAGGTGGAGGGGGTATGGTCACGCCTTTAACCCTCCAGGCCTCCAGCATATTTTATCAAAGGGTTAAAATATTTCCGCTTTACAATAAAATCCATATAAATGGAATATTTCTGAACGAATCCGAAAACTAAAACCTGTTTTTGAAAGGTGATAAAATATGCTTTCAAATTTATGTTTTTAGTTTTTCACGGCCAAAAGTATTTTCGTTATTTGTTATTGGGGTGTTATGCCGTGTGGCGCTACCTCCTTCTTTAGCCAACGTTTCGGAGAGCGTTTGCAGTGTCCATCATCAGGGCAGATCCGGTAGATGTGTGATGTGCTTTCAAATTGCTTTAATAAATTACCCCTTGATATACGATCGGAAGAAAGCTACGAAAAATATTAAAAAAAAATTAAATTAAAATATTCTAGTACCACCTCATAACTTAACTTATTGTATATTATATTAAGAAATATGTATTGATTTAGAAATATGTTTTTGCTTAATCAATAGTTTAAATCATTTATTAACTAACCTATATTTTTATTACTTTTATATGTATTTTCTCATAAAATCACTAATATTTTTTGTTAAATTACTAATATCTTTTGTTTTAATTTAAACAAATGTAATTTTTTTTAGTTGTCCTCTCCTAAACACAAGCAGCTGCTTTATTAGGAGAGTGATTGAAATATTGATGTATATCTTATGTTGTAAAACTGTAACCTTGTTATATTTTTCAATGAAAAAAAAAAATTATATAAATCGGAATAAACGTATAATTTTATAAATAAAAAAATTATCCTCTTACGTTTTTCTAACTAAAATTTATTAGACAAATGTATTCCGAACATTATTTTCACCTCACTTTTATTAAATATTAAAAAATATTTAATAAAAAATTCCCGAAATAAAGAATAAATAAAAGAATTCTCTGCCAACTAAGTTCTCCACCATTGTACAAACAAAAGATTTCCACTATTCTAATGTATGAAGTATTTCGAAACCCGGAAATTTTGTCTCTCTTTAAAAAAAAAATTAGGACTTGCAACACTCCTTCATCCTCTCTATCTCTGGTTTCAATCCTGGGATTGGTTTGCAGCAATTTTCTCTATTCGTCTCTCCCACTCTTCCCTGTCTTGGGCGGCTCTTTTGAAGTCTGCATATGATGAGCAGCGCACGTCCACCAACAGGTCCTCCAGGTACTGTCGGCATGGACATCCCATAGAGTTTGTTCCCTCGGTCATACCCTCCATTATGGCGTGCAAGAGGCCTTCCTGTCGTATTACTTGGCCGATATTATCTTGCAAGCTTTTCGGACAAGGTCCTGAGCAGGTGCCTTCCTCCTTCGATTCTTTGGAGAACCTCCTCATTTATAATGTGGTCTCTCCAGGAAATTCCTAATAGTCTTCTATACGACCACATCTCAAAAGCGTCTAGTCTCCGTTTATCTCTTTTGGATAGGCACCATGTTTCGCAGCCGTACATCAAGATACTCCATACATAGGTCTTGATGAGGAGTATTCTCAGTTTTAGGTCTATATTATTCAATTATATTATTTTCGACCTTCTATTGAATGCAAGCCTAGCCTGGTGTATACTGCTGTCGACCTCGCTCTTAGACCGACCGTCCCATGTTATTTTGCTCCCGAGGAAGACAAACTTCTTGGTTTTCTTTAGTGGAACTCCTGACATCTCTACTCTCATCTGATGTTGCGTTCGGCCTACAGTCAGCAGCTTTGTTTTGTCTTTATTTATCTTCATGTTGTAATTGTTTTGAAGAATGCTTTGCATGGTTGTTATGGCCTCTTGCAGTTCTTCTTCGCTTTCAGCAACCATAGCAATATTGTCAGCAAACCTTATCATATCCACCTTTTGCCCGTGTATCTTTACACCTTTTCTGTGACTCATTCTCTCTCTCAAGTCATCAATCGCACTCTGCATATAAGCATTAAAAAGAACAGGTGACAGATAGCATCCCTGTTTCACCCCTTGTCTTATAGTGGCTTCTTTTGTATCATTGTCATCCCATAGGCTTCTATCTTCTATCTGTTTTAACTTTCCTGCACATCTATTCTTTATTGACACCTCTTCAAAAATTATAGCTACTCTACAAGAAATCAATTTATTGCACGGTTCAAAAGAAACATCTTACGTTCGTCCTCCTTAACATGTCATCCAATATTATCCTGTGCGATTACTCGTATTGCCACAAAAACATAATTTAAATATAACATTCTTGTCTAATATCCTCACCTCTTCTGAAATTTCACCATTTTTAGAAAGCATAAATTTGGATAAGAACATAGAACTGCATTTAAAATATGAGTTATATTATAAACATATAACATTATAACTCATGATTGTACTCCGTAGCAGCTCTAAGGGTTCAGTAGTCGAAGATCAGTTCCAACTGTCACAAAACTCTGTTTTATACGTTTGTTGTAAAGAAAATATGACATTTAATAATATTGAATTTGCGAAGATTGAAGAAGTTATTGCAAAGAGTTTATTTATACTGAATTTGATCTGTCAATGACCAGATGACCACGAGGGTTAGCCGCCTCTGGCTGTCCCTATTACACCGAACACGATATTTTCTTGAAGGCTTCAAAGATTCTTCTAAATATCTTCCTCGAATTGGTTTCTTTACGAACTGCAGAATCTAATATGCATTTTTTCTTTCTTTTGATTCCAGATAATTCACGCATGAAGATGTATTCCATTACTGCAGTGTTCCTCATAGCATGCTGCATCGCATCTGCTGAGATTAGACACCCCCAGAAGAGGTTCAAAACCAACTGCTTCTCCGACTATGACGATAAGAAATGCGAGTCCAGCTGGGTCAAAATCTGCGGAGACTACTACGCCTGCGATATGCTGATCCACTTCGACCACGCCATCAAGAGAATCGGCTATTCCGATGAAAAGATCCTCGTAGCCAGCGGTTCGGAAACGTTTGCGATCGATGAAGAGCTCCAAAAAGCTGAAAAAATCAACAGAATCATTCCTCCATGGGGAGAGATTGTTGATAAATACGGAAACAAGTACTACGCTCTTGATGGAACAACTTTCGTAGGTATCAATGGCACAGGAAAGGAAATCGAAATCGTCACTACAAAAGGTGCAAGCTTTAATCAGCTTGCTTTGGATCCCCATGCCAACAAACTGTTTATCTTAGCTTTCAAAATCAACGCTGAGAAAGATAGGAAAGTTGGAACCCTTTACGCAGTCACTTTAGACCCTCTGCCAATTACGGATGGAAAGATATACGCTGAACAGGTCGAAGAAGACGACAAAATGACTGCTATGGCTGTTCAAGGAAGTCTTGAAAGATTGCTTCTTGGAGCGACAACAGCGCAAGGTTCAAGATTGATCAGATTGAATAGACTAAAAGAAGATCCGTGCTCTACAAAAGTAATGATCTTCAACGTCTTAAATGAAGCAGGATACGAATTGTTGAAAGCAGTTGAAGAATCAAATGCAGTATCTACAAGGGCAAGCTTCAACGAAGGTTCAAAAGTTTTAGAACTCGAAAACTCAAAATTGAAAAGAGAACTAAACAATACTAATGCTAGATTTGATCTGTTCTCAACAAAATTGAATGCGTTCAATTCAAAGATCAACGTGCCATCTCCCAAGGATTATGAAGTAACGCCTGCTTCCCCAAGAAATGACGATACTCAGCATCAGGAAGAGAAGACTTGTCTTCCTAAGTCTGAAATTGAATTCATGCGACACCAGATTGAGAGCCTCAAGGAAAGTGAAAAGGGACTTTATAGCAAACTTCAGGACTTTTCCAAGGATTTGGCTTCACTTGTCAACGATCCCGAATACCACAACTTATGAATTTGGGATTGATGAATCATGTGTATAATACAATCATTGATAATAGAAACAGGGAGATATTTATTTTATTTATTAATTTCTATGGCAAAAAAATTTGTACACGATGTGGTAAATACATTAATAATTTCAAAGTTTTCAAAATCCTTTCTGGGTTTCCTATTCAGATGCGGCCTGTAGTTTTTTTTAAATATGTTTGTATTTAGTTTCTAGTTATCTTTAGTTGTCTCCATAGTGTCTCTAAGTTTATCTCTGAGCCATGTTTTTACTTTAGTTTTTATATAAATTCACTTATCTTGTGTCATGTTTTGTTGTTTTTTGATTTGGCAGAGAATGTAGTTCCATAGCATGAAATTTAATATTTCTCTATCCGAAAGATATATTCAAACTGAGTATAACCAGATACGTTTTAAGATTTTCACGGCCAAAAGTATTAAAGTATTTGTTTTTGGGGTGTTATGCCGTGTTGCTAGGCTAAAGAAGGAGGTAGCGCAACACGGCATATCACCCCAAAAACCAAAACAAAAATGAGTATAACCAGTTTATTTTGGTTTGGTATTTAGATTTTTTCAGATTCCTTTATTATTTTAATTTAAATAAAACTTGTTTGAATTACCTTTTTGTACATTGAAAACTATTGCATACGTACCTACGCTTTGTCCGTGAATTTTGGTTGTAGCTTGCGACAATCGCCACGTCTCCTTTTTTTCTATTATCTATGACAAGAATTTATTCATCATTTAAGTTGTTTTTATAACAAAATGTTTTCGTGTATATTTATATTTTCATCCTGTATTGTATCATAAAATAAATAAAATGTTATTGATAAAATCGATATTGTTTAATTATTGTTCAATAGCTTCGTCCAGCCTTCGAAAAGCTTGTGGCGCACTAATTATTATTATATTATATTTTATTTGTTTTTTACGCTCTGCTGAGCTTTATGTTGATTGTAACAACATGTCACGACCTATACCGCGACACGAGAATATGACTGTAAATCCTTTTTGTTTTTTGATGAGTAAAGACCAATAATTGTGCTTTGAAATTTGATCGTAGGAAGTAGGAAATGAGAGGAAGTCTCTTACCCTTTGACGGCTTCTTATGGCGTTTCAGGATCGATCCTGGGTTCCCAATATCGGCACAACACCAGGTTTTTAAGACACGACAGTTTGATTTGATAATATGAAATCTTGCGATGATTTGCGATATTTTCGACGAGAGCACTGTGACCAATGCCACTACCAAAATCCAACTGCCCAAGTAGGTAAGATAAACTTGGGCAACAATATTGTTCAATTATTTCCTCATGTAGGTAGGACCATCTTCTTCTTTTCCTGGTAGAGACTTTGAGGAAAGGAGGAAGAGAAAGGAACGCATGATTGAAGAAGGACTTGGGGAATATGGATTTAATTTTTTAAAAGACCGTTTCAGAACCAAACACAACAGAATATTTATTTATTTATATTAGTTTAAGCCTATTTGAGGTTTTACAAATATGTGATATAGGTACACAATAATTTGATGATATTATTAACTTATCTGCTAAATTTATTATTAATTGCAACGACAATATCAGGACTGAGTCATTTAGACATTCGCTTGTAATTAGATTGCATGAATTTGGAAATGCTTTCTCGGAAGTAGTAGATATGTTCAACTGCACGTAATATAATTACAAACACTAGAGCACCCAATACCGCAGTACATATTCAATACCGCGATATTGCGGTATCGAACATGTAATACCGCAAAAATTAGCGATATTGCGAAATTAGTAACAAAGATCGTATATCTTCTGAACTAACGAAAATTTTAAATGGTAATCCATCTTTTTCCACCATACGGCACACTTTCATAGAAAAAGAATCAGTTTTTTCGAAATAGTGTGATATCGCCGGTAGTTGTTGAGGTTGTAGCTGCTACCTCGGTAGATTGGCTGCGGCTCGTAGTTGGTGTTGCGCTAGGACAATCAACCTCTTCTGATATCTCGTCGGAGTTAACATTTTTAGCTCCAATTCCGTGCTTAGTGCGTTAATGAGTATGTAGTCCGCTTGTTGATCATCCACTAGTTTTAATAATAACTGAACAGAGTTTACACTTCGCTGATTGACGATCTATAGCACTACATTAGAACTTTTGAAGTCTTTGAATTCAGTAACATTAATTGTAGTAATCATTTTTTACAAAAAAAGTTTGATACAAATATTTATTTATTTATTTATTGTTCTTATACGCCCGTAGGGGCTTTTACATAGATTATAAAATAATATTTAAGATATCGAGGATTACACATACATAGAATTTATATCAAACGTTATAAAAGTGAAAAAACTTTTAAGAATATACAAGTAGTTTTTAAAGAAAAAACCACTTGTATATTCTTGCTTAAAACTGTGAAATATTTTAAACAATGTAATATTTAACAATACCATAGAACAAAATATAATATAAAACATTACAATAACACATCAAATCGTTAAATATATTATACCCACGTTACAATAATTTGTAGGATTCCACAAAGTGTTGGTTTAAATTGCATTTTAGAATGTAAAGGGAATCAGCGAATATATCTACAATACCACCAAACTTGTTGCCTAAATCATGCACCCTATTGGTAAGTGAGTGTGATTGATAGTTGGTTGTGTATGTGTTGCAAAAGAATGTTATATTTTGTCTAGTATTCCTTGTCGGTACATGGAGTTTAATACTAGAAACGATGGCAGGGCTGTCAATTAGGTTGTTCATAACTCTGTACAATAAAATTAGGTCTGAAATAATTCTTCTGTCAGACAGCGTAATTAAATTTAGTCGATTCATTAAACTTAAATAATTAATGTTTTCTATTGGAATTTTGAGTTTGAAATTTAAGTACCTAAGAAATTTGTGTTGAACACGTTCTATTTTGTTAGAGTGTACTTTATAGAAAGGGGACCAAATAGGTGAATTATATTCTACTTGACATCTAACTAATGAAATGTAGAGTGTTTTCATGCAATCCATGGACTTAAAATCAGTTATGGTTCTACAAAGGAAGCCAAGAATCTTTAAAGCCTTATTAGTTATATCATCTATATGTGCTGTGAATGTTAAGTTTGAATCGAATATAACTCCCAAGTCGCGAATTTGTAATACTGGTGTTAATTTAACATTATTTAAATTATATTCATGTAAAATATGAGAATGAGTTCTGGAAAATCGTAATACTTGACATTTCTCAATATTCAAAAATAACATATTTTGTTCGCACCATTTAAAAAATTCATCTAAATTAGCTTGTAAAATTAGGCAATCATATATATTTCGTATTCTTTTAAACAATTTTAGATCATCTGCAAAAAGTAGGACTTGTACATCTTTAAATATGTTTACAATGTCATTAATGAATATTAAGAAGAATATTGGGCCGAGGTGGGACCCTTGCGGGACACCACTTGTGGCCTCGAATACATAGGATTCTATAAAATAATCCTGACACTAAGCACTCTATTACTGAGGTAACTGATAATCCATGTCAATAAACTTCCTTTGATGCCTAACAGTCGGAGTTTGGATATAAGAATGTGATGTCGAACCTTATCTAATGCTTTACTGAAATCGGTGTATATAGAATCCACTTGTTGTTTCAGACTAAGGGATTCGGATATGTAATTATTATAGATAGTTAAATTACTTAAGGTAGATCGACCTCTGATAAAGCCATGTTGGTTAGGAACAATAATATTGTTGATAGGTTTTACAATGGTATTTTATAGGTACGTTAATATATTAGTCAAAATAATTATTTTTTCACGCTTTCACATAGTAAACAAATAAAATAGGACAGATTAGTCACTCACTTGTCCGATTTGCGAGTGAGACTGAGTAAGATTACAAACGTTAGTTTCCTGTATGGAATTCGGGAATTCACCGACGCACTGTTCGTAGCCGGGATTTCCCTATCACGGTTGGTTTTTAATATCGCAAAATTCGCATTTCTAATCTCGCTTTTGCGGTATTGAAACAGCGCGAAAATCGCGAAATTGCGATAACGATATAACGGTATTGCATGCTCTAACAAACACCATATTTTTTTCATTAGCTTCACACAGGAGGCTCTGAGGAAAATAATTTCCCTCAGGGCCTATATCATCTTAGGAGATTGTGGACGGTTTTTTTTTAAGAAAGGAAGGAGAGGAAATTCTGGGAAGGAAATAGGTATGAAGTATGGGTAGGAAATTGGGGGTCAGTATATTCAGGCATAACGACGTATGAATCCATCCCTTCAACCACGGTGCAAGGTGATGGGTCGGGCGATTCCGGCTGGAGAGGATGAAAGACCTCCCTCAACAAGTCGCTTTTGATCCTGCACACCACGCGCCAGGCAGACACATTGGCCGCCAAGACCTGAACAAACCTCACCCCATGAACCCGGGCACCCCTGTTATGTCACCAAACGTAGCGATCCACTTGGGGTAACCTATGGCAAAAGTGTTGGTTATCCAACAAAATGGCTTCCGGGGCAGCGGTACCCTTACCCGCCTGCCAAATTATCGTAACCTATATAAATAAAATACCTAACATAATACCCACTATTCTTCTAGAATAGTCTAGAAGGTATGGGTTCCATATTCATAATTTGATATTTTACCTCTTGATTGCTGTTAATCCGGAGGTCGCGGGTTCGAACCCGGCATGCGCAAATAAATTTTATTTGATTAATTTGTGTTATTTCACAATTAATTCATTAAAAATAATATATAGTATATTTGCGGCATGTTCCAGAGTGGAAGATACTATCAGTATCGCCCTGGTGTAAGACCACCATTCAGAACTGAAACGTTGCTTGAAAGTGGCTTTAGCCGTGTTTAGTGACCAGATCTGAATAGCCAGGTACTTCCCAACCTTCCTCTTCCCCACCTCCTTCCCCTCCCCACTACCTTCAGCCTCACAACATTACCCCAATTGGGGATGCCATAGTCTCACTGGCTCCAGACGGAAGCAGTTGATATTCTTGTGCGGTATTCACTGTAAAAAAAAAAAACACAAACATTTTATGAATATCGCATGTTTTGTAAATGCCCGCAAAGGCGTATTTTAATTTTTAATATTATTAAATAAAAAATCACAATAAAAATAATTTGCCACAAGCAACCCATGTTTTCTACCTTCTACCTCATTTCCTAATAAATAAATTTCCGATTCGACGAGACAATGGCGATATTTTTTATTATTTGTTTTATTTTATTTATTACTAGCCATCTATCGGATGTTTCTGAAACACGAGGTTAGTGAAAACCAAATAATATTGTTACTGAATATCAGTTGTGTACAACGAACGCTAGATGTCACTCTATATTTTTTTTAAAATTATTGTTAGAAGTTTTCAATATTATCATCACAAATGATCAAAATTATAATCGATTTGCGTAGACCCGAGAAAAACACGCGATTCAATGTATGAAAATATTTCCTTAAGATCATTATTTTTGCAAGACGATCAGAAATGTACCTTTCGGTTGTTAGTAAACTTGAAAAATTACGACATCTTCTGTCAAAACTTTAAACTAAACATACAGTTTTCTAATCTTATCTTACTACTATTAGATCCTTACATATTATATGAAATTGGCGTTTTGTATGGGAGGAACATAAAGTCGATTTTTTTAAAAATAATATATTTATTTATTCAAAGTATGTACCATTGCTATCTATGCACTTTTGCCATCTCATAGGTAGTTCATCGATACCTTTACTAAAAAAACCATTCGGACGGGAATCAATAAAATCTTTGAAGGCGGTTTGGACTGCCCCATCGGAGTTGGATTTTTTCCCTTGCAAGAAGTTATCCAAATTTCGAAAAAAATTGTAATCTGTTGGGGCAAGGTCCGGAGAGTACGGTGGATGTCTTAGACGTTCCAATTGAAGCTCCTCTAATTTGGCAGCCATCTGTTGTGTAGTGTGTGGTCTAGCGGTCAACGCGCGTTTGTTGATTTGCTTCACTCCATTCGTGAGGTACCCACCTTACCTTTCAAGCTTTTTCACCTTGCCAATTTGCTTCAAGTGATTAAAACAGTTTTATCACTTACACCGCAGCCTGCAGCTAACTCGGACGTGGTTTTGCCATGAATCCGCTTCCACAATAGCCTTCAATTCTTCATTATCAACTTTAGTCTCCGGCCGTCCACGGGGCTTGTTCTGCAGGCCGAAATTTCCAAAACGAAAACGTTGGAACCAAAAACGCACTGTGTTTTCTTTTGCGGCACCGTCGCCATACTCATCATTAATCCTTCGAGCCGTTTCTGCAGCACTGGTGCCACGGTAGAACTCGTACTCTTAAATAACGCGATATTTAAATTTTTCCATTTTCTAAACCAAGTGACTTAAAGAAAAAAAACAATTAAAGAAAAAACAAATGAATTATAATTTTCGAAAGACATGAGTAAATAGCTGTATAAATTTGAATTTGGAATTCCTAACCCAAGAGAAGATATTTGAGATCAAAGTTGCCAGTACGGCAAAACACCAATTTCATATGTAAGGACCTAATATTATAGCTAATGTAAAATATTTATTTGCGTTGTAGGTAAAATTTAAAAAAAAAATATACCGACCGTTTGTCTAGTTTGTAGTTGGAAGATTGTAAAAATATATTATAAGTTTGTACAGCGCCCTTGAGATATTTTTTTTTTCCTAAAACGGCGCTTTACAAATCATCAAATAGCTGTATAAATAGCTGTATAAATTTGAATTTGGAATTCCTAACCAAAGAGAAGATATTTGAGATCAAAGTTGCCAGTACGGCAAAACGCCAATTTCATATGTAAGGACCTAATATAATTGGCGCAGTTTATATCTTTTTTAAATCTTGTCATGAATTAGGTCTGTGTATTTTTGCGCCCGTACCTTTTATTGTATTTTCCTGATTTTGTTTTTTTATGCATCTCTATAGTCCACCATGGAGGATACTTTATTTTAACTTTTTGACACCAACAGTACATAAATCAAATGAGTGGTTATAATAATTCATAAAATCTTATAAGACATGTTTAAAGTGATTCTTCATATTATGTTGTGTCTGTATGTTGCTTCTGTGAAATGTTTTGTAAAATTTACCTTCATATATTGTGTCTGCATATTGGGTTGGGTTAGGTTTAACTTTTCAAAAGTACCAATTGGCGATCCCTTAATGGGTTTTGATAACTCATGGGAGTGCAACTTCGTTGTATGTTTTATTTAATTAAAAAAAATTATAAAACTGATGAAATAAAATCTGCTCCAAATGTGTGGTAGGTTCATCAGTTTCCCGCTCATACTACAAATTTACGGCCGCCTTGTTTAGCCCCTTGACCTCTATGCCCACTCTTTAATTAATATTCAACCTTTAGATTCGATGCGGAATACACATTTATTGTGTTTTGAAAGAGTTGAAAACGGTATTTTTTATAATCTATATTTTACATTAACTCCACACAGGAGGCCTTGAGGAAAATAATTTCCCTCAGGACCTATGTCATCTGGGATGCTGTGTGGAGGGTCTTTTTGAGGAGAGGAAGGAATGAACATTGGTCTTGAAGAGACCTATGTTGTAGGAAGGAGGAAACACAGAGGCCGGCAAATCATTCCACAGCCGAGCTGTTGAACATAAGAACGAGTCGAAGAAACGACCCGTTCTCATGTGACAAATGTCAACCAAGTACAAATGTTGGGCAGGCGTTTGGCGTGTTTCCCGACTATGCACCGGTGCCGAAGGGATCAATGATGCTAGTTCCTCGGAGCATCTTCCATTGTAATACCGGTAGAACAAGGATATCATTCCCACCCGACGCCTGTGCTCTAAAGATTGCAATCCGTCTGTTAAGATGGGAGAATCTATCAAACGGACCGCCCGTTTCTGCACAGAGTCGAGGATATTTTTCAGGTATTTTGGAGCTCCAGACCAGAGGTGGCTGCCAAATTCAACCGTGGGGCGCACTTGCGATTTGTACAGGGTTAGCAGTTGTGCACTATTAAAGTATCTGCGGGCCCTATACAGTACGCCCACTTTCTGGAAGGCTAACTTTACCCTGGCTTCGATGGAGCCCCCATACCTGAGCTGGTCACTCAGGGTTACACCAAGCATATCAATGGAGGGCCTGTTCGGAGGATTGCTTCCGTTGAAAGAGACTAGATTTTCATTTCGATCCCTTTTAGACGTAATCAGACTGGGTCTTTGAAACATTAAATTCAACGAGATTATTTTTACCCCAAGAGAAAACACTCTCGAGGTAACCGTCCATTCTTTGCTTCAAAGCCCTACGAGCTGTTGGAGTTTGTGAGCCCTTTGGGGGCTTGTCAAACAAAAAGCTATCATGAACTGTACTGTCATCCGCGTAACAGTGAATTGGTGCACATGACAAAAGGTCGTTGATGTGCAACAAAAACAAAGTCGGAGACAGAACCGATCCCTGCGGGACGCCAGCATTTATCGAGTGTGAGGAAGAGGTGAAACCATCAACTACCGTCTGAATCGACCTCTCCCTTAAGATGTCGTCAATCCAAGTACACAAGGATACGGGAAGTCCGTAAGAATGCAGTTTGTTGACAAGTCCTCGGTGCCAAACCCGGTCAAAGGCCTTGGAGATGTCCAGTGCAACCGTTTGGGTCTCACCGAAACTTTCCAGGCATCGCCCCCAAACATGCGTCACATACGCGAGAAGATCACCGCACGAGCGGTTCCGCCGGAATCCGTATTGACGGTCGTTAATAATTTTGTTCTTCACGAGGTATGTGAGCAGTTTGTCGTTGATCACACGTTCCATCACCTTAGACAGAACTGATGTGATCGCTATGGGGCGGTAGTTGGCCGGGTTGGAGCGGTCACCCTTCTTTTGAATAGGATGGATAACCGCTTTTTTCCAACCAGAGGGCACAGAGCCAGTCTTTAGGGACTTAAAAAGCTTCGTCAAAATTGGAGCTATTTCTGCAGCGCACCTCTGCAGTACCAGGGCAGGTATTCCGTCAGGCCCACTAGCTTTATTAACACCAAGCCCTCGTAAAACATGGAGTACTTCCCGATGCCGGATCCTCAGCTTTTTCATACGAAAACCGCACTGAGGAACCGACGGCGGGACAGCACCTTGGTCATCGAGGGTTGAGTTATCCGCAAACATTTTACCTAATAAGTTAGCCTTTTCGGTGGCGGTGTTTGCTAGTGAGCCGTCAGGTCTGGTAAGAGGCGGCAGACTGGATTTGCAGAAATTGCGACCTATTGAGCCCGCAAGCGACCAGAATTGCCTGCTGCCATGCGGGCATGCAGCCAGCTTTCTGCTGGTCTGCTGGTCGTGCTCAGTTTTTGATCTATTTATGATTCTCTTGGTTTCCTTTGCCATTTTGTTGTAAGCTGTTCTGTCTTCGGATGTTCTAGATGTGTTGTAGGCTCGGTAAGCCGCGTTTTTTCGTCGCACTGCTTCAGCGCATTGTCGACTGAACCACGGCTTTGAGCCTACACCAGTTTCCTTAACAGTAGATTGGATGAAGCCATCCATCGCGGATGTGATGACTTCACCAATTTCCTGGGCACATCTTGAGGGATCCGAAGTCCGAAAACAGACAGCTGACCACGGGAAAGTATTAAAATGTTCCCGCAGACCGAACCAATCTGCTGACCTATAGTGCCACACTTTTCTCTTCAGCCTCTCGTTTGGTGGTCTGAAGTTTACAGGGATTGATGTCGTCACCAGGCAGTGGTCGGACGATCCTAAAGGCGCTGTGACTTCAATCTTGTAACCGTGTGGCACTGTAGTTAAAAATAGGTCTAACAGATTGGAACGGTGAGTCTGGACATCAGGAACCCTTGAGGGCGTCTGAACCATTTGCTCCAATCCGTAGCAAAGGGCAAAGGATTCCGCTTGGCGTCCAGCCGAGTCTGTTGATCCTGAGAACTTCAACCAAGGTTCGTTATGAACATTGAAGTCCCCCAGGACCACAAACTCTGCCGTGGGGTAGCGGGGCAAGAGGTCATCAATAGTGTCGCGTAAGTGTTTGAAGAGATCGTACGTGTCTGATTCGCCAAGGTTCGGTGAGTGGCATAAACACGCGTAGAATCTTACCGTACTGGCAAGATTGACGCGTACCCACATTACGTCGAATCTGGAGTTTTCCAGATTCAATAGTCGCACACAGTTGATGTCAGCTCGACTATAGAGACATACACCTGCTTTAGATCTGAACTTGCCTGCGAGGGTGAAGCCCGGGCAGTCCAGATAGGAGGCGTCTACAGGCTCAGCTATCTGTGTTTCAGACAGGAAAAGTAGGTTGGGGCGTTGAGAAAAAAGATGGTGGTGGACAGAGTTTAAATTGGTGTGCAGGCCGCGAATGTTGGTGTAATTCACCAACAGATTTGGCCTGCACCGGGGACGCCTACTCCTCGCCGCTGAAATGACGTTAATTGTTGATGGTTGTATATTCATGATTTTATTTGTACAGTTATTTGTAGGGTGTGATATGAGAGGAAAGAAGTTCTGGGAGTGAAAAGGTAAAGGGGTGGGTAGGATGCTGGGGTTCAGAGTTTCCAGGAGTGACGGACGTATGTATCCAACACACCCACTGCGGTGCAAGGCGATGGGAAGGGAGAGTCCGGCTGGAGAGGTCGCCCAATGCGCCCCAAACGCTACTTCTGGGTCCCCTCCGGTCATGAACCGGCACAACAGCAGCGGCAGGGTTTTTACACTCGTTGATGGGGCAGCCCACCCTCAGTCGTGAGCCTGAAGGTCGGGCCCCTGTACTACCGAGCGGCCCGGACAGCGGTAACCGGTTGTAAAGGGTCTCCGTCAACCAGCATCTTCCAATCCGGCCCGCCACGCAGAAGGTGGGCCGACGCACCCGCCATCAAGACTTGAACAAACATTACCCCAAGAATGACAAGGTGATTAGGGTGTCCCTACCCAGAATTTTTTTTTCTATTTTTTAACAATTTTTTGTTTATTTGGCAACCCCAAATATTTATTGTATAACCCCAAATTTTAACTTTCCTACCCGCACCCTCCCATTTTTTAATAGCGATTTTCGTATTTTTGTGTGAACAAATTTAACCGTCTTTCGCATTTTAAACAGAACGAAATTATTTTGAATGACCGACTGCGCTACGTCCGCCTCATCGAACTTTCATTCAGTCGCGTCGCGTCATTTTGATATTTCATTCGGCATCATATTCTTGCGTGGGCAAACCATCGAGCTTATTTGTGTTGGATAGAGACGGACTGACAAAATATCGTACATACACTCATTTTCTCTTTGAAATTCACATTGATTTTCTTTATTTCATTTTCCTACTTTAGTTGGTGTTTTTTTGCTTTTATCGCCGGGCATCGTCTTCAGCGCTCCATTCCTCTTTCTGTCATAGATCCCATCCCCACACACTTACAAAACATTCGTTATTTTTTCTAGAAATAATTTATATGGCATTACAACGTTTGTCGGGTCAGCTAGTGTATTATAAATGTTATGTAATAAATTTGTAATATTTTACCGCTAAAAAAATAAATAAAAAATAAATTTAAATAGCATTGCAACGCATGCCGGCAGCTCGCTAGTAAATAATAATAAAAAATATTGCATAAAAGAAAATTTCACATGGGAGAAAGCGCGGTTCGGGGCTATGTAATATCAATATCAATAAATAGTAATATCAACTAAATCTTTATTAATATATAAAACAAAGTCGGGTTAGTTACACCATTTAAAACTCGATAACGGCTGGACCTATGTTTATGATCTTTAATTTGTTGAATTTAATAGCCCCGAATAGCAGAATAGCTATTAAAACATTGGAAAAATTTACGAAAAAAAATTATGAATAAAATTCTTTTCCTCATACATTTTGTATAGAATTCGAATTCTCATCTTTTGAAAGAGCTGCAGGAATATTGTGATAAGTATAATATTGAATAGTGAGTGAATTCCAAAAATTCAAAAACGTCAAATGTCAATGCGATGATTGTTTTGCTTTTGTTCTTAAACATATAATGCTGCCCCCTTTTCTTACACACTAAATGTCAACAGTCGAAAATGAGATAAACAGTGAACGTATGTCTGCACTCCTCCAAAGTAAAAATACAATCTATCTGTCTATCTATTTATCTATCTGTATATGTGAATGAATCACCTAAATGTACGTACGCGCATAACTTCCGAACGTCTTTACCTAACCTATTTCATTCAAACTTTGGGGATTTGACGTGTGCATGCCCGCGAAGGTTTCTATACATACTGGTGAGCTCAGGCGTTATGAAATTTTTATTAAAGATTGCAATAGGTGGCACGCGAGCTGTTTGATAACGGAATGTATCGGGACTGAATGAATGGAATTCAGGAAGGGAGAGGGAAACCTGGAAGGGGAAGGGAACTTGGGAAGGTGGAGGAAAACTCGGGATGGGGACTTCGCGGGAGGGGGGAGGGGAACCCGGGATTGAGAAGTGGAACTCGGGAGGGGGAGGGTAACTCGGGAAGGGATTTCGTGGGACAGCGGAAGCGGGCGGAACGGGGACAAATGGGAAAGGACACGCAGGGAGAAAAAATTTCTTTATTAAGTGAGGTAGCAACCCGTACTGGTACCTCGCTTTAATAATATAAATGGAGCGACCTATCGATTTGATTTTTATGCAAATTTACAGATGGCGGTGTGAGTTAAAAGGTTGGGTAACATTCAATTTGGGAGGCAGGAATGGGTACCGCCGCCCCGGGAACCTTTATTCGATAACCAACACCTCTGCCATAGGTCACCCCAAGTGGTTCGCTACGTTTGGTGATTTAGCAGGGGTGCCCGGGTTCATGGGGTGAGGTTTGTCTAGGTCTTGGAGGCGGATGACCAAGATACACTGAACCCCAGATTCCTACCCACCCCTTAAACCCTTTTCCTTCCCAGAACTCTCCTCTCCTTCCTTTTCCTAAAAAAACCCTCCACACAGCATCTCCAAAGATGACATAGGCGGAAAATTATAGGAAAATTATTTTCCTCAGCTCCTCCTGTGTGGAGCTCATGTAAATGTAACATTTAATAGATGGCGTTGGGTTTCGATAGCACAGCAACGCGTGGCCGGGTCAGCTAGTAATGTATAAAACACACGTGAATGTATTCACCGGCTAAATGTCATTCAGTAACTGTTATTAATTTCTTGTGACGTTTTCACTATAAATTCATTTCATAATTATTTTAATCTCGCTGTAAAAGCGTGTACAAGGTTACTAATTTTTCTATGAACGATGAAATTACGAAAAATGTTTATTTATTTATGTTAATTTAAGTTATATAAGAATTACGATTGATCCACGTAAAATATTCAGGGTTACCGAAGAGTGTCGATCACCAGGGTTGCCTTAGTTGTAAGATACTAGCGAGTATATTTTTTATATTTATAAACAGAAACAAACAGTACGTTATTTACAGTGGTGAAAAAAAATTACAATTATATTAAGTACTAGCTTTTTCCCGCGACTTCGCTCGCATGGTATTAGGGGGATTCCCACTCCGCCTCCTCCACCTTCCCTCTCCCCTCTCCACTGTCCCCATCAACCAACCTACCCCTCCCCCCCTTCGCCCACCACTCCCCCCACTTCCCCCCCAACTCTCCTCCACCCCCTTCCCCTTCCTTCCCACCACTTTCCCCCCACCCCTAACCCCCTCCACTCCGTCCTCCTCCCCCTCCCCCTCCCCCACCTCTTGCATTCCACACATTCATTCCCGGTACATTCAGTTTTCAAACTGCTCGCGAGCCACCTATTACAATTTTTCTACAAATTTCATAATGCCAGAGCTCTACGGTAGTTTTACAAAATAACGAACAAAATAAAGAATTATCCAAGCAGTCGTTCACAAGTTATGCGCCTATATACATTTCGGCAATTCATTTTTAGAGATAGATATTAACTGCGACGCCAAAACAGTACTCTTTTTAGAGTGGTGAATTGCCTAATTAAAAAAAAAAATCGTTTCCAAGGCAACAATTTGTTTGCTTTTCTTCTGACGTTTGCAATAACTCGCTTTTGTTAGGGACAAAAAAGGTATGATAAATAATTTCATAACGCCAGAGATTATTCATTACGCCAGAGCTTACCAATATATTATAGGCTATATTACTCGCAAATAATGTAGCTTTCTATAAGTGAAAGAATTTTTAAAGTTCATTCAGTAGTTTTTCTGTGAAAGAGTAACAAACATACATCCAAACATCCGTACAAACTTTCGCCTTTATAATATTAGTAGGATATTTCATGGTGGGTACCTATGATGTGTTTCTTTGTAGTGTCTTTTTTAGTGTATATTAAGTAATTACCGGGTGATGTGCGTAGTGGGAAGGTGTGTGTGATTAAAATTAACATGGGAAAGAAGTTTAGTACGTCAATGTTATCATTTAAAATTTTGTGTATAAAGGTCAAATTAGCTATTGCTCGCCTTTGTTGAAAAGTTTGAAATGTGCATTCAAAGTTATTGTTTATTTGACGGTAAGATATTTTATAAATTTGTTCTGAATATGTTCTACGCTATCTTTATATACTTTGTACTGCGGGTTCCAAATTGGCATGCGTTGCGATGCCACTTAATACATAAATTGTTTCTCCCTGCGAGTCCTTTCCCATTCGTGTCGTTCCCCTTCGGTCTCCCTTTTCTCTCCCGCGTCCCCTTCCCCTCATGCGTTCCCACACAGCCTTCCCTCTCTACACTTCCCTCTCCCGCTTCCCCCGTCCCGCCAACCCCCTCCCGCGTTCCATGCATTCATACATTCAGTCCCGGTACATTCAGTTTTCAAACAGCTCGCGTGCCACCTATTGCAATTTATTTATACAAATTTTATGATGATCACCAGTATAGAAACCTTTACGGGCGTGCTCACAACAACTTAACAAAGATTCATCGCAATCGGATGCATAGTTTAGGAAATAATTTCATAACGCCAGAGCTCACCACCATATATAGAAACTACCGGGGGCGTGCGCACAACAACTCACTAAAGTTTCATAGCAATCAGATGAAGGGTTTAGGAAAAAAATATCATGCCGCCAGAGCTCACTATTATAATATATAGAAACCATCGCGGACTTGCGCACATCAAATCCCAAAAGTTTCATCGTAATCGGATGAATGGTTAAGCAACGCATAAGGAATAAACATACATACTCTTACATGCATACATGCAAGCAAATATTATTTATTATACAAACAAGAAAATTATTACTAAAATGTGAAAGAGTTTTTCATCTGCTTTCAAAATCACTGTTTAATTTTGAAATACGTTGATAAACAGCGAATTTATCTCGAATAAAATGTAATACGAAGATAAAAATCTAACAAAACCATATCCTAGAAATAGAAAGAGTACAGAAAAGGTTTATGCGTTACCTGCATATGAGGGAATATATTAGGTCCTTACATATGAAATTGGCGTTTTGTATGGGAGGAACATAAAGTCGATTTTTTTTTAATATAATATATTTATTTAATCAAAGTATGTACCATTGCTATCTATTTAGCTAGCACTTTTGCCATCTCATAGGTAGTTCATCGATCCCTTTACTAAAAAAACCATTCGGAAGGGAATCAATAAAATCTTTGAAGGCGGTTTGGACTGCCCCGTCGGAGTTGAATTTTTTCCACTGCAAGAAGTTACCCAAATTTCTAAAAAAATGGTAGTCTGTTGGGGCAAGGTCTGGAGAGTACGGTGGGTGTCTTAGACATTCCAATTGAGGCTCCTCTAATTTGGTAGCCGTCTGTTGTGCAGTGTGTGGTCTAGCGTTCTAACACGCGTTTGTTGATTTGCTTCACTCAATTCGTGAGGTACCCACCTTTCAAGCTTTTTCACCTTCCCAATTTGCTTCAAGTGGATTAAAACAGTTTTATCACTAACACCGCAGCTAACCCCGGACGTGGTTTGCGATGGATCCGCTTCCACAATAGCCTTCAATTCTTCATTATCAACTTTGGTCTCCGGCCGTCCACGGGGCTTGTGCCACGGTGGAACTCGTACTCGTAAATAACGCGATATTTCAAGTTTTCCATTTTGTAAACAAAGTAACGCAATGAAAAAAAAAATAAGGAAAAAACAAATGAATCATAATTTTCGAAACACAAATACGTTAGTAAATAGCTGTATAAATTTGAATTTGGAATTCCTAATCAAAGAGAAGATATTTGAGATCAAAGTTGCCAGTACTGCAAAACGCCAATTTAATATGTAAGGACCTAATACATACTACCCATTCCTGTATCCATCGTTGTTCTTCACAGGAATGCTCGATCTTAATACCTTAGAAGCCCGCCGAAAAATATTTTTGGGGATACATTTTTTTAAGCTGATCTCCGATACTGTTCTGAATCCACCCATGTTGAAGAAGATTAACCTATATGTACCTAACGCGTATACTCGTGGGAGATCCCACGCACTTTTTTATGCTCCGAAAGCGACAACTTCATCCTTTCAGAATGCCCCATTAAATAGAGCAATTCAACTGCTTAACGATTCTGCATTGAGCATCCACATCTTCAATGTTACCTATAGAGAGTTCAGTAACTATCTTTTGACATACGTTACAACATAGTGAAACTGCCCTTATGGACTTTTTTTTTCTTTTAAATTTTGTAATCTTCTCCGTAATAATTTGGTGTATAACTGTTTTATGGAGAACCTGAAAAAATAAATAAATACCTTTCACGGAATACGCAGTCTGACAGTTCATAAATCAAGACATTAGCTTACTCACAAACTTCACGTACACAGATGGTTTCCATACGGTGCGGCGTTAGAGATGTACTGGAAGTCAGGTTATTATATATCAACCGTACAGACGCTAGGGTATTAATACTATCAGACAACTATAATTAGGGAGGCCCACCGCCCCGGGAACCCTTTATTGGATAACCAACACCTCTGCCATAGGCCACTCCAAATTGTAACTTAGCAGGGGTGCCCGGATTCATCGGGTGAGGTTTGCCTAGGTCTTGGTGGCGAATGCGTGGCGGGCAAGATCGGGAGAGGCCGGTTTGAGCTCACCCTTTGACCTCTCTCTCTGGTCTCATTCGACCTATCGTCTTGCACTGCAGCGGGAGGGATGGATTCATAAGTCCGTCACTCCTGGACACTGACCTCTAACTACCCAAACAACTCCCATACATTTTACTTCTCAGAAAATTCTTTCCTTCCTTCCCTTAAAAATACCGTCCAAACAGCATCATCAAATATGACCTAAGCTCCGAGGGAAATCAAAGGAAACCTCTAGGCCTCCTGTATAAGGTTAATGTAAAATAATAACGATTCACACGCGGTAGAAGTGAAACCTTCAGAAAACTAGACAAGAGTCAGGAGACTAGGAAGCACTTTTTTAATCAATGTGAAGGATGATTTTTTCCATATTTTTGTCGTCGAATTCCAGTGCACCTTGTCCTATGCATTTGGTCATCTTACCAGTATTTATGTTTTCTTCTGAGTCGCTAGATGTCGCTTTCTATTGTGTTTTCATTGTCTGTTCATTTTGGAGTGGTTTGAAGATTGGACATTCATTTTTGGATAATCTATTTTTTTTTTTGGATTTCGTAGAATTCGACCCTTGGTTATATTACTTTATACTATCTCATTCTATCGCAGGCTAAATCCTATAGATATATGTGTTTGTCTCTTTTTAGTGTCGCTCGCTTCGATTTCATCGAGTTTCAAATCGCAATGGTGCTAAAGAAGTTTTCACTTAAAAAAAAATTACAGTTGGATAATAATTTTTTTTGTCAACCCTGTTTTCGAAATTTGTAAAATCATCTAAATGTGTAGATAAACAATTTATTTTAATTTTGTGTATAAAGTCAAAGTCGGTTTATTAAATGAAACAGATATTGTTGAAGATTTGTGCGTACCTGACGTACAACTAAATTGTTTGTTTAACAAGCAGGTAAGATTATCAAAATATGATTATGAAGTTACTAATGAATTAATTAACCATTTCCCCTAAGATACTCGTACCATGTACTAACTAACTAACCATCACACTGTTTCCCGCAGGGAAAAACAGAGAGGACAGACCGCCACACAAGCCACTGTACAATCAAGACATCCACACCCATGATACTCGAAATAGCAATAAAATCCACGTTCCTCAAACACACATTACAAAATATGGGATAAAATCTCTGAACTATATTACCTACACACTACATATATAATTCGCTTCTTTTGTACAAGGGAATCTAGCAAATAAGTACTTAATGCTTTAAAATAATTTTTTTAAGAGGGTAAATATAACCAGAGAAAACCGGATACATGTTATTTTTCAATAAAATTTTAGACGTAGATATTGACTCTTTTCCACAAAAAATTATAAATTGATTTCGAAAGATTGTTCTTTTATCTGGTAAACGAATGTTTTAAATTTGTGAAAAATGTTTATCTTCTATAATATAAAAATGAATCGCTAAATGTGTTGGTAAGCGCAAATCTCGAGATCAGCTGAACCGATTTCGCTAATTCTTTTTTTAGAATATTCTTTGAAGTACGAGGATGGTTCTTACGGAGAGAAAAATTAAGAAAATTGCGCAGAAAATTGGATAATTTCAGAAAACATGAGCATGTTTGACAGTTCGCGTGTTTGAGAATGACATTTTGCAAAACATTGATTGTTCAATCAGGATTCTATTTTTGAAAATCTTTAATAAATTTATTTAAAGTAGGTACTCCCCTAATAGTTTGAATCGAATCAAGAATTTCAGATATTTTAAATAGGTACCTATGTTAGGTACCAAATTTAATATACATGAAAAATGGAAATTCGAATAAAAATTCTAAAAGGTGGCACGCGGGCTGTTTAATAACTGAATGTACTGGGATTGAATATATGGAACGCGGGAGGAGGACGGAGGAGGAGGACGAGGGAGCGGGAAAGGGACGAGGGAAGGCGGGGAAGGTGGAAGGGGAACGCGGAAGGGGAAGGGGACGTGTGAGGGGGGAGGGGGGTTCGTGGGATGGGGGAAGGGGGAAGGGGGGGAGTGGAGTAGGGAGAGGGAAGGTGGAGGAGACGGAGTGGGAACGCGAGAGGGTAAGAGGACGCAGGAGAAGAAGGGGAGGCGGAAGGGGAACGGGAAGAATGGGAAAGGACACTAAGGGAGAAACAATTTCTTTATTAAATGGCATAACAACGCATGCCGGGACCAGCTAGTTTTTAATAAAATAAGGTTATACAACAAGTCGTTAGCAGATTTGTTAAATTTTCAAAAGAAAAAGCTTATTTTACAAGACATATTTCATAAAATGTAATCATACTAATCATACATTATTGTAAATCAATACGTTATGTAGTAAATGCATGTTTCAAAATTTTAATTTTAGTTCAAATAAAATCATTAAAAAATATATCCGAACATTTATTATGACGAAAATTTTTCTATTTTATCTATTTGCGGTCTTTCAGATTTAATATATTTAAGATTTTTTTTTACATTCTTATATTGCTTAGACATTATTGAAAAATGATAAATACTTATGATCAAAAAATAATTACAAAATGTACATAATTTTAATAGTTTTATCATCACGCCTTTCAGCAATTTTGGATGTAGGTATAAATAAAAGGAAATTCGGAATGAAATAAAATCGATATTGAGTTATAATTTTGAAAAGCTGGTACGGAGAATAATTAATATTTCTCATTGGAATCGCCCTGTACGATCTTAAGATCATCTTTCCACGAAATGTGGATTTTCGGCCGCCGGCTGGTTAAGAATGAAATTACGCAAATTTCTTGTCATGTTCTGTTGTCTTGTTTCTTTTCTATCCTTTTCTTTTCTATTTATTTGTAATCATTCATATTTGTATAACCTTCTTATTTTTTTGTTTGTTTTCTATATTTGCTTGTTCTAACCCTAACTTGTCTTTTATTTTTCATCTATACTGTATGTAATACATATATTTTTAATGGTTCCATGCCATCTCAGAAAGATCATTTAAAACTATGAAAAAAAACGAGTGTGAATTAGACCACACGACTGCAGTAAAACTTCTGCTCCATCTACATGATAGGAAGAGAGAAAAAAAATGTGCACGCGCACTGCTCTCTCTTGCTCCTACAGTGTGATACAGACAATAGGCCAGCACTGTGTAACGTAACAGGCTATGAGAGAAAGAGATAAAGAAAAAGTGTGCTGGCACTTCTTTTTCTTCCCCCTACAGTAATATACGAAATGTAACTCATTCTCTTTCTCTCTTCGCTAACTTATATCTCCCTCTCAACTACCGTTCGTCTCTCTTTTCGTAGCGCTCTCGTCACGCATTCACTAGCTTACTCCCCAAGTCAAGCGTGCGTAAAGAAGTTTACTCCAAAAAAATAATAAATAGCCTGTAACTTTAACCTAATTTAACCTATTTAACCAATTTTTAAAATATTTTTTTTATCTGACCTTACTGACGTGGTTTTAAGTTGGTTTCATTCTGAGTTGGCCGGTCACCATTTTAAATATCAAAATACCTATGTAAAATTGTAACTATTTCCACCCATTTATGAATTGTAGGTTATTCCCGTCCTAAAATGATTTTTGTAACTCATCCTATATGCTCTGGCAAGAAATAAAATAAACAAATTTTAAAAAAAGTGGACAAATCACGCAGTGGCTTTGCACGAAAATGTCAAATACATACTAACGTTCAATGCCGTCGATTACGTCAGGCAATGGCTGTTTGGTTAGGCAATTATTGAGGAAAAGATGATCGAATTATTGCGAAAGCGTTTCTATAAAAAATAATTTTATTCTAGACAGAATAAAGCGATATATACAGGATGTTACGGCACGTAACCGAAGGATTTTAAAGCCTCTATGACACACGGCGAGTTACAAGCTACTAAGTTTTAAAAGCGGGTAAATCGGCGAGTGAGATTGTCATGATGATACACAAAACTGTCCACTCGCTCAGAAGCGTAGGAAACTGAGGTCGCTTTTAGCGCCAGTAACAAGAATAACGACGCCTGCGTGAACTAATTCTTCAGATTTTTGACAGTCGAAATCAGCTGTTTATCGGAAGCCATGTTGGAAACGTAAATAAACCAATCACGAGCAAGCGGAGCAAGCGTGTAGGCGAGTAAAGTTGATGACCTTTCAACTTTTTTCGTAGATTGTCAACAATCTGCTAGTCGCTGCTAGTTAGCAAGTGACACGATGACACTGGGCGAGTTTACTAACAGATAGTGAATTTCCCAGATAGTAGCTTGTCTACTAGCCCTGTGTCATCGACGCTTAACCAGCGATTCATGGAGGTCTAGAACAGTGAAATAGAAACTTTACAATATCTTTAACTTTATAATATAAGTGGAACGTTCGCGCGGCCCGTTTCATACAAATCTTAATTTTGGATTTGAGATCAAAAGACCCAACCAAACTGATAAATTATTTTTGTAATCAAAAGGTATATTAAATATCTAGTACGGATGTGAGCTACTTTATTTATTATTGCTTTACAAACTACTATCTTCTTCTTCTTTGTGTGCCGTATCAGGTCCCCCCGACGTTGCCATTCAAAGAAAGAAATGTTTGTACCTGCGTGTCCTTCCCCGCTCTCTCCCGCGCCCCTTTCCTCTCCCGCGTTTCCCTTTCACCTTCCCCGTCTTCCTTTCTCCCACGTCCCCCTATCCCGCGAACCTCCCCTCCCCCCTCATCAGCCCTTTTCCCTCTTTCCCATCCACCTTCCCCGTCCACCTTCCCCGTACACCTTCCCCTTCCACCTTACCCTTTCATCTTCCCCTTCCACCTTCCCACATTTTGAAATACACCCATTTTTCAACAACTCGCGCGCAACCTTTTTCACACAATTTTCGTAATGCCAGAGCATTTCAATTTGGGAGGCGGGAATGGGTACCGCCGCCCCGGGAACCTTTATTGGATAACCAACACCTCTGCCATAGGTCACCCCAAGTGGTTCGCTACGTTTGGTGATTTAGCAGAGGTGCCCGGGTTCATGGGATGAGGTGTGTTTAGGTCTGATGACCAGGACACACTGAACCCCAGATTCCTACCCTCCCCTTAAACCCTTTTCCTTCCCAGAACCCTCCTCTCCTTCCTTTCCCTAAAAGACCCTCCACACAGCATCCCTAAAGATGACATAGGCCCTCAGGGAAATTATTTTCCTCAGGGCCTCCTGTGTGGAGCTTATGTAAAAAAAAAAAAAAAAAGCAGAAACCTTCGTGGACGTGCGCACAACAAATCGCACAACAAAAAGTTTTATCGCAATTGGATGAATGGTTTAGGAAATAATAAGGGACATACAAATAAACATTAATTTTATATCTAGATAAAACTTCTACCAAAACCTTGGAATAAACACAAGAAATGTGATTTTGTCGTGTTTCTTCTTTGTGTGCCCTATCAGGTCCCCCCGACGTTGGCGATCACTCTTGAGAATGTCTCTCTGTCTTGCGCTGCCCGTAATAGCTCCTTCACACTTCTAATTCCGGTCCACTCTCGTATATTACCCAGCCAAAGACATTTGTCTCCTACCAGGCCCTCGGCGACCCTCTATCTTGCCTTTCAATATTAAATGGAGCAAGTGATACTTCTCCCCTCGAAGTATGTGACCCAGATATGAAATTTTCCTGATTTTTATTAATGTAAGCAGTTCTCTATCTGCTCTAGCCCGCCTGAGAATTTCTGGGTTGGTGATCATGTCGGTCCATGGGACCTTGAGCATTCTCCGGTGAAGCCACATTTCAAAAGCCTCTAACCTGTTCATGGTATTTACTTTCAAGGTCCATGTTTCACATCCATAGAGCAAGACCGACCACACATAACATTTTAGCATTCTCTGCCTTAGTTTTAAGCTGATATTGTCATTGCAGAAGAGGGATTTCATTTTAATGAACGTAGTTACTAGTTCAAAAGCGGGCGAATCGGCGAATCGAATTGTCTTGATGACACACAAAACTGTCCACTCGCTCAGTAGCGACTAATTTCGAAGACATTTTTGAAGGAAACTGAGCTCGCAGGTCGCTGCTAGCGCCACAGCGAGAATAACGACGCCTGCGTGAACTAATTCTGTCAGCTGTTTGACAGTCGATATCAGCTGTTTATTGGCGGCCATATTGAACGCATACATAAACCACGAGTAAGCGAGTAGCAAGTAAAATTGATAGATTTCGTAGATAGTCAACAATCTGCTAGTTAGCAAGTAATACGATGACACTGAGCGAGTTTACTAACAGATTAATTCGTCATTTAGATCATAGATTCTCAACCTTTTTTTGCCCACCGCCCACATCGAGAATATTTTTATTTCTAGCGCCCCCTAACTCGTAACTCGGGGGGGGGGGGGGGGGGGTAATGGGTAACCACGACAGGGTTACATTTTTTTATTGTACGACAGACAGGTTACGGTACAATGTTCTTAATACATGCATATAGTTTTTTTAAAAGATGGTATGGTGATATCAAACACATCTATATCCGCTGGTAGGGCATTAAGCAATGTCATACCTCTTGTCATGCTGTGTTGAGCCATGATATCTGTCCGACCCTGCGGGCGTAATGGGATGCCACTACGGAGGGGGCGTAAAATATTTTTGTGGGTAGATGGCACCTAATGCGATGGGGGCAAGATTGGATGGGGTGGGATGGGTTTCTCTTGGTCTCCTACCACCCCCCTGTAAGTCTGAAACGCCCCCCAATTTTATCTTGGCTTTCTACCGCCCCCTGATAGTCTGGAACGCCCCCAAGGGGGCGTTATCGCCCACGTTGAGAACCTATGATTTAGATAAATTAAGTGTGTAAGATTTCTATCAATTCTGAGATTCTGCTTCGTTAGTTAACCTCCATTCGGTTATTTTGTATTACGAACGACATTATTCAAAATGATTTGTATGTTGAATTGAAAGCAATCTTATTCGCCATCCAAATACGTTCATGGCTGGGTAAAATCCTTCGGGTACGTGCTGTCACACCCTGTATATCTAATATAATATTATGTGGGTACATTACAAGCTTGTCGAAAAATAATGGTAAGATTTCATGGTAATAAAAAAGGTGTGGGTAAAATATTTCTTATCAGATTTCAAAATATCAACGTTGTCTGGAAAATGTGGTATTTTTTATAGTCGGATACGTCGGATACTGCTAATCATGAAATCAATACCTTAAAAGAATGGTTCGACAAAAATGTATTAATATTAAACATTGAAAAAACCTATTATATACTTTTTAGTATAAATAACAAAAAATACCTCCTACGGCCTTAAATATTAAAATTCATTAAAAAATGCGCCACTAAAATATTAAAATGCCAAAATAATGACTGTCTATGCATAGCAAATAAAAAATTAATAAAATATTTGAGTTTTATAATAGATTATTATCTAAGTCGAAGACTCAAATTGCCAATATTATAAATCGATTAATAAAACTCATATACATAGTGTTAGGAGCGGGCCCCCAAACATGTCCCAAGCTAGCTCTCAGGGGAGGCATGATTTACCCTCTATTCAGGTGGTGGGTCGCTCGAGGCTTCAGAAATTCCTTCGCATCTCAGTCGTCTGGCAGGATACTCCCCCTCTAGGAAACCCTCCCGCCGTAGCAGAATAATAACAGGATTGAGTTAAATAGATTCATGTATTGCAAATTTAAAGCACAGTACATAGGTCATTTCAGTACAATTCAACACAAGAAATACATGCTACACAATCCTAGCTATCGTGTTTATAACCTCAAGATCCCTAAACGAAACTCTCTGAGTGATGGCTTTGCGCGGGAGTTTACAGTCTATCGTTAAAGGACACAATCAAATGAGGAAACAATTGTACAGCTTACATGATGTTGGGGGGTCTTCGTCTTCCGGCTTCCAGGGGGCACCTCCCGAGTTTAGGACAGACCGAAGTTTACACAGGCATGGTGAAATATCAGCGCTAAACCCGTAGGTTATTGAATTAACATTGCAGGTTATATTTGAGTACAATTCGAGCGATAGTACGCCGGGCGCGAACAGTGGGAATCAACGCGCGGGCTTAACGTGTGCCCGAGGCGGCTCGCAATTCTCAACTGGTGGAAGGGATCGCGTGCGGGTGGGCGGATGGGATAGGAAGTAGGAAGCAGGGAACAGGGGGGAGAGCAGGGTGTTGTGTAGTTTGCGGCGAATTAGGAGTTTGAATTCTTTGTCGTTTGGGCGTACCATAACACTTCCCCCCGCGCTTGGAAAAAAAAGCGACGTGGCAATGGAGCTGTAGGGAAAAAAAATCCTCTTATGCTTCCATCGGGGTTTTTGAGAGATTCGTTGCTTGAGAGATTTCCTAGCTAGAACATACAGTTTTATGCTATAGTTTGGGTCACAATGTTTGTAGGGAATGGGTGGGGGTACATACAATGTTTGGAAAAGACAAATTTGGGAAAAGTACATGGTGTAAAACAACATACAAGGTTATGCAATTGAAAATAACAATACACATGGTTATGCAATTGAAAGAATGACAATACACATGGTTATGCAATTGAAAGAATGACAATACACATGGTTATGCAATTGAAAGAATGACAATACACATGGTTATGCAATTGAAAGAATGACAATACATTTGTACAAGAGAAGAGAAAAAAGTGTGTGATTCTAAGGTTTCATTGGTCTTGGAGCTAAGTTTGTGAAGCGTGGATTTGTTTGGTTTCGGAGAATTTCGAAGAAAAAGACGTGACTTCACGGATTCTAAGGATTACATTATCACTGTAATCAGACCCATTTGAGACAACGCTCAGGAGTACACTTGGGCCTTAGAAAACACTTGGTTTTGTCGAAGACGTCGAAGTTCACGAAGTGGAGACTGTGGTTGCTGTGCCGCGACTATGGTTACAGAGGTCATTGAAGAGAAGAATCCAGTATCTGCAGACATGCCAGTGCGAATCCTAAGTGTTATTATGGTAAACACGGATCGTATATAATGGTTATTGAAGCATAATGTAGCTCAAGATAACTTGTATTGGTGCGCATTCAGCGAATACTGGTGGGTCAAGGTACTGATGGTTTACACATGACGATATATGCGTCACTGCATGACAGAGCAAGAGACGACAAGGTTGGCATTGATAGCAAGAGTAGGAACAAACCTAAGAGCTAGCGTGCCCAAAAGGTAGTTTAGAGTGTCATAAAGTATAGTGGGACAACTCAGCTTGCTGTGGCACGACAAGACAACATACGTATGGGCGGTATGGTCTGTGCTTTCAGGAACAATTGCGTAGAAAATGGCAGCAGGAGAGACCTTGTAACCACAGCGCGTGCTGTCAGGAAGTGAAGCTCAGCTTGGCTGTTGGTGATGACATCCGCCTGGGCTTCTTTTTAAATCCGGGAGGAATTATTATTAGAGCAAAATTCTTGAAGTTTACCTGCCTAGGGACCAATGAAGAAAAGGTTTGGAGAGAAACAAAATGTGTCCAGATAATGAAATAACGAAATTTTAACCACCGACCCAGAGAGTGACGAAGAGAGATTCCTAACTAAATTGTGATTACATGAACATTTTCCTTTGCCAGGATGACTTGGCGTTTGCCTAGTGACAATATGTCTTGGTTAAAAAACAACCGGCCCTCTATGGCCTATGCTAACATGAGATGGTAACATTTTCGTAGAATTTCAAAGAACGAGACAAAGAATCGTGAACTAGTCACGGCAAAGGGAAACCAATTCATGAATAAAGGTTGTCAAAAGGAGACAGACGGTACGCCAAGTGCATATCGTACATATCCAACATTCATGAATGTGTTTCGTGGAATTGAGAAAAGAGAGAAAAAAACTGGTGAGACATATGCAGAGATTGAGGGGGAAAACCTGTAGATAACCGGACAGTTACCTATTCGAACTCCAAGTGAGGGCGAGATATGGTCAACGACAGATTTTTCACTTCATAACATAAGTCTGAAACATGGGGAATGGGAGGAGGAGGGGAGAAGGGAGACGAGTTGCGAAACTTGCTAGAGACTGGACCAATTTCCGATTCAAACTCTATGTGAAAATGAAACATAATCAACCAGCAGATTTCCTGACTCTTTACATTTATCAAAAAGGATGAGGAGACATTTGAATACACATTATATCAAAGAGGCTAATCTTTCGCGTGTATTGGGCAAAAGATTAGGGGTCATTTTAAAAACTTCTACATGATTGTGAGAAAAGACAGACCCTTGCTCCAATTTCACAAACCTGGGGGTTTTCTTGTTCGTTCTCCAGACAACGAGTTAGGTGGTTTTTTGTGCTCAATCGATTAACTCCCACAGCACTATGCCCCATAATTGACAGTGAAGCTGAAAACTAGTCCTTTGGGATAGTAGATATTCCTGGGCTTCTTTCCTTTTTGCAAAGAAGTAAAAAAAGGAAGTCCACGGGCATTGGCGTTGAATGACAACAAAGGGTTGTGGACTACATTTCGTAGATTGCACACAAAGGGTTTGATATTATTTCGTTCGCACGACTCATGGTAAGTGTTTTAACGTCTCCACGTATAGTGTACAAAATATGTAAGTACATACAAGATATAACTCCATTATAGACAGAAGTCAAAGAGTTTATACAATGCATCCTAAAGAAGATAGCAAAGCCGATATTATGTCGTTCACACGAATCACGGTAAGTATTGTTATTACGTCTCCACGTCTCGTGTACAGAGTTTATACACAGTTATACATAAAAGCGGTACTCATGACAAATAAATGACACACGACCGGAACAGGTTATACGAAAAGGGTGGTACTCATGGCAAATGAATGGCACACGACCAAAATAGAACGTACAAAATGGTTCTCATGACAAATGAATGGCACACGACCAAAATAGAATGTACAAAATGGTTCTCATGACAAATGAATGGCACACGACCAAAATAGAATGTACAAAATGGTTCTCATGACAAATGAATGGCACACGACCAAAATAGAATGTACAAAATGGTTCTCATGACAAATATGTCACACGACCAGCTCAATAACATTTAGCTATGAGAAAAAAGTGATTATGAGGAACTTCTCGTATCGCGGCAGGTATTTTAAGGATCCCTCCTATAATGGTGGATGTTCTAAGGATCTCTCCTATAATGTAACAGGGTTACGTTTAAATACAACACAATAAACGTTAACTATGCTTGTTTTAACACAGTTTATAAAGATTTGTTAGATTAACTAACTCCGTAGCCCAGGAGCGTACGATAGGATAACAAGGAGGTAAACAATTTAATGTCACTTCGTATGTTATAAAGGCGGGGTGATGACAGAGTACATTTCTGTTTACACCATGTGACAAACAAAGACAGACCTACATGGTTTTACATACTGTCTATTGCAGCAAACTTCAGTGGGGACAAATAAAAGGGACCAATTGTGGTTTTACATACCCTTTGTGCGGTTACAACATACCAGGTTATGTGCAATTTAGGTTGCAAATACTTGGTTAAATGGCGAAACAGGAGTTGAATGCCTATGTTTGTAAAACGATGATCAAACAAAACATTGATGATTTACGTTAAACTGCGGTTATTTATGTACGGAAATCAGGGCTGCCGTTAGGTTTTATTAACCTTTTCCGTAAGGGTTGAAGCATGTAATACAAGACATACATGTTGTGAAGAGGGACAAATCGAGGACTTCTTATAACAACAAAAGACCGAGTATTTGGTTTTACGTACTTTAGTTGAAACGAGTCCATGAGGATTTGTACAAGGATGGAAAGACCAATTTAAAGGCTTTTCCTTTATTTATATACATATGATTTCAAAATGGATGTGTCAAAATCCAATTTGTTAGCAAAGAGCTCGGGTAGGACGCCATCAATTTTTGACATTTGAGAAAAAATTGAAAACTACTATACACAAGGAATGTGATTATGTGAGTAACCACTTATCTTTACCATGATGGGTAGAATATGGAGCATGTTGAGATGGTTTACTAGTCCTGGGTCGTGATTTAACGCTTTGGAGTTTACCAAATCGATTTTAGAACGACGCTCCAGTATTTACAGAACATAAAAAGAAAAAAAATGAAGAGATTCCTTCCGATATGATGAAAAAAAAACAACAAACAAAAATGGTGAAAATTACAATATTGCATTACATGGCAAAGCGTGCCATGGCATGAACGTTGCGTAGTGTGAGGGGTTGAGAGGCAATGATTGGGTTCATGACTTCCCGAACACTGTCACTCGAGGGGTGTCTCTGCTCTAAAGTGATCAATTTTGGAACAGGTGAGAAAAAAGAAAGAAAAAAGAAAAAAAAATAAAAAAACGTGTGAGACAAAAATTACGGTGGTTGCCAATTCACGAACATGAACGGGGCAAACTACACCGTGGATTGTACATAAATTTACAAAAATGATTTTTTTTAACAATATTCGTTTTATCAACGAAAGGGTGGGCATGTAATTGACACTTTACACGCCGGCCATTGTAAGACTTGGTGTGCTTACAAAAAGGTTGTGGTGATACACACTGGATCATTTTAAGTTTGCTGAGATAGTGGGGGCAGTTTTACTTGACTCCTCACTTCCAGATTTTGCGATATCCTTAATATGGTAATTACCAATGTGTTTTCCAGAGCAGTCAGACAAGGAGTACACTAGATCTGATATCTTTCTTAGAACTTTGGCCTTCACGAAACGTGGTGCCAGCTTGGCAGAGAAATACATGGCTCCTTGGGAAAGTGTGTTGTTCTTTCTCCAAACTATGTCTCCTGTATTGAAGGTGACATGTTTCCTACGTAGGTTGTATCTGTCCGCACTCTTTTGATGAGCCAGGAGCAAAGCATCAGTGACTTCACTGTAGATGGCCGACAGTTCTTCCAGACGATGGGCATAGTTCGCGGTAGGGTTGCTTGTGGTGGCAATTGACGTAGGAAAGTTTGTGTTCCTATGTAGAGAACCATGAACAACTTGTTCCATACCGTGTTTTAAGAAGAAAGGTGTGTAACCAGTGGCCAGATTAACAGTGTTGTTCATTGCAGCCTGAATTTTATCTAGGTTTTTACACCAAGTACGTTGATCTTTATCAACTAGAATAGCCAGAGCTGTGTTGATTGTTTGGTTATAACGTTCGACGGTGTTATTTTGTGGAGTATACAAGGTATTATAGTAAATATCCTTGATTCCGTATTTGGCAAGAAAATCTTTGAATTTTTGGGCAATAAATTGTTTTCCGTTATCAACAATTACGGTTCTGGGTGTTCCGTAAGGTATAAAAATGTGTTTTTCCAGAAGTTTGATGATGGCGGACGCGTTGGCTCTTTTTAAAGGAAAGATCCAACAGAATTTAGTGAAAACATCCACTACACTAAGTATGTGCATGTGTCCGGCATAACTTCGGGGAAAGGGTCCGACGAGGTCCATTGACAATGATTGTAGGGGTCTGTCGGCACGTTTGGGATTACCCATTAGGCCGGCAGGTGCTGCCGTGCTATGTTTATAAGCTTTACAAGTTTCACATTTAGAGATGTAATTGCGAATTTGCTTGAAGAGACCAGGCCAGTAATACTTCAAGGAGATCTTTTTATACGTCTTGAAATTTCCTGGGTGTATGGAGTCGGGAGCACTATGATTGTCAATAATTATTTGTTCTCTACCTTCGAGGGGAACGACAAGTTTCCACGAGTAATCTTCGAGGATGGATAGTGGTACCTTGCAATTACGGTATAGTTGTCCTTCTTTTATGATAAAATTAGGAAACTTTTGTTGGTTATTTTTACAACCTTCGAAGATTTTCAAGTACCATTCATCTTTTGTAGATGGAGGGGGGGCAATTGTGTCAACATTTAATGAAGCCAGTTCAATTCTTGAAAGGGCGTCGGGAACAATATTGTCCGCGCCTTTACGGTGAACAACATCAAAATTGTATTGAGACAAACGGGAGGACCAACGAGCGAGCCTACCGGAGGGATTACTTAAAGAGATCAACCATTTCAAACTACTATGGTCTGTAACTACAGTAAATTTGCTACCGTCTATGTAACCGCGGAAATGGTGAACAGAATCCAATACAGCCAATAACTCTTTCTCGGTAATTCCGTAGTTTTTCTCGTGTTTGTTTAATGTACGGGAAAAATACGCTACAGGGTGTTCGCCATCTGGGAATTCTTGAGTAAGGACTCCACCGATTCCTACATTGGAGGCATCCGTGTGGAGGGTAAAAGAGAGTGCAAAATCCGGGCAATTCAGAACGGGAGCTTTTTGAAGGGCATTTTTTAGAGTTGTAAACGCTTCTTCAGCTTCGACAGACCATCGGAAATTGCTGACACCTTTACGGATGCCGGTAATTTTATTTAAGGGGGCTGCGATAGTGGAAAAGTCTTTGATGAATCTCCTGTAGTAACCTGCAAGTCCAAGGAAACCTTTGACTTCCTTCGCGTTTTTGGGTCGGGGAAAATTTGCCATGGCTTCCACCTTAGCGGGGTCTGTTCTTAGACCTTTTTCGTCGATAATGAATCCCAAATAACGTAGACGGGACTTACAGAATTCAGACTTCTTCAAGTTGATGGTTAAACCAGCGAACTTGAGTTGTTGAAAAACTTTTTCCAGCATTAATAGGTGTTTTTCAAAGGTATCGCTGACGATGATGAGGTCGTCAAGGTAACAAAACAGGCTGTTATCGACTTCAGGACCGAAAAGTTTGTCCATCAGTCTTTGTAACTCGGCGGGGCTGTTTTTTAGACCAAAGGGTAATCTTTTAAAATGGAACATTCCCCTACCAGGTACAACGAAAGCAGTTTTTTCGCACGATTCTGCGTCCAAGGGTATTTGCCAAAACGCTTTGCTGAGATCGACAGAAGAGATGAACTTGGCGTTACGCAGCTTGTCTAAGGTTGCGTGAACGTGAGGTAAGGGATACGCATCAGCTTCCGTGCAAGAGTTTAAACGTCTACTGTCGAGACAGAAACGTGCAGAGCCGTCTTTTTTAGAAACCAAAAGAGTTGGGTTGGTCCATGCACTTCTGCTGGGAACCACCACACCCATTTTTAACATTTCATCAAGTTCGTTTTCTAAAAGTTTAAGTTTTTGGGGGGCTAAGTTGTAATAACGTTGCTTGATGGGTGGGCCATTGGTTTTGATATGGTGTTCAACCAAATTTGTCAAACCTAATCCACATTTTTCGAAAGATATTGACTCGAATTTATTGACCATTTCTTTTAGTTGGAGAGCCTGGTCCGTGCTTAAATTTTCGTGAGGTATTATTGTGCGGATCTCACTAATTTGAGCAGCAGTGGAGGTTTTGCCAAGAGTATTAAATACTTGGGGAGCAACATTGAATGCCTTCCAGAAGTCAACGCCAAGGATGAAATTCTGGAATATAGAGGGCACTATTAGAAAATTGATTGTAACTATTTTATTGTTACAATTAATTGGCAGGGCAAGGGCACCGATGACCGGTTGGGAAACATTATCCGCAGTCGTCAGGTGTGTTGATTGGGGCGAAATTCTAAAATCACTGTTAACAAAAGGCAGGTGAGCATTGTTGCCAAGACAGCTGACAGATGCACCACTATCAAGTAATCCGGAAAAGGGCACATTGTTAACAGAGAAAAAAGCATAGGGTCTCCCATCTTTAGCTTGTTTGCAACAAACCGAAGAAACATTTAAGGTCTGGTTAAAATACTTAATGTGTGCTAACCAATCAGTCCATTCTTTAGACCTTGGTTCAGAATGGGTGCCTGAGAGGTTATTATTTAGTTTTTTGGCCTCTTCATGTAGAAATTTGGTGGGGGCTTGGAGAAATCCACCTGAGGTCTGACATCGCTTGGGTTTTGTAACCTTTCCATGTTGTGCCTTGATTTCTTGAAAATGTTGCGCAGTTCGTCGCTTGGAGGAGAGCGGTCCCTAGAGTGATGCCTCTTGAAAGTTCGGGGTTCCTTAGATTCCAGAAACCTTGCTTGCTTGAAACAAGTAGTGGCCAGATGGCCTACTTTTTTGCAAAAAGAGCACACTTTTTTGTTGTTGAATTCTGGTTTTAAACCAGACGAACGGCTTCGCACAACTACATTATTTGACACATTCTTTATGTTTTTCCTATCCTGGTACGATTCCAGAAGGAGACAGACTTCGTTTAGCTGGGCTAGGGATGCAATTTTCTGTGAGGTAATGATGTTCTCGTATTTGCTTAAAAGGCCATCAGTTATGACTGGTAATAGTTCAGCTTCCGAAACAGGATGTGAAAGCTTGATGTTAATGGATTCAGCCCTTTCTATGAATGTTGCTACAGGTTCATTTACTAGCTGTTTAATAGATAGTAAAGATAATTTGATCCGGTGCTGGGCTTCCGTTTTTCCGAAGCTCGAGATTAGGGCAGATCTGAGTTTATTCCAATCTTTGCATTTAGTTTTTTGAATGCGGTGCCAGGGTATCAATTCTGGGGAGATGAGTTCTATGAAGTTTTTTCGTAGAATCTCGAATGGGATATTTTTGATTGTAGCCGTTTCTTCAATACGGTCAATGAAATCCAGTACATCGGAGACGCCATTATATTTGATTTTCCACGAGGATAAATCGTAGGTTTTATCTTGTGTCAAGGTGGGTGCGATGTCCTGTTTTATCATTACTTGTGGCATAGGTTCTTCGTTAGGAACAAGATTATTCAAAACTTGCGTAGCCGAGCGTGAATTATTTTCGCTTGAGGGGGCGAGGTTTATTCTCTTAATGTACTTTTTGTTGAATAAAAGTGCATAAGCCTTTAATGTAGGTTTAGATTTGCTTGATGGCGAGAGTCCTCTATCCCTTAAAGCAGTTTGTAAGTGAGTTTTGGATAAGTTGTGCACGTTGGGAATGATGCCCAAATTGGATGATGCCATAGCTTGATTGTTTTCCATTGTGAGTTTCCCAGGTGGTGAAAAAAATTGCCAGGGGTCTTCTTTAGCAAACGCAAAATTAATTTTGTGAGGCACTTTTCACTTGGTAATCACTGGTTGGTATTTCTAAAATAGTTATAGAAAACTGTATTCCATACTACAATTTGGTATATATGACACCAGAATCTTTGTCAAAGGAAGGCACAAGAAAAAATTTTGCGTGGAAAGACCTAAGTAGTAAAGGTTTTTGTGTTTCACTGACCACTTTGAGAAAACTTGTGAAATTCACAAGTATTTATTTTTTCCAAAAAATTTTGCCAGGACTGACCTTTAGAAAACGGGTTTTTTATTTTTCACAAACCACTTTTGAGAAAACTGTGAAATTCACAAGTATTTATTTATTTCCAAAAAATTTTGCCAGGACTGACCTTTAGAAAACGGGTTTTTTATTTTTCACAAACCACTTTGCACTGAGAAAGGCACTAAAATTCACAAAAGGCACTCTTCTGGCAAATAAGGACAAACTTCCGGATGAAAATAACTGAATATGGGATTTGTTACGAAACCACATTAAAATTATTTTATTTTTTCATGGAACCAATCATTGGTTTTATTATTATTTCACTTTTTTTATGTAAGGAAAAAAACACAATTCACTTTACACTTATGCTGAAAAAAAAATGCGGTACCTATAACGTAGGATGTGGAAAGAAAGTCATTATTTTGTCCATTTGGTGAAATATACGTGGTACTAATTTGACAGACACAACAAGTGGGCCGATCGGTATATTGTGCAAGAAAAACGTGAGTGTGAGATTTTTTTAATTAAAGAATCCACAAGGTAATTGGAATTCCAAAACCAAATTTACAATAGCGATCTCCATTGCTTCCGACCTTAGTGACAGAAGGGCGATTTTATTATTCAAAACACTGCATAGTGACAGGGAATTGTTCTGCCTGATTCAAACGGATTTTTGCCGTTGGAGTTTGGCGCGATAAACGCACTTTTGTGCTTCGATGCGCGTGGGTGCGCGCGCAACTCAGAGATTAGGTATGTATTTACCGCGTGAAACATCGGGCCGTTGATTTGGCGCGAATTACTGTTGCTCGTCCGCTGCTTTGTGAACAAAGGGGTCGGCGCGTGCGCAGTCAGATTCGCGGTTTAAATGCTGCCGTCTTTCTGGTTAATGCAAAATGGCCATGTTTTCAACTTTGACGCAATTTTTTTTATAATTGCAATCAAATCTGCGTTATGGACTTAACTTGCACATGGATTTCTGTGGTTTCCCACAGAATTCATTATTCACTGGGTATAAAACACCAAGACACAGTACAATCAATGTTTACAAACAGTTCCTATGCGGGGAAGATTTCGACAGGGAGCACTCCGTAAGGCGACTGAGACAATGGCAAAAATGAAAAAAAAATTCTGGGCCCCACTATGGACGCCAGTGTTAGGAGCGGGCCCCCAAACATGTCCCAAGCTAGCTCTCAGGGGAGGCATGATTTACCCTCTATTCAGGTGGTGGGTCGCTCGAGGCTTCAGAAATTCCTTCGCATCTCAGTCGTCTGGCAGGATACTCCCCCTCTAGGAAACCCTCCCGCCGTAGCAGAATAATAACAGGATTGAGTTAAATAGATTCATGTATTGCAAATTTAAAGCACAGTACATAGGTCATTTCAGTACAATTCAACACAAGAAATACATGCTACACAATCCTAGCTATCGTGTTTATAACCTCAAGATCCCTAAACGAAACTCTCTGAGTGATGGCTTTGCGCGGGAGTTTACAGTCTATCGTTAAAGGACACAATCAAATGAGGAAACAATTGTACAGCTTACATGATGTTGGGGGGTCTTCGTCTTCCGGCTTCCAGGGGGCACCTCCCGAGTTTAGGACAGACCGAAGTTTACACAGGCATGGTGAAATATCAGCGCTAAACCCGTAGGTTATTGAATTAACATTGCAGGTTATATTTGAGTACAATTCGAGCGATAGTACGCCGGGCGCGAACAGTGGGAATCAACGCGCGGGCTTAACGTGTGCCCGAGGCGGCTCGCAATTCTCAACTGGTGGAAGGGATCGCGTGCGGGTGGGCGGATGGGATAGGAAGTAGGAAGCAGGGAACAGGGGGGAGAGCAGGGTGTTGTGTAGTTTGCGGCGAATTAGGAGTTTGAATTCTTTGTCGTTTGGGCGTACCATAACAATAGGTATTTATTAATTTAGGAAAAATGCTTAACTTAAAAATTCTTAAAAATATATAATACGCACTAGCCCATTCCATAATACAATACGGTATCGTTGCGTGCGGAGGAGCTTACAAAACCTCAATTTTGCCACTGGAAATTAATCAAAGACTTATAATCAAAAGAAATAAATAAATAATAGGAAACCATCAGATTATTCAACCTCTCAACTTTTTCAAGACTTTCTAGTCCCAAAAAAATAAGACCTTTAAAGACCTTTAAAAAATATTCTATATAAAATATACGCTGCTTCAAATACACAAAGACTATTCTAAGGAGTTGCACCACGCCATGGTACGTGTAGAGAGCAATATGCAAAACACAGTCGGTCGCTTAAGTACGCCATTAATGCATACAAGTTCTGCACAACAATACTACACGTACAATGGAGTGGTGTGGTTTAATCAACTGGCAATGGAACTGAGATTGGAACCTGACTATAAAAATTCAAAAATAGACTGAACAATGATATCTTAAATAGTTTGGCTACCCAGAATCGCATTGGCAGTTGATTAAAAATACTTAATTGACATTTTTTTTTTAAATTTTTTTTTTTTTATATTTTACGCACCAGATTTAACTATCCGGGTTTAATTTTCCCCACAGGAAAAACTAAACCCCTTCACACACTTCCTAAATGATCATCTGGTCAATCCACGTTATGCAATTGCACTATATAAGTATTATAATTACAAAACAATACAAGAACAACATGTCAACCTACCAGAGACCAGATGGGAAAATAATTCACCGACTCCAGATATTTTCATATCAGAGGGTTCGGCTCTGTGGAATTCCTAATTGAACCTATAAATCCTACTGATCCCTCAATATAAATATTTAAAAAATCTATTGTAATCCTACATGTATTTAAAATTACCGATTTTTGCATTTTTATATATACATTCTTTGACAAATCTAATACGCCTAAATTTTGAATCAGAGACCTAGGTATAATTATTATTATTATTTTTTATTAATGCACGTATTTGTATTCAAATTTTTTATTTTAATTTTTAAAACTTTTTTTTGTTCTTCCCTTTACACACGAGTAATTGTACTCTCTTAAAGGTTATATATTGTATACATATATGTGTTTTTACAGTTTTTTAATCAGTGTTGCATGTACTCATAATTATGTTACATGTGAATGCATATAAAAACTAATAAAAAAATACGTTTTTATTTTTTCACGGCCAAAAGGATTTTCGTTATTTGTTTTGGGGTGATGCCGTGTTGCCCTACCTCCTTCTTTAGTCAACGTTTTGGACAGTGTTACAGTGTTCATCATCAGAGCAGATGTGTAATTGTTGAATCCACTGTCATCCAGTGATCGCTAGTCACCGGTAAAAAGTAACCGAGACCGGCAATAGCGTAGGAATTGCTTCCAAAATAGCCAAAATTCCTCGAATCCACTGTCATCTAGTGATCGCTAGTCACCGGTACTTTGTACCTTGTAAAGAACACACGTCCTTATAACTCGCTAGCTATATTTTGTCTGGCGAGAGTGGCGAGGTCTAGCAAAAGGAATGACTTGCCTCTCTCTGAGCGAAAATGTTCGGCACACGTCGTAACCGACACCATGTGACCCGAACATAGCATAAATAACAGAACAATGATAGAACTGATCATAACTAATATTCTGATATATTACAACAAGTTTTTTGAAGTGAAACTTTACCTCATTGGACGCTTTGATTATGAGCTCACGTTTCAAGGCTCCTATTGGTTGAGTTTGTTTGGGTGAAGGTTCCACTTCTACCGCGTGTCAACTGCACTCGATTTAAAAAAATATATATATTTCAGCTATCTTTTTCGAGTAAATTGAGATTTTTTTTTATTTATTTGAGTATTATTTAATAACAGTATTGCCTTCTTCAATCTGCTGTCTCGAATGTGACTGCATAGATCGTATATTTAGACTCGTATATTTTAAAGGTAAATTTTGGGGATCGCTGGCAACGGTTAATACGCACTTTTTTTTTAAAAAAATCTTTTGATTCACCTTAATTACATTAAAAGACAACTATTTGCATTGGGGGAAGTGGAAAATATTTTTGTGTAACATGGTTTGTGATACAAAAGAAAGTGCCCCTTTATAACGCCTACTCGCGTCAAGGCAAGAAAAACATCCCAGTTTTCAAGTAGTTTAGCGGCTACGCTAGGTTTGTGTAACATGGTTTGTGATTCTGGCGTACAATCTCACAAGACGAAAGCTAATTTTAATTTTACGTAATGAAATTTAGAATGAAATATTTTCCACTTCCCCCAATGCAAATAGTTGCCTTTTAATATAATTAAGGTAAATCAAAAGGTTTTTTTTTTAAAAGTGCATATTAACCGTTGCCAGCGATCCCCAAAAATCAATATTTTAAAAAGTAAATTAGCAAATCTTTTAACGTTTCATGGAGAATAGTTATATTTTAACTGGAATATGAATGGATGTTATTTACTCTATTTATTATTTTCTTTTTACATTATATTTTATTAATATTTTTTTCATTTTAATATATACATATATTACAATGCATTGCATTACAAAATGATGCTTTGTCTGTCCAACTGGGAAGGTTTACCGTTTCAGGACAGCCAAATTGCTCATTTAGTTAATGATATTCTTAACAAAGGAATGGTTTCGTTCAAGATATCACACGAATGAAATTCTATCAAGACAACTTTTGAGAACATTAATTATTGCATTCGGAACGAAGGAATGGTTTCTTCATATGGTTGAAAGAATCGCAAGGATGTGATTCTTTCAAGGTCATTTTGGAGAACATTAATCTTCATTTTTTCATTTAATCTTCATATTTTATTTTTCTTATCTCCCTTCATATTTGTGTGTATATCTTGTTATTTCTAATTATTAAAAACAAATCTTAAACTGCGCATTTTGTGAAAAATTTTAAGAGGATTGCTCTTTAAAAATCGTACAACTTTTTTATGTACTCTGTAAGTGTTCCAAAACAATAAATAAACAAATAAAATGTTAATTTTGATTTCAGTGAATACGAGAAAAATGGTCTCTTCCGTTGCAACAACTTTTCTTCTCTTCATCATCTCAACGACTTCAGCAGTTTCAATTTCGAACGCAGCTGACGCAGAATACAAGAATGATTGTTTTTACTTAAATAACGCTGATAACTGTGAATCTAAAACCATAGACATAAACCAAAGACTCTATGGCTGCGACAGCGAGGTAGATTTTGATGCAGAAATAACTAAGATCCAGTTCCAAGCGGGTAAAAATGACGAACAAATAGTTTTGGTGCAAGACAGCAATTCAAATTCTTACACCATCGATGAGATAGGCAACATTAAGAAAGAGTCAGACTTGGGAAATCTAGAAAGCTGCACTTATATAGTGGACGAAAACGAAAACGCTTACAAAATTGAATCCGGAGAAGCATCCGTCACAGGACCCAAAGGCATCGTAACACGACCAATTAAAACTGACAATGACTTGAATCCTATAGAGTTGGCTTTAGACCCAGTCACAGGAAAACTTGTCATTCTATCAGTCGGGAAGAACCCTTCAGGTGGTACGAGAGAGGGATCGTTGTTTGCACTCGATGTAGACAAAATAAATTCAGTTGGAAGAGATTCAGAACTACGCGCTGAGAGGATTTCGCCTATCAACGTAGTCATCACAGGAGTATCTATCTACGAAGGACTTGATGACCTCGTTGTAGGCATCAAATTAGGTGGAAAGTTTAAATACGTCAAATTGACTGCTGTTCCAGAAAATCACAAATGCTACAGGCAAGGAAAGAAGGCTAACCAGCCACCTCCACCAGAACCAGTTCTGGAGATAGAGCAAGAATCGGAAGCTGATAATGTAGAAAGAGAACCACCATCAACGACCACAAGAAGACCCACAACAAGAAAACCCACAACAAGAAAACCCACAACAAGAAGAACAACAACAACAGAATCTCCCACAGTGACTTACACATTTGACAACTTTTTATTTAAAAAATTGAGTCTGGGTGCCAATCTGTTAGATCAGAAATTGGCATACTATATTAAGCCATTTGCTAATCTTCTTAATGATCCAAAATAATATCACCTATTCCTTTAGTGACCTCTTCTCTCTAATATGAAATAACTTCTGGGAAATTTAGTCTATTCCTTGAAGATAGCAGTCCAGAAAAATTATTCGTGTGAATAATGGCAACTATTAATATTTTTTTTGTGTTTGAATCGTAGAAATCTTTTTTTTTAAATCTATGTATATAAAAATCAAAGTATGTTTGGGGACGCATGAGAAGTCTATGTGTTGCTAAACCATTCATCCAATTGCGATGAATCTTTGAGGATTGGATGTGCGCATGCCCATGATGGTTTCTGTATATAATAGTGAGCTCTGGTGTCATGAAATTATGCGTTGCAAACCATTCATCCGATTGCGATGAAACTTTGGGGATTTGATGTGCGCATGCTTGCAATGGTTTTTATTTGTGATAGTGAGTTTTGGCATCATGAAAATATGCGTTGCTAACCATTTATCCGATTGCGATAAGACTTTGGAGATTTGATGTGTGCTGTGCATGCCTGGCATTATTAGATTTGTATATAAAAATGCAATAGGTGGCACGCGAGCTGTTTGAAAACTGAATGTATAGTATGCGGGAGGGAGAGGGGAACTTATTGGGTGGGGGGAAGCGGGATGGGAGAAGCGGAAGAGGAAAGGGGGGGGAGGTGGAGGTGGAAGGGGAATCGGACGAATGGGAAAGGACACGCAGGGTGAAACAATTTATTTGTTAAGTGGCATAGCAACTGCGATGGTTTCTGTGTACAATCACCATTGTATACAGAAACTATCGCAGGCATGCGCACATCAAATAATTGAAGTTTCATCGCAACCGTTTGAATGGTTTAGGAACGCATAAGGTACAAACAAAGAAACATTCATTTTTATATATTAAGACGTTTGTTTATTACTAACCCACGTGTAAAAAAATGTAAGCATTATGTACTAAAAGCGCCATGGGCGTAAAACAGTGTTAATAAATAAAGTAATTGAAGAAGAAAATAAAACTAATAAACTAAGCGAAAATATGAACGAGAACAAGACACAGAAAAATAGAAAAAAATAATGGTCGCAACTGGGACTCGAACCCAGAACCTCTCGAACCCAGCCATTTCCACCTTCCATCAAACCGTCATAATTGTTGATCTCATATTTTCAAATTTTAGAACTAACAAAATTATCTTCGACTAATTTTTCCATATCTAGAGTAAATATATAATAAATATAAATATAATATAAATATAAATATCCGATTTTAATTATATGTAACATAAATTTTATACATAAATGCAACAATCCGACCGGTTTCGGAGCGACCGTTCCTTCTTCGGATTTACTCATTATTTAAGTGGTTCAAACAAAGTTAAATTGTTTCATTTATCTACAAAGGATAACCACAAAGTTATAGCTACATTAAAAAGTAAATATTTATACCTTTTTATAAAACTCGAAATGAATATTCATTTTTTTATGAGATGCATATGTTCCATGTAAATAAAATTGGATATATTTATCCGAGACGCTATCTAGGTTACAATCCATTTCTGAAACGATTGTTTCCAATGAAAAGGGTAGTTGCTTATGATATGGAAAAAATTTATTCTAAAATTTTTAAATATGAGATTGACAATAAGGAACTCCAGTGAAAAATATTATGGCTTTAAAAAAATATGTTCATATAGACTATAGACCAATGAACGCTGATTATGAATATATAAGTTTCATTTCATAATATTAAACGTAGAATTCTAAAACAAATATTAAAAAGTGCATTTTTAAACTTCTCGTCAAAACACACTGTAAAGTTGGTATAACTGAATGGTTAGTGCTGACGTCACGCGTCACCAGTCATTGTATTGAAATCTTTGATTATGTAGGTATGACATAAGCCATCAGTATTAACAACATTTCATGTTATTCGTTATTTCATACTGTTTATAGAGATTTAGTCGTTGTGTTTATTGAAACAATATTTAAGCCTAAATAATTCAGTATCAAAAATAGAGGTTATTAGTTTATCTCTATTATTTAAAATATTGAAAAACTACTGCACAAAAATATAGTAATGCTACTTCTAGGGAGAATGCTTCGAATAACGTTATTCAAAATGGCGGCACTTGATCAGCTGATTGCCCAATCCTACAGTAATTTTTCAGGAGTGATGACGTCACACGATTCACCGTACATACGGTGGTCTTAGGGGGATCTTGAAAAATTAAAACTTTGACAATTATTTTAACTATTAAAACTCTAAAAATCAAATAAAAATGCAGTTATTTAAGTAAGAAGGACATTATTCATTAAAAAATAAAAAATAAAAATTGGACTGGAATTCTCTATTATGACGGTTTGATGAGATTAGACGAGAGGTTCTGGGTTCGAGTCCCAGTTGCGACCATTATCTTTTTCCTTTGTTTTCTGTCTTGTTTTCTTTCATATTTTCGTTTAGATTATTAGTGTTATCTTCTTCTTCAATGATATATTACATTGATGGGAATAACCTTCAAAAGTTATAAAAAGAGAGTTGTTCTTATAAAAAAATTAAATAATGTTTAATTTGAAATTCTGCGAAACACTTCCTTTTTGAATTAAACATTCCAGATAATAAAGCCTCTCACATTTTAAAATAACTAGTTAAAACCGGTTACCAAAACCATAACTTTCTTTGATGACCTCTTATATTGGATTTTTGCCATCCTCGGGGTCATTAATTTTTATTTATTTTTTAAAAGCATGTGTCTATACTGGGGTACCCCGTTCTAAGGTCACATTGTATATGGGTACATGTTTGACTTATAAGTAAGTACCTATCTTATTTTAATTTTTTAATTTTTTTTTTAAATTTTTTTTTTTATTATTATTGTACAACAGAATAATTGCAATTACAATAAATAAAATATTACGATAAAATGTTAAATAATTAAATAAAATGTTAAATTTGAATTAATGTTAAAATATTGCGATAGGAAAATCATAAAGAAAACACAATACAAGTTTTTTTTCTGGTTTTCACCCTTCAAGGGTGTTTTAGGCCAGTGTTCCACAAAGCGTGTGCCGCGGCACACTGGTGTACCGTGGTCATTAATTGGAGTGTCTCACCGCAAGCGAGCTAAAAAATGAGAGCCAGACTTTTTAGAGACCCGGGATCTAGATTTTGCTTCTCTGTTTAACCTTTCCTGGTCTGTAAAGTGTAAATACTACACATTGCTGCTAATAACTTTTATATCTCTATAAATATAATGAATTCTGGGTTCAAATTTTAGGTATTCCTCCGTTATACATTTACGCACTGAATTAAAATTTAATATTTTAAATAATTAGCAAATTTAATTGTAAATCAGAGATATTTTGTTAAATATCGGGAATAAACCACAAATACAATCAACCGTGTGCCAGTGTGGACCGTGATACGCGAAGAGTGTGCGGGGGGAGATGACACGCCATGTGACGTCTCGCTCTACTTCGCTATACGGGAACACGAGAAACAGAGACCGCCGCCGTGCGCAGTTGTGTTTCGACCACATGCACAGCTGTATGTATTGGGTAGCAGTCTAGCACTATTCTAGCTTCTAGACTTCTAGCGCCTCAGTCGTTCGCGGGCAATCGTTTGAGATGGTCTCCTCGCCCGTTTTTTGAGCAACAGACGATGGTTTTTTCATGTTTTCAGCAATTAAACTACAATTATTATCACTTTTAACACAAATTATGATAAACAAAAGCGATTAGCTATGAATGTTGATATATTTCCGAGATAAAATCGCTAATTTTGACACGTGAATTGATTACACAGCACCGGAGCGCGCGTTTTTTTTAGCACAGTAAGGGAAAGGTTAAAAAAGAATAATGGGTAGCAAAACCATATCTCATATTGCTCATTTAAATGAGCACAACAAAAAAATGCAAGCAGGAATTCTAATATTTTAACGTCATCGGACAAGATTGAAAGCTTTCGTGCTAAATTGGTGCTATGTATCAGCCACGATACCAATGATAGTAATGAAATGTTCCCAAATTTCATGGCTGCCGATTGAGAAAAAAATAACTCATATTTTCATAAGTGTGTCCTGCAACCTGTGGACATGGACTGGGTACGAAATTCATTCTCAGAGCGGGAAGAATTCATGGAGCTAAAAACTCATCAGACATTAAAACAAAAATAATCCGAAACAGAGCTAGCAAATTTTTGGCACATATAAAAAAATGAGTATCCACTGCTTTCAAAGCTTGCTGTTGCAATTCTCTTTTACCGTTTGCCACGACCTACTTATACGATTTGAGGTTTGAATTAATACTAAAACTCCGGTTAAATTTAAAAAAAAAAGAAAATGCCCAAGGACGATCGACGAAGAGACGAGTGAAACATTATCAACGATTGCTCCAAATTTTGATTTCCTGTGCAGGCTCACATTTCTAAGCAAGGCAATCGATTTTTTTGAAATTTGCCAAAATAGCTAAAAAATTTGTCGCTTGTGTCACCCACATCGAATTTTTAAGTCAATTCGACCAAAAGGTTTTGTATATTGTTACTTAAAATGGATTTGATCCTAATTATTATTTTTTAATTTATAAACTAACGTTTAGACAAGACTTTTATGCATAGCACAAAGGGTAACAATTATTACAAGCAAAAATTGTCAGCCTGAAACACTCATTTACATTGAAAAATCTTCCGAGAAAAGATACTTAAGTATCTTTTCTCGGAAGTTGGTTGTTTTCAGGGGGAAAAAATATAACAAGCAGTAATTGTTGAATGAAACACTAGTATATATTGAATTATTTGGCGGGTATTTGATAAGCCGCCATAGCTCAGTGGTCAGAGCATTCGACCGGCAATCGGAAGGACACGGGTTCAAGTCCCGTTGGCGGCAAGTATCTTTTCTCGGAAGATTTTTCAATGTAAATGAGTGTTTCAGGCTGACAATTATTGCTTGTAATAATTAAGGATTTGATCCTACTATCCTCTCGTAAAAACCCAAAGTTTCAGCGATAATTCCCAAACACTTTTTTAATTCACAAATTAAAAAGTGTCGTACTATATGTATCTTAGCCGTTTTCGTGGATCTCTAGATGTCGATTTTTCCTTATAACATATAGAAATTTCCCCTGAGATTCGGTATTTGTTAATATTTAGATTTAACTGGTGGGATATAACATACATACAACTAAAAAAAAATTATGACAAATAATTCTGTTGCAGTGACTTTGTAAAACGTAAAACCATAGAATACTTATTGAAAAATCCATCTTGGACATACGAGTAATATTTTCGTATTACTTTTATTGATTTTAATAATAAATATTAAATAAACACTGGTTTTTTCTTTGGTGTACCTTTAAAATTTCTTGATTTAATAGGTGTACCTTGAACACATAAAATTTTGCGGAACACTGTTCTAGGCCATCATTTAAAATTACAGAGAAAAGAAAGGTGAATTTATATATTTATTTTATTTGAATTAGCAAATTTCATGAATTATATGGCAGATTGGAGTCGAGTTCAGACTTAGAAGAGATGAAATGTTGAATAGAGGGGAGGCAATTTTAGATATGTTGTGAGGCTGAAGGTAGTGGGGAGGGGAAGAAGGTGGGGAAGAGGAAGGTTAGGAAGTACCTGGCTATTTAGATCTGGTCACCAAACACGGCTAAAGCCATTTTCAAGAAACGTTTCAATTCTTAATGGTGGTCTTACACCAGGGCGATACTAATAGTATCTTCCACTCTGGAACATGCCGCAAATATACTATATATTATTTTAAATGAATTAATTGTGAAATAACACAAATTAATCAAATAAAATTTATTTGCGCATGCCGGGTTCGAACCCGCGACCTACGGATTGTGAGTCAAGAGTCTTACCCACTGGACTACGGAGGTTGTCCAATGTAACGCTTTATAGAAGAGAGGATATTTATTTAGAGAGGGACAACCAAAAAATAGGTGATCTAAAGTTCCCACATCTGGACCACATAATGTACAATCTGGGGAGTCAAGGATGTGAATTTTAAAAAGGAACGGAACAATGTCCGATTCTCATTCGAATAAGAGAGTAAATTTCTTTTTTTGGAAAAATTGGGGAATTTTTGAAACCATATGTAAAGGGTGTTAAGGGACGTACTTGACTTACTTTAACCAGTGATTCCTGACATTATTTGGAGTAAAAAATGTAAATGAAATTTTGGTCTCCGGTGAAATTTTTTATATTTTACTTTTTTATTTTTTCTACAAAAACATAAAAAATGATAGGTGTTGGACAGTTGGATGCGGGGTGAGGGGTTGGTCGGTTACTCGGCTGAGTGACCAGTGACGAAATACGACGACGTTTTGTTTGAATTTGGAGAAAAAAAAAATTGAAAAAAAAAGTGGTTAAAAAAAGTCACCGGAGACCAAAATTTCATTTACATTTTTTACTCCAAATAATGTCAGGAATCACTGGTTAAAGTAAGTCAAGTACGTCCCTTAACACCCTGTATAGTCCTTTGTATTGAGGCGTAGTAGGCTCCCTTGGATTGACTAGCAATGTTCCAATACTCTGCCCAAACATTGCAGTATAGTATAATATAACAAATATAAGACTTATTTCCACTTTAATTTATTTGACCGTAACCGGTTTCAGCTTGTTAAGGCCATCTTCATTTTTCAAATTGGAAGGCGGGTATGGGTACCACCGCCGCGGGAACCAATATTGGATTACCAACACCTTTGCCATAGGTCACCCCAAGTGGTTCGCTTCGTTTGGTGACTTTGCAGGGATGCCCGGCCCGGGTTCATGAAGTGAGGTATGTCAAGGTCACCAGCTGCCTGGCAGGCCGGATTGGGAGAGAATGGTTGAGAGAGCCCTTTGGCTTTTCCAGCTGTACTCTCTCGGAACATCGCCTTGCACCGCAGTGCATGTTGATAATAATCATAATTTTGATAATAATTAAAATTATCAACATCTTTCAAAACCAACGGTTTCTTCGTCAGGATAAAATGAAAATTAACAAAAATAACAAAAGACAAACCAGTATATACATATATACAATTAAGTTAGGCACAGGACCCCCTAGTGAGGAGGACTAAGAAGTACAATATTTTATACTTAATTTCACCATTATATTTTGTATGTAAAATTTTTTATATGGTCGCTATGATAAAAAAAATACCTATAGACAATAAAACATTACAAAGAGTGGTGATTAATTAGTTAAAAGGTGTCCTAAAAAACAATTATTTAAAAAAATATATATATTTTAGAGCAATTAAGTAATAATTGCATTTATACATATATATACAATTTGGGTGGCGGGAATGGGTACCGCCACCCCGGGAACCTTTATTGGATAACCAACACCTCTGCCATAGGTCACCACAAATGGTTGGCTACGTTTGGTGATTTAGCAGGGGTGCCCGGGTTCATGGGGTGAGGTTTGTCTAGGTCTTGGAGGCAGATGACAAGGACATACTGAACCCCCATCCTACCCACCCCTGAAACCTTTTTTCTTCCCAGTACTCTCCTCTACTTCCTTTCCTTAAAAAAACCCTCCACACAGCATCCTCAAAGATGACATAGGCCCTGAGGGAAATTATTTTCCTCGGGGCCTCCTGTGTGGAGTTCATGTAAAAAAATATATATATTAAAAATTAACACAAAATGACCGAATTGTCTAAATAATAAGAATAAATAAATTGTACATATATACTTAATAAATTTTGCACCAATCGATTTGTTTTCATTTCAATGTTAATATTTATTTATTAAAAAGAGTGGCTTTAAGTTTACAGATAAAACAAAATAAAGCTGGAATGGAAGCAATTCGGGAGACGAGTATGGGTACCGCCGCCATGGGAACCATTTGTTGGATAACCAATACCTCTTTCATGGGTCACCCCAAGTGGTTCGCTGTTTCCGGGTCTTGGCGGCAGATATGTGTGCCTACCAGCTGAATGGCAGGCCGGATCGGGAGAAAATGGTAGAGGGAGTCCCTTTGACTTCTCCAGCAGTACTCTCTCAGAACTTCCCCTTGCATCGCAGTAGGAGGGATGGATTCACACGTCCGTCACACTGACTCCCAGAATCCTACCCACCTCTAACACCATTTTCCTTCTCAGAACATGCTCTTCTTCCTTTACTAAAAAGGCCCTCCACACAGCATCACCAAAGACCACATAGGCCCTGAGGGGAATTATTTTCCTCGGGGTCTCCTGTGTGGAACTAATGTAAACAAAAAATCTAAAAAAGTCTAGTAAATTTTAAGTTTCAAGGTCAAGACAGTTTGTTCTCAGCGGTTGGTCAGTTATAATATCATGAACAGTGCACCGACCTTAGCAAAACCAAATCGATTTAAAATTAGTGTATTCGCATTTAGCACCACGCTGTTAAGAGGACATAACCAGAGAAAACCAGAAATATGTCATTTTTAGATTTTAGATGTATTGACGCATTTCCACAAAAAATTATAAATGGATTTCAAACGATTGTTCTTTTATCTAGCATTCGCATTGTTTTAAATTTTGAGAAAAAATGTTTACTTTTAGTGTAACAAGGTTATACCATTGGTCGTTGGCAGATTTGTTAAATTTTTAAAAAATATTTTGTATTATACCACACCCATTTCAAATCATATAATCATGCATTAAAATAAATCAATACTTTTTCTAGGTATCGCATGTTTCAGAATTTTACTTTTAGTTTAAATAAAATCATTAAAAAATAAATACGTACACGTGTTTCTTGACGAAAATTGGTCAGTTTGTGTATTTATTTGCGCACTTACAAACTAAAAATATATCTCAGATTTTTTTACATACTTATTTTGCTAAGACATTATTGACAAATTAAGTATTTAATATTAATTAATTTACAGCTTCGCATTTCAAATTTTTTCTGATAGTAAGAAACACAAAATTCCGAGCTCATTCGGCCCGCAACCGTTGCCTGGACAAGTCGTTTCCGCGACGCTCTGGATCATTACATTTTGAAATGACAAATTGAAAACGAAACTTTAAAAATAAATACGATTACATTGTTTCACGTTTGTAAAAATCTACAGGGTTGCCCGAACGCAAAATTTCATGTTCATTGAATATTTTTGTGCAAAATTTTTTTATAATTTAGAATTTTTTTATTGTAAATTATTTATTGTTATGTGAATACCGCACAAGAGTCCCAACTGCTGTAAAAATTTTTTTTGAAGTAAAACTTCTTTACGCACGCTCGACTTGGGGGTAAGCTGGTGAATGCGTTACAAAAAATGGTGATTGTTACAAAAAGTGGAGATTGTTAGGAAAAGTGTGAAGCGAACGGTAATTGATGCGAACGATGATCGATGGCGAGGCGAACGGTCGGGCCTTTACGCACGCTTGTTATTCGTGTTATTGTTATATAAGTCTAAGTCTAATGGACTATTTGTCCGTAAATAAATAAATAAATTATATACAGTGGGTACCCGGCATGCGTTGCAAGGCCTCTGGAACCTCGCGGTCAACTAAACTGTAATGGTTCCATCCCAAGTCCCGGGAAACTACATTATGATGCAAGTGCCTGCACTATATAATATTATACACAACGGGTACCCGACATGCGTTGCTGTAACCTCGCGGTCAACTAAACTGTTATGGTTCCATCCCAAGTCCCAGGAAACTACATTATAATGCAAGCGCGGGCACTATATAACACTATATTTTTTTATTTATTTATGTATTTATCTATAATAAAATATGTTTACAATGGTTTTATTTGTATGCCTGTCTCACTAGGGTATACCTGCGTCGAGACAGGCGTACAGGTATATAAATGAATATAGTAATTACAAGGATATTTCAGGTAAAATAGATATTATGAATAGAATTAAAACAGAAGGGTGATTGGAAGGGTAATTAATCTTTTAAAGAGAGTTATTTTATAAATGTTGGAGATGGAGTAATGAAATCAATTCTGCCTAGTCTATTTATAGGTTAAATTTGACAGGATTCCATTATTTTCATTTGTTTTGTATGGGTTAGGTTGTATGTGAAAAGTTATTTATGTCTATGTGTGATTTATTTTACAGATATTCGTGATAGTGTGGCGTCCAATACTTATAATCCATTTTTTAATATCTTGTTTGAATTTTGTAAAGGAGTCACTTTGTCTGATCGTAGTTGGTAGTGTATTGTATAGTTTGCAAGCTATGTATTTAGAGTGTCTTTGCCCGAAGGTGGTTTTGAAAAAAGGAGTTTGGAGAAGTTCGTTGTTTTTGGCTCGGGTATTGTGTATTGTTTGTGTAGCTTTGTATGGTGTTTTGTTGTTTTTGTGTAAATTAAGTAATATGGATCTTGAGTAGAGCTGTTTTATGTCCATAACGTTGAAGGAATTGAAGATAATATCAGTGCTGGTAGTAAGCGGCATTTTAAGAATTATTTTTATGATTAGTTTTTGTGCTTTCATGATGGGATCAAGGGCATTGGAATATGCATTACCCCAGGCTAGAATTCCGTATTCGATGTGAGATTGGCACAATGAGTAATATACTGTTTTTAAAAGTTTTAGGTGAAGGAAATTGCGTGTTTGTTTGAAAAAGTATATAGATTTTCGGATTTTGTTTGTAGTATTATGTATATGTTGCTTCCAATTCAGGTGTGTATCGAAGGTTACTCCTAAATATTTGATAATGTTTACTTGCTCTAGGCATGGGCAGTCACAGTTCCGGTTTAGAGATGAATTTTTACATTTGTGTATTTTTAATGGCGGGGCTGGGTTTGACTTTGGGATATTGGTGAGACTAGAGAGTAAGTATTTGGTTTTCTGTACATTTAGAGTTAATATGTTCGAGTCAAGCCAATATTTTACCTGTTGAATTCCTTCCTCCGCTTTGGAATATGCGGTAAGCCAATCTTTTGCTTGGAAGAGTAGGACAGTGTCATCGGCGAAACTGACAATAGTGGCATCGATATCTAGGTTGCATAACTCGTTAATATATATTAGGAAGAGCGTTGGACCTATAACACTGCCTTGAGGGACCCCGTAACTAATGGGCAAATTCTGGCTCTTTGTGGTATTGAGTTTAACGCATTGGGATCTGTCAGATAAGAAGCTGGAGAGGAAGCCTAATTCTTTGTTCCTAATACCTATATTAAACATTTTGCGTTTTAGTTTGCTGTGTGAGATTGTATCAAATACTTTACATAGGTCGAGAAATACCGATAGACATTTCAAGCAATATATACAATGGGTACCCGGCATGCGTTGCAACGCCACTTTAAACTCGTGGTCAATTAAACTGTAATGGCTCCATCCCAAGTTCCGGGAAACTACATTATAATGCAAGTGCTTGCACTATATAACATTATATACAGCAGGTACCCGGCATAAGTTAGTGAAGTTTCACTTCGGTCGTGTGGTCTAAAGCACACTCGTTTTAAAAAAAAATTATTGTAAGTTATTACTATGTTTTTTGAATTATTGTTCCGTAAATACCGCACAAGAGTCCAACAGCTCCCAAGGGAGGGAGGTTGAAGAAGAGTTAGGATAGGGTAAAGGGGGTGGCTGAGGGGGGGGGGGGGTAAAGGAGGCGGGGGTGGAGAGGGGGGTTGAAGGGGGTGGAGGGTGAGATTGGTTGGGAGGGTAGGCCTTTTTCATATCCATTTTTAATATTATAAAAATAACACACACGAGAGTCGGGTATGGGTACCACCGCCCCGGAAACCATTTATTAGATAACCAACACGTCTGCCGTAGGTCATCCCAAGTAGTTCGCAACGTTTGGTGACTAGCAGGGGTGCCAGGGTTCATGGGGTGAGATTTGTTAAGGTCTTGGCAGCGGATGCGTCTGCCCACCAGCTGCATGGCAGGTCGGAACTGGAGAAAGTGGTTGAGGAGAGGGAGTCCCTTTGACTTCTCCAGCCTTACTCTATCAACATCGCCTTGCACCGCAGTGGGAGGGATAGATTCATACATCCGCTCTCCTGGACACGCTGACCTCCAGATTTAATATTACCCCTTTCCTCTTCAGAAGTTCCTCTCCTCCCTTTCCCTAAAATTACCCTCCACACAGCATCCCCAAAGAAGAGATGCACTATTTTCAGCGATTGTAAAAAAAAAAGGTCTCTCCCGATCCGGCCTTAACGTAGTTGGTGGGCGGACGCAACTGACGCCGAGATCCTGACAAACCTCGCCCCGGGTTCATCTGCCAAGTCACTTGGGGTGACCTGTGGCAGAGGTGTTGATAATCCAATAAATGGTTTCCGGGGCGGCGGTACCCATATCCGCCTTCAAAATTACTGATACTACCTATTGACGGCCTGCGTGGTCAAGGGGTAAGGCTCTTGACTCGCAATCCGAAGGTCGTGGGATCGAATTCCGGAGTGGGCAAATAAATTTCATTTGACTAATTTGGGTTATTTCACAATTATTTCATTTAAAAATAATATTTTTGCGTCACGTTCCAGAGTGGAAGATACTTTCACTATCGCCCTGTTGGAAGACCTCCATTCAGAATTGAAACGTTGCTAGAAATGGCTTTGACCGTGTTTGGTGACCTGATCTGAATAGCCAGGTAATTCCTCGCCTTCCTTTTCCTCATCTCCTTCCCCTCCCCACCACCTTCAGCGTCACAATATACCCCATAATCATGCCATAGTCTCACTGGCTCTAGACGGGAGCATTTGGGTCACTTGTGCGGTATGCACATAAATATAACATAAAAAATTGTGCACACGAATAAATATTTCAAAATGAGACATTTTTTACAATCCATCCGAATATTACTCGTTTTTTTTCATGAATACCGCACAAGAGTCCTAACTGCTCCCGTCTGGAACCGGTGGGACTATGGCATCCCCAATTGGGGTATGTTGTGAGGCTGAAGTTAGTGGGGAGGGGAAGGAGATAGGTAAAAGGAAGGTGGGGAGGTACCTGGCTATTCAGATCTGGTCACTAAATACGGCTGAAGCCATTTCAAGCAACGTTTCAATTCTGAATGGTGGTCTTACACCATGGCAATACTGAGAGTATCTTCCACTCTAATGGCCTTAAAATACAATTAAAAAACAAAAAAGCAAAACATGAAAAAAAAAAAAAAAAACAACAAATTGTTTATTCATGTATGTAGGTATCTACTTTATACTTAATGTGTTTACGCATTTCACTTGTATCTATTTATGTTTATGCACTTCGATATACAAATTACAAATAACTACTACTAATTAAAATTCTGGAAGCGAGAATTCAACATTGATGAAGATGAAGTCTGAACCATACTGCAGCCCTAGCTCCGCGTAAGCTAGCAGGTACACGAAACCCGGCTTGCAGCGGAACGAAATCTGGTTCCAAAAACGTCCGCTCGCGAGCGCTGATATGTGAGCGCTAGAGTCGGAATCGGAATTGGAATTTGCTGGTTATGTCCTCTTAAAGTAAGTAGATAACAAACGACTCTGTACATATTCGTTGGATATTCATACCAACTTATTATTAAAGTTTTTTGAAGTCGATTTTACGTTTGAAATTGGTAAATAATGCAAAAAAAGGTTTTGTAGTAAACTAACGAATTCACGGTATGCGTTGCAATTTTTTTTTTACATGAACTCCACACAGGAGACCTTGAGGAAAATAATTTACCTCTCGGCCTATGTCATCTTTGGGGATGCTGTGTGGATGGTTTTTTTTTAAGGAAAGTAAGGTGAGGAGAGTTCTGGGAAGGAAAAGGGTTTAAGGGGTGGGTAGGAATCTGGGGTTCAATGAACCCGGGCACCCCTGCTAAATCACCAAACGTAGCGAACCACTTGGGGTGACGTATGGCAGAGGTGTTGGTTATCCAATAAAGGTTCCCGGGACGGCGGTACGCATTCCCGCCTCACAAATTGCCACTTAATAAAGAAATTTTCTCCCTGCGTGTCCTTTCCCATTAGTCCCGTTCCCCTTCCGCCACCCCTTCTCCTTCCATGCCAACAGTACTTTGTGCAACTATCGAAACAAGATGCTGAAAATTGCGAGAGATCGCATTGACTACGATTAATGATGTATAGTATTATTTACAACTCAAACGAAAACAAAAACAATACTTTAAAGAAATACTTTGATAAACTCGCCCGCAAAGGGTTAGTTTTATTACACCGGTATACATTTTATACTAATTTCGCAAAAGTGAGTGTAATCCGAGCGCATCGTTATTGTTGTAAGTTATTTTGAATACTATGGAATACAATTATTATGGGTCAGTTTATCAAACAATTTTCGATAGCTATAAATTTGCGAAAAATCCATATAAATCCCCGCAATTTTTGTAACAAATTATTGAAACACAACAATATCAATGTCAATATTCTATTAAATATATACCTTATATACTTTCATGTCTAACTCACTATTTGAAGATATAGACTCATCTTTCATTGTTTCAGAAAATATCTGTCTATCCAGTTTCGAATGTAATAACTCACTATCTGAAATAGACCCTCTTAAATCATTAACAATCCTTCACTTAAATATTCGAAGCATCTATAAAAATTTTGATCATTTTACACTAGAATTGAATGAGCTGGCCCTTAAACCTGATTGTATTGTATTGTCTGAAGCCAGAATTAGTCCCAACTCAAGTACTTATAATTTACCGGGATACAAATACTTTGTTACATCTTACAACATTAATCAAAATAGTGGAATAGTTGTTTTTGTAAAATGTATTTATAACGATGTTTCTGTTAATGAAATATTTATCGAACTTGTTAATTGTCTACATATTAAAATCAATATAAAAAATATTTTTTAAGATATAATTGCATTATATAGAACTCACAGCTCAAGCATTAATAATTTTACCGAAAACCTGAAAACTTTTATAAATACAAACCGGTTTCATAATGCACTTATTGTAGGAGATATTAATATCGACATATCTGATGATTTAGAAAACAACAGTAATAAGGAAAAAACTGAATATATTAACACTTTATCAGAACTCAATTTCAAACCATGTATAAAAAAATATACAAGAGAATGTTTTGGACAAAGGCCATCTTGTATTGACCATATTTGGTGCAATACTAATGAAACAGATAAAATAAAATCTGTCATTTGGAAAAATAATATTACTGACCATCATACATGCATTGTAGCTATTAAAACTGATAAAATAAATAAGAATAATTATTGTCGCCTTAACTTACCAAAAACTCTAATTAATTATGAAAAATTACAACAACATCTTGAAAATGAAAATTGGGAAACTGTACTATCGTCTAACAATACTGATTTATGTTCACGGAATTTTGAATTGACATTGAATAAGCATATCCAATCCTCCTCTTCCATTGTAACAAACTTTCCAAAGACTAAATTTAAAAAATTAAAACCGTGGATTACACAAGGAATTATCATATCAATTAGACATAAAGAAAAAAATTATAAAGAGCTAAAAAAGTTTCCTGAAAACAATAAACTACTCGAATATTTTAAAAATTTTAGAAATAAATTATGTTACATAATCCGGAAAACAAAAGAAGATTTCTATAAAGATAAAATCAATATTGCTGGTAACAACAATAAAAAGGTGTGGCAAACTATTAATGAAATGATCAATAAAAAACCTAAAAATTCAAATATAAATAAAATCTCCGATATTGATAACACAATTTACAATGTCAACACAGATCCATTGAAATGTGCAAATATCTTAAACAATTATTTTGGGTCAGTTGGTGAAAAATTAGCAATTAAAATAAAAAAAAGAGATAATGATAATTATAATCTACCAACACCTTTCATTCCTTGTAACACACTAACACAATTTCAACGAACTAACTCTGATGAAATCAAAGATACTATTAATGAATTAAAAAGAAATTCTTCCCCTGGTTATGACAATATTTCTGTAGAAATACTTAAAAGTAATTCTGACTCACTTTGCAAACCTTTGGCACACATCATAAATACAAGTTTTGTTAATGGCAACTTTCCCTTAAATTACAAAAAAACTATTATTACCCCAATTTTTAAATCTGGGGACCCCTGTCTAAGCAGTAACTATAGGCCAATTTCTCTTACTTCAAACATTGCAAAAATATTTGAAAAAGTTGTAAAAAAACAAATATTTAAATTTGTGAAAGAAAATAATATATTAAATGCACATCAATATGGTTTTAGAGAAAATTTGAACACTCAAGATGCTATCGTTGATTTAACATCTAAAATTTATAAATCTTTAGATAGTAAAAAAAAATGTATTGGAACATTTGTTGACTTAAGAAAAGCATTTGACAGTATATCTCACTCTAACCTTATCTCTAAACTAACGAAAATTGGTATAACTGACAATGCTTTAACTTGGATCGAAAATTATCTATTTAATAGAGAGCAATTTGTTAAATTAAAGGGCCTTATGAGCGATTCTCAGACCACGAATTTTGGCATCCCGCAGGGAACTGTACTGGGGCCAATTCTTTTTATCATTTATGTCAACGATATGTTTAAACTTAACATCAAATCTAAACTCATTTCATATGCAGACGACACAGCAATTCTAACTGAGGGTTTAACTTGGAATGAAACCCAGAAAACAACAGAATTAGACTTAAACATACTAAAAAAATGGTTCGACTCAAACTTGCTGTCACTTAATACGGAAAAAACCTTTGTAATACCGTTCACCATTAATAAACATGCATTCCCTGAAAATTAAAAGATAAGTATACATTCATACAATTGCAATAGAAACACAAATTTATGTAAACCTGACTGCTCTGTACTCACTGTTAAAACTGATATAAAATACCTCGGTGTAATTATAGATAGCAATTTAAAGTGGAAAATACAAATCAATGCAACAGTAGAAAGATTAAGAAAATTAATGTACATTTTTCTTAGAATACGAAACATTTTAAATTTTAAACTATTAAGAACTATCTATTTCTCACTGATCCAATCTGTATTACAATATGGAATTCTTGGTTGGGGTGGTGCATTCAAAACTTCTCTCATGCCTTTAGAAATCATCCAAAAATTATAAATAAAAATAATTCTAAAAAAACCATATGACTTCCGCACCATAAGATTATTCCAAGAATTTAAAGTCCTTTCACTACACAATATTTATAAAAAAATTACACTTTTACAAATCCACAAAGATTGTTTCAACAATGATAACTCATTATCTATTTCAAACAGCAAAAGACCAAGTATTCTTGGCTCTATAACTATACCGCGTTGTAATACCACTACAGCCCAACATTTTTATAAATATATTGGAGTCAAGTGGTTTAACCAGTTACCCCTTAACTTAAGATTGGAAATTAATTATAAAAAATTCAAAAGTTCTATAAAAACACTAAATCATTAGCATATTACAATAATTCAATTTAATAATACAATAGAATGTCTCTCGACAATTGATTTTGGAAATCCATTTACTTTTATATTCTTTTCTCTTTTCTCTCTTCCTCTTTCTCTTCTTCTTCTTTTTTATACTGTTTTCTTTTTTTCTATTCTATTTCATATATCTTGTTTTGAATATGTATATGTATTATATATATGTATATATATATTTACATATATGTATATATATATATAAAAATATATATTATAATTCTAAAAAAAATATGTTAAATAGTTGTTCACACACGCTGCTCCACCTTTTTTACACGAGGATGCTCTAAAAAAAGGTGAATCACGTTATATAAAAAAATGTATCTGAAAAATGTAATGCCATTATTGTATGTACAAAAATAAATAAATTAAAAAAAAAAAAAAAAAAAATGCCCCTTCTCTCCACGCGTTCCACCTCCACCTTCCCCGCCCTCCCTCTGCCCTCTCTATCTCCACCGTCCCGCCAACCCCCCTCCCGCTTTCCCCTATCCACTCCCGCATTCCATAAACTCAGTCCCGGTACATTCAGTTTTCAAACAGCACTGTTGCAATTTTTCTATAAAAATTTTCATCTTTCATATATTACAACTATTTAATTTTTGTATATTATAAAAATAATCAATCAAGTTTGGTACCTGACATAGGTGCCCATTTAAAATACCTATAATTCTTGAATAGATTCAAAGTATTCGATTTTGATCAGTATCATAGGTGAGTACTTCAAGTAAATTCATTATTTAAAGAGTTTATTCTAAAATTGAATTTTGATTTAACAATCAATGGTTTGCAAAATGTCATTCTCAAATTGTGAAATTTTGACAGTTTCGTAAGGGTTTTTGTAATTATTAAAAAACTTTTCAGATGTATTGTTGTGTGCTTGTAACAATCCAGAAGGTGATCGCGAGGGTGAAAAGAAGGTATTTTGAAAGTTTCAAACATTTCCTACGCTTAACATGGCAATACAAAAACAACATACATACATAAGGCAAGCAAGCAAGCAAAGGCACATTCTTTTATATATATATATATATATGGATTTCATTTCAAGGGGCCAGCAGCATCTTATCAGATAAAACAACTTAAGGTAACTCAGAATTGCATCATAAAGACCATACTAAAGGTAATATAATATAATAATGGCATAAGGATGTCAACAACAGAAATTTTTAAACAGTTTGATGTTCCAAGCATATAGAAAATCTATGCCAAAAACATTCTAGTACATCACCACAAAAATGATTCAGAAGCAGACACCTCACATGCTCACAAAACCAGAGCCAAACAAACAGACATACTTAATGTACCAAAATGTAACTCTTCATTTGGACAAAGAGGTTCTGAATTTTTAGCAGTAAAGTTAATTAAAAAACTCCCACTTAGTATCAAACAAATTAAAACAAAAAATAGCTACATTAAGGACATTAAATGTTGGCTGAAGGAACTATCGGAAAATGAACTTAATAGTATTCTTAAAACATCTTCATAGGAGTTTCTGGAAATTATTAATAATAATAATAGAAAAAAGAGTTTTTTTAAATGTTTGTATTGAGGGATCAGTGGGATTTGTAGGTCAAATTAGGAATTCCAAAAAGCCGAACCCTCTGATATGAAAATATCTGGAGTCGGTGAATTATCTTCCCATTTGGTCTCTGGTAGGTTGACATGTTATTCTTGTATTGTTTTGTATTTATAATACTTACATAGTGCAATTGCATAGCGTGGTTTGACTAGATGATCATTTGGGGAAGTGTGTGAAAGGGTTTAGTTTTTCCTGTGGGGAAAATTTAACCCGGACATTTAAATCTGGTGCGTATAAAAAAATTTATTCGAAATTTGGAAGATTATAACTAATTATAACTAAACAGATTATAACATATTCAGTGTTAATGTTTACAGTGGTTTAAAATTGCATAAGTACAAAAGGATATCAACAGAAAAAAATATAAATATGAACAGTAGATAAATGAAGAATAGAAAATAGTTATACATTTAGGCTTTTCAGTAATCCGCCTCACTAGGCTAGCCTGTGTTGAGGCAGTAATTTTTAAATCGATTTATTATACTTATAAACAAAAATGCCTACACTTTTATTAAAAAGTAATCACATAATAGATTGGTTACATTAATAGTAATTTTAAATAAAAGCAACCAATACATTGATTGTATATTTCTATTGTATGATACCATATCATTAATAATTTCGAATTTGGGTGAGTGCACCGGTAAAGGCCCTATAATTATTTTTGATCCAAATTTTTATGTTATCTTTGAAATTTTTTTGGGACACACATTTTTTTATTTTATCTGGAAGAATGTTGTAAAGTCTTGTTGCAAGGCTTTTTTTCCTTATCCAAACAATGAAGTTAATCGCTGAAAACTTATCCAAAGCATAGTCCCCTTCAGCACAGGATCTCCTAGTGAGGAAGACTACGAATATATTTTCTATTTTATATATATATTTATATATAATAAGTTGATAGGTTTAATTCCTTTTTATTAATTTCTAAATAAAACACTTGTGTTGCAAAGTTTTTTTTAACTAAGAAACGACATTTATGTTTATTAATATCACTTTGAATGGTTTTTTTCTAACAATCAAATAATAGAATAACAAAACAAATGACAATCGATGATTGCATTCTAATTGACATTATAGGATTCAAATTTAAAGGGAATATATTTCCTTTACATCCCCCCCCCCCCCGCGGGAAAGAAAATTATTGCAAAATTTTTCATTCGTCTTCGATATCCTCTTCATGGTTCATCAATGCAGGTGCTGGAATTAATTTCGAGATGTGGAAAAAATTTCATTCTATTTTTTTTCGACCAGTATTTATCTTGTAAATTGAGTTTGATAATTTTTCTATGATTTTGTAGGGTCCGATTCTCAATTCGTCGAGCTTCTTCCTGTTAAGTTTGTTTCCATTCTCCACAAAAACAGTATCACCAACTTTGAAGTTAATATGTCTCCTGGTTTTATCGTAAATTATCTTGTTGTAATTATGTGACTGTATAGTATTTTCCAGAGCTTTTTTTCTGTCTTGAATCAAATCGATGTCAGTCTTCTTAAGTTTTAACTCATTTGGCAAAATCGTAACATCTGTGCCGTTAAGTAGGTACTGAGGCGCATAACCAGTGACAGTGTGCCCCGTTTCATTATAGTTTTTTACACAATTACGGGCTATAGTTGTCCAAGCGACTTTTAAGTCATTTTCGTTGATTTTGCATCTAATTTTATGTCGTTTATAATAAGTTGATAGGTTTAGGTAATTCCTTTTTATTAATTTCTAAATAAAACACTTGAGTTGCAAAGTTTTTTTAACTAAGAAACGACATTTATGTTTATTAATATCACTTTGAATGTTTTTTTCTAACAATCAAATAATAGAATAACAAAACAAATGACAATCGATCTCACCATTGGAAACTAAAATGTAATAAACAAATATTATTTTTATACAAACGTTACTGGTTCTACCCACAAAATTAAATTAAAGAATCGATGATCTTCTAAGCTCCAAGATGATATTTAAAACCAAACTTGTTTCAAGACTAGTTTTAAATTGTCTATAAAACCTTAACACTATTCACAAAGCAATCAGATTTTTGTAAATTGTTGTGCAAACCCGACGTCTTTGTTAAACTACAGGTAAGAAATAATATATTTAAATTTTACTAATATAAAACTTGTTCCGAGGTGAATTTGACAGATTCCAATGGCAGATGTTTACTCTAGCAAGAAATTAAGAAATTATATTTAAAAATGGTATAATAATTAGAATATAATATAATACAACTAGCTGACCCGACGAACTTCGTACCGCCTCAGAATCAATAACTGTTGAATTAAATTAAGTTTTTTATTAAGTTAAAAATTACACAATGAAGCAATTATCGATGCCCAACTGTCCGTTTTTTGTTTTTGTCAGTATCAGAGATGGCGTTGTGTACGGATTTATATTTTTTTTGTGATTTAGCAGGGGTGCCCGGGTTCATGGGGTGACTTTTGTGCGGGTCTTGGCGGCGGATGTGTCTGCCCACATGCTGCGTGGCGGGCAGGATCGAGATGGACTGGTTGAGGGAGGCTTTTTGACCTTTCCAACCGGATTCTCTCAACCAATGGGTCGAAAGAGTCCGGCTGGAAAGGTCAAGGTAAATTCCGGTCAAATCAATGGCTTTGCACCGCAGTTGGAGGGATGGATTCACTCCCGGATACACTGACCTCCAGATTCCTACCCACCCCTCATGCCTTTTTCCTTCCCAGAACTTCCTATCCTTCCCTTCCTTCAAAAGACCATCCTCTAAGATGACATAGAGATTTATTATTATTGTATTTTTCCTTTGGAGGGGTGCAGAGACATACGTTCACCGTTTGTTTCATTTTCTACTATTGAAATTTAGTGTCTAAGAAAGAGGGGCGGCATTATATGATTAAGAACAAAAGCAAAACAATTAGCGCATTGACATTTGAAGTTTTTGAATTTTCGGAATTCACCCACAGTTAAATGTTATATCTATCACAATATTGCTGCAGTTCTTTCAAAATATGATAATTCGTTCCATACAAAATGTATGAAAAAATTATTTTTCATCATAACTTTCTTTTTCGTGAATTTTTGCAATGTTTTAATAGTTATTCTGTTATCCGGGGCGGAGACAAATCTAACAAATCAAAGATCATCAAAGTCGGTCCAGCCGATCTCGAGTTATAAATAGTGTAACTAACCCGACTTAGTTTTATATATTAATAAGATAAAATAATAATAATTACATAGTATAAAGTAAAGTCGCTCCCGCTACGCTTAGATCTTTTAAACTACGCAACGGATTTTCATGCGTGTTTCGCCAATAGATAGAGTGATTCATGAGGAAGGTTTAAGTATATAATTTGTCATGATTTTGTGTAAATTGGTTGAAATATATAATATATAAAGGGAGCGAACTGGCAAGCGGGCGGTGTGAATTTAAAATGTATGCAAATTAACAGATGGCGTTGGTTATAAAGGTTGGGTAACAGCGTTGTCAGTAGTAGTGTGTTTCGTTACCCACAGCAACGTGTGGCTGGGTATGCTAGTATATTATAAAGCGAATGCATGGTTGAAGATGTCGGGGACACCGGAGGAAGACACGAACCAAATACTTGAGTCCGGGCCATGTCAATAATCAGAAAAACAAAAGGGTATGTGTAAGACGATGTATGAATGTGAATGAAACAATCAGTGTGAGCCAAGAATGCCTTGTCAGATGCCAACTAGAGTATAACTCTACGTTACGGTCTCCATTTTATAATATTCATTCCGACAGCATTGAAAAGATTCAACAAAAGCTCCTGAGGTTTATAAACTATAAATTGCATTATTATTTTTTAATTTATAAACTAACATTTTGACAAGATTTTTATGCATAGCACAAAGGGTAACAATTATTACAAGCAATAATTGTCAGCCTGAAACACTCATTTACATTGAAAAATCTTCCGAGAAAAGATACTTGCCGCCAACGGGACTTGAACCCGTGTCCTTCCGATTGCCGGTCGAATGCTCTGACCTCTGAGCTATGGGGGCTTATCAAATACCCGCCAAATAATTCAATATATACTAGTGTTTCATTCAACAATTACTGCTTGTTATATTTTTTCCCACCTGAAAACAACCAACTTTATTTTTGCGAGAAATCTTGTCTAAACGTTAGTTTATAAATTAAAAAATAATAATTAATATTTAACAAGTTTAAAAATTTCCCCAATAAATGCAGACATAATTTGTCGCGACGCCACCTAGCGAGGGATTTAACACTAACAATGTCTTTCTCGCAAAAATAAAGTTGGTTGTTTTCAGGTGGAAAAAATATAACAAGCAGTAATTGTTGAATGAAACACTAGTATATATTGAACTATTTGGCGGGTATTTGATAAGCCCCCATAGCTCAGTGGTCAGAGCATTCGACCGGCAATCGGAAGGACACGGGTTCAAGTCCCGTTGACGGCAAGTATCTTTTCTCGGAAGATTTTTCAATGTAAATGAGTGTTTCAGGCTGACAATTATTGCTTTTAATAATTGTTATAAATTGCATATTCCTGTACAAAATTTTCATTATAATTACCTACTGGATTAAATGTCCATAATAAAACTTTCAGAAAGAAAAATAAACACAGATTTAATATTATTACATAATACTGCATTACAAAATTGACTGTCCTGAATTACTTCAATTAATCAACATTCATATTCCCAAAAGATCTTGCCGACATCTACTACCCTTTTACTTTAACAACACCAGGACACTCTCTTACAAAAATTCCCCAAAAATTCAAATTAAGAATAATCAGTATAAATTTTTTTCGTTATTTGTTTTTGGGGTGTTATGATGATGGACACTGCAACGCTGTCCGAAACGTTGGCTAAAGAAGGATGTAGCGCAACACGGCATAACAACTCAAAAACAAATAACGAAAATACTTTTTTGGCCGTGAAAATCTCAAAACGTATCAGTATAAACATTGTTTATTCCAAATCTTTTATACATGACGGCCGGCGTAGTCCAGCGGTAAGGCTCTTGACTAGCGCTCCGAAAGTCGCGGGATCGAATCCCGGCGTGGAAAATAAATTTTATTTGATTAATAAGTTATTTCACAATTTATTCATTTAAAATAATAGATAGTATATTTGCGGCACGTTCCAGAGTGGAAGATACTCTCAGTATCGCCCTGGTGTAAGACCACCATTCAGAATTGAAACGTTGCTTGAAATGGCATTAGCCGTGTTTGGTAACCAGATCTGAATAGCCAGGTACTTCCCTACCTTCCTCTTCCCTATCTCCTTCCCCTCCCTACTACCTTCAGCCTCAGAACATAACCCAATTGGGGATGCTATAGTCTCACTGGCTCCAGACGGGAGCAGTTGGGACTCTTGTGCAGTATTCATCTAAAAAAAAATACATCTAGACACAAATAGTCGTGGTTAATTTCCGTAACTTTGTTTATATGGCATATTATTTTTAGTGTTAGACTTCTTATCATTTTTACCAATGTATTTTATTTCATATTATATATGCTTTTGTTGTTACATTTTTTTCATTATATTATATTTTCATTATTGTTTTAGTTTTAAAGTATTTAAAAGTGCTGTGTTACTTTACTTATAAACAAAGAATGTAATAACCCGTCAGGGCGTGTAATCCTATCCTACTAATATTATAAAGGCGAAAGTTTGTGTGGATGTATGTTTGTTACTCTTTCACGCGAAAACTACTGAATGGATTTTAATGAAACTTTACAATAATCTACTAATATTATAAAGGCAAAAGTTTGTATGGATGCATGTTTGTTACTCTTTCACGCGAAAACTGCTTAATGGATTTTAATGAAACTTTACAATAATATAGCTGATACATCAGAATAGGCTATAGGCTATAGCTTAGAGCTTCGGCATTATTAAATTTACCTATATACAAAAATTGCAATAGGTGGCACGCGAGCTGTTTGAAAAATGAATGTAACGGATATGGAGGGGGGGTGAGAGGGTGAGGATGTGGGGGCAGGGCGGAGGGGGTGGGAGGAGGTGGGATTGGGGAGGGTGGTGGGGGAAGGTGATTGGTGTGGGGGAATTTGGGAGGGTGGGGGGGAGAGGGGTGAGAGAGGGCGGGGGAGAGGAGGACGGGGGGGGATTGGAGTGGGGATAGGGAAGGTGGAGGAGTCGCTGTGGGTACTCCCCTAATACTATGCGAACGAAGCTGGGGGCAAAAGCTAGTAAATAAATAAATGAATAATAAGACCGAGTTGCTTGGCGGTCCATTCTCTCTGTCTAAACCTGAGGAGAAATGGCATGACCGTGAGTTTGTTAATTAAGTTAGTAATTCGTTACCCGAGAATATTACTTGACGTTCTTTACATTACAAAACAAAAAATATTCTTTGCTTAATTGAATATTTATATACAAATGAAAGTTTCTTTATTTGTCCCTTATGCGATATCTAAAATATTCATCCGATTGCTATGAAACTTTGGTGGTATGTCGTTTGCATGCCCACAATGGTTTCTACATATAGTGGTGATCTCTAGAGTTATGAAATTATTTCCCACACCATTCGTCCGATTACTATGAAACTTTGGTGATTATCTGTGTAAAGGTTAGTATTATACACGGTGTCCGGAAACTCGTAGTACAAGCGGGAAACTGATAAATCTACATCACATTTGGAGTCGATTTGTGATACAACTTTTTTTGATTTGAGCTTTCGTCTGAAGTTGGAATTTTTTCAGTCAAATTTGAAAAAATCGGTCACTAGGGGATTAATATCAGCTGTGTAACGTCTGCTAAAATGCATCGAAGGGTAAACCAGCCTCAAATTTTTTTTTAACCCTTTAGTTGCCGAAAAAATGGAAAAATTGTTAAAAAATAATATAAAAATCAAAATGCCAAGTGATGTAGATTCACTAGTTTCCCGCTTGTACTACGAGTTTCTGGACACGTTGTATAATGGTAATGGGGGTTTGTGGGTTTGGGGCAGGGAGGGGAAGAGAGGGGAAGGCGGGGAAAGGTGAATGGCGAACTCGAGAGAGGAAGGCGATGCGGGAGGGAAAGGGTGACGGATCGGACGAAAGGGAAAGGGGACAAATAGAATGGGGACGAATGGGAAAGGACACGCAGGGAGATACAATTTTTTTTATTTAAGTGGCATTGCAACGCATGCCGGGAATTCCCTAATCAATATCTATCTATCTTCTATATCTATATGCTTATGGATATATAAAAATGAATCACCTAAATGCATGTACGCGCATAACTTCCGAACCACTTTACCTATTTCATTCAAACTTTGGGGATTTGCACAGATATTATCTGGGGGGATTTGATATGTGCATACCCGCAAAGGTCTCTATATTGAGCTCTGGCATTATGAGATTCGTATAAAAAATTGCAGTCGGAGGCAGGCGAGCTGTTTGAAAACTAAATTAATGTAATACGGGAATGGGAGGGGAACCCTGAAGGGGGGAGGGACTCTGCAGGGGAAAAGGAACTCATGAGGGAGGGTTCACGGGAGGGTGGGAGGGGAACCCGGGAGGGAGGAGGGGGACTCGGCAGGGGGGGGGGGGACTCGGGAGGGGGGTTCACGGGACGGGAGAAGCGGGTGAGGGGAGCGGGGAGAGGGAAGGCGGAGTGGGAACGCGAGAGGGGAAGGAGACGCGGGAGAGGAAGGGAAGGCGGAAGGGGTACGGGACGTTTCGGAAAGGACACGCATGGAGAAACAATTTATTTATTAAGTGGCATAGCAACGCATACCGGAAACTCGCTATAATAATATAAATGGAGCGACTGATCGATGAACAGATGGCGGTGTGAGTAAAAACGTTGGGTACCCATCCAGAAGATAGCGTTGTGTTTCGTTAGCCACAGCAACGCGTGGCCGGGTCAGCTAGTCTCTACATCTCTACATATCTTCTCTACATCTCTACATATCTTCTCTACATCTCTACATCTCTATCTCTTCTCTATATCTCTACATATTACAAATTAAAGTCCCCCGCGTCGTCTGTCTGTCTGTTCGCGATTAACTCGAAAACTACTGAACGAATTTTCATGCGGTTTTCACCAATAGATAGAGTGATTCATGAGGAAGGTTAGGTATGTAATTCGTCCAGGATTTCTGTAAATTGGTTGAAACATAACGATAATTGTTAGAAGTGTCGGAAAAAGTCAAGCCGCCTGGTAGCTTTTATCGAAAATGCTGCCTAATCCTTTTGGGATATAACAAAACAATGCATGGTGGGATATTCCTCTTTTATAGATCTACAAAAAAATCCGCAAAGTCATATATCTATCTTTTACGTATAGCTTACTATACCCATTCTATCTTCTAAAAAAATGGTCAAGTACATTGCGGTTATTGAAAAGTTATTTAGACGGATACAGTATTAATCCTTATTAACGTTAGTTATACGTTAGTTACCCCAAGCATTTCACGCACATTATTATAATCTTTCACACCATCTCTACGTATTATAAAGTAAAGTTCTCCGCGGCATCTGTCTGTCTCTTCGCGATAAACTCAAAGACGGAGGTGGTTATAAAGGTTGGATAACCATCCAGTAGATGACGTTGTGTTTTATTAGCCACACAATCCCTACCGCGTTTCAGTCGCTTTAAATTTTCAATATCAAAATTTAAATATTTACAGCCTTACTAAAAAAAAACCACAGCGCGACCGATTAACTGTGTTATTGCAATAACATAAATAGAGCTCGTATACACTAAAAGACGTTTTATTACCAATAACGTTTCTTTCGTGGTCACGCTGTTAAAACGCATTGAAGATGTGACAACGTTGTATATGGTATTAATTTACTAGGAAACAATGTTGTTCTAATTATTCTCCGCTAGTGGCATTATTGGTGCACCTGTGCATATCGGCCCGCGATGACAAAACAGTTCGGTGTGTTTATGGCGGGATATGGAAAATTTTGTTAGTGCCTAAATGTTGTGATTTTACTAAATAATTTCTATTGTAGTGATGAATTTACTCTTCTGTTTACATAATTGATATATTTACCATATTATTTGTGTGGCTTACATCAGTTTAATCAAGTTATTTTACAAACGCCGTACTTTCAAAGTTGAACTGTCAGAATATTGTTTTTTATGGGTTACTTAAGATAAAATTTTCATTTTAAGATCTTTATTTTAAGAGAATTTGTTAAAAGTGATAATTTTTTATAATATTAAAATCTAATACATGTGTTCGTAAACGTATCAAAAAAATTAACGTCTTTAGAGATGCAAGAAATCTGTTTTAAATTTCGGTATTATTTCTAAGTTATTTTTTTGGCAATAAAAAAAACTTTGAAATTTTTTATTATTTTTTTATTGTATACACGATAAAAAAGTGAGGTGATAGTTTCCTTCGAAATTTATTACATAAAAGGACTGTGTTTTTTAAATTTTGATTTTATTTAAATTTCTCTACATTTTGGTCAAAAATGTTGTGGGAGGAAATTTTTTTCCATGTTTTTCCGAGTTTGAATCATAAAATATGGCAGTTTTTGAAAGCTAAAGTGTATTTCAAATACTCAAATCTAAAAGGTAATTTTATCTAGTTTTCATAAATGGTATTTGTTTTTACGACACCTTCAAAAATAAGAAATATATAGAACATTCAAAATACTATGGAAAAATTACAAATATCATTCGGACATCAAAGGTTACAACAGAGATAAACTACCCTCTCAGGCCGTGGAAACCATGTGTATTTCTTTCAAAGAACAAATTTTTAATTAGTAATGTTTTCACATCCGCGGCCGTTTGTCAATTGAATAAAATTTTCACTGGGTTTTTTAGTAAGGCTGTTAGAAATTAAATTATTAATTTCTAATATACACATCGGAAAGACTTTTTAATCTAGATTTTAGAACAATTTTTATTTTTGCAATGTGATAAAAAATAACCAATATAGAGGTATATTTAAAATGTAAATTGTCGTTATCGCGACTGAATCGGTATAGGTTTTGTTAATACGCGGCCGGGTCAGCTAGTGTATTATAAAACATAAACACATAGTTTATGAAAGTGTGCGTCCCGCTAAAACTCGGAAACGAGTCCCCGTACGATCAAGGCAGTTATATGATGTGGTAGATCTTTATCCCCCCACCAGGATGACATTCCCATTTTTACCTTAAGGGCGAGCTTTTGAAGACAGGGCTGGAAGTTTAACCCTCTTGAAATTCTTAGAACAGTCTTCCGGAAAGTTCTAGAAGGTTCCATAGAGCTCTAGAAAGTTCTGGGAGGAGTGGCGGAGTATGCCGTGGAATGTTCGGGAATAGAGAATCGGGAACATCGTTATAGAACATTCCAGAACACTCTTGAATATTATCCTGAGCGAAGCCGGGTAACCCAGCTACCTGGTTGCTTTATAAAAAAATGTGGGCGTAGAAATCTAAAAAACGTGTTTCTCATTAAAAATAAACACGCTTAATATAAGAAACAACTTACAAAAAATACATATTTTATTGCGTAAATTGTCTGTGGCGGTTTCCACTTATTAACCTTTTTCTTTGTTACAAAATTATTTATACAATAAATTTGTACCTGAGAAGTATACGGATGCAAGTCCAAAATTTGAAGAAACGAGTTTTTGATACACAATTGAAGTAAATTATCATGTTTATCAGTGGCAGAAAGATACAAGTCCTATCATGAAGAAAAATAGGATTTCAAAAATGTATACGGATACAACTACTACTACCTTTGATGCAATAACTAACTTAAAAGCAGAAAGATTTACATGGACTTGCATCTTTATGATTTAGTTGCATTTTGAGTATTATGACTAAAATTATACATTACTACGCTTTCTATGGAAGTAAACAATTTTCAAACATTGATCCTTTCATAATACACCGCATGTCATAACAAAATATTCCATCGCATTTTGAAGCAGAAGGACCTACTAAAGCCCGTGTTTTTGTTTGACTCAAGTCAGCGTTTTTTTAAACAATATTATTTAAGACTTTACGTATACAATATTTCGTTTTCTTTGCTCTTTTTTAAAACAAAACTAATTGACTAAGTGAACAGCTCAGATGTGGGGGCTCCATGGAAGCCATAGTAAAGTTAGCCTCCCAAAAACTGGGCGTACTGTACAGGACCCGCAGTTACTTGTACACAACTGCTAACCCTGTACAAATCACAATCACGGTTGAATTTGGCAGCCATCTCTGGTCTGGAGCTCCAAAATACCTGAAAAATACCCTCGACTCTCCAATTAAACGGACGGATTGCAATCTTAAGAGCAATCTTATGCGTCGGATGGGAATGCTATCCTTGCTCTAACGGTATTACAATGGAAGATGCTCAGAGAAACCAGCGTCATTGATCCCTTCGGCACGGGTGCATAGCCGGGAAACACGCCAAACGCGTGTCCAACATATGTATACGATTGACATTTGTCACACGGGTCGGTTCTTCCACTGTTCTTGTGTTCAACAGCTCGGCTGTTATTTGTTGTTGTATTTTCCTCAGGGCCTCCTGTGTGGAGTTAAGGCGCTGCAACTAGGCTCAAAAAGAAGAAAATAGAGAGATACGAAATTTAGAATGTTAGAGGAGCGCGCCAGTATTTACAGCGACAAAATCGATGCGAAAATTGTGAAAATATTTAATAAAACACGACTCGTTTAAAATAGAGCAAAAATCTCGCGGGGGTTGTCTTAAACAGAATTTAAAGAAACACTGTGAATTTTTCATACATATAACTTGTAAAATAACTGAAACAAACGTGTTTATAATAATTTTTGGAGCATACTTTGCAATTTTTTCTATCGAGAGAATTTTATATAATTTGCATTTCGGTGCGGCGAATGTCTATATATTATCTTCAATAACAACATATATTTTTTTAAGAGCTTTGAAACATATCGTGTTTAGGGGAGATATGTAAGAAATTGGTGCCTTTTGAAATTTTCCTTTCTAACACCGATTAAAACATATTTCTAACTATGATAGTAAGGGAGTTACGGCGTCTTATGTGAGACCTTTGTGCGTTGGGACAAATATGGTCTCCTGTGATTAAACGGGTTAATGTAAAAAAAAAAATTTAATAATTTCTTTTTTTTTGTTATCTACCTCAGCATGGATATCAGAAGAAGTTATGAGACCAAAAAGTTATGTTACAGAAAAAATAGTTTTTTGGGTCTTCCGAACATTTACCTTTTTGGACTTGCATCCGTATGCTTCTCGGCTACAGAAATAAAAACCGCTTTGTGCTTGAAGTCGTGACCTCTAGATGTTTATCAATCGATTTTTATGCCTATAACCTGTATTCATAATATATTATTGCCTGTGGCTTCCTCTAAATAATAATAAAATAGATGAAAAGTCATAAAAACACTTCAATTCACAGATTTTCCTGTTTTCAGATTTTCGATTGAGTTTAAATAATATTGTCTTCATTTAATTAAATATTATAATTTATTAAGCTTAAAATAAAGACAAATATATTTTTTTATATCTTTGAATGTAGCTATAACTTTGTGGTTATCCATTATAGATAAATGAAACAATATTACTTTGTTTGAACCACTTATATACAGGGTGTTAAGGGACGTACTTGACTTACTTTAACCAGTGATTCCTGACATTATTTGGAGTAAAAAATGTAAATGAAATTTTGGTCTCCGGTGACATTTTTGATGTTTTTTTTTTTTTTTTTTCTACAAAAACATAAAAAATGGTAGTTGTTGAAAACCTGGAGGCGGGGTAAGGGGTTCATCGGACACCCGGCTGAGTGTCCAGTGAAGACATGCGGAAGAAATTTTTTTTTGTTTGATTTTAAAGAAAAAATTTTTGAAAAAAAAAAAGTCGTCAAAAAAACTCACCGGAGACCAAAATTTCATTTACATTTTTTACTCCAAATAATGTCAGGAATCACTGGTTAAAGTAGGTCAAGTACGTCCCTTAACACCCTGTATTTAAGTAAAGCTGACCGGTTTCGGAACGACCGTTCCTTCTTCAGGGCAAACGTATACTGATTTGACAGTTACAAAATAGTGGATGGGAACAGTGTATTATTATGGCAGGGGTGGAGCCGTTGCTAGGTATTAATGAAGAGTGGGTGGGTAGGAGAACATATCCATGATTGGGATGTAAGACAATATTTTTAGTTTGTTGATAATAGATTTATTATTTTTAAGGGATTTTTTTTATTTCCAAGGCTTCTAAGTTATCTAAGCGTTTTCCTTTATGATTAACTGGCAGACCCGGCCACACGTTGCTGTGGCTAACGAAACACAACGCCATTACCCAACCTTTATAAAATCCACTGAATTGAATATTTGAATTTCTCGGCTTTTCTCTACTATAATAAGCATGTATTATACATATAAACCTTCCTGTTGAATCACTCTATCTATTGGTTAAAACCGCATGAAAATCCGTTGCGTAGTTTAAAAGATCAATGCGCACATACATTTTGAGCGACTTCATTTTATACTATGTAATGATGATGATGATAATGATATGAAAAATATTTATCCCCGAATTTTTTTCAAAACTATGGTTATTTTCAATGATATGGTTATCGAACTCAGAAAAATTATTATTATTAAGACACCTTAAATGTTCTTTGATTCTGATTTCAAAATTACGAGTTGTTTTACCAATATAAAGTGAAGGACAATCATTACATCATTACATTCTCGGAAGATTTTTCAATGTAAATGAGTGTTTTAGGCTGAGAATTATTGCTTATAATAATTGATACCCTTTGTGCTATGCATAAAATTCTTGTCTTAAACGTTAGTTTATAAATTAAAAAAATAATTATTAATATTTAACAAATTAAAAGTATTTGACCAAAAAAATGTAGACATAATTTGTCTCGACGCCACCTAGCGCGAGATTTAGTACTAACAATACCTCCCTCACAAAAATAAAGTTGGTTGTTTTCAGGTGGAAAAATGTAATAATCAGTAATTGTTGAATGAAACACAAGTATATATTGAATTATTTGGCCGGTATTAGATAAGCCGCCATAGCTCAGTGGTAAGAGCATCCGACCGGCAATCAGAAGGACACGGGTTCAAGTCCCGTTGGCGGCAAGTATCTTTTCTCGGAAGATTTTTCAATGTAAATTAGTGTTTCAGGCTGACAATTATTGCTTGTAATAATTATTGCATTTGAGTTTATATATTCCGGAATTAGTCAATTTATGGTCTTTATCTTTAGCGTTTCTCAAAAGAATACCGATATTATTTATATTTATTAATATTTTTTTGGTTTGGAAACATCTGTTTAAGGTGAAATCTGTTTAAGCACGTGAAGTAATGTACAGTACTGTGCGAATTAATGTGAACATATATATTCTTTATTGAAGAAAAAATACAGAAACAATTGCAATTATTTTTTTTTTATACGAAGTGTGTCCTACCTTAACTTTTATAACTTCTTGTACACGGTTTGGCATAGAATCAACAATTTTTCTTTATAATTTACTGATATTTGCGTGTCTATAAATTACTGCCTCAATCAGCTTTGTTTTTGTTGTGCTCGTCTTGCTTTAACTATAACCCACCGATTTTCAATTGGATTAGGATACGGAAAGTTACCTGGCTATTCAACGCATGTAATTTTTTTGTCTTTGAAATATTAAAAATCTTTGTGCGTTTTTAAAGAGAAATATCCATCTTTAAAAATAAGAACAAAAAGTTTTCGTTATGTTTACATCTGCAAAAAAACTGTAATTCTAAAAAATTACAAAATTTAACGCGTCTGTAGCTTGGTGTCTCGCAACTCACTGAATGATAGAACACAAACGCAAAATGGCCGCTATTACAATATGCTACATACAACTGCAAGAACAAGTGTAATAGTGCTAATTATCACGTGTTCACATTAATTCGCACAGTACTGTACAATCAAGTGTTTTTGTTTGAAACTTTGATCATGTAAAAAATATTATAAATGATTTAATTAAATATTGTGAGTAGAATACATCGTGGTCTTTGAAATATTGAGTATTTTGATGTGCCAAAATGTATCGGAAAACTTCAGAAATCGCCTTCATCAAAGTATTGCTGCTGGGGGCCATCATCTTTCTGATTTCATCTTCAGGACTTGATGCATAAAACGGCACGATATACCGAATGAAATAAAATATACCTCATTTCTGTAAGTTGCGCCATTTTTTTTAAAACACTTCAAAACTGCACTATCTGTTTTGCCTGTATATCTGTGTTGCGGCGGGTAGCAAATGTTACCTCTCAATGGATCGAGGTATCAAATGCTGCGGTATGTTGTGGACTGTATGCGGTTCTTATCTACATATTTTATTATTTTTTAATCGCACTTTCCCAGACTGCTTCCCTCTTCGTTCAGTGTTCACTGGAAAGGTAGGTATGTTAATAATGATTTCAAACGAATATTGCTCATTGAATCCTTCCGTAAATATAATAAAATAAATACATCGATGTTATCCGGCTCGAAGGACCAAATGTTGCGGCGGGGAGCAAGTGTTCCCTCAAGAAATCGAGGGATCAAATGCTGCGTTTTGTGGACTGTAAAATTGCGGTTCTTATCTATTTTATTATATTTCTGGAGTTGACTTACCAATTATCTCCAAACTGCTGTATACCCTCCATGCACTGAGTTTATATCACCGGGAAGGTAATTGTTAGTTTGGAAAATGAGGAAGGGAAATTGGTGATTTTTGCTTTGTGGAGTTAATGGCAAGCAAGTGATATTGTTTATGAGTTCTGCGGCGTGATTATTACAAAGCGATGCGATTGTTGGGACTTGTGTCCTTTGCGGTGGTTTTATTTGAAATAATTATGGCAGAGGGCGTACAATAGGTATTTTAGAAATAACCACATAAAGGCGTGAACAATCTGAATCTTGTTGGTAATTTACAGTTTTTAATAATACTTGGTAACATGTTGAATATTTTAGTCACGTTATTCTTCAACGTGCCGATGGTACTCGATCTTCAGACACATTATAATATCCCTAAGAGCAATACAAATTACCTTGAAAATGTTTGATTTTCAAGGTAAGAATAATAAGTAGAAGATTTAGCATATTTAATAGATTGTGCCAAATATCGATGTTTTTAACATGAAATTTGCTAAATTCACAGCATTCATAAAAAAATAACACTGATTTCATTGATTTATTTTTTCTCTCTTTTTTAGTTCATCACATTTCGTCTTATACTTTTAACAGTTCGAATTTAATTATAATTTTTAATTGTTAAACTAACGTTTAAGACAAGCTTTTGTGCATAGCACAAAGGGTAACAATTATTATAAGCAATAATTATCAGCCTGAAACACTCATCGACATTGAAAAATCTTCCGAGAAAAGATACATGACGCCAACGGGACTTGAACCCGTGCCCTTCTGATTGCCGGTCAGCTGCTCTTCCAATTGAGCTATGGCGGCTTATCTTATACCCGCCAAATGATTCAATATAAACTAGTGTTTCATTCAACAATTACCGCTTATTATATTTTTTCCACCTGAAAACAACCAACTTTATTTTTGCGAGAGAGACACTGTTAGTGTTAAATCCGTCACTAGGTGGCGTCGAGACAAATTAAGTCTTCATTTATTGGGGAAATACTTAAACTTTTCAAATATTAATTATTATTTTTAATTGTTAAACTAACGTTTAAGGCAAAATTTTTATGCATAGCACAAAGGGTAACAATTATTATAAGCAATAATTTTCAGCCTGAAACACTCATCCACATTGAAAAATCTTCCGAGAAAAGATACATGAAAATAAGACAAGTTTTAAGTATTTCCCCAATAAATGAAGACTTAATTTGTCTCGACGCCACCTAGCGACGGATTAGCACCTAGACTATATATTTATTTGAATTAAAAATGAATTATAAAGCATACTAAATGATCAAATTTATTTGAACTCGCGTAATCTGGGTTCAAGGTCGAGAATCTTCACCACTTGACCACGGGGGCCATTAAAATTCATTATTTTCAAGCTTAAATAAAATATCTATATAAAAATGCCATTGAGTAAAGTTGGTTTTTCATTACAGAATAGATTTTAGACGAGATAAAGTATAAATTAAATATCCGGCCTGTTTTTTCGCAGATTAAATTCGCGTAGAAATTAGAATATTTGGTTAGGTACAAAATACAAACGAAATTATACAAGCCAGAAATTCATGTACCAGAATACACACGGATGGGACGTATAACACATGGTTGAAATTACACATGGACGAAATTACAGTTGGACGAAATTACACATGGACGAAATACACATGGACGAAATTGCACATTTACGAAATTACACGAGGACTGTATGACGGCCGGCGTAGTGCAGCGGTAAGGCGCTTGACTAGCATTCCGAAGGTCGCGGGATCGAATCCCGGCGTGGCAAATAAATTTTATTTGATTAATTTGTGTATTTCACAATTTATTCATTTAAAATAATATATAGTATATTTGCGGCACGTTCCAGAGTGAAAGATACTCTCAGTATCGCCCTGGTGTAAGACCACCATTCAGAATTGAAACGTTGCTTGAAATGGCTTCTGCCGTATTTGGTGACCAGATCTGAATAGCCAGGTACTTCCCCAGATTCCTCTTCCCTGTCTCCTTCCCCTCCCCACTTCAGCCTCACAACATACCCCAATTGGGGATGCCATTGTCCTACTGGCTCCAGACGGGAGCAGTTGGGACTCTTGTGCGGTATTCGTGTAAGAAAAAAAAAAAAAATTGCACATGGACTATATGACACATGGACCAAATTACACATAGATTATATTATATATGGACGAAATTACATGTGTAAGAAATTACACATGGACAATATGCTACATGGACCAAATTACACATAGATTATATTACATTTGGACGAAATTATATATGTAAGAAATTACAAAAGGACGAAATTACACAGGGACAATATTACACATTGCCGAAGTTACACATGGACGAAATTACACATGCATGAAATTACATATGGATGAAATCACACAAGGACGAAGTAACACAAGGTCGAATTTACACATGTACGAAATTACGTACGGAAAAAATTAATTTGGACAAAATTATGTACGGACGAATTTATCCATGAACGACATTTCACATGGACTGTATTACACATTGAAGAAATTACACATGGATGACATTACAGATGGACGTTATTACACATGGACCAAATTACACATGGAACAAATTACACATCGACCAAATTACACACTGACGATATTACACAGAGGTGAAATTATACTTAGACCTAATATACACGTATGACACCGGGTTGAAATTACACATGAAAATACACATGTTGAAAAGACCTAATAACGGTATGACACCGGGTTGAAATTGCACATGAACGATGTTACATATGGATATTAAACACGGTGAAATAACACATGGACAACATTATACACGGCCGAAATTACACGCGGATGAAATTATCCATAAACGAAATTACACATGAACGAAATTACACATGGACGAAATTACACATTAACGAAATTACAAATGGAGAGCATTACACTTACTTTAATAACGTCTACTAGAAATACACACGTCAAAAAACCAAAAGTACTGTTTGTTTTTTTTTTCATTATAAAATTTATTTTGCACGCACTTAAACACTTTCCCTGATATTTCCTATTTACGCAGATCCTCTGACGATGATACACTGTAACGCTGTCTGAAATGTTGGCTACAGTGAGGAAGCGCCATACGGCAAAATACCCCAAAAATAAATCACAATAAAGGGTACAGTTTTTATGCTTGGCATTCCCCGATTAATCACAGGAGACCAGATTTGTCCCAACGCAAATAGGTCTCACATAAGACGCCGTAACTCCCTTACTATCATAGTTAGAAATATGTTCTAATCGGTGTTAGAAAGGAAAAACATCATGCTTTATATTCCAATCTAAAAAATAGCCACAAAAAGTAAAATGTACACTTTTATGTACACAAAGTTTTGAATCGCAAATTGAAAAAAGAATTTGAAACTTCCGGAATTTAAAAAAAAAAAATTTCATAGAGCGACAAAAAATTGAGGTTACAATATGTGTTTGTTATACATTTGTCCAATAAAATACGCATGTGTTTTTTTTTTATTTTTTATTATCAGTAACTTTAGTTAGAAAAACATAAGGTGAGCCATTTTGAAAACTTTTTTATGTTTGTATGCAAAAATTTTATAATTAAAAAAATTTATATATTTTTAGAATTCTATAATTTGAAAGCGTATTTTATCACCATTCTAAAACAGTTTTTGGTTTTTGAATGTGTTCAGAAATATTCCAAATATTTGCATTTTATTGTAAAGCGAAAATATTTTGACCATCTGAAAAAAAAGCCAAATTTTTGAAGGGTTAACAATTTTTAATGCTGTTTTTGCAATTTTTTGTGCTAGTATCTTCCATTGATAGATACTCTATTATCGGCCTGGCGTGAGACCACCAACCAAAAAACCGGTCAGCAACGTAAGCAGATGTACGCGTTAAAATGACAATAGCAGTCGAGTACAATAAGCGTGTTTATACGTCAACGCGTGTGTCCGTAGAAATCGTTGTAACTCCGTTATTGTTTTAGTGACATCCCTAAAACAAAAAGTAAAAGGTCGATAGTGGATCAAGCTGTACATCCCTATCAAGTTGTCCATAGAAATACATAGAAAGAATATTTTGTCCGACGCGCGGTTGTTACATATTTTACCGGCCAAATCGCCTACGGGCCGCTCGACATTGCTAATTTTTATTAAATATTTTAATATGAAATGATAAAAAAGTGAGGTTACAAAATTGTTTATTTTACATTTATTCAATAGAATAAGTATTGTTTTTTTTACATAATCCGTGATTTTAGTACCGTTTTCACATAAAAACAGCACGTGAGTCATTTTTACATTTTTTTAATATGACTGTCAGATATTTATGTTTAATAACCGGTTCTTAATAATACCTGTCGATTCATTGAAACGTATTTTAAACCTTTCTCTTACGACCAGCCTACCAAAATACGACATATTTTCTGAATATACTGAAGAATACTGGTTATTCCCGGTTTGACAATGTTTTTTTTTTACATTAGCTCCACACAGGAAGCCTTGAGAAAAATAATTCCTCTTAGGGCCTATGTCGTCTTTGGCGATGCTTTATGGAGGGTCTTTTCAAGTAAGTATAGGAAGTTCCGGGAAAGAAAAAGATATTAGGGATGTGTAGGAATCTGTGGATAAGTTTGTTTTGGAGTAACAAATGTCCGCATCTATTCCTCCAACTGCGGTGCAGGGCGATGTTCGCTTGACAGGTCAAAATGTCTTTCATAAGGCTCTGCAACCGGGCCCGAAAAGAAGAAGATGGAGAGATACGAAATTACGAATGTTAGGGGAGAGCGCTAACATTTACAGAAACAAAATCGTTGCGAAAATTGTGAAAATGTTTATAATAATTTTTGGAGCATACTTTGCGTTTTTTTTTTCAATTGAAGGAATTTTATATAATTTGCGTTTCGGCGCGGGCAATATCTAGATATTATCTTCAAGAATAACATATATTTTTTTAAGAGCTTTAAAACTTAACGTGTTTAAGAGAGATATGTAAGAAATCAGTAGTAATTCGGATTGCGGGCCCTTAACCAGTCTCTCCCGATCCGGCCTTCCACGCAGTTCCGTCACCAAGATCCGGACAACCTCACCCAATGAACCCGGTCACTTTTGTTAAATCACCAAACGCAGCGAACCACCGTGATCTATGGCAGAGGTGTTGGTAATCCAATAAATGGTTCCCGGGGCAGCGCTTCCCCTACCCGCCTCCCAAATTGAATCCATCTTTCGCAAATTTCTAAATTTCCCCTTCCGCCTGCCCCACTTTTAGCTCTACCTCCAAAAAATAATTACATAACGCCAGAGGTCACTTTTATATAGAAACTATCGAGTGCATGCGCACATCAAATCACCAAAGTTTCATCGCAATCGGATAAATGGTTCAGAACAATAAATCAAATTTGGTACCCAACGTAGTTACATATATTTAAAATACGTATAAATCTTGATTAGATTCAAAGAATTCGATTTTGGTAGGTATCATAGGTGAGTACTTCAATTAAATTCATTAACTTAAGAGCGTTTAACCAGCCAGCGGAAGAAAATCCACATTTCGTCGAAAGTTGTTCTTACGATCGTGCAGAGCGGTTACAATGAGAAAGATTAATTATTCTCCGTTCCAGCTTTTTAAAATTATAATTCAATATCGATTTTATTTCATTCCAAATTTGCTTTAATTTATATCAACATCCAAAAATGCTGAAAGGCGTTATGATACAACTTTTAAAATAATGTAGGTACTTTTTGTTATAAATTTTTGATTATAAGTAATTATCATTTTTTAATAATGTCTAAATTAAATAAGAATGTTAAAAAAAATCTGAAATATATTAGTTTGTAAGTGCGCAAATAAATACACAAACGGACCAATTTTCGTCAAGAAATACATGTACGTGTAAATTTTTTAATGATTTAATTTAAACTAAAATTAAAATTCTAAATGATGTGATACCCAGATAACGTATGGATTTATTTTATTGCATGATTATATGATTTGAAATGGGTGTGGTATAATACAAAATCTTTTTTGAAAATTTAACAAATCTGCCAACGACCTATGGTATAACTTGGGTATAACCTTATTATACAAAAAATTAACCTTTTTACTCAAAATTTAAAACATGCGAATGCTAGAGAAAAGAACAATCTTTCGAAATCCATTTTAAATTTTTTGTTGAAAAGAGTCAGTACGTCTAAAATCTGATTTAAAAATGACATATTTCTGGTTTTAGGAAGTTTGGAGTTTATTCGAAACTTAAATTTTGATTAAGAACAATCGATGATTTTAAAAATGTCATTCTCAAAGAGTGACATAGTTTACAGTTTCACTAGAGTTTTTGTAATGATTAAAAAACTTTTCAGATGTATTTTCATATGGTTGTAATAATCCAGAAACCTTAGGGAGGATGGAAAGAAGATATTTTGAAAGTTTCAAACATTTCCTATGCTTTATAGCAATATATAAACAACAAATAAACGAGCAAGCAAACATACATTAGTTTTTATGTATACATTGTGATTTATACATACATTATGCACAAACTTTGCAATGAGTTTATTAACTCTTGGGAGTACAATGCTTTATATAATATACTATATTCTGTATTGTATTTTAATAAATAAATAAAATAAAAAAAATATAAACTAGCAAAATAATAAAAATATCCAATGTACACATATTCGGTCGAATGTTCTTAAAAATGTGATGAATTTAGTGAGGTTCATGTTAAACGTATCGATGTGTGTAGATAATATATTAAAGGTGTTACAATGATGGTATCGTACGATGCGGGTTCCACACTGTTGAAGCATACTCCAGGTGGCTTCTGACATATGATATGTAGAGAATTTTAAATGTGTGTGGAATTTTGAAAATTGAACTTACTCACTTTTAAAGCCTTCGACGTGACTTGCTCCAGATTATATTGAAAAGAAGCACACTATCAAATAGACCTTCAAGATCCCTAATTACATTAATCTTATGAAAAATATTGTTCTTTATTATGTAGGGATGTAATATTATGTTATTTCTTTTCGAGAATAATATATGTTGCTACATTTATCTGCATTCAAAAGAAATCGAATTTTTAATGGTCATCCTGGAGTTCTATTTAATCCATCCCAGGCTTAATATTTTTCAAAACTATTTTGTTATCAGCATACAGGTAGAGCCGATATTTGCGGATAGTTTTGTTAACATTATTCATAAAAATATTAAATAAGATGGGATCAAGATGAGATCCTTGTGAAACTTCAAAGGTTGCGGGGACGAAATTAAGGCAGAACCCTTGTAAAGTTATAGCTTGTGTATTATTATCGAGATAAGGGGCTAACCAACGAAGGAGGTCACCATTTATATCCATTGCTTCGAGATTTTATCAAAGGATCTGGAAAAATCTATCATCGACTTGATATCCAAAATCCATGAAAGCAAGGTAGTTTCAAGAAACTCACATAGATAAGTTTATGTTGATTTGTTGGTCACAAGACCGTGTAGATTCGAAATAGTGTATACTGTGAAAAATTATATCAAGAAATATTTGCCGTGTCTAACATTAGGCGAGCGAATTACTCCATTGAACTATTGTCCAAATTCAGTGTACATTTTTGTAAAAGCCCACAACTTAATAAACGTATTTTTTAAAGATTTTTTTCTGTTTGTTTTCAGAACATATAAGAGAGAAGCAAAATGCATTCGTCGGTTGCAGCCTTCGTTTTTCTACTCAATATCGCAGCCATTCTGGGAGCCGGTGATATTGTTTACAAAAGCAACTGCTTTTATGAAGATGCCCAAGATACCTGCAGATCCAAAACGGTCGACATTGCTGGAAGACTTTACGGCTGCGAAGGCGTCATTGATTTCGAAAACGAAATTATAAAGATCGAATTTTTGGGAGAACCAAACCAGCAGAATGCCCAGTCGATCCTTGTACAAGACAGCAATTTTGAGTCATTTAAAATCGATGAAGCAACAAATACAAAAAAGAAATCAAATCTGATCAGTACTGAAAGCTGCACGTTTATAGTAGACAAACAAAATAACACTTTTAAAATAGAAATAGGCAAGGCTTCTGTTACTGGGCCAAAAGGTATCATATCACGTGACATTGTGACAGAATCTGGATTCATACCCAAAGAGCTGGCGTTGGATCCTAAAACCGGTATGCTGGTCATTTTAGCCTTGAAAACCAATTATCGTGGAGTAACGGATCAAGGATCACTGTTTGCAATCAATGTAAACACCTTAAGCAAGAATAAAGAAATAGAAGCACAAAGGATCTCACCTAGAAACGTCATTTTCACAGGTTTATCCATTTACGAAGGATTAGACGATTTGATCGTGGGCATCAAAACAGACGGACAATACAAATACATCAAGCTGTCAGCTGTTCCAAAAGGAAACCAGTGTCTTAAGAGGCAGAAAAGGTCTCTGCAAGAAGAAATCCTTACTATCTTGGAGGAAACAAATTCGGAAGAATCAGTGAGAATTGCGAAACTCTGCAGCGAATATTCTGAAACCACATTACCAGAAAATTCTTTGACCGCAAGTCAGACCAGTTTAAGAATATCCGAAAGCAAACGCCCTCAGGCCAAGCCTAATACAAGTGGGTGCGATGATAAACTAGAAAGGCAAAGAAAACTTCTTGAAAAAATTAATACAATTTTCAAACCAATTATCAAAGTAAGAGAAGGGCCCGATTTTGCAAATAATCAAAATGCTTTGTATGATTTCTTTGACGAAGTTAACGAAATGTTATTTGAATACTAATTATTCTTGAAAGATTCTTTTCTTCTTTGTTTTTCGCTGACAGAAATCTCCTTGGCGGCTAAGAATAAATTCCTTCGATTCATCTGAGATTTAGCTAGCCGGAGCAAAGGCAGAGAAAATTCTTTTTGTCGAGTTACTTATAATTTTCAAAGCATTGTAATAATTATTTTATCCACTCAATAAAAATTCTTTAAGAGTCTCCAGTCATCAGTATTTAATACCATCATGCAATTTCCAATCCTCTTCCACACTTCCACAAAGTGATAGCGAGTTCATCACTTCCTTGATTTGCTTCAACTGTGGCCCCAACTTAGTCAAGATTTTTAGAGTCCCTGTCATTTGGAATGCACTTGTTGATCTATAGCAGCGTTTCCTAATCTTTTTCAGCCGCGGACCCTTAAGAAATCAAGCAAAATTTTCAAGGACCCCCCCTTAATAAAAAAATCAGCAATAAATTTCGAACCATTTTTGAATGAAAATTTCTTTAGCACCGTTGTGATTTTAAATTCTATGAAATGAAAAGTAGCTACTCTAGTAAGTAAGTAACACATTTGTTGAGAATAGTGACATCTATGAGATAAATACTGTAGTTAATCCCATTGGTTTAATTATTCTTAGTTTATTAAAAGAGTATGCATATTAGAGACCTCTGTAGGAATTTTATAGAAGCTAGTGTTACCGACCAACTAAATTAGAGCACGTGACCCAGTAGTTTTTTAGTGCCATTATTTATTATTCTTGTCTTTTTAACAGTCTGAAAGACGGTATTTTTACAGTTTTTAGCAGTATAAAAGGGGTGCTACTCAAATATTTCCCTCTCTCGCATTAACCGATACTTAGAGTATAGACCCCGTGTTGCCCAGACGAGGTCCGGGCCAAAATTAGCTTCAAAAAGTGTTGATTTCATTGTTACTCAAAAGTGTTTGTAAATAAAACGACTCTTCAGTAAAAAAAGTGTTTTACAATAAAAAGTCCACCACCCTAGATGATATTGAAGTGACTTTATCAACATTCATATATATTATTTAGCTTGTGAGAGAATGAGATAGTATAATCGGTCTCCTCTTTGGGCGGTGCTTCGTAGCCTCCCCACTTTTGTCCACTTTCGTTTTCTGAAGGTTTCACTTCCACCGCCTGTGAATTCCACATACTGATATTTTTTTTGTAAGTACTACAAATACAAAAAAAAACTTAAAGACAAGTTAATAATTAACAACAGCAACACCAAAATTCACATTAATTAACGGTTAATTAATGCGAAGTTTGATGCTTTTTGCAACTAAATTAGTGATATTCGGGTTGATGTTGCTACTAAATTGTAATCTCAAATCGGATTCCACTTGTAATCTGTTTCTGTGTTTATTTTTAGTATAAATAAGGGCAGAGAATGCCTTTCCACAGAGGTTTGTAGTTGAGAAAAGCAGTAAATGTTTCAGTATTTCTTCTGAACTTGATAAAGAAGCTTATTTGAAATTACATTTAAAAGCTGAATCACAAGATTTTCTTCTTCAAATTTTGCAAATTCACTTTGTGGCACCATTTTATTAATGCATTAATGAAAAACACTTTGTTTTTACCACAATAAACTTTATTAAAAAGTCGACATGTTTCGAGAACGATGTTATCTTCATCAGGACATATAATGTACTAAAAAATGATCGAACATAGAAAGACAGGCGTGGGTAGAAATGGAAGTAGTGGGGGAGGAGAGAGGTGGGAAGGGGAGGTGCTTAGAAGATCAACAAGGGAGAAGGGGGGGGGGAGAGGTGGAAAGGGGGTACTTAGAAGAACACAGACAAAAAATTACAATGGAAATATGTTTAAGATAGGGTTATTCACAAAATTAATTTGATTGTTAATAATAGATACTTAATAATAATTATATGTCCTGATGAAGAGAACACCGTTCTCGAAACATGTCGACTTTTTAATAAAGTTTATTGTGGTAAAAACAAAGTGTTTTTAATTATTGCATTAACAAGATTTTCTATTAATTGGTTTTTCTGTGCCGTTGTCAAGCCATTAATACCAGTAAAACCTGTGTTTTAATGGTCTGATATCCAATTTTTATTTTCGTCGGGTACTGGAAAATAATTCGAAACGAAAACGCGTAGCGATTACGAGACTTTTGGTAGCATTTATTTATTATTGTTAAATGATCCAACGATGAGACTGCGAACCAGCATACACGTATTCGCGGACCCCCAGGGGTCCGCGGACCACAGGTTAAGAAACACTGATCTATTGAACCAAACGACAGTTTCATGCAATAGTTAGATTCTTGAATCGTTGATTCGTTGATTTTCTTTAGGTACAAATATATTTCTTACACGCTCGTAAAGTTCTTACAGGTAAAATAAAAATATCTATGATAACTAAACCTAGGGTATATTGCGTACACTTTATATTTGCATTTTACCTAGCACAGTGTAATAATAATATAATATGCAATAAAATAAACAAAACTTGTCTTTGTACTGTTTTATTAACCACTAGCGATTTCCCGGCATGCCAAATGCGTTACAATGCCACTTTAAAGAAACTGTTTCTCCATGCGTGTCCTTTCCCATTCGTCCCGTTCCCCTTCCGCCACCCCTTCCACTCCCATGTCCCCTCCACCTTTTCCGCCTTCCCTATCCCCTCTCCCGCTCCCCGGTCCCGCCAACCCCCCTCCCGCGTTCAATATATTCAGTCCCAGACATTCAGTTTTCAAACAGCTCGCGAGTCATCTATTGCAATTTTTTTACAAATTTTCTATTACAAACATTCATTGTATATTATAAGAATAATCAATAAAATTTGGTACCTAACATAGGTACCTATCTATAATATAAAAATGAATCGCTGAATGTGTTGCTAAGCGCATAACTTTCGAACGACTGCACCAAATTGGATAATTCTTTTTTTTGTGTGTTTTTTATTGTCAGGACAAGGTTTTAAAACTCAGGTGAGCTCTGGCATTATGAAATGTGTATAAAAAATTGCTATTGGTGGCACGCGAGGTTTGAAAACTGAATGTATGGAAAGCGGGAGGGAGGGAGGGGGAGGGGAACCTGGGAGGGGGAGGGGGACCTGGGAGGGGGGAGGGGAACTCGGGAGGGTGGTTCACGGGATGGGGAAGGGGGGGGAGTGGAGTGGGGAGAGGGAAGGTGGAGGTGAAGGAGTGGGAACGCGAGAGGGGAAGAGGACGCAGGAGAAGAAGGGGAGGCAGAAGGGGAACGGGACGAATGGGAAAGGACACTCAGGGAGAAACAATTTCTTTATTAAATGGCGTAGCAACGCATGCCGGGACCAGCCAGTTTAAAATAAATATAAGTTTTGATTAGATTCAAAGAACTTGATTTTGGTTTGTAATGTTTAATAAATATTTTGAAAAATAATGGTTATTAAAAATATATATTTTTTTTAAGCACCTCAAAAAATATCTACAATTCATGCTTCTAGACTAGAATTCCCCCTTAAGGTTGTTATGTACTTTAAAGCCCATGCAGTACAGTCCTTTTTGAAATATATTTTTGTTTAAGTTTTCTGTGAACCTTGTAGCGTGTTTATATGAGTGTTGAATTTTTTTTTAATAGTACACAACTGCTAACCCTGTACAAATCCCAACTGCGCTCCACGGTTGAATCTGGAAGCCAACTCTGGTATAGAGCTCCAAAATACCTAAAAAAACCGTTGACTCTGTGCAGAAACGGGCGGTCCGTTTGATAGATTATCCCATCTTAACAGACGGATTGCAATCTTTAGAGCACAAGCGTCAGGTGGGAATGCTGTTTTCTATCAGTATTACAATTGAAGATGCTCAGAGGAACTAGCAAGCGTCATTGATCCCCTCGGCACCGGTGCATAGTCGGAAAACGCCAAACACATGCCCAACATTTGTACATGGTTTACATTATTCACATGAGAATCGATCCTTTCAACAGCTCGGCTGTGGAACGATTTGCCGGCCTCTGTGTTTCCTCCTTCCTACAACAAGTAGGTCTCTTCAAGACCTATGTTCACTTCTTTCTTTCCTCAAAAAGACCCTCCACACAGCAACTTCAAAGATGACATAGGCACTGAGGGAAATTATTTTCCTCAGGGTCTCCTGTGTGGAGTTAATGAAAAAAAAATAGATTCATATATTATGTACGTCAAATCTATTATTATTATTTATATATTTGCCACAGTGGCAACTGCGAAATTTTTGCATGCGAGTATTATTGCCATCTATTGACAAAATGCATGAACAATTTTTAGCATTTGTTGATCATAAATATATCGTATATCACCACCACCAGCCTGACGACAGACTTTTCTAAAAACGTAAAATGATTTATAAACTTAACTCCCAAAGATGGCGCTCGAAACAGCAGAAATGAGAATGCTTAGATGGTCCGCAGGAGTATCACCAAAAGATAGTATTAAAAGTTCACGCATTCGTGGTAGCCTGGGTGTCACGGACATAAACAGTAAGCTGGAGGAACGACAGTTGAGATGGTATGGTCACATGGGACGGAGACCACCAGACCACACAGTGAAGCAGGCAATAATGTCTATGGAACTCCATCGACACTCATCCAAAGGAAGACCAAAGAACTCCTGGATGACTCAATGCTCCAAAATATTACAGAGAAACGGCCTGGATGAAAGCGATACCCAGAACCGAAGAAGATATAGCCTGAGAACGAGAAGAGCCGACCCTAACAGCCTACCTAGGCAATGAGTTGGAACAGTGCAAGGAAGAAGAAGAAAGACTTTCATAGATGGCGCTAATGAAAATATTTAAAAAAACTCGTTGGCACGTCATGCTATATGAATTGTTTATTGGCCGGTGTACAAGGGTACAAATAGAATATATTATGAATATAAAAACACAGTTTCGTACGTACCTACCTATAAAAACTGAATGCTTTCAAAAATAAAAATATAGTAGGTACTATACTTTTGATTCGAGGGGCATTTCACTATTTTCTCAATCAGAAAAAGATATTGGCAACTCTGGGACTCGAACCAAAACCTCCTAGACCTAGGAGGTTTTGCTCGAACCCAGGACCCTTTGCTTACATGGCAAGTGTTTTACCAACTGAGCTACGGAACCCATATCAAATTCGGTCACTTTTAACTTTTAACTACCAACATTATCTTCATTTTCTTAAGGCATATATTATTGGCTGCTATCTGTATATATGATTGCAAGATTCAACTCGAATTAAATGCTATCTAGATAGTGTCTGGATAAATTTTTATCTATTTTATTTTTATTAAGCGACATATTGACTTTTCTAGCAAATTATAATATTTAATTACATGAAGACAATATTAGCGAAACTCGATCGAAAATCTGGAGAAAGAAAAATCAAAAGATATTGGCTCCACTGGGACTCGAACCCAGGACCCTTTGCTTAGGTGGCAAGTGCTCTACCAACTGAGCTACGGAACCCATATCAAATACGGTCATTTTTAACTGTACTATACTTTAATTCGACAAAGAACTACCAACATTATCTTCATTTTCTTAACGCACATATTATTGGCTGCTATCTTTATATATCTTTATCCAGGTTTTCGATTGAGTTTCGCTAATATTGTCTTCATTTAATTAAATGTTAAAGTAACACCAAAATAAAAACGGCCAAAGTTTTTCAAGTTAAAACATCCAAAAGCACTAGAGCTATCACGCAAAATAAATAAATTTGCTTCGATTGCTCGAGATTTCCCAGAAGGTCATGTTTTTAAATTTTTCGCAACATTAAAAAAATCATACCTTAGAATTTTAACATGGAATCATAAAAAATTATTGTAGTGCTTTATAGCCAATGAATTAACCTGTATTTTACCGTTTATCTCATATATAAACAATTTTTTGGAGTGAAAACTTCGTTAGCACCGTTGTGATTTGAAACTCGATGAAACGAAAAATTGTGATACCAAAAAGAGACAAACACATACATATATAGGATTTAATAGCAAAGTATAATCGGTCTCCTCTTTGTGCGGTGCTTCGTGGGTAAACTACATAAATGTTTTTTTTTTAACTAGATGAAACTAAAAATAGCGACACTAAAAAGAGACGAACATATACATCTATAGGATTCAGCCTGCGAGAGAATGAGATAGAATAATCGGTTTCCTCTTTTTGCGGTGCTTTGAAGGCGTCTCCTCTTTGTGCGGTGCTTCATAGCCCCCCCCCCCATTCTTGTATACTATAGTTTTCTGAAGGTTTCACTTCTAACGCGTGCGAATTGCACACTTTTTTTTACATAATATAATATATATATATATAATATATTTTAATTGGCGCCATCTAGGAATGCGAATATTAACTCACCATCGCCCAGTTCCACCGCAGGGGTAGGCAGAGGTGATGAACCGCTAAAAAACCCAGTCTTGGCACATCCTTGCTTCATTCGCATTCATAAATCATCTCGTTCATTCCATTCTGTTCTTTTGACTCTCGATATGGCCCGACTCAAGTATTTGAGTCACTTGATCGTGCCATGTCTTCTTCGGACGTTCCCGATTTGTTCTACACGTTTCTTCAGCTCAGATATATTTTTCTTTTTTTCACTAACTCCACACAAAACTTTTTTCACTAACTCCACACTTTCCTTTCCAAAAAAAACCCTCCACACAGCATCCCCAAAGATGACATATGCCCTGATGGAAATTATTAAATCAGGGCCTCCTGCGTGGAGCTCATGTAAAAAAAATGGTTGAGGAGTTGGTTCTCCTAAAAATGGTTCCATGGGCGGCGGTACTAGTGCCCGCCTCCAAATTATCATTATTACACTAATTTCTTCTTTTTAACCCACTCTACACGCCTCATCTAAATTGACATCAGTCAAACACTCTTTCGAATCTCAAAACTTGGTCTTACCACACATACGCTTCAGGGATCTCATCCATTATGCATTCATTTTTCCTCTAACAGTTCCATGCCATACTCGTACATCAGAGTTGATTTCAGCGCTCCATTGTGGACTGCTACTATTCAAATACAAAAGATAAATAAAAGATTATTGTAATTTTTATTTAATAGTTTCAAATAAATGCAACTACATAAATGCAACGACCTTTTATAACTCCTCATGCTAATTTGTTCGGTTTTCATAAACATCTCATATAGGTCTCGTAGAATTCATTGTGTCTCCCTTACTATCATGGTTATAAATAAGATCTAAATGATGTTAGAAAGAGAAAACACTACGCTTTAAATTTAAATTTAAAAGTCATCCCCAAAATAATTCAAATGCACACCTTTATGAATACAAAATTTCCGATCGCAATTTGAAGAAAAATTATAAAATTTGATAATTATTTTTACAAGAAATGTCAAAAAAGTGAGTTGACGATAACATTTGCCAAATAAAACATGTGTGCCTTTTTATTTTTTGTCGTTATCAGTAATTTTAGATAGAAAAAATGTAAGGCGAGCAATTTTTTTAATCTTTTTTTGTTAGCAATCAAAAATTTTATATTTATTCGAGTTATAAAATTTCAAAGCGTATTTCATCTCCTTTAGTTTTCGGATGCGATTTTATTGCAAAGCAGAAATATTTTGACCTTCCGACAAAATAAGCCCGAGTCATAATAAACAGTCGCAAAAACCTAACAAAAATAGATAATAATACCCCGACAATGTCAAATTTAATGAATACCATTATTTCAGAACTGGTTTCTTAAAGTCCGATTTCGAATCCTTTTTGGAGTACCTATTTAAAACATTTTAAAGATGTTATTTGATGTGTTCAACAATTTGTTATTCCTGTAGCAAATTTTCCATATTACCAAGCACTTCTTTCATTTCAGACAGCAAACCTATTATTTGATTTTCTGTTCGTGTTTTCGTTCGTCCTGTATTTTTTTTATTGTCGTTTGACGATTTTTCAACGGTTCTCAGTTTGTCTGAAATTTCATCAATATAATTGTGCAGCGTACTCCGTGTGTCAATTGAAATTTTACCTTCATTACCACCGTTGGTTTTACGATTGGACAATGCAGCAATTTCGCACTCTTGCGCTATTCTTTCAATCATTTGTTCGTGTGTTTCTTCCACAATATCCTGGATTATTTCGCGTAAGGATTTTACTCTTTCGTTTTTGCAAGGGTCTTCTTTTAGCCTTGTGATGGTGACGACTTTGAAAGAGTTTTTGATTTTGACTGCGAGAATCAAATCATCCAGACCTTCGTAGATGGACAGTCCAGTGATGATGACGTTAGAGGGAGAAATCGTCTGTGCTCTTAGAGGTGTTGTTTTTCCTGAATCTTTCTTTGATGTAATTAGTGGAAGTGCACCCAAAACTCCTTCTTTTGCCCCGTTGGGGTTATCTTTTGTTGATAATATAATCAATTGATTTGTTCCAGGATCTTTAAATAGTTCAACGGGTTTGTAATCTTCTTCCAGTATGATATCTCGAGTAACTCCGTTCTTACTTCTGATGAACGCCTTTCCGTCTTCAAGGTTGTAGCTATTTTCCATGTCATCCGTGATGATGAAGCAACTTTGTAGCTTTGGTAGGTTTGTTGAGATTTTGTTGCTGTTGTCTCCATCGAAAATGAAGGAATTTTCGTTACTGTCTTCCACTTGGATCATGGGTTCGTCACCGACGAATCCAATTTTTTTGACTTCGTAGTCGAATGGAACTTGGCTGTTGCATCCGTAATAGTGTTCTCCGATCTTAATGGATCTGGACTTGCATGTGTTTCTTTTGTTTTCGAAGAAACAATTGCTTAGAAAAGTTTTGTTCTGTTCTGGTACAACTTCCTGTGATAGAACTCCTATAGTGACGCCAAGCAGCAAAACCACCGAAGCCACCGAAGACTGCATCTTGTGTTGGAATTTCTGCAGATTTCTAGAACAAAAAGATTGTTGAAAATTTTATTAAATTTAACATAATTTTTTTTTACATTTTTAGTTTTACATGAACTCCACACAGGAGGCCCTGGAGAAAATAATTTTCCTCAGGGCCTATGTCATCTTTGGGGATGCTGCAAGGAGGATTTTTTTTAAAGGAAAGGAAGGAGAGGAGGCTCTTGGAAGAAAAAAGGTTCGAGGGGTTCAATGTGTCCTGGTCAGACAAACCTCACTCCACGAACCCGGGCACCCCTGCTAATTCACCAATTGGTAGCGAACCACTTGGGGTGATCTAAGGCAGATGTTTTGGTTATCCAATAAATGGTAACTTGGCGGCGGTACCTAATATCTCCCAAATTAGCCGTTATCAATTGTGTTCTGATACACTTTGCTATGTGCGTGATAGGTTATATAAGCGTCAAACTTTAATTCTGACCTGACTTTGATACAGAAATCGTCGCAATGGGCGAGTTTAAGTTCCAAAAAGCGGAATGTGGTGTACGCCGGAGGGGAGAAAGGCGGTCCCATATCCCCGCCTACTCCTTTCTCTATCGCACATATGTTTTATGCATTTTTCTCTTTCGCTTTCGGTCATTGTAAGGTCAGTAAAGTGACTGTACCTGCGCTACGAAATGCACACCGTACGCAGATGTTTTCGGTCGTGCTTTGAAAATATTATTGCTATACTTAATTAATAACTGTTTTCATGTGACTACCGCAGAAGAGACTCTACTGCTCCCGGAGTCAGTGAGACTATGGCATCCCCAATTGGGTATGTTGTGAGGCTGAGGATAACAGGGAGGGGAAGGGTAAAAGTAAGATGGGGAAGTACCTGGCTATTCAGACCTGGTCACCAAATATGGCTGTAACTATTTCAAGCAACGTTTCAACACTGAATGGTGCTCACTGAGACCGTCATCATAACGCAGATAATGTATAAATTTTTCGATGAAATTCGAAAAAAATAATGTATATAATTTTTTCTTTTAACTTAAGTATTGAAAAAAAAACTTTTGGAGCGAAATCTACCCTTAAGAGTGACGTTAAACAGATGATATAAGTTTTAATGCTTTATTTACCAATTTGAAACCTAAAGTCGACTTCAAAAATATTTTTCAATATCAAACAAATGTATTTACTGTGTCAATTTTGTGTGCTGGTACTGGTACATACAGTATACAGGGTGTCCGGGGATAAAGTGCATTGACTTCGGAAGGTGATTTTACGTGATATTATAAGAAAAAAAGATAAATACCTTTTTTCGAAATTCCAACTTTTAGGGGTAGTTTTGTGATAAAAAGATAAAATTAGACCGGCGTGTGCGGCCAGCTTTATTATTTTCTGCTGTTACGATACGGGCCAATCACCGCCATACAATGTTGCCACAATCGTGCCCGGCAGACTCTCAGCAAGTAAGATCGTACCTCACACAGGATTTTTAGTAAGTACGTCTTTTTGGTGACCCGACAGTTGGTCCGGCGACAGTTAGGCCGGCGACAGTTGGTCCGGCGACAGTTGGTCCGGGGACAGTTGGTCCGGCCGACAGTTCGTCCGGCCGACATTAGGTCCGACTACAATTGGTCCGGCGACAATTGGCCTATCAAGTAAGTATGCAAAGAGGATATACGGCCGTACAACCAAAGTCGATAAACTTATTTCTGAAGGCATCTTGAGTTAAAATCCGCTGTAAAAATATTTTTACTAATAATTTCGACTCTCCGAAGTAGCATGCGGCAAACACGTATACAGTATTCATTCAGAATTATAAAGTTACTTGAAATGGCTTTAGCCGTGTTTGATGACTATATCTGAATAGCCAGGTACATTTTCCACATCTCCTTCCCCTCCCCACTACCTTCAGCATCATACCATACCAAAATTGTTGATGTCATAGACTCACTGGATCGAGACGGTTGGGAGCAGTTGGGACACTTGTGTTATATTCAGATATAAAAGTTATATTATATGCAAGTAGGAATCTTTAGCGTTTTTTGGCTAAGCCGACTGCACGTATAAGTTTTTCGTATTTTGTGATTGCTGCATGCTGAGTCGAAATTATTAGTAAAAAATATTTTTACAACGGATTTTCACTCAAGATGCCTTCAGATATAAGTATATCGACTTTGGTTGTACGGCCGTATATCCTCTTTGCATACTTACTTGAAGAAAACATCTTCTAAACTTTCGGCCGGACCAATTGTCGGCCGGACCAACTGTTGCCGGACCAACTGTCGCCGGACCAACTGTCACCGGACCAAATGTCGCCGGACCAACTGTCATGAAACCATTTTGTTTAAGTAGATAGGTATACCGTATGTTCCCTAAACCGATTGCGTATTTTATATAGTATTCCGGGGTGGGGGGGCAACTGTCGGCAGACAACTGCTATGGAATCACCAACGTCATTCCGATTATAAACATTTTAACCAAATCTTCATAATAATTAAACAGTATTAATAGCCCAGAGACTGTACGGTTGAAATTTAAGGCTCTGAAACCAGGCACGAAAAGAAGAAGATGGAGAGATACGAAATTACGAATGTTAGAGGAGAGCGCTAACGTTTACAGCGACAAAATCGATGCGAAAATTGCGAAAATGTTTAATAAAACACGACTCGTTTAAACTAGAGCACAAATCTAGCGGGCATTATCTTAAACAGCATTTAAAGAAACACTGTGAATTTTTTCATACATATAACTTGTAAAACAACAAAAATAAACGTGTTTATAATAATTTTTTAAGCATACTTTGTGATTTTTTTCTGTCGAGGGAATGTTATATAATGTTAAAGTCTAGATCAGTGATTCCCAAAGTGGTCCAGGTGGACTCCCAGGGGTCGATGGGAGACTCGACGGGGGTCTACGTTGGCGTGATAAAAAATGGGGGTCCACAAGTTGTATGTGGGGGTCCACGAAAATTTATCTGGTTTCGATAGTAAAGAACAAAAATGTTGGCTTGGCTTTACCTATCAATGTAGGTAGATAATACACTACTCAAAAAAATTAAGGAAGCAACAAAAATCCAATTTATTCGGTGATTTTTGACAGGCTGTATGTATTGCCATTGCCATCTCATTTTTGTATTGTCCTACACTCCATCAAGGGGGTGGACTAGATCTATGTCCGTGCAACAACCGAGAAGATGACTCCCAAGGTAGCCGCTGCAAAACCCGCCCGCGCCTCCCCGGCGTCATGAGCGGGCCAGAAGACAACCGTAGCGGACCGGTGCCCTTCCGTCCTGCCTCCGGTGACCCGATGCTCTCTTTTATCCCTAGTGTCTTCAGGTCTTTCTGCCCTTAATCCCAACATTTTCTTCGAGGGCCTACCGGGAAGCCGGCATAGGGGCGTGGACACCGAGTCTCGCTTGCGACTGGACTGATGGCTCCGCTTATTCTCGGCGGGACTGCCGGGTGACTGTAGCTTAGCTGCTTTGGTTAAGTTAAACAATCTCATCATAATATGTATTTTTTATTTTTTTATTCTGCATATTAACAAACTTTTATTTCAGCTACATCAGGTGGTGGAGATGAGACGTGATACTGTGAAATAAATAACTTACAACATGTTCGCACTCGCATACTGCCTGCTAACCTGGGGGTCTAGAGTCATTTTAAATAAAAAGTAGCTTCTTTATAAATAAAAAATTAGAGTCCTGACGAGTACGGTGAAGGAGGAAACCATCTGTTTCCTTAGAACGCCGTGGGAAAGTGGTGGGCAACCTCCAAAGGCTGTATGTATTTCGGTGAAAAATGGTCGTATTGAGATTTAAAAAAAAACATTTTTAAGTTTAAGGTTATAATTGTCATATTTTTGGCAAAATTTTTTTAGGAGCTACGGTTCTCATGCAATCTTAATTTTTTGCTATTTTTTTGGTACACTGGCTTGATTTTTTTTTTCAGTTAGGCCGGCCTATGAATCAATATTTAACGTAATTTCGTTTTTTTAAAACCTCCTTTAATTTATTTGAGTAGTGTATTTTAAGAAGGTCAGCTACTGTTACTTGTAAAAACTTGCATATTTATTTGATATTTAATTCTATTAAGGTGGGTAATACGGGACTAGGTTTTTTAATCATTTTCATGATTTTTTTTGGCATGGAAGAAATGTGTATAATTTATTGAAATTTTGAGGTCTTTTTGAAGATTTACTTAAAAAAATATTGTGAATTTTTCGAAGCATTTCCTCGGAAAATATGAAAATTATCAGCTGTTATACATCGAACGTCATCATCAGACGTAGCTTTTGTGTACATTTTGGAGGCCACAGTTTTCATCTCAAAGCAATAGGATTTTTAATTTAATTTAAGAACATGTGTCTCTTCTAAAACCTAAATTTTCCCAAAAAATTGAGAATTAAATTTTTTACACGTGTGTAAACAGGAAATCTTGATTTCATGCCATTTTTTTTAAAATTATTATTTTTAATTGTTAAACTAAATTTTAAGACAAGATTTTTATGCATAGCACAAAGGGTAACAATTATTATAAGCAATAATTATCAGCCTGAAACACTCATCTACATTGAAAAATCTTCCGAGAAAAGATACATGACGCCAACGAGACTTGAACCCGTGCCCTTCTGATTGCCGGTCAGCTGCTCTCCCAATTGAGCTATGGCGGCTTATCTTATACCCGCCAAATGATTCAATATATACTGGTGTTTCATTCAACAATTACTGCTTATTATATTTTTTCCACCTGAAAACAACCAACTTTATTTTTGCGAGAGAGACACTGTTAGTGTTAAATCCCTCGCTAGGTGGCGTCGAGATATCGACGGAGCGGGTTTTTAACTGCTAGTACGAATTAATATTCTAATTTTTACAACTCCCCTGAAGTAAATAGTTGTTTTGGTTGTATGTATGTAAATTGAAATAAAGTCTTAAACCAAAGAAAACCAGAAATATGTCATTTTTAAATCAGATTTTAGAAGTATTGACTCTTTTCCACAAAAAAATTATAAATCGATTTCGAAAAATTGTTATTTTATCTAGCATTTGCATGGTTTAAATATCGAGAAAAAATGTTTATTTTTGGTAAAATAAGGTTATACCATAGGTCGTTGGCAGATTTGTTAAATTTTCAAAAAATATTTTGTTTTATACCACACCTATTTCAAATCATGTAATCATGCAGTAAAATAAATCAATACCATATCTAGTAAAAGCATGTTTTAGAATTTTAATTTTTGTCTAAATAAAATCATTAAAAAATATATACGTACATGTGTTTCTTGACGAAAATTGGTCCGTTTGTGTATTTATTTGCACACTTACAAACTAATATATTTCAGATTTTTTTTACATTCTTATTTAACTTAGACATTATTGAAAAATGATAAATACTTATAATCAAAAAATAATTACAAAAAGTACATAATTTTAATAGTTTTATCATCACGCCTTTCAGCATTTTTGGATGTAGGTATAAATTAAAGCAAATTTGTAATGAAATAAAATCGAATTGAGTTATAATTTTAAAAAGCTGGTACGCACAATAATTAAACGCTTCTTATTTGCGCGTATTAAGGTTGATGTTTGTATACCCGTGTAAGCATCTCAAAATTAAATAAATTAACATAAAAATAAATCGTTTTACAAAAATTTAAAATATTTTTCTATTAAATTTTATCTAACCAATTATATTATATAATATATGTTTAAACACTTGATCAGGAAGCAATAAAGAATTAAATTAACTTGTATGTTGCAAATAAGGTAAAAAATATTCGATTTAGTATTGATAATTTTTCAATATAATTTATTTAAACATTCATAAAAAAATTCCTTTAATTTCAGCTAGTCGATAAACGACCCGTTCTCATGATCTATGAAAGAGAAGATTGTGAATTCTCTTAAGAATCACTTGAACAATCTTTTTAAAAATACATTAGGAATTAGTTGACTTAATATCTGTACCCGAGAGGCATACGGATGCAGATCCAAAATTTGAAGAAATGAGTTTTTCATGCAGACTTGAAGCAAATTATCATGTTTATCAGTGGCAGAAAGATGCAAGTCCTATCATGAAGAAAAATTGGATTTTCAAAAATGTATACGGATGCAACTACCTTTGATGCCTTAGAAGCAGAAAGATGTACTGTACATGGACTTGCATCTTTCTGATTTTGTTGCATTTTGAGTATTATGACTCAAATCCTACGTATTAAGTAGTATTGTGACTCAAATGTACACTACTACGCTTTCAACGGAAGTAAACAATTTACAAACATTGATCCCTTCATAACACACCACATGTCATATTAACAAAATATTCCACTTCATTTAGAAGTAGAAGGACTCAAATCCGTGTTTTTGTTTGACTCAAGTCAGCGTTTTTTTTAAACAATACTTTTAAAGGCTTTACGTATAAAATATTTCGTTCAATTAGCGCGTTTTTAAAACAAAACTAATTGATTTAATTATTACTTTTTTGTTTTCTATCTGCATGTATATCCGAAGAAGTTATGAGACTATAGTTACAGAAAAATTGGATTTTGGCTCTCCTGATCATTTACCTTTTTGGACTTGCATCCGTATGCTTCTCGGGTACAGATATATTTACAATATAGAAAGAATGTGACCCTTTCAATAACAGCTTTTAAAATTATAAACTATTACATTGATAGCCCATAACTCTTACAACTCGAACTCGAACAACTACCGCCAGCTAAAGAAGGAGGTAGCGCAACACGGCTTAACACCCCAAAAACAAATAACGAAAATGCTTTTGGCCGTGAAAATCTTAAAACTTATCTAACTACCGCCAGGGTCATCACCACGACTTGCTCTGTATTCCACACGGCAGAACTGACGTTCTGGCCCAGCACAGCATGACAAGAGGTATGGTGCTTCTAAATGTTTATTATTTATTTATTCTTAGTACATTTACAATACACAGGTATAATATAATATTGTCCTCCACACTATAGCAGCCTTACTAAAAAAAAACCACAGCGCGACCGATTAACTGTGTTATTGCAATAACATAAATAAGCCTCGTATACACTAAAACACGTTTTATTACCAATAATGTTTCTTACGTGGTCACGCTGTTAAAACGCATTGAAGATGTGACAACGTTGTATGTGGTTTTAATTTACTAGGAAACAATGTTGTTTTAATTTTTCTCCGCAAGGGGCATTATTGGCGCGCCTATGCATTAGTTCTTCGGCCCGCGACAGCCCGCGATGACAAAACAGCTCGGTGTGTTTTATCGAAATTTGGACCTCTTGCTTTCTGGGTTCGAGTCTCAGAGACTCTATGTTTTTCTGATTTTTCTGTTTCCAGATTTTTGATTGAGTTTCGCTTATATTGTCTTCATTTATTTAAATATTACAATTTGAGGTTTTACTCATAAAGTTAAAAATAAAAAATAAAAAGAAATATTACACCTTTAAATTTATATGGCGAGAATGCCAACGTACTTATAAATACTAACCAGGAATTATTAGATTCCTGGTCAAATAAAATTATTCACGCAAAACACTTCAGTTATCTCAACCAAACTTATGTTGACAAACTTTCGTCAAACAAATGGTTGATTATTGGAGCGTTGAGCGCAGAAATAGAAGGATTTATGCTGGCCATTCAAGATAAAGTCATTAATACTAAAAATTATAGGAAGCATATAATCAAAGATATAAATCAAATTGATGATTTATGTACAAAATGTTTGGCTTTTCCGGAAACTATAGGACATATTATATCGGGATGTTCTATATTAGCGCCGTCAGAGTATACATTTAGGCACAATCAGGTTTTAAAAATAATCCACCAAAGTTTGGTAATTAAACATAACTTGATTGACTGCCGTAATATATTACCTTATTATGAATATTAACCAAATTCATTTTTAGAAAATGAATTTTGTAAAATATATTATGATAAAACTATACTAACAGACAGAACAATTAGTCATAATAGACCTGATATAGTTTTACATGACAAATTAAAAAAAATAACTTATATCATTGATGTAGCTATTCCAAATTCCTGTAATATTCAAAAATCTGTTTCTGAAAAAATAAGAAAATATACAGATTTAGGAAATGAGATTAAAAGAATTTGGCATTCTCAGACTATAAAAATATTACCATTTGTCATTTCGGCTACTGGCATTACACCGAGCTCTCTCATTCAAAATCAAAAATCAGTCATTTTAAATACACGTAGGATTACAACAGAATTTTAAAATATTTATATTTAGGGATCAGTAGGACTTATAGGTCAAATTAGGAATTCCACAGAGCCGAACCCTCTGATATGAAAATATCTGGAGTCGGTGAATTATTTTCCCATTTGGTCTCTGGTTGACATGTTGTTCTTGTATTGTTTTGTATTTATAATACAATAGTGCAATTGCATAGCGTGGTTTGACTAGATGATCATTTGGGTGAAAGGGTTTAGTTTTTCCTGTGGGGAAAATTTTTTTTTTTAACTACTGTGCCACACGGTTACAGTATTGAAGTCACAGCACCTTTAGGATCGTCCGACCACTGCCTGGTGACGACATCAATCCCTGTAAACTTCAGACCACCAAACGAGAGGCTGAAGAGAAAGGTGTGGCACTATAGGTCAGCAGATTGGTTCGGTCTGCGGGCACATTTTAATGCTTTACCATGGTCAGCTGTCTGTTTTCGGAATTCGGATCCCTCAAGATGTGCCCAGGAAATTGGTGAGGTCATCACATCCGCGATGGATGGCTTCATCCAATCTACTGTTAAGGAAACTGGTGTAGGCTCAAAGCCGTGGTTCGGTCGACAATGCGCTGAAGCAGTGCGACGAAAAAACGCGGCTTACCGAGCCTACAACACATCTAGAACATCCGAAGACAGAACAGCTTACAACAAAATGGCAAAGGAAACCAAGAGAATCATAAATAGGTCAAAATTCGAGCACGACCAGCAGATCAGCAGAAAGCTGACTGCATGCCCGCATGGCAGCAGGTAATTCTGGTCGCTTGCGGGCTCAATAGGTCGCAATTTCTGCAAATCCAGTCTGCCACCTCTTACCAGACCTGACGGCTCACTAGCAAACACCGCCACCGAAAAGGCTAACTTATTAGGTAAAATGTTTGCGGATAACTCAACCCTCGACGACCAAGGTGCTGTCCCGACGTCGGTTCCTCACTGCGGTTTTCGTATGAAAAAGCTGAGGATCCGGCATCGGGAAGTACTCCATGTTTTACGAGGGCTTGATGTTAATAAAGCTAGTGGGCCTGACGGAATACCTGCCCTGGTACTGCAAAGGTGCGCTGCAGAAATAGCTCCAATTTTGACGAAGCTTTTTAAACTGTCCCTGAAGACTGGCTCTGTGCCCTCTGGTTGGAAAAAAGCGGTTATCCATCCTATTCCAAAGAAGGGTGACCGCTCTAACCCGGCCAACTACCGCCCCATAGCGATCACATCTGTTCTGTCTAAGGTGATGGAACGTGTGATCAACGACAAACTGCTCACATACCTCGAGAAGAACAAAATTATTAACGACCGTCAATACGGATTCCGGCGGAACCGCTCGTGCGGTGATCTTCTCGCGTATGTGACGCATGTTTGGGGGCGATGCCTGGAACGTTTCGGTGAGACCCAAACGGTTGCACTGGACATATCCAAGGCCTTTGACCGGGTTTGGCACCGAGGACTTGTCAACAAACTGCATTCTTACGGACTTCCCGCATCCTTGTGTACGTGGATTGCCGACTTCTTGAGGGAGAGGTCGATTCAGACGGTAGTCGATGGTTTCACCTCTTCCTCTCACTCGATAAATGCTGGCGTCCCGCAGGGATCGGTTCTGTCTCCAACTCTGTTTCTGTTGCACATCAACGACCCTTTGTCATGTGCACCAATTCACTGCTACGCGGATGACAGTACAGTTCATGATAGCTTTTTGTTTGACAAGCCCCCAAAGGGCTCACAAACTCCAACAGCTCGTAAGGCTTTGAAGCAAAGAATGGACGGTTACCTCGAGAGTGTTTTGTCTTGGGGTAAAAATAATCTCGTTGAATTTAATGTTTCAAAGACCCAATCTTGTCTGATTACGTCTAAAAGGGGTCGCAATGAAAATCTAGTCTCTTTCAACGGAAGCAATCTTCCGAACAGGCCCTCCATTGATTTGCTTGGTGTAACCCTAAGTGACCAGCTCAGGTATGGGGGCTCCATCGAAGCCAGAGTAAAGTTAGCCTCCCAAAAACTGGGCGTACTGTACAGGGCCCGCAGATACTTTAAAAGTACACAACTGCTAACCCTGTACAAATCGCAAGTGCGCCCCACGGTTGAATTTGGCAGCCACCTCTGGTCTGGAGCTCCAAAATACCTGAAAAATACCCTCGACTCTGTGCAGAAACGGGCGGTCCGTTTGATAGATTCTCCCATCTTAACAGACGGATTGCAATCTTTAGAGCACAGGCGTCGGGTGGGAATGCTATCCTTGTTCTACCGGTATTACAATGGAAGATGCTCCGAGGAACTAGCATCATTGATCCCTTCGGCACCGGTGCATAGTCGGGAAACACGCCAAACGCGTGCCCAACATTTGTACACAGTTGACATTAGTCACATGAGAACGGGTCGTTTCTTCGACTCGTTCTTATGTTCAACAGCTCGGCTGTGGAATGATTTGCCGGCCTCTGTGTTTCCTCCTTCCTACAACATGGGTCTCTTCAAGACCAATGTTCATTCCTTCCTCTCCTCAAAAAGACCCTCCACACAGCATCCCAGATGACATAGGCCCTGAGGGAAATTATTTTCCTCAGGGCCTCCTGTGTGGAGTTAATGTAAAAAAAAAAAAAAAAAAACCCGGACCTTTAAATCTGGTGCGTAAAAATCAACTTCAGTTCGACAAAATTATAAATTAAAAGTTAAAAAGATTGTAGCCAGTTCATTATGTGTTTTTTGTATTCAATAATATTAGATGTTTTATATTGTTTTGGAAAAGAATTATACAATTTTATAGCTGTATTGTTTTTGCCCAAAGGATGTGTTTGTTTTAGATATTTGTAGTTGGTGTGCATGTCTTAAGAAATGATACCTCTAGTCTCTTGACATTTTCAACATTGGCCGTGAGTGTTTCAAGAGTCATTTTAGGCAAGAACTCTAATATATAAAACAAAGTTTGGTTGGTTACACTATTTATATCTCGAGAACGGCTGGGCTGATTTTGATGATATTTGATTTGTTGGATTTGTCTCCGCCCCGGATAGGATAATAACTATTAAAACATCACAAAATTTAACGAAATAAATAGTTATACAGAAAATTATTTTCCTCATACATTTTGTATGGAACGAATTCTCCTATTTTGAAAGAACTGCAGCAATATTGTGAGGGGTATAATATTGAACTGTGCATGAATTCCAAACATTCAAAAACGTCAAATGTCAATGCGTTGATTGTTGTGCATTTGTTTTTAATCATATAATGCTGCCCTTCTTTCTTACACACTCAATGTCAATAGTCGAAAATGAGACAAATGGTGAACGTATGTTTGCACACCTTCAAAGGAAAAATACAAGAATTATAATAAATCTCTGAAATGAAACGCATTTTTTTTACATAAGCTCCACACAGGAGGCCCTGAGGAAAATAATTTCTCTCAGGACCTATGTCATCTTAGGGGATGCTGTGTGGAGGATATTTTAAGGAATGGGGAGGATAGAAAGTTCTGGGAAGGAAAAAGGTATGAGGGCTGGGTAGGAATCTGGGGGTCAGTGTGTCCGGGAGTGATGGACGTATGAATCCATCCCTCCAACTGTGGTGCAAGGCAATGGGTCGAGAGAGTCCGGCTGGAAAGGTCAAAAGGCCTCCCTCAACCAGTCCCTCTCGATCCGGCCCACCACGCAGCAGGTGGGCAGGCGCATCAACTGCCAAGACCCGGACATAAGTCACCTCATGAACCCGGGCACCCCTGCTAAATCACCAAACGTACCGAACCACTTGGGGTGATCTATGGCAGAGGTGTTGGTTTTTCAATAAATGGTTCCCGGGGCGGCGGCATCCGTATCCGCCTCCCGAATTCCCGTAAGTAATTGTAAATATAAGAAAATCACAAAAATATAAATCCGTACACAACGCCATCTATGATAATGACAAAAACAAAACACGGACAGTTGCGCATTGATAATTGCTTCATTGCGTAATTTTTAACTTAATAAAAAAACTGAATTTAATTCAACAGCTATTGATTCTGAGGCGGTACGAAGTTCATCGGGTCAGCTAGTTTTGTATGTTTTTTAATTTTTTTATTATTTTTTATTAGGAACATTAACAGGTTAATAACATTACATGCATTAAAGGCAACCCCAAAATATAATAATTAGGTTATAACTCAATAACTAATGTTCTCATCATGCACAAATAATAATTTAAAAACGACAGTTATTAAGTTATATAGTTAGGAACTAGATAAGTAAGTAAAAGTAAAATAAAAGTGAAAAGAAAGTAAAATAAAAGTAAAATTGTAAAATAAAGTAAAGTGTGCCAGTTTAATGGCTAGAACATAGAAAAAAAATGTTTATATTTTATTTTTAAATATGATAATTATATAACAACAACAAAAAAGTGAAAACACCAGACGTGTGTATAAGTGTAAAGTGGAAAAATTATGATATATACAGGGTGTTAAGGGACGTACTTGACTTACTTTAACCAGTGATTCCTGACGTTATTTGGAGTAAAAAATGTAAATTAAATTTTGGTCTCCGGTGACATTTTCGATGTTTTTTTTATTTATTTTTTCTACAAAAACATTAAAAAATGATAGGTGATGGACAGTTGGAGGCGGGGTGAGGGGTTAATCAGTTACTCGGCTGGGTGACCAGTGACGACATGCGAAAGAATTTTTTTTGTTTGAATTTGAATAAAAAAAATTTAAAAAAAAAGTCATCAAAAAAAGTCACCGGAGACCAAAATTTCATTTACATTTTTTACTCCAAATAATGTCAGGAATCACTGGTTAAAGTAAGTCAAGTACGTCCCTTAACACCCTGTATATATATGTACACATACGTACACACATATACGCACATATTATATATCATTTTAAAATTACAAATGCAAAAATTACATAAAAAAAAAATTACGGTATCAATTTTCCAGTTTTGTTAAAATAAATTAATTTATTTGGTAATGAATTGATCATTATAAGGCTCCGTTAACTATTTGTCTAAAAGTGGTTAAATTACACCAAAAGATATTGGCATGGATACATTTTTTGTTATAACGATTGCTAGTTCTTAATAAGAAGGAATTTTGCCTGAGACTAGTTGAAGCACTTTCGATTATGAATCAATGACTTGTCTCTAGTTTTCTTACGCGGGATTCTAATATTAATTGATGATAAAAGAGCTGGACGGTCAATATGACCACTCAAGACTTTGTATAAGTAAGTCACATCCGCAATGTCTCTCCTACTTTTTAGAGTTTTAAGTCCATAATATTTTATAAAGTTGTCCGTGTCATAATAACGCACATGTCTCTTGAAGCTCAAGTGATGTACAAATTTTCTTTGCACAGCTTTTATGCGCTTTGTGTGTATATTATACAGGGGATTCCATATAGGAGAAGCAAATTCAAGATGACTACAAACATAGGAGTAATATAATGTTTTGAGGGTTTGGATATTGGTGTACTCCTTTACAATACGGAATAAAAATCCTAACACCCTCAAGGATTTCTTAACAATAATGGTGAACCGACAATTCGTCCTGCGACAATTCATCCGGCGACAATTCATCCTGCCTGATCATTTAGAAGATTTTTATTAAGTAAGTATGCAAAGAGGATATACGGCCGTACAACCAAAATCGATATACTTATATCTGAAGGCATCTTGAGTGGAAATCCGCTGTAAAAATATTTATACTAACAATAATTTCGACTCTCCGAAGAAGCATGCGTGAATAACAAAATACTACACTTATAGGTTATACTTATAGGTTAGGTTAGGTTGAATTGTCAGGATGAATTGTCGCCGGATGAATTGTCGGCGGGATGAACTGTCGGCAGGATGAACTGTCGGCAGGATGAACTGTCGGCCGGATGAACTGTCGCAGGATGAACTGTCGCCGGATGAATTATCGCAGGATGAACTGTCATGGAACCAACAATAATATCCACACGTGCCTTAAACAAAAATATGTTATGTGTATTGTAATAGGGTTATATTAATCAGTCGGTAATGCACAAAAACAAAAAAAAGCTTTTTAATTGTTTATTTTTTCCAACTAAATCCACTTTCAAAAGTTTTGTAACAATTTTAAAAAAATGTTCTGCTATAAAAAAAAAAGTTTTTTGGTTCTCTGCGTTTTGTAGAGGTTGTAGATTCACCAGTTTTTTCTCTTGTAGTTACAACGAGTTTCCGAACACCGTATATAAATTAAGGAGTACTTTTTTCAATATTTTTTATCTATGACCTTCTAACACAATGGCATTTATAAATGGAAACTGAAAATAAAATTCTTATTTAATTGACCTTCGCAATAAAATTAAAATGCAAATGCAGTGTTATAATAGAAATATGTCTATTAGCTTATTAAATTTGTTATATTTTTTTTCACTAAACAACTTACTAAAGCAAACAGGTCATCGAATGACATGTGATAGTTTAAAATATATATTATATGCAATTAAAAAATCCAAGATATTAACAATGTAATAAAGATATTGAAAAAAGAGTAACTGCAGGTAACTCCATTAATGAAGGACTGAATGCCGTTTTTTTTTAAATTAACTCCACACAGGAGGCCCTGAGGAAAATAATTTCTCTCAGGGCCTATTGGTTAAAGAAAGAGGTAGCGCAACACGGCGTAACACCCCAAAAATAAATAACGAAAAAAGAACTAGATTTGTTTTTCTATAATTTTAGGACTTTACCTTGCGATTTTTAGTACCGCGGGAACTTCATGTACTTAACACTTTTTCAACTTCATTTGATATCTGAATACATATTTTCTTGAAAAGTAACATTTATATTTCAAGAGCAAAAAACTGTTCAAGGGAAGTATGTTATATCTCTTAACATTAAGAAAGTGACGCTCAGATGGTTTAGGCATGTGGAGCGGATGAACGAAGAAAGTAGTGTAAGGAGAATAAAGACGCGGAAGTTATTAGAAGTTACTTGAGTCGGGTCGAGTGAAGAGTCAGAATAACACAAGAAGAGTGTTTATTATATGAGTTTTTTTTTTTTAAAATTAACCCCACACAGGAGGCCCTGAGGAAAATAATTTCCCAAGAGCCTACGTCATCTTTGAAGATGCTGTGTACTATGTGAAGGGTCTTTTTGAGGAAAGGAAGGAGTGAACATCGGTCTTGAAGAGACCCATGTTGTAGGAAGGAGGAAACACAGAGGCCGGCAAATCATTCCACAGCCGAGCTGTTGAACGAGTCGAAGAAACGACCCGTTCTCATGTGACAAATGCCAACCGTGTACAAATGTTGGGCACGCATTTGTTTCCCGACTATCCACCGGTGCCGAAGGAATCAATGACGCTAGTTCCACGGAGCATCTTCCATTGTAATACCGGCAGAACAAGGATAGCATTCCCACCCGACGCCTGTGCTCTAAAGATTGCAATCCGTCTGTCAAGATGGGAGAATCTATTAAGCGGACTGCCCGTTTAGGGGTATTTTTCAGGTATTTTGGAGCTCCAGACCAGAGGTGGCTGCCAAATTCAACCGTAAGGCGCACTTGTGATTTGTACAGGGTTAGCAGTTGTGTACTATTAAAGTATCTGCGGGCCCTGTACAGTACGCCCAGGTTTTGGGAGGCTAACTTTACTCTGGCTTCGATGGAGCCCCCATACCTGAGCTGGTCACTTAGGGTTACACCAAGCATATCAATGGAGGGCCTGTTCGGAAGATTGCTACCGTTAAAAGATACTAGATTTTCATTTCGATCCATTTTAGAAGTAATCAGACAAGATTGCCGTTGACTGAAGTTAACGAAAAACTGCCCAAAGAATGAAGCTAGCAGTCCATAATGGAGTACTGGTACCTACCCTGATGCTTGGAAGTGGGGCATGGAACTGGCAGAGGAACGATGAAACTAAACTGAATGCTGTAGAAATGAGATTCCTGAAGCGTGTGTGTGGTAAAACCACGGAGGAACCATGTACGATCGTGTGAGAAATGTGGAGATTCGCAAAGAATGCAAGGCTTGTACAGGCATAATGAGTAAGATTATGAAAGAGACCCTCAGATGGTTTGGGCTTGTAGAGCAAATGAACGAAAAAAGGAGTGTAAGGAGAAAATACGACGCAAATTTTAATGGTAGGGAACACCCGAGGAAGACATGGCACGATCAAGTGATATAGATACTTGAGTCGGGCCATAGTTAGTTGACATTTCTCGTGTTTTGTATTTCATAAATATAGGAGAATAGTTTTTAAACATTCAGAAATGTTTAAATTCTTTGGACTTTATTGCAAAGCGGATTTTTTTAACATTTCGACAGATTATGCCAAAGGCCCGAGAGTTTAAAAAAGTCTTTAAAAGTGATAAAGCCCGTAATCTAATCTAATCTTACATAACCTAGATTATTTTTAACAAACAGGACAGTAAAGGTTCGTCAAATACACGTTACATTATGTTATGAATACATTGTAAAATGATATAAATTCCTCAAGTAAAATTTACTTGCGCAAGACTGGATTTTGAACTCGCGGCCTCCGGATTCGTAGTCGATGATCGTAACCACTCAACCATGGAGGCCGTCGAATCATAGGTCAAAAACACCCTTGAAGGATTAAAACTAAATAAAATCACAAAGAAAAAATTACATACCTATTAAAAATTATTGTTTTTAGCACTGTCTACTTCGGGGTGAATTCTAAACTGAATATTTTCGTTGCAATTCAGACTTTTTATTTAATAATACGGCTTTGAAAATCAATTTAAGTTTCAATGCAGGGTTGTCAAAACAAACAAAATGCGGCTAAAGTTTATTTTTTTCGTTTTTCCGGAACACTCTTGAAACTTCATTCGACGTCAATTCGCTCTACATATCCAAAAACATATCTTGGTAATCACTAGCGGATTTAGGGGGGGAGGGGGGGGGGGGGGGGGCACGGGGGCACGTGCCCCCCCCAGACGGTATTTTTGTGTACTGTGGAGATTCCATCACAGTACATACTTAGAAGCTAAAACTGTCTTTATTAAACATTTATTTTTCATCACAGTACATACTTAGAAGCTAAAACTGTCTGTATTAAACATTTATTTTTCGATTGTTTTGATACCTTCATAAACCTTCCTATACATTCTTGAACTCGTATGAAACTTCAAGTTTATTTCTAACAGTAATTGTTGATTTTTTTGCCCGTCCGCCCCCCCAGAAAAAATCCTAACAGTAATGGTTGATTTTTTTGCCCTTCCGCCCCCTGTTCGCCCCCCAGAAAAAAATCCTAACAGTAATTGTTGATTTTTTTCCCGTCCGCCCCTTGTGCTCCCCTCCCAGAAAAAAATCCTAATAGTAATTGTTGATTTTTTTCTCGTCCGCCCCTTGTGCCCCCCCGAGAAAAAAATCCTGGATCCGCCCTTGTTAGTAATATTATAAACGCGAAAGTTTGTACGGATGCATGTGTGTTTGTTACTCTTTCACGCAAAAACTAATGAATGGATTTAAATGAAACTTTACAATAATATAGCTCATACGTCGGAATAACATCGAAATCTCGAACCGAGAGGCCCTGGAATATTGGTAAAATTGGTCTTTAGCTAACCTGTCCAGAGGAAGTAGACTCCTGTACTCGAACTTTAAAGCTCGACAAGGCTGCAGGCCCAGACGGAATACCCCCTAATATAATTGCTCATATGTCAAAAACCATTTGTCAACCGCTGAGCTATATATTTAATCTTAGCATATCGACTGGTTGTTTCCGTCATTCTTGGAAACTCACCCGTGTAAGCCCAATTTTCAAGGCTGGAGACAAGTCCGATATAAGGAATTACAGACCAGTAGCTGTACTGTCAACTATACCAAAAATATTTGAAATGATTATTTACAAGTAATTACATCACAAAATTATGCCATTTCTAGGAGAAAACCAACACGGTTTCATGCCAAGAAAATCCACTGTTTCAAATTTGTTAACATTTTCGCGATTGGTGGCCGTCGGACGGACTGGACTTGAGACACCAAACAAGGCTTTTGATCGAGTTGATCATGATATTTTACTACTTAAAATGTACAAACTTGGTTTCGATCAACAAACACTTATATTCTTCGCGTCCTATTTAAAAGCTAGAAGTCAATATGTAATAATAAATGGACATGAATCTAAACAATTCCCGGCGTTATCAGGTATTCCCCAAGGTTCAAACCTTGGTCCTTTGCTGTTCCTTATACTTATAGATGACATCCAGGTTTGTGTAAAATATTGCAAATGTCTTCTATTTGCAGATGACCTCAAACTTTTGATGGAAATAATCTGTTACTATGACTCCTTAAAAATGCAATCTGACCTTGATGCTATTGCAGAATGGTCAGTAAAAAACAAATTAGAATTCAATATAAAAAAAATGTGTAACCATGACATATACCCGCTCCCAGAAGCCCATAGTTTTTGAATACAACATTAAAGGGAAAACATTATGCCGAGTCAATAGCTTTAAAGATCTCGGTATCGTCTTTGATCCCAAACTGACATTCTCGAATCATATATCACGGCTCACTCCAGCATGCAACAAACTTCTGGGTTTCATCATCAGAATATGTAAGCAATTTGATGACTCAGATGCAATGATAGCCATGTTTGATGGAGTCATAAGAAGTAAGCTGGAGTATGCCAGTGGTGTGTGGACTCCGCACCAAGCGAAATATATTAATATGCTAGAACAAATTCAGAAAAAATTCCTTAGGTATGTCTATATGCGGATGAATGGAACGTACCCGAAATTCATGCACCATATGGAATTACTTGAGGCAACAAATAGATTTAGCTTGGAATCTAGACGTTATGCAAATCTTGCAATTCTTAGTTTTAACATGACTTGAAGTGCACACGTACCTATGCAATTCAACATTTCGTGTTTTTGGTTTATTTTCATACTTTTTATAGAGATTTAGATAAATAATAGTTATTGTGTTTATTGAAACATAATTTAGGCCCTCAACAATTTACGAAAAGGGCTATATTTGCGGACAATCTGCAATAAATTTTGTCTATTTGAGGTTAAAGTCGTGTCACATTTTGACATTTGTTTATGTATTTTCAAATTGTTTTTAGTATAGGGCTTTTTATACAAGTTGTTACACACTCGTCATGATCAGTGTATTATAAATACCAGTGTTTCTGTATTATTATACATAAAACAATGTACCTACAAAGTAACGCCTGACACAAAACACGATGTCACATGTATTTGCAATGAAAGAGATGATTTATTGTTTTTATATTTCACTTTGATTAAATAAAATAACAGTAGCGGTGAAATGTGGACATTTTACCAATGTTTTTCTATATTAAAAGCAGTTAATCTTGAATAAAAAACACACCTCACACCTAAAAGTCATTACTAAGCATTCCGCCATGACCGCCATGATTCTTCTGAATTCTTCATTCAAACAGGGATGTTCTGCCCAAAAAAAATATTTCCCTAGATTTCGAAGAGAAATTTCCCTAGAATTTCACATTTACGCAATTACCTACGTAGCCACCTGATTGTGTAACACTAATCCTGTTATATGTTAATTAATATGATAATTAATTGGAAAGATATCGGAACTTGGTAAATATACTAATAATACCGTGATTTCCCAAATAAAACACTTTTTGCTACGTGAAGTAATAATTTAAAAGTACGAATACACTCACCACTGAATTAGAAACTGAATTCCAAATAAATAAATAAACACTTTGCAAAATAAAAATCATAAGCAACCCGCTGCTCATTTGTAACAAGCGTGGTATTTTGAAGACCCCCCCCCCGAACGTGTCACGTAGTATGGGTACGTTCCCTAATATCATTTTGAGTTGTCAGTGTTAAAAATAACATTGCATGTAAGTACATGAACAATAATTAAGATTCATAGGAATTCCAAAAAATATATAAACGTATATATATATATAAATAATACCAGTAATATTGTCATATGTAATAAAAATTTTGCCAGAGTTCGAAATTTCCCTAGATTTTGTCCTGATTTCCCTTATCCCTAAAAATATTTTTCTCCCCTAGATCTAGGGAAATTTCCCTCGACATAACATCACTGATTCAAAATGACAACTTAAAAAGTAAAAAAAACTATCGGTGGGTGAAGACCACCATAGATGCGGTGCGTTTCTGGGAGTCTTTAAAAATTAAAACTTTGACAATTATTTTAATTATTAAAACTATAAAAATAAAAATAAAAATGCAGTTATTTAAGTTTGAAGGTCTTTATTCATTAAAAAAAAATAAAAAAAATTGGACTGGAGTTCTCTATTATTAAAAAGGTTTCACAATAATATATTTGATTGATTCGATGACCCTGCCACGGAACGTGTTTGATATAGTAAAAATAGATTTGGTCTTTTAGAACCGGTTTTTTGGAAATTTTGAATCCTCTTGATGTGAAAGAGTGGGAAATTCCTGATTGGTTATTAATTAGACGAAGTTCTGCAGAAAGCGTCCAATCCACATTTGTCAAAATCGAGTTTTACATGTTTTTTTACAGATTTCCTACAGTAATTTTTATCTGCTGAAATCATCCAAATTTCAAATGCTACAGATGTTTGGAAAAGCAATTATATACTAAGGGGGCGTTCAAGTATTACGTAACGCAATTTTTGAAGATTTTTGACCCCCCCCTCCCCCCCATGTAATGCGCCGTAACGTTTTTCGGGCTCCCCCCCCCCCCTTCCCCGCCTAAACGTTACGTAACGCCCAAGTGAAATTTTTTACATGTAAGTCACAATAAAGTTACGCAAAGTACTAGAAAATTTGATTTAATCGCGTTTGCGGTAGTAAATAAAACAAGAGATTTCGAAAACGAAAAGTATTGCCAACTTGGAAGATTTTAATTCCCCAGTTTTTTTAATCTAAATAAAGAAAAACATGTTACGTAACGCGTTGTTCGAACCCCTCCTCCCCCCCCCTCGTAAGGCACAGTAACGTTTCACAAGACCACCCCCCCCAAGTGCGTTACGTAATACTTGAACGGCCCCTAACCCAAATTTCTCTTAATTAAATCTGAATTAAATTAGTTAACTAACCAACTAACCACCACGCCACAGGGGTAGGCAGAGATGACGGACCGCCAAACAACTCGGTCTTGGCACACACTCTTTCATACATCGCGGAGGTCGCGGGTTCGAACCCGGCATGCGCAAATAAATTTTATTTGATTAATTTGTGTTTTCACAATTAATTCATTTAAAATAATATATTGTATATTTGCGGCATGTTCCAGAGTGGAAGATACTATCAGTATCGCCCTGGTGTAAGACCACCATTCAGAATTGAAACGTTGCTTGAAAATGGCTTTAGCCGTGTTTAGTGACCAGATCTGAATAGCCAGGTACTTCCCAACCCTCCTCTTCCCCACCTCCTTTCCCTCCCCACTACCTTCAGCCTCACAACATACCCCAATTGGGGATGCCATAGTCTCACTGGCTCCAGACGGGAGCAGTTGAGATTCTTGTGCGGTATTCACTGTAAAAAAAAAAAAAAAAAATACATAGTCTCATACACACTCTTCTATTATTCTGACTCTTGACATGGCCTGACGGAAGTATCTGATTCACTTGATCGTGCCATGTCTTCCTCGGGCGTCCCCGACTTCTTCAACCATTCACATTTGCTTCATATATTCTTCTTTCTTCGTTCGTTCGCTCTACATGCCCATTGCCCAAACCACCTGAGGGTCCCTTTATTAATCTTACCCATTACGCTTACATCAGTCTTGCATTCTTTGCAGATCTCCACATTTCTCACAAGATCATACATGGTTTTACCACACACTGAAATAAATTGATGTATATAATGATGTAAGATTATCCCCTGGCACTCTTATACATATCGAAATATCAATGACTGCCAAACATTGTCAAATAACTTCTTTAAACTTTTTGTTTGGTGCCAAGAGAACTATCTACAACTAAATATAAGTAAATGTCTAATTATGAGATTTCATAGAATAAAAAATCCAATAATTTACGAATACTCCATCAATGATGTAATGCTAATAGCCGTAACCGAGGTGAATGATTTGGGTGTAAACATTGATCATAAACTGAATTTTATAAACCATGAAAGGGAATCATGTTCTGGTACAATATAATAGGAGTGTAATTTTATACGGCAGAGCAGAGACCAGGGTTCAGGATTATGGGAAAGGTATTTTTCTGTCAAGTAGGTGAGAAATCAGAAAATAAAAGAAGATGAATCTTATAAAACTATATTGTATGCAATAAAAAAAACAAACATGAGAGTGCAAATTTAAAAATACAAAGCAATAACATACCAGATGGACTCCTGAACACGCTAACCTATCTAAACGAATTTACGACGGATGACGACCGCGAAGTTGCTTAGTAGAGAGAAGACGAGAAGACACTTCCAGGGTCCTTAACCGGGGACGTCGCGCAATCCCGAGATCCTAGGTCATCCTTCTTTGTAGGAAGAAGGCTGCTACGCCTCCAAGGAGTGTATTTAGCTTAGGGCTATCTTAACAAGCTCCATGAAAAAAGCACGTGGTCCCAACTGATCACCAAGACCTGCGTCTCTCGGTAGAACCGTCAACCGTCCGTGACTTCACGACGCGGGGTCACAAAGGCATATTATTCTGCCACCTCAAGGACCAATCCCTTTACAAGTTCATTTCCAGAACACATTTCCACAAAATGGCCAACCGCCAACAACGGAAAAAAGTGGGATTTACATATCCACTAAAAATAATACCGTACACGAACTTCTCGTGTTACGTAAAAAACACCCCGCGCCTTTTTAAGATAAGATCGACTTAAATACATGATATAATGAAATTGAAACACTTTTCAAGTGAGTGACTAATTCACGAACAGCTAGCCCATCGCTGCCCGGGAGGAAGTGCCCATAAACAAAAAGAGCTTCTCTCTTTCCCAAAAAATTACCAGTCTCAAAAAAACACCATAGACAAAAAAAACAAATAGGCAAGAACTGCACTAGTCACATAATATTTATGTGACAACCATATTGAAATTACATCAAATAAAGCTTTGAAAATATTAGGATTTGTAATAAGAATTGCAGTCAATAAAAATATTCAAACCTATAAAAATTTGTACATGTCTTTTGGTAAGGAGTCAAATTGAGTACAACTCAACAGTATGGGCACCTAGTTACGCTAGTCATTCGCTCACGATAGACAGAATCCAAAATAAATTCTTAAGATTTATTAATCTTAGAATGGGTATTACAAGGGATTCTGTCAACTATGATTATCTACTATGCCAACTCAATTTATTAAAATTATCTGAACGTAGAATAGTTAATGACCTAAAATGTTTATATAAAATCATAAATTCAATAATTGACAGCCATGAACTATTATACTTGATTTCTTTTCATATACCTCGCAAACCAACATCGAGGCAATATCTACCGTTCTATTGTGATAACTCCAACACAGAATCACAGTTGTATACCCCCGCTCGCCGCATACAAAATTTGAGTAATGACTATAAAGATGTTGTTGACATATTCAACACATCATTCACCAAATATAAACAAGTCATTACCCAATTTATATTGAAAAGAAGAACATCAAATTTAATTTAATTAACCGAACAAACTACGTAGTTCAGCATCGACTTACGAGACCTTACCAATGTATTGTAATTTTCCTAGTATTACATTTTTCCTCCTTGCATGGCGGAGTATTTATTTTCGATGTTATTTCGTTTTTTACTTTGTTTTTGCTTTAGATGTTGTTTTTGATTTTGTCTTCTATTTTATTTTTGATTTTGTTTTTGATTTTGCTGTGATTCTGTTGTGCTTAACTTAGATGTTCTTTGTAATAAATACAAAAAAATAACGTGTATAAGCCCAGCCGGGCGGGAAATTCATAATAAATAAATATGTTACTATAGATTCTCAACTAGGTACTTACTTCAGATATATTTACCATCAGACTGAAGAGAGATAGCTTTTAAATGTATTATTTTATTAAAAATGATTTTTTTTTTTTAAACCAAAACTATTAAAATATTTAACTGACAGCCCTGAAACAGTTAGCTAATTAGCAATACCTGCCTAATAATTTCAAACAAAGATAACTTTGAAGGTAACAATAAACTCAATGCAAATTTACTCTATTTAGTGCTTGTAAATACTGTTGACAACTTTTTGACAAGTCCCCTTTGTTTAGGTACATCTTCTTTATTCTAAATAATCCTATCTAAATTTTATGATATCTGTTATTATAACATTGATATTATTTTTTAATATACTAACAGTAGTTTAGTAACACATAATTGAATCCTTTACCTAAATACTTGCTACTTTGTTAAATGTTAATTTCTACTTTGTTATTATTGATAATCTCCTGTGTACCACTGTGTACTTATAATACCATGTACTCACTTCAATGTAAAAGCCATGCTATGGCGTTTAAATTTTAAATAAATAAATAAATATACCTTAAATGTGCAGTCGTTTTTGGGATAATACGGTTTACCCACTTATTATATATTTAATTTTTATAAAAATTAATTAATTAATTATATATATATACATATATATAATAAGCAGTAATGGGTGCAGACGCGACGCCTCGGGAACCGTTTATTGGTTAACCAACACACCTCTGCCATAGGTCACATGATTCGCTACGTTTGGTGGCTTAGCCGGGGTGCCCGAGTTCGTGGGGTAAGGTTTGTCCGGGTCTTTGAGGCGGATGCGTTTGCCCACGAGCTGCATGGCAGGCCGGATTGGGAGAGACTAGTTGAGGGAGACCCTTTGACTTCTCCAGCCGTACTCCCTCGGAACATCGCCTTGCACCGCAGTGGGAAGGATGGATTCATACATCCGTCATTCCTGGAGACACTCACCCCTAGATTCACACCCACTTCTAATATCCTTTTCCTTCCCAGAACTTCCTCTCTTTCCTTTCCTGAAAAGACATAGGCCCTGAGGGAAATTATTTTACTCGAAACCCCCTGTGTGGAGCTAATGAAAAACACATATATTCACTTAACTTTTTCCTTCCCAGAACTTCATTTATCCATAAAGAGACCCTTCACATAGCATTCCCAAATATGATGTTAAGATTTTCAAATAACGATGATTGGAGACATCTATGTACTTTTATTGTATTTAATTGATTTAGTCACTGATTAGCAGTTTAACATTCAACGCTGCCGCCAGAGGTTACCTTTGTATTCGCATCTGCTTTATCGACTTAATTATTTATTTACAACCTAGGATTACTTCCGTGTTTCTATTTTTTTGTACAAAAAGTCTGGTTCCCTTAAAACAATCTCTCCCGCATTAAGAAAAGCTTGGTAAAAGGTTCTTTAGAACAATAGGTGGGGACCGGGCAACAACTAAAGTTTTTATAAAAGTGTTGATAAAATATTGTTTCACAAAAGTTTATTGTAAATAAAAACGACTCAAGATTCAAAAGTGTCTACAATATAAAAAGTCCATTACACCCGATCATGAAAATAAGTTAATAAAAGATGACATAGGCCATGAGGGATTTCTTTCCTCTTTCATCAGTGCGGAGCTTTTGTAAAAAAAGAATCGGAGTGAGGATCTTTCAACTGTCAAAAAAACTTAATGGGCTGAATGGTCATTTAATGATTCCGTTTGAACTTATGTGGAAAAAAAACTCGTCCTTAATTTATTTAACACTTCAACAATTTCGGACAGTTAAAAATGGTTAAAAATTTTGTAATACCTTTCAGTGTTTTATGATAAAAATAATCTGTATAGTTCCTGCTACCTTTTTGTATATGCTTCTTGCTATCTCTTTCATAGTTCTACATCTAACTACATTATTTATACGATATTATTTTTTTAAGCACATTTACCATTGTAACAACATTTGAAATCGCATGTAATCACATATTACTCAGGAACCAACTTATATGCAACACACAACCAACACATAGGTTCTTATGATTCAATTACATTGTGATACCGGAAATGATTCCGGAATAGATCTGAACATGAATGTCATAGATGATTCAATTCAATTCAATTCAATTCAATTTATTTTCAAAAAACATTACAAAATTTAAAATTTTATTGCGTTTTAGAATATATTTGTATTAGTATTACATTAAACATAAATATACATGGTAGGCAAAAAAAAACTATATAAGCATCAATTGGGCTTGCCTTTTAAAGGCAGCTTATATGTAGATATCCGAATTAATTCTGTTCAACAGCAAGATTGCTCTCCCGACCGGCATGACCATTGGCAAGTTAGTCCTGCAGGCCGGAAGATAGAACAGCCTATGCTGTCGATGGCGAAGATAACCATCGGGAACATAAAAATGAATGTTCTCAAAGATAGCTGAGTTTTCAAACCATCCGCGAATCAATCTGAAGAAATGCGTAGCAAGGTGTACATCCCTTCTGACACGTAGATAGTTCATTCCGAGCATACCCAAAAGAAAGTCGGTAGGATAGACGGGTAATAGACGACGGATATATCGGATGATATGGACAATCTAAATAATTATAAATGGTGCGCTTACAGCGTTAAAATTATACACCAAAATATAAAAAGCATTTCTAATATAGATGATTTTTTAATTTTGCTGGATCAATTCAATAACCAATTCGATGTTATAATTTTATCGGAATATTGGCTTAATAAAGATTACACCTCAAAAATTATTCATAATTACACTGAACACCACACAAATATATATGTCAATAAGTCTAGCGGGATCGTTGTCTACATCAGAGACGGACTTCAATCTCAAGTTGATGAAATATTCTTATCACAAGCCAACTGCCTGAAAATTGTATCGAATAATAACTTATGCATTTTTGCAATCTACAGATCACCTTCTTTTCAAAATATTGACACTTTTCTGAGTTCACTCCAATCAATTATCAACAGCTCAAAAAAATAGAACGCAAATAATTATAGGTGACCTCAACATCAATACGATTGCCGAATACCACCGCCAATCCAACGATTACCTATGCCTGCTAACTGAAAATGGGTTCATTCAGACAATCAACAGCCCTACTCATGAGCAGGGCATGAGTAAATCTTGTCTGGACCACATCAACGTCAAAAAAATTAACCATGTTGACTCATTTGTCATTCACTTTACAATCTCAGATCACTATACAACAGCACTTTGCCTTAAAAACAAACCTCTTAATCCTGTTAAAATTAAACATGTTGCAAGTATAAACTACAATGACTTAATTGAGGACCTGAGCTCAGAAAACTGGCAAAATATTCTAGACCAAACTGATGCCGACTTATCAATGAATGAATTTATTACTAAATTATATTCATATATATCTAAACACACAAGCAATAAACTTATACCACATAAGCAAATAAAACTTACGCCATGGATCACCCCTGGCCTTATCAAATCGATTAACATTAGGAACCAACTTCATGAAAAGGCGAATAGGTTCCCTGAGAATATTATAGTTCAAGCTCATTACAAGAAGTATAGGAACTTTTGCAAAAAAATAATAAAATCGGCAAAAGAAATTTATTACAAAAAAATAATTTATGAAAATGACTGTAGTCCAAAACGTTTATGAGAAGCATTTCGAAATATAACTAAGACAAAAATAGATACACAATTACCGGCCAATTTCTTTGCTCAATTCTATTTCGAAAATTATTGAGAAAATTGTAAAGAATCGTCTCAGTCATTACCTTGAAAAAAATAATATCCTTTCCAAGAGACAGTACGGCTTCAGGCCAGGATTGAGCACTGAAAATGCCATCACAAACCTGACGAAAATCATCTCCAACAATATCGATAGAGGAAGAAAGTGCATTGCGCTCTTCTTGGATCTAGCCAAAGTGTTTGACACTATCTCACACAAAATTCTCGTGAAAAAACTACAGCGCATCGGCATTCAGGGTCAGCTACTTAAGTGGTTAGTTAGTTATTTAGAAAATAGGAGCCAAAGAGTGAATATTAACAATACTCTGAGCGATCCAGCTGATATTAACTTTGGTATACCTCAAGGAAGCACTCTAGGTCCACTTTTATTCAATATCTATATAAATGAATTATGTAACAGTTCATTTGCAGATCACATTATCACCTTTGCCGATGACACAGTATTATTATTTGAAGGCAAAAACTGGAATGAAGTTCATAAAAATTCAGAAATAGGTATTAACAAGGTAAAAGAATGGCTAGACAATAACCTTCTCACTCTCAACACTGACAAAACTAAATTCATCCGTTTCAGTGCAACTCAAGAAGGACAACCAAGAGAAACTCAATATACACCATTGCAATGACCTAAACACTTGCAATTGCAATACCTTAGAATTTGTAGACAGCATAAAATATCTAGGAATTATCGTAGACAAGAATCTGAGATGGAATGAACATATCGTGTCAATTTCCACAAAGATCAGAAAACTCACGCATCTTTTCTTGGCTATTAGAAATATTCTTTGCGTAAAGGATATGAAACTAATGTACTACGCCATGTGTAACTCATTACTTGAATATGCATCCTTAGGATGGGGAGGATGTACCAAATCAATACTGGACCCCTTAGCCAAAGCACAAAAATCACTACTAAGGGACATCCTTAAAAAAAATTCAGATACCTCAGTAATGATTTATTCAAAGAGATAGGAGTTTTGGATGTGAGACAACTTTTCGTAAGAAAAGTTATTTTATACACACAAAAATATCGTCACCTTTTCCCCTACGTAGAACATTTTCACAATACCCGACACGCAGGGAGGAATCCAATAGTTCCACTTACTACTATGACATCCCTTGCTCAAAGACAATATTCTTATCTAGGTCCTAAAATGTTCAACCTTATACCCGGATCTTGGAAATTGAAAAGTGCAAGCGTCTTGCGTAAATTAGTCAACGACTGGATTCTGGACTTAGGGAGAGACGAATGTGAACGTATGCTGTTTAACTGATATACAAAATCACCTAACTTTCCTATCACTAGACCAAAACTCCCACCACACTTCATTGAGCCACACTTCACTTCATTTGATATGGCTTCACAATGTTTCAACATCCTTTTGATATTTTTATGCCTGAGATTTATGGTTTTGTGCCCCTGAATACTGTTCGCTATTTCACTGTTAGTACTTCACGTAAGGCGTAACATACTCACGTCGCTCACTAACATCAAGACTAGCTGTGTGAATCTTGGTACCTTATAGCGGTGATGATTTATAATAAATAAACAATACTTAACACAACTTGTATGACATACGAAATAATGCACCAATTTCACTACTTATACCTTTACCAAAGTAGCACTAGTAATTCATAGTTATTGTTTTCGTATTTTAGTAGGAGTAGTACAAGATATGAGCGCGGCGTATATTCGTATTGTCGTATAATATAAAATGTACTGAAAACATGTTTTAAAATCAGTAAAGATAATCATGTTTGCACATAATTGTTTACATATTGTAGTGATACGAGCATGAAGAGTGACCCAAAACCCCGTCACTAAAAAATAAACGCAAAAGGGAATCAGTCACAGCTCGAATCGAGCTACCCAGTGTAGTCTAGGTACTTTCGTACGGTGGTTACACAAATCCTGTTTTTTTTAAACGCACCAGAATTCGAATTGAATTGTTTTGTTTCATTTTTCTTTTTTTGACAGATAGGAGTTTTTTTTTGAAGAAGCGTCATGTGAGACTATAAAAAAAAACATTAACTTATATTCTGTGAACTTGTAAAATAAACTATCGTACCGAGATACTTGTATTTTGTTTCTGAGCCCACTAAATTGATACTCGACCCTATCAATTGGCGCCCAACGTGTTTGTCAGATCAATGAGTTTTAACGAATAAATTCAAAGACAAGAGAGGCAACAAACCGAACAAAAGTGGGCTCAAAATACTGAAAATGCCACAAACACGTAGCACAACAGCGGAAAACGCTACCACAGTGGAGAATGAGGATAACAGTCCTCTAGCTCAATCCTCAGCGGATGTACCAAATGGAGAAACCTTTACGACAGACACCCAGACGACACGAATCCTTGAAATGTTAGCAACAAAACTCGCTAACATAGCCGTATGTCAAAGGGAGCCTCGCCTGGAGGCAATATTTTCTGGGAGACTGGAAGAATTTCCACGACTTTTCCTGGAACGGTGCGAAGAGTATTTCCAAATAGCTAACACCTACGAGGAAAACAAAACGAGGGTGGCAACGGCCCAGCTCCGGGACAAAGCGAAGGACTGGGCGAATACTTATAAACACCCAGAATGGTCGATTTTTAAAAGATTTTTCCTTCGGGAATACGAGGGACCAGAAGTGGAACTTCGACTTCAAAACCAGATCTACCATAAAACACAAGAGAACACGGAATCCTTGGCAGAGTTTATTGCTAATAAACAAAAAATGTTTGCACGACTCCACCCGGCAAAACAATTATCGGAGTTAGATGTATTCGTGCCTGCGTTTTGTAATAGCCAAATGTTACCCCAGTACATACACATATATGCCACCACCATGGAAGAGTGGATGAACCAGGCCATGAGGTTTGAAAATGCTAAAGGCAGATATAAGATCCTAGGCCAACGCCAAACAAGAAGCAATTTATCTCCTCGCCGGTCAGCTCAACAATATTCTCCGCGTCACCGTTCACCTCAGCGCAGTTCACCTCAGCGTCAATCACCGCCACGCCGTTCACCGAATCGCCAATCGCCATACCGCCATCCCCCGGTCCAGCGATCCCCAGCTCAACAAAATGGAAGAGATAGAAACTCGGGAAACCGGTACCGCCCGGGAGCTCGTTACTAAAACGGTAACCCGGGCAAAGAAGGAAGAAACCGAAACAAACCGCAGAGTGCCACACGGCAATAGCAGGTTCCTTCCTTCCAAGGGTGAGAGTCACCATAGAGGGGCAAACCTATCAGGCATTGGTAGACTCTGCATCTTCACACTCTATAATAAGAATGGGCATCGCCCAAAGTACCAAATTACAACAATCCTCGATTCCATGCCTTAAGTTGGCGAACAAAAGAAATGTGATGCGAATAAAGGGTATGATATCGATAAAATTCGACATCCAGAATACAACACGGGAATGGAACTTCCTCGTGGGAGAGAACCTAAGGGAGGAAATCATCTTAGGACGCGATTGGCTGTCCAAAGAGGAGGCTTCAATAGACTTCATGCGGAACTGTTTAAATTTCGGAAGCTCAATCAGGACATCCACCCACTTTGTGCCCGTTCGCCAGGGACAAAATAGTAACGATGTCCACGGGCCACTATTAGATCGAGTCCCAGAACAGGAGAAAAAAGGATTCACGGATCTGTTATCCGAATATAGTGAAGTATTTTCCCCCTTGACAGGCACAGCGAAAGTACCACCGCACAGAATCCACCTGAACACCGACAGACCAATCTGCGTTCCACCACATCGCCTTACGGACGAGAAGAAAAAGGATTTATACAAACAACTGGAAGGGATGCTAGCGGATGGAGTAGTAGAATCCAGCAGATCCCCATACAGTTTCCCAGTAGTAATGGTGGCCAAAAAGGGAAAAGAAGGGCGACGATTCTGCATAGACTACAGAAGGTTGAATCAAGCAACAATAACTGAACCCTCCCCACTGCCAATCATCCACGAAACACTTAAAGACCTGAGCACAGCCAAGGTATTCACAGTACTGGACCTCAAAAGCGGGTACTGGCAAGTGCCGATGGCACCAGAAAACAGAGAAAAGACTGCCTTTACCACACCAGATGGGGGCAGTTACCAGTTCCGAGTAATGCCATTCGGGTTAAAAGGTGCACCCAAGACATTTCAAAGAACCATGAGCCAGCTAGTATTAGCCGGGTTCCTTAGAAAATTTGCCATGGCCTATCTGGATGATATCGTCGTATATTCCGAAAACTTAAAAGACCACTTACGACACCTCCGCCTCATCCTAGAACGATTGGCAGAGTTTGGGTTAAAATGCTCTCCAGAAAAATGTATCATCGCCACAGATGAAATCACATACTTGGGACACACAGTCAGTGCCACGGGCAACAGTCCCCAGAGGCCACACGAAGAAGCCATTAAAAATACACCATCACCTCAAACAAGAAAAGAACTTCGCAGTTTTCTAGGAGTGTGCAACTGGTTGAGGGAATACATACCAAACTTTGCCGAAATATCAGCACCCTTAACAAATCTTACCAGAAATAAGATAAAATTCCAATGGACCGGAGAAGCCGAAGAAGCCATGCAGCAAATAAAAAATGCAATGGCGGGGCCGCTGGAACTCAAGAGACCTGATTTTAGTAGGGAATTCATGCTACAAACGGACGCAAGTAAATTAGGAGCCGCAGCAGTACTCTTCCATAAAAATGAAGATGGTTCACGAGATGTGATATCATACTCGAGCACCCGGTTCTCACCAGCTGAAGAAAGGTACCATAGCAATGAGCAGGAAGCACTGGCAGCAATATGGGCTATTAAGAAATACCGGCCTTACCTAGAAGGGAGGCACTTTAAGCTCATCACAGACAACCGAGCTCTAACATGGCTAAACAAAGCAAAGAACGAAAGAGCCAAACTCACAAGATGGGCCCTACTCCTACAAGACCACGACTTTACTGTAGAGCACTGTCCGGGGAAAGCTAATGAGCTCGCCGACGCGCTGTCTAGAAACCCAGGACCAACGCAAATGATACTCGAAACGGTTACCGGAAACACCCGAGAAAGCTATCCGGAAGTCGGCGGAGATAACGGCATAAACAAAATAGACTCAGAAGAGGAGGAAGAGCAACAAACCCTAGCAAGTGCGGTAAAATCAGGACAACCGACAGATCGGGAAACACGGAAAAGAATAGATCGATGGAACACTCTAAACGACAGAGAAATCCTAAACAATGCCATCGATATAAATCACTACACAAGGTATAACGTCCACCAAGGAATACTTTGGAAAAGAGACGAAGGAAAGATGGACCGGCTGTTCGTCCTTCGAAGCACAATTCCAAGAGTTCTGGAAGAATACCACAACTCGGACACCGCAAACCACCCGGGAGCAGCAGAAACAACGAGAGCAATATCAGCACATTACTTCTGGCCAGGAATGAACGAAGAGATCCGCAGACTGGTACGCCAGTGCATGACATGTGCCACATCAAAACGTGGCCCAAATAGACCCGCGGCTCCTCAAGGAGGCACGAAACCAAATAGACCATTTGAAGTGGTCGCCGCCGACGTCATGGGACCGTACCCAAGAACCCTGCAAGGAAACAAATTTATTCTTGTAGTAACAGACTTATTCACAAGATGGGTAGAAGCATTTCCGATTAAGTCTAGTATAGCAAAGACCATAATCCACCAGTTAGAAACTGAAGTATTTCCAAGGTACGGCTACCCGAAACGCATTCTCACGGATAACGGACGACAGTTCATCCACCGCCAATGGTTAGCCGCAATAGAAAGATGGCAATGTAATCATTGGACAACAGCTATATACCACCCACGCTCAAACCCCACGGAAAGGAGAAACCAGGAAATCAAAAAAGGCTTGAGAATTCTCCTCAGAGATTCACCTCACAACAAATGGGATGAGAAACTGCCGGGAGTAATAATGACGACCCGAAACAGAAAGAACGAAGCGACAGGCGTATCACCCAGTCAAGCACTACTGGGATACGATATACCACGACCAGGAGAGTGGCAAGCTTTCCCAGAAAACGCGAACGAGGCAATCGTTTTACCCCATCAGCGAGAACCAGCAGATGAGGAAATAAGAAGGAATCAAGCAGCGTACCAAGAGAGGTACGCCCCAGCGGTGGAAGCCTTACTTAGATACCAACAAGGAGAAGAGGTGTTAGTAAAGGAACACCAATTATCTGGGTCTCCAGAAGGAAATTTCGCAGGGTTTGCACCTAAATGGAGTGGACCTCACAAAATCCTCATGAAAAGTGGAAGAGGTAATATATACTGGGTAGACAAAAGAGGTAAACCCACTAAAATCCACGCAGATGAATTAAAAAGGGTACCAACAATCCAAGAAGTCCGGGTGGAGGATCAAGATAACGAGGTTTTGACTCAAGAAGACAGGGTGGATTGATACGAGCATGAAGAGTGACCCAAAACCCCGTCACTAAAAAATAAACGCAAAAGGGAATCAGTCACGGCTCGAATCGAGCTACCCAGTGTAGTCTAGGTACTTTCGTACGGTGGTTACACAAATCCTGTTTTTTTTAAACGCACCAGAATTCGAATTGAATTGTTTTGTTTCATTTTTCTTTTTTTGACAGATAGGAGTTTTTTTTTGAAGAAGCGTCATGTGAGACTATAAAAAAAAAACATTAACTTATATTCTGTGAACTTGTAAAATAAACTATCGTACCGAGATACTTGTATTTTGTTTCTGAGCCCACTAAATTGATACTCGACCCTATCAGTAGTTACAGCGCATAAATAAATAAAAAAAATAACTTAATATATATTATTACATACATACATTATATCTAATATTGTAAATTTTAATGTATTTCTCTTATAAGTGAACTATGTATTATAAGGGTTCCATGACAGTTCATCCTGCGACAATTTATCCGGCGACAGTTCATCCTGCGACAGTTCATCCGGCCGACAGTTCATCCTGCCGACAGTTCATCCTGCCGACAGTTCATCCCGCCGACAATTCATCCGGCGACAATTCATCCTGACAATTCAACCTAACCTAACCTAACCTATAAGTATAAGTATGTCGTATTTTGTTATTCACGCATGCTTCTTCGGAGAGTCGAAATTATTGTTAGTAAAAATATTTTTACAGCTGATTTCCACTCAAGATGTCTTCAGATGTATATCGATTTTGGTTGTACGGCCGTATATCCTCTTTGCATACTTACTTAATAAAAAATCTTCTAAATGATCAGGCAGGATGAATTGTCGCCGGATGAATTGTCGGCGGTATGAACTGTCGGCAGGTTGAACTGTCGGCAGGATGAACTGTCGGCCGGATGAACTGTCGCAGGATGAACTGTCGCCGGATGAATTGTCGCAGGACGAATTGTTGGGTCACCATTATAAGTTCACACTTTTAAAAACATCACTTCATCTCTCTATATTGTGAATCTTGTTGTAATTCCTCCAACTTGTTATCAGATACTTGGTTTATACTTTTGGACTTTTCAATGCTACTAACTTACCTACTTATCTCATACACTGTAAATCTGAATATATTATGTGTTATCAGGTTAATTCGGCAAATCCGAATATACTATATGCTACCAGGTTATTTTTCTATTTTTTTTTTTTGTTATGTAATTATGTAATGTATAATATGAACTAAACCTGTAAATTTGTTTGTCCTGGTACGGGAAACTATCCTAGTTGGACAGGCAAAGCTTCCTAATATGTATTTTGTACCTCCTTTGTATCTATCTATAGTAAATAAAAAAAAAATAAAAAATAAATAAAAACACGAATCGCGTATAACTTCCGAACAACTTCCCCTAATAGGATAATTCTTTTTTTGTGTTCGTTATTGTCAGGACAAGTTTTCTATAAAACTACTGGTGAGCTCTGGCATTATGAAATTTGTATAAAAAAATTGAAATAGGTGGCACGCGACCTGTTTGAAAACTGAATGCACCGGGACTAAATGTATAGAATGCGCGTGGGGGGAGGGGGAAGGGGAACTCGGGAAGAGGAGGTTCGTGGAAGGGGGGAGGGGAACCAGAGAGTGGGGAGGGGAACCTAAGAGGGGGGAGGGGAACTCGGGTGGGAGGTCACGGGGGAAGGGTGGAGTGGAGTGGAGTGGAGTGGAGTGGAGTGGAGTGGAGTGGAGGCGGAGTGGGAACGCGAGAGGGGAAAGGGTCGCGGGAGAAGAAGCGAAGGCGGAAGGGGAACCGGACGAATGGGAGAGGACACGCAGGGAGAAACAATTTCTTTATAAAATGGCATAGGAACGCATGCCGCATGCTAGTAATATTATAAACGCGAAAGTTTGTATGGATGTATGTGTGTTTGTTACTCTGTCACGCAAAAACTACTAAATGGATTTTAATGAAACTTTACAATAATATAGCTCATACATCAGAATAACATATAGGCTTTAATTTATAAAGCTAGCTAGGAAGGGGACGCAATAGGGGAACGGGGACGTAAGGCAAAGGTGATTAAGGGGGAAACAATAATATATTTCTTTGAGTATAGCATTGCAACGCATGCCGGGAACAAACGGTAAATAAAAAAATAACAACTTTGTACAGTTTGTAAAATTAGAAGACCCAGGAGGGCGCCACTGTTGTTCAAATGGCAATACTAAAAATATAACTCATGGTGGAAATAAAAAGTGAAAAAAATATTTTTTCATTGCAATATACCCACTGATCTCAAAATTAGAATTGCATATAGGTATATTATACCTTTGCAATTTTGTGTTAACTGTATGAGGAATAACGATATTGTAATCTTTCGTGTCTTATCTCTTATCTTTTTATTTTATCTTATCTTATCTTACAATGTATAAAATGACGTCGCTCACGCTGTATGTGCACTTAGATATTTTAAACCACGCAACGGATTTTCTTTTTTGTTATTAGTTTTTGGGGTATTATGCCGTGTTGCGCTACCTCCTTCTTTAGCCATATCTGCCCTGATGATGGACACTGCAACGCTGTCCGAAACGTTGGCTAAAGATGGAGGTAGCGCAACACGTCATAATACCCCAAAAACTAATAACAAAATAATTTTTGGCCGTGAAAATCTAAAATCGTATCTCACGCAACGGATTTTCATGCGGTTTTCAACAATAGATATAGGGATTCATGAGGAAGGTTTTTAGGTATATGTAATTTGTCAACGTGTGGCCGGGTCTGCTAGTAAAATATAAAGCACAGTTTAGAAATTGCTCACATTTATTTAATAATTGCTTAAATGTCTCTGAACTGTCTTAAATTTGAGATCTGAATATATTTAACTCATTCGATCTAAAAGTAGTGTAACTCAACTCACCATTAGTGATTCTTCCTTTCTACCTACTTTTAAATTAAAATGTATTTTTTTTTTTTTAAATTTTTTAATTTATTCAGAAAAAGATACATAAATTACAATAAATTTTATACAATAATTATTTACATAGCATACGTATTTGATTTACCCCCATAAATAAGCAGGGCTCGTGTGTGTGGGGGTGATGTTTGTATGTTAAATTATGTTAAATTAAATGAAAATCACTTTGTAAAACGCCACATAGGCTATGTACGCACTAGCGGCCAGCCGCGTAGGCGGTCAACCGCGCGGCTAGCCGCCTACCGCGGTTGAATGTAGCGGCTGGCCGCCATGGCGGCTAGCCGCTAACGAACCGCTTCGCGCGGTTCAACCGCGGTAGGCATAAAACTGCGTTGTATCGTCAGTAATAAAATGGAGGCCGTCGAGGTCGCTAGTGTTATTTATTTGTACCATCTACGACAGCGACGTAAGACAAAAAAATAGAAAATATTGGATTCATCCTTTACTGCAAACATGTTACGAAACTGGCCAGTTCGCAATTTGTTTTCAAGAACTGAAGAAGCATGAAGATATTTTTTTTTTGGTTATGTTAGAATGAGTGTTGCTTCATTTGAAGAATTTCTGAAAGCTTTATACGACACCATTAAAGGACAAGATACACGGTTTCGTAATTGCATTAAACCCGAAGAAAAATTAGTGATAACACTAAGGTAAGATAAAATAATTATATTTAACTGTAGTAATGTTTTAATTTTAATTGTAATATGAATTCAATACAAAAAAGTAGCACACAATAGTATTAACTGAATTCAAATTACTAAAATACTTAGTTTTTACCATTTTTTTTTCTTTTATCAGGTATTGGTTATCCAAAAAACGGTTCCCGGTGCGGCGGTACCCCTACCCACCTCCCAAATTTAAATTAATGCATACCAAGTTTTTTTTTTGTATTAACGACATATCTTCGTTTCCAAAAATAACTCTTCCCATTGTTTGAGTTTCAATTCACTGTTCTTATATGCTGCTCGTTCACAATTCAAAATAGCTTCGCGTTTTTAAATTTCAACGATAAATTTTTCTGTGTCAAAATGGCTAGTGGGACAACTCAGCAGCGAACTAAACCCCAACTGCCTAGTGCGTACAGATTTGGCGGTCAGCCGCGAAGCGGGCCGCGTTCAACCGCCGCGGTTCGAAATTTTCGGCGGTTGGGTGCGTACGAACATGAGCGGTTGCATATTAAAATAAAAACGCGGCTGGCCGCTAGTGCGCACAAGCCCTTAATCAAATTTATGTCATTAATTAGGTACCTTAACAACAGTGCTTATTCGATTTTATTTTTTTTCTTCAAGAACAAAAAAATGTTGTTTACAGTGTTCTATACATTCAGCGTTATTGCGCTTTAAAATAATATTCGTCAGTTAACTTGGTGTTGCCAGCTTATAATTTTCTACTCTTAATTGAAAGACGTGTTGAAAGAGCATCCAAACATAAATATTTGATAATTTTTTTTAATGAAAAATCATTGATATTCATTTTATAAATAAGTATGGTCAAATTTTCAAATGACTTGGGGTTGAACGCTTTCTGCATAACTACGTCGAATTTATGGTCTGACTAAATATTTTTTTTAATACAAACAAGAATGGAGTTTTAGAATTGGAACTATGGATAAATAGAGTAAAATAAACCCGTTTTTTATGTGAATTCTGCACAAGACTAGCATCTGTCTGGAACCGGTAGGTCTATGTCATCTCCAAATGGGGTAGGTCGTAAGGCTGAAGCAGTTTGGAAGGTACCGCCGATCCGGGAACCATTCATTGGTTATCTAACACTTGCTATTGGTCACCCCAAGTGGTTCGCTACGGTAAACAGGGGTGCCCGGGTTCATGGGGTCAGTTTTGTCCGTGTCAGAATTTGGTTGGCAGAATTTGGTGGGCCAGATCAGGGGAGATCTCTCACCTCTCCAGCAGAACTCTCTCGACCCCCAACGCCTAGCGTTGCAGTGGGAGGAATGGATTCATACGTCACTCCTAGACACACTGTCCCCCTAGATTTCAACCCACCCCTCATATCTTTATCCTTTCCAGAACTTTCTCTTTTTTTTTACATTAACTCCACACAGGAGGCTGAGGAAAATAATTTCCCTCAGGGCCTATGTCATCTGGGATGCTGTGTGGAGGGTCTTTTTGAGGAGAGGAAGGAATGAACATTGGTCTTGAAGAGACCCATGTTGTAGGAAGGAGGAAACACAGAGGCCGGCAAATCATTCCACAGCCGAGCTGTTGAACACAAGAACGAGTCGAAGAAACGAACCGTTCTCATGTGACAAATGTCAACCGTGTACAAATGTTGGGCACGCGTTTGGCGTGTTTTTTTATTTTTTATTTTTATTTTTTTTTACATGAGCTCCACACAGGAGGCCCTGAGGAAAATAATTTCCCTCAGGGCCTATGTCATCTGTAAGAATGCTGTGTGGAGGGTTTTTTTTTAAGGATAGGAAGGAGAGGAGAGTTCTGGGAAGGAAAAGGGTTTAAGGGGTGGGTAGGAATCTGGGGTTCAGTATGTCCTGGTCATCCGCCTCCAAGACCTAGACAAACCTCACCCCATGAACCCGGGCACCCCTGCTAAATCACCAAACGTAGCGAACCACTTGGGGTGACCTATGGCAGAGGTGTTGGTTATGGTCCCGACTATGCACCGGTGCCGAAGGGATCAATGATGCTAGTTCCTCAGAGCATCTTCCATTGTAATACCGGTAGAACAAGGAAAGCATTCCCACCAGACGCCTATGCTCTAAAGATTGCAATCTGTCTGTTAAGATGGGAGAATCTATCAAACGGACCGCCCGTTTCTGTACAGAGTCGAGGGTATTTTTCAGGTATTTTGGAGCTCCAGACCAGAGATGGCTGCCAAATTCAACCGTGGGGCGTACATATGATTTGTACAAGGTTAGCAGTTGTGTACTATTAAAGTATCTGCGGGCCCTGTACAGTACGCCCAGTTTTTGGGAGGCTAACTTTACTCTGGCTTCGATGGAGCCCCCATACCTGAGCTGGTCACTTAGGGTTACACCAAGCATATCAATGGAGGGCCTGTTTGGATGATTGCTTCCGTTGAAAGAGACAAGATATTCATTTCGATCCCTTTTAGACGTAATCAGACAAGATTGGGTCTTTGAAACATTAAATTCAACGAGATTATTTTTACCCCAAGAGAATACAGTCTCGAGGTAACCGTCCATTCTTTGCTTCAAAGGCCTACGAGCTGTTGGAGCTTGTGAGCCCTTTGGGGGCTTGTCAAACAAAAAGCTATCATGAACTGTACTGTCATCCGCATAACAGTGAATTGGTGCATATGACAAAAGGTCGTTGATGTGCAATAAAAACAAAGTCGGAGATAGAACCGATCCCTGCGGGACGCCAGCGTTTATCGAGTGTGAGGAAGAGGTGAAACCATCGACTACCGTCTGAATCGACCTCTCCCTCAAGAAGTCGGCAATTCATGTACACTAGGATGCGGGAAGTCCATAAGAATGCAGTTTTTTGACAAGTCCTCGGCGCCAAACCCGGTCAAAGGCCTTGGAGATGTCCAGTGCAACCGTTTGGGTCTCACCGAAACGTTCCAGGCATCGCCCCCAAACATGCGTCACGTACGCGAGAAGATCACCGCACGAGCGGTTCCGCCGGAATCCGTATTGACGGTCGTTAATAATTTTGTTCTTCTCGAGGTATGTGAGCAGTTTGTCGTTGATCACACGTTCCATCACCTTAGACAGAACTGATGTGATCGCTATGGGGCGGTAGTTGGCCGGGTTGGAGCGGTCACCCTTCTTTGGAATAGGATGGATAACCGCTTTTTTCCAACCAGAGGGCACAGAGCCAGTCTTCAGGGACATTTTAAAAAGCTTCATAAAAATTGGAGCTATTTCTGCAGCGCACCTCTGCAGTATCAGGGCAGGTATTCCGTCAGGTCCACTAGCTTTATTAACATCAAGCCCTCGTAAAACATGGAGTACTTTCCGATGCCGGATCCTCAGCTTTTTCATACGAAAACCGCAGTGAGGAACCGACGGCGGGACAGCACCTTGGTCATCGAGAGTTGAGTTATCCGCAAACATTTTACCTAGTAAGTTAGCCTTTTCGGTGGCGGTGTTTGTTAGTGAGCCGTCAGGTCTGGTGAGAGGTGGCAGACTGGATTTGCAGAAATTGCGACCTATTGAGCCCGCAAGCGACCAGAATTGCCTGCTGCCAAGCGGGCATGCAGTCAGCTTTCTGCTGATCTGCTGGTCGTGCTCGAATTTTGACTTATTTATGATTCTCTTGGTTTCCTTTGCCATTTTGTTGTAAGCTGTTCTGTCTTCGGATGTTCTAGATGTGTTGTAGGCTCGGAAAGCCGCGTTTTTTCGTCGCACTGCTTCAGCTCACTGTCGACTGAACCACGGCTTTGAGCCTACCCAAGTTTCCTTTACAGTAGTTTGGATGAAGCCATCCATCGCGGATGTGATGACTTCACCAATTTCCTGGGCATATCTTGAGGGATCCAAAGTCCGAAAACAGACAGCTGATCACGAAAAAGCATTAAAATGTGCCCGCAGACCGAACCAATCTGCTGACCTATAGTGCCACACTTTTCTCTTCAGCCTCTCGTTTGGTGGTCTGAAGCTTACAGGGATTGATGTCGTCACCAGGCAGTGGTCGGACGATCCTAAAGGCGCTGTGACTTCAATCTTGTAACCGTGTGGCACAGTAGTTATAAATAGGTCTAACCATCGATATATTAACTATAGATTAGCCCTCCCATACCCAATTCCAATTCCAAAGTGACACCACCTACGAGAAATTTCATAATACAACTACCCATCGAATTCCGTTGCATCTCTTGCGTGACGTAGTTGTTTTAGTAGGAAGAAATTATTTTTTTTTATCAAATGTTACTTTTCTCGATACGCTGCCTCGAATTCATATGTTATGTACATATTTTTTTAGATATTCATGTAACTGATTAAATTGTTAATAATAAAGTCCGTGATAGCCCATACCAAAAATATTTATAACTGCCTGAAATGGGTGTTTTAAAAATGATCTTCGCAAATCTAGTAATTCCGTTACCGCGAACATGCTGGAAAACAAATTAGCTCCACGCAGACCAACTAAAGGTACAAACCAATGCTTCTTGCGATTTTGACTGCGAGATAAAGGACTTTCTTTTTGATAAATGTTCTCGTAAACCAATATTTTTGGTTCCGGTGTCATTTTTAAGACCTACACGCCCTGTCTAGATATACTTGGTCAAAGGGTCTAACAGATTGTAACGGTGAGTCTGGACATCAGGAACCCTTGTAGGCTCCTGAACCATTTGCTCCAATTCGTAGCATATGGCAAAGTATTCCGCTTGGCGTCCAGCCGAGTCTGTTGATCCTGAGAACTTCAACCAAGGTTTGTTATGAACATTGAAGTCCCCCAGGACCACAAACTCTGCCGTAGGGTAGCGGAGCAAGAGGTCATCAATAGTGTCGCTTAAGTGTTTGAGAGCTCGGAAGTGTCTGATTCGCTAAGGTTCAGTGAGCGTTATAAACAAGCGTAGAATCTTACCGTACTGGCAAGATTGACGCGTACCCACATTACGTCGAATCTGGAGTTTTCCAGATTCAACTCGGTCATTCTCTCCTTCCTTCCTTTAATAACACCCTCCGCCAGCATTTAAAAAGACGATATAGGCCCTGAGGGAAATTATATTCCTCAGAGCCTCCTGTGTGGAGTTACGACCCGGTAGTAAGTGCTAAAAAATATTGGACTCGTAGTAAACCAGCAGAAGACCAAATACATGACCGTAGGATGCACCCAACAAATACCAACTCTCTCATGTGGAAACCAAATTTTCGAAACGGTACCAAGATTCACATACCTAAGCTCCCTGACAACAAACGACAATAATACCACAGAGGAGATCCAGAAGCGCATAGTGAACGATAATCACTGTTATTTCCACCTACAAAACCAAATAAAATCCAGACTGCTGTCCAGAAACACGAAGATATTAGTGTACAAAACACTTATCACGCCAGTACTCACGTAGGGGGAATGAGCGAGCACTGGCCGTTTTTAAAAGGAAAATTTTGTGGCGCATCTTCGGACCGGTTCTAGAAAATGGATTTTGGCTCAGACGCTCAACAATGAGTTCTATACTTTGTTTAAGTAGCTAAACGTCACAAAATTTATAAAACTGGGAAGACTTCGGTGGCTGGGTGATGTGGAGAGAATGACCGAGCATCAAGCACCAAAGTTCCTGCTAAACTCAAGACCGATAGGGCGAAGGAGCCTGGGAAGGCCAAGAGACAACGTCCTCAAACACATCTTGGAGCTTCTAAACTGGAGAGAGATGGCACAAAACCGAGATGAGTGGAGGAAGACTTTTGAGGAGGCCAAGACCCACCAAGGGTTGTAGAGCCAAGAGTGATGATAATGATGATGAGTAAGTGCTCAAAAATAAGATGGGTAAATATGTAAATACGAATGTTAGAGGGAGCGCGCTAAAATTAAAAACGACAATATTTAAGCGAAAATTGTGGAATTGCTTAATAAAATACGACTCGTTTAAGGTCGATCAAATATCTTGTTGGAAATGTCTTAAATAGCATTTAGAAAAAACGAGTTTATAATAATTTTCGGAGCATACTTTGCGATTTTTTTCTATCGAGAAAATTTCATATAATTACAGTTTCGGAATGGAAAATGTGGAGATATTATTATTATCTTAAAAAATATCATATATTTTTTTACCGAAACGTAAAAACTTGAGTGTACAAGAGAAATGTATTATAAAACGGTAGAGATTCGGAGAGCCGCGGTTTAAAGCAAAAAATAATACCAAAAAAAATAATTTAAATTATATCTACATATATGCATAGACGTAACTACCAAACAACGTGGATAAATGTACGTTATATAAATAAACTAGCTGTCCCGGCCACGCGTTGCTCTGACTAATAAAACACAACGTCATCTACTGGATGGTTATCCAACCTTCATAACCACCGCCGTCTTTGAGTTTATCGCAAAGAGACATACAGATGACGCGGAGGACTTTAATTTATAATACGTAGAGATGGTGTGAAAGATTATAATAATGTGCATGAAATGCTTGGGGTAACTAATGTATTTAAGTTAATAAGGATTAATACTGTATCCGTCTAAATAACTTTTCAATTACCGAAATGTACGTGACCATTTTTTTAGAAGATAGAATGGGTATAGTAAGCTATCCGTAAAAGATAGATATACGCCTTGGCGGACTTTTTTGAAGATCTATAAAATAGGAATATCTCACCATGCATTGTTTTGTTATATCCCAAAAGGATTATGCAGTGTTTTCGATAAAAGCTACCAGGCGGCTTGATTTTTCCGACACTTCTAACAATTATCGCTATGTTTCAACCAATTTACACAAATACATACCTAAACCTTCCTCACGAAACACTCTATCTATTGGTGAAAACCGCATGAAAATCCGTTCAGTAGTTTTCGAGTTTATCGCGAACAGACATACAGACAGACAGACGACATATTTAGTATACATATGTAAATAGATTGAGCAAAATGAATAAATGACGTGATTCAAAACAAAAACCACAATTTTACTAAAATATCACGTTTAAAACATGTTAATAAACAATTATTTATGATTTTGGGCAGAGCTAAGCAGGGAAGGTGATTTTTCTCGGTTCCGCGAATTTAAATCCGGCGGCAAAATATCCCCCACAAAATATTTACTAAAACCTAACCTAACCTAACCTAATCAACCCAACCTAACCTAACTTAACCTATCCAAACCTAACCCAACCCAACCCAACCTAACCTAACCTAACCTAACCTAACCTAACCTAACCTAACCCAACCTAACCTAACCCAACCTAACCTAACCCAACCTAACCTAACCCAACCTAACCTATTCTAACCTAACCCAACCTAACCTAACCTAACCTAACCCAATCTCACCTAACCTAACCTATAAGAACAATTAAGTTATTTAAAATAATATATAGTATATTTGCGGCATGTTCCAGAGTGGAAGATACTATCAGTATCGCCCTGGTGTAAGACCACCATTCAGAATTGAAACGTTGCTTGAAAATGGCTTTAGCCGTGTTTGGTGACCAGATCTGAATAGCCAGGTACCTCCCAACCTTCCTCTTCCCCAACTCCTTCCCCTCCCCACTACTTTCAGCCTCACAACATACCCCAATTGGGGATGCCATAGTCTCACTGGCTCCAGACGGGAGCAGTTGAGATTCTTGTGCGGCATTCACTGTAAAAAAAAAAAGAAACTATCCACTTAACGAGGCATCCAAATTTTTATTACAGATCTTCAACACTGCTCCGGCTGAGGTTTTTCATGGTTCCCTCCAGCTGTAAAATGAATATTGGAGCAGTTAATAGCCCATGATAGGATCCTAACACTTATAACCGAGGTACGCGTACCTCCCCATATTTATTTAATAGCAATCCAGTTAACAAAAAAAAAAAAATTGTGCCGAATATGGACCGCGGACCGCGGGTTATGCATCACTGCGTTATAATATGTGGTGACCTTACATAACCTAACAAAATTCAAGGTCGCCAGGGTTTATTTTTAAGTCCTCATGAAGCGCGGGACATTTATTTTATTGATTTTCCAATTATGCAATTATATTCAAAACAGGCATTCATAAAATACCAAATTTTTTAATAAAAAAAATAGTGAAATTCTGCGTTTAATTTTTTCGAACTTCATAAATTATAATAAATTTGGGAGGCGGGTTTGGGTACCACTTCCGTTTTATTGGGTAACCTTCACCTTTGCCATAGCTCGTAGGACTTAGCAGGGATGCCCGTATCGATGTGGTAAGGTTTGTCTAGGTCTTGGCGGCAGATGTCCATCTATTGCATGGCTGGCCGGATCGATAGAGACTGGTTGAAGGAGTCCTTTTGACCTCTCCAGATGGTCTCTCTCGACCCATCGGGATGGCTTGAGGATGAAACACTGATCCTCAAATTCCTACTTCCCAGAACTTCATCTGCTTCCTTTGCTCAAAAGACCCTCCACACAGCATCCCCTAAAATTACATAGGCCCTGAGGGGAATTATTGCCACAGGGCATCCCGTGTGGAGCTAGTGTAAAAAATTTTTTAAAATGTTGACCCTTCTTTAAAATTTCATCATTTTAAAGTCTGTTAACTCGTTAGGTTAGATTAAACTATGACCATTTGTTATAGTACAATTGTATCATCCCAGCCTGGAGCACTCCTGTTCCGGTGCGACTGGTACACCAGGGGGGGGGGGGGGGCTGTATTTTCAGAAGTTGAAACACATGCCCTGAATGTGGGAAGAAGATTGGAATTTAATCGACCGGTATACGATTAAAAACTACATAATTATTAACGACTCCGAAATCTGCATATTATATATTCTTGAAAACTAAGGACGGGCCGTTTCACACAATTTGAACAAGTCATCAAATTTAAAAATTAGTATTCAAGTTCTGTTACTATCCAAGTACCATAAAACAATCGGTGAAATAATGACAGAACTTCAATAAGATGGTCTCTCTTGACACACCGCGCGGGAGGGATGGATTCAGTCACTCCTGGACACACTTACCCCTAGATTCCTACCCACCCCTCATATCATTTTACTTCCCAGAACTTCTTCTCCTTCCTTTCCTTAAAAATCCCTCCACACAGCATCTCCAAAGATGACATAGACGCTAAGAGAAACTTTTTTTCTCAGGACCTCCCGTGTTAGGTTAATGTTAAAAAAACTTTAACAGAACTTGAATTTCAAGTTTTAATTTTAAGTTTTTATCCACTTAAAATATATATATAATACTAGCTGACCCGACAAACGTTGTTCTGCCGTATAAATTATTTATAGTGAATATTTTGGTTGTTAAAAAAACATAATGAATGTATCGTAAGTGTGTGGGGATGGGATCTATGACAGAAAGACGAATGGAGCGCTGTAGACGATGACCCCCGATAAAAACAAAAAAACACCAACTGAAGTAGGAAAATGAATTAAAGAACATCAATATGAATTTCGAAGAGAAATTGAGAGTACGATATTTTTTTCAGTCCGTCTTTAATAAGCTCGATGGTTTGCCCACGCGAGTACATGATGCCGAATGAAATATCTAAATGACGCGACGCTTCTCTTGAATTTCTTGCACATGTGTGGATAAAAGTTCGACGCGGACGTAGCGCCATCTGTCATTCAACAACATAAATAATTTCGTTCGGTTTGAAATACGAAAGACGGTTAAATTTGTTCATACAAAAATACTAAAATCGCGTTAAAAATGAGAGGGTAGGAGGATTAATATTTGGGGTTATAGATATTTTGATGCCAAATTTAAAAAAATCGTCCTAAAAATAGATTTTTTTTTCTAGATAGAGACACCCTAATCACCTAGCGGTATGAAACATACTTTAAAACCTATTCTCATACCTACCAAATATACATAAAAATAACAGTCAACACATGTACAGTTAAGTGTTACCAGTAGTGTCCGACCGAAGCTAGTTTTTACGGCCGAAACCGAAACCGAAACTTCCATGAAATAAGGTCATGTTTTCGTGGAAAAAAAATAGCCAATCTTAATCAATCAGCCTTTATTTTTAAATCATATATTAATTTAACATTCAGTCTCTGATATTTTAACTACAAATATACGTAACATAATTATCACTCCTTATTTCAAATAAATTATCTATGCATTTTTAAATCATAAACAAAACTACCGCAAAGTTCGTGGAGCGGACACAAACAAGTGAATCAAGTCCTGACACCACTACGAGCGCGGACGCAGCAAAATGACACTTCGTGGCTCGCAGTTCAGTGCACCGAACATGTCCGATCGCAGAACGAGACCTCCCAAATTCAGTTTCGGTTTCGGCCGTAGTTTCGGCTGGATGGCGGCCGAAACCGAAACTAAGCCGAAACTCGTTTTTTGGCCGAAAGTAGGCCGAAACCAAAACCGAAACCAAAAGTTCGGTCGGACACTGGTTACCAGCGATAACGACGCGCTCCAGTGCGGTAATCGGCAATCGGCCAGACCCACGGCGGTTCAGAACAGTAGAGATAATGATATCTTCACTGGGATCTCCCGTGCTGAGGATTTCATTTACATATTATAATTTAATTATAAGAAATTAATATGAATTAGACATTACATATATCGTGTAGTATTTTTTTTAATAATTATAAAGTAAATAAGGTAGTGTTTTTTTTATAATTCAGTTTACTCGATTTGGTTTTAGTCTGTAATTGATATCCGTATATTTTCTATTTCTGATCTCCCTGTATTTCGTATCCAGCTTTTTATTTGAAATTTAAATGTCATAATGTTGAGGTTTTTGAGTGAGAGTGGTATTTTATTGTAGAGTTTAATGCCGTAATATAAGAAGATTTTTTGCCCAAGTGTTGTGTTAGTAGTGACTTGTTGGATAAGTTTTTGACCATGAGATCTAGTGTTTCTAATGTACGTATTAGTTGTTATTTCTTGGGTTTGTACTTATGAATGTAAATGAGTATAGTTTTAGAATATAGTTGTTTAATTGACATGATGTTAAGATTGTTGAAGATTTCGTCAGTGCTAGTTCATACAGGAACTTTCAGTATAATTTTCATTATGGCTTTTTTAGTTTTAATTAGTGGATTTAGTATGTTTTTATTTGCACTGCCCCATCCGATAATACTGTATTCTAACAGGGATTGGCAGAGAGCCATGTAAATCTTGATTAAGTCTTTTTTAATGAGGACATTCCTGATAGTTTTGAAAAAATAACTTAGTTTTTTTAATTTTATTATTTAAATACGTAATGTGTTCGGTCCATTTTAAGTTTTGGTCAATTTTTAGACCCAGATACATTATATGGCCAACGTTTTCTAATGAGGGACAGTTACAATTCTCATTGTGATGCGGGCTATGGATTTTCAAGTTCAGGTTTTCTTCAGAGTTTTTCTTATTTTTTTATTTTGAAAGTGATGAATTTGGTTTTATTAGCATTAAGTGTAAGTGAATAGTAGTCTAGCCATTTTTTAATCCTATTAAGTGTGTCTTCTGCTTTCTTAAATGTTTCTGTCCAATTATTCCCATTTATTAGGAGAACAGTATCATCCGCAAAACTGATGATTTCTCCTTCACATTCTATGTGGCATAGGTCATTAATGTAAATAAGGAACAGATGACCGACGATGACCGAGCGATTATTCCGCTTCTAGTACTCGATCCGGTCGGCCACCCGCGTTATTTTACCTCTCTGCGCGTTACATGCGCGAACACGAAATTTTGTAAATATTAATCTCAATAAATGTTAATCTCTCGAACATGAACAAGTGTTATTAATCATCCTCCAATATAATTTCTGACACCGGACCACGGCCTGGAAGTACCGCAATCCTTAGGAGCCTGTCTATCTCTTTATGGTAAAGTATTGGTACTGCCTCGTCTGATGTGGAGACGGAGCACCAGCACAAACACTTTCCGCCAACTCCTCAACCCTTCCAACAACACTTCCAACAAAATAAAGACTTATAAAGACTTCGACTCACAACATCGACTGCCGACTTTCATTCATCTCCTGTCTCTGCCGACTCCGGAGTCCGTTCCCTCATTGTCATTAAAAAAAATAAATAAAAAATATTAAAAAAATGGAGCCCCAATATCTGATCTGGTCACTTAGAGTTACACCAAGCATATCAATGGAGAGCCTGTTCGGAAGATTGCTTCCGCTGAAGGAGACTAGATGAAGAACCTAAACCTAAGAAATTCAATAAAAAAATTTCAATTACGGAATGAAAATAATTTTCTGCTAAAAACTAATTATACTAAGTATGTGTAATAATCATGTAAAGAAAAATGTAAAGTAGTGTAAAGAAACAAAAAATAAATAAATAGGTGGGTAGGTACTTTGTCACTTGTCTGAATTCTTGACACACAAAACGCAATTTTGAAAATGACACGAGTTTACAAACAGAAATATGTTTAATTTATTTATAAAGAAATATTATAATTTATAATTTATAAGAGGGGAGTGGAGTGGAGAGAAGAGAAGTGGGGTGGGAGAGGTGGGAGGGAAGGAACGGGAAGGGGGAGAGGTGGAGGAAGGTGGTGGGTGGTGGAGTGGGGGAGGGGTATGGGATGGGGGAGGGGTCGGTGGAGAAGGAGGGGGAGGGAGAGGGGGGTTGATGGGGGGAGTGGTGTGGGGGGAGGGGTGGTGGGAGGGTGAGGAGAGGGGGGAAGGGGGTTGATGGCGGGAGTGGTGTCGGGAGAGGGAAGGTGAGGGAGGCGGAGTGGGAAACCCCTAATACCATGCGAGCGAAGCCGCAGGAAAAAGAAAAAATATAGGATTAACTTTCGCTTTTTAGACTTTTTATTAACGTTCAGGGTCTGAAGTGGGAAGTTTCACACTAAGATGACGGCTTGGCCGCGCGTGGACTAACGACGAACCGATTCTCTGCGGGCATCAAGAAATGAATTTGGAACTTCTGACTAATAAGTGTCTTTTGTCTTGCTGTGACTGGAATAACTTGCATTCCGCGGACCCATTGATGTATAATATCTAGACATGCCCTGTAAAATTCATAATGTGCCCGAAACCAAAATAAAACTGGCTCAAGGCCCATTTATGGAAAAGTGCTTGCATTGCTTTGCACCGTTCAGATCGCATAGTGCTTTGTGTTGTACCTTTTATCGGTCAACAAGGTCCACACTGAAACTAATTCGTCTTCCAGCGGTCCGGGCCGGAATTAATTTTTTCAAAGACACAAATACCTAACTTCCAAATGTTGTACAAGGTACACCCCGCGGACTTTATTTTAGAAAATGTAGTCACCTATCTAACTACAACAAAAAAAATACACCTTAGATATGTCTTTTAGACAGCGTTTTAATAAAAGTAATAATGTTAAAGAATTGCGTTTCCTACCAACAAAGTTTCTGACGTCATCAAATCCACAATATCACTGGTGGCATCACGACAGCTCGACTATAATAGTGGTTTTCAAACTTTTTTAAAGCACGACTCGCTTTTAGTAATAAAATAAATTATATTTATTCCATAAATTATAATTATAATTACATAAATTCACCCTCCGCTGTTTTTTAGGAATAATCAACCTTTTTAGTCGAAGTATTAATATCTATCCCTTATTATTTTGTATGCGGACCTTGGTGGGAGGGTATGTACAACATAACGTGGTTATCTTTGTTATCGGTGGAGTAGCAAACCTACTGAACATATTGTAACACAATATTTGTTTCATAAAACTATCAAAGTAGGTAAAAATAAAGCGCCGCAAAATATTTATATCCGCAATGCCAAAAAAAAGGAATGCCATCGATTTTTTTCATTTGGAAATATTAAAGAATTTTGGCGGTTGATTCAAAAAAGTTAGTCGCGAAAAGAGGGCAAAAATTACCAGACAAAATTTTTACTAGGTCTAAGGTCAAACCAATAAATGGTGTTGATTTATTTTCGTTCGGAATTAAAATAGTTCGTCAAGATAATTTTTGTTATTCTGTGAAACGGAAACCTTTAAAATACATTAAACACAGAACTCAAAAAAAAAACCGTTGCATTATTCTTCAATTAAGGTCGCAAGTTTAACTATCTTAAGCCACGACATTCCGAATTTCTACCGTTTTATAACATATTTCTCTTGAACACTATGTAAGTTTTTAAATTTCTAAAAAATAAATGTTATTTTTGACCATAATATTTATACATTTGTCACACCGAAAGGGTAATTATATGAAATTCCCCGGACAGAAAAAATCGTAAGATATGCTCCGAAAATTATTATAAATAATTGAAAAAAATCATAATTTTTTTAAATGCTATTTAAGGCTCCGCAACCGGGCCCGAAAAGAAGAAGATGGAGAGATACAAAATTACGAATGTTAGAGGAGAGCGTTAACATTTACAGCGACAAAATCGATGCGAAAATTGGGAAATGTTTAATAAAACACGACTCGTTTAAAATAGAAATATCAATCAAAATATAAATAATAAAAAATCTTAAACAGCATTTAAAGAAACACTGCAATTTATTTTCATACATATGACTTGTAAGATAACTGAAACAAACTTGTTTGTAATAATTTTTGGCGCATACTGTGCGATTTTTTTCTATCGAGGGAATTTTATATGATTTGCATTTCGGCGCGGGCAATGTCTAGATATTATCTTCAAGAGTAATATACATTTTTAAGAGCTTTAAAACTTAACGTGTTTAAGGGAGATATGTAAGAAATCGGTAGTAATTCGGGTAGCGGGCCCTTAAATATTTCCCGCAAGATTCTTGTTGTATTTTAAACGAGTCATGTTTTATTAAACATTTTAATAATTTTCGCTTAAATATTATCGTTTTTAATATAAGCGCGCTCCTTCTAACTTTCTTATTAACATTTCTCCCCATCCTCTTCTTTTTGAGCGCTTAGTGACGGGCCTTAAGTAGCCACGAATTTCTGTCATTTTTTTTATTTATTATACGGAATAAAACTTAATGTTTTGAGCAACTGATTCAAAATTTTAAAGAAAGATTATCGTTTTGGCTAATACCTTTTGCAAAGCAGAACAGCCTTTGAATATTTTCGACGCATCCGTCACCAAGACCTGGACAAACATCACTCCATTAACCCTGGCACCCCTGCTTAGTCACCAAACGTAGCGAACTACTTAGAGTGACATATGGCAGAGGCGTTGGTTATCTAATAAATGGTTCCTGAGGCATCGTGGGCGGTACCCATGCTCGCCTTCGAAATTAAATCGCTTGTCATAATAAAGTTTAAAAAAATTCCAATTAAATTTATAAATGTCTCGTGTCCCCCACTTTGAAAACCACTGTATTACACACAGGCCAGGCAGTGAACAAATATTGATGTGTTGGTGCGAAAAATTACACAATAGGTTAACTCGGTGGTGAGTTGTATATTGCTGGGAATTCGTATGCACGATGGTGGAATTCGAAGGAGAATTTTATTGCGGAATTACTGTTACTGGGGTTACTTTTATCCTGATGTTTTGTATGAGAGGGCTCGTCTAGATATTATACGTCAATAACTGTAATCAATGATTTTTAAATAAACTTTTCCGGTTTACACCTATCCACTGGATCGCTTTTTGCCATAATATGGCACCATTTAAAATTTCACAGATTGGCTAGCTGCCAGCTTTAGGAAAATTTTCCCAAGATGCATTATACATTTTTTTGTAATATTTTCAAACACGCCCGCGGTTCAATTTTAACCTTTTTTAGAAGGTGAAAGATACTACTTATATTCATATTCAACAGATGGCAGTGTGCTCTATTTTTTTTTTACGGATTATCTTATTTTTCAAAACTGTAATAAGTAGATTTGTTTAAAACGATCAACTGTCAAAATGCCTCAGCGTAAAATGCGGCCTTTTATTGTGTTTTAGTGGATTTTTCTGTAGTAATGCATTCAACGTGTTTCAACGCGTTTCAAACTATAAAATTCAGTGTTTATTTGAAAAACAATTTTTTTGTGGTTATGTTTGCATATTTTTTTGGCGATCGGACTGTGATTTACAATTCACTATTTTTAATAAATAAATCAATAATCGAGTTAATTGGTATTGTGGATATATGATAATAATTAATGTATCTGTTTGAGGTGCTGCAGTTATTTTTGGTAAGTACCTTATAAATTCTATTTTAATTTCCGTCAAAAGTTTGTTCAAAGGAAACATTAAACACTTCACAACTTATCAAAATTCAGTTTTGTTATATATGTTTGTAGATTGTGATCATCAATTTGACAATTTAAAAGAAACTTCATAGAAAATATCTAAGGTGAACGCTAAATTGAAAATCATAGAAAATATTTAATGTGAATGCTAAATTGAAAATCATAGAAAATATTTAATGTGAACGCAAATTGAACTTCCTACGAGAGTTTATAGGCAGAAAATCCTGAGAATATTTCTGTTTTAAATGTTTACGATTTTGTAATATTTTTTTTATAAATCCTACGATTATGTGATAATTGACAAAAGATAGGTAAATTCATTGGCTATATAGAACTATAATCAGTTTTTATGTTTCCATATTAAAATTCGGAGGTATGATTTTGTGGCGGCCACTTTTGCCGAATTCATTGCGCCGCCACTGGCGCCAAAAGAACATGCGAGAAATTCTACGATACCTACAGCGTAAGGTACCGCGCGCCGGCCGGTACAGAGCTACCTACCTGCGTGTACTATGACCGGCCGCCTAGGTAATTAATAATTCCGCCACTTACGCGAAAGGCCTTGAAGTTACGGCCGCTCAATACAATGGCCGCAGAATGTTCGACCGATTTCTCAGCTTTGCGTGAATTTACGCAACATTACCTGGCGCTCATTCATTGGCTATATAGAACTATAATCAGTTTTTATGTTTCCATATTAAAATTCGGAGGTATGATTTTGTGGCGGCCACTTTTGCCGAATTCATTGCGCCGCCACTGGCGCCAAAAGAACATGCGAGAAATTCTACGATACCTATAGCGTAAGGTACCGCGCGCCGGCCGGTACAGAGCTACCTACCTGCGTGTACTATGACCGGCCGCCTAGGTAATTAATAATTCCGCCACTTACGCGAAAGGCCTTGAAGTTACGGCCGCTCAATACAATGGCCGCAGAATGTTCGACCGATTTCTCAGCTTTGCGTGAATTCACGCAACATTACCTGGCGCTCTAGCAAGCTACTCATCCGGTGGCGCATATAAAAGCAAGCGACCAAGCACTGCGCCTAGTCAGTACCTCCATTCATCGGTCGAGTAATACATACCGAGCAGTGAATACAATTCGTCCAGTGCCGTAACGCTTTACCAGCCTCCGTGGGGCTGCCGATCTCGCAACAAGCGATGAACGTTTGTCCAGTGTGACACCAGGAACATTCCCATCACCTTCGAGGACTACTTCTCCAACTCCGGCCCGTTCGCGCCTCGACATGAGATGTCACCCGACCTATCGACTACCAAGCACGCGCTTGCTGTTTTATATAGGTGCAACCCTCATCGCCTCTCAAGGTGACTCAAAGGACACACAGCTGCCATATCCCGCCAACACGACGGTGATCGACCGTTTGGACCAAGGTCACTTCTACACCGCCTCGGTGTAGAGCAACACGCAGGCTCCCTGAAGACCTGTGATCTTTACCGCCGTAGTCTCCTGACCATCTTCACGCATCAGCAACGCATCAGTATCACTAACGGTACCACTGTCACTCCGCTCCGCTTCGACCCTCGCTACGTAGCCAAATAAAGACTGACTCACTACACCGACTGACACCTTTTATTTCACGCCCCGTCTCTGCCTATCCGGCCCGCTCCTTCAATTTTTTTAAGGTGGGCGGAAAATATTCAAAATCGGTCACCAAAAAATTTCGAGCAATCCGAGAAAAAAGTTTCAATTTCGGCTAACGCTCCGATGGCTGTTGTGAGTGAGGGAGTTGGAAGCATTGGATATCTGTACAGAACTGACTTACCCTTCATTATAATACGGTATTAAGTGGAATCGGTATTATGATCTTGAGGGACACGGTTGGTGGTAATCATGGCACAAGTACAGCGTATAGAGCGCACGAATATAGCGCACGGAGGTATCAACTGTATCTTCACTCTACCAGATTCTTACTTTGACTGATTACTCCTTGATTTGTTGTTCCAAATGCCACATGTATGTAATTTGAGATAGGATAGGTACCATAGAATGGGGTGATTAGAAACGAAATGTATGGTGAAATACAGATGTGATACGTGGAAACAAATGTAGAAATATTTTGTGGTTTGTTTTAGCAAAGCCATTGGTATCGCAAATGTGACACGTGGAGTGGACTGTATCAATATATTAAAAAAATGTTATGCTTGTGAATACTTTGACACAACTATGGGGAATGGTAAACAGATGAATGGAGAAGGAAACTAACTTACCCCTTATGGTTGATGTTCTGCTCAATATTATGGGTCTGAGGGAGCACTAAATCACTCACTGCACAAGCTTCCATAAACTGGTCGATGTTATATAAAACTGAGAGAATAATGTTGTTCGTTGCACAGTTTCTTTTAACAGACCGCCGGACATATTGATTTTATTGTTGTATGGTAGGTAATATTGTCAGTAGGGACAGGTAATTGTGGTAAAAAAAGGATGGGTAGAAAAATGGAACAAGGTATATAGATAGGTATACATAGTTGCGTCAACAGCCATTTTTTAACGTAATATATATTTTTCAAACACAGTGCAACATACTATAAGACCCAGCTGAAACAAGTGGACAGGTTCAAATACCTTGGGGTCGAATTCTCAAGCAATGGTCTGCAAGACGGAGAAATTGATAGAAGAATAAGTGCGGCAAGCAGTGTATTGCATCCTCTCTACAGTTCAGTGATAAGAAAAGCCGAGCCGTAAAAACGGTATACCGCCCGACGCTCACTTACGGCCACCAGACATGGATGCTAAATGAACAAACACGCTCTAGAGTCCTAGCTGCCGAAATGAGGTACTTGAGAGGAGTGGCAGGGGTTACGAAATGGGATCATATAAGAAACTTGACGATCCGAGATGATCGAAACATTGAACCACTGCTACTCTTCATAGAAAAATCGCAACTGAGGTGGCTTGGGCACGTACTAAAAAGTCTGATGACCGAATTCCGAGGAAGATACTGAGTGCGATTCCAGAGGGTAAACGTCCAGTGGGCCGCCCCAGATACAATTGTGCGAGGCAACTCCAGAAACTGTGTGAGGAGAGGATGGGTCTACCATGGACAGAGGCCGAACAATCAGCACAAGACAGGGACGTATGGAGGAGCTTGTCGATGCAATGGGTCCCCGAGCCGAATAGAATAAGGGGAAGAAGAAGATAATGATGTTGATATATTTTTGTTTCAATAACCCATTACACTACAAACTACAAGATGCTACGTAACTACAATATTTATTTATTACAATAAATATAAACAAAGACTCTATAAGTATGATTGGTGAATCGATGGTCCAAATTATCAATGAATCTTTGAATAGTGGAGTATTCCCCAAAACTTGGAAGATATCTGTAATAACTCCCATCCCAAAAATTGATAACCCAAAAAATTTGACGACTTTGGGCCGATCATTTGCATGGATTTCATAACGACTTGGAAAAAATCGTGTGAATAGATTTTTTTACTAAGATTACGAAAATGTTAGTAAAATTTTTTAGAAATGTACAGTTTTTTTTAAAAATAAAGCCATTATTTGGCCTTTTGACGTCACTACATGAAAATGTCCCATCTACGAAAATGTTCCTATTAATTTTGTTAAAAAAATTCCACACTGATTTTTTTTTTTTTATATGGCAACACTTTGATTTTAGGCGAATTTTTCAATTTGACATTTGACGTTCACCAGATTTATTGTTTGTTCTCTGCAAACTTATCATTTGGTTTGACTTTTTGATAGATGTTATGAAGAGAACCCCGTACATTTAATGCTGTCTGTACGTGTTTTAGAGGTACAAAGGTAATGGTGCTGATTTTAACAAAATCAAATATTACAATATTCTAATTATTATTATAATTTACAATTACAAGTATATTACATTGGATTTAGTAAAATAGATGTTGAACATTATAATGACTTAAGATCAATAAGATGGATCAAGGAACAAAATATTTATGAGATGTAAAAATTTTTGGTATGCCTCGTTATTCTCCTGTGCTATCATGTGGAAAACGTTATTTTTTTAAATAATTTTCGGCTATGTAATTATCGTTTTTTCGCACCCATAAACACGCACAATTTTCGGATTGAAATTTTCAAAAAATCGCCAGGGTTTCAAAAATACGATTAAAAAAAAAACAGAATGTCTTAGAATATTTGCCTAAACCGGAAATTTGAAAAAAAAGTGATTCAAGTGGCCTATTGTTTACCCGAATATGAACAAATACTAGAATACTTTGTAAAGGAGCAATTAACTGACAACAATTTGTTTTAGAAATAAATGTTCTTGTGAAACCGCTATTAACTAGGTAATAGATGAGTGGAAAATTTTTAGAGATAAAGTAAAATTATTGCAGTATCTCTAGACTTAAAGTGGGCATTTGAAACAATCGACAGATGAATAAAAAAATTAAGTAATATTGGAATTAATGATAAAGAAAATAAGTGGTTTGTTGATTACCTATCAGAAAGAACACAAGTAACAAAATATGGTGGTATAACATCTGAACAACGTAGTACCAATAAAGGCGTTCCGCAGGATTCTGTCTTAGGTCCATTGTTGTTCATTATATATGTAACAGACGTATCAGCGTCTTCACAAGAACTGTAAAAAAGGGGCGGTCTTAGTCCACGTCAGAATGATGGGGTGATGAAAAAAAATAATAAAAGGCTGACCTCCCTAGCACCCAGTGCCTGATGTGTAAAGGACACTGGATGTGCCGATGCTTCTGCCTGAGCCTGGCGGTTGCCAAAGTAGGGCCGGCTGGTCTGGAGGAGGTAGGCACCAGGACTGAAGACAGGCAGAAGTCGGCGGGAGGCAGCTGGTTGATAAAAACTTCCGAAGAATAAAACACGAGTTTATCAAGTAGAGATGTGAACTGATTTATTTTGAAAAGGGTGGGTCCTTTTATACCCAAATTTGGGGTAAAAGGTGCCCACGTGGTACATTTTTGTGGTGGGAGGTTAAACCTTGCCCGTATGTATAAATAGGGCGGCGTTTCCGTCACACCTTATTTTGCCGGTACCGCCCGTGAAAGTGGTCGCTTAAAATTGCGATTTATAAATAATTATGTAGGTTACATTTGGAATATATGTGTACATGTTTTAGTGTTAACATATTTGGGGGGGGTAATATTTATCCCTAGATTTTTAGTTTGGTGAGTTTCGGGTAATTTTACAGTTTATTCTAGGTTTTTTTTTGTTTTGGCTAATTGTGAGAAGTTTGTATAAGGAATCTACTATTTTTCCCAGGTCCCTCGCAAGACTGGCTACTGAAACCTGTTTGTTTCATCGTTTTGCGAGGTCCCTGGATTTTTAAAATGAAAAAAAAACGGATTTTGTAAGGAATTTTTCTAAGTCTTTTGTCTGAGTTAAAAAATGCCCTAGTGTTGCGAGTTTAAGGGTTAGAGGCTTAAATTCTCTTTCGCTGAATGCCCGGCAGGACTCTGGAATGAAATGTGTTGATTTCATCGTCCTGCGGGTTGTGAGAGTATGATTAAGTGAAAAAACATATTTTGCTCGTTGGCCTCCTGCAGGGGTATCACCACCGAACAAAGGAAGCATATTTTGCTCGTTGGCCTCCTGCAGAGCTATCACCACCGAACAAAGGAAGCATATGTAAATAATAAGAGTTTAAAATGTCTCCCGGTGGCAACCTTAGCATGTAAGCATTTATTTGTTGCACCGGGGCATTGTACATAATAAAAAGGGAAATAATGATAATTATATATAAATATTTCCGGCGAAAAGATCGTCGCTGGCGGCATGGTACTAACGAGCTTAGTGGCCAGAAATTTCGGAGGAAATTCCCAAGAAATGACCACTAAATGTAGAGGATGCCGCCAGCGATGACTTTTGCCGAAAAAACAAACGAGGGTACGTAACACGTCCGTTACAATATACATGAATGATAATATCAAAGTGTTAAAGCATTATGCAATTAAACTATTCGTTGATGATACGTAGTTATACATAGCCAGTAAAAATGTACAGGGAGCCATTGAAAAAATACAAATTGATTTAAATTATGTAATGCTAAACCAAAGCTCAAATTGAATGTTACGAAAACTAAGTTTTTGATTGTGGATAACCTAGGTGGAAACGAGTAGGAGTACTAAAAATTGATAACGAAAACATAGAAAGGGTAAGCAGTATTAAATATCTGGGTATGACATTGGATGATAAATTAAAATTCGACGAACACTTAGAATGTTAGAATACATAACAAAGAAAATTGCCAAAAAAGTTGGATTCCTAAAAAGGATCAAAAATAGCTTGGATTTCAAGACAACGCTCCTTGTTTACAATCTATTGTAACTCCGCATTTAAATTATTTTTCTACAGCCTTACTAAAAAAAAACCACAGCGCGACCGATTAACTGTGTTATTGCAATAACATAAATAGAGCTCGTATACACTAAAAGACGTTTTATTACCAATAACGTTTCTTTCGTGGTCACGCTGTTAAAACGCATTGAAGATGTGACAACGTTGTATATGGTTTTAATTTACTAGGAAACAATGTTGTTTTAATTCTTCTCCGCTAGGGGCATTATTGGTGCACCTGTGCATATCGGCCCGCGATGACAAAACAGTTCGGTGTGTTTATGGCGGGATATGGAAAATTTTGTTAGTGCCTAAATGTTGTGATTTTACTAAATAATTTCTATTGTAGTGACGAATTTACTCTTCTGTTCACATAATTGATATATTTACCATATTATTTGTGTGGTTTACATCAGTTTAATCAAGTTATTGTACAAACACCGTACTTTCAAAGTTGAACTGTCAGAATATTGTTTTTTACAGGTTACTTAAGATAAAATTTTCATTTTAAGATCTTTATTTTAAGAGAATTTGTTAAAAGTGATAATTTTTTATAATATTAAAATCTAATACATGTGTTCGTAAACGAATCAAAAAAATTAACGTCTTTAGAGATGCAAGAAATCTGTTTTAAATTTCGGTATTATTTCTAAGTTATTTTTTTGGCAATAAAAAAAACTTTGAAATTTTTTATTATTTTTTTATTGTATACACGATAAAAAAAGTGAGGTGATAGTTTCCTTCCAAATTTATTACATAAAAGGACTGTGTTTTTTAAATTTTGGTTTTATTTAAATTTCTCTACATTTTGGTCAAAAATGTTGTGGGAGGAAATTTTTTTCCATGTTTTTCTGAGTTTGAATCATAAAATATGGCAGTTTTTGAAAGCTAAAGTGTATTTTAAATACTCAAATCTAAAAGGTAATTTTATCTAGTTTTCATAAATGGTATTTGTTTTTACGACACCTTCAAAAATAAGAAATATATAGAACATTCAAAATACTATGGAAAAATTACAAATATCATTCGGACATCAAAGGTTAAAACAGAGATAAACTACCCTCTCAGGCCGTGGAAACCATGTGTATTTCTTTCAAAGAACAAATTTTTAATTAGTAATGTTTTCACATCCGCGGCCGTTTGTCAATTGAATAAAATTTTCACTGGGTTTTTTAGTAAGGCTGCTAGTGTTTTATTCCTATGTAATGAAGCCCAAAATAATGAACTACAGGTTACGCAAAATAGGGGGATAAGGATGATTTTAAAATGCAACTTTTATACTAGAGTTAAAATTATGTTACAAAATTTATATAATATGTAATAAGGGCAATAACTTTATAACAGCCTGACGAATGCCATAAAGGAAGCCTGTGGGTGGTTTGGTATATTTATGGGAAGCCTCAAGTCTTAGCACTTTTCGTAGGATATGTGCATTATATAAAAAGAACGTTTTTTGATTTGTAACAATCTTACCAATATTATTTTAGTCACATAGTTATCCGTTTTCCTTAAAATGTATTTTGTGTAGTAATTTTTTTTCATCTTAAAATGTCTTTGTAAAAATGTAACTGTATATCTAAATTGTATTTGTATATATTTTCTTAATATATGTATGAAAAAAAATTGCATACATCTAAATAAATATTCAAAAACAAACAAGTATAATCTCATTTTAAGATTTTCACGGCCAAAAGTATTTTCGTTATTTGTTTTTGGGGTGTTATACCGTGTTGTGCTACCTCCTTATTTAGCCAACGTTTCGGACAGCGTTGCAGTGTCCATCATCAGGGCAGATTCGGCAGATCCGGTAGATGAGCGTAGGAAACTGAGGCCGCTGCTAGCGCCAGTAATAAGAATAACGACGCCTGCGTGAACTAATTCTTCAGATGTTTGACAGTCGAAATCAGCTGTTTATCGGAAGCCATGTTGGAAATATATAATCACGAGCAAGCGGAGCAAGCGTGTAGGCGAATAAAGTTGACGACCTTTGAACTTTTTTTCGTAGATTGTCAACAATCTGCTAGTCGCTGCTAGTTAGCAAGTAACACGATGACACTGGGCGAGTTTACTAACAGATAGTGAATTTCCCAGATAGTAGCTTGTAAACTCGCTGTGCGTCATCGACGCTTTAGACATGTTTTTTTTTTTAAATCTTAATTTATCAAAGAGAATGCACATTTCATGTTTTAAGTGAGTAGAAACAAAAAGACTAACTAAAGAAAACTAAATATGTAGATAGAAAATAGAAGAAGAATGTGCAACATAGTTGTGAATGGTGAATACTTGGAGCAGGTGGATGAGTTTATGTATTTGGGAAGTATGTTTACAAGAGATGGGAAGGCTGATAGAAACATTGAAAGAATGGTAAACGCAGGTAACTCCATTAATAGATGACTGAACGCCGTTGGCGCCAACAAAAAAACTGTCCAAAGAACCGAAGCTAGCCATAATGGAGTACTGGTACCTGCCCTGATGTATGGTAGTGAGGCATGGAACTGGCAGAGGAAGGATGCCAGTAGACTGAATGCTGTAGAAATGAGACCCCTGAGGCGAATGTGTGGTAAAACCATGTAGGATCGTGTGAGAAACGTGGAGTTCCGCAAAGAATGCAAGGCTGATGTAAGCATAATGAGTAAAATTAAGAAAGTTCAGATAGCTTGGGCATGTAGAGCGAATAAACGAGGAAAGGTGTGTAAGGAGAATATATGACGCAAATGTGAATGGTAGAAGAAGTCGAAGTCAGAATAATAGAAGAGCATGTCACGGTATGACCTGGTCGTACATCGTTATTTCCTCTCTGAGAGCCCTGTCTTCCTTTCTATGGGAGAAAAAGACGGCTGCGCTCTTTGAGGGATTCACACCTACACGCGAGAATTTATTTATGTTGATTTGAATTCGGCGGGTTATCATCCTGGATCAACTATGTCTCACCATAACGGTGGTATCGTCTGCAAAGAGAGTTGTAAGTGAATTTTGGTCAACTGAAAAATTGACATTGAAGAAGGTTGGTGACAGCAGTGATCCTTGAGGCCCTGCTGTCACGAAGCGTTTTTTTGAGAGAGCACCTCTGTATTTCCTTTGAAAAGTACGTAGGCGAAGAAATGATTCGAAGACACCGAGGAGTTGGAGGCCGATGCCTGCATCGTGGAGTTTGAGAAGAAGACCGTTGGTCTAGACCAGCGGTCGGCAACACGCGGCCCGCGGACATCTTACTTGCGGCCCGTGAATTTTTTATAAATAAGTTATAAATATCAAAATAAATGCATTTTTTTCTCTATAAATTGGTAAGTGTAACAACTGACGGAGGCAGGAACATGAGTGGACAAAATAAGGTTTTGGTAGGTAAAATTAAAACGAAACTGGCCGAGATAGGATGTGACATCCCATTATTTTTGGTATCGACTGTAAACTACATTAGAAAAGGTTGACTCATCGTCAATTCCAGCAGTTTCTGTCAGATACGGAAGCAGATCATGGAGATGTTGTTTATTATTCTGAAGTAAGATGGTTAAGTAAAGGTGCAATACTGAAAAGATTTTTGATCTCCGAAAAGAAATCAACACTTTTATGAATGAAAAAGGCAAATCTATTCCAGAGATAACAGATAATCAATGGTTAATAGACCTTGGATTTTTGACAGATGTAACTCAAGAATTAAATACGCTGAATGTACGACTTCAAGTTAAAAACAAACTAATATCTGATATGCACACAGACGTAAAGGCATTCCAAATGAAAAACAAACTCTTTATAAAACATTGATGAAATAAAGTTAGATCATTTTCCGAATTGTAAGAAAGCTATCGAGGAAGCTGGAATTAATTTTCATTGGATAAATGATAAAATGAAGGATATTTTAATACAACTGCATACTCAATTCAGCCACAGATTTGGTGATTTTGAGAATGTTTCAAGCAAACTGAAATTTTTTGCAAATCCTTGAGGATATACCGAGTCATTTACAAATGAACGTGATTGGTCTCCAATCTAATGATGTTCTCAAAAGCTCTTTCTATGAAATCAATGATCTTGTTAAATTTTATGGCAGCTTGTCACCTAATTTTGAGGAATTGAAAAGGATTACTCAGCAGTTCATTACAATTTTTGGTAGCACTTATTTATTTATGCGAACAAACTTTTTCAATTGTCAATTATAGAAAAAATAAATATTTTATTTTTATTTTAACTTTATGAGTAAAACCTCAAATTAAAACAATATAACAAATGAAGAATAATGAATAAACAAATGAAGACAATATAAGCGAAAATCAATCGAAAATCTGGAAACAGAAAAATCAGAAAAAGATATTGACACCTCTGGAGGTACTTGAACCCAGGACCTCCAGAGGTGTCAATATCTTTTTCTGATTTTTCTGTTTCCAGATTTTCGATTGATTTTCGCTTATATTGTCTTCATTTAATTAAAAATAAATATGCTTCTCGTCTCACATATGAGAATTTGAGAGCCATTCTATGAATTTCAACTACAAATATGACAGCATGCATACAAGAAATAGCCTCTCAAATGCAACCTCAGACATCACACTAAAATATGTGTAAAATCAGTTACCTATTTAGTTAATTTGTAAAATTTCTGAATGATTTACGGTGGTTATTTTTCTTGCTATAAAGCCCAAGTATATAAACATAGTGTAAGTATTACGTGAACGAATTAAATTCCGTATGTTTTCACAATTTTTAATAGTATTTTTATTTTTTCTATGGGATATGACCAATTATACGTATATATATTGGGCTTCTAGGGTTAATATCACATGTGCGGCCCGCCTTTAGTTTATTTTGCCAACTCGTGGCGCTTTCCTGCCAAAAGGTTGCCGACCCCTTGTCTAGACCTTGTCGAAAGCTTTGGCGATATCTAGAAAAATGGCTCCAGTTGAACGTTTGGAGTTAAAGTCTTCGACGATAATTTGTGAGACTCAGGAGTTGATGAAGGGTGGAGTGTTTTTGTCTAAAGCCGTGTTGCTCTTCAGGTAATGTTGATACCTCGGAAATGTGCTTGAGGAGCGCTCCTCTAGAGGTATTGGCGTATATTATAGGTTGCCAGAATACCACAAAAATCGCGTATTTCGATTTTCCCCGAAATCCGGATTTACCCCAACCCACAAATGTATATAGATTGCTCAGCTTTAGGCTTCAATAAAAATCTACAAAAGAGTTGAAGAAGTTGTTTATTTTTTTTTTCAGTAACAAATATTATACGTGTAAGTTTATTATTGTATGTAAATAAATTGTTTAATTTGATACATAATTACGTTTTATTATCGTTAACAGTTTTCCATACATATGAAAACCATTAATATTATATATTTATGTAAGTATGTATTACTTTATTCTGTATATATATATAATGTTTGGTTCTGTTATTCAATTATCTTCAAAGACCATGACTTCATAGCATGTCTTTTTAAACTCTGCACCGGCGTAAGCGATGTAACAGCATCCGTGAGAAGGATGAAGCTGAAACAAATTAAAATCGTTATATTATTTGCTTTTTCAAATGGGATTTTCAAATAAATAACGTCTGTGAACGACTCACTTAGCAGATTATATGAATAAAAATTCAATGTTCCACTTCGAATAATTTATTTATCATTAGCTGAATCTATTATACAGTATGGAATTACAGCTTGGGGACTTTCCTGTAAAACAAATATAAATCAATTTCAATCAGTTAAATTGTTAGCGCATAAAAGTTTATACGAACAAAGGCATAATGCTCCGTACTTTTACCAGAATCTCAAAATTCTCTCAGTAAGAGCAATTCTGTGGTATAAAATTATATTTCAGCATATAAATAGCCTTATATGCATACATAAACTAGACCACACTTACAATACTCGTTTTACGTTAAATGAAGGACTAATTGTACCTAAGCATTTAAAAAAATATGTACAAAGAACGCTGGAGTACATAATACCAAATTGTTTAAATATGTTACTTGCCGAAATTAAAAATGTACAAATGGTAAAACAAATATTATGTTGAAGAATTGGCTCGCCAAAAGAAATAATTTGTATTAGACTCTAACACAAAAAAATTCTAACTGCATAATAAATTAAAATAAGTGTATTGATATCTTCAAAGTAAAAGCACCCATTGACAAACTACTAAAAAGTAGTTTATTGGGACTTTTCTTTTTTCTGTAAAATAGTTGGTAAATATTTCCCTATCGAGTCCACGCTCAAAACACACTTTAAAAAACTAAAACAAATTGTACTAGGTAGATTACAGTTAGTAATAAGTAATTCAGTAAACGGAATTGAAAAATATTATTTTGTTATCTTTAAAAACGCGAAATGTCATTTCTAAAGGAACACCATGTTGTTAATTACGACGGCAAGCGTCTCGCGTGATTTTTCATGTTTATGAAACCGAACAAAATAATGATTAATACGCATTATTTATCATTTCCGTAATATTGCAATTCGTACTTATTATTATCTAACTGACAGAAAGTGATTTTTTCTTTTATAAATGCGTATTTCATCATTGTAATTAATATGGCGGTCCTTGCAAAATGACATTTCGCGTTTTTTAAATAAAAAAATAAAAATTAAAACGCAATATTTTTCAATTCCGGTTACTGAATTACTTATTACTAACCATTACCTACCTAGTACAATTTGTTTTAATTTTTTAAAGTGTGTTTTCAGCATGGACTCGATAGGGAAATATTTTCCAAATAGTTTAATTTTTTCCTATGATATTGTATTACTTTGTCTTTATAATAAATAAATAAAATAAAATAAAAATAATAATCCATTACAGAAAGTAATCAAATAGAGGTCTGGTGCTTTCTCAAGAACACTTAAGGGGTATTTCACCATCTTTCTGATAACTTATTCACTCGTATTTATTTTGAATTTCACGCCCAGCTGGGCTTTTACAAGTTATTTATTTTATTTATTACAAAGAACATCTAAATAAGCACAACAACATCAAATCAAAATCCAAAAACAAAATTAAAAACAAAATAGAAAAAAACAACATCTAAAACGAAATAAAATCGAAACTAAATACTCCACCATGCAAGATGGAAAGAATACCTTTCCGGGAGTGTGAGTTTTGTCGTGGATGGCCCTGGCGATGTAGAGGATTTCTCCCGTCTCGCTGTGGCCTCCGCGGACAGCTCCACAAGGAACCTGTCCATTGCTGCTCGGGACCCATTTTAATTTTGTGGAGTTGTCGCAGACCTGGAAACATCACATTCCCACAGATTATTGAGGAGCTCAGCATCAAAGTGGGACATACACCACTTTTTCTAAAAAGCATATTTTGATTGATTATGGTGGTATGTCTGATTCTCATACTGAATAACTGAGAAAATCTATCAAAAACGGACAATTAATACAAGAAATCGCATGTTAAAGTTTGCACTTTGTTTCAAAAGCGGACATTTGCAACTCATGTTTGCAACAAACTCGGACATTCTATACAAATCGTCACAAAAAGTGTCATGGCGGCTGTTATTTTGAGTCATGCACCAACCGCCGAATTTGATGGTGGGTTGACAGTTTTAGGACGAAATTTGAGGTTAATCGAATTTTTCCAGCTTAATATTGACCAAAATACGATAAAATGGAGATTACTAATGCTCGCAAGCGCGTATAAAACTTTGAAAACAAAAATTGGAAGCGAGCAAAAGAAAAGACGTTAAATCACTTCTCTCGTTTTTGTACCAAAACCGGATATAAGCATTTTTAAATTTAAAAATAATAATAAAAATATAAGTTAATACTAATAATATTTAATTTTTTAATAATATAAAATTTTTTAATAATAATAATTTTTTAATAATATAAAATTTTTTCAGATGATATTAAAATGACTTTTGGTTTAGATAAATGTAAAACGATCCATATAGAGAAAGGCAAAATTGTAGATGGAGACGAGGGTATATTAAGAAATTTCAAAATTAAAAGTATGAAAGGGGATGAGGTTTATAAATATTTAGGATACCCGCAATCGAATAGATTAGATCACACTAGTTTTAAAAATGATATTAGGATTAAATTTAAAACTAGGATCACAAAAATTTTAAAATGCAATCTATCTGCTAAAAATTTAGTAAAAGCAATAAATACTTGGGCAATACCTTTATTAACGTACTCATTTGGCATAATTAAATGGTCCAATACAGATTTAGATAGTTTAGAACGATTAATTAGAACTACGTTAATAAAGTTTAATTGCCATCATCCAAATTCAGCTATAGAACGAATTAATTTACCTAGAAATTTAGGAGGTAGAGGTGTAGTCAAAATAACATCTTTGAAACACAATCAGGTAGAAATGCTTAGAAATTTTTTCCATAGGAAAGCTAATAGCTCAGAAATGCACAAAATAATTTGCAAGGCAGATAGAAACATTACACCTTTAAATTTATATGACGAGAATGCCAACATTCTTATAAATACTAACCAGGAATTATTAGATTCCTGGTCAAATAAAATTATTCATGCAAAACACTTCAATTATCTCAACCAAACGGATGTTGACAAACTTTCGTCAAACAAATGGTTGAGTATAGGAGAGTTGAGCGCAGAAATAGAAGGATTTATGCTTGCCATTCAAGATAGAGTCATTAATACTAAAAATTATAGGAAGCATATAATCAAAGATATAAATCAAATTGATGATTTATGTAGAAAATGTTTGGCTTTTCCCGAAACAATAGAACATAATATATCGGGATGTTCTATATTAGCGCCGTCCAAGTATACATTTAGGCACAATCAGGTTTTAAAAATAATCCACCAAAGTTTGGTAATTAAACATAACTTGATTGACTGCCGTAATATAGTACCATATTATGAATATGAACCAAATTCATTTTTAGAAAATGAATTTTATAAAATATATTATGATAAAACTATACTAACAGACAGAACAATTAGTCATAATAGACCTGATATAGTTTTACATGACAAAATTAAAAAAATAACTTATATCATTGATGTAGCTATTCCAAATTCCTGTAAATATTCAAAAAACTGTTTCTGAAAAAATTAGAAAATATACAGATTTAGGAAATGAGATTAAAAGAATTTGGCATTCTCGGACTATAAAAATATTACCATTTGTTATTTCAGCTACTGGCATTATACCTAGGTCTCTGATTCAAAATTTAGGCATATTAGATTTGTCAAAGAATTTATATATAAAAATGCAAAAATCGGTAATTTTAAATACATGTAGGATTACAAAAGATTTTTTAAATATTTATATTGAGGGATCAGTAGGATTTATAGGTTCAATTAGGAATTCCACAGAGCCGAACCCTCTGATATGAAAATATCTGGAGTCGGTGAATTATTTTCCCATATGGTCTCTGGTGGTTTGACATGTTGTTCTTGTATTATTTTGTAATTATAATACTTATATAGTGCAATTGCATAACGTGGATTGACCAGATGATCATTTGGGAAGTGTGTGAAAGGGTTTAGTTTTTCCTGTGGGAAAAATTAAACCCGGACATTCAAATCTGGTGCGTATTCCAGAATGTATGCAGAGGAGTGCAATGCAATACATTCCATATTTTAAAATAACAAAAAAAGATAACTAATAAGTTAAGGTAAAAAGTAAATAACAACACATAAATTAAATAAAATAAACGAATAAGCATGAAAAATGAAACTGAAAAAAAAAATGATGTAGATATCAAACACTAAAATGATTTTTAAATAGCCGTTTACGGAGGGTATTTCATCGTCTCAGAGGGTCATCAGGGGAGATTCCATCCAGGCAGTCATGGCGGTGATGATCGCATTCTTCGAATGGTGCAGTCTGCGCCATAAACTTCCCATGCGGTAGCGGAGAAGTGCATGGAAAGTATGTACTCGTCCCTCCAGGAACATTTCCGTAGCACTGCAGTATCTCGGTAGGCGGAAAAGTTGGCGATAGGCGTTATTGTAAGCAACCTTTAACCTATGCCATTAGGTTGCAGTGTAGTCAACTCACAGTTCTGATGTATACAGCGAGGTACAGAAAGCGTTGAACAGTATTCTTTTTACTTTGGGGCTGCAGGAGTAAAAACGTCTTGACAGCATACCCGCTCTAACTGACATTGCTCTTCTCTGCCTTTCCATGTCCTCCATATCCTTTAGGTCGTCTGTGATGACATGTCCTAGGTATTTAACGCTGTGATTAACATTCATTTTCCTTTCATCTAGCCATACTGAGGGTGTTTGGACGATTTCGTTTTTCGGTTTAAAAACCATAACTATTAAAGTAGTAAGAGTATTAAATTGTAGAATGTTATGTATAGCATGTGATTCTTTACGCGCAAGGATTATGCAGGTAGAAAAAATATTACATATTTCATACCAGCATATTGGAAACAAAAAAAATCACCCTACTGAAAAATAAACCAAATGGCTTATGTCCTACTTTGATTCTGTACTCCCCATATAACGATAATTTTAAAGGAAAATTTTGAGGCGTATGTTAGGACCGGTTCTAGAAAATGGATTTTGGCGCAGACGTTGCAACAATGAGCTCTATACTTTGTTTAAGGAGCTAAATGTCACAAAATTTATAAAACTGGGAAAACTTCGGTGGCTGGGTCATGTGGAGATAACGAGCGAGCATCAAAAACCAAAGTCCCTGCTGAATTCAAGACCGGCGAAGGAGCTTGAGAAGACCAAGATTAAGATGGAGCGACAACGTCCTCAAAGACATATCTACCTTGGAGCTTCTAAACTGGAGAGAGTTGGCACAAAACCCAGATGGGTGGTGGAAGACTCTTGAGGAGGCCAAGAGCCAAGAGTGATGACGACGATGATGATGACATATAACGAATATCAACAGACGAAATCTTGATAAATTCAACAATAATTTTGAGTTTTTGCGATTTTTGAACGGCTCTGTGAGATTTGTTTAACCTCTTTAGCCGCACCTGTCTGGACTCTATATTTTTTTTTGTGAAAAGAAAGATGCTTTTATTTTTTATATGATTCTAGTGTCTATGTCCTTGCCTGCAGGATTATTAGTAATAGTAATAAGAAAAATGTATGCATATCATCATCAAACCGTATTAATAGCCTTGCGTCTGCGTACACACACCATTCACAAATAGATGCAAATGAAAGTGCTGCCATCTATATTATCATTACGCTAAAAAAGCTACTTTTGTAATTCGGTTTCGAATTCAATAATTCGTCAAAGGATGGCGCCAATTACGTTATCAAGTCACACGAGGACGTGCCGCCTCTAGGTATAAGTACTACAGATTTGTAGAATTTGAGTGATTCTCCGTATATGGAAAGATTGACGTTTATTCTAAAATGACCCCCTCTCCTGTTTCCGGCGGAGAGTCGATTGCATAACTTTTCGTATATCACCTCAGGAGCGGTTACGGCGTAAGATATGTACTGATTACAGTTGATCTGCGTGTAAAACGCTTAGGTGTGACAAGTCTGATGGGATTGTATGGAGAGCGTTATTTGGTGTGGCATGATCTTTTTTATAGCTTTAATGATGTGCTCAGTGGACTTACCGGGGACGAAGTTTTGATATCGATTGTAAGGTGTTGTCCTTGGGATGCGTTGTGTAGCTCCACATGTTTAATCTCGTCGCACATTTTGAACTGTAAGAAAAAAAATGAACATAATAATTAATACATTTTTGACGCCGAACGGATTAACGTAGAGGTGACTAGGACTTTCAATAGGCCACTTGCATGGATTTCATAATAACTTGGAAAAAATATTGAAAGGACGGTGTGCAAAATAAGGTCGAGAACCATTGATTTAGGACTTCTTCGAAAGCAATTAAGCAGATTAATTCCTAATTCGATATAATATTATTGATTGTGAAAAGTTATGTAGGTATTCTATAAAATAATTAACACAGCATTAAGACCGATTTTTTTACGTTACCTCCACACAGGAGAGGGTACTGCCATAGGTCACCCCAAGTGGTTCGCTACGTTTGGTGATTTAGCAGGGGTGCCCGGGTTCATACGATGAGGTGCGTTTAGGTCTGATGACCAGGACACACTGAACCCCAGATTCCTACCCACCCCTTAAACCCTTTTCCTTCCCAGAACACTCCTCCCCTTCCTTTCCCTAAAAAACCCTCCACACAGCATCCCCAAAGATGACATTGGCCCTCAGGGAAATTATTTTCCTCAGGGCCTCCTGTGTGGAGCTCGTGTAAAAAAAAAAACACAGAAATCCCTGAAGAAAAAAACCCTCAGAGTCTATGTCATCTTTGGGGACGATGGGTGGAGGGTCTTTAAAAGAAAGGAAGGAGAGAAAGTTCTGGGAAGGAAAAGGGTATGAGGTATGAGGGATGGGTCTCAATGCGGTACAAGGTGATATTCCGAGAGTACATCTGGATAAGTCAAAGGGACACCCCCAAACATTCTCTTCCGATCCAGTCTGCCATGCAGCTGGTGGGCAGTCGCATCCACCGCTAAGACCCGGACAAACCTCACTCAGGGAACCTCTGCCAAGTCACCAAACATAGCAAACCACTTAGGGTGACCTATGGCAGAGGTGTTGGTTATCCAATAAATGGTTCCTGGGGCGGCGGTACCCATACCCGCTTCCCAAATTGAAATATGACCAATATTTTATAATTGACACCGTTCTTAAATTTTTGATAGTTTTTGGTTACCATAGAAAACAAACTATATTAAAATTAATCTTGTCAATTTCAAGTAAAGTAGGTATTTATTTATTTATTTATTTACGCCCTTTTACGGGGCTTTTAAATAAGTTAGAAATTTGCAAATTACACTATGATTAAATAATAAATAAATACTATATATTTCTTTAACAAGGAAATATTAGGTCCTTACATATGAAATTGGCGTTTTGTATGCAAGAAACATAAAGTCGGTTTTTTTAAAATATAATATATGTATTTAATCAAAGTATGTACCATTGCTATCTATGCACTTTTGCCATTTCATAGGTAGTTCATCGATCCCTTTACTAAAAAAACCATTTGGTCGGGAATCAATAAAATCTTTGAGGGCGGTTTGGACTGCCCCATCGGAGTTGAATTTTTTCCCTTGCAAGAAGTTATCCAAATTTCTAAAAAAATGATAATCTATTGGGGCAAGGTCCGGAGAGTACGGTGGATGTCTTAGACAATCCAATTGAAGCTCCTCTAATTTGGTAGCCGTCTGTTGTGCACTGTGTGGTCTAGCGTTATCATGAAGCAGCAGTGGCCTAGAGCGATTAACCAGCCTCGGTTGTTTAGCAGCTAGCTTTTCCATTATGGTTTGCAGTTGCTGACAATAGACATCTGCCGTAATCGTCTGGCCAGATTTAAGAAAGCTGTAGTGAACGACACCAGCAATAGTCCACCAAACGCTCACAAGTAACTTTTTTGGAGTCAATTTTCGCTTCGGGCATGGTTTGGCTGGTTCGGCAGGGTTCAGCCATTGCGATGAGCGCTTCCGATTATCGTACAGGATCCACTTTTCATCACAGGTAATGATTCGATTTAAAATCCCTTCATTATTGTGCCTGTTGAGTAATGCAACGCAGCAGTCAACGCGCGTTTGTTGATTTGCTTCACTCAATTCGTGAGGTACCCACCTTTCAAGCCTTTTCACCTTCCCAATTTGCTTCAAGTGGATTAAAACAGTTTTATCACTAACACCGCAGCCTGCAGCTAACTCGGACTTGGTTTGCGATGAATCCGCTTCCGCAATAGCCTTCAATTTTTCATTATCAACTTTGGTCTCCGGCCGTCCACAGGGCTTGTTCTGCAGGTCGAAAATTCAAGAACGAAAACGTTTTCTTTTGCGGCACCGTCGCCATACACATCATTAATCCTTAGAGCCGTTTCTGCAGTACTGGTGCCACGGTGGAACTCGTACTCACAAATAACGCGATATTTCAAGTTTTCCATTTTGTAAACTTAAGTGACGCAAAGAAAAAAAAATAATTAAGGAAAAACAAACGAACTATAACTTTCGAAACACAAATACATGAGTAAAATAGCTGTATAAACTTGAATTTGGAATTCCTAACCAAAGAGAAGATATTTGAGATCAAAATTGTCAGTACGGCAAAACGCCAATTTCATATGTAAGGACCTAATATTAATCTCTAATGCACAAAAAAATATTATTTTCATTTTTTTCCGTCTAAATTCGCTTTTTAAAAAGTTTTGTAACTATTTAAAAAACATTCAAAAAAATGTTCAGATATAAAAATATATGTTTTTTATTTCTCAGCGTTTTGTACACATTGTGGATTCACCAGATTTCCTCTTGTAGTTATAGCGAGTTTCCGACCACCGTATATAAATAAAAAAATGGTTATTCAAAAAAGATTGGTCTATGACCTCTAACACAATCGCATTTTTAAATGGCAACTGTAAATAAAATTCTTTTTTAATTGGCCTTTGCAATAAAATACAGAAAGAATAAACGTGTTTATCAGCTTACTAAATTGTTATAGGGTGAGTCCGGGGAGGATGGCCTTAGTTTTTGTAAGATACTATAAAAATTAAACTAGTCATAAATTTCACAAACTATTTATTGTAAAACAAACTTAAATCATTTTGCTGTCAGTAAACATAAAGAAATCAACAACATCTATCAAAACAAATACATAAAAAATATATTTTTTTAATTACTAATTTAAAAAAACCAGATGGCCATTACTTTATATTGATTTGAAATTATTCACCGCTACACACCCTGCTCGTTTTACATCGTTAGAAAGGGACACAGCACAGTAAAGGTTCGTCAAATACACGTTATATTATTTTATGAATACATTGTAAAATGAAATGAATTCCTCAAATAAAATTTACTTGCGCAAGCCTGGATTTGAACTCGCAACCTCCGAATTCGTAACCGATGATCATAAGCACTCAACCTTGGAGGCCGTTCAATTCTCAATTCTCAACGTTCAATTCTCACCCTTGAAGGTTTAAAACTAAATAAAATAACAATGAAAAAAATTACATACCTATTAAAAATTATTGTTTTTTAGCACTGTCTACTTTGGGGTGAATTCTTAACTGAATATTTTCGTTGCAATTCAGACTTTTTATTTAATAATACGGCCTTGAAAATCAATTTAAGTTTCAATGCAGGGTTGTCAAATGAAACAAAATGCGCCTAAAGTTTATTTACTAACCGTCTCGTTTTATCGGAACACTCTTGAAACTTCATTCGACGTCAAGTCGCTCTACATAATATCCAAAAAACATCATCTTAGTAATATTATAAATGCGAAAGTTTAAATAGATTTAAATGAAACTTTACAATAATGTTGTTCATAAATCGGAATAACATATAGGCTATTTATAATGGTAAACTCTGGCGTAGTGAAATTTGTATAAATGAAAATATGTAAATTTCATATACTTTAGCGACAGGAACGAAAGGCAGCGGAAAGGGGAACGAGGGAGGTGGAGTTCGCGGAGAGGGAAGAGACAGGAAACAGAGAAGGACGGGAGAGGACATGCAAGGAGAATCAATTTATACATTCGAATGAAATTGCAACGCATGCCGGGGACGAGCTAGTAATTTTTTTTTTTTTTTCAGGTTCTCCATAAAAAAGTTATACACCAAATTATTACGCAGAAGATAACAAAATTTAAGAGAAAAAAAACGTCGGATGCTGTGTTGAGGGTCTTTTTGAGGAGAGGAAGGAATAAACATTGGTCTTGAAGAGACCCATGTTGTAGGAAGGAGGAAACACAGAGGCCGTTCTGAGGCGGTCGGTAGTTTTAATATTTTTGTAGACCACTATCTTCTTCCCAGAACTTCTCCTTGTTCATTTCTGTTGTGTATCTAAAAAGCTTCCGGATTTTAGACATCGATGGCAGGTAGCTTAGTACCTAAGTTGTCCAGCAGAAGGACGGGCAGCTGAGAGAGGGTGATGTGTGTAACGCTCTCATGAGAACCAATTTAGCTAGCTCCAAGTTAGGTCGACTAACGAGGTCCATATTTTATACGCGAATTATTAATAAAACCAGATAAAAGATCAAGAATCTATTTATTCCCAAAAGTAATCTTCAGACAAATTGTTTAGAGAATCTGTTAGTGTTGCTTCAAATTACAGAATACGATACTTTCCTTAAAACATCATTCCACACAGCATTCCTTAAGACGACATAGGCCCTGAGGGAATTTATTTTATTCAGGGCCTCCTGTGTGGAGCTAATGCAAGACAACAAAAAATAGTAATAAATTAAGCAATAATTAAACACGACAATAATAAATAGTTATTATTAAAAAGGTTTCATAATATATTTGATTGATTCGATGACCCTGCCACGGAACGCCATTGATATAGTAAAAATAGATTTGGTCTTTTAGAACTGGTTTCTTGGAAATTTTGAATCGTCTTGATTTGGATGAGTGATAAATTCCTGTATGGTTACACAGGTATGCATATTGACATTTTTTAATTTTTTTTTTGAATGGTAATGGGTGAATTATATATATTTCGGTATGCTGAATTCGAGAAAGCCATCCATTTCGACCCATCACGTAAGAATTTTCCGCAAAGTGGAAATTAAAATATAGGCAAAACCTGCCTTACACTACTTCTATAGGGAATGTTCAACAGAAAAAAAATCATAAAATTATATAAATTTAATTAATTTTAAGTCATAAAATATTTTATTTACATTATATACAATTACAAATCTTTAGAAAATCTGCTTTTTTTATTTAAAATAAAACAATAACTTTGTAAACACCACTTTTATTTTTATACTTTATGCCGACCGGGTTTCGCTACAACCGTAGCTTCATCAGGGCAGTATAATACTCTACTAACATTAGGTTACATTTGTGTTATAATATATACTTTACCAAAAATGGGCTGGGCTGGACTCGTCAAGTGGAGGAGGAAGAGGGAGGCATAGATGGAGAATTGGGAAGGGAACGGACGTGTTCTTTATCAATAGGGAACAATCTTAGTATGGGACTTTTATTTAAATTAAGTTGGTTATTTACTTCCTTACTATTAGTGTTTATGGCTTTCCTAAGTTCAAGTGCCTCTAAATTATCTAACCTTACACCGATGTCGTTTTTATGAATAAGTTTGGCGCCAGCGTTTTTGTCAAATTTTTGATCGTTTTCAATCAAGTGGTTTGCAAATTCTGAAAATCCAGAGCTGTGTAACATCGAAGATGTTCTTTGACACGGGTGTTTATGTTGCGCGCTGTTTTACCAATATAAAAAAATGCGCAGTCGCTGCATTGAAGTGAGTAAATTCCCGAGTGTGATAAACTGTCTTCCTTATCCTTACCGTTCATTAAAAGTTTGCCTATATTATTATTAGTGTAAAATGCTGGTTTGATTTCTGATGGGAGATTTTTAACACTTTTTTGAGAGAAATTATTGATGTACAGGATTCTACGCCATTGATGAGGTTGATTATTATTACTTGGTTATTATTATGAGGTGGACTATTGTATAAAAATTTTCTAGTGGATAATTTTTTTAATTTTTTATTTAGAATGTTGTCGACTATATTTGGGTTGTAACCGTTATTTATTGCGATTTGTTTGATCGTAGATAGTTCTAATGCAAAGTTGGTATTTGATAAAGGGACTGTAACTAATCTATGTGAATGGAATGAAACGCTGAATGTTTATGGGAGTTGGGATGGTTAGAGGAATTGTGAATCGTTATTTCAGTGAACGTCGGCTTGCGGTAGATTTTAAATTCGATTTTATTATTTATTATTGATAACGTAATAACAGCGTTTCATTCCATTCACATAGATTAGTTACAGTCCCTTTATCAAATACCAACTTTGCATTAGAACTATCTACGATCAAACAAATCGCAATAAATAACGGTTACAACCCAAATATAGTCGACAACATTCTAAATAAAAAATTAAAAAAATTATCCACTAGAAAATTTTTATACAATAGTCCACCTCATAATAATAATATACCAAGTAATAATAATCAACCTCATCAATGGCGTAGAATCCTGTACATCAATAATTTCTCTCAAAAAAGTGTTAAAAATCTCCCATCAGAAATCAAACCAGCATTTTACACTAATAATAATATAGGCAAACTTTTAATGAACGGTAAGGATAAGGAAGACAGTTTATCACACTCGGGAATTTACTCACTTCAATGCAGCGATTGCGCATTTTTTTTATATTGGTAAAACAGCGCGCAACATAAACACCCGTGTCAAAGAACATCTTCGATGTTACACAGCTCTGGATTTTCAGAATTTGCAAACCACTTGATTGAAAACGATCATAAATTTGACAAAAACGCTGGCGCCAAACTTATTCATAAAAACGACATCGGTGTAAGGTTAGATAATTTAGAGGCACTTGAACTTAGGAAAGCCATAAACACTAATAGTAAGGAAGTAAATAACCAACTTAATTTAAATAAAAGTCCCATACTAAGATTGTTCCCTATTGATAAAGAACACGTCCGTTCCCTTCCCAATTCTCCATCTATGCCTCCCTCTTCCTCCTCCACTTGACGAGTCCAGCCCAGCCCATTTTTGGTAAAGTATATATTATAACACAAATGTAACCTAATGTTAGTAGAGTATTATACTGCCCTGATGAAGCTACGGTTGTAGCGAAACCCGGTCGGCATAAAGTATAAAAATAAAAGTGGTGTTTACAAAGTTATTGTTTTATTTTAAATGAATAATGTCACATCACAAAGTATCCGCTTCATATGAACTGCTTTTTTTAGTTTCGAAGCTTCGTTTTGTGCTTTTTCTTTTGTGGGACGTTTATATTATCTCTATGCAGCATCCAGCAGTAGTCGCCCATCATATTTGTATCCCATCGATCTTGATACCTTCTCTCCATTTCGTCGCCTTAGTTCTTAATTGTCCAAACGACCATTTAAAAATTCGACGGGAGGTGAAGGTTTTCTTTCATTATTTCAATGAAAAATTATGATAGGTGTTTAAAAGATAAAGTTATTAAAGTAAAGGCAAAGGTCTGATTAGTTTAAATAATTCTAAATTAAGTGATTAACTATCCTTTTTTATACTTTATTTTTAGTTTTAAAGTGGAGATTGAACAAAAACTAAAATGGTCGTTTGTACAATTGAGAACTGAGGTGACGATTTCCTTGATATCTTGGTGAAACCTCTCACCTTGCTCTTCACTAAATGCACCAAGATTTTCCGGGAAGTAATCCAAATGGGAGTTCAAAAACTGGAGTTTTAAACTCATTGAGCATCCCAGATTTTGAAAAAATTTTCTGATTCACTTTCTGATGATGGCAAATGGTCTAGGCTTTGAGGTGCTTGTGGTGTAGGAATGCCAGGTCCGTGAGGCACTGGGCGGAGTGCCAAATCCATGTTTGGGTAACAATTTTTTTAATTTTTTATTTATTTTTGGTACAATTTTATTTAAACTGAGTACCCTAAAAGATTTAAATAGTTGTATTGTTGGAAATAAAGATGGTTTTCGTGTGATAACTTTTAGAATCAACCTCTGTACCCTTTCTACAGGTTGGAGGTGAGTTTTGAAAGTTCCCCCCCACCCGATTATACCATATTGTAGAATAGATTGGGCAAGAGAGAAATAAATAGATTGAAAAATGATGATTCAAAAAATTTCACAAAACAACAAATCATTGTCATTAAAAGTCACAGACAATTTATTTTTCAAATTTGTGAAAAAGTGCAAATCCGCTATGAGTAAATGTCAAGTTTTGTCTATACAATAAAGTCACAACAATAAATAAAACATTGTTGACAGAATTAATTTTTGTAAGGGGCAATTCTGAACAAAGATTTAAGTGATGTCTAGCACTCGAATCAAAAACCAAATTTCTGATGAAAAAATAAGCATGGACAAAATTATCGAATATATAGATATAAAATTTGAAACCTTGAAGAGAATTGAATCTCAGACCACAGAAACAACAAAAAGCATTGAATTTATAAGTGCTCAATATGATGAAATACTAAAAAAAATTGATGTTACAAATAATTTAAACCAAGTTATACAAACTGATTTCGAAAATATTAAAAAAGATATGAATGAAAAAAATAATACAATAAAAAAACTTGAAATTAGACTGGCAGATATTGAAACCTTGTCAAAATTTAATTCTTTAGAAATAGCTGGGATTCCCCAAAATATAAGAGAAAAACCAATTGAAATCATAAGGAAGGTTGCTGCAGCAGCTGGGATAACTATAAAACATACAGATATTACTGAAGTCATCCGAGTCCCAGACAGACGAAATTGAGCTCCACCCAAACTTCTTGTCACCTTTTCCGAGAAAAGACAAAGAGATTCACTCCTTGATAAAAAGAAAGAAATAAACTATGAAGAAATTAAGGATCTGTCAACCTCTCAAATCTTCATCGGGGAAGAACTAAGCCATTATCATAAAGAAATACTATGGAAAACAAAACAATTAGCCATAGAAAAAAAATACCAATATGTGTGGTACAAAAATGGTAAAGTTATGATTCGTAAAAAACATGAAGATAAAATAATCTACATTAAGCACCTTGATGATATGGTGAAAATAATTTAGTAAGTAATATAAAAACATAATTAATTTAGATGGCAAAAATGGATAACACAATAACAACAAACTTACCTAACTTTTCATCCATAAGAAATAATTTTAACATAATGCATCAAAACATTATAAGTATTAATAAAAGCTTTGACGAACTACAAATATTGATAAAAAGTTTAAATCTAAACTGGGATATAATTATTCTTACTGAATGTTGGTTAACTGATAAGTTCTATCCTCTACAAATCGATAAATATGTCCCTTACTCTACAATTATGAATAATACCAAAAATGATGGTGTCATCGTATATATTAAAGAAAATATTGAAGCTGATGTCATAGAGATCGGTATTAATAATGCGAACTGTCTAAGGATATCAATCGGCAATGATACAACAATACTCGCAATTTACAGATTTCCATCTACAAAAATCTGGAGCCATTTCTAAACTCCTTATCATTTGAACTGAGTTTACTAAAAAACACTAAAGATGTATTTATTATCGGTGATATAAATATTGATATCCTTGAAAATGGCCACCCAAAAAAATATGATTACATGCAGACACTTGCATACCATGCATATGAAAGCCTAATTGAGGAACCTACACGTGTATTTAATGATAGCAAAACTTGCAATGATCATATCTTTAGTAAAACTAATCAAAAAACTCAAGCCATTATTTATACTACCACACTGACAGACCATTACACAATAAATCTATCTATAACAAAAAATAACTCTTATGTAAACCTAAATACGAAATCACTCCTAACGAAGTCTGAAACAAATTGGGAAAATGTCAAAAGGGAGTTAACAATGAATGACTGGACCGCCCTTCTGGAAAAAGATGATACTGATACTGCTTGGAGTTATTTTGTAGAAATTATACAGCACAGTATTCTATCTAACACCAAAACCACAGATAAAAAGGTATCTCATAAAAATATTCACATTAAACCATGGATCAGTCAGAATATTATAAACTCGATCAGAAAAAGAGATGAACTGCACAGAAAAGTAAAAATCAACCCTTATGATGTCCATACACTTCGATTCTACAAAAGATATTTTAATTCAGTAAGAAAAGTGTGATTAAGACATATCATAGACAATACAAGTATGATGCTCTCAAATAAGTATATTTAAATTACGGATATGAGAGCCCAAAAAGGAAGGTTTTTAGTTTGGACCTAAACTCTGTTGGGCTTGTTATGCATCTTAATTCCGGAGGGAGTCTATTCCAAGCCTTAGGCCCAGATACTCCGAAAGCACGATCTCCAAACATAGTATTTGGCTTTCGTTTAGGTTCTATTAGTCTGCCTTTAGCAGATGAAGTTGCTGATCTAAGGGTTAATTGTCTCGGACCGGTAATTTTCCGGGACGCATAATTCGGATATGTAAGGTGGGGCCATTTCGTAGATTGATTTAAAAACCATCCAGCACAATTTGTACTGGATTCTCTCAGGGCACTTGAGCCAGTGAAGGTTACGAAGGTATTCTGAAATATGCGAATATTTAGAAACCCCAGTTATGAGCCTTGCCGCTGCATTAAACACGGATTGAAGTTTGTCAATTTGATATTTGGGAAGACTAGCGTAGATGCCGTTACAGTAATCGAGCCGCGAGACTACGTAAGAGTTAATTAATAGTTTTGTCGCCTCTGTAGGAAGGTTTCTTCGAACTGACTTGAGTTGTCTTAGGTGAAAAAAACCGGTGCTTACTGTCCTATTTATTTGACTTTTTAACGAAAAGTCTGAATCTAAATTAACGTCAAGAAGTTTGACTGTTGTCTTTGGAATAATATCGTTGCCGGAAATGGAAATAGGTGCATTGTCTATGAAATGTTGGCGTTTGTTTGTGGCCGCCCATAGAAACTCAGTCTTAGATGGATTCAGCTTCAGCTTGTTTGAAGACATCCAACGAGTTATTGCTTCTAGGCATTCAGCTATGCGGATTTTGAGACTGTTGATTTCGTTTGGAGAGCAGTAAAAATAAACTTGCTGATCGTCAGCGTAGCAGTGGGACAGGAGACCAAATGACTCGATTATTTTGGCGACATCATTTGTAAAAAGGATGAAAAGAAGTGGGCCTAAAACGGATCCTTGGGGTACCCCTGAAGAAAGTGTTGCGAAGTTAGAGAGCTTATTTCCAACCTTAACGGCTTGTAAGCGATTGGATAGATATGACACCAGCCAATTTTTAATATCGGAACTCAAACCAAATGTTTCTTCTAATCTCTTAATGAGAAAGTCATGATCAATTGTGTCAAACGCTGCACTCATGTCTAAGAGTGAGATAAGTGCTAACTTACCTGACTCTATGGCCAAAGTTATATCTGACAGCATACAAAGGATTCCGGTTTCTGTTGAGTGAAACCTTCTATATGCGGATTGACGATTAGTGAATAATTTATTTGAATTCAAATGACTGGTTATTTGTGCAGCAGCAATTTTCTCCAGGGTTTTTGATAGGAAAGGTAAATTTGAAACAGGTCGATAATTACCTAAGTTATCGGGGTCAAGTTGTGATTTTTCCGAGTTGTTATGTGCAGGTAGGTGCCTACCTAGATTCTGTGTAGAGATACCTGCATGTACGTAAAAAAACATGAAATATATTTAGGCTCGGTTTTTTCAAAAAAATAAATTAAAAATCTTCAATTATTCAAGTTAATTTTAACGTTCTGTGAAAGTTCTGTTCAAATTCTATTCAAGTTTTGTAATTATTTCAGTTTTAACATAATAAGTATAAGTAAATAATAATAAATATAATAAGTTTTGAAGATAATTGAATAAATAAAACTTGCACATTACGTGAAAAAGAACTTAACTAATTTAAAAATAACGTTCTTACCAACAGTGGTTGTCCAGAAGCAACCTCCGTGTTCTTACATATTTCAAAAATTACCATCTTGGGTGATTTTTTTCATTTCATATCATTAATTTTCGATATAACATTTAAAGGAAAGAATATCGTAAGCCGGTACCTACCTAGTACATACCGATAAAAATAATATTGCTGTAGGTACCTATGCGTTTTCTAAATAAATACTGCAATAATTCAATGGAACGGTGGGTACCTACCGCGATTTTCTGCATTTAAACCCTTCACATTTTAAACGCCGGTACCTACCTCGAGTTTATATTAACTGGCTGGAAAATTATGCATTGTTGATGATAGATCGATTTCAGCAAATGTCAGAAATTTTTTAATCTTTAATGCGATATAGTGTAACATTTTAAATCGGAAGCTACACATGTTTTGATTTTAAAAGTTTTAAAAACTTGTATACCTTCTAATTAATCGAAAACATTTCGTGCAAAATGTTTTTTTTTCGCCGCAATTTAAAAACCCGCAAAGGGCCTTTAAAATGTCCATTTTTCTACGTTATTTTCGAGAACGCCGTTAAATAAATTCGAATAAATCCCTAGCAAAATCAGTTTTGTATGGGAAATCTCTTTACTAAACGATTTGACGTTTTTTAACGGGTGAACCTGGATTCTAATTTTGAACATCTGGCTGTCACAGTTATTTTGTTTTCGCCTAGGAAAAAATAATCTTTTTTTATTATTTTAACTAATATTTTTATGTTTTCTGGTCAATAAAAGTGTAGTGTGTTGTTCCTTGAGGATTCTTCTCCCCTCTGATCTTCCAGGAGTCACTTTTCGTCGCTGATTTCCAGATATTTATAACCTTTTTTATTTCTGTCACTTTCCATACATTTTTTCTTTTGTAATTTTGTGAACAATGGAGGAGGACCCCCCTGGACACCCTAAAAAGCCCCCAGATCCTCCCCCTGACCTCCCAGATGGTGAAAATGTAGTAATTTCAGACAGTGAATCTGTCATTCTGACTACCACAAAAAAAAGGAAGTTTAGTCCCTCTTCCTCAATAAAACATGACTCTCCTTCTTCTTCTCAGTCTTCACCTGCTCTTCCTCAACCTCCTCCTACAAACTTTTATTCTCCTCATTCCTGTGGCCCGTTCATTGTGTACGCTCAAAAAACTGAGCAAGGTAAAACTATCCACCCTCTTGAATTTGGTAAATTTCTATCAAATAGCAAGAACCTTTCGATTAAGCCTGGAGGTGTAAAAGCTGAGGGTCGCTTCCGAATCTCTGTTGAATTCCTCTCAGGTTCAGCCGCCAACAACTTTATCAAAAACATATTTATTTCATCAAATTCTAAATTCAAGGCGTACATCCCAACTTTCAATGTCACTCGTATGGGCCTCGTCAGAGGTATCTCGACCGATCTGTCCATTCCAGAAATCCTGTCTTCACTTTCAACCCCCCAACATATCGGCAATCCCATAAAAGCCAGGAGGCTAAATTATAAGGACTCTTCTGAGGGCATCGTTTCCTGGAAGCCCTCCCAATCTGTCGTCATCACATTTGAAGGACAATCTCTTCCTTCCCATATTTATTTATTTTTCAACTCCTTACCAGTTGAAATGTATACTTATCCCACCACTCAATGTTACAATTGCTGTCGTTTTGGTCATACCAAAGCTGCATGCAGATCCCCTCCCAGATGTTTCAAATGTGGAGAAAACCACACGGCTGACAAATGTTCTTCTCTCTCTTCACCTAAATGTTTTAACTGCTCAGGTGCTCATTCCGCCATTAACTCTTCTTGTCCGGAACAATCTCGCCAAAAAAATATAAAAATTTCTATGGCCTCTGAGAACTTGTCTTTTCTGCAGGCTTCTAAACTATTCCCGCCTGTCAAAAAATCATTTGCTGAGGTTTTATCCAGTAACTCTTCATCCAACCCACTCGCCTCCTCCTCAACATCTTCTCGTTCAACTAAATTCACATACAAAAACCCTATCTCTAAACCGGCTCCTGGATACGATCAGCAACAACACAACTCACTTCTCTTAAATCCCAATGGTTCACCTCTTTCAAATGCCACAAATGGGTGCGCAAACAATTATAATTCATCCTCAACAAACCATCAAAAGCTTTCTGAACAATTCTCCCAAGATAATTCTTCATTTATTCAAACTCTTATTATGCTTCTAATTGACCTAATTTCTTCTCAAACTAATCTACCGTCCAACGCTGCTTCTATTATTTCCACATTAAAATCATTTATTCAAAATGGCTCTTCAAGATGTTAGAATTCTTCAGTGGAATAGCCGCAGTGCTATTTCTAACAAATCGAACCTTCTTAACCTATTAAATTCAAACCTTGTTTCTGTGGCTGCTATCTCGGAGACATGGTTTACTCCATCCACCCACTTTAATGTGGGAGGGTACTCCTGTCTCCGCGATGATCGCCCGGAAGGTACGGGCGGTGGTGCTGCCCTTTTTATTAAAAAATCCCTTCCGTTTTTCCCAATAAATAATATCAAACCCCCCAATGCTGACTTTCAAATGGTTACAGCTAAAATAAAGGACACTTCCTTTGTTTCTATCTATCTTCCCCCAACATCGCACTTCAATAAACAAGCGTGGTTGCAAATTGTCCGTCAACTAAGCCCTCCTTTCTTTTTATTGGGTGATTTTAATGCCCATTCCCCCGTCTGGGGTTCTGCTTTCTGTGATCGAGACGGTCGAAGTGTGATGGATTTCCTAGATGAATCCAACCTTTTTCTTTTGAATGACGGATCTCCTACTAGAATCTCTCGCCCCAACACAAACCCCAGTGCAGTGGATCTCTCCATATGCTCTACTAATCTGGCACCTCTCTCCTCGTGGGTGGTGTCCCCCGACCCTTGCTCCAGTGATCATTTCCCGATCACCATCACTTATCAAACTTCTTTCCATTCAGACAAGTCCCATATTTCGACAAAGATTAAAACAAAACTCACCAAATGGGACGAATTTAACTCTCATATGGATAAGTTTATACAAAATTTATCCTATACCGATACATTATCTGTCAAAGATGACTACGATAACTTCAAATCAATGCTCGTAACTGCAATCAATAAATCAACTCCTCCCCCTAAAACCAAATCTCTCAAAAAACTCCCTCCGACTCCCTGGTGGGATGAGGAATGTTCCAAAGTAGTGAGAATTCGGAAAGCTAAATCTCTTTCCTATCGTCACAATATGACTATGGAGAACTATCTCATATACAAAAATGCCGAAGCCAATGCCAAAAGGGTATTGAGGTCAAAAAAAAGATCCGGGTGGTACAACTTCTGCAGTTCAGTATCTCCGAACACTCCAATTTCGGAAGTTTGGTCTATGATTCGAAGATTTCGATCCTCCTTCAGTCCAACATCTCCTCGAGCTTCACATTCTAAATGGATAGACGAGTTCTTGGACAAAATTGCCCCCCCTTCTGTACCTAACTTAGATGAAATAACTCCAATCCACAACACTCCTATGTCTGATCATTGGCTAGACTCTCCATTCACTTTAATTGAATTAAAAAATTGTTTATCAACAGTCAAGGACTCATCTCCAGGCAGAGATGGTATACCTTATAGCATTATCAAAAATAGTAATGATAATGTTCTAAATCACTTTTTGAGCATCTTAAATAAAATCTTCCAGACTGGCATAATACCTGATGACTGGAGTTCTCAAATAATCATCCCAATTCTAAAATTAAACAAATCACCCAATTCTGGATCCAACTATAGGCCAATTGCTCTTTCATCCACCCTTAGTAAAATTTATGAAAAATTAATTAAAAACCGGTTAGAATTTTTTGTCGAGAGTAATCATCTTCTCTCTCCATCCCAATTTGGATTTAGGAAAAAGAAATCTACACAAGATAACCTTGCCATCATCAGCACTGATATTAATTTATCCATTTCTAACAAAGAAGTATGTCTTGCAGTCTTTATAGACATAGAAGGCGCCTTTGACAATGTTTCCATCCCAATTCTTAAAAAAAAACTTTTAGGCCTTGGCTTACCCCTCATGTTTGTCCAATCTATTATTAATCTTTTTCTCGATAGGAAAATTTTCATTGAGCTACCAGATGTTACTCCTCAGAGTAGGTCAATTTGGAAGGGTTTACCCCAAGGCGATGTATTATCCCCCTTACTGTATAATATATACACACACGATATGCATGTCACCATTCCCCCTCAAGTAAAAGTTGTTGAGTTCGCAGATGACATAGCTTTCTTCTTATCATCCAAAATCATTCCATCCGCCGTCAAATATCTTAATGAAGCCATGGATGCCCTTTGCACATGGCTTACTTTAAATGGTCTTGAACTTTCAGTACAAAAGAGTCAGTGTGTTACCTTCTCAAATCGTCATAATAATCCCCCTGTTCAAATTTTATTTAAAAACTCTCCAATCCCCAATGCTTCCGAAGAAAAATTTTTGGGAGTAACATTTGATAGGAAACTTAAATGGTCTTCCCACATTAATAATATAGTTACTAAATGTGAAAAAAATTTAAATATTATCAGATCATTGACTGGCGTTTGGTGGGGTGCTCATCCTATCTGCATTAAGTTGCTCTACAATGCACTTATTCGAAGTCATCTCGACTATGCCTGCCCACTTTTTAGTACTGCATCCAAAAATGCACTCAGTAAATTAGACAAAATTCAATCTAAGTCATTGCGAATAATAACTGGCGCGATGCAATCGTCGCCCATCAATTCCCTTCAAGTAGAATGTTCTGATCCTCCTCTTTATTTAAGGCGTCAATTATTTGCTGACAAATTTGTTCTTAAATGTTTAAATTCTAAAAGTCATCAGATTATTCCCAGAGTCTCGTTGTTCAACGACTCAACACATTCATCTACAATCAGAGCTCGAACTAAACCTCTCCCTGCCATTTGTAAAAATTTTCGCTCTCTCTCAGAGCTTCAAATGATCAAAAATGATATTCTTCCTTTGTACAAATTAAAATATAGTCACGTCACCCTATCCCCAACGATTTTAGAGGGGATCGGCATCCTTAAAAGTCATTCCAATCTCCCAGCCCGTACTGTCAATAATATGTTCAATGACATTATTTCTTCTAAATGGCCCAACTCTTCTCTTTTATTTACTGATGGCTCCAAATCTCCGGACTCTCCTAACTGTGGTATTGGTATTAACGTTTACCACAATAATTCTAATGAAAGAATATTTTATTCAATTTCAAACCAATTTTCAATATTTTCTGCCGAGTGCATTGCGATTATTGAATCTCTCAAATATATAATAAAAAATAATTTTGAACATTCTCTTGTTCTCTCTGACTCTCTCAGTTCCCTCCAAAAACTTAAAACAAGTCCTCTTCTTCATCCTGATGATCACTTTGTATGTCTTATTCGAGTATTGATAACCTCCATTCAAAGCTCTGGAAAAACTGTCACTCTGATTTGGATTCCTGGACATGTTGGCATAGTGGGTAATGATATTGCTGATTCCTTGGCAAAACAAGGAGCGTCTAACCCTACCGTTACCCTCGTAAACCATATTCCCCTGTCTGATATTTTTTCCATCATCAAAGATAGATCCCGCAATGTTTGGACAGAGTATTGGAACATTGCTAGTCAATCCAAGGGTGCCCGTTACGCCTCAATACAAAGGACTATCCCATCAAAACCGTGGTTTCAAAAATTCCCCCATTTTTCCAAAAAAGAAATTTCCTTACTTATTCGTATGAGAATCGGACATTGTTCCGTTCCTTCTCACCTTTATAAAATTCATGTGCTTGACTCCCCAGATTGTACGTTCTGTGGTCTAGATGTGGGAACTTTAGATCACATATTTTTTGATTGTCCCTCTCTAAATAAATATCCTCTCTTCTATCAAGCGTTATCAAAAATTGCCTCTCCTCCATTCAACATCTCATCTCTTCTAAGTCTGAACTCTACTCCAATCTTCCATAAAATTCTGAAATTTGCACATTTAAATAAAATTAATATATAAATTCACCTTTCCTTTCTCTGTAATTATAAATGATGGCCTAGAACACCCTTGAAGGGTGAAAGCCAGAAATAATTGAAAAAAAAAAAAACGGGTGAACCTGTTGCAGGAAATAAAACTGAGGCCAAATTTCTTCGTCGGTGAGAGATCTAATTGTAGTTTTCGCCGTTTGGGTGCGCTGTTAACCCTGCGTCATCTTTTTTATATGAAATCTGGTCTGACCCGCTGAGATCGCTGTCCGTGCCCCCTTTCGGGCCAAATTGATCTCTGCGGTCGGTGAAACTCGAGGAGTGGAGGTCGATTATCGCCTGCGGGCCGAGGCGGGCGAGGGAAATCGTAAGGGCGTAAGCGTCTTTTTTTTTTTAAGCGACAATACGCCGTAAGGTCTTGCGGATCGAGGGGGAAAAGTGTCGATAATCGCATCATCAAAACGCGTTTTTTTGGAACGGCCGTTTGTATGAAATCCCGGTCCACACGCCCTGCTCGGCCAAATCGATCTCTGCGGTCGGTGAAACTGGAAACTGTACCCAGAGGGCCACGAAAAAAAGTGAGTTTTTCAAAACCAAGCATTAATATATACAAGTTAGAATTAATAAAAATATTTATATATATACTAGCTGACCCGACGAACTTCGTACCACCTCAGAATCAATAACTGTTGAATTAAATTAAGTATTTTTATTAAGTTAAAAATTACTCAATGAAGCAATTATCGATGCCCAACTGTCCGTGTTTTGTTTTTGTCAGTATCAGAGATGACGTTGTGTATGAATTTATATTTTTTGTGATTTTCTTACTTTTCCACTTACATACGGGAATTTTTTAAAGGAAGCGGGTACGGGTGCCGCCGCCCCGGGAACCATTTATTGGATAACCAACACCTCTGCCGTAGGTCACCCCAAGAGGTTCGCTACGTTTGTTGATTTAGCAAGGGTGACTTTTGTGCGGGTCTTGGCGGCGGATGCGTCCGCCCACCTGCTGCGTGGCGGACCAGATCGAGAGAGACTGGTTGAGGGAGGCCTTTTTCCAGCCGGATTCTCTCGACCAATGGGTCGAAAGAGTCCGGCTGGAAAGGTCAAGGTAAAAGGTCAATTCCGCTCAAGGCAATGGTCTTGCACCGCAGTTGGAGGGATGGATTCACTCCCGGATACAATGACCTCCAGATTCCTACCCACCCCTCATGCCTTTTTTCTTCCCACTTTTTTACTCAACGTAGGTGCATATGGTACCACCCAACGATTGTCCGTGATTGGACCGTGAATCATGTTTGTAGTAACAATATCAAACAGTAATTGATTAGTAAAAAATTTAAAATTAGAGAAAAGAGGCCGGCTTCGTTCTCATCGGGTCAGAAGTGACACCGGTTTGAATTACTAATATCACTTTTAAAACATAGGGGTTAATGGTAGAAGGATGAAAATTTAGGGTTGCATGTATTTTTTAATGCCTCACCATAAAAAAAATAAAAAAATTTAAAATTGTCAAAAAAAAATAAAATAAAAATTCGGAGTGGAACACCCTTTACTTTTAGGGATATGAAAAATAGATGTTGGTCGATTCTCAGACCTACCAGATAAGCACACAAAATTTCATCAAAATTGGTCTAGCCGTTTCGGAGGAGTATGATAACAAACACCGTTACACGAGAATTTTATATATTAGATTTCGGCAATAAGCCCCGTTTTGCGCCTTAAGATAGGCAATCCCACAGTATTTTGAGTTTTCCGGAAAAACCTTACCTGATGGAATTTTTTTGATAATTTTCCCAAATTCAGCAAACAAAAATACATGGGAATTACCTCTTATTTCAAAGAAAAAAAAACAGTCGCAGGCCTGTGTTATTAATTAGATGAAGTTCTGCAGAAAGCGTCCAACCCACATTTTGCCAAAATTAAGTTTTATGTTTTCCTATAGATTAATAAAATGTTTATCTGCAAAAATCATCCAATTTCAATTTTTTTTTTACATTAATACCGCACAAGAGTCCCAACTGCTCCCGTCTGGAACCTGTGGGACTATGGCATCCCCAATTGGGGTATGTTGTGAGGTTGAAGGCAGTGGGGAGGGGAAGGGGATAGGGAAGAAGAAGGTGGGGAAGTACCTGGCTATTCAGATCTTGTCACCAAACACGGCAGAAGCCATTTCAAGCAACGTTTCAATTCTGAATGGTGGTCTTACACCAGGGCGATACTGAGAGTATCTTCCACTCTGGAACGTGCCGCAAATATACTATATATTATTTTAAATTAATAAATTGTGAAATACACAAATTAATCAAATAAAATTTATTTGCCACGCCAGGATTCGATCCCGCGACCTTTGGAATGCGAGTCAAGCGCCTTACCGCTGCACTACGCCGGCCGTCAAACTGTAACAGATATTTCGCAAATCTATTTTATGCCAGCCCAAATTTCAGTTATCTGAATTAAATTAACTAACCATCACGCCCTTTCTCCGCAGGGGCAGGCAGAGAAGACTGACCGCCAAACAACTCGGTCTTGGCATACACTCTTTGCCTCATTCACTTTCATACATCGTATCATACGCACTCTTCTATTATTCTGATTCTTGATATGGCCCGACTGAAGTATCTGATTCACTTGGTCGTGTCATGTCTTCCTCGGGCGTTCTCGACTTCTTCGACCATTCACATTTGCGACATATATTCTTCTTACACTACTTTCTTCGTTCATTCGCTCTACGTGCCCAAACCATCTGAGCGCTCCTTTCTTAATCTTACTCATTACGCTTATATCAGCCTAGCATTCTTTGAGGATCTCCACATTTCTCACATGATCATACATGGTTTTACCACACACTGATGTACAAAACGGCGTGGTTCCATGACAGATGACCCCCGACAGTTGAACCCCTGGCATTCTTATAGACAATATGCAGTCGATTTAGGGATAATGCGGTATACCTACTTAGGGGTCGTCGTATTACGAGGGGGGGGGGGGTATAATGAGATATCACGTGTATTTATTTTTCGTGATAATATTCTAAAAATTTCAAAATACTTTGTACTAAAAAAAATACACGTGACTTTTGGGGGGAGGGTTAGTCTAAAACCTCACCACATATCACCAGGGGGGAGGGGGGTGGGGGGGGGCGTAAAAAAGTTGCTAAAAAACATCACGTGATTGATGGACGACCACTTATTATATTTATTTTTTTATTTTTTTTTATTTATACATTTTTTTTTTACAGTTTTTTAGAGAAAATGTGTCCTAACTGGGGTACCGCGTTCTAAGGACACATTGTACAAGTTTTATTATTTGAATTATAAGTAAATACCTAATCTATATTAGAATATTGCCAAGGAAAATTATTAAGTTAGATCTAAAAGAAAGTACAAAACAAAGCATGATTCTTTGTTGGGTTGCAAAATTGAATCTATTTTCTTCCTTCCCATGTCCATAATCCATATTTTTATGCTTCTTTTGAGGGCGGTTATTTTTTTTTGTGGTTTTCATTGCAAGAGGGAGTAAATTAAATAATTTTACAGAGAAGTATTCCATATTTCTTTGTCCAAAAGTCGTTTTAGTTGTAGGTTGGTAGAATGTATGTTGTAATGTAGATCTTGTGAATCGGCCCGAGTTTGTCTGTGTAAAGTTATCCTGATTTTTGAATGCGTACATTAGAATATCTTTTGTATATAATTGTTTCAGTGACATTAAATTCAGCGCTTTAAAAACATAGTCTGTAGGGGTTCTGATGGGTACTCTAAGTATAATTTTCAGAATTGCCCTTTGTGCTATGAGGACTGGTTTATATATAATGTATATCAAAATGGATTAATTAATTATATTTATATGTAATAACTAGGTGTGGGTATCGACGCATAGGGAACCGTTTATTGGATAACCAACACCTCTGCCACAGGTCAAGTGGTTCGCAACGTTTGGTAACTTAGCCGGGGTGCCCAGATTCATGGGGTTAAGGTTTGTCTGGGTCTTTGCAGCGGATGAGTTTGTCCATGAGCTGCATGGCAGGCCGGTTCGGGAGAGAGTGGTTGACTTCTCCAACCGTACTCTCTCGGTCCATCGCCTTGCACCGCAGTGGGAGGGATAGATTCATACGCCCGTCATTCCTGGAGACACTCACCCCTAGATTCCCACCCACTTCTAATATCCTTTTCCTTCCCAGAACTTTCCCTCCTTCCTTTCCTAAAATGAGGAATTAAATTAATGTATTAAATGAATGAATTAATTGAATTAAATGAGGAAAAAAATAATTAATGAATTAATTGAATTAAATGAGGAATTAAATTGAATTGAATTAATGAAATATCAACGCGGGTAGAGGGATGGATTCATACGTCCGTCACTCCTGGACACACTAACCCCCAGATTCCTACCTACCCCTCATACCTTTTTCCTTCCCAGAACTTCCTATCCTTCCCTTCCTTAAAAAGACCCTCCACACAGCATCCCCTAAGATGACATAGGCCCTGAGGGAAGATATTTTACTCGTGGCCCCCTGTGTGGAGCTAATGAAAAAAAATATTCACTTAAGTTTTTCCTTCCCAGAACTTCATTTTTCCATAAAGTGACCCTCCACACAACTTTCCCAACTTTTGACATAGGTCGTGAGGGATTTCTTTCCTCTTTCCTCGGTGTAGAGCTAAAATGTAAAAAAGAGAATCGGAGTTTAACGGGAACCTTTCAACTGTCAACAAAACTAAAAGGCTGAATGGCCGTTTGATGATTACATTTGAATTTCTGCGTAAAAAACTCGTCCTTAATCTATTTAACACTTCAACAATTTCGGATATTTTAAAAATGTTTATAATTTTGTAATATCTGTGTTTTATGATAAAAGTAATATACAGGGTGTTAAGGGACGTACTTGACTTACTTTAACCAGTGATTCCTGACATTATTTGGAGTAAAAAATGTAAATGAAATTTTGGTCTCCGGTGACTTTTTTTGACGACTTTTTTTTTTTTTTTCAAAAATTTTTTCTTCAAAATCAAACAAAAAAAAAATTCTTCCGCATATCGTCACTGGTCACTCAGCCAGGTGTCCGACGAACCCCTTACATCGCCTCCAACTGTTCAACAACTACCATTTTTTTAGGTTTTTGTAGAAAAAATAAAAAAAAAAAAACATCAAAAATGTCACCGGAGACCAAAATTTCATTTACATTTTTTACTCCAAATAATGTCAGGAATCACTGGTTAAAGTAAGTCAAGTACGTCCGTTAACACCCTGTATACAAATAAACATGAATCACCGCGCCGAAATATATTTACGCGCATAACTTCCGAACAACTTCCCCAAATTGGATAATTCTTTTCTTTTTGTTCGTTATCGTCAGGACAAGGTTTTTATAAAACTACTGGTGAGCTCTGGCATTATAAAATTTGTATAAAAAATTGCAATAGGTGGCACGCGACCTGTTTGAAAACTGAATTTACTGGGACTAAATTTATAGAATACGGGGGAGCGGGAAGTGAAACTCGGAAGAGGGGATTCGCGGGAGGGGGGGGGGGAGGGGAACTAGAGATGGTGGGGAACCTAAGAGGGGGAGGGGAACTCGGGAGGGGGGTTACGGGGGAAGGGAGGCGAGGCGGAAGGCGAACCGGACGAATGGGAAAAAACACGCAGGGAGAAACAATTTCTGTATTAAATGGCATAGGAACGCATGCCGGGTACCAGCTAGTAATATTATAAACGTAAAATTTTGTATGTATGTATGTGTGTTTGTTACTCTTTCACGCAAAAACTGTAACGTGACTGAATTTTAATCAATTTAATTATAAATTACGAATGGGCCAGTACCTACTTAAGAGTGGGAACGTTATTGTTGAAATAATTTGAAATATTTATATAATTTGAAATATTGTGGGAACGTTATTGATCAAATATTGACGAATTCATAAAATGAGTACATTTTAATAACTTAAGATGGTCAATTTTTTAAGTAAAACTTCTTTACGCACGCTTGACTTGGGGAGTAAGCTGGTGAATGCGTTGCGAAAAGTGTGATGCGAACGGTGATTGGGTGAGGCGAACGGTGATCGGGAGAGGCGAACAGTCGGGCGAGGCGAACGGAAGTTGAGAGGGAGATATGATTAAGCGAAGTTTTACTTCAGTCGTGTAATCTAAAGCACACTCGTTTTTTTATTAAAAAATAAATTGATTTTTATTTTAGAAATTAGTTTTATCAAATTTTCAAATGTCTTTTTCAAAGTTTTACCTTTTTGGGGTTGAACGCTTTCTGCATAACTACGTCGAATTTATGATCTGACTAAATATTTTTTAATAAAAATACGCAAGTGGGAGTTTTAGAATTGAAACATTTCGATATTTCCCTGAGTAAAGTAAACCTGTTTTTAGGTGACTTTTCATTTGTTTTTTTTTATTTTTATTTCTTTTTATTGAGGAAACAAACAGTCATACAGAAAAATAATTATAACAGTAAAATTCATATGTTGTAGACCAATTAAGTTCCATTATGTTAAATATTGGTTTAGTATTTTGACCTACTCAACTTATTAAATGACAAAGAAAAAAAATATAAACATAATAAAGAAAAGCATAAAAAAGAAGAACATAAAACAAAGTAAAGAAAAACGTAAAATTATTAACAAACATGGTTATACTATTTACTATGGTTGATGACATTGGCGCACACACGAGGGGGGTTTAGGGTTTAACTCCCCCCCCCCCACACGGGTGGTGTACAGTCGTGGACGAAGGAAATGTAACACTTCCAGTAAATTCAAATCAGTTGGATTATCAATAATTCCATATATCGAAAGATACACGTACTTAATGACAAAAAATAAGACAAAATCTTCCGTTTACAATATGACCATAAAATGAAATAAAATTATAATGAAATAATTCGATCATAGCTATTGCAATACCTTGTAATGTACAAAATTTTTAGTTTTTCCATCTAGAGAGAAAACGCCGATGGTTTGCCGACTCTCGAAAACGCAACGTTCAACTAACTGCCCATGCGAAAAACACGGCAATTCAAGGTTTATTCCACACACTTCTAACGATTGGCCTTGGGATTTATTAATTGTCATTAAGTTCAAAAGGAAAGTCAGTTGGCATTAGTGGTATTCTGGGAATAAGCACATTCTCGCTTTTGAATTTTCCTTTGATTATAGTAACTTAAATCAAATTTTTCATATTTTTATTAACTGCGAGTATTGTTCCATTGCACAATTTTGGCTGATCTAGATTGCGTAACATAATTATCACAGAGCCAACCTTGAGTTGTAAATTGTGTGGCGGTAATCCTGGTAAATCCAATGAATTTAGGAATTCAGTAGGATAATTGACTACTTCATTTGGATCGATAATGGAATCGATCAACTTAAATGAATGCATTTTTCCATCAATTTGACTCTGGATTTCATATTTAAATCTTCTACATCCTTATTTTTCGCTGCTAAAATGGCTCTTTCGCTCAACCATGCATGATTTTTATAATTCACACCAATATTTGGGAACACTTTCGATATTAATTCTTCCTGTGACTTTGTGAATTGACAAAAATTCGGTGGAAACGACAAAAAACAATAGAACTGTCAACAGGAATTTTCCCATTGCCAATGTCTAATAATGCATTTGAAAACACTTCCGCAATCCTAACTTAAGATTTCTCACGTATCTCATAAATTTGATGCCATCAAGCAAGCATTTATTTCATCAGCAGTTGATGATCTGGAAATGACTAGCAGCGTTTGGCAAAAATCTCCATCCTCCAGTAGAATCATCGCGCCTCCGAAGAGGTTCTGATTGCTACGCAAATCTCTTTTTTTTTTTTTTTTTAAAGAAAGACAAAACATTCCCGGGTTACAAATAACCCAACAATATTTGACAATCTCCTACTACCACCACAGAAAGCCGAAAATGTTGCTTGTGTTGTGATGGAGGACTTAGTCAGTCGAGGAATCGAACACGCGACGCTCGGGTGGGACCCAAGCGCTATGCCCACTCAACCACTGACCGGTCTTAATGTTCGATCGAGTGCATCTAATGCTCGTTTGTGCGCCGATGTGTTTCGCTAATACGCGGAAGGTTGCCACCATCAAGTCGTTCAATTACAATGTCGCGAGACTCCATATTCTCTCCAACAACCACAATGGCAACTTCGTTTAACAATGGTGCGTTGAAGCGTCTCTCACGCTCTCCTGCAGGTATTTTATCTGCTCTGATCACTATTTTATGATCATCCGATGGCATCATAGGATCATAAGGCTGCTTTGAACAATTGGATCAACTGATTATGTTCATGTAACAGTTGTTGCAGCTCTATGATGATCTCTCTCCTAGCTGAACGATTTGTAGCACAGCGTTGATTTACTTCAGCTTCAGAATATCCCAAAAAATAAATTTGAATAAATTTGTATTCACCATCTATTGATGGCAACAATGCTCCTGCACGATGGTGAATTTGTTCTTGAATCTGTAATATTGAACATAAGAAAATATTTTTAACCCTGGAAAGATAGTCTACGTAAAATTTACAATTGCAATCTCGTTCAAATTAGTGCGATTCCATCGCTGTGCTTTTGAGGCATCTCACTCGCTGATTGGGCCTTTCGTAGGGCGCGCGCGTGGCTGAGGTAGGTGTCACCAAAAAGCATATAATATTGATACGTTCCGAAGATGTATCTGATATATTTTTGTACAACTAGGTATATTATATTATAAAATATAATATATATTAATTATTTAGTACATTAGTCAAAATAGCTGATTATTTGTAAAAATAAGTGATTTGATAAAAAAAATTATTTCAAGTATGGTTGATTATTGAAGAAGTTTCACTTTTTGTTATTTTCCATAAAAAAAATAAATATAATATTTTCACAAAATGTCGCATTTCTTATTTCATTTGTTTGTAATAATCTAATACAGATTGGTTTATTCAAATCAATAAAACCGGAAATGTGTCATTTTTAAATAAAATTTAGCCGTGTTGACTCTTTTCCACAAAAACGCATAAATTGATTTCGAAAGATAGTTCTTTTATATGGTAAAGTTATGTTTTAAATTATGAGAAAATATGTTAATTTTTTATATAATAAGGTTATAACCTAGGTCGTATGATCGAAAAATAATTACAAAAAGTACATAATTTTAATAGTTTTATCATCACGTCTTTCAGCATTTTTGAATGCAGGTATAAATTAAAGCAAATTTTGAATGAAATAAAATCGATATTGAGTGATTTAAAAAAAAAACCGGTAGGGAGAATAATCAATCTTTCTCATTGGAACCGCCCTGTACGATAGTAAGAGTATGATATAGGCTCTGAGGTAAAATATTTTCTTCAGAGCCTACTGTGTGGAGTTAAGGCTCAGTTATAAGCGCTCAAAAATAGGAAGAAGGGGAGATATGTAAATACGAATGTTAGAGGGAGCGCGCTAATATTAAAAACGATAATATTTAAGCGAAATAAAACGCGACTCGTTTAAAGTCAGAAATGTCTTAAATAGAATTTAGAGAAACACTGCGAGTTTTTAGATACATAACTTGTAAAATAATATAGAAAACGTGTTTATAAAAATTTTCGGAACCTACTTTGCGTTTTTTTTCTATCGAGAAAATTTAATTTAATTACAGTTTCGAAATGGCAAATATAGAGATATTATCTTAAAAAATAACATATATTTTTTAAGAACCGTAAAAACTTATGGTACAAGAGGACATAAAACGGTAGAGATTCGGAAAGCCGCGGTTTAATGCAAAAAAAAAATACCAAAAACATAAATTAAATTATATCTTTATCCATGTATAACTACCAAACAACGCGGATAAATGTGTAAGTAAATATATTGAGCAAAATGTATAAATTACATCGTCCAAAACAAAAACCACACTTTTACTAAAATAACATGTTTAAAACATGTTATAAACAATTATTTATGATTATGATATTGTGGGCAGAGCTAAGCAGGGCATGTGAATTTTTCGGTTCTGAGAATTTAAATCCGGCGGCATAATATCCCCCACAAAATATCTACTAAAACCTAACCTAACGTAACCTATCCAAACCTAACCCAACCCAACCTAACCTAACCTAACCTAACCTAACCCAACCTAACCTAACCTAATCAACCCAACCCAACCCAACCTAACCTAATCTAACCTAACCTAACCCAACCTAACCTAACCCAACCTAACCTAACCTAATCAACCCAACCTAACCTAACCTATCCTAATCTAACCCAACCCAACCCAACCTGATCTTCAAGAAACACTAAATTAAAGCAAAATAAATATTAAAATCACGTGTATCAGAATTCTTCAATTAAATTAAATGCACCGTAAGTTCAAAACCTGAACCAAAACTTAAGATGGCAAATAAGAAGAACACTTCCCCTTCCCAAAAAATGGCCAAGATAAGTGGGTAAGAATCTATCCACTTAACGAGGCATCCAAACTTTATTACAGATCTTCAACACTGCTCCGGCTGAGGTTTTTCATTGTTCCCTCCAGCTGTAAAATGAATATTGGAGCAGTCAATAGCCCATGATAGAATCCTAACCCAACCAAATCCTTCCCCTCATTCTCAAGTAACCATGCATACTAAACACCCAGCCCTCTCCCGCATGCAAAGATATAAAGTAAAAATACATAGTAAAGTAAACTCATAGTTGAAAATAAACCTTGATAAATAATAAGCAAGGTTAATAATAGAAAGAACATTCAGGAATAAACAACAAAAAAACCTAACCTAACCCAACCTAACCTAACATAACCTAACCTGATAAAAAATGTTAAAGACAATAAATTATTATATTTGTCGGGGATATTTTGTCGCGGAATGAAAACGCGCATCACCATTTTTCTCATCTAATTCAAATCTTATTTTATATCTTAATTTGGGAGGTGAATACCATTTATTGGATAGCCAACACATTTACCATAGATCACCCCAAGTGGTTCGCTACGTTTGTTGTCTTAAGAAGGGTGCCCGTGTTCATGAGGTGAGGTTTGTCCGGGTCTTGGCGGTGGCGCGCGTATGCGTCTGCCCATACTAACTGCGTGACAGGCCTGATCGGGAGATACTGGTTGAGGGAGACCTCTTAGCAGGACTCTCTCGGAACTTGGCCTTGCACCGCAAAGGGGGGATGGATTTACACGTCCCTCACTCCTGGACACACTAACCCCCGGATTCCTCCCCTCCCCGCGTACAATTTTTCTTTGTATTATTTTGTTTCCTTCCTGTCCTAAAAATACCCTACACTCAGCATCCCCAAAGATATAGGCCTTAAAGGGAATTATTTTCTTCGGGGCCTTCTGTGTGGAAAAAACCCGAGAATGACATTCCTTATATAGATGAAGTAAATACCATGAACAGGTTAGAGGATTTTGAAATGTGGCTTCACCGGAGAATGCTCAAGGTCCTGTGGCGACACCATTATTATACCATGGATCAACATGATTACCAACACAGAAATTCTTAGGCGGCCTAGAACAGATAGAGAACTGCTTACATTAATAAAAATCAGGAAAATTTAATATCTGTGTCATTTACTTCGAGGGGAGAAGTATCACTTGCTCCATTTAATTTTGAAAGGCAGGATAGAGAGTCGCCGAGGGCCTGGTAAGAGACAAATGTCTTGGCTGCGAAATATACGAGAGTGGACTGGCATTAGAAGTGTGGAGGAGCTATTCCGGGCAGCGCAAGACATAGAGACATTTTCAAGAGTGATCGCCAACGTCGCGTCGGGGGGCCTGATAGGGCACACAAAGAAGATATATATGGCGATAAAGGAATAAATTCCTGTTAAACACCAGCTGCCTCTTTTGATTCATTCACCAAAAGCATGGCAAAAAAGCACGTTTTATTTAATTTTACGAAGCTCGGGCATAAATATTTAAATGTTTTACGATCATTTCTCAAAGAATTTAATTTTCCACATTGTATGTACAATGAAACGATAACCGGAAAGGGCTTCGTAAATAGGAGATTTTGAACTTAAAAGTCGTTTTATTGGTCTGATACTGGGCTTATAAAAAGAATAATACTTAATTTATATTTTCTTTTGATCTCGAAATTATTTTTATTTAAAACAATTGTTAAAAAAATACTCCACTATTTCCAAGGCTAAGATGTGTTCTACTTGCAGTATTTAATCGAAGCTTCTACGTACAAGTATAATATTTCAGCTGATTATGTATGATTTTGCGCACATCTCTTAATTTTTTTGGAATTTAAAACGACAGTGTCGCCACTCATTTCGTAGAATTAATATTAAAATAAATCTATTACGAAAACATTTTTTTAATTGACGAGATTGCACGAGATTCCCTAATTTATTTTATAGCAATCCTGGTAACAAAAATATTTAATTGTGCCGAATCGGGACCGCGGACCGCAGGTTGTGTATCACTGCATTATAATATGTGTGGTAACCTTACATAACCTAACCAAATTCAAGGTCGCCTAGATTTATTTTTACGTCCTCATTATGCGCGGGACATTTTATTTAATTCATTTTCCAAATATGCAATAATATGTAAAATAGGCATTCATAAAATACCACATCTTCAATAAAAAAAACGTGTAATTCTGCATTTAAACTTTTATGAACTTTATAAATTACAATAAATTTGGGAGGCGGGTATGAGTACCACCTCCCCGGGAACCATTTATTGGGTAACCATTACCTCTGCCATAGGTAGCAGGAGTGCCCGTATCCATGTGGTAAGATTTATCTAGGTCTTGGCGGTGGATGTCTATCTATTGAGTGGTGGGCCAGATCGAGAGAGACTTTTGGAGGGCCCACCACTTACCCGCCCTGGTATAGGTAACAGATGGTTACCCCTTCAAGGCTCTTGCAAGGACTCGAATTTTTTTTTGGTAAAAACGACTCTACATTTGAAAACGAAACTAAACCTCCAATGTCCCTGCATACGTTGTTAGTAAGCAGCATGCAAGTGCTTAGCGGAAAATACAGATACAATATGTGTTAGTATGACAAAATATAGAGATCGAGAGAGACTGGTTGAAGGAGTCCTTTTGACTTCTCCAGATGGTCTCCCTCGACCCATCATCTTGCATCGCAGCGGGAGGGATGGCTTCATACGGCCGCCACTCCTGGAAACACTGATCCTGAAATTCCTACTTCCCAGAATTTCATCTCCTTCCTTCCGTCAAAAAACCTTCCACACAGCATCCCCAAATATTACATAGGCCTTGATGGTAATTATTTACCTCGAAGCTTCCTAAGTGGAGCTAATGTAAAAAAAAAATTAAAATATTGACCCTTTTTTAATTTTCATCATACGAAAGTCTGTTAACTCGTTAGGTTAGATTAATCAATGATCATTTGTTAAAGTACAATATGTACCTGGACCACTCCTGGAGGGGTGATTTTTCAGAAGTTGAAACACATGCCCTGAGTGTGATATCTGAATACATATTTTCTTCAAAAGTAACATTTATTTTTAAAGAGCAAAAAACTGTTCAAGGGAAGTATGTTATATCTTTTAACATTAAGAAAGAGACGCTCAGATGGTTTAGGCATGTGGAGCGGATGAACGAAGAAAGTGGTGTAAGGAGAATAAAGACGTGGAAGTTAATGGAAGCTACTTGAGTCGGGTCGAGTCAAGAGTCAGAATAACACGAGAAGAGTGTATATTATATGAGTTTTTTTTAGATTAACCCCACACAGGAGGCCCTGAGGAAAATAATTTCCCAAGAGCCTACATCAGCTTTGAAGATGCTGTGTGCTGTGTGGAGGGTCTTTTTGAGGAAAGGAAGGAGTGAACATGGGTCTCTTCAAGACGGGACAAGTCTCTTCCTACAACATGGGTCTTGAAGAGACCCATGTTGTAGGAAGAAGGAAACACAGAGGCCAGCAAATCGTTCCACAGCCGAGCTGTTGAAACGACCCGTTCTCATGTGACTAATGTCAACCGTGTACAAATGTTGGGCACGTGTTTGGCGTGTTTCCCGACTGTGCACCGGTGCCGAGGGGATCAATGACGCTAGTTCCTCGGAGCATCTTCCATTGTAATACCGGTAGAACAAAAATACAGCATTCCCACCGCGGCGATTTTTGATATAATGATCGATATATACAAATTTCATAACGCCAGAGCTTTCCATTGTATATGGAAACACTCTTCTGCTAAAATAAAATGTTCTGTAAAAATTTTGAGTCAATCTATAATTACTTTCCGAGATTTGTGAACGCAAATATACGAAACCTAAATTTTTGTATAATACTAGCTGGTCCCGGCATGCGTTGCTATGCCATTTAATAAAGAAATTGTTTCTCCCTGAGTGTCCTTTCCCATTCGTCCCGTTCCCCTTCCGCCTCCCCTTCTTCTCCTGCGTCCTCTTCCCCTCTCGCGTTCCCACTCCGTCACCTCCACCCCCCTTCCCCCGTCCCGCGAACCCCCCTCCCAAATTCCCCTCCCCCCTCCAGGGTCCCCCTCCCCCTCCCAGGTCCCCTCCCCCTATCTCTCCCTCCCTCCCGCTTTCCATAGCAATAGCTGCTTCCTCGCGTGCCACCAATAGCAATTTTTTATACAAATTTCATAATGCCAGAGCTCACCAGAAGTTTTATAAAAACCTTGTCCTGATAATAACAAACAAACAAAAAAAATAATTATCCAATTTGGTGCAGTCGTTCCAAAAGTTACGCGCTTAGCAACACATTCAGCGATTAATTTTTATATTATAGATATAGATTGCTGTGAGTATTAAAAACGACTGTAATATATATTTTTTTCGTATAACGATAATTTGTATTGTCCCAAAAACATACTAAAATGATAAAGTCACACTAGATACACACTAATAACCCGCTAACACTAAATGTAGACAATACTAAGTACATGATATTTAGTATAGATCCCAGACGTCAACTGAGACTTGATGAAAACTTAACCATACACAACTGCTCATCTAAAGAAAACTGCCTGTGCAACCCGCTAAGACGGACTGAGATAATAAAATACTTAGGAATTTACGATGACAACTACTTTAGGTGGACGGAACATAGTATAGATCCCAGACGGCAACTGAGACTTGATGAAAACTTAACCATACACGACTGCTCATCTAAAGTAAACTGCCTGTGCAACCCGCTAAGACGGACTGAGATAATAAAATACTTAGGAATTTACGATGACAACTACTTTAGGTGGACGGAACATAGTATAGATCCCAGACGGCAACTGAGACTTGATGAAAACTTAACCATACACGACTGCTCATCTAAAGAAAACTGCCTGTGCAACCCGCTAAGACGGACTGAGATAATAAAATACTTAGGAATTTACGATGACAACTACTTTAGGTGGACGGAACATAGTATAGATCCCAGACGGCAACTGAGACTTGATGAAAACTTAACCATACACGACTGCTCATCTAAAGTAAACTGCCTGTGCAACCCGCTAAGACGGACTGAGATAATAAAATACTTAGGAATTTACGATGACAACTACTTTAGGTGGACGGAACATAGTATAGATCCCAGACGGCAACTGAGACTTGATGAAAACTTAACCATACACGACTGCTCATCTAAAGAAAACTGCCTGTGCAACCCGCTAAGACGGACTGAGATAATAAAATACTTAGGAATTTACGATGACAACTACTTTAGGTGGACGGAACATAGTATAGATCCCAGACGGCAACTGAGACTTGATGAAAACTTAACCATACACGACTGCTCATCTAAAGAAAACTGCCTGTGCAACCCGCTAAGACGGACTGAGATAATAAAATACTTAGGAATTTACGATGACAACTACTTTAGGTGGACGGAACAAATAAATAAAACAGCGGGTAAAGTCAGAAAACTTATATATTTTTTTAAGAACATACGAAACATAATGCCAGTGAAGACTTTAAAACTATATACTACCCGTTAGGCCAATCAATCATCACCCACGGTATGATCGGTTGGGGTGGTGCTGCGAAAACTAATATGGACCCTCTCGACAAAGCGCAAATGGCCTTAATTAACGTTAATCCAAAAAAACCTTTTAGATTCTCGACAACACAGTTATTTAAAGACTTTGCTGTATCGAACATACAGCAACTGTACATAAAAATTATATCTATACATTACCAAAAAGACAAACTAAACCATCATACGGCACAACACAATTACGACACAAGACATAAACATCAACACATGCTTCCAAAGACAAATACTACATATGGACATAGACATTATCATAATCGGGCTCCAAAATTTTTTAATTTAATTGAAAAAAATGTTAAAGATATCCACAAGACAAAAAATGCAAATCTAAAACACAAAACTCATAAGTGGATAATCAACGAAGTTGCATACTGCGGGCAGATAACTTGAACAATACAAAAACACACTCAACGCCTGTATTTTTTCTCTTATCCTCACAATTATTTTTGTGTTTCTAATTTGTTTCTTTCATATTTTTTCTATTTTTCCATTTCTCTTATCTTTTTCTTTTTCATTTCGTTATTGTTCTTTTATTCTATTTATGAATTTAAATTAAAATATTTTTATTTTTTTCTTAATTTTATTCCAAAATGAAGATAACAAAATTAGTTTAAATTCCTGCCACCTCGAAACAGGCTTAGCCTAGCGAGGCGGTATCTTCTTCTTCCTTGCGCTGTCCCAACTCATTGCCTAGGTAGGCTGTTGGGGTCGTCTCTTCTCATTCTCAGGTTGTAATTTCTCCTGTTCTGGGTATCGCCTTCATCCAGGCCGTTTTTCTGAAGAACTTTGGCGCATTGCGTCATCCAGGAGTTCTTCGGTCTTCCTCTGGATGACTGTCGATGAAGCTCCATAGACATTGCCTGCCTCACTGTGTGGTCCGATGGTCTCCGTCTTATGTGTCAATACCATCTCAACTGTCGTTCCTCCAGCTTACTATTTATGTCTGTGACACCCAGGCTACCACGAATGCGTGAACTTTTGATCTTATCTTTTGGTGATACTCCTGCCGACCATCTAAGCATTCGCATTTCTGCTGTTTCGAGTTGCCTAGAGTAGGAGTTATACATAGTCCAGCATTCGGAGCCATACATTATTGCGGGTCTTACAATAGTCTGGTATATCTTTCCTTTAAGTTTTATAGGCATTTTGGAGTCACACAATATTCCTGTTACGGATCTGAATTTGATCCATCCCACACCTATTCTATGGATGACATCCGCTGCACATCCTCCGTCTCTGTGAATTGGTGAGCCCAGATACTTAAATGAATCACAGTTGGTTAATGTTACTCCACCCAGTTGCATCGTAGGAGTTACAGCATTTGTGTCTTCAAATGGCAAATACAAATATTCAGTCTTTTTCCTGCTAACTTTTAGGCCATTATCCTCCAGAATCTTTCTCCACCTTTCCAGGCTATTCTGTAAGTCACAATGATTATCTGCTATCAGGTCTACATCATCTGCAAAAAGCATAGTCTTGAGAATACTGTTCATATCTTGACTTGTTAGATAATTCATGACCATTATGAATAGTAGTGGGCTGAGGACAGATCCTTGATGTACCCCCACTTTAATTGGAAATTTTGGTGATGTCCCTGATGTGCATCTTACTTGTGTTTCAACGTTTGTATACATATCTTGTATGGAGAGCACATACCCTTCTGGTACATTGTGGGCTCTCAATGCCGCCCATATCAGGCTTCGGGGAACCCTGTCAAATGCTTTTTCCAAGTCTATAAATACCATGTGCAAATCTTTTTTTGCATCTCTATGTTTTTCAACTATTATTCTGACTGTTTGAATAGCATCTATTGTTGATTTTCCCGACACAAAACTGCATTGATCGTCGTGTATTTTTACAATATTCCTTATTCGTGTGTTGATAATTCTCTCATATATTTTCATGGTGTGAGACATAAGCTTTATCCTAGTTACAACATACATTTTTTTGGTATGTACCAAAAAATGTATGTTGTATTTTGATATATTATTTCATTTATTATATTGTAATATCTTGGTTAATAAATAATAAAAAAAAAAATAAAATAAAAAAATACTCAAAATTACTAACTGTGCTGCGTGGAGTTAAAAATATTAATAGTTATTTCAATAAATAAATTATTATTTTAGGTTATGAATAAAGCTACCTAATGATCACACATGGATTAACCACACAGGCGCCTCATGGATTTCATTTCTACAGCATTTAGTCCACTTTCATCGTTCCTCTTTTAAATCCAAGCCTCACTGCAGAGTAAACACCAACACTCCATTGTGGACTGTTAGCTTCACTTCCCTTGAACAATTTATTTCCATCAGTCCTCCATTGGAGTTGTCCTGCATTTACCCTTATCAGCCTTATATTTTGTAAATAAGAGTCTCTTTAATTAAATGAAAACAATATAAGCGAAACTCAACCGAAAATCTGGAGACATAAAAATCAGAAAAAGATATTGGCACCTGCTAGAGCTATTGCCATATAAGCAGAAGGTCCTGGATTCGGGTCCCAGAGATGCCAATATTTTTTTCTGATTTTTCTGTTTCCAGATTTTCGATTGAGTTTCGCTAATATTGTCTTCATTTAATTAAATATTACAATTTGAGGTTTTACTCATAAAGTTAAAAATAAATATTCATCGTAGGCTTGCTGAAAAGTCAATAGATGTCGCATATTAAAAATAAAATGGATACAAATTTATACAGACACTATCTAGATAGCATTTAGTTCGGGTTTAAATCTTAGAATCATACATAAAGATAGCAGCCAATAATACGTACGTTAAGAAAATGAAGATAATGTTGGCAGTTCTTAGTCGAAGAATGATACAGTTAAAAGTGACCGAATTGGATATAGACACCTTAGTTCAGTTGGTAGAGCTGTGGTCATCTAAGCAAAAGGTCTCGAGTTTGTGTCCCAGAGGTGCCAATAACTTTTTCTGTCTCCAGATTTTCGATTGAGTTTCGCTAATATTGTCTTCGTTTAATTAAATATTACAGTTTGAGGTTTTACTCATAAAGTTAAAAATAAAAATAAATAAGAGTCTCTATCTTATTCTTATACATAAATTAATTACAGACTCTGTTCCATCGAAGAAAGTTGTTATCAGAAGTAGGAGTGTACATTTTGGGAGGCGGGTACGGCTACCGCCGCCCCAGGAACCATTTATTGGATAAGTAACATTTTTGCCACAGGTCACCCCAAGTGTCACGTTTGGTGACTTAGCAGGGGTGCCTGGGTTCATGGGGTGAGGTTCGTCAAGGTCTTGCCGCCGGACGTGATTGGTTGAGGAGGTCTTTTGATCTCTCAAGCCAGAATCCCTTGACCGCTTTGCACCGCAGTGGAAGGGATGGATACATACGTCCGTCACTCCTGGACACAATGATGAAGATACCTATTTCCTTCCCAAAACTTCCTCTTCTTCATTTCCTTAAAAAAAACCCTCCACACAGCATCCCCTAAGATGAAATAGGCCCTAAGGGGAATTATTTTTTCTCAGGGCCTCCTGTGGGAAATAATGTAAAAAAGGAGTAAATAGAGATAACTTCTGGCTCAAAGACACTTATATCTCTCCAGTGGAGTGAATACAAACAAACTCAGGAAATTTCCACAACACTGAATGTTTTTACAAAGCAGAAGTAGAAGATAGGATTGCAAGACGTTTCCCAAATAACACTTCAAAACCACACAAGACGACAGTTGACCTGACTCCTCTAGTGCAAGTACTGGGTCCCTAGCACGGACATTGAACATCGACACGATAAAAGCTTTTATTGACAATATCTGTAATAGAGAATACACCAACAAAAGGTTTCCGTCTGAATCAAAACAAAAGGTGCGAAAAATTTTTCAAAATTTATTGACATCAATCATAGGACAAACCTTATTACATATTTTAATCGGATGTTGTTCAATATTCCATAAAAATTCTACCACCAATTAATATGACAATAATTCAAAGAAAAACGTATTATTCTAACTAAAACATGTGAACACCTCGACATGGTAGGTCCACCTAGTGAGGTGTTCACGAAAAACTATATAAAATATTCCTAAATTATTTACACACACAGTACCTAGTCACCATTCAAACTTTACTCAATGCGGTATTGTTGTCTAGAATTAAAAGGTTTTAGAATTGAAAGTAGACTTCTAAATATGCCTGGCCAAAGTAAATAGTGATATATTGATGAAATAATAGAGTTTATTTATTTATTTATTTACGCCTATTTAGGCTTTTACATACATATATATAACAATATTAACGAAATTATACTTATAAATAGTGCAGGAAACTACTGCTTAAAACACTTGCACAAAAATAAATACAAAGTAAAAATATTAGGTATTGAATTTGAACCAAACAGGATGTAGATACAAAATACAAAAAATCCGAAATAGTTTTTTTTCTTTCAGCCAACAAAATACTGTCAATGTGTTAGTCAATTTTAATAGCTTTAGCAAAATATTCCCCTATTTCATGAAAAAAACTTCAATAAGGTATGCTTATATAATAAAATTGATGTACTAAATATATCAACAACATCGGAGTATTTGTTTCCAAGCTGTTGAATCCTTCGCATAGGAGTATAATATTGACTTGTTGACTTAGAATTGCTACAATAATATGGTAGGTACTGTCTTGTGACTGACCTGCCTGGAGTATGAAAAGAAATTACATATAATAAATCAGGGGTATCAAACATTGAATTTATGATTCTATACAAACAGGTTAAATCGGAAATGATTCTACGATCGGATAATTTTATTAAATTTAATGAACAAAGTACGTTATCGTAATTTAGGCATTCACTAGGAATGCCCATTTTAAAATTCACATATCTTAAAAATTTATTTTGGATTCTTTCAATCGCATGTGAATAAACCTCATAATTTGGGGACCAAACCGTGGAATTGTATTCTAAATGACTCCTTACGAGTGACATATATAATGTTTTTACAGTATTGACATTGTTGAAATCACTAGATATCCTTAAAATAAATCCCAACATTTTCAAAGCTTTATTGGTTATTATTTCTATATGGTTGATAAAGTTGAGTTTCGTGTCAAACCAAATTCCTAAGTCATTGATTTCCGAGACAGATACTAACGACATATTGTTAATGGAATAATCGAAAAATATTGGATTCTTTATTCGATAAAACCTCATAATTTGACATTTGCTTATGTTAAGTTGCAAGCGGTTATCATGACACCATATAATAAATCTTAACAAGTTATTTGACAATATATGGCAATCATTAATGTTTCTGATTGCTTTAAATAATTTCAGGTCGTCTGCAAACATTAATACTTGAACATCATTGAAAATATATAACACATCATTAACAAATAATAAAAACAGGATTGGACCTAAATGTGACCCCTGAGGAACACCACTCGTAGCAGTGAATTTGTAAGAAAATGTACCATCAATTTTAACAGCCAGTAATCTGTTGATCAAGTAACTGTTAAACCACTTATATAGTGAACCACCTATACCGAGTTTTTGCAGTTTATTCAGCAATAACTCGTGATTAACTTTATCGAACGCCTTACTCAAATCGGTATAAATAGAGTCAACTTGACATTTACTAGACATGGAATCAGATATATAATTTTGATACGTTAATAAGTTAGTAAGGGTAGATTTTCCAGTAGAGAAACCATGTTGTTCAGGAGAAATGACTTGGTTTAATCGGAAAATAATTTTTTTAAGAAGAATTTTTTCAAAAACTTTAGGAATTGTTGATAAAGGGCATACAGGTCTATAGTTAATCACCCTGTGTTTATCACCTTTTTTAAAAATAGGTGTTAGGTAGCTAAATTTCCATTTAATAGGAAAACATCCTGTTCGTAAAGACTGATTAAAAAGCAAAAATAAGGGATACGCTAGATTGGTAGCACAATTATTCAGAAAAACAGGAGGTATTTTATCTGGTCCACCGCTTTTACTTTGATCTAGTAATTTAAGTTCAGTCAGTATATCATTATATTCTATGTGGATACAAGATAAATTAAGATTATGATCAGTGGTAAAATTTGATACTGTACTTGCAGAAACTGGTGTATCACATTCATAAACACTTTTAAAAAAATCAGCAAAAAGGTCAGCGATACTTTGAGTGTCTTTGGCCTTTTTACCTGCATATTCCAAGTTGGCGGGTATACCAAAGTTGTTATTTTTCATTGATTTTGCATAATTCCAGAAATACTTTACATTATGATTTATTGAAGTTTCAACATTATTAATAAAAGAATTGTAGCAAATTTTTGATAAGATTTTGCAATCTTTTCTAATGTTTTTAAATTCAATATAATTTGATAAAGACCTGTCTTCTTTATATTTCTTATGTAAAACTTTTTTAAGGCCAGTTAATTGAACAAGTTCTTTATTGAACCATCTCGGATATTTTGATTCTTTGAAATGAATAAGTGGGATTAGATCTGAAATAATTTTATCCAGCAAATGATAAAATGATTCAATATTTTTATTAATATCGCCTTCTTTCAGAAATGACCAATCTTCCTTGTGGAGACGATTATTTATGTCCTGATAATTCGCATTTATAAAGTTAAATGTAGGAGTTGAAATTTTTTGATTGCCTTCTTTAGTACAAGGGATAATTATTGCTAGTGGGGGATGGTGGTTGTCTATCGGAAGAATAGACTCCAATGATTTATTTATAATCACATTGCTCTCATTTGACAAAACTAGATCAAGAACACGATTATTAATATTACGTACATGGTTGAATTGGGTTAAATTTAAAAGTAAAGACATATCTAGAATTTCTCGTTCATAGGCGGTTGAGGCTAACAGCCTCAGCTGAACAAATCAGAGACTTATTCGCCATAATTCTAACAACGTGTAACCCATCGAATGCAAAGCAGTTATGGGACTCCTTCAAAGAGAGTATGAGTGATGACATACCGTACCAAATCCGTCAAGTTCATCCAGAATTGGCCATCGAATTTAACGACGACATCTTTAATGAAGCACTCATTTGCCTAGAAGATAAATATTTAGCAATAAAAAACCAGACCTTAGTACAACTTGGGATGCCAGCACCACGACAAGATGCTTTCAGTGTACTAAACTTCGATATTACAAAGGAAAAAAGCTACAAAATCAACGAACTACTTCAATACATTGCTCACAATAAACCACTCCTCAATGACAATCAAAAAAAAATTTACAACGTTATCATGGACCGTATCAACAACAACACTGGCGGAATTATTTACTTAGACGCACCAGGCGGCACTTGGAAAACGTTTCTAATAAATCTATTGCTGGTAGAAATACGTGCTAAACAACACATCGCACTTGCACTGGCATCATCCGGCATCACCGCCACACTTATGGAAGGAGGACGAACTGCCCATTCCGCTGGCTGTTCTCTTAGCGAAACGAGCTGCCTGGCATAATTGGGTTAAAAATGTGGGTAACGCCAACCCGTGGGAAATCCACAGCGCGATTGAAAAATCCGGGAAAGGTTCTGACCGGTATTTGTCAACAGTAATTGGGATTACAGATGGGAGGAACGCTGAGACAGTGGATGTGGCCTCCACACTCGAAACACTATTGGGTGAGTTAGTTCCTGTAGAATCAGTAATTTGGGAAAGTGACCACCACAAACAGATAAGAAATCTGTCACGGCTGCCACCTAGAGTCCTCGCCCAAGAGGATAACTTCATTAGAGTCACTAAGGCAGAAATTGATGTCATAATTAAGGGTTTGGGTCCTAAGAAGGCACCAGGGCATGACAGGCTCAATGGCGTAATAGCGAAGCAAGTCTGGGTCCACGCCAAGGAGGAGCTCTTCCAGGTGATGGACACGTGCTTGAGGAGGGGAGTTTTCCCCTCTGAGTGGAAGCGCGGCGTGCTCCGGATTATACCTAAGGGGAACGATAAACCACTCACCGACATCAAGGCCTACCGGCCGATAACGCTGCTTCCCGTTTTAGGCAAGATCCTGGAGAAATTACTGAGGGAGCGGCTACGTCAAACCTTGTCCCCGGCCAGTGACCTCCAGTTCGGTTTCGTCCCCGGTAAATCCACGGTGCACGCCCTGTCGTATGCGCTTGAATGGGTGAAGGCTTGCCCAAAGAGGTATGTAGTTGCAATATTCCTCGATATCACTGGTGCCTTCGATCACGCGTGGTGGGCAATGATACGTACAAAGGTGAAAAACAGGCGGTGTTCCAACTTATTGTTCCAAGCCATCGATGACTACCTTTCTGATCGTACGATTACGATCAGTTTCGGTGAGTTTTGTATCCAGAGGGAAGCCGACATGGGATGCCCGCAGGGCTCCATCCTTGGACCCGACCTGTGGAACATCTCCTTTGACGACTCCTCCAGGTTACCCTTGCCTGAAGGATGTATCGCTGTCGACTACGCTGATGATAAGTTGTATCTGGTCGCTGGGGACAGCAGAAAGGAAGTGGAGAGTAAAGGCAGTGAAGGTTTGCAGATGTTCCTGGACTGGGGTGAAAGAAACAAGATGACCTTCGCTCCCCACAAGACCAAGGGCCTCCTGATGAAGGGCTCTCTCAGTAGAGCAAGAAATCCTACCATCAAAATGGGAGATTCTAACATCCGCTTTTTTGAAACAGTGAATATTTAGGAGTTACTCTGGATCGATCGTCCTCTTTTCTGGCTCACGTCAAAGAAGTATCCAGCAAGGCTCAGGCTCTTTTCTTGAAGCTGAGGAGACTCTCCACAGCTGAGTGGGGATTGCGTAATCCGACTCTGCGAACGCTATATAGGTGCGTGTACGTGGCGCAAGTCTCGTATGCCGCCTCTGTGTGGGAGCACCGCCTGGACAATTCGCTGATTCTCTTAGCTCTCAGGCGAGGCCAACGAACCCCCTTGCTGGCACTCTCTGGTGCGTATAGAACCGTTGCTTCGGACGCTTTACCCGTTTTGGCTGGCATTTTGCCAATCGATCTGGAAATCAGGGAAGTGCTCACTAAGCAGAAATTAACCAGAGGAACCCCGGCCACTCACCTAGGCGTTGTTCTGACACCGGGCGGGCCGGGGACTCTCCCAGGGCTGCTTCGTCAAATGAGGGATCTGTCGCTCCAAGAGTGGCAGGTCCGTTGGGATAGAACGAATATGGGAAGATGGACTTTCTCCTTCTTCCCATCAGTTAAAGTCAGAATGGAAGGGGTCTTTCTCAAGTTGGACCACCACATCACCCAGCTTCTATCCGGCCACGGGGAATTCAGGGGAAGACTTCACGCCCTCTCCCTGTCCCCTCACCCCAACTGCGCCTGCGGGTGCACGAACCAGTCGGCGGAGCACATTCTGTGGCAGTGTGAGATAATGACGGACGCAAGAGAGGAAATGCTCGATGGTTTGGACGTACCAATCAGACCAGTGTGGAACACTGATCTGGTTTCGAACAAGACGAACTTCGAGTGCCTGAGGAACTTTACAAGGATCTGGGTTGAGAGATGGCCTGAGCTTAGAGTCGCTGATTAGTAGATTTTGACACCAGGTGTACTTGTTCCTGACTTACCACGGACTTTTCTTGCTTCCATTCTTTTACAAACTCTGCTCAGGATGTACAGTTTTATATATTTTTTTCATTTTTATGTTTATTGTTTGCATTTTACATTTTATGTTTTTTTATGCTTTCACACTTTTATGTTTATTTTTTCTTGTTTACACAGGCCCTGCGTTATTCAACGCTCATGTTTATTTTATGTTTTCTTTACTTTACATGCTTATGATTTATTTTTCGTTATTTGGTGCAATTAAACGCCTTGCGATGACTCCCACACGCTCTAGTTTTTTTTTTTTTATGTTTTGCGGTTTTCTACGCTTATATACATTTCTTTTCAGTTATGCTGTACTACGAGAACTGAACTCAGTTGTTCGTTTTTGTACCGTCCTTCTCCCCATATAAGGGGTTGGACCCTGGACCGTGTCCCCGCCTACGTACCATGGCCGGTCTTTTAGATCTGGTGGAGCTGCACCTGTTTGCCGCGCCACACCCCGTGACATGAAGAGGCTGGGGAGAAGGCTGAACGACATCCGAAAGCTGTCCGTCCCGCCTCCGGCGAACCGACGCTTCTCTCCCTAGGGTCTTCTTCATGTTTTCCACTTACTGTCGTCTAGGCACCACCGGCTAGCTGGCTTAAGGACGACGCTGCCGGTTGTGGGGAGGCCGGAAAATCAGCCTCCTTCACTGCTTCGGGGACTGCCGGCAGCCAGGTTGCGGTGACACCGGTTCTTATCTGTACATATGTTATTTTACTTTTGTTTCCTTTTTATTTTACTTACAGTGCTCGGTGCCGCCCGTCGGATTATGTATGGTCATGTCTCCTGCTGTCATGAGCTGATTACTCATGACGGCTGCTGTCATTTTGGATTACTTTATTTATTTTTTGTTGATGTTACTAACAACTTGTTTGACTGTCCATGAGGCTCACTGCTTTTGCATCGACACCTCCATGGGCTTTAGAATTGTAGAGATTGACCATTACAGTACAGTCCTGTAGGCGCGCCCGCATACCGCCACCTAACACAGTATGAGGGGACATTGAAGGTCTAGATTCGTTACATTAAATGTAGAGCCGTTTATTCAAAAAAATTAGATTCTTGCGAGAACTCCGAAGGGGCGACCATAAGTTGCCTATACCGGGGTGGGACAGTGGTGGGTACTTCAATGCCCATTCCGCTCTACAACTACCGTTGAATATAGCTGAAGAACAATTCCCGGTATGTAAAATCTCAAGAGCATCTGAACGGGGTGAACTTCTAAAACAAGCTAAAATTATCTTCTGGGACGAAAGCACAATGGCACATAAAAAATCACACGAAGCCGTAGACAGAACTTTACAAGACTTGCGAGGAAACTATGAAGTGATGGGAGGAGCTCTACTCATACTCTCAGGAGATTTTCGACAAACACTTCCAGTTATCCCCAAGTCAACACCAGCAGACGAAATCAATGCATGTATCATGTTCTGGAACTAGACGCTCATTTTTAGATACTTACCTCAGCATCAAGTCCCGTTTTTGATTTTAGACTCAATATCACAGGAGGTAATGTATAAAAATAATAGTAATTACGCGGTTTAACTTTAGTCATTTATTTATTTAAACTTGCGACAATATTATGACTTGGCAAATTATAAAGAGCTATGTAAGAATCACCGCCCAGAAATAGATCACCATCGAGAATGAAAACGGGCATCTCAAAAAGTGCCAATCACTCCGTTTTCAATCTCCGGTGTTGCACGCCCAGAAAATATCTTTATGGCTGTCAAGTTATTTGTTGAATGTAGGTACCGCCACATGCCTTCCCCCCAGTTGCTAAACGATATAATGAAATTTGGCAGGGATTCTAAAAGATATTTTCTAAGCGTACAAAGAAAAAAGTTGTGACGTCACATTGTGTCAGTGCCTGAGTTTTTATAATAATTAAAAAGATAGTCGCTGTTAAAAGTGTTTTGGATTACAATAGGCCTCCTGACTCGATGTGAGATCATGCGACATGTTAAGTATTACATGTTTATGCCAGTGTTACAGGGGTGCCGATGGCAGCTGCTGAGTATGCGAACTTAGTCTCGGGGGGTACGGTCTCTCTACAGGCAATATCCAGTGAAACAGGTAGTTGGTATAGACAGGTTTATTGACAATAAGCAAGGTAATGCAAGACAATAGCTCAGTTTAAGTCCTGACTGGCGGGTGCCTAGGAAGAGGTGATTTGGGCTGAGAATCTAAATGGCTCACGAATAACTAGAGGGGGGGGTATTATGAAGGCTCACGTGTGAACAGCGGCGAAGCAGCGGGCGAAGGCGCAGCACGGGCAGGAGTAGGGCCATGGTACAGGGCTGGTGCGTAGCAGGAGCGTCAGGGGTTTCCTGGAGTTCAGCAATCCTGGCCGACGCTCACATTGTTACGAGCGGGTGGCAAAGGCGCAGCACGGGCAGGAGTAGGGTCATGGCACAGGGCTGGTGCGCAGCAGGAGCGTCAGGGGTTTCCTGGAGTTCAGCAATACTGGCCGACGCTCACATTGTTACGAGCGGGTGGCGAAGGCGCAGCACGAGCAGGAGTAGGGTCATGGCACAGGGCTGGTGCGCAGCAGGAGCGTCAGGGGTTTCCTGGAGTTCAGCAATCCTGGCCGACGCTCACATTGTTACGAGCGGGTGGCGAAGGCGCAGCACGGGCAGGAGTAGGGTCATGGCACAGGGCTGGTGCGTAGCAGGAGCGTCAGGGGTTTCCTGGAGTTCAGCAATCCTGGCCGACGCTCACTTTAATGTTACGAGCGGGAACTACCGTCGCCCAACACGTCCTGGTCGGGAAGAACCGCTCGCTCCCGGTGCCTGCTTGCAACTGCCGTGCTTGTTTCCTGTTTCTCTTGCGTCTCCCCGTAGAGGGAGACGGCTAACCCCATATATGGGCAATGCCTCTCCTATTGGTCCGGAGGGAACGGGTGATGATTTGCATGCCGTGGACGCGTGCAAATGTTCTAAATACATGACCTTATATGGTAGTAAAAATGTTTAGGGCCTGTTCATTGGCTGCAAGACACGCGTGATAGGCTTCCTGACACGATCTGGCTTCGTGATGTTCGCACGATAGATAGGTATATGGGCAACCCATAATACTACCCTCTCCGCCGATGAATGAAGGATGTAGGTAACGTAGCTGATGCAAGGGACGCTTCCTCATGGTTGCCGCGAGTAAGGTACAGAGACACCTCTTCCACCAAGAATTAAACACTCCCTACCTAAGAGCCAATAAATTTTAACTACCTGAGAGCCAAGCTATCAAACCCTAACAAATAACCTGAATAAGGGTTGCCAACCCTTTTCTCCAGAAATGTAGAATTAATACCTAGTGTGGTACAGACACGCCAGCGAAGGTGGGAAGAGAAGAAAAAAGGAGCTCCTCATAAACAATAGTGTAAAATGTTTCCCAAAACATAAAAAAGATTAAAATAATAAAAACTGGTTGGGTACAGGTATGTCTCAGTAACAATAAGAGATAGAACCAAGGATACAGTAGTTTCACATTAATTAATTGGTTACCATGTTAGAAATTGTGCAATCATTCCTATGTCTATTATTCCAGTTAGAGAATATTAACGCTGACTGACGTCCTGAATTAACCGAAATCAACACACATTCGCGTTTTTTACAATGAAATTCTTAAAACTATACAAGGTTTCTTTATGCACATTATTCTGGTTAGAGAATATTAACGCTGACTGGCGTCCTGTATTGACCGAAATCAACACACATTCGCGTTTTTTACAATGAAATTCTTAAAACTATACAAGGTTTCTTTATGCACATTATTCTGGCTAGAGAATATTAACGCTGACTGACGTCCTCTATTGACCGAAATCAACACACATTCGCGTTTTTTACAATGAAATTCTTAAAACTATACAAGGTTTCTTTATGCACATTATTCTGGTTAGAGAATATTAACGCTGACTGACGTCCTGTATTGACCGAAATCAACACACATTCGCGTTTTTTACAATGAAAAGTTTTAGTTATTTACATAATTCGACTCTATTCAAGATGTTAATTCCGTAATAGCAACTTGTCATGGTTTTTGTCCAGCAAGCATTTAATTATCAGGCATAATGACCATCCTCTCATGTTCGCGTGTAATTATAAGGTTACGCTACTGAACAACTATCATGAATATTAATTTTCAGGCATAATATGAATCCTATAACCCTTTATCGACCCACCTCAGGTGAGCCGTGCAGCGCTGCACCAAAATACTCCGAACACCTCCAAAAGGTGTTCTCACCAAAATAACCAGACAAGACCGTAATGACTTAAATGCAGCTGATAATATTTTTTAATACCTCGTACGATGAGAGATACAACCTCATCTTAAATACACAAGGAATCAAAACATTACAATTAACATCGCTTAAATTCATCCTGACATAAGGACTTAACACGCTGGATTACCATATTGATACCGAAGTAATCAATTACGTGCTTACAATAAACTCACAACCTATAATTAATTTACAATTGATAAGGGTATACAATATAAAAAATAAAAAAATACATATATATATATAGGATAATATTCCTTGGTATATCCGTAAGTCATCCGCCACAGTATGTGTGCTCCTTCGATTCTCGTTACATGTGTCTGTTTGCGAGAACAGTTCTGAACAATGAAAGGTTTCCAGAACGACTTGACTGAAGGTAATGCGGCACAATTATAATTGTACACGCGGATGTATAACATTAAGAAGGAAAGAAAAAAAAGAAGGAATAATGGTAACGATTAGCTACGACCTCGTTATTTGACTTGTGTCCTTGACGCAATTAATATACAAGAAAATGTACTCCGTAATACGGCAGGGTCGTCTGTACAATGGATAGCGTCCAACTGTCGCCGGCAAAACTTATAAACAGGGTTTTTACAACTAACGCCTTTTTTATTTACAATATATAAGTTTAATGACACAATCAAGATTTACTTGAGTTATTATTACCTACCAGTCCATTAACTGCTACTATTACTATGAGTGACGGAGGACTTTGTCCACCACTCCCTAGCACAAGAATTCTTTATGCCGTCTCCTGTCAACGGAAAAAAGGGGGTATGCTTGCATATTCCCTTATTGTACCTAGAATTCGGGTAATTTCTAGAGTACAAGCGTTCCACGAAAATGAAAATGAAGTTTCCATTCCGGTCCCGGGTAGGATATTGAATACTTAAGGTGGTACCTTCCTTATATAAAGAATACTTCCACAAAACTCTCTTCTTGAACTTGAACTCTGCCCTCTATCAATGAATCATGTCGTGTTTCGAAAGTGAATTATATATATTAAAATATATATCTATATAAATAAAAATTATACCTAAGCGGTCACTTCTCCTAAGTAACCATATATTGTTCTCGTCTGCAGAAAACTGCTACTGTCATAATGAATTTGATGACGTTGCGAATGATTTACTAATGTAAATTGAGTTTTTATTAAAAGAAAAAAAGAAAAATTTAACACTTACGTGAAGACCCTCCAGCGTCCCAGATTGTCAACACTTGTATCGTAGTAAGAAGGAATTTGCAAACTTCTGTAATAATTGAAAGGTAAGCTATATGCGTTATATCTTCGTAGTAACAACAAGGTTTCATGACGACCTTGGGTTATATATAAAGAAGGACAACTACCACCTCTATTATTATCCGGTTTATTTGTTGACACCACGCCCACGGAATGATTAAGTATAATATATCACACGTATCCAGGGGTGGGGAGAAAATGAACAAAAATAATAATAACAAAAAAAATTCAACCCGATACGGCGGCAACGTCAGTACCTTTTTTTACCAAATCCTTAATGTGGAATCTCCCGACAATTTTCCCATCTAAATTCTCGAGTAGGTAAACCATGCTAGAGACCATTTCTCTTATCCTGTTTTCTACGAACCGGGGTGCGAGTTTGGTCGAGAAATAGACGCCTGCTTTGGACTCTGGGAAGTTCCTTCTCCAAATGACGTCACCCACCTTGTAAGAGGCTAATCTGTGTCTAGTATTGTAACGAAGGGCGCTCTGTTTATACGCGACGGAGAGTGCATCACTCACTTTGTCGTAAATGGCTATAAGTTCTTGCAGCTTCTGTGCATAATCGGTGACCGTGTCTGGTTGTACGTCGCTATGACTAAGGGGGAAATACGCCAGTGCAACGTGCCATGCACTGTCTGTTCAAAACCGTGCATAAGAAAAAACGGGGTGTATCCAGTCGTAAGATTGACAGTATTGTTTATTGCTGCTTGTACCGTTCTGACATGTTTTGACCACTGACGGTGATCGTCACCTACTAGGATAGCCAGCGAGGTTCCGATAGTTTGGTTATAGCGTTCCACGGTGTTGTTCATGGGTGTATAAAAGGTGTTGTAATATACATCAGGAACGCCGTACTGAGAGAAGGCTTTAAAGGAACCTGATATGAACTGATGACCGTTATCGACTATCAGTGTTCTAGGTACAGAGATTGGTAAGAAAATATTATATTCTAAGGCTTCTATTATGGCTTTAGCCGTAGCGTGGCGTAATGGGAATAGCCAACAGTATTTGGTGAAAACGTATACCACGCTCAGAATATGGAAGTTTCCGTCGTAACCTTTCGGGTATGGGCCTATCAAGTCTACGCTCAGACTCTGCATCGGGCGGTCTACATTTTTGGGGTGAGACATATGACCTAAGGCTGGTTTTGTCGAATGTTTATACGCCTTACAAATATTACAATGAGACACCGATTTTTTTACATCGTTAAACATTCCGGGCCAGAAATTTCTTAACGACAATTTTTTAAAGGTTTTAAACACTCCTGGGTGTATTGCGGTGGGAGAGTTATGACATTCCGAGATTAAGGTCTGTCTATCCTCTACAGGGGACACTAATTTCCATTCGTAGTCTGCTTGTAAGGAAAAATCAGCTTTGCAATGTTTATACAACTTATTTCCTTGTATTAGGAAGTTAGGACTATCTTGTGGGTTATCGATGCACTTTTTATACAGTTCTGTATACCATTTGTCTTTAGAACTAGGCGTGCTAAGTAAGGAATCTAACTGCGTAACTTCAATACGTGAGAGTGCGTCCGGAACTATGTGGAGGGAGCCTTTCCTGTGAATTATATCGAAATCGAATTGGGATAAGCGAGTTGCCCATCTCGAAAGGCATCCCGAAGGATTTTCTAGAGACATTAACCACCTTAGACTCGAGTGGTCTGTGATTACCGTGAATTTCGACCCTTCAACGTACGAATGAAAGTTGTGCACGGCGTCGAGAATAGCTAATAACTCGCGTTCAGTTGTACTATAGTTTCTTTCCGTTTTGGAGAGTACTCTGGAGTAATACGCGACGGGGTGTTCTGCGTCTTCAAATTTTTGTGAAAGGCACGCTCCTATGGCAAAATTAGAACTGTCGCATTGTATTATAAAGGGTAACTTAAAGTCAGGGCAGCTTAGTACCGGTGCTGAAATTAAAACGTTCTTTAAGGCGGTAAATGATTTTTCTATTTCGTCATTCCACGTAAAATTAGGTAGGTTCTTCTTACCACCAGTTATATGAGTTAGAGGGGCGGCAATGTTTGAAAAGTTGTCGATAAAACGTCTGTAATAACTGCATAACCCTAGGAATGATTTCACCTGTTTCGTATTCTGAGGGCGGGGGAAGTTCTTGATAGCATCTATCTTTGCCGGGTCAGTTCGGAGACCTTCCTTGTCCACCATGAAACCTAAGTATTTGAGTCTTGATTTACAAAATTCCGATTTTTCTATATTTAATGTTAATCTAGCCTTTAAAATTCTACAAACTTTCTTAAGAAGGTCAATGTGTTCTTCAAATGTCCGTGAGATAATTATTAGGTCATCCAAATATGCAAAAAGGTTGGGTTCAAATTCCGGACCGAATAAGTTGTCTACTAGACGTTGCAATTCACTAGGTGCATTACGTAATCCAAAAGGCAGCCTCACAAACATGAAAGTTCCTCTACCTGGAACCACGAAACTAGTTTTCTCATAAGACGAAGGATGCAAGGGTATCTGCCAGAAAGATTTAAGTAAGTCTAGGGATGTAATGAAGTTTGCGTGACGTAGGTTATCTAAAATACGATGTACGTTAGGCAATAGGTATATTTGTGCTTTGGTAGCGGTGTTGAGGCGTCTACTATCAAGGCAGAACCTTGCGGTTCCATCCTTCTTGGGCACCAGAATTACTGGATTCGACCAAGGAGATTTACTCTTAACAATTACGCCTAAATCTAACATCTTATCAACTTCGCATTCTAGCTGTTTTAATCTCACCGGAGACAAGGGATAATAGCGTTGTTTAATGGGTGGTCCTTCAGTTTCGATAACATGTTCGATCAAATTTGTTTTACCTAAACCGCATTTAGCAAAAGATATGGACTGAAATTCCTCTATCACATCACTAAGTGACTTTAGTTGCGCGGGTGTAAGATCGTTTTTTGACCTTACTACGTTAACTTCCGAGATGGAAGTATACGTAATATTTTGATCTGCCGTAAATAGATTTGGAGCTATGTTGAATTTTTTCCAAAAATCGATGCCTAAAATAATCTTTTGGCCGAGCGAAGGTATTATTACAAAGTCTATGGTTTGTAATATACCGTTGTAAAATACTGGGAGTGACAGTTTGCCAGAAACTACCTGTTTCTTGTTATCTGCCGTTGTAATTACCAGATCACAAGGGGACAGGTTATAAGACGTGAAATATTCATGCAAATTCCCACCTATACAAGATAGGGAAGCCCCGGAATCCAGTAACCCTGACAAAACACGATTTTTAACTTTGAATGTCACATGCGGGCGGCCATCTATGCTGCAGTTTACATTCATAGCTTCGAGGGGATCGGTGTTCAAAAAAACCTTAACGTAACCTAACCAGTCATTCCTTTTCGATTGTTTCCGCTGATGACTTCGGACTGAAATGACCGTCTAGAAGTTTTTTTGATTCCTATTGTAATGGGTCGGGGGTGGTTTAGAGAGATCTGGTAAACCGTTTGCTCTGTTGTAATCAGGCTTTTTCCATCGTGGGCTACGCCGTGGCATGCTATTATTGCTAACTACATTGCAGTTTTTCGCGAAGTGACCGTTTTGATTGCACCTAAAACAAGCGCGGTTTGCGATGTCCGTGGGTTTTTGTGAGATTGTCGCGAGCTGTGGATTTTTATTTCGGCCGAAAATTCTACTTTTGTGGCGTGGTTGGGAACTATTGTATTGAGTTTCCTCCATTTCCTCACAAGTCTGGATTAACTCGGCACAAGTGCGGGACACAATATATGAAAATAGCGTACTATATTTGTGTAATAATCCATTTTTTATAATGAGAACCAAGTCCGCTTCGGACAAGGGTGATGACAATTTGGCGTTCAGAGACGATAATAAATTTACATATTGTCGGACCGGCACATTATACAGCTGCTTGTAACGGTGTATTTTGGATTTTATTTTAAATTCGCTATCGATCTCCACGGAGCTCGGAATAACAACTGTCTCGAGATATCTCGAGGCGGAACTAAACTTAATCTTGTCCATTTCTTCGCACAATACTTCTAATTCTGTAACATTGGTGATTTCGCGCCCGATTTTTAGCTGCGCATAATCTGGCAGGAGTCCCTTCGTGACTAACAATAAGAGTTCTGATTCGGGTAATGGAATATTTAGTTTAGAGTTTATTGCCAAGGCTTCCAGAATATAGTCCGCGGCTCTTTCATTATTCTTTTGGCTTAAGTTAAACAACTTCGACTTCTCAGACATTTGAAACGACGGGTCCTCGAACCTCTTTAAAAATGCTGCTTTAATTTCCTCCCATTTTAAGTTGGTTTTGAAAATCTTCCTATAAAAAAACAAGGCGGATCCTGAGAGCAGTTCTATGAACCCTCTTGCCAAGTCATCCCATTCAACCCCTCGTGCGTACTGTAATTCTGCGACCCTGTCTAGAAATGCCCGCACGTCAGTACTTCCGTCGAACGAGATCTTCCAGTTCATTAAATTTACTATCTTTCTCTCCACATACCTAGTGGTGGTCTTTTGACGGTTCTCCTGCGGAGGAGAGGGAATAATAATGCTGCGAGGTACGGAGTTACTGGTTTTAGGCATTGTACTAACCAGCGGGGTACTGATAGAAATCGAAGGAAACCCGGTAGGCGTGTCATTAAGAGACGCATTATAAGAGACACATTGTTCTCTGAGAGATGCCAGCGCTCTTTTGGGAGCAATCCCTCTTTCCGATAACATTTTTTTAATCGCGGACGCGGTTGCCTTTTCGAAATTCAAAATTCTACTCGAATTTGTCGTGGAGGACTCCATGGTTTTAATGTAAGTAACACCGTACAAAACGATTCCGGTAAATACCCGTTATCCAATTTGGATCGCGAATTCCTTACGAGTTATTCAATTATTTCGTTAACTTGTCCTATTATAGGGACCCCAGGTAGCAGAAGCTAGACCTGACAGCAGTTAAGTTTAGTTCTTTTTTCAAAAAAAATTCAACTGCCGCTCTGCAAGGACAAGGGAACGAAACCACATCTCACAACTACTGAAGGTTTCACTACTACCGACGGGTTTTTATCGAGACAGCACAACTTGTTAACGAACTGTGCTGTAAATTAGTGTAATAATTTTAATTGTAGCGGAACGTGACATCAATTACTTATTATTAATTTAATGCGGACGGACTAGGGTAATAGACTGGACAGTTATTAATTTAATGCGGACGGACTAGCCGTGCGCGTTTGAACACTACGCGGATGTACGCACGCGAAAAAATACACGAGGCACACACACTGCTGCTGCGCGGGAAGAAACAAGAACATATGCTCACACATAACACAATATATCAATTATAAGCTAACATTATACCAATTACCATGCTTCAGTGGAGGGAAAACCTATAGCACGTTGGGCCCAGTGTTACGTATTACCTATTTATATCAGTGATACAGGGGGGTGCCGACGGCAGCTTCTGAGTATGCGAACTTCGTCTCGGGGGGGTACGGTCTCTCTACAGGCAATATCCAGTGAAACAGGTAGTTGGTATAGACAGGTTTATTGACAATAAGCAAGGTAGTGCAAGACAATAGCTCAGTTTAAGTCCTGACTGGCGGGTGCCAAGGAAGAGGTGATTTGGGCTGAGAATCTAAATGGCTCACAAATAGCTAGAGGGGGGGGTATTATGAAGGCTCACGTGTGAACAGCGGCAAAGCAGCGGGTGGCAGGGCCATTGCACTGAGCTGGTGCGAACAGAAGCGTCAGGGGTTCCTGTGGTTCAGCAATCCTGGCCGGCGCTCACGTTGTTACGAGCGGGAGGCGACGCAGCGGGCGGCAGGGCCATTGCACAGAGCTGGTGCGAACAGAAGCGTCAGGGGTTCCTGTGGTTCAGCAATCCTGGCCGGCGCTCACGTTGTTACGAGCGGGAGGCGACGCAGCGGGCGGCAGGGCCATTGCACAGAGCTGGTGCGAACAGAAGCGTCAGGGGTTCCTGTAATTCAGCAATCCTGGCCGGCGCTCACGTTGTTACGAGCGGGAGGCGACGCAGCGGGTGGCAGGGCCATTGCACTGAGCTCACGTTGTTACGAGCGGGAACTACCGTCGCTTAACACGTCTTGGTCGGGGAGAACCGCTCGCTCCCGGGGCCTGCGTTGAACTCTCGCTTGTTTTCTCTTTCCCTTGCGTCTCCCCGTAGAGGGAGACGGCTAACCCCATATATGGGCAATGCCTCTCCTATTGGTCCGGAGGGAACGGGTGATGATTGCATGACGTTGACACGTGCAAATGTCCTAAATACATGACCTTATATGGTATTAAAACTGTTTAGGGCCTGTTCATTGGCTGCAAGGCACGCGTGATAGGCTTCCTGACACGATCTGGCTTCGTGATGTTCGCACGATAGATAGGTATATGGGCAACCCATAACAGTACAATTGTTATTTTTGGAGTCGGTGACAGCCAAGGTACCCGGCCCGGCGTGTTTATTTGACAGCTACCCTCCCGCCCGGCCCCGTTCTCGCCTTAAGCCTCGTCAAGTCGCGCGTGCTATACAAGCACATCTCACCTATAACTATGTATGTAGTTACAAACCTGCCGCCACGGGAACCATTTATTGGATACCCAAAATCCCTGTTACAGTTCATCCCAAGACGATCACCACGTTTGGTGACTTAGAAGGGGGCGGCGAATGCATCTGTCCACCAACTACGTGACAGGCCGGTTTGAGAGAGATTGGTTGAGGGAGACCTTTTGACCTCTCCAGCAAAACCTTCTCGGAACAATGCCTTATAGCGCTGTGGGAGGATACGTCACTCCTGGATATGCTGACCACCGGATTCCTACCCGCCCTTCATATCTTTTTCACTTCCAGAACTTGATTTACATAAAAGACCCCCTCCACACAGCATCCCCAAAAGATGACATAAGTCCTGAGGGGAATTATTTTGTTAGGGCCTCCTGTGCGGAGCTAATGAAAATTGAAAAAGTTCCACACAGGAGGCCCTGAGGAAAAAATTCTCTCGGGGCCTGAGTCATCTTTGGGAATGGAGTATCATCTCTGGTAAGGAAAATGATATGAAGGGTGAGGTAGGAATCTGGGGGTCTATGGAGTGATGGACGTATGAATTCATCCCTCCAGTTGAGATGCAAGGTGATGGGTCGAGAGTCGTGCTGGAGAGATCTGGGTTAGGTCTCAGCGTGGTGGCTAGCTGCGTTTGGTGACTAGCGGGGGTGAGGTTTGTCTAGATCTTAGCAGCGAATATGTTTGCCCACTTCCTGCATGGCGTGCCAGATCGGGAGAGACTGGTTGATGGAGACTTAACCTGCACTTCTCTTTGTTTTGCTCCAGGGTTCATGGGTGACGTTTGACTAGGTCTTGGCGTTTGATGTGTCTACCCGCCAACTGCGTGGCTGGCCGGATCGGGACAGACTGGTTGAGAGAGACTTTTTGACCTCTCCTGCCGGACTCGTGATCCATCGCCTTGCACCACAGTTGAAAGGATGGAATAATACGTCACTCCTGGTCGCGCTGACCACCAGATTCCTACCCATCTACCTCCTCTTCCTAAAAGACCGCTTGAACAGCTTCTCTACAGCTGAGGGAATTATTTTTATCAGGGTCTCCCATGCGGAGCTTAATCTTTACATAGTGTGAAATGAAGTCGCTCCCGCTGTCCATGCGCTTAGATCTTTTAAGCAGTTCTTTGACTGACATGAAGCAATCTCATTCAGTTTACATATCTGATTTCATAGTTGTGTATATTTTTATTAATTAAAATTTAAAGTATTTTGGCATTTGGTTATTCATTGTTTTTTTAGTAATAACCCTTAGCAACACTCACTATTTTCAGCCAACACACATTTATTTGTGGGATATCTAGGTCCCCCGTGAATTAAAAAAATTTGGGATTTATTTATTCAAAACTAGCTTTTTCCCGCGGCTTCACTCGCATGGTATTAGGGGTTTCCCACTCCGTCATCTCAACCTTCCCTCTCCCCACTCCACTCCCCCTCCCTTCCCCCATCCCGCGAATCCCCCTCCCAAGTTACCCTCCCAGTTCCCCCTCCCCCCTCGCAGGTTCCCCTCCCCCATCTCTCCCTCCCCCCGCTTTCCATAGCAATAGCCGCTTCCTCGCGTGCCACCAATAGCAATTTTTTATACAAATTTCATAATGCCAGAGCTCACCTGAAGTTTTATACAAACCTTGTCCTGACAATAACAAACACACAAAAAAAGAATTATCCAATTTGGTGCGGTAGTTCGAAAGTTATGCGCTTAGCAACATATTCAGCGATTCATTTTTATATTATAGATAAATGAAAGACCTGTAATAAATCCAAGAACACTAGTTTATTTACGCTTTATAATCAAACATGTGACATTTACAGGAGTTTATATAATAAAGCGTTTTAAACTAAGAAATTTTTAGACTATATTTTAAGTACTAAAATGAAAATGAAAAATAAACTTTAAAGTCTTAATTTGTCTTTCTTTCTTGTCAGAAAATTTAAATTTTTATAACTAAATATAAAAATATTATTTTTTCAATAGCTTCGATAACATGCAAAACCACAATTGTTTTGTTAAGAATATCAGACCTGGTAATTTAGTAAGAGCATTATGCAGTCTTATACAATATTTTGTTTTAACTATTTATTATTACTTAACATTATTTTTTATCACAAATTTTAACAGCGAAACTACTACTAGATATTTAATATAACTTTTGATTACAAAAATAATATTTCAGTTTGGTTGGGTATTTTGTTCTCAAATCCAAAATTAAGATTTGTACGTAACAGACCGAAACGAGCCGCGCAAACGTTCCACGTAAGGGCATATCTGTTGTTTCTTTGATCTACGGCTTCTGCATATATTTTAGCTGTTTATTTTATGATTTTCGAATTTAAAATCCAACGGTAGGTATCTAAAAAAAAACTTAAAAATTAATTCTTAGCCATAAGGTCAAACAACGCTTCATACATAAAAATACACAATACAGTAGTACATAGAGATACAAGTGCTTTAACATACGAGGTATTTGAGATACGAGTCGTCGAGCGAGCGAAGTTTTGCTTTGAAATACGTGCAACATTTGAAATACGAGTAAGGGCTGGCTGCACATGGCCCCCAATTTACTGTGCGCCTTGTGCGTCTCACATTATCTCACACTGGGGGGGGGATCCCCAGTACAGTGGCATACCATCTGAGGCCCGTGGTATAATCATTAGATAGCCCCCCCCCCCAGTAAAAATCATCACGTTTTATTTGAATTTTAATAAATCACTTAACCATGTCGGATTTGCGATATCTGTGGTCGTAATAGATAAAGAATTTTAAAATCTTCGTTGTCCAAAATAACAAACGTAGGAGCGAGAAATACATAATTTTTTGATTTTGCCGAATAAAGAGCTAATAGGCTTTTTTACCGAAAAGCAATCTGAGACATTTAATATGGCGCCAATATATGGCAAAATTGCTCCAAATCAATGGTTGTGAAGTTACCCACCAGTATTTCTATTATTGTGTGCATTTTTATTAAATATCTAATAAATTTTATTTTCAAAAGCTTTCTGTTCCGCAAAATTATCGATAAGTCATCATAGTTTAAAGATCGGGCCATAAGTTTTCAATAGATAGAATAGCCAAAATAAAGCTTGTCTTGTCCCATTGAGTTTCTTAAGTAGGTTTTTACACATTATAATTTTTACTAACTTTTTATTTTTTTAATTTTTTTTAATTTTTATATTTTGTTAAAAATGTTAAGTGACTTCTGAGCTCGAGGCCTCTCGGGCCGGGGCCCCTGCTCCTGTGGGGCCCGTGGCATTTTGCCAGCCCTGCCACCCTGTAGTTACGCCACTGCCCCAGAATGCTTGTTTTTGGTTCGAGGAGGAGCCAGAGGTGGGGGAGGTTATCTCTACAAGTAAGATGAAGGAGATCTTGAGAATTTGGGAGAGAGTTTCACAGTTCGTGGAAAAGAAACACCCCGAAAAGTTGCAACTGGTCATGCATCGGAGCTATTGAACTAAATTGCTTTACTCATTTCCGCAATATTCTGAAAGGGGGGAAGAAACAAACCTCCTTGGATAAGTTTTTTTTTTAAACCGGTAAAAAAGGCAAAGACCAGTGAAGAGAAAAGCAGTGACTAAAATTAAGCATACACTAGCATTTGAGTTGCGTGTAAGTCGCATTTAAGTGACCTAAATACAAATATACTTTATAAAACCAGGCTATTTCTTTACATTCTCTTTTATTATGTTTTATGCAATACAAGCAGACCCGGACATACTTTGTTGGAGCCAATGAAACACAACGCCACGCCATTATCCAACCTTTATAACCAACGCCTTCTGTTAGATCAAATCCACACCGCAGGCTTGCTAGCCCGCTGCCCGCTATTGCTTGTTAGCCCACTCCCTTTATTTATATATTTCAACCAATTTACACAAAACCCTGACAAATTATATACCTAAAAACCTTCATCATGAATAACTTTACCTAATGCGGAAGACAGCGGGAGCGAATTCATTTTATACTATGTAAAGATTTGTTATTTTAAATACATTTTTCTTATTCAGAAACACATAACAAGAACAACTGGGATAGCATTTTGGGGGCTGGAACGGATTAATGGCATTTCAATGGGGAAAATTGCTTTGAGATACGAGCAAATTGACATACGAGCAAGGTTACGGTACGAATTAAACTCGTATCTCGAGGCATCCACTTATTTACCTTGAGGGCTTATTTTAAGCGGCCTACACACGACACTGCATGTAGTGACTGCGGCAGTGACTGCAAAGAGGGTGGAGTTGAGCGAACTAGCGCTGTCTCGTTCAAGCGGCCCCTTAACAAACGAGACAGCGCTAGTTTGCTCAACTCCACGCTCTCTGCAGCCACTGCCGCAGTCACTACATGCAGTGTCGTGTGGAGAGCCCATTACAAAAAGACAGACTTAATAAAAAGAGTGTGTTTTTTTAATAACTTTATTAGACCAAGAATTATTTGTTTGAGACATTATTTAGAGTAGTAGACTCTTATTTGGAAAATTGTAAGGTTATCCGTATTAAGTTGTATTAATATTTTATATTCTTCCTTTCCTTCTATTACTGCGTTGCTGACCGATGGAACTACTCTGACTGTTTTAAAATGTAATATCTCGTTGGTGATATTACATTTTAAAACAGTAGGCAAAATCAAAACATATCTCAATATGTTTTGATTTTGCCTATCATGAAGTTATGGAAAAAAAGGAGACATGAATAATTGAAGATTAAAAATAGTATTCAAATGTTTAAATAAATATGAAACAAATAAAAAAAAAGCTAAAGATACATATCGGCGATTACATAAATAATACAGCTTGTAACCCTTAATAAGTTGCTTTACCCAGATGTAGGTATTACATATACATAATAACGCAAGTACGATTCTGGTTCTAATTTTATTTAATTATGAGAAAGCAAATCTATCTGAAAATTAAATTAAAGGGATTAGGTTTTTTACACAGTCAGTCAATATTTGCCAATTATAAATTTCCTTCAACGATAATGAGTAGCTGCAGCTTCCACTACTATGAAATGGTTTTTTTTCCACTGTGAGTCAACATATGTTTGTTCAAACTACCCTTTTGAGAACATGAGTAGCTGCAGTCGGAACACGAAAAAGGTTTTTCACTACTGTGAGTCAGCATATGTCTCTTCAAGGTACCATTTAGAGAACACGAGTAGCTGCAGACGGAACACGAAAACGGCTTTTCCCCACTATGAGTGAGCATGTGTGCTTTCAAATGTCCCCTTTGAGAACATGAGTAGCTGCAGAAAGAACACGAAAAGGATTTTTCTCCACTGTGAGTCAGCATATGTTTCTTTAAACTTCCATTTTCAGAACACGAGTAGCTGCAGATAGAACACAAAAAAGGTTTTTCCCCACTGTGAGTCAGCATATGTCTCCCCAAATTACTCTTTTGAGAACATGAGTAGCTGCAGACGGAACAAGAAAAAGGTTTTTCTCCACTGTGAGTCAGCATGTGTTTCTTCAAATTTCCCTTTCGAGAACTTGAGTAGTTGCAGTCAGAACACAAAAAAGCTCCACTGTAAGTCAGCATGTGTCGCTTTAAAGAGGGCTTTAGTAAATATATCTTGCCATTCTTGGAGTACGAAAAAGGTTTTTCTCTAGTATGGGTGCGCATGTGTCGTTTAAATATTGACTTAGTAGAGCAATCATATTTACAATGGTAGCAAGAAAATTGTTCTTCCCCAGAAAGCGGCTTCAGGTCTGTCAGTAAGGCTGAAATAGATTAAGTATTAAAGTTAATTAGTATACCTAAGTACAGTCAATTCATAAATACGCAAATTTTGAGAGTATGAATGGTGAATTCAAAAGACCGAAAATCGGTTTTACCTGATGTCAGAGTTATACTTTCAGAGCGCTCTAAGCATTCCTTTTTGACGTCGAGAAGCTCCACGTCAATTTCCGTATAAGGAATTCCAATCTCATATTCTCCTTGAAGCTCTGGTTCTGCCTTGATAGTAAAAGCCTCTACGCTAACTGTAAAACAAAACTTTTTTTAAAATCTTAATATATTAAACAAAGTCGGGTTAGTTACACCATTTATAACTCGAGAACGGTTGAACCGATTTATATGATATTTGATTTGTATGATTTGTCTCCCAGATAGCAGAATAGCTATTAAAACATCTGAAAAATTTACGAAAAAAAAATTATGAAGAAAATTCTTTTCCTCGTTCATTTTGTATGGAATGTTTTCTCATCTTTTGAAAGAGCTGCAGGAATATTGTGATAAGTATAATATTGAGTAGTGACTACATTCCAAAAATGCAAAATGTCAAATGTCAAAGCACTGATTGTTTTGCTTTTGTTTTTAAGCATATAATGCTGCCACTCTTTCTTACACACTAATGGTGGGTTTCTTCATTTACTGAGAATGCTAAATACAATGCTAATTGTAAAAGTAAACGAGATTTTTTGGTTAAATATTTTTCACCCACTTTAAAAGAATCATACCTCCAAATTTTATTATCGAGACATACAAACTGATTATAGTTCTATATAGCCAATGGATTTATCTATCTTTTGTCAATTATAACGTGTTTGACGGATTTATAAAGAAATAGTATAAAATCGTAAACTTCTACTTAATTACATACAAATAAGGGAAAATTTGCCAAAATTAGCAGCAAAGCAATCCGAGTTATTTTAAATAGTGCCATATTGTGGCAAAAAGCGCTCCAGTGGTTAATAAGATTTTAACAATTTGATTTAAACCTGTATTACAACTTACCAGCTACCTGAGCAGTCTCCGAATTCAGTAAGCATTCCTTCTTTATGTCCGGGAGGTCGATATCTATTTCAATTTCCGTATATGGTATTATTTCCTCCCCGATTTCCTTCTGGGACCCATCACTTCCTGGCTTTTGAGGATCCATTGCACTGCTGCAGCTGTCCATGCGCTCTGTAAGTATGATTGTCCAAGCTCAAAATAAATTAAAAGTGTAACAGAATACCCACTGGAACGCTTTTTGCTGAATTTCAGCACCAACTTTACTACAAAACCTAAGTTTGCGTAGCTGCTGAATTTTAGAAAATTTTCCCTAGATGCATTCAAATTTTTTTTGTAATATTTTCAAATACTTTCTCTTTTTTATTTTTTAGTAGGGGGAAAGATACTACTTATATTCGTAACAACAGATGGCAGTGTACTCTAGTTAGATTCGACATATTGGTAAACAAAGATTCATGTTCAGAAGATTTCTGTAAAGTGTTAAATTGTCAGAATGTGTTCGTGTAAAATGCGGCATTTTATCGTATTTTAGTGGATTTTTCTAACATATTTGAATACCAGTGTTATAATGATTGAATTAGCAATGCATTCAACTGTTTCAACCTGTTTTAAACAAACAAAAAAACAGTGATTATTTGGAAAACAAAGTTTTGTGGTTATGTTCTTGCCATTTTTTTGCCGAAAGGATTCTGTTTTACAATGCGATATTTGAATTAATAAACCAATAATCGAGTTAATTGGTATTGTGGATTTAAGATAATTGATGAATCTTTTTGATGTACAACAGCTATTTTTGGTGAGTCCTTTATGTATTATATGTTAGTATTATTAAAAGTGTCGCCATTTTTTTACTAAATTTGTGTCAAAAATTATTCAAAGGGAACATTAAACAGTTCACAACATATCAAAATTCAGTTTTCTTATAAACATATGTAGATTGTGATTATAAAATAGACCACTTAAAAGAAATCCAGTAGAAAAGAATTTATGTGGACGGAAAATTGAAATTCCTAGGAGAGTTTATAGGGAGGTAATCCTGATAATAGTTCCGTTTTAAATTTTTACGATTTTAAAATATTTTTTTATAGATCTTAATATTAGAACTAATGCACCCACCATTACACACGACATCATCATACTCTCTGAGACCTGGCTGGATCCATCTAAATTATTAAAAAATAAAAATTTCATCGAAATTATTAAAAAATAAAAACAATGATGTTGAGCAAATTTTTATAATGTTAAACGATAAATCCAAAAAAACTATCACGGATGTGTATATATTCCACCAAATTCTAATGTAATAATGTATAAAAATCACTGTGAAGATGTCGAGCTACTCAAATCTAACCACCCTAATCACAATCTTATAATTTGCGGTGACTATAACCTACCCAAATGTAAATTTAATGATTTGGATTACTTACCATTAACGGCTTGCTAGAGAGAAATCTTAGACATGTCGAACTATTTAGGTCTAGTTCAATGTAACAATGTGCCGAATTGCAGTAATTGGATACTTGATTTAATTTTTTCTACTGATGAGGATATAAAAGTCTATGAGTCAGCCGAATCCTTTGACACAATTGATAATCACCACCCTCCACTTACAATACTTGTACCTAATATAATAGAGTGTGACCCCCTAATTAAAAATTGTAGTAGTAATTTCATTAATGCAATTACCAGGACATTAATCATGCACTTAACAAAGTAAATTGGTCTGTTCTCAAGGAAGGTGATCTCAACTATAGCGAAGAACTATTTTACTCTCAACTGAATAGTATCATTTCCGACACTTTTCCTCTAATTCATCATAAAGTACGAAAGTATCCGATATGGTTCAGCAAAGAATTAATTCAGTTAATTGTTATTAAAAAAGAAGCATAAAAAATATAAAGAACACCGAACAATTCCCAACTATATGGCATTCAACAAAAATAGAAGAGATTGCAAAAAAATGACAAAAAGATGTTATAATAATTACATTAATTCCGTTGAGAACACGATACTTCATGATGTAAAATACTCTTGGAAATACACAAAATCAATGAAAAACAATGAAGCTGGTATTTCCGGTAATATACGTTACAGACAAAACAGCTCCAGTAAAATTTATGAAATTGTTAACATGTTTGCTGATTACTTTAAGGACGTGTATGAACCTGATATTCCAGATGACTTAATTCCGTACTTCGTATGACGTACGATGTATTCCGTAAATTTACACTTATCGCAAATGCACATCGATATTGAAGACATTATAGTCTGTATTAAATCACTTGAACCCAAAACAAGCTCGGGACCTGATAAGATTCCTTCTATCTTACTTAAGAATTGTGTCCAAAGTTTATGTGTTCCGCTTAATATACTGTCTAATAAGTCACTCTCTACAGGACACTTTCCACAAATATGGAAAGTTAGCTACCTAACTCCTGTATTTAAAAGTCGTGATAAATCCTTTGTTGAAAATTATCGGCCTATCTGTATTCAATCGTCTATACCTAAACTGTTTGAGAAATTGATTCTTAAGAAAATCAGCTTCTTTGTAAACTCTTGTATCGCAACTTGTCAACACGGCTTTATCTCCGGCAGATCAACTTTGACTAACCTTACATTATATTAAAATTTCATTTCTAATGCACTTGCCAACAAACAAGTGGATTCTATATACACCGACTTCAGTAAGGCGTTTGATAAGGTCTGTCTTAAAATCCTCATTAATAAACTTTTGAAACTCTGCATTAATGGAAACCTTTTATCTTGGTTTAAGAGTTACTTAATGAGGCATCTGTATTAATGATCACTTATTCTACATGTTCGAAGCACCAGTGGCGTACCCCAGGGTTCGCATCTTGGCCCTTTACTTTTTAATTTATTCATTAACGACGTAACAAACATATTCACCCGTGTTCTCATTCTATTGTTCTCTGATGATATGAAGACATTTAGAATTATTGATAATATCGAGGACTGTCTGACACTTCAATCTAATATTAATAGCTTTTATGATTGGTGTCTTATCAACAAATTAACTCTTAATGTAAAAAATGTCAACTTATGAGATTCCACAGAAAAAAAAACCATTGTTGTTCACCTGCTTTCTCAATAATCACATCTTATTATGTGTTGATGAAATAAGAGACCTTGGTATAACCTTTGACACTAAATTAACATTCAAACATATTAATAATATAACCAGTAAAGCAATGCAAATGTTAGGATTAGTCTTCCGGATTTCAAAGGATTTTAAAAATTTAAAAACTGTCAAATTACTTTACACTTCACTTGTTAGAAGCCAACCAGAATTTAACTCCACCATTTGGAATCCTTACTACAGTGTACATGAGAATTCCCTTGAGCGCGTTCAACATAAATTTTTACGTTATATTAATTTTAAATTGGGAATATTCATCGAAAACATTAATTAACCCTCTCTGTTGCAATTATTAGGACTCCATGCATTAAAAGAAAGAAGACTTTGTTCAGACCTATTTTATTTGTTTAAAATCGTTACCAACCTGTTGAACTCCCCAGAACTTCTTTCGCTAATATGTTTCCATGTACCTAGTTGATCAGTTCGTTTCAAATTACCTTATCATTGCAACAATACAGGATCTCATTGTTATAAATTAACAGGATCCGGATCAGGATCAGGAACAACAATACAGGATCTCATTGTTTCTCATTGTTATAAATCCGATACAAAATGTTTGCATTTTTTTGTTTTGTACTAGCTGACCCGGCCACGCGTTGCTGTGGCTAATAAAACACAACGACATCTACTGGATGGTTATCCAACCTTTATATCGACAGACGGATGCCGCGGAGGACTTTAATTTATAATACATAGAGATGGTGTGAAAGATTATAATAATGTGCATGAAATGCTTGGGGTAACTTACGTATTTAAGTTAATAAGGATTAATACTGTATCCGTCTGTAGAACTATAGTTGCGTGTTGTAAGATATTTATTGAGTTCTACTTAAAAAATATAATTTGCAAAATGAATTAATATATGGACAGCGTTACAGATTTTCCAACTACTGGCGTCTCTAGAAAAAACCAAACACACGTCGTTTAATTGTCAATGGTTCTTAATTTAAAAAAATTAATATTATTTTTATTTGCTTCTGGAAAGATCGCTAGGTACTTTTTGAAAACATTCTAAATCATGAGGTAGCAGAGGCTGGCTGCTACAGGACTCCCTCCCCAGACAACGCAGACATGGCTGCGGTGAAAGGAGGAACGGGTTGGTTGTGATGCGGCTGCTGGTGGCTCTGATGCTGGTTGCTGGTTGCTGCTCGTTGCTTGTTGCTTGCTGGTTGCTTGTTGCTTGTTGCTTGTTGCTTGTTGCTTGTTGCGTGTTGCGTGTTGCGTGTTGCGTGTTGCGTGTTGCGTGTTGCGTGTTGCGTGTTGCGTGTTGCGTGTTGCGTGTTGCGTGTTGCGTGTTGCGTGTTGCGTGTTGCGTGTTGCGTGTTGCGTGTTGCGTGTTGCGTGTTGCGTGTTGCGTGTTGCGTGTTGCTTGTTGCTTGTTGCTTGTTGCTTGTTGCTTGTTTCTTGTTGCTTGTTGCTTGTTGCTTGTTGCTTGTTGCTTGTTTCTTGTTGCTTGTTGCTTGTTGCTTGTTGCTTGTTGCTTGTTGCTAGTTGCTTGTTGCTTGTTGCTTGTTGCTTGTTGCTTGTTGCTTGTTGCTTGTTGCTTGTTGCTTGTTGCTTGTTGCTTGTTGCTTGTTGCTTGTTGCTTGTTGCTTGTTGCTTGTTGCTTGTTGCTTGTTGCTTGTTGCTTGTTGCTTGTTGCTTGTTGCTTGTTGCTTGTTGCTTGTTGCTTGTTGCTTGTTGCTTGTTGCTTGTTGCTTGTTGCTTGGCGAGACAATCTGCTCTGATGATGGGCCTGGAGACGTCTGCAATGACGAAACTCCAAGTAAAGTCGCGTCGCAATTCCAGGTCAAGGTTGCGCGTTAGGCTGCCGTAGGTAGCGATTATGCCGCCGTTTACTGCTGCCAGTTCATATTAGTTGTTTGGTTGGGGCTGTCGCCATCAGTTTGAGTCCTGTAGGGTTTCCCAGTGGGAATTTGCAGGGTTTGGTGCAAGTGCGGGCCTTCGTCCCAAGCTTCCAGTGGTACCAGCATATTCCTTCGGGCTGACGACCTCTGGACTGGCTGCGGAACGATTGCTCCAACGATGCGGGGTGGCGCTCTTCTTATGCTGGCGAGAGCGTAGTGTCGAAACTTCGCGCCTCAAGGTAGCGAGCTCTTGTTGGAGAGGCTGCATCAACCGCGCCATCTGTGTAACCAATGAATCTTCGGACGATGGAACAGCCACTGAGTTAACTGCCGGTCTACCAGCATAGTCTGCTATGGCGTCGGCCAAGCTGGCCACCTTGTCAAGCGGAGTGTCTTGCTGCGTAGCCAGAAACACCTGCATACTTCTAGGAAGACGACCCATCCATAGGGTTCTCAAAACCTCATCGGGCACAGCGCTGCCGGCGAGGGTGCGCAGGTGTCTCAAGAATTGGGAGGGTTTACGGTCTCCGATTTCTTCATGTTCCAGAAGTCTCCTTATCTTCTGCTCCTGCGTGGAGCTGAGGCGTCTGGTTAGTTCATATTTTAATAGTGCATATGCACCGACCTCAGGGGGCTTCACAATGATGTCCCGGACTTCTTGGGCGTGGGCGGGCTCCAAGGCTCCGAGAATGAAACCAAATTTTGTGGCATCCACGGTCACTCCTGCTGCCTCGAAGCTGCGCTCCACCATAGCGAACCATAATTCTGGGTCAGTAGGGCAAAAAGGCGGAATGCGTACTGCCACTCGGTTGACCTCAGGCGGTGGATTCCTGATGTTGGGTTGCTGGTTACTTGGTTGCTGGCTGTCCTCAGATGTTCCGCTCACAAGAGACATGATGATGATTGGTGCGCGAAATTTATCACCGAAGAGTTTATTTCGTGCGCGACGTGCTCGCGGTAGACGTACTTGCACGCGTCGTGCTCACTGTCGGATTCACAAATGTAAACTTCGTGGTCACTAATGTGAACGTCGGTGTCCCCAATGTAGAACTATAGTTGCGTGTTGTAAGATATTTATTGAGTTCTACTTAAAAAATATAATTTGCAAAATGAATTAATGTATGGACAGCGTTACAGATTTTCACAACTACTGGCGTCTCTAGAAAAAACCAAACGAACGTCGTTTAATTGTCAATGGTTCTTAATTTAAAAAAAATTAATATTATTTTTATTTGCTTCTGGAAAGATCGCTAGGTACTTTTTGAAAACATTCTAAATCATGAGGTAGCAGAGGCTGGCTGCTACACGTCTAAATAACTTTTCAATTACCGCAATGTACGTGACCATTTTTTTAGAAGATTGAATGGGTATAGTAAGCTATCCGTAAAAGATAGATAATATTTTAGATTAAAATAAAATATTTTTTTAATGCCTTAGCGGACTTTTTTGTAGATCTATAAAAGAGGAATATCCCACCATGGATTGTTTTGTTATATCCCAAAAGGATTAGGCAGCGTTTTCGATGAAAGCTACTAGGCGGCTTGACTTTTTCCGACACTTCTAACAATTATCGTTATGTTTCAACCAATTTAAACAAATACTTGACAAATTACATACATAAACATTCCTCACGAAACACTCTATCTATTGGTGAAAACCGCATGAAAATCCGTACAGTAGTTTTTGAGTTTATCGCGAACAGACAGACAGACAGATGACGCGGGGGACTTTAATATATAATATGTAGAGACGAAGTGTTTTTTTTTTGGTAAATATGCAGTTAGTCCACCTCACGGATAATACGGAACGTTCGTGTTGTCGAAGTTTGATGCACGTATAATACGGAATGTTCCTTTTTTAACTAATAGACAATCCAATATGACATTTGTCGGAAGTACCAATCTTATAAAATAAATTCTCTAAAATAAACTCGCTTTTCATCTTACTTTAAAAAAACATCCCAGGTTTTGAATGGTTTGTTTGGCTACGCAGGGTTTGTCTAGCGGGTTTGTGTAATTATTTTAATACATTTCTTTCCATGTTCTACTGTTATAAATACAGGTACAAATTTGTCAATGATGCAGTCACTTTGTTTTACGCAAAAATATTTTTTCTATGATTGGCAGCATTGTCTATGAAATGTTAAAATAAAAACGATGGATAAACAATGGCGTTACCGCGAGAGTGAATTAATTTTAACAAAATTAAAATGTTAAATGCATATTTTTTGCATGTTTTTTGGTCTCCCCCGACATAAATACTCACTTTTCGTAATAATAAAGCTAAATCAAACTGTTTGGATAAAAAGTATTCCGTATTAACGAGTAAAGCGAGTTTATTTCAGATAGCCGAGCCTGTAGACGCCTCCTATCTGGACTGCCCGGGCTTCACCCTCGCAAGCAAGTTCAGACCTAAAGGAGGTGTCTGTCTCTATAGTCGAGCTGACGTCAACTGTGTGCGACTGTTGAATCTGGAAAACTCCAGATTCGACGTAATGTGGGTACGCGTCAATCTTGCCAGTACGGTAAGATTCTACGCGTGTTTATACCGCTCACCGAACCTTAGCGAATCAGACACGTCCGAGCTCTTCAAACATTTAAGCGTCACTATTGATGACCTCTTGCCCCGCTACCCTATGGCAGAGTTTGTGGTCCTGGGGGACTTCAATGTTCATAACGAACCTTGGTTGAAGTTCTCAGGATCAACAGACTCGGCTGGACGCCAAGCGGAATCCTTTGCCCTTTGCTACGGATTGGAGCAAATGGTTCAGGAGCCTACAAGGGTTCCTGATGTCCAGACTCACCGTTCCAATCTGTTAGACCTTTTTTTAACTACTGTGCCACACGGTTACAGTATTGAAGTCACAGCGCCTTTAGGATCGTCCGACCACTGCCTGGTGACGACATCAATCCCTGTAAACTTCAGACCACCAAACGAGAGGCTGAAGAGAAAAGTGTGGCACTATAGGTCAGCAGATTGGTTCGGTCTGCGGGCACATTTTAATGCTTTCCCATGGTCAGCTGTCTGTTTTCGGACTTCGGATCCCTCAAGATGTGCCCAGGAAATTGGTGAGGTCATCACATCCGCGATGGATGGCTTCATCCAATCTACTGTTAAGGAAACTGGTGTAGGCTCAAAGCCGTGGTTCAGTCGACAATGCGCTGAAGCAGTGCGACGAAAAAACGCGGCTTACCGAGCCTACAACACATCTAGAACATCCGAAGACAGAACAGCTTACAACAAAATGGCAAAGGAAACCAAGAGAATCATAAATAGGTCAAAATTCGAGCACGACCAGCAGATCAGCAGAAAGCTGACTGCATGCCCGCATGGCAGCAGGCAATTCTGGTCGCTTGCGGGCTCAATAGGTCGCAATTTCTGCAAATCCAGTCTGCCACCTCTTACCAGACCTGACGGCTCACTAGCAAACACCGCCACCGAAAAGGCTAACTTACTAGGTAAAATGTTTGCGGATAACTCAACCCTCGATGACCAAGGTGCTGTCCCGACGTCGGTTCCTCACTGCGGTTTTCGTATGAAAAAGCTGAGGATCCGGCATCGGGAAGTACTCCATGTTTTACGAGGGCTTGATGTTAATAAAGCTAGTGGGCCTGACGGAATACCTGCCCTGGTACTGCAAAGGTGCGCTGCAGAAATAGCTCCAATTTTGACGAAGCTTTTTAAACTGTCCCTGAAGACTGGCTCTGTGCCCTCTGGTTGGAAAAAAGCGGTTATCCATCCTATTCCAAAGAAGGGTGACCGCTCCAACCCGGCCAACTACCGCCCCATAGCGATCACATCAGTTCTGTCTAAGGTGATGGAACGTGTGATCAACGACAAACTGCTCACATACCTCGAGAAGAACAAAATTATTAACGACCGTCAATACGGATTCCGGCGGAACCGCTCGTGCGGTGATCTTCTCGCGTATGTGACGCATGTTTGGGGGCGATGCCTGGAACGTTTCGGTGAGACCCAAACGGTTGCACTGGACATATCCAAGGCCTTTGACCGGGTTTGGCACCGAGGACTTGTCAACAAACTGCATTCTTACGGACTTCCTGCATCCTTGTGTACGTGGATTGCCGACTTCTTGAGGGAGAGGTCGATTCAGACGGTAGTCGATGGTTTCACCTCTTCCTCTCACTCGATAAATGCTGGCGTCCCGCAGGGATCGGTTCTGTCTCCAACTCTGTTTTTGTTGCACATCAACGACCTTTTGTCATGTGCACCAATTCACTGCTACGCGGATGACAGTACAGTTCATGATAGCTTTTTGTTTGACAAGCCCCCAAAGGGCTCACAAACTCCAACAGCTCGTAAGGCTTTGAAGCAAAGAATGGACGGTTACCTCGAGAGTGTTTTCTCTTGGGGTAAAAATAATCTCGTTGAATTTAATGTTTCAAAGACCCAATCATGTCTGATTACGTCTAAAAGGGATCGCAATGAAAATCTAGTCTCTTTCAACGGAAGCAATCTTCCGAACAGGCCCTCCATTGATTTGCTTGGTGTAACCCTAAGTGACCAGCTCAGGTATGGGGGCTCCATCGAAGCCAGAGTAAAATTAGCCTCCCAAAAACTGGGCGTACTGTACAGGGCCCGCAGATACTTTAAAAGTACACAACTGCTAACCCTGTACAAATCGCAAGTGCGCCCCACGGTTGAATTTGGCAGCCACCTCTGGTCTGGAGCTCCAAAATACCTGAAAAATACCCTCGACTCTGTGCAGAAACGGGCGGTCCGTTTGATAGATTCTCCCATCTTAACAGACGGATTGCAATCTTTAGAGCACAGGCGTCGGGTGGGAATGCTATCCTTGTTCTACCGGTATTACAATGGAAGATGCTCCGAGGAACTAGCATCATTGATCCCTTCGGCACCGGTGCATAGTCGGGAAACACGCCAAACGCGTGCCCAACATTTGTACACAGTTGACATTAGTCACATGAGAACGGGTCGTTTCTTCGACTCGTTCTTATGTTCAACAGCTCGGCTGTGGAATGATTTGCCGGCCTCTGTGTTTCCTCCTTCCTACAACATGGGTCTCTTCAAGACCAATGTTCATTCCTTCCTCTCCTCAAAAAGACCCTCCACACAGCATCCCAGATGACATAGGCCCTGAGGGAAATTATTTTCCTCAGGGCCTCCTGTGTGGAGTTAATGTAAAAAAAAAAAAAAAAAAAAGCGGTTTAATGCTTAAATATTTTTTTTTTAAAGGTGCCTACTAACCGTGTCCCTCTTTACTGCACACATATTTACCAAATGCAAGGAAGGATCCTCGTTCAAAAATAAGATTGAAATAATGATCAATTACCTAGCATAACAGAGTGTGAATTATCGTTGAATTGTCGGGATTCGCAACACTCGAGGAATGCAAGCAAATAATATATAAATATATTCCAGTGATTTTAATCAACTTCTAGCTCCCCGAAAACCTTCAAAAATTGATGATCAAAATATTATATTTGAAAGGTCACTTGATGGAGTTTGTTGAACGACTTTTTTATAGTTATGTTTTAAGTTATTTTACAGCTGTCAGATTTCAAATATTCAAATAATTCCAAATGCCCACATTTCCCAGCAAATGAAAAAGCAAATTCAGTTCTTACCTCTGTAGTGTGTAGGAACTACTGTGTTAAAAATTGCTTCAACTAGCGCCGTTTCTGTTTTATATCTCAACCAAGGAGCCTTGGGCGCAGTTTGATGCTTCGCAGGTGCCGTAGTCCGCCATTTCCGTTTCATCCAAATTTCAACTCGTTTAATACGGAATATTTCTTATTGAAACTGTTAGATTTAGCTTAATTATCACGAAAAGTGAGTATTTGTGTCGGGGGAGACGAAAAATTATGCATGTTAAATTTTAATTTTGTTAAAATTAATTCACTTTCGCGGTATACAACTTCGCACTTCGCTACGCCATTTTTGTAATTATCATTTTTATATTACATTTCATAGACAATCAATCAATGCTGCCAATCATAGAAAAAATATTATTGGCATATAAAACATTAATTTATTTATGTTATAAAGTGGAAGCATTATTGACAAGTATAAACCTGTATTTATAACAGAATAACATGGAAAGAAAGGTATTAGAATAATTCCACATACCGTAAGACGAACTGCTTGCCAAACAAACTATTCAAAACCTGAGATGTATATCTAAATGATGATGACTCAACCCAGTACTAATAGAATTCGAAGAAGTACTTTTTGTTTTCATTTTGACGAGAATTTATTTTATAAGGTTGGTACTTCCGACAAATGTCATATTTGATTGTCTATTATCTTAAAAGGAATATTCCGTATTATCCGCGTATCGAACTTCGATAACACGAACGTTCCGTATTATCCGGAGGTGGGCTTATACTTTTTCATTTGTTTCATAAAGTCGTGCAATTCATTTGTTTCATGCAAATCGTTTGTTTCATAAAGATGTGCAAATCGTTTGTTTCATAATGTTATGCAAATCATTTGTTTCATAATGTAATGCAATTCATTTGTTTCATAATGTTATGCAATTCATTTGTTTCATGCAAATCGTTTGTTTCATAATGTCTCATTTCACATCGACTTACGCAAGGCATTTTGATAGCATATCACACTCCAAACTAAATGAGAAACTCATGCAAATTGGATTGGACGGAACAGTACTGTCATGGTTCCAAAGCTATCTAAAAGAGAGATTACAATACGTCAAAATAAATAATACACTAAGTGAACCTAAAACCTCATCATTTGGTATACCACAAGGAACTGTCATCGGTCCTATCCTTTTTATTATATATGTAAATCAAATGTTCACTCTTCCCATAGTTGGAGATATCATATCTTATGCAGACGACACTGTAGTTATCACTAAAGGGAAATCATGGGAGGAAACAATGAGTATAGCAAATATCAATATAAACATACTCAAAACATGGTTTGACCTAAATTGTCTCTCACTTAATACGGAGAAAACTTATTTTATTCCTTTTTCTTTGAAAGAAAAAAATGTCGAGAACAATATAACTATTAAAATCCATTCATCACAGTGTGAAAATAAAAAGGAATGCAACGATGAAAATTGCCTACCAATAACTTGCAAAAATAGTATAAAGTATTTGGGTGTCATAGTAGATAGACACTTAAAATGGAAAGAACAAATCCAAAATACAGTAACCAGAATAAGAAAACTTATATACATATTTATTAGACTGAGAAACATCTTATCATCTAATATGATCAAAACTATCTATTTCTCTCTTGCCCAATCTATACTACAATATGGTATAATCGGGTGGGGTGGGACTTTCAAAACAAACCTCTTACCTGTAGAAAGGGTACAGAGGTTGATTTTGAAAGTCATCTTACGAAAACCATCTGTATTTCCAACAACACAGCTATTTGACTCTTTTAGGGTTCTCAGTCTTAATAAAATTTTCAAAAAGAACTCATTATTGCAAACTCATAAAGATCATTTCAATTCATCAACAATAACATTCACAAACATAAACAACCGACCACGATCACAGGGCAATTTAGAAATTCCAAAATTTAAAACGAGTGCTTCCCAACACCATTATGCTTATCAAGGTATAAAATTTTTCAATGCTCTCTTATATAAAATCAAGTCTGAAAAAAATTATAAAGTTTTTAAATCCCAAATAAAAACACTAATAGACCAACCCGACACTAATTATAAGTTTTAAATTCACCATCACAATAATAACAACAAAAAAAATAAACTAGGACATAATCTCTAAAAATATTTCATCACCATACTTAATTGAAAGCAAGTACATACGCATTATTTGCAGGCACCAAATTGTTACAACTTTATTATATGTACCTACTCTGACAATATTGTCAGTTATTATGTCCACTTGTCTTCATGAATATATATTTTATTAATATAAGTACTTGTAATAACATACTCTGTGTAACTATGCATTTTACAATGGCACTCCAAAATTCAAGCACGAGAAATATTTTCTCTTTTGAATTGTGAAGTTTCATTAAAAAGAAATTTACATATTGTTATTAGCCTTAAGAACCAAATGTTTTACTATGAATCTGTATACGTATGTATTTTTTTAAATAAAAAAAAAAAAAAAAAAAAAAAATGTCTTGCAAATCATTTGTTTCATAATGTAATGCAATTCATTTGTTTCATAATGTTATGCAATTCATTTGTTTCATAACGTTAAGCAATTCATTTAGTACATAATGTTATGCAAATCATTTGTTTCATAATGTTATGCAATCATAAAAAATCGAAGAATGTCGATATTTTTCATTTGTTAATTTCAATTTGGGAGGCGGGTTTGGGTACCGCCGCCCCAGGAAGCATTTATTCTATGGCCAAAATCACTGCTACAGTTCACCCCAAGTGGTTCACTACGTTTGGTGACTTAGCAGGGGGCAGCGGATGCGTCTGTCCACCAACTACGTGGCAGGCCGGTTTGAGAGAGATTGGTTGAGGGAGACCTTTTGACCTCTCCAGCAAAACCTTCTCGGAACATTGCCTTATAGTGCTGTGGGGGGATACGTCACTCCTGGATACGCTGACCACCGGATTCCTACCCGCCCATCATATCTTTTTCACGTCCAGAACTTCCTTTTCCTAAAAGACACCCTCCACACAGCATCCCCAAAGATGACATAAGCCCTTAGGGGAATAACTTTTGTTAGGGCCTCCTGTGCGGAGCTAATGTAAATAAAAAAAAGTTACACATTGTTATCTTTGGGAATGATGTGTGGAGGGTATTTCGAGGAAAGGAAGTTCTGGTAAGGAAAAGGGTATGAAGGGTGGGTTGGAATCTGGGGGTGACGAACGTATGAATCCATCCTTGCTCAAACTGTCCTTTGCTGCCTTTGTTGACATAGGTTTGTCTAGATCTTGGCGGCAAAAACGTTTGCCCACCTCCTGCGTGGCGTGCCGGATCCCTTCATACCCCTTTCCTTACCTGAACTTTCTTAACTTCCTGTCCTTAAAGAGACCCTCCAGCATCCTCAAAAATAATTCTCTTCAGAGCCTTTGTCATCTTTCAGGATGCTGTGTGGAGGGTATTTTTAGGAAAGGAAGTATGGGAGGTTCTGGGGAGGAAAAATGTGTGAGGGGCGGGGAGAAATCTGGAGTCAGTGTATTCAGGAGTGACGGACGTGCGAATCCATCCCTCCCACTGCGGTGCAAAGCAATGTTCGGAGAGAGTCCTGCTGGAGAGGGAAAAAAGTCTCCCTCAATCAGTCCCTTCCGATCCGTTCTGCCACGCAGCTGTTGAGCAGACTCATCCACCGCTAAGACCCGGACAAACCTCACCCAATGAACCCGTGCACCGTTATTAAGTCACGAAACGTAACCACTTGGGGTGACCTATGGCAGCCACACCTGCCTTTCAAATTACAAGTCTGGAGCCAGTATGACCATGGAATCCACAGTTTTAATAATAATAAGGATAATGTTGAGGCTGAAGGAAGTGGGGAGGGGAAGATATGGTAAAGAGGTAAGTTCGGAAGTTGCATTGATCCACAGAAAGGAGAGCCCTAAGTTTAAAACGAGTCTTCACTATGAATTGGGATTGTTTGATAGTGGGCTGATATTTTATGCTCATATCGTAATAAAGTGTAGTAAAACTTCACTGAAAATTCTGGGGTTGGAACGCACTGCGAGGAATATCAGAGGCACTCGGGTTCTCACAGTACTACAATGCATTGGTTAGGAGTAGGCTCGAGAGCGGATCGGTGGTTTGGAGTCCGCACCAGGTCAACTATTCCCTCATGTTGAAGGAAGGTTCAGAAGAAATTTCTGGGATTTATCTACCTGAGGGAGTATGGCTACTACCCGTGTCTCTACCAGGCGCGGCTGGTGCCTAAAATGTTTGGTGGTTCACCTATCAATAAATCAAACACGTATAATGTAATTTAATTGTTGGTAGGTCACACAGCTAGCTACCGTAGCTACCATATTTATAGAGAATAAATAAATAAACTTCTTCGGTCCTTAATAATCAAATAAATAAGCTTCAAGCTTCTTCCCAGTACCCGGTGTAGCGCATTTAAAACGCACACACATAAAAAGTAATTTTTAACTGAAAAACTAATGTCGTTGTCAAATAGGTTCCCTAAATCCCAAACATAACAGGACCCGTTGACTTATGGTTGAATTTTGCAAGCTAAATATTACGATCCCGTTCAAACCTATTTTGCTGGAGCCCTTCGGAATACGTCGGATGTTTTCGACGCACTTCGTAGCGCCGTGCACCGCGTCGCCAGAAGCAGATTTTTGGTACATTTCGTTATTCTGACGGTCTGGACATGTTTGTAGGAGCCCCATACAAAATGACAATTCCCAAACGGGGCGTTTGACCGAAACGCGCCGAATGGTATGTACGTAGGTTCCTAGTTCTTAGCGCGCGGGAAAAGAACTCCAGTCGGCTGCAATAATTATTATCTCTGGCAAAATTCATGCATTTAAATACGTGATTAGTTTTTATTTTCAACATTGAGGGTAATTTAAATTAAAAAATATTAAGTAGGAACACGTTGAGCTGTAAAATGTTCAATTTTGTTGGCGGTTCGGCGCACTATTGAACGTTTGGGCCAGCCGCGCCTGGTCTCTACCCTACCGACTTTCTCTTGGGCATGCTCTGAATGAACCATGTACAGGTTAGAAGGGATGTGCTCATTGTAACACATTTCTTCAGACTGATTATTCGTGGATGGTTTGAAAACTCGACTATCATGGAGAGCAATTGTTTCTATGTTCCCGATGGTTATCTCCGCCACCGACAGTTATATCTCCCGGCTTGCAGAACTATAACTTACCAATGGTCATGCCAGTGAAGAGAGCTATCTTGTTCTATCTATAGAATCAATTCTAATAAACATGTTTATTATTATTATTATTATTGTACAACAGAATAATTCCAATTACACTACAATTTAGTTACCCTATCAGCATTTAGGCAAGTGACTCTTCAATAATGTTTTTAAGGCATATAAAGAACAGTCACTTACATCCAAATGGTTTGCAATTTTATTTAACAGCACCACTCCCCTCGTCATGCTATGATTTGCCAAGACGTCTGTTCTGCCGTTCGGTACTTAAATAAGTCATGATGTCGACTTCGGCTGTAGTGGTCTGGTACATATAAATCATAGCATCCCAAGAGAAATGGGCTATCAATGAAATTGTTCCAAATTTTGAAAGACAGAATAGCAAGACTTGCTTTTCGTCTAGTTTCTAGACTCACAGAATCAGTTTCCTCAAGTAAGTCGATATGGTGCATAAACCTTGGATAGGTTCCATGCTTCCGCATATTAACATACCTAAGGAATTTCTTCTGGATTTGCTCTAAAATATCAATGTACTTCTGGTGGTACGGTGCCCAAACATCGCTCGCGTACTCCAGCTTGCTTCTCATTATGCCATCGAATAACGCTAGCATAGCTTCTTGGTTATCAAACTGCTTATAAGTCCTAATGATGAACCCAAGAAGTGTATAGCAAGACTGAGAGAGCTGCGATATATGGCAAGAGAATGTCAGTTCGGGATCAAAGACACCGAGATCCTTCACGGATTTTACACGTGATAACGTTTCGCCTTTTATTTTATAATCGTAAACGATAATGATTTTACAACGAGTGAAGGACATTGTGACACATTTCTTTGTGTTAAAATCTAATTTATTTGCCAACGACCATTCAGATAGTGCATCCAGATCAGTTTGCATTTTAAAGCAATCTTGTTGGCAGCTTATTTCCATTTTTCAGCTTATTTGTTTAACATCAATGAAGCAAAATTGAGACTGCAAGCTTCGTTGATGTTAGTATAAATTTGATAGTCAAAATGTTATTAAATACGTTTATGGATTGATAGGCGCTAAACCCTTGGGACTAATTTGTTCTGATTTCGGAACAACTCATGCTGGTCTCGTAAAAATCGTTGTCTACATTACTATTATTGTTAGAAAAATGTTATAAACGGTGAAAGAAAGAGAAACACCACGATTTTTATTCAAGAAAATAATTAAAATGTTCCCCTTTACGAAACCAAGGTTTCCGACCACAATTTAAAAAAAAAATGTAATCTTGGGAATTTTTTACTAATTATTTTTACAAAACGTTATTTTTTATATTCCCTCCACACAGCATCCCAGATGACCTAGGACCTGAGGGAAATTATTTTCCTCAGGGCCTTCTGTGTAGAGTTAATATATATATATAAAAAAATAACATTAAACGATAAAAATGTGAGTGAAGAATTACGTGTATAGTACATTTGCCTAATTAAATATGTAGATATAATTTTTTTTCGTTAACAGTAATTTTAGCTAGAAAAAACGTAATTTAGTTAGAAAAAAACCTTTTCAAATATTTTTTACGTTTGCATTCTAACTAACTAGTAAACCATCCACCGTTTCCCCGCAGGGGTAAGCAGAGAGGACAAACTGCCAAACAACTCGGTCTTGACACACATTCCTTTCCTCGTTCATTCGCTCTACATGCCCAAACCATCGGAGCGTCCCCTTGTTTAATCTTACTCATTACACTTACTTCAGCCTTGCATTCTTTACGGATCTCCACGTTTCTCACACGATCATATGACGAATATATGGTTTTAGCACACATTCGCCTCAGGGATCTTATTTGTACAGCTTTCAGTCTACTTTCATTCATCCTCTGCCAGTTCCATGACTCACTGCCATGCATCAGCGTAGGTACCAGTACTCCATTATGGACGGCTAGCTTCGCTTCTTTGGACAGTTTTTTTGTTGGTGCCAACGGCGTTCAGTCCTCCATTAATAGAGTTACCTGCATTCACCCTTCTTTCAACGTCTCTGTCAACCTTCTTATCTCTCGTAAACACACTTCCCAAATAAAATAAAACTCACCCACCTGCTCCAAATATTCATCATTCACAACCATGTTGCACAATGTTTTCGTACTCTCTCTTTCAAATACCATGACTTTAGACGTACTTTCATTCATTATCAACTCATTCTTCATACACACTTGGTTCATTCTAGACACGAGAGACTGTAGATCTTCAATACTGTTAGAAATCAGCATCGCATCATCAGCATACAAAAGGCAACACACTTTCAGATTACTCAATTTCACGCCCAATCCCATCTCTTTCAATTTTTGCGTGCAATTATCTATGTATTGATTGAATAACATTCAAAAAATTTATATTAAAAAAACTCTTAGTATAAGCAATAATTGTCAGCCTGAAACACTCATTTACATTGAAAAATCTTCCGAGAAAAGATACTTGCCGCCAACGGATCTTGGATCGAATCTTTTCTCGGAAGATTTTTCAATGTAAATGAGTGTTTCAGGCTGACAATTATTGCTTATAATAATTTTTACCCTTTGTGCTATGCGTAAAAATCTTGTCTTAAACATTAGTTTATAAATTAAAAATAATAATTAATATTTAACAAGTTAAAAGTATTTCACAAAAGAAATGTCTACATAATTTGTCTCGACCCCACCTAGCGAAAGATTTAGTACTAACAATACCTCCCTCACAAAAATAAAGTTGGTTGTTTTCAGGTGAAAAATTACAGTAATCAGTAATTGTTGAATGAAAAACCAGTATATATTGAATTATTTGGCGGGTATTAGATAAGCCGCCATAGCTCAGTGGTCAGAGCATCCGATCGGCAATCAGAAGGACACGGGTTCACGTCCCGTTGGCGGCAAGTATCTTTTCTAGGAAGATTTTTCAATGTAAATGAGTGTTTCAGGCTGACAATTATTGCTCATAATAATTGTTACCCTTTGAGCTATGCATAAAAATCTTGTCTTAAACATTAGTTTATAAATTAAAAATAATAATTTTAAAAGCTCTGTTTTTTTTTAATCCTAAAATTCAAAAGCGTATTTAATCACTAATCTAATCACTTATCACCTTTCACAAACAGAGAAATATTACAGTTATTTCGATTTTTTGCAAGGCGGAAATATTTTGACATTCCGACAAATAGGTCCGAGACCTGAGGGGTTAACAGTTGTGTAGAGAGTTTGGAACGCTTATTTTTATTTATCAGAAAAACATTATTGTTTTTTTTATCCATCTTTTAAAAACTATTTGAAATATTAATTAATGAAAATATTAAAAACACTTTGTTTTTACCACGATAATCTTTATTTAAAAAATCAACATGTTTCGGGGACGATGTTCTCTTCAACGGGACATTATATGGACTGATGAAGAGATGTCCTGATGAAGAGAACATCGTTCTCGAAACATGTTGATTTTTTAAATAAAGATTATCGTGGCATAAACAAAGTGTTTTATTATTTAATTAATAAGATGGTGTCACAAAGTGAATTTGCAAATTTTTGAGAAGGTGAAATATTAATTTTGTAATGTTTATAAAACGAATTAATAAATTTAATTTAAAAAAAAATAATATTTTTATTTCGTTAACAGGGGCCAGAATAATAAACACCATGAACGGATTAACCCAATTCTGATGATGCGACGAATGCTAATATAAATACTACTCGCATAAGAGGAGTTGGGTGATTAGCCTGATTGATGCAATGGCAATTCTTGTCAAAAGGCCCAACAAATAAGCATCACTAGCTCTAGGTTTCATGGGGTGAGGTATGTCTAGGTCTTGACGGTGGATGCATCCACCAACTACGTGGCGGGTCGGATCGAGAGAGACTGCTTGAGGTTGGCCTCTCCAGCTGGTAGACCTCGACCGACCGCCTTGCACCGCAGTTGAAAGGATGGTTTTATACGTCACTCCTGGACACGCTGACCGCCAGATTTCTTCCCATACCTCCATTCCTTTTCATTTCCAGAACTTCATTTTCCTTAAAGACCCTCCACACAGCATCCCAAAGATGAAATCTAAGGGGAATTATTTTAACAACAAAAGTTCCACTACTGGAGGTTCTGACGAAAAAAATTCTCTCGGGGCCCATTTCATATTTGTGAATGCTTTGTGGAGAGTTTTGTTCATTTATTGGGCAGGGAATATTACCTATATTTGACAAAATATTTTTTCCTACTATGACGTTTACATTTCTTTTTTCAAACGGCGAATTATGTATAATTCCTTTGCGCAAGAAGAATACCTAAAATACTAAACATGTATTTAAGTACCTAGATATAAGAAGAATGGTTTTTGGGGTCTACCTTCGGCCCCAGTTGACTGCGGAGAGTTACTAAATTGTCTAACTCATTTCCGCAATATTCTGAAAGGGGGGAAGAAACAAACCTCCTTGGATAGGTTAGGCAAAGATCAGCGAAGAGAAAAGCAGGGACTAAAATTATTAAGCACACAGTTGTATTTATGTTGTGTGTAAGTCCCATTTAAGTGACCTAAATACAATTTATAAAAGCAGGTTATTTCTTTACATTCTCTTTTATTGTTTTTATACAATACTAGCAGACCCGGTCCACGTTAATAAGGCTAACGAAATACAACGCCATGCCATTACCCAACCTTTATAACCAACGCCAGCTAGTAAATCAAATCCACACCGCCCGCTTGCCAGCCCATTCCTTTTATTTATATATTTCAACGTATTTACACAAAACCTTGACAAATTATTACCAAAAAACCTTCCTAATGAATCACTACATCTATTGATGAAAACCGCACGAAAATCAGTTACGTAGTATAAACGATCTAAGCGCACAGACAGCGGGAGCGACTTCATTTTATACTATGTAAAGATTTTTCATTAATAAATACATTACTTTTCTTATTCAAAAACACATAACAAGAACAAATGGGTGGCATTTTGGGTGTTGGAACGGATTAATGGCATATCAATGGGGAAAATTGCTTTGAGATACGAGCAAGGTTACGGAACGAATTAAACTCGCATCTCGAGGCATCCACTATTTACCTCGAGGGCTTATTTACCAAAAGACAGACTTAATAAAAAGAGTAAGGTGTGTTTTTTTAATAACTTTATTAGACCAAGAATTATTTGTTCGAGATATTATTTAGAGTAGTTGGTTAGACTCTTATCCGTATTAAGTTGTATTACTCACGATAGATCATTGTGACAAGTTCATATCAATTTTACTCCGTCTTAAAGTTTATTTTAAACGTTAAATCGAAATATTCAGCAAGAAAATAATAGTGCTTCCTGTCTGTGGCATCATAGTCTAACATATTCGAATAATATCTAGGTGTTTTACTGTCGCACTTATTTTAATTCAGAATAAATACTATTCTATTATAATAACGTCGTGTCGGTAGTCATTATAAATCATTCACAATGCACTGCCGCGTATGCCCTGAAGTTATTCTATCAGACGAGTCGATATTTGTGTGTTCGGTGTGTAAAGGCACCTACCATCTAGCCTGTGGAGGAATAACGGAAAGTACTTTCCGTCGACTCACTCAAGAACGCCGAGAACAACAGAAGTGTAAGCAGTGTAAAAGGGACACACGGTCGACCGCCGCGGCCGCCAGCGATAACACATCTTTGGAACCGCCCAATAAAACAACGGCCACTAAGGATCAAGCAGCTCCATCATCACCTTCGTCCCCCGCTAATCTCGAAGATATTCAGAATTTAGTCGTGTCCAAAACGAACAGCCTGGATAAAAAACAGAACGACATCATGGACCAAAACAACAAGATACTGGAAAGCATACAATTCATGAACGCACAATATGAAGACTTTATGGCCAGAATCCGCGACGTCGAGCACCGTAATGATGAGCTTACAGCGAAGAATACTGCACTGGAAGCTAGAATCGTAATACTGGAGAATAGTCTTGATTCCCAAGAGCGGGCCTTAAAGTCTTGTAATGTAGAAATAAGAGGCATCCCCGACATCAAGGACGAAACACTAAAAGACGTGGTCTTCAACATCTTCAAAACAACAGGATCTCCCTTAGAAACTAAAGATATCGATGCTGTCTATCGTCTTCAAAAAAAAAACAATAATCAGATGCAACCCAGGACAATTGTTCTTAAACTAAAATCGAACATGGCTAGAAATCAACTGCTAGCTGATGTGAAATCTTTCAACAAGAACAAACCCAATACCGAAGATAAACTTAACACGTTAAATATCGGTCTCGCCGGCCCCCGGTTGCCGATTTATGTATCTGAGCAGTTAACATTTCGGGCGAAACAGATTTGGTATAAAACTCGCCAATTTGCAAGAGCGAGACAATATCAATTTGCATGGATCCAACAAGGACGTATATACCTGCGGAGAGAGACATTTTTTTTTTTTTTTTCATTTACTAGATTCTTATGTATCTTGAGGAGATGAATCATTTAAATTTACTGAATTTAAAGTTAATGTTCTTTATACAAATAGAACGGCGTCATATGCGCCTTGCAATTTTTACCTCATGTGGGTATTTAAAAATAGTACCTGGCTATTATAGACTTAGAGGTCATGTATTTTGTCGGTAGGGAAAAGTTGTTATGTAAAAACCTTACTAAAATTGCATGTTTTGCATAGCTCAACAAAGCAACCGGCATCAAGCAAGGGAAATATATACATACGTGTGTGTTTGTGTTATGTTGGGAGTGGGAAGGAGTCGGTCATGTCCTTTTATTTGGAGCTCTTCCGCATTTGCCTTTGGGAATAAGGAAACCATGAAAAACCTTATCCGGGAGGAGTCGGCCGACAGTCAACATGAAACTGTGCGGCCTTCAGTGATTTCAGTAGATGAAATCCTGCATTTTGTGGTGATGGGTGTGGGTGTCTGTTTTTATGTGATATATACTTTATGGGAATTTTTAGGATAAACTTACATACATATAGATAAAATAAATATTATTATATAAATATATACATAGATATATAGACATAAGTTGTGGGGAGGGGTCTGGTGATTGGGAATACCTACCGATCGCTCAGTCATCCGCGTCTGATTCAGGATTGTGCCAAATGTGATTAAGGTCCATCAGAATATGTTTGGGTAGTCTGTGTTTGTACCTGAAAGGGAGATCGCTAGGTGCATTGTATTGACCGATTTCTCTGATGAGTTTATTTTTACTATGTTGAAGTGACTTGTAAAATCGGTCGGTCAGTCTGTGTGTGTATTCAAATAAGGTCGGTATTTCTTCTCTTGCATGTAGTCTTTTCAAGTTTGTTCTGAGTCTTGTGTTGTACGTGATTTTAATGCAGAGATTTTGTAAAGTCTGTAGTTTTGTGTGGTCAGAGTGGGAGATGCTGCCCCACACGGGGATAGCATGAGTCAGTACCGGTCGAATGAGCGAATAGTAGATCAGGAGTTTGGTTCTGGGAAGTAGCGGACTTCTTCTGTTGAAGATTGGCTTCATCGCGCCGACTGCCTTTCTGGCTTTCACGTGCATCTTGGCTACGTGAGATTTCCAGTTGAGACGTGAGTCCATTGTGAGGCCCAGGTAGACGACCTCATCTTTCCATTCTAGGACGTGTCCTCCCATTTCGATGTTGACGTCTGGTGTTCTTATTTTATTTTTCCTCGAGTACATTATGACTTCTGTCTTCGCCTCGTTCAGTTTGAGTCGCCATTTTTTGTAGAACTCTACGAGTGCGTCGAGCGCCCTCTGTAGGTATATGGCTGCCATGTCTGCTTGCGTCGAGGAAACGTAAAGTTTGACGTCGTCTGCATAGATGGAAAGGTTGCATCTCTCGTCATGGGGGATGTCGTGCGTGAAGATGTTGAAGAGGTGAGGTCCCAGTAGACTTCCCTGTGGCACGCCTTTTGGAATCTCACGTAGGGTCGACAGCGCGTTCCTGATGAAGACTTGGAAGGATCTGTTCTTGAGGTATTCTTGTATCACTCTCGTTAGGTATATGGGCGTGTTCAGTCTGTGTAGTTTGTGCAGGAGCCCTTTTATCCAAACGGTGTCAAATGCCTTTTCCAAGTCTAGCAATGCAGCGGCGGTGTAGCGATTTTCGTTGAATCTTCTCGCGATGAATTCCGCTACTCTGGATAGCTGATGGGTGGTGGAATGCCTTTTCCTAAATCCGAATTGTTCGTCTGGTAAAGTGTCTTCGTGGTGTGGTAGAAGTCTGTTGAGAATCACCTGTTCAAATACCTTGCTCAGCGTGGAGAGTAGGCTAATCGGCCGATAGTTTGTCGGCTGCTTCTTGTCCTTGTTTGGCTTGGAAAAGGGCAGCACGGTCGCCGTTTTCCAGATCTCGGGAAAATGTCCGATGGTGAGGCAGGCATTGAACAGTTTGGTGATGAAGATGATGGCTTTCTGAGGTAGATGTTTCAGTAGGATGTTATGTATTTGATCGCTTCCCGGCGCCTTGTTTGTTTTCAATCGCCTGATAATGACGGCTACTTCGCTCGGTGTGCTGAAGTGGATATCGGCGGCGTTCGTCTGCTCGGCTTGTTCGAGGTTTCGTAGAGACTCTTCTACTAGTCGATCCGTTTCCGGGTCCGATAGGCCGTCCGTGGCTGCGTAGGCTCTCTCGAATCCATCGGCGAGCGCGTTTGCTTTTTCTTCGAGTGAAAGTGCCAGCCCTGATCCGTCTAGCTTTTCTAGCGGGGGAATCGCGTGATCCTCGTGTCTCAGCGCTTTTGCCATTTTCCATAGGCTGTTGTCCTTTGGCGTGAGTGACGTAACTTTCTTCGTCCAAAGTTCGCGTCTGAGGTCGGTGATCTCTTGCTTGATTTCCCGCTGTAGTGTGTTGTAGGCCGTTTTGAAGTAGCCGTCGCGCGTGTGATGGTAGATGCGTCGCAGGCGATTTTTCTCCTTAATGAGCGATAAGACGTGCTCGGGAAGCTTGATCGTGAATGTCTGTTCGTCTTTGAGGGGGATGAAAGTGTCTTGTGCAATTTGGATGATTTCGGTCAGAGTGCTTGCGGCTTCGTCGATCTCTTCCTTTGAGCGCAGAGTTGCCGACGTGAGATGTATCCGTTCGTTAATCTCTTTTTTGAATCCTTCCCAGTCGGCGTCCTTGTAGTTTCGCCGCTTTCTGGGGCTCCTTGAAGTCGTTCCTCCTATACTGAAGCTCACGGGCAGGTGGTCCGACGACAGTTCGTCCAGCGTGCGCAATGGCGAGATGGTCTTGGCGTTCTTCTCAAGTACTATATCCAGAGTACTTGGGTACATTGCGTGTGCTGAGTGGTAAGTCGGTTTGTCCGGCGCCAATATCGTGTAGTTGTGCGTCTGCATATGTGAAAAGAGCGTTTTCCCATTCGCGTTGCCTCTGTAGTTGTTCCAATAATTGTGCTTGGCGTTCAGATCTCCTCCTAGAATGACAATAGGGCGCAAATTAAGTAATTTATCGAGATCTTCTCTAACCAGTAGGTTGGGATGGTTGCAGTAGGCGGCGATGATGGTATGCGCTCTATCCTCTATGGTGACTTCGATAATCGTGGCTTCGGTATGCTTCAACTTCGGAGTAGGGATTCTTGTAGATGTAATGGTTTGACGAACGAATATGGCGGTGCCTCCGCCTGCGCCCTCCGGTCGGTCGTCTCGGTGTACTTCGAAGCCGGGCACTCTCAGGGGAATGTCGGGTTTGAGATGAGTTTCTGTAATGAGAAAAATGTCAATGTTAGTATTGTTTGCCAGAGCGAGCAATTCGTCAATTTTAAAACGGATGCTGTGGGCATTCCACAGGAGGACGTTCACCATCTGGGGATTAGACATTGATGGTGGACGTGATGAGATCCATCAGGATCCATGCCCTCTCCAACTCGTTGGATCCAGCTGCGGCCAACTGCGGTTGCACCCGTCTCAATCCCTGTAGCAGGGCCATCATCAGTTGTGCGTCTCCTGCGCCGGTGTATGCCTCTCCTGCGGGCTGCTGCGTGCGGGGCTGCGAGCGGGGCTGCTCCTCGCGCTGTTGGGGGCCTGAGGCTCCTCCGGCTACTTGGGCCCAGGTGCGTCCATCATTCCTCGTCGTCTGATGCGCATGAGGATGTGTCCTGCTTCCTGGCGCCTCTGTCCTGCCTCCTGGCGCCTCCCGGCGGAGCTGTCGCTGGTGTTGTTGCAGTGAGGCGACGTATGCCACCCTCTTCGGGCAGCCCCTATAGTTGGCGGGATGGGGGCCTCCGCAGTTGCAGCACGCGGCGGGCTCATCCCTGGTGGTCTTGGGGCACTCGGCGGAGGCGTGCTCCACTAGGCATTTCACACATCTCGCGGTGTGTGAGCAGTTGCGGGACCCGTGCCCGAAGTTCTGGCAGCGGTAGCACTGTGTCCCGTGCTGCAAGTGGTTGCTGCGATGTTTTTGCAGGCGGATCCTGCAGTGGCATAGGTATTTGACGGCCGCCCTCAGCTGGCCCATGTTAACTTCCTTGTTGAAGTGTACCAAGTACATTGGGTACTCGGCCGTGGTGGTCGTCATCTTGGTGACCTTGACGGGGGCGAAGCCTTGGCTCGTAAGGTCTTCGGCTATTTCCTCCGTGGCCACGTTAGGCAGGCCCTTTATCACTGCCTTCTTCATTTTGTCTGCCTCCGCCGTGTAGGTATGGAAGCCGCGTGCTTCCGCTCGCAGCCCGTTGGTGAGGGCGCGGTGATCCGCCATGCTCTGCAGGAGGATGTTGACCTTTCCCCCTGGTCTGTACCGGATCTCGAAACGCAGGTGCCCGATGTGGCCCTGCACCGCTGAGGTGACCTGTCCATGCGAGAGGGTCCCTAGGGTCATCACTACTGGGGGGACGCGGTCCTTCCTGGCGGCGCCCGTGGTACCTGTGGAGGAAGTAAATGAATTAGTGTTGGCGCGTTTCGCCTGCGACGCGCCGCCGCCTTCGGATACTTCCCTCAAGTTGCCGAAGCGGTTGCCGACAACAACCGCCCGGGGTTCCTGCGGGGATCCTGGCCTCTTGATGGGGTTGGTCGGCCTCGTCCAACCGTCCTCCTCTCTTGTCATCTCCATGTCCTGAAGGGGCTGGAATCTGGGGGGCGGAACGTAGCCTGAAGCTGGGCCTACTGGAGAGCGGCTGGGCCCGGCTGCGGTGGCGGTCTCGGGCATCTTCGGGGGCGGTAGGGGGATGGCTGCCGGCTTCGTCCTCGGGTCAGCGGGATGGGGCTGCAGTGGTTGGGAGTTGGGGACCTTGATGGTCCCAGTCTTTGTCCGGTAGGTGGTGGAGTCTTCAGGGATGGCAGAAAGGTGCCGCGCGGGAATCATCCGCACGGCCGGTGTTTTGTATTTCCGCTTTAGGATTGCGGGGGTGTTCTTGGGGGCTTCTTTTCTCGGTGGGGCCAGGACGTCCTTCTTGTTCTTCTTTGCCTTGAAAAAGGCAGTTGGCGGCGCGGTGGCCTAGGCAGTGAGCCGGTCGGGGTCCGGCCGGCTACCAAGTTAGCAGGTGTCTGGCCGTGTAAACACGAGCCAGACAGAGCGGTTCGGGAGCGAAAAAATCTGTTGTCACAGAAGCGACTGTCGCTGGCGGCAGTCACTGAGCGAAAATTCCTTTTTCCCGTCCCTCCATGTCGTGTCCGTGTCAGTCTGCGGAGAGAGACAGGTTCAGGCGCAATTCTTATATCCGATGAAAACAAGCTGGCTTCCCTGTGATTATCTCAAATACAATATACCTACTGCCGACAATGATTACAAGATGAAGGTTCTATTATTATTATTGGTACTACTACTTATTACTACTGCTGACAATGATTACAAGATGAACGTTCTTTTATTATTTTTACTACTACTACCACCTATTACTACTGCCGACAATGATTGCAAGATGAAGGTTCTATTATTATTATTAATACCACTACTACTTATTACTACTGCCGACAACTTTTACAAGATGAAGGTTCCTGCCGACAACGATTACAAGATGAAGGTTCTATTATTATTATTACTACTACTACTTCTTCTACTTATTACTACTGCCGACAACTTTTACAAGATGAAGGTTCTATTATTATTATTACTACTACTACTTCTTCTACTTATTACTACTGCCGACAACTTTAACAAGATGAAGGTTCTATTATTATTATTACTACTACTACTTCTACTTATTACTACTGCCGACAACTTTTACAAGATGAAGGTTCTATTATTATTATTACTACTACTACTTCTTCTACTTATTACTACTGCCGACAACTTTTACAAGATGAAGGTTCTATTATTATTATTACTACTACTACTTCTACTTATTACTACTGCCGACAACTTTTACAAGATGAAGGTTCTATTATTATTATTACTACTACTACTTCTTCTACTTATTACTACTGCCGACAACTTTTACAAGATGAAGGTTCTATTATTATTATTACTACTACTACTTCTACTTATTACTACTGCCGACAACTTTTACAAGATGAAGGTTATATTATTATTATTACTACTACTACTTCTTCTACTTATTACTACTGCCGACAACTTTTACAAGATGAAGGTTCTATTATTATTATTACTACTACTACTTCTACTTATTACTACTGCCGACAAAGATTGCAAGATGAAGGTTCTATTATTATTATTGCTACTACTACTACTTATTACTACTTCAGACAACGACTACAAGATGAAAGTTCTTTTATTATTATTGCCATTATTATATCCTGTGATTATCCACATCCAGTCATTCGAACCAAATATACCTACTCACGAGAAATGGATCAAAATCGTTTAGTAGTGAAATTTCCATTGCATCACATCTCACCTGAATAATCATGATTCAATTACCTCCTGATATTTACAATGACACAGATGTAACGTGCAACACGTATGTGATTGACGATCTCAACAAATTAAATAATTTCAGTTGGAAGTCTTATAATTTAAAGATTATCCATCAGAATATCAGAAGTATGTCAAACCTTGATGATTTTCTGTTATTTCTAGATCAATTCAATCATACTTTTGATGTTTTAATTTTATCAGAGTGTTGGATCAATAAAAACTACACCTCTAAAATAATACAAACTTACACGGAACATCACTCAATTAAAAATATAAATAAATCTAGCGGGATTGTTGTCTACATAAAAGACGGTATACAAGCACAAGTCGAAGAAATTGTATTATCACAAGGTAACTGCCTTAGAATTGTTCTGAATAATAATTTATGTATCTTTGCTATTTATAGATCACCTTCTTTCCAGAGCATAGATTCTTTTCTGAATTCACTCCAAACTGTTATTAGCAATTCCAATAAATTTGAACGTCAAATCATTATAGGTGACCTTAATATTAACACCTTATCTCCATTTCACAACCAATTCCATGACTACATATGCCTGCTCACAGAAAACGGATTCATATTGACAATCAATACACCAACTCGAGAACAGGGCACGTACAAATCCTGTTTGGATCACATCAACGTAAAAAATATTAACCTCACTGACTCATTCGTTATCCACACGTCAATTTCTGGCCACTATACGACAGCCCTGTGTTTTAAAGATAAGCCGCCCCCCCCTGCTAAAATCAAGTACGTCCCTCGATTAAACTTTAATAATTTAATTGAGGACTTGCATTTAGAAAACTGGCAAAAAGTATTTGATCAAATTGACACTGACATTGCGATGAAAGAATTCATTTGTATTCTACATACATATATATCTAAACATACAAGTAACAAACACATATCGAACAGCCAGTTTAAACTTACGCCCTGGATCTCTCCTGGCCTTGTAAAATCGATTCACAAAAGAAACCAACTCCACAAAAAGGCCAAAAAATTTCCAGATAATATTTTAGTACAAACTCACTACAAGAAATATAGGAACTTATGCAAAAAGATTATTAAATATACAAAGGAAAATTATTTTAAAACGTTCATTTACGAAAATTCTTATTCTCCAAAACGTATGTGGGAAGCATTTCGTAATATTAGTAAAACAAAAATAAACAGGTCTTCCGAAATTAAATCGTTAGATATCGGTAACGTAAACTCTTCTAATCCTAAAAATATGGCGAATTTTGCTAATAAATACTTCACATCGGTGGGAACCACACTTGCCAAAAAAATTCTCGATAAATGCAATAAAACAGAAATCGAACTTGCCAAGTTGGTCACCTCTAACCTCGTCCATAAAATAGACAATATACAAACATCGACGAATGAAGTCTTGGAAATAATTGACGACCTAAAGCCATCTAACGCTTGTGGACCAGACAAAGTCTCGACTAATCTGCTTAAAGTAACTAAGTCATTCATTGCATCTCCGATAGCGTTCATTTCCAATCTAAGTCTCAAATCAGGAATATTCCCTAACCATCTAAAACATTCAGTTGTTGTATTACTGCACAAAAACGGAGATAAATCTGCGATTCAAAATTACCGGCCCATATCTTTGGTCAATTCAGTCTCAAAGATTATAGAGAAAATTGTCAAAAATCGTCTTAGCTTTTATCTTGAAGATAATAACATCCTTTCTGAGAGACAATATGGCTTCCGGCCGGGTTTAGGTACTGAAAATGCCATTGGCAATCTGACTAAAGTAATTTCTAATAACATCGATCGAGGAATCAAAAGCATCGCGATCTTCCTGGATCTGGCTAAAGCTTTTGATACCATCTCGCACAAAATCCTTTTGAAAAAATTACAGCTAATCGGAATACAGGGGCAGTTACTTAAATGGTTAGGAAGCTATCTAGAAAATCGGAGCCAAAGAGTTATTATTAGTGGTACTCTAAGCGATCCAGCCAATATCGAATTTGGTGTACCACAAGGAAGTACTTTAGGACCGATATTGTTTAATATCTATATTAATGATCTTTGCAACAGTAACCTTGCCGATCATATCATCACTTTTGCTGACGATACGGTCTTAATATTTGAGGGCAAAAACTGGCATGAAGCGCATAGAAAAGCAGAAATTGGAATAAACAATGTCAAACATTGGCTAGACTACAATCTTCTTACTCTTAACACGGACAAGACAAAATTTATACGTTTTAGTGCAACACAAGCGGGTCAACCTAAGGTAATACTAAATATTACTATTCACATTTGCAATGAACCGAACACTTGTACTTGCAATAACCTTGAATGCGTGGACAGTTTAAAATATCTAGGGATCACCATAGATAAATATCTGAGATGGGATGAACACATCAACGCAACGGCCTCAAAAGTCAGAAAACTTACACACCTTTTTATAACCATCAGAAATATTCTCTCTGTTAAAGATATGAAATCAATATACTATGCCATGTGTAATTCTTTACTCGAATATGCATCCCTAGGATGGGGTGGATGTGCCAAAACAATATTAGACTCCCTGGCTAAAGCTCAGAAATCAATACTAAGAGTCATCCTTAAAAAACCATTCAGGTACCCCAGTGATGCATTATTCACGGAATTAAAAGTACTTGATGTTAGACAATTGTATATTAGAAAGATTATATTACATGCTCAAAAACAACGTCAACACTTCCCGTCCATTGACCACCTTCACGACACTCGACTTTCAAGGAACAATCCAATAGTCCCAATAAAAATCACGACGTCCCTCGGCCAACGGCAATTTTCGTACTTAGGACCTAAATTATTCAATATCATTCCTAATGATTGGAAAACTAAAAGTGCAAATGTTTTGCGCAAATTGATCAACGACTGGCTCCTTGATTTAGGGAGGATCAAAAGCGAAGATATGTTGACCAATAGATAGTCTCATCATATAAAATAAAACAAAATTAAAAATATATAAGAAAAAAAAAAAAAAAAAAAAAAAACAAAATAATAAAAAAAACACACTCATATTTCCATTCATTAAAAAACACGTACTTATCATTTCAGAACACAATTGCTATTCTTTTATCAATACCCTTCCCATTTTTCTACATTCAACTCCTGTGAAGATTTTTCTTTTTATTATACAAAATTACGTAAGCTATAATTTATACAAAATACGTACAAATATAATTTATACAAAATTGCGTACTATACGTAATATTACAAAAACACGTACTTATAACTTCAGAACATAATTGTCTATTATTTTATCAATACCCTTCCCATTGTTCTACATTCAAGTCCTGCGGTGATCTTTCTTTTTAACATTACCATCTGGATTTTATTTACTTTACAGGTTTTATTTTATATTAAGTGCTCTAAGGGAAAATATCTTAGTAGGATGAAAAAATGAAGCAAGGAAAGGGAAATAAATACAATTTGTTATCAACCACTCTGTCATGTCACTATTTATACACTAGCTAACTTATGAAATATTTATATACAAATTGTTTTTATTCATTTGCTGCATCCTTTTCGAGTCACATTCTTTTTGAGTTTCTTCACCCGCTCGTAAAGTTAAGGGATAAGTCACTCACGTTAATTATAATTATAATTATTTTTTGTAATCACTTTTAAACATCCACGTTAATTATAATATGGATATTGTCATCACGCTTGAAGAATGTCTCGATTCTCAATTTTTGCAAGCGATTTAAATGACCAAACATTTATCTATTGTTAAACAAGCATTCAATACTAAATTTGTACTTTAAGACATTGTTTTTTCTCTTCGCTTATTCTTCTTTTTTTATGAGTTCAAAATTGTAGTTTTTAACTAAAGCTTCTACGAGGAATTCAATCGTAACACTTGTTTCATTCAATAAATAATATGTTTATATAATTAATCAATGTAATATGAAATTATGATATGAACTAAATTTGTCAATTTGACTGGCCTAAAACAGGATCCATTCCTAGTTGGCTAGTCAAAGTTTCCATATATGTTTCATTGTATAATTTTATGTGAAATTTTTACGCACCAGATTTAAATGTCCGGGTTTAATTTTCCCCACAGGAAAAACTAAACCCTTTCACACACTTCCCAAATGATCATCTGGTCAATCCACGTTATGCAATTGCACTATATGTATTATAATTACAAAACAATACAAGAACAACATGTCAACCTACCAGAGACCAGATGGGAAAATAATTCACCGACTCCAGATATTTTCATATCAGAGGGTTCGGCTCTGTGGAATTCCTAATTGAACCTATAAATCCTACTGATCCCTCAATATAAATATTTAAAAAATCTTTTGTAATCCTACATGTATTTAAAATTACCGATTTTTGCATTTTTATGTATAAATTCTTTGACAAATCTAATACGCCTAAATTTTGAATCAGAGACCTATTATTATTATTATTAATATTATTATATTCTTCCCTTCCGTCTTTTACTACGTTGCTGACTGAAGGAACTACTCTAACTGTTTTAAAATGTGATATCTCGTTGGTGATATTAATATAGATATGTTTTGATTTTGCCTATCATGAAGTTATGGAAAAAGGGGGACATGAATAATTGAATATTAAAAATAGTATTCAAATGTTTAATTAGATATGAAACAACTAAAAAAAAAATGCTAAAGTTCGCAACTGGGAAACGAACCAAAAATGTCTATTTTTTTAAACTAACGAAAAATTTTCAACAATCTCGTGCGTCTCTTTAATAATCTCAATTAGTATCCTCAGTTATATTCACAGACTGCTATATTTTTGGGTTTCGATGCAAAGTTCCATCCAAATATATTTGCATTCAGGGTAATCTCAAGGATATACCTACACGATTTTATTTTACATTGAACAACTTCTGACTTCGTCTATTAGTCTAGAATGAATAATCACCGAAAATAATCATGAATTAACAGCTCAGAAGGCAGGGTATTGTCCCGTAATTATATGCAAGATAGCGTTCTTTGTTTTAATTCCCATTTGCGACTGTAACCTTTTTTTTATATTACATCTTTTAGGTTTTACATTTCATTGAAGGTAGGTTAATATGTATAAATTATATATTTAAATATTTTGTAATGAAACGTGATTTTAGGAACTAATATATATACATGTAAAACTTAGACGTTAAATTTTTTCAGGCTTTGAGATACATATCGACGATTACATAAATAATACAGCGTGTAACCCTTAATAAGTTGCTTTACCCAGATATAGGTATTACAGTATTCTGGCTCAAATTTTACTCAATTATGAGAAAGAAAATCTCTCTGAAAATTAAATAAAAGAGATTAGGTTTTCTACACAGTCAGTCAACATTTGCCAATTCTAAATTTCCTTCAACAACAATGAGTTGCTGCAGCTTCCACTACTATGAAACGGTTTTTTTCCACTGTGAGTCAACATATGTTTGTTCAAACTACCCTTTTGAGAACATGAGTAGCTGCGGACGGAACACGAAAAAGGTTTTTAACCACTGTGAGTCAACATATGTTTGTTCAAACTACCCTTTTGAGAACATGAGTAGCTACGGACGGAACACGAAAAAGGTTTTTAACCACTGTGAGTCAACATATCTTTGTTCAAACTACCCTTTTGAGAACATGAGTAGCTGCGGACGGAACACGAAAAAGGTTTTTAATCACTATGAGTCAACATATGTTTGTTCAAACTACCCTTTTGAGAACATGAATAGTTGCAGTCGGAACACGAAAAAGGTTTTTGACCACTGTGAGTCAGCATATGTCTCTTTAAGGTACCATTTAGAGAACACGAGTAGCTGCAGACGGAACACAAAAACGGCTTTTCCCCACTATGGGTGAGCATGTGTACTTTCAAATGTCCCCTTTGAGAACATAAGTAGCTGCAGACGGAACACGAAAAGGGTTTTTCTCCACTGTGAGTCAGCATATGTTTCTTCAAACTTCCATTTTCAGAACACGAGTAGCTGCAGATAGAACACAAAAAGGGTTTTTCCCCACTGTGAGTCAGCATATGTCTCCTCAAATTACTCTTTTGAGAACATGAGAAGCTGCAGACAGAACAAGAAAAAGGTTTTTCTCCACTGTGAGTCAGCATGTGGACTTTTAAATCTCCCGTACGAGAACATGAGTGGCTGCAGACGGAACACGAAAAGGGTTTTTCCTCAGTGTGATTCAGCATATGTTTCTTCAAACTACCATTTTGAGAACTTGAGTAGCGGCAGACGGAACACGAAAAAGGTTTTGCTCCACTCTGAGTTAGCATGTGTTTCTTCAAATTTTCCTTTCGAGAACTTGAGTAGTTGCAGTCAGAACACAAAAAAGCTCCACTGTAAGTCAGCATGTGATGCTTTAAAGAGGGCTTTGGTGAATATGTCTTGTCATTCTTGGAGCACGAAAAAGGTTTTTCTCTAGTATGGTTGCGCATGTGTCGTTTAAATATTGACTTAGTAGAGCAGTCATATTTACAATGGTAGCAAGAAAATTGTTCTTCCCCAGAAAGCGGCTTCAGGTCTGTCAGTAAGGCTGAAATAGATTAAGTATTAAAGTTAATTAGTATACCTAAGTACAGTCAATTCATAAATACGCAAATTTTGAGAGTATGAATGGTGAATTCAAAAGACCGAAAATCGGTTTTACCTGATGTCAGAGTTTTACTTTCAGAGCGCTCTAAGCATTCCTTTTTGACGTCGAGAAGCTCCACGTCAATTTCCATATAAGGAATTCCAATCTCATGTTCTCCTTGAAGCTCTGGTTCTGCCTTGATAGGAAAAGCCTCTACGCTAACTGGAAAAACAATTTTTTTTTCAAAATCTTAATGTATAAAACAATGTCGGGTTAGTTACACCATTTATAACTCGAGAACGGCTGGACCAATTTTTATGAACTTTGATTTGTTCTTCAATGAAATGAATTCTCGTCTTTTGAAAGAGCTGCAGGAATATTGTGATAAGTATAATATTGAGTAGTGAGTAAATTCCAAAAATGCAAAAACGTTAAATGTCAAAGCACTGATTGTTTTGCTTTTGTTTTTAAGCATATAATGCTGCCACTCTTTCTTACACACTAATGTCAACAGTCGAAAATGGGACAAACGGCGGACGTATGTCTGCACCCTTCCAAAGGAAAAATACAATAATTATAATAAATCTTCCTCACACGTATAAAGAAAATGAAACGCAATTCCCGTTAGTGGAAAAGTAAGAAAGTCATAAAAATTATAAATCCGTGCACAACGCCATCTCTGATACTGACAAAAACAAAACACGGACAGTGGCGCATCGATAATTGCTTCATTGTGTAATTTATTAACTTAATAAAAAAACTGAATTTAATTCAACTTCTAAGTGAACACAACAGTTATTGATTCTGAGGTGGTACGAAGTTCGCCGGGTCAGCTAGTTTTAAATAAATTAACGTAATTAGATGATAAACCACAAATATTGAACTACGTCGTGAAAGACTTTAACTCTTCAGAAATATCACGTTTTTTTCAGTTGGTCAAAATATTCACGCTTTACCATAAAATGCAAATAAATGGAATATTCTGAACATATCCGAAAACTAAAAAATATTTTGATAAGGTGGTGAAATATGCTATCAAATTTTATAATTTGAAATAAACACACAATTTTTGAAATATAAAATTTTTGCATGCAAACGTAAAAAGTTGTAAGAATGGCTCATCTTACGTTTTTTTTTAACAACAATTTCTGATTACGAGAAAAATAAAAACACATACATTTTTTATTAGACAAATGAATTATAATTATTACTGTCCCCTCATGTTTTTGTCGTTTTAAAATAATTAATAAAAATTTCCGAAAACTTCATTTTTTATAAAAATAAAATAAAAAAATAAATAATTATTACTGTCCCCTCATGTTTTTGTCGTTTTAAAATAATTAATAAAAATTTCCGAAAACTTCATTTTTTCAAATTGCGGATCAAAACTTTGGTTTTATAAAGGCGTATATTTTACTTTATTAGATTTGAATATAAAGGGTGGTGTTTTGCCATTCTAACATTGCCTAGAACATATTTCTCACTACGATAGTAAGGGAGTTACAGCGATATATATGAGACCTATATGAGCTGAGACGAAAATGGTCTCCTGTGATTAAACTGCATAAAGACTTCATTAACAATAAAACCTTTTCTACTATTTCCACATGAATTTATCATACCAAAAATATTCCATGTATTCTATTTATCCTACTAACTTTTTTCTTCTTTCTAAATTCAGAGGTAGCTCACCGCCTACTAGCGATACAACGACGGTCACATATAAATATGTTATCGAACATTATTAATACCACAACGTCTGCGTGGTTGAATTTCAGAACCCACTTTTAAGTGCATGTTGATGCCATAAAGTGCAACGGCCTATAAAGTAGGATGCTGAAAGCAAGCTTAATTCGTGGCTGCGACTAATGAAAATATCTCTACTGGAATGACAGTGCAATTTAAAACTTTTCTCCGATTGCCTGAGGTTTTTTGGTTAAATATTTTCCACCCACTTTAAAAGAATCATAGCTCCAAATTTTATTATCGAGACAAACAAGCTGATTATAGTTCTATACAGCCAATGGATTTATCTATCTTTTATCGATTATAACATGTTTGTCGGATTTATAAAGACATAGTGTAAAATCGTAAACTTCTACTTAATTACTTACAAATAAGGGAAAATTTGCCAAAATTAGCAGCAAAGCAATCCGAGTTATTTTAAATAGTGCCATATTGTGGCAAAAAGCGCTCCAGTGGTTAATAAGATTTTAACAATTTGATTTAAACCTGTATTACAACTTACCAGCTATCTGAGCAGTCTCCGAATTCAGCAAGCATTCCTTCTTTATATCCGGGATGTCGATATCTATTTCCGTATATGGTATTATTTCCTCCCCGATTTCCTTCTGGGACCCATCACTTCCTGGCTTTTGAGGATCCATTGCGCTGCTATCCATGCGCTCTGTCCAAGCTCAAAATAAATTAAAAATGTAACAGAATACACATTCTGAACTGAATGCGAGTGATAATGAAATCAGCACTTTCTTATTTGACAAAAAGTTTAAAAACTCGAGCAATTCTACTAAATATTATATGCTTGTGTAATTGTACATGTACATCCCAGGTTTTGATTGATTTGTATGGCAAGTAGGGTTTGTCTAACGGGTTTCCCTAACCTAATAACCTAACTTTACCTAACCTAATAACCTAACCTAACCTAATAATCTAACCTTACCTAATAACCTAGTCTAATAACCTAACCCAATAACCTAACCTAACATAATAACCTTACCTAATAACCTAAACCTAACCTAACCTAATAATCTAACCTCACGCAACTTAACCTAACCTAATTAATAATGCATTGATTTTAATCCATCCTAAATATACTCATTTATTTATTTGTTCAGAACATGAAAAATTGTATGGTGCAACCTTCAGTTAGTAACTTCCTGGAATATGTGTGATTTTTGCGATATGGCAACCTTTTTTAATATTTATCGATTGGTACCCTGGAAATGGTGGAAATTGTTCAGTATGCAAAATAACGTAATACAAAATGTCAGCCGTAACGAGAAATTACGTACAATTTTTTTTTTAAATGTATAATTTTAATGCATTTTTTTCCACCGGTCCCGACTGAAACCGATGTTTTATGTGGTAACTAAGTTTTAAAGTAGTGTACTTATCAAAATCTGTGCCTATTCAAAGTGCAGCGGCTTATTCATAAATTAATACGCTCGTTTATCAATTGAATAAAATTTTCACGCCGTTTTTTAGTAAGGCTGAAAGTGTTTTTAAATAAAATGTGCCTACAAATGTGTCCGTCTTTTCTGTAAACATATTTACCAAATGCAGAAGGATCCTCGTTCAAAAATAAGATTGAAATGATGATCAATTACCTCGCATAACAAAGTGTGAAATATTGTTGAATTGTCGGGATTCGCAGCACTCGAGGAATTAAGCAAATAATAATAATATATAAATATATTCCAGTGATTTTAATCAAATTCAAGCTCTACGTAAACCTTCAAATCTTGTTGAAAGTGGTGAAAATATAATATCTGATAGGTCACTTGATGGAGTTCGCTGAACGACTTTTTTTATAATTAAGTTAAATTATTTTACAGCTGTCAGATTTCAAATATTCAAATAATTCCGAATGCACAAATTTTCCAGCAAATGAAAAGGCAAATTTAGTTCTTACCTTTGTAGTATGTAGGTACTACTGTGTTAAAAATTGTAGCAACTATCGTCGGTCGTTTAGGTTTTATATTATAAGCGCCTTGAGCGCAGTTTGATGCTTCGCAGGTGATGTAGTACGTCATTTCCGTTTCGTCCTAATTTCAAATCACAACGGGGCTAAGAGAAGTTTCATCATTTATGTCGTACTCCGCTTCCGTTTAATACGGAATATTTCTTATTCAACCTGTTAGATTTAGCTTAATTATCACGAAAAGTGAGTATTTATGTCGGGGGAGATGAAAAAATATGCATGTTAAATTTCAATTTTGTTAAAATCAATTAACTTTCGCGGTATACAACTTCGCACTTCGTTATCATTTTTATATTACATTTTATAGACAATTAGTGCTGTCAATCATAGAAAAAATATTATTGCCATATAAAACAATAATTTATGTATCTTATGAAGTGAATGCAGTATTGACACGTTTAAACCTGTATTTATAACAGAATAAAGTGGAAAGAAAGGTATAAGAATGATTACACACCCATTAGACCAACCCTGCTTGCCAAACAAACAATTCAAAACCTGGTATGTATACATATTTAAATGATGATGACATGCAGCTTTCGCAGCTTGAACCTCAACCCAGTAGTACTAGAATTCGAAGAAGTGCTTTTTGTTTTCATTTTGACGAGAATTTATTTTATAAGGTTTGTTCAACATACTAATGTCATATTTGGTTGTCAATTAATTAAAAAGGGAATATTCCGTATTATCCGTGTATCGAACTTTGACAACACGAACGTTCCGTATTATCCGTGAGGTGGGCTTAAAATATGTTTCATAATATTATGTCATTCATTTGTTTCATAATGTTATGCAATTCATTTGTTTCATAATGTTAAGCAATCATTTGTTTCATAAAGTTATGCAATCATAAAAACTCGAGTGTTGTCGATATTTTCAATTCGTTAATTTCAATTTGGGAGGCTGGTTTGGGTACCGCCGCCCGGGAACCATTTATTGGATAACCAACACCTCTGCCACAGTGTCAGGTCATTTGGCTTCCCTAAAAAGACCCTCCACACAGCACCCCTTGAGTTTTAGAGTTACATGCTCCACAAATGTAGTTATTTTCAAAAAAAATCATTTTACCTCACATTTTTCATCAACCATTCCTTCATATCGTCTAAAATATTCTTCACAAATAGAAGTTTATTTGAAAAAAGTTGTAAAGAATTTAATTCCCTTTTAGAATATATATGAGGGTTGTCTGAAAAGTTTCCGACCTGAACATGAAGATGGCAACACTCGTCAATAAAAGCTAGTGAATGTAGTTGTGCATCTTTTGACAGTTACTTCGTATATTTATATGTACATGCACATAAATCTCCAACCAGTAAATATTTACTGCAATTTAATTTTTTTTTATAAAATGTCGTCATTTTCAGAAAAGCTGTTTTAATCTTATTTCTGACACACAGCTTTTGTTCATTCGCCTAATAATATGTGTGACCACACATTAAAGCCAGTGTTTAAATAAAGAAGACAAAAATCATATTACTTGAAATATTTAAAATTGTGTTTCATAATGATAATGATAATTATGTCATGATAATTTTATAATATTTCGTTACATTAAGCACATAAAATTATAAACCTCATTGTTATTACTGTTCTCAATGTTACATTCTCATCCTCTTTGGACGTGAAGGTACTGGCAAGCGTTGTTCATCCATGGCATATTCATCCTCAGTAGTGGATGGTTCTTGTTGAATGGGCTCTATGTCGTCTTCATCGTCGTCCTCGGCAACAGGCACGCTATTGAGGCATCTCCCTTGGCAGTGGAGGCACCCTGCAGAACAGGTCAGCATTGCTTTTCGGCGTCCACAATTGCCAATTGCACAATCCTTGGTGCAGCGGCAAAATATCATATTCAGAAGGACCTCCGGTGCTGGTGGATCTTCTGTTGTAATTGGCACCAGTGTCTCTCCTTCATGTTTCCACCCCCATTCTTCAGGGGGCAGCTCAATCGGTGCACTGGGAATGCTGTTTAGCTGCGCTCTTTGTTGGAGGGAGGGAGCTGATGTCAGGCTTCATATTTGCCAACGACCTTGTGCGCGACTGGAAGCGGTACTGGATAAGGGAGGTCTGTCTTTTTGGCGCCGCATACCGTTTCAGGAAACATTTATTTCCAGCCTCTTCAACGTCGTCACGAGAAGAGGAGGGGTTGTAGAAACTCACCTTGCTTCTCATGAAAGTTGCAGGTGTTGTAAGTATCGCAGCCGGTAAATGAATGTAAGAACAGGATGTGTTCAAATCCACGCTGCTACATCTCTTGAGTGAACAGTGCCACGGGCATAGCTAGGTTTTAGTATCGGAGGGGGTTCAAAAAAATAAATCTACTGAAAGTGCATGCAATAACCTTTATATTTATATTACAAACCACCACCTTGGCAAATCAAAACTCGTGTTGGGGGGGGGGGGGATTGTCGGACTTTGTATTTACCTTTTTAGATACATAATATCATTTTGAGTTGTCATGGTAAAAATAACATTGCTTGGCAAAATTACTCGTACGTAAATCAACAACACATATTTAAGATTCATGGGAATTCCAAAAAACATATAGGTATATAATACCAGTAATATTGTCATTTATACTAAAAAAATTACCAGTTAGAAAACCCCCCCCCCCCCTGGCTACGCCCATGGACAGTGCCATTGTTTCGGTTTTCCGTCGTCCGGGTTTCAGCAGCTGCTGAATATCTTGGGTAGGAGGAGTGGTTGCAATTAAAATGACAGTGAGGTTCACATCCTCACAAACGACAGCCCCAGAATAGAGAACTCCAGTCCATTTTTTTTATTATTTTTAATGAATAAAGACCTTCAAACTTAAATAACTGCATTTTTATTTTTATTTTTATAGTCAGTTTTAATAGTGAAAATAATTGTCAAAGTTTTAATTTTTAAAGACTCCCAGAAACGCACCGTATCTATGGTGGTCTTCACCCACCGATAGTTTTTTTTACTTTTTAAGTTGTCATTTTGAATCAGTGATGTTATGTCGAGGGAAATTTCCCTAGATCTAGGGGAGAAAAATATTTTTTAGGGATAAGGGAAATCAGGACAAAATCTAGGGAAATTTCGAACTGTGGCAAATTTTTAATTACATATGACAATATTACTGGTATTATTTATATATATACATATTTAAATATATATTTCTTGGAATTCCCATGAATCTTAATTATTGTTGTCCTTACCATGCAATGTTATTTTTAACACTGACAACTCAAAATGATATAATAGCGCCGTTTCCACGCACACTTCGGAGCGACCGAGTCCCGCGCCACTTCAGGCCGCCGCGCAGAAAAGTCTCACAGTGAACTGCGCTGTTAACCTATCGGTCTTTACTTTTCTGCGCGGCGGCCTGAAGTGGCGCGGGACTCGGTCGCTCCGAAGTGTGCGTGTAAACGGCACTTATATGTATCTAAAAAGATAAATGGGACCTCTGAAAAAAAAAATTAATTTATGTTCGAAGTTCTATTTTTTTGGTGATTGCGGTTGATTTTTATTTTGCAAGGTGTTTTTTTTTAATTTGGAATTCAGTGGTGAGTGTATTCGTACTTTTAAATTATTACTTCACGTAGCAAAAAGTGTTTTATTTGGAAAAGCACAGTATTATAAGTATATTTACCAAGTTCCGATATCTTTCCAATTAATTAATCATATTAATTAACATATAACAGGATTAGTGTTACACAATCAGGTGGCTACTTAGGTTATTGCGTAAATGTGAAATTCTAGGGAAATTTTACTTCGAAATCTAGAGAAATAATTTTTTTGGGCAGAGCATCCCTGATTTTGAATTGTAGAAAATGGCGGAATCAAATTAATATAGGATGACTCAATGACTTTTGTGTGAGAAATTGAGGCGTTTTTTATTTAAGATTAACTGCTTTAAATATAGAAAAACATTGGTAAAATGTCCACATTTCACCGCTACTGTTATTGTATTTTAACAAAGTGCAATATAAAAATAATAAATCATCTTTTTCATTGCAAATACAAGTGACATCCTTCTTCAATTTTGTGTTCAGGCGTGATTTTGTACATTGTTTTATGTATAACACACACAGAAACACTGGTATTTATAATACACTAATCATGACGATTGTGTAGTAACTTGTATAAAAAGCCCTATACTAAAAACAATTTGAAAATACAATGTAGAATATGACACGACTTTAACCTCAAGTAGGCAAAATTTATTGCAGATTGTCCGCAAATATAGCCCTTTTCGTAAATTGTTGAGGGCCTAAATTATGTTTCAATAAACACAATAACTATTATTTATCTAAATCTCTATAACTGTATGAAAATAAACCAAAAACACGAAATGTTGAATTGCATACGTGTCAATTTTCAAATGTCAATACAACATTCAACACGGACGCTATTACCAGGTGACAGGTTAACAGTGACGTCATCGTTAACCATTTCAGTAATGCCAACTTGACGCTGTATTTTGAGGAGAGGTTTAAAAATGCATTTTTTAATAATTTTTTAAAAACTCTGCGTTTAATATAATAATATAATATTTAAACTCTAAATGTTGGAACAAAATTAAAAATATTATTCTTATTACTGTACTATATATATATGCTCTGTATTTAAGTTAAGAAAGCGAAATACTATGTTTCTTTTAACTTAATAATAAAAAAATAAAAAAAATAAAAAAAAATATTATGAAATAAAACTTATATATTCAGAATCAGCGTTTCTTGGTCTATATGAACATATTTTTTTAAAGCCATAATATTTTTCACTGGAGTTCCTTATTGTGAGAGGATTGTTCCACAGCGGTCTTAACGACAAGGACATCAGCATCATCGGTGGCGTGAAGAGTCTATATCCCATTCTCCCGAAGCTCTGTCTGTAGTAAGGAAATGAAGTTAATTTTGTTGATCTTAATAATATCACAGACGTATGTTTGTGAACATTTTAACAGTAAATATAGTTTATGAATCTTGGGTTAAGCGACATGAAATGCCAAAAATGCGAGCGCTTTTGAGGGCGGCCTACGCCGATTATTTCTATGATAATTTCTTCCTTTGGTAGGAGAGGGGGTCAGTTGAATTCAGGAGCTGCCGCGAAATATCGTTTCATTGTTCTGGATATGTCAACTTAACAGCTGACATCCGCACGTTTACGCAGCTCCGTTATTAAAAATATCCCCACTCCTGTTTACGGCGGAGGTTAATGCCCCATAACTTTTCAAAAATAGCGTGAGCAACGGTTACGACGTGTTATCCGTATGGTCTATGGTTTATCTACGGATTATCTGTTTAGGTGTGGTGTGTCTGTATCAAAGCGCCAAATTGGAAAGAACCTTAACTCGTTTCTTTTAAATCGATTTTAATTGGATTGTATTGAGTTGATGGTTGTTCTCAACTATTTAAGTCAGCGAAAATAACATAAGTTTTAGTTTTTTTATGTTTACACAATTACTTTTGGCGACTTTGAAAGTAACCTGAATGTGCTTGATTTAGAAACAAAAACTGTACTTTAATACTAAAACTTAAATACTATAATACAATGTACCTGCCACTGTGTATCGGTAGTAGTTGTTGAGAAAAGTTTTTAGGTTTTCAAACACGTGTTTACTTATAAAAAACAGCCAGTGAAAACTTTGAAACGTAAGTTTTTAACTGTTTTTATAATAAGTTGTAAGACATAATTCTCTGCTTTGCCTACGTACGAAGTCATTTGTAGTTTGTGTCAGTTATTAGGTCTCCATTTTATAAAATCAATACAAACAAAATTGAAGCAATTCAAAACAAATTCCTCAAATATCTTTGTTATTAGTCATATGTAAGATTTAATAATTATGCAGAGGCAGCTTCATACGTTAAAATTGATTCATTGAGTATACGAAGGCATCATATGGATGCAATATTCCTGTATAAATGAATTAACAATAATATTCAATGCCCAGAGTTGCTAAATAAAATTCAATTTAATGTGCCTGCGCGTACAACACGCTCTTCTGTCCTGTTCAGGGTGGATCAATGCAAGACAAACTGTAAACAGAATTCTTGTCTGAACAGACTATGCAATAGTAATGACTATGCAATAGTTACAATAGCGTATTATCCAAGGTGGACGTTTTCAATTCCGAACTTACCAAATATAAGGGTACCCCTTATATTATAAAAGAGTATTTCTCTGATGTTTCATGAATATGTTATGTGCCTATGTTTCTATCGTTTATACTTATAATTCTGTTATGATTGGATTTATATGCATGACCTGGCTTCTTATGGTTACCAATATATTGATATTTTATTTATTTATTTATTTGTTTACGCCTTGATGGCTTTTACATATAAGGTAAATCGAACAGGAGCATTATAACAAGTATGTAGAATCATAACAAGTATAAAGTACATAAAATAATAAACAGAGCATGACAGACACAGGACATAGGTTGGCACAACACAAGTAGGTATGAGTATTCGATAAGTAAATTGTTAAGAAAGGAGCTCAACCAGCATATTCGTATTTGGGCTCAGGCTGCAGAAGTTTCAGAAATTATTGTCAGAATATTACACAAATTTTTATGTTTTATGTAAATTTTGGTTTTATATACTTAATCTTTTGTTTTTTAATTTTTTTATCTCATACTCCTTTATTATAAATTTTATTATTTAAAAAGTTTTACTTTGCAGTTTAATTAGGGTAAAGTCACAAGGAGGAAATCCATAATTGGTTTTATTTTGGCTATACACACATGTACAAACTGGAAAAATGTAAACTGTCGATTTCCCGAAAATAAATAAATTTAAAATAAATAAATAAATTATTGAAAATTAATTGAAGATTTTTATAAAATTGGTAAGCTCGGGCGAGTAAAGGCCATTAATCGAAAAACTAGTATAATGTTATCACTTTTTATAAATATTATTAGTAAATCTGTAAACAGTAGACATCGCGTCCAACATGCATGTTTATAATTTACTCTCATTTTAAGTCAAAACCAACATTTTATTTACATAATATAAAAATAATAACAGATGTACAAAAAAATGGAAAACCTAAAAATCGAACACTCGATAAAACAGAAATAATTAGACAAAAGAATCATAAACTTTTTTACCAATTATTTAATGGTACTAATTTTGAAAACCAGAGACCCTGGTGAAAGGTCAGATCTAAGATTCATTATCGCTAATTTCGTGCAAGCACGTTCTATAAATGGATCTGAATGTGTCTTATTAAGGTAGGAGGCTTAAGTGCTTACACCCGGAACAGGAAAAGGTTTTTCCCCACTGTGAGTAAACATGTGTCTTGTCAAACTACTCATGTCAGAACATGAATAATTGCGGTTAGAACCCGAAAAAGGTTTTTCCCCAGTCAGCATGTGTGTCCTCAAATTTCTACACCGAGAACTTGAATAACTGCAATCCAAACACAAAAAAGGTTTTTCTCCACTGTGAGTCCGTTTTTGTTTCGTCAAACTATTCTTTTCTGAACATGAAGGAACAGTAGGAACACAAAAAGGTTTTTCACCGCTGTGAGTAAGCACGTGTTTTGTCAAACTACTATTGTGAGAACACGAATAACTTCAATCAAAACACGAAAAAGGTTTTTCTCCACTGTAAATGTGTAAATATTGTAAATGTTTCTTCTTTACATCTGGGAAGTCAAAATCCATATCTGCATACGGCATTTCACCTTCACCTTCTTCCTGGGGCTCTGGTTCCATCTTGATGAAAACAATCTCTGGGCTTAGTCGATCCATTGCAAGACCGTAGTAGGGTTATAGAATTCGTTCAAGCCTCAAAATATAACTGAAACATGAAACGGAACGTTGTTATTAATTTTTTTAAACTTTGTTATTATTTATTAATAAAGCAACATTAATTTTTTTTTCAGTTGAACTATTCTTTAAAAACATTTAGAACTAACTACCTAAGGATATAATTTTGACTAAAACTTTGTGAAAAGAAAATTGAAAACGGTTGACCGAATCATCAACATTAATTAGATTACAGTAACATGACACTGTCTTCCTCTATATCCCCTATATCTCTATAAAGTGACATAATCGTATATTTGATCCGCCATTCCGCATTATGCCGGCGCCAGACAAAGAAGTGATCAAATAAGTGTTCACATGTGTGGCACGGGCATTTAATACTGTTGTCACATATTTGATCACTTAAGTGCGCTTTGCCGTTCAGTATCGGTTTTTTAGCGCACATCAAAGGGATCAAAGTCCAAATGTTTGTGTGCCTGCCACACTTCGCGAAGCCCAGTTGCGAGAGCGTCGCCGTGGAGAGATATTGTGCGTAAACAATCAAACGAACTAACGATGGAGTGGAATAAAGAGAGCGTTTTCGAGTTTTTAGAGATGATGAGAGCCATATATGGGATCCGAAACGTAAAGGGCATAAAAATCGAAATAACATCGAAACAACAAACTGTGTCGACCAAATCGTCGTCCATGTTTTGTGAAGTCTATTTGAAAACTGTGAGCTCAAAAGAGTGATCAAATCTTTGAACACATATCTGGCAGATACAACAATAAATTACCAAATGTGTGAGCAAAGTCTTCAAAGAAGTGATCACTTCCAACCTGCGCAGACTCCACTTGATTAGATAACGACAGAAAACGCGAATCTTGAAGATGACACTGACAGCTGATAGGCGCTTTCATGATTGTGATTTGTGATCTATGGTTATCTTCAAGGTGTTGCCACTTTTTGAGGATTTAGTACCATCGCAAAATATGATTTCTTCTATGAATAATATAATGATGTGAGGATCGGAATGAAAACAAATATAAAAGATCATAGCACGCCAAATATCGCTCTCCATACAATCCCTTCAGACCGTAAGCCTCGATGACACACGGCGAGTTTACAAGCTACTATCTGGGAAATTCACTATCTGTTAGTAAATTCGCCCAGTATCATCGTGTTACTTGCTAACTAGCAGCGACTAGCAGATTGTTGACAATCTACGAAAAAAAGTTGAAAGGTCGTCAACTTTACTCGCCTACACGCTTGCTTCGCTTGCTCGTGATTGGTTTATTTATGTTTCCAACATGGATTCCGATAAACAGCTGATTTCGACTGTCAAAAATCTGAAGAATTAGTTCACGCAGGCGTCGTTATTCTTGTTACTGGCGCAAGCAGCGGCCTCAGTTTCCTACGCTTTTGAGCGATTGGACAGTTTTGTGTGTCATCATGACAATCTCACTCGCCGATTTACCCGCTTTTAAAATTTAGTAGATAGTAGCTTGTAACTCTCTGTGTGTCATCGAGGCCTTAAGTTCATATCTAAGCGCTTTAAGGTAAAACCACAGGAAGCCCACGCAACGCGACGCGACGTAGGTAGACGTCACCATTTCCGGTGACCGGACAACTCAGAATGAAACCAACTCAGAAGCACCTCAGAAATCTAATTAAGAGAGATGATAAAAAAATATAAAAAATTGGTTAAATAGGTTAAGTTGAGTTAGGGTTACCGGCTATTTTAAAATTATTATTTCATAGCTTAGCTTTTAATGACCTTTCTGAGGTGTTGCTGAGTTGACATGGAACCACCATTTCCATATCTATGTCTGGACTACTTACCATCCATACATTTTCTATGGAAACGGGTGCTTGAGAATCACACTAGTCCCACGCAACGCAAACCGACGTCCCCTACGCGACGTGGATCTGCCGCAGCCAGATCGGCGTGGGCCATGTGGAAGGTGGAGGGGGTATGGTCACACCGACGACGAGATGATTTTACATCTTTGTGTTGTTATCTAAGCATCTAACGTTATGTTTCGCTATATCTGTAGTTGTTTTTTTGACAGATATTAATCACAAATGGATGACGAACAGTTCATTAAAACTGTTGGACGGAACGAAGTTATTTATAAATCAATCGCAGGATTATAGAGATTTTTCATACGCAGTGCAGCTTGGAAAGAAATTTCAGCCATTCATGGCATGACTTTCAATATTATACCCCTATAATGATTGACAATCAAACCTTAGACACACTGACAGTCTTTCTCTAGTTCCAATTGACTTTCGAAGACATGTGTTTTCTTTTTTTATGTCATATTCAATTTCGTGATTTTATTCCACGAACACGAAAGTGAAGAGAGACAGTGCCGAATGAAGCATTCCATCAATGTTGGGATGCTTCCTTCGACACTGTTCATTTGCAACCGGAATTTAACATGACGTGACGCGAATGATGTGTGTGAACACTCAGTGAACAGTCTTTCTCTCGCGAATTAGTCGGCCGAGAACGTTCTGGCGTGAGGACGAGTAGCCGGAGCGACTTAGACGTCAAAATGCTCCGTTTAGTTCGCTTTTCGAAATAACTCCTACACGTCTCATAGAAATCGTTATTTATCCCTTACTATCGTAGTGAAAATTATGATCTAAACGGTATTGGAAAGAGAAAATAATGCTCTATATATTCAATATAATAATTAACCACAAAATAAAACGAATGTACACTTTTATGGAACCAAAGTTTATGATCCAATTTGAAAAAAAAAAAATGAAACATTGTGAATTTTTTATGAATTATTTTTATATGAAACGACAAAAAAGCGAGGTGACAGAAACGTTTATAATTTATTTGTCTAACAAAATAAGTATGTTTTTTTACTTTTTTTCTTACCAGTAATTTTAGTTAGAATAAACGCAAGGAGAGCCATTTTTTTTACTTTTAAAAGTTTACATTAAAAATTATTCTGTTTAAAAAATTACGTGGTTATTTCTAATAATAAATTTTGGAAGCATATTTTATGATCTTTCCAAAACAGTTTTTATTTTTTGGATACGTTAATAAATATTCCATTTATTTCGACGACTTCCAAACGAATTCCAATGCGCGTCGCGACTACGCTCAACGACTTCGTAGCGAGAATGTTGAGTGAACTCTTCTTTCCAAGGAACCGTCTGAACACGCGGTAAACCGACAAGAATATTTCATCGAGTAAACCTTCATCCGAGTGAAGCGTGTGACTTCAGCCTTTTGTTATTTGGATTTATATCTTCAGGGTAAAAAAATATTTTAAAAATTGTAATACAACACGTATTCAATTGTTTTTTTTATTTATTATCTTTTGGAATGAAACTAAAAAAGGTGTTATAATTCTCGATGATTTTTTTAGTGTCGAACACAAACTTATTGTAAATACTAAAAATGCAATGCAAATTAAGAGAGCGAGAAGAGCAGGAAGGTTGGCGAGGACAAATCGACTTTTTGGTGGCTTGCGCTAACAGAAAGTAGAGAATTCTAAAGGAAGTGCTGAACGGAGGGGACTGAAGCTTTCTGGTGCCCTAGGGCGCCCGAGGCCGGCAGTTGCCCGTCATTCAGTTCGGCCGACGACAACAGAAAAACTGCCTTTCTCAAGGCAAAGCAACCAATTCAAAACTAATTTTTCTTTTGTCATTTTTCAGACATGACTGACAAGGCGAAAGCACACAGAAACCCCGTCGGGCACTGGGCATTCGACTGCCCACCAGGAGCAATCGCCGCCATGGTCAACACCAGGACAGGACTCGTGGAGTTTGAGTTCGCAGACTCCGCCGAAGTACCCGCCCCTCATACCGATACCCTCTCATCCCCCATCCCGGGGCCCAGCTCGACACCAATGGAGCCGGAATGGCAGAGAGCGCCTGCTGCCAAGCGGTGCCACTCCCCTCCCATCCAACCCTCGTCCAACTCGTGCCTGTCTCTAGAGAACAGGTTCGATGCCCTCCCTGAGGTTGGAGACGGCGACGCCTCCACACACGTCATCCCACCGCAAAAAGACGCCCGACAGAGCGCCCTCCTGCGACAGAGCGCCCTCTTGCGGCAGAGCGCCAAACAGAGAACAAGCCCCACCAACGGGATGCCGCAACAAGACCAGGCAGCAAGAGCACGAGAGTGCCACCGGTGATCCCCTCTAGGGAGCATGACACATGGCGATGTCACAAATGAAATCGGGAAGCACATCGGCAGTGCGACCTTCGATTTCCACTACAATAGAGGAGGCACCATCAGCGTCAACGTGAGCTCTGTCGAAGCTCACAACAAACTCACCAGCGCCCTATGTCGGGAGGCCAAGCCCTTCCACACGTTTTCCACCGAGGCAGACAAAATCAAGAAGACCGTCATCAGAGGTCTTCCTAAACTGACCGCAGAGGAGATTTGCAATGACATGAGGGATAAAGGCTTCCCACCGAAGGCCATCGTCGAGATGAAGACCCCAGGATCTGAATACCCCCTGTATCTGGCCCACTTCAGCCGCGAGACCAACATGGGGCAGCTGAGAGCTGCCGTGAGATTCATCTGCTTCTGTAGAATCTCAATGAGAAAATACAGGAGCAACCAACTACAACACGGCACGCAGTGCCACAGGTGCCAGAAGTTCGGCCACGGCTCCCAAAACTGCGCCCATCCCGCCCGCTGCGTAAAGTGCGAGGGATCACACGCAACAGCTGACTGTGAGAAGGTCACACGCGAACTATCGGCCGCCTGCTGCAACTGCGGAGGCCCTCACCCCGCTAATTTCAGCGGATGCCCGAAGAGGATGGAGTACATAGCCGCCCTCCAACTCAGAGCCAAAGAGAACGCCCCTCAGAGGGAGACAGGGCCGCGCCAGAACACCGAAACGCGCCAGCCATCAACATCGGGCAACTCAGGCGGCCGAAGGACCTACTCGGAAGCAGCGGGGGGGCAACCCTAGCACTTCCCAACAACAAGAAGGGCGTCGTGGGCCAGATGCCGACACCCAGAACTCCCATTCCAACACCTCTGATGACGAGGAAATCATGTCTCTTCTACGCGGCCTCATCAAAGTCCGTGGAAGGCTGGCAGCCTGCGCGTCCAGGGACGACAAACTAGTCATCCTCATGGAGCTTCTGACAACCACCATCGATGTCTAAACTCCATCCCAACCTCCCGGACCTTCCGCAATCCCGGACCTACCCCACTCCCTACACTGGACACGGTAATTCACCTGGCGCTAAAATTCCTTGCATTCCATCTTGCAGAATTTTTAGGGGTGCCACAAAACAAAATATTTACAATCATTAAAGTTAAATGTAAATTTCCAGAAAAAGTTCAGAACTTATGTTCCTCCATTTTCTTTGAAAATTTGTGTGAGGTTTTTATCCAGTAAAGACTTTTTTCCTCACGATAACACTAATGTAAAGTAAATTCAGTCAAGTAAATAATCACCTTCAGAAGGTAATAGTTATAAGGTCGAATGAGCCGTAAAACTAGTCAGTTAGAACATGAAAGGGCATTGCAAAGCCCTAGCTAGTTAGAGGATTACGAAAGAATCCGTAGAATCAAAAAAAAAAAATCAATGCAAATTAATTATATCATTCAAAAATGATATTTTCGTAGACGTATTTGTCGGCGGATGGTATAAAATGGCAACACTGGGAGTTCATCATTATCGAATTTTTCTTATTTCGGTAATTTCTATGGATAAATCTTCGCTTGCTACTGTCACTTTTCTTGTTGTTTGCGTTATTTTGGCTTTATTTGTTTCGCCGCTTTGCTCACCTTAAACGAAAATAATCCGTTCATCTCCCAAAAAATTCTCCAACCTCGTTACAAAGTTAAAGTTTAACAGAACTAGGTACCAGATTCTTACGTAAAAGCATGGATTCCACCGCCATCAAGTTAGAACCAGGCGCAAGTGCGGATGAGAGTGTTGCTGTGATACTTACTGAAATCATAAATAAACCAATCCCTAGATCGATATCTTCGGGCCTTCTCCATACTAGAAATTTCGTCATCACTGTCACCAACTTAACCAAAAATAAAATGGTCCACCAAAGACTATTGTCTTAATAACATAGAGGAAGTTCAAGGCCATTTGCCACCATAGACAATATAATCGCATTGAACCTACTTTATTAATTCATTAGGCAAAAAAATTATTTAAAAATAAAAATGCTTGAAAGCAGAAAAATGTTTTAGTTTCCCCAAGAAAATAACCTTCCATCTGACAAAGCCTGAGGGAATGAGCTTTACATAATTTTTAAAGCTCATTTCCTCAGCAAGGAGCTTTGTCAGATGGAAACCTGTTATCCTGAGGAAATCAAAAATTCAAGCGTTAGTAAAAAACCTAAAATACTTGAAATATGAACTCCTTATAAAAGGAAAACATTTTCAAATAATGATTGGTTTTCTACAACGAATTTACATTTTTCTGCTTGAAAAATGATAACTCGGGGGTACATGTTTAAATTCTTTTTATTTTCAGAAAGACAATCGATAATAGCACATAAAAACACTGGTTCGGTGAATTCGATGAATTGAAAAATGGTTTGAAAAAGAATATCGACAAAGGAATGGAAAGGAAACATGGCTAAAGCGTCATACAGCTGTGACATTAAAGATCAACATAAACAATAGCTGTATTGTTTGTTTATATACGTTCATCTTCAATGTCACATCTATATAGCGTTTTATCCATTTTTCCTTTCCAGCAGTCACCGTACAGTTCTTGTAGAATGAAATAAAAATCTACATATTCTAAATTTCCTTTCAACCGAAATTAAACAGAGTACCTATACCTTCATCGGGGACCCATTTCAGCCATCTCCGGTAAAAACCGCATCATGTGTTCTGAAAAAAATATATCACATTAAACAAAGTTTGTGAACAGAATATACAGTATTTTTCCCTTGTGATGACATACTTTGTTTATCACAAGGGAAAAGTATTCTCACTTCTGTTCATATGAACATATAAATTAGTAGCATTATTAATTTTACCTGCCATTAACGGGGTTATGGTCTGCCAAACAATGTTATAAGGTGTTCCTAACGTAAAGCTCCAAAATCATTCAAAGTCTGGAACATTTTCTGAAACAATATTTGTGAAACATTAACCACTCGGACCCATAAGCTTGTGTTAACGATAATATAACATTAACAGACACATGTATGACGTACGTATTACAATTATACTTATTAAAGTAAAATTGAAAGAATATTTTATCAATATGTCATTTAACCTCAAATAGATTTACAGATAAATTAAGCTGAATGTTAATGTCTCATGTAATTACCTGATTTCTGGATCAATTGCGGACACATTTGAAACATTTTTCCACCTCTGGAATTCCTGTAAACGATTTTTAAATGAAATATGCCCATGGCGATGTCAACAACACAAATTCAAATTCGTTTGATAATCGCATGACGCAATTTGACGTTTAAAGTTAGACCTATCTATAATAAAATTCAGCTTTATCTATAAGAATTTGGTTCACTCCTGTCAGTTTCAAGGTTAAAGCCAAGTTTTACGCCCCTGACTGAAATCAATATAGACTATCTTTTTATCAAAAAAGAATGTTCGAAATTCATTTCCGAGAGCAACTCAGATATATTATTCTTTTATTACTATAAAAGCTAGGGGGTTTTGCTCGGCTGGAACGATGTGATCATACGATTTGGTAAATATCGGTTCGGACTGGCCACGCTTATTACGAATAATTTTTAGAAAAAAACTTTAGATTCGCCTTAATTACTATAAAAGGAAACTTTTTGGCTTTGGGGCGGCGGAAATTAATGCATTTTAATTTTCAATTGCATAAAACCAAAATTCGCTTCGCGACCGACACAGCGAAAATCCGCGGCCGTTCCTGTCACTGTGATGTTGGTATCCTTGATAAATTAACAAGAGCTAATACGACTGTAGCCGACTTCGTGGGATAAGGCGCGTAATTATGAAATTTGTCTAGCGGGCTTGTTTGTGTAACATGGTTTGTGATACAAAAGAAAGTGCCCCTTTATAACGCCTACTCGCGTCAAGGCAAGAAAAACATCCCAGTTTTCAAGTGATTTAGCGGCTACGCTAGGTTTGTGTAACATGGTTTGTGATTTGCGGTATTTCATGTAGGTATCCCGCGAAGTCGGCTACAGTCGTATTAGCTCTTGTCAATTTATAAAGGATACCAACATCACAGTTACAGGTACGGCCGCGGATTTTCGCTGTCGGATCGCGAAGAGAATTTTGGTTTTATGCAATTGAAAATTAAAATGCATTATTTTCCGCCGCCCCAAAGCTTCCTTTTATAGTAATTAAGGCGAATCTAAAGTTTTTTTCTAAAAATTATTCGTCATAAGCGTGGCCAGTCCGAACCGATATTTACCATCGATTTTACACACGCTATTCTGCTACATATATTTATTATTCTTTGAGAAATACCTGACGACTCGGAGTGCCCCCCTTTCCTTGCGCGGTGTGCAGACGAGGGAACTATATTATCCCTCTTTTGGGCTAGGTTGTGAGGGAGGTCTGGTACGAGTATCGGTTGTCGTTAGGGACTGCTGCGTTATTCGTACCATTCGTACCGGCAGAGCATTCCACATTCGATCCGTTTTGAAAAATTCTCCGTAAAACGACCCGTTCGAATTTTGTCGACATTAACTATGAATGGTTCTGAGACGCAATCGCAATGCGACCGTATTTATGATGATGCTTTTCGAGGGTCAAATATTTAAGAGTCAAACAACAAATCAATCAAGCATCCTTGTTAGTAAGAAAGAATTTTAAATTAAGTTTTCTGTTACCAGGTGAAGTTCGAACAACCGAGCATTCTTATCTAGAGGGAATCACCATCAAAGTAGAACCAGGGACTAAAGAAACTAGCATTGAACTGCCAGATATTAAGAAGGAAGCTTTGAAACACTCTAAAAGCACTATCCCAACGGCGGGTAAAACATTATTTTTAATTTAATTTTTACAAATGAACTCACATTTCCCACACTCTTCAAACAAAATATATCTCCTAAAATAAAACGGTTTTCAAAATGGCTTTTTGAACCTTTCCTTATGAAGGTTGCTATGTTTGGGGATGGAGCGTTTAAGCGGTGGTATGTGGTGAAAAACTGATTTCAAGAACTGAAAGAAAAATTGAAAACACTTTTAAACAAAAAAAAATTAACTTTTGTAAAGTACGCAAAGTATCATAGGGATTATGTTAAACTAATGATGGTGTCCCACTTCTCTAAGTAAATGTATAAAAGTAACAGCATTTATTTATTAGTGTATCCTCGGGCATAAAATTTGTTGTCGAATTTGTGGGTGCTATTATCAAATTACTCAATAGCTTCATTTTTGTTTTACAAAAAATGAAAAGGTATGAAATTAACGTCTTAATTGAAGATTTTAAACCAACCATTTATAATCGCAAGCATTTAATATTAATAATTTTTAACGTGTTCCTTTTTATAAAAAGTAGACATAATGATTTTCTCTCTGGAATCTCCCTTGCTGAGGTTTTCATTTATGTTATTTAACTGTTATTTAGAGCTTAGTGTATGTAGGCGTGTGATGTGATCTTGTAGATCTTAATAATAGACGCGTGGTCGAGATGAACATTTATTTGTACAATATAAGTCGATAAGCTACGTGCTAGCTAACGGAGCTGTCTGTAAGTAAGGAGAGCGAGCAGGAACATTGATCACCTTTGATACCTACTCTAGTTCTGCCATCTCGCTCTTGCATATTTGAAAAGGCAGGCGTGCCACTATTTACTTATTAAATTTTAATTGTATGAAGTAATTGTAAGTTTGGGAAGGAAACAAGCTGCTGAGTAGTTTTTGTGAAAATCCTCTCTACTTAGGTAGGTACTTTTCAACTTCGATATTTCAGCTTTCCCCCTATAATTTTTGTGCAGATTGTATTGAATCATATTCTCGGAGAGGGACGACAATTTACATGTTGTTGTTTTCTTTTTCAAGATGGCATTAATTTTTTTTTTATTTTTTTTTTTTTTAATTCGTTTATTCCAGATCTCGGGGAGGGTGGTGCAGTCCCACGAGTTCCATATTATACATATATAATACATTAAATTAAAATATTTCAAGATGAAAGATATTTTTTTTTTACATAATGAAAGGAAATAAATAAAAGAAAATAATAACAATACAAAAATTAAAATAAAATTTGAAAAAAAAAAAGTTAACTTTTTGTTATCTATATCATCAGGAAGTGGCTCCATCGCTTATAAATGGGACCCTGCCAGAAGTGGAATGCTGCCATCACAAGAGTGTTTTCGCTCGAGGCCAATCGCGTTCTGTAGCTGGTGATCCGTTTTTTTATTAGTGTTCGGAATCCGGGAACGCGCCCTTCTTCAAACATCTCGGTGGCACTGCAGTACCAGGACAACCCAAAAAGCGTTCGATATGAATTGTTGTACTGTATTTCCATTCTTTTAAGTGACGCTTTGTTGAAGTTGGTCCACAACTCCGAGGTATATAGGCTCGTGCAGTACGTGTTAAAAAGTTGCCTTTTTGCAGCTGGGCTGCACTTGTTAAATCTTCGAGAAATCATATTTGCCCTAATGCACAGTGATCTTCTCTGTCGCTCAATATCCGAGTCATCACTGAGGTCCGCTGCTACGATGTGTCCCAAGTATTTGACCTCGATTTTTTCTATTATTTTTGTGTCGTTTAGACTGACGGGTAATACTTTCATGGTGCCTGCACCTGACTTGAATACGAGCAACACAGACTTAGTGGGGTTATAGACCATATTATGTTCAGCAGCGTATTCTTCACAAATCTTTAACAGCTTTCTCAGTCCTTTTATACTTGGTGACAAAATGACCATATCATGTGCATACGCAATGTTATTTACACAGTTATTTCCCAGGTGACAGCCTACGTTTGCCGAGGTGAGTTTATCGCTTAAATCGTTCATGTAGACGTTAAATAAAATCGGTGATAAGCTTCCCCCTTGTCTGACGCTGCATTCCATATTCACAGGTGTTGACATTTTATTTTTCCAAATAACTTGGTTCTCTTGTTCATGATGCCAGACTGCCAGAATGTTAATTATTGAACCTGGCACCTTCCTTTCTTTAAGTTTTTTCCAAAGTAGTGCGTGAGAAACCCGATCGAAGGCTTTACTTAAATCAAGAAAACAAGCATACACTGTTGTTTTTCTTCCCTTATAATATTCGATACATTGTTTTAAGCTGAATATTGCCATATCTGTAGACAATTTAGATTTAAAACCAAATTGATTGTCGGATGTGAATAGTTTGCCTTCTATTTGAATTTGTATAACTCTTTCAAATATTCTGGATATTATTGTGGCAAGAGATATCGGCCTATAGTTGGAAGTATTGGATAAGTCTTCTTGTCTGGATTTAACTAGTGGTACTATAATTGTACGTGAGAAGTTTCTTGGCATGTGCGTGTGTTGAAGAATCTGTGTAAATAATGTTGCTAGAAGCGTGTATATTTTTTCACCAGCGTTTCTTACATGTTCTATGCTCAGGCTATCATAACCGGGAGATTTTCCAGCTTTCATTCGTTTGACAGCGGTTTTAACCATATCTTCCGTAACGATTATGTTTTCGTCTTCATCTTCGCATGGTTTTTCTAAGAAGGTGGGTTCTTTTCTTTCCGATGTTTTCGCAAAGTAGGTTATGAAAATATTAGCAATCTTTTCTGCGTCTGATTCTCCTTCAATATGAGTCGATATCTGTGCTTTAGATTTTAAGATGTTGTTGGTTTTTTGCCAAAATTCTTTAAAATCTCTATCCTCAAATGCACCCGATATTTTGTCCAGTTTTATTTGTTCCGCTGTTTTTTGACATTTTCTTAGCTCAGATTTGAATTTTCTTCTCAATATTTTTCGGTTTTCTGCCAAAGGACCCGTCCGGGGTTTTCCATTTTCAATCCATTTCATAAGTGCATTTCGTGATGCTTCATAATGAATCGAAACACTGTCATTCCATCCAGGAATATGTTTGGCTGTGGTGCTGTTATGTTTACGTCCACTCTCGAAGACGTTTTTTGCGGCCGTGCATAGTGACTCTACAATTCTCGCATACAGTTCATTGATGGCATCTTTATGAAAGTTATTTTTGCATCCTGACTTTTTACAGAGTTCGACACTGCTGCTGTAGTTAATGCGGTTTATTAAAAATGATGCTGTTACAGAATAGGACATGATCTGGGATATATTATGTGCTCTCCATTTTACTGGATCCAACGCAATCGGGGCAATTCCCTCCGTAGTGGTTATTCCTGTTGTTTCTAACCAAATAGACATGGGCCGGTGATCTGTCCAGTCAACATCGTATTTTATCGAAATATTTTTAGTCATCTTTTTAATTGTGGCCGTTCCTATGCAGTGATCTAACCAGCTCGTTGTATTATGTGCATCGCTAACGTAAGTGTAAGAATTTTCTGGCAGTTTTTCTACATCGACACAGTGATATTTATTTTCTTTGCAAAACGATAATAAATCTTTCCCAAATAATGTTCTTGGGTCGGAATTAAAGTCACCCATTACAAGGCAGTTCGTATATTGCTTGTCTTCAATAAGTGAATGTAAGTTTGCTAGGCATCTTGAGAATTCGGGTATGTTGTCATTACAGAAGGTTGGCATGTAAACTGTGAGAATGCACAACAATCCTTTATCCAGGGTTATTTCTATTCCCGCTACCCTACTATCGTTGCAGTCGATAGCCTTGGCCCTTATTGTGCTGCGCCACAATATGCCCGTTCCGCCGTGTGGACGCCCTCTTAGTATGCTAGTGGATGTATCTACTGCAGATGTGCCTAAGCTTGAAAATTGGGGGTGTATTTCTGAAAGATAATTTATGTCAGTAGGTAAAAGCCATGTTTCTTGTAGTAAAATTACATCATATTCTTCACAAATATCGTGAATAAATTTCACCGTCCTTCTTACTGATCTGCAGTTGATGGTAATAATTTTAAGAAGATCCATTATTTACATTGTTTAAGCTTTTGTCCGAGCTGTAATTTCTCTCTTTGAAAATTCTGTACACTATTCCTTCGGGCCAAAAATCTTTTTCCATGAATGAGCTGATTTTTTGCGTGAGAATTGTTACTTTGAATGTTTTGAAAGGGGTCGGTTTGAAAGGTTTGATCCATTCTACATCTATATACGGTTGATTTTTGGAAGAAATAAATAGCTTTAAGTCATCAGCACTAGTTTCTGTGTCAAATCTTGAGGCATAAATTGCCGTTCTTAGGGGAGCCGCCTTGATACTTGATGTGGGTCCTGTACCCTTGTGATTTTTATTTAATTTACGTTTTTTCACGACAGTAAATCCGATATTTTCATTATTTTGGTAGTTCCGAATTGTCTTAGGCTCGGACCGCGGGCCGTTGTCTAACGGTTTCTGGGTGTCTACGCCTGGTTTGTTTGCTAGTACATTGGAATATGTGTTTTGTTTAGTGTGCGTATTACTACTGTTCGGTTCGGTGACCTTGACATTAACCAAAGGCATTTCTTCGGTGTAATTTGAATTAGCAGTTTGATTGTTTACATTTCTTGGTTTCGGCTCGGATTTTAGATCATTCATCAAAATGGTCATCTGCTGTCTTAGCTCATCTACATAATTTTGTTTGCACATTTGTGCCTTTATGGTAAAGAGTTCCGTTTTTAAAGACAAAATATCTTTTAGAAGTGAGGTTATGTCAACAGAATCAAAACAAACTGGCGGTAGTTTATGCAGATTTTTTGCTACAAAAGTTGGCATATCTGTGGTCTCGGTCTCTTTAATTACTTTGATCATGTCGTAAAGATTCTTTACCTTTTTTCCATCGCCCTTTCTGGTGATTCTCCTGTCATCGACCTCTGAGTACAAGAGATCTTTCGAAAGTTCCACTTCGTCTTCACTGAAGTGTGTGGAACAAATTTGTACGATTGACACTTCATCTAACACGTCAACTTTATTGAACAGAAACGTTAAAAGTTCATTAATAACAATTTTTTCGCATTTTTTCACTTTTTCCGTCATCGTAACGATAAAATTGAACCGTCCGCGATTTGTCCATAGACTAATATTAATGCGGACATTGCTCTTATTAAGACGGAACCAGGACTCCGAGAAGAAGATGAAGGAGGAATTCCATTTGTGGAATTTGACATCGGCCTGCCGGTTGTCAGAAATGATTGCATAGAAAGAAGAATGCAGACAGCAGGTAAAACCGGCATGATTTGTTAGATTTAATAATTCGTGCTTTAATAATTTTTACTTTTTAAAAATGAATTGTGCTTATTCCTGCTTGTTAAACTATATCCGCATTTTTTTCAGAATTATTGACATATCTGAAGAAACATTCTACACAAAAACGATTATCTTGTCCCCATTGTAACTACTCATGCGATCTTGTCAAAGTTAGACGCGCACTTGCGCATCCACACTGGAGAAAAACCTTTTTCTTGTTCCGACTGCAACTATACATGTTCTCAAATGGGAATTTTGACGAGACACATGAGAGCTCACAGTGGAGAAAGACATTTTTCGTGTCCCGACTGCAACTTTTCATTTTCTCGACAGGGACATTTGACGACACACATGTTGACTCACGGCGGAAAAAAACTTTTTTCTTATTCCGTCTGGAATTACTCATGCTCTCAAAAGGGAAATTTGACAAGGCACATGCTAACTCTTAGTGGTGAAAAACCTTTTTCCTGTCCCGTCTGTAACTATTCGTGTTCTTGAAAAGGATATTTAAAGTATCACATCCTACAAATTTACATTACAGAATAACTTTTTCATGTTCCCACTGTAACAATTAATTTTATCAAAGCGAACATTTGAACAAATGATTTTATGTTCCGTTACCATTCATCTTAATAACCCCGGATAAGAATATTTAAATAAGAACAAAAAAATCAGCTAAACGTACTTTTCTGTTCCAGCATTTAGTCTACTGTCTTCCGTCCTCTGCGAGATCTACGCTTCACTGCCATATATTTTATTGTGATTTAATTTTAATTTTTGTAATAAGAATATATTGATGATTGTGTTAGAATCTGCAATAACAATGCTGTTACTGGATTAAAGCGTTAGTATTTTATTTTTAATACAGTTTGTGTTTTGTTTTCATTTAATGTAATAAATAATTTTAAAATAAGGTTTTTTGACAGGTTGAATAATTAAAAAAAAGTTAAAACGTTTGTTTTATTATTTTATTCCCTTTCCCCGGGCGACACTTTTAGGGGGGGCGGCAAATTTTCACAATAAATAATAATATTATCGTGTAAAAAATTAAACCATTTCACCGGTCAGTGGTTGAGTGGGAATAGCGCTTGGGTCCCACCCGAGCGTCGCGTGTTCGATTCCTCGGCTGGCTAAGTCCTCACAACACAAGCAACATTTTCCGCTTTCTGTGGTGGTAGTAGGAGAATTTCAAACATTGTTGGGTTATTCGTAACCCGGGAATGTTTGTTTTTCTTAAAAAAAAATTATAATAAAAAAATCATATTTTTGTTGCACCTACGATTCGGACCGATTGAAATGAGCACGGAATTTTTCATTACTTATTCTGTGATGAAACCGGGGTATCCCATTTCTTTAAATGAATACAAAATAATTATTTATTTATTTATTGTTGTTATACGCCCATAGGGGCTTTTACAAAGATAATAAAATAATATTTAAGTTATCGAGGATAACACATACATAGAATTGATACCAAAAGTGAAAAAATTAAAAAATATACCAGTAGATTTTGAAGAATATAGCGTAAAACTGTGAAACATTTTAAACAATATAATATTTGACAATAACATAGAACAAAATACAATAGAAAATTTGAAAAGTTGCAGTTGGAACATGAAAAAGGTTTATCTCCACTGTTAGACGGCTTGTAAACTTTTAAATCTTCCTTTTGAGAACATGAGAAGTTGCAGTCGGAACATGAAAAAGGTTTTCTCCACTGTGAGATTGCTTGTGGACTTTTAAATATTCCTTTTGAGAAGATGAATATTTGCAGTCGGAACATAAAAAAGGTTTTTCTCCACGACGAATCAGCATGTGGATTTTAAATTGTCACTTTCGTGAACTTGAATATTTGCAATCGGAATCTACGCTGTGAGACGGCTTGTGAATTTTTAAATATTCCTTTTGAGAACATTAATTGTTGCAGTCGGAACATAACGATGATTTTTCTCCACTACTAGTAAACTTGTGAGTTTTTATAGTCTTCTTTCTAGAATATTTGGTATTACAATCGGAACATAAAAAAGGTCTTTCTCCACTGCGAGACGGCTTGTGGACCCTTAAATATTCCTTTTGAAAACATGAATAGTTGCAATCGGAACATAAAAAAACGTTTTTCTCCACAGTGAGTCAGCATGTGGATTTTAAATTGTCACTTTTGAAAAAATGAATCGTTGCAGTCGGAACATGAAAATGGTTTTTCTCCACTATGAGTAAACTTGTTCCTTTCTAGAACATATATAATTACAATCGGAACATACTAAAGGTTTTTCTTAACAACGAGGCAATAATTCTTGTTTATGTGCTTTATCTATATCATGAGGATAAGTTATGTGCGCTACATTTGCCAACCAATACCAAAAATGCAGAAGTCACTGGATGGCTATATATCAGGAAAACTAAAATGATCGCGGGCCATGTTGAGAGGGCCTGAGGGCCACATGCGACCCGCGGGCCGTATCTTTGACACTCTGATGTATAGAGATGTGTGTAGGTAAGTGTAGCTATGTATCGTGTAAATGCCCAACCAATATTTATACCTGTGTGATATTTTTATTTGCATTATATTTTTAGGAGAACCGCATAGGAACGATTGCAAAGATTTTATATTCTTCTTATTTTAATGTGCTATTGAAATTTATTTTTGATGGTTTCCTAATTATTTTCTCGCTCTTTTCTAATAATCAATATATCAATATTATATTATAAAAGAAAATCCAAAAAAGCGTGCGGAACGCAAAAACTCAGAAACGAGTGCCGGTACGATCAAGAGAGTTATATGGAATGGTAGATCTTTATCCCCCCTAGGGAATAAGGGTATTAGTTTTTATCTAAAGGGCTTGCTTTTGAAGATATAAGGGCTGGAAGTTCTAAGACTCTAGAAATTTCAAGAAGAGTCTAGAAGATTCCGGAAACTTCTAGAAAATTCGATAAAACTCTGGAATGTTCTGGAAGAAGTGGAGGAGTATATCAGCGAGTCTAGAAGGTTCCGGAAAGTTCAAGAAGGTTCGATAAAGCTGTAAAAAGTTCTAAAAGGAGTGCAGGAGTATGTCGGTGTGTGTGGAAGGTTCCGGAAAATTTTAAAAGATTCCACAAAGCTGTATGAAGTTCTAGTAGAAAGTTCTAGATACTTTCAGAAATAATAGGCGGTAAGTCTAGAAGATTCTGGAAGTTTAAGAAGGTTCAATAAAGCTCTACAAAGTTCTGGAAGGAGTGGTGGAGTAAGTCGGTGAGTATAGAAGTTTCCGGAAGAAAGTTCTAGAAGGTTCGATAAAACCGTAGAAAGTTCAGGAAGGTTCCGTAAAGCTTTACAAAGTTTTGGAAGGAGTGGCGGAGTAAGTCGGTGTGTCTAGAAGGTTCCGGAAAGTACTAGAAGATTCGATAAAGTTGTACAAATTTTTGAAACGAATGGTAGATATATCGGTGCGTTTAAAAGTTTCCAGAAAGTTCTAGAAGGTTCGATAAAACTGTAAAAAGTTGTAGAAGGTTCCGTAAAGCTGTAGAAAGTTCTAATAGGAGTGGAGGAGTGTGCCGGTGAGTCTAGAAGGTCCCGAAAAAATCTTGAAGGTTCCATAAAGCTGTAGGAAATCCTATGCAATAGGGCTGTACAAAGTTCTGGAAGGAATGGCGGAGTATGTCGGTGGGTCTAGAAGGTTCTTTAAAGCTGTAGAAAGTTCTGGAAGGTGTGGCAGAGTATGTTGATGAGTCTAGAAGGTTCGGGAAAGTTCTAGAACGTTTGGTAAGTTCTGAAAGGAATGATGGAATACGTCGGTGTGTTTAGAAGTTTCCGGAATGTTTTACAAGGTTCGATAAAACTGTAAAAAGTTCTAGAAGGTTCCGTAAAGCTGTAGTAAGTTCCGATAGGAGTGGAGAGGTGTGTCGGTGTGTCTAAAAGGTACCAAAAATTATAGAAGGTTCCATAAAGCTGTAGGAAGTCCTATTCGATAGGGCTGTACAAAGTTCTGGAATGAATGGCGGAGTATGTCGGTGAGTCTAGAAGGTTCGATAAAGCTGTAGAAAGTTCTGGAAGGTGTGGCGGAGTATGTTGATGAGTCTAGAAGGTTCCGAAAAGTTCTACTAGGATCTGTAAAGCTGTACAAAATTCTGGGAGGAGTGGCGTGAGTCTAGAAAGTTCCGAAAAGTTCTAGAAATGTCGATAAAGCTGTAGAAAGTTCGGGATGGAGTGACGTACGTCGGTGAATCTACAAAGTTCCTGAGTTCTAGACGGTTCGATAAAGCCGTAGAAAGTTCTGGAAGGCGTGACGGAATATGTCAGTAGGCCTATAAGGTTTTAGAAAGTTCTATTAGGTTTGATAAAGCTATAGAAAGTTCTGGAAGGAGTTACGGAATACGATAGTGAGTTTAGAAGGTTCCGGAAAGTTCTACAAGGTTCAGTAAAGCTGTACAAACTTTTGGGAGGAGTGGCGGAGTACGTCGATGAGTCTAGAAGGTTTGGAAAAGTTCTAGAAGGTTCGATAAAGCTCTAGAAAGGTCTGTAAGTCTGTGAGTCTAGAAGGTTCTAGATAGTTCTGGAAGGTTCCCTAATGCTCTAGGATGTTATGGAAGAAGAAAGTTCAAGAAGCTTTCAGAAATGAGTGGCGGAGAGTGTCAGTGAGTCTAGAAGGTTCTGGAAAGTTCTAGAAGTTTGGATAGTTATATTATAAAAAAAAACAATTAGCATGCCGCTTAAACTCAAAGAGGAGTCCCGGTACGATAACGGGAGTTATATTGTGTAGTAGCCCTCTATCCTCCATATAAGGGCTGGAAGTTTCGCCCCGTTGAAATTTCTAGAACAGTTCAAAAAATTCCAGAGTATTCTTGAGCATTCCACCACATTTCAGAACATCTCGGAACATTCTGTAACGTTCGGGAATAGGATGGAACGTTCAGGAACATACCGGGACAGCCCAGATTATTGTGGAACATTCCAGAACACTCCTGAATGTTGTGGAATGATCTGGAATATTATTCTGGAAGATTTGAAGTTTTTTTTTGTATGGGGCTTCCCATATGGGGTATATAAAGAAAGATCCGTCGTGGATTCGAAACTCAATTCAATCTCACATCATCTCCATGAGCGATGCCGGACACCCCAGTCAGAGTATTTGAGAGCATTCCACAACGTTCCAGAACATCCCGGAACCTTATGGAAAATTGTGGAATGTTCAAGAATAGGGAAACGGGAACATCAATGTGAAACATTCCAGAACACTCTCGAATGTTTTCCCGAGCGAAGCCGGGTAACCCAGCTAGTAATTATAATAATAACTCGGACACTCCCACAAAAAAACTATACCAGGATATGAATCTTTTGAAAATAAGAAAAATTGTATGAGTATAACATATTATGTCTTTTAATCTACAAAATACAAAATGGACTTATACACACAAACACAACATTTATAAAAACATCACAAGTACACGAACATTATACTAGACAACACAATAAATTGTACACAAATACTGTCAAGACTGAAAGTGGCAAGAAAAGTATTGGCCACGAGGGAGTTCACATATATAATCTCCTTCCAGATAACCTTTAAGCGGAAAAGCATATAAAAACCTTTTTAAAAAACTATTTAAACTTAAGATGTTGGAACAAAATTAAAAATATTACTACTACACCTGAACTACTATACTATATATGCGCTGTACTTAAGTTAAGAAAGCGAAATATGTATTTCTTTTAACTTAATAATAAATAAATAAAACAATTATAATGATAATTTTGTAGTAATAAATTAAATGCAACTTTATTGTGTTACCATTTGGAAGGCAGGTATGGGTGACGCCATAAGTAGCCCCAAGTAGTTCGCTGGGTTTGGAGACTGGTGTACGGGTTCATGGGGTGAGGTTTGTCTAGGTCTTGGCGGCGAATGCGTTTGCCCACTCTTGGCTGGCTAGATCGGAAAATACTTGTTGAGGGAGACCTTTTGACCTCTCCAGCCGGACACTCTTGAATCATCATCAACCAAATCTGTGTCTAAAGAAGGTGGCGGAGTTTTAGCCGCCGTTTCTAAAAAACTTCTTGTGTCGAGAAAAACAGAGTGGGAGGGTGAAAATGAAGATTTGTGGATTATGATCAAGTCCAATTCTCATTCCAACATGCTCAATTATATTTGCGTCCTTTATATTCCTCCTTGTGTAACTGTTAACAAGTATTTTATTTTTTTTACAGTAAATACCGCACAAGAATCTCAACTGCTCCCGTCTGGAGCCAGTGAGACTATGGCATCCCCAAATGGGGTATGTTGTGAGGCTGAAGGTAGTGCGGAGGGGAAGAAGGTGGGGGAGAGGAAGGTTGGGAAGTACCTGGCTATTCAGATCTGGTCACCAAACACGGCTAAAGCCATTTTCAAGCAACGTTTCAATTCTGAATGGTGGTCTTACACCAGGGCGATACTGATAGTATCTTCCACTCTGGAACATGCCGCAAATATACTAAATATTATTTTAAATGAATTAATTGTGAAATAACACAAATTAATCAAATAAAATTTATTTGAGCATGCCGGGTTCGAACCCGCGACCTCCGGATTGTGAGTCAAGAGTCTTACCCACTGGACTACGGAGGTCGTCAAATTGCAACCAGATCGAAAAATTACAAGATCTGTTTTTAAAGAATTCAAAATCAAATTCACAGTTTATTTTTATTGGTGATTTTAATTTGTCTGAAATTAAATGGTTACCCGACACTTCCTTTAAAAATGTACTTTCACCTTCTAATTATAAAAGACAAAAGGCGCATAGTCTTGTCAACCTTTCTTCAATTTGTAATTTGAGTCAATTCAATTATGTATTAAATATAAATGAAAATGTGTTAGACCTTGTTTTATCTGATAAAATTAATATAGATCTACATTTAGCACAAGGCTTAACTAAATTGGATAATTATCACCCCTCATTTGAAATCACGGTAAAACAAAATAAAAATCATTTCTTAGAAACTAATAAAAATGATTCAAAGTACAACTTCAGGAGGGGAAACTATGATGAATGTCGGCAGGATCTATTAGCTGTTAATTGGATAACTCTTTTTAAAAATAAAAATGTGAATAGTATGGTTGTCTTGTTTTATGAAAAACTATGGGAAATAATTTACAAATTAAAAAAAAAATGTTCTGAAATCAAAAAACCAATACCCTATCTGGTTTAATAAGCAATTGATTGATCTTCTTAAGAAAAAAAATAAAATTAGACTTAAGGCAAAAAAACATGGCAACGTTTCAGATTATAGAGAATTCTCTAATTTACGGAAAATGGCCAAAAAAGTGCAAATTGAATGTTATAAACCATACATCAACTCTGTTGAAAGTGGTCTGCAAGATAACATAAAGGTATTCTGGTCATACTCAAAATCATTACGAAAAACCAATTGTATTCCTAAAGTAATACATCTTGATGATATTTCCGCAAACGATGGAAAACACATAGCAAACATGTTCTCCAAATATTTTTCGTCTGTTTATACTAATTCGGAATCACCTGATAATGATTCAATGTTAAATATTACCGAACACAACCGAAGCAATCTCGGTAAATTTCATATTAGTGCAGTTAAAATAAAATGTTTTTTGAGTAAAATAGATTCCAATAAGGGCTCCGGCCCCGACGGTATTCCACCTTTCTTTGTCAGATGCTGTGCTGATTCATTATGTTTACCACTTTTTTATTATTTTCAATGAATCTTTAACCTCTGGAACTTTTCCTGACTTGTGGAAAAAAGCGCATGTGGTACGAGTATTCAAATCCGGTGACCAATCTTTAATTAAAAATTATAGACCAATTAGTATACTATCATGTTTTGCTAAGGTTTTTGAATCTCTGATATATAAAAATATTTTTTCTCACTTTAAACCCCTTCTCTGCACTAGGCAATATGGGTTTGTTCCTCACAGATCTATTACTTCAAATCTTTTGGAATTCTGTGATTATGTGTGTAACACTTTTAATGAAAGATTACAAGTAGATTCTATTTATACCGATTTCCAAAAAGCTTTTGATAAAGTCAACCACTTCATCTTACTTAAAAAGCTTGATCAAATAGGAAGCATGGAGACCTATTTCGCTGGGTGAAATCATATTTATGTAACAGAACGCAACTAGTATTTATTAGTGGATACAAATCATCCCCTATAAATGTAATATCACAGGAGTCAAATCATCCCCTATAAATGTAATACCACAGGAGTCAAATCTGGGTCCTCTTCTTTTTCTAATATTCACCACCACCAACCACTTGTAGTGATCTATGGTGGGTGTATGTGTAGGTTATCCAATGAAGGATTTCCGGAACGGCAGTATCCATACCCGGTTCCAAAATTATCTGATATTTTCTACATATTTGGAATGCAACGTTTAATACCAGTGGCGCAAGTTATTTATACAGATTCGTTTTCTTTCACACATTTTAGTAGATTTTATGTGATAAGTGTTCTTTATTTTATGTAAATAAATTACAGAAATTTGAAAAATATAAACTTAAGGTAAACTACATGTCATTTCAATTTACTGATTTCTTACGTTTGTATCTACCAACAAATATTAAAAAGGCTAAGTATATATGTTTCAAATTTTAAATGCCAATCATTCTGTGGGCGTAATCATACGTTTGTAAGGTTTTTTCCACAATATTTACGAATGAAGTTTTCGTGAGAGATCGGCGTCATAGTGATTTTTAAAAACGGCGAGTGGTTCTAGACCCAAAAAGCTAGCTTGAAAAACGGGTGGTGGGTGATTCAGAAAATGCATTCTTAGTAAGATAAATCGTAACGGAAAAGTAGAGAGGATTTTATCGACTGTGAATCAGCATGTGTCTAGTCAAATGTCCTTTTCGAGAAGATGAATAGTTACAGACGGAACAAGAAAAGGGTTTTTCTCCGCTGTGAGTCAGCATGTGGTACGTCAAATTTCCCTTTCGAGAACACGTAAAGTCACAGTCGGTACACGCAAAAGGTTTTTTTCCACTGTGAATCATCATGTGTCTTAACAAATTTCCTTTTTGAGAACAAGAATAGTCGCAGTTGGAACAAGAAAAGGGTTTTTTTCCACTGTGAGTCTTCATGTGTCTCGTCAAATGTCCCTTTTGAGGAAATGAAAAGTTGCAGTCGGAACATGAAAAAGATTTTTCTCCACTGTGAGTCCCTATGATGTGTTTTTTCAAATCTCCATTTCGAGAACAAGAATAAGTGCAGACAGAACATGAAAAGGTTTTTTCTCGAGTATGTGTGCGCAAGTGCAGTTGTAACCCTGCCTTTCCAGAGCATGAGTAGTTACAATGGGGACAAGATAACAGTTTTTGTGTAGAATGCTTCTCTACATCTATCAATAATTCTGAAAAAAAGCAGAAATCTTTTAAAAAGAAGATAAATGCAGATTTGATATATTTTTTTTAAATTAGGAAAGCACAATTGTTAAATCCAACAATGCGTATCGGTCTTACCTGTCTGTGTTATTCCTCCTAAGCAATCATTTTGAACATTCGGCAGGCCGATATCAATTTCAACATTTGGAATTCCCCCTACGTCTTCTTCTCGGGGTCTGGGTTCTGTCTTAATGGTAACAGTATTCGCATTGATGCTTCCTTGAAAAAGAAAACGACAACTGATATTGATCATTTATATTCCGAGACGGACGGCGTATTAAATTTCAAATTACGGTCGTCCCTCTCCGAGAGTATATCTGGGCTAATAACCGGACCGACCTGGAACAAATTATTCAAAAACTAGCTGACCCGGCCACGCGTTGCTGTGGCTAATAAAACACAACGTCATCTACTGGATGGTTATCCAGATGCCGCGGGGGACTTTATTTATTTATTTATTTACGCCCTTGGAGCATTTACATCAATCCTGTAACATAATAATAATAGAAATAGAAACAATAAAATACCAATAATTATTTCTCTTCCTTTACACTAAAAGAAAGGAAGCAGAATTAAAAAGAAATAACAACAAAAAATATAAGAAGAATAATAATAAAATTTAAATCAGATTTTTTGAAATTTCAGATATAAATTTAGGTAAGGAATAAATAAAAATGTTCACGGAACTGAATTTATTTCCAAGCCTATGTAGTCTTTGGATTGGGGAGTTAATGAAGTAGTTAGTTTTAGACGGATAAACAAAGAACAGCTCAGAAAGTCTCGTGTTACGATTTGGTACTCAGAATGTTATTAGTTTTGTTAAGTCAGGTGCGTCAAGTGATCCATTAACCAATTTGAATAAAATAACTAAATCGCTCTTGGTTCTTCTACACGAAAGGTCAGTTAAATTAAGAATTTTCATTAAGTTAACATAATTAATTTGTTCGATGGTTATGGAGAGTTTGTAATTAATGAACCTTAAAAATTTATTTGTAACTTTTCAATTTGTTTTTGATGTGCTTTATAGTATGGAGACCAAATAGTGATTTAATTAAAAATTAATAGACTTTAATTTATAATACGTAGAGATGGTGTGAAAGATTATAATAATGTGCATGAAATGCTTGGGGTAACTAACGTATTTAAGTTAATATGGATTAATACTGTATCCGTCTAAATAACTTTTCAATTACTGCAATGTACGTGACTCTTTTTTTAGAAGATACAATGGGTATAGTAAGCTAACCGTAAAAGACAGATATATGCCTTTGCGGACTTTTTTGTAGATCTATAAAAGAGGAATATCCCAACATGCATTGTTTTGTTATATCCCTAAAAGATTAGGCAGCGTTTTCGATGAAAGCTACCAGGCAGCTTGACTTTTTCCGACACTTCTAACAATTATCGTTATGTTTCAACCAATTTACACAAATCCTTGACCAATTGCATACCTAAACCTTCCTCACGAAACACTATCCATTGGTGAAAACCGCATGAAAATACGTTCAGTAGTTTTCGAGTTTATCGCGAACAGACAGACAGACGACTCGGGGGACATTAATTTAAAATTTGTAGAGAAGAGATAGAGATGTAGAGATAGAGATGTAGAGATGAAAGCTAATATACCGTAGGTTAATAAAAGCTTCTTCAGGGAGTATTATCACAAAAGTCCCCTTTCCTCCCCAGCTCCCTTCCTCTCTTGTGCACCCACCCAAACATTGAAATAGAAGGCTTTTTTATTAAACCTTAACAGAAAGTCATGACGAAAATAACTCCCTCGGGGTCTGCGCCATAGTTGGGAATCTGTGTGGAGGGTATTTTTGTGAAAAGTAAGGAATTAACGTGGGTCGTGATCAAGGGCGGCTGGTCGCACAGTGTGTTTGTGTGCAGCACTGGCAAATTATAATGTCTAAATTTACTTTATTTACTTACTGAAGACTATACACATCTCTTATTTAATTTCTCTAATTTAAATCTATAGAATCTCTAATTTAATCATTTCAAAATATTAGTTACCAATATAATGCTACGAATATTATCAGGGAGAACGCTTTTAATCTCCCATAGCGGCCGCCGAGCGCCCTCGTATCGGCCGCGTTGGTGTGCATTCGGTTTGCAAACGAACGAAATCATATTTTTGTATGGGATATTTAAAACATCGTAAGCGCGTCGTTTTTGCTATTTGTACCAGAATTTAGCTTCAATCGGTATGCCACCCACCAAACATAATCCGATCCTTGCCGAAGTTTACCGATTGGCCATGCACCATGACCCGAATACAATCGAATTTCGGCGTGGCGTGATAATTGTCATTGTTTTGTTTTTTTGTATGGATTATATTAAATACCAATAACCTAATTTATTGATATTTAATTTTATTACATAAATCAGTACAACCAGTGTTGAATATATAAGAGAAAATAACAGTTTGTTTGAAAATAAATTAATTATTAAAAATTTGTAGTGAACTACCACATTCCCAGGGCAGCAGCCGTCACTGGTAGTGATGTAGGTGGGAGGAAACACAAAGGCCGGCAAATAGTAATTCGATCCGTTTAAGGCGTAATTAAACGTGATAGGGTCATGGAAACATCAACCTCGTTGTGGTTATTCTTACCCCAAGAGGAAACTGTAGTTTTTAGATTTTAGAAATGTATTATAAGTTTGTACAGCGCCCTTGAGGTGATTTTTAACAAAAACGGCGCTATATAAATCATCCAAATATTATTATTTATTATTATTATTATTCTTTGGATCAAAGGCCTCCGAGCCGTTGGAATTTGTATGCCCTATGGGGGCTTGACAAACAAAAAGCTATCATGAACTGTACTGTCAACCGCCAAATAATGAATGGGTGTGCACATGTCTAAAGTTCAAAGGCGTTCAATAAAAACAAAGGATAATATCTCCTAAACTAAAAGTACAATACAGACCCCATTCATGGTTCGAATTACAGAAGTCCCTACAGACACGCTAGCTCCAAATCCCACTCACAGCGTTGCCCAACTTAGAGGTGACATTATTTGACCCCTCGGCTTCGGGTGTAACCCTCTCGTGAAGTGTCGGGTATCTCATATAAAAATAAATATGGGTAAAGATATAAACCAACAGAATAACGTATGTATGATCGGAATGTAGGTATGAATGATACAAGTCGATATAGTGCAGCATAAACGTGCGGTTTTATTTTCGATTGCATTTCGGCTCTGCGTAATAGTTATAAACCAACAAAAGACAAAAAAATACCTGAATTTTTTTCAGAAATGGTTTCCGGACATTCCGTTTTGAAAAAGGGATATTCTATTTCGATTTCCGTAAATACCACAGCAACATTCTCTTCTGCACTTGTGTCTTGTTCTAACTTGATGGCGGGGGAATCCATGCTTTCACGCAAGGTTCTAGTTGAAGAATTTCTTGAGAAATTGACGAAAAAGGAGTAAAGCCAAATAACCAACAAAAAAGTGACAGTGTGACAGCAAGCTTTCAGGTGAAGATTTTCCATAGATACGAAGGAAAAGAAAATCATGTTCGAGTTTATGCTGAAAACTAAGTGTTGCCATTTAGAATATTCAACGACGCTAAAATACACATAGATATATTATACTAAAATAAACTAGTAATTTTAATAATAAACTCGGCCGGTGCTGCCAGTGTATAAAATATCACTGCGCCTAAAAATATTAATATTATCATGTCATTAAAGTACCTGCTCTGCAATAAGTATAACTGCAAAAAAAAATTTATTCCCCATGATAAATCAGTAATTTTGTCAGTTGGGTTTTATAAATATATGTAAGGTTTTTTTTCAGATATTAATGTAATGTTGTAATGCTCATTTGTAATGTTGAACCAAACAACATACATATAAGGTGTTGATATACCCGTGCCTTATAGCGGGTTCAAACTTAAACTATTAATTAAAATATTTAATTAAATGAAGACAATATAAGCGAAACTCAATCGAAAATCTGAAAACAGAAAAATCAGAAAAAGATATTGACACATCTGGGACCACATCTGTCCCAGATGTGTCAATATCTTTTTCTGATTTTTCTGTTTTCAGATTTTCGATTGAGTTTCGCTTATATTGTCTTCATTTAATTAAATATTACAATTTGAGATTTTACTCATAAAGTTAAAATAAAAATAAAAATATTAATTAAAATTTAGGAGGAACAGTTAAAATAAACTACTGAAATACATTTATTCTATTACTACAAAAGGCAGGTGTAAATTATTAATCTATTGTTAATCTTATACTAAGTACTTATTTACTTATTTATTTACTATACATAGATACAAAAGAAAGTTTAAATTACATATTAGGAAGCTTTGCCTGTCCAACTAGGAAAGTTTCCCGTTCCAGGACAGACAAATTTACAGGTTTAGTCCATATTATACATTACATAATTACATAACAACAAAAAATATAAAAAGAACCTGGTAGCATATAGTATATTCGGATTTGCCGAATAAACCTGATAACATATAATATATTCAGATTTACAGTGTATGAGACAAGTAGGTAAGTTAGTAGCTTTGAAAAGTCCAAAAAGTTTAAACCAAGTATCTGATAACAAGTTGGAGGAATTACAACAAGATTTACAATATAGAGAGATGAAGTTATGAGTTTAAAATAATACGTAGTTCACTTATAAGAGAAAATACATTAAAATTTACAATATTAGATATTATTTATATATAGGTAATAATATATATAAGGTTGTTTTTTTTTTATTTATTTATGCGCTGTAACTACAATATGTAAACAATTATGTGCAAACATGATTATCTTTACTGATTTTAAAACATGTTTTCAGTACATTTTATATTATACGACAATACTAATTAATATACTTAATTAATAAGTCTTAAAATTAGAAAGTCTGTTTGCCTACGGTAAAAACTTTAATTGTTACAATCATTTCGGCGGTTAAAACAAATAAAATTTTCAGTCACTTTCCTTGTTTATGATGATCGTCTTGAGCTCCTCGCATATACACAGTCACTTCTTTCGCTTTCGCCGTTCTGTGTTTGCCGCTAGATCAGAGGCGGATTAAATGTTGAGAGCGCCCTAGGCAAGCAGCTCGTCGGCGCCCCTCTAACGGCTATTTTTTTTTTACATACCAAGTTTCATCACAGTCGGTTAAGTATTTTTTTGCATCTTCATTTCTTCAAGTAACAAATACCTATACACACACATACACACTTTCGCAGTTATAATAGTGGTAAGAATAATTAATAAAATAATTTAAAACCTAATTTTTGATAAATAAAAAAACATTAAGCTAACGAATTTAATCTCTTATCTGTATGGATAAGCGAAGATAATTTTTCAATCTCCTTAGACGGGAAAAACTCAGCTCAACACTATAATTGCTAACTGCTGTCGATACGCACATTCTTAAGGCTACGTCATTGTAAATGTTCGGGTAAATTGTTTCGAGTTCTTTATTTCTTTTGTTACGCTGTAATTAAGCGTTGAGTATAAAACTGTATGGTCTATGTTTTCACCACGAACTTTACGGTTTTACCGAGCGCCAAAATACTGCTTTGTGCAGAATTATGCCCGTGGTGAAATAAAAAACATGAAACTACATCTCAGGAGGGGGCATAGGTATGTGATCTCCAGCGTGTTAGGGAATTAAATAAATACAAGTATCTCATTTCCAATTTAAATGTTAAAGAACTTATATATTATTTTAATAATGTCAGGTACAATAAACGTAAAGTGAATCTACTCACCCTCAGGGACCGATTGAGGTTATACTATCTAGCTAATTCACTATATTCCTAACCGAACCGCGTCTCGTAGTTCGCCACAAGATGATGGGCAGGACCTCCAGCCGACCCTCATCTCGGCCAGTCCGCAACAGGATAATCGGCAGGACCTCCAGCCGATTCTCGTCTCCACAGATCGCATCAGGATAAACGGCCAGTTCGCAACAGGATGATTGGCAAGACAGGGCTCTCAGCAAAGCAGGGCTCCAAGGGAAGTGGAACTCCAAGGGAACGATGTTACGGGGCTTACGTAGCAAGCAAGCGGGACCGTTAGTATTTCCGCACGTGCATTTTCTCTAATACAAGCCGGTGAGCGGAATTATTCTTCTCCACGCGTTTAATGAGCATTAATTAGTACTTAGTGAGGATTAGTACATTCCGGCGCGTCTCGTGCGGCGTAAAAACTCATACCGATCGCCTCGATAATATTTCGGTAAACTTCTCGTAATATAAGAACTACCGCGGAGAGCAATCTCGCGACATTATTCATTTAAAACTTTGGTGCACTTTCGCATCCTGTATCAAAGATCGTTCCACATTAATTTTTACGCGCCAATCGACTGTCATTTAAAACTTCGTCCCTTTTAATAACTTAATACTATACGACTGTCACAGCCATGATCTGGCCCAAAAGATCATGCCGGCGAGAGTGGGTTCCATTCCCGGACCCGGAAAAGAAAAAAAACTCCCCCTTCCATAACGACTTGTGTTGCCAGTCCTCCTGTTGTAACTATCAACAATTAATTCACTCAATAGTTCGTGCCGCTAGGTTCGACGTTATAAAGCAGTGTTCATATTTTAAAATAAGAAAAGGTAATGATTTCAGCACTGCTTCATAACACTTTGAATCTGTAAAATCGTTTTGATTGTTCGGAGCAGTTCTCCATCACGAGCTATCGTTGTTAAATACAAACGCAGAAGGACACATTCATCAACAAAGCAGTTCACCAAATTACCAGAATGTATCATTATTAACACCCTAGCACTATTTCGAACTTGTTCGTTGTTCAATTTGACCAAAGTCCTCAAAAAGGGAAATTTACTTTAGAAATTTACTGATAAAAGTTTTTATCTACTATGGGTAAATATGTGACTTTTTAAATATCCCTTTGTAGCACATGAATGATTGCAGTCGGGACACGAAAAAGGTTTTGTCCCCCATGGGAAAACATTTGATTTTTTAGATGTTCCTTGCAATAGCATGTATTGTGGCAATCGGGACATGAAAAAGGTTTTTCTTCTCTGTGGTTAAATATGTAACGTTTTAGTTGTTATTATGTGTTATGTTTAAACCACTCTTTAAGACTGTGTTGATTAACCACTTCATCTTACTTAAAAAGCTTGATCAAATAGGAATACATGGAGACCTATTTCGCTGGGTGAAATCATATTTATGTAACAGAACGCAACTAGTATTTATTAATGGATACAAATCATCCCCTATAAATGTAACTTCTGGTGTACCACAGGAGTCAAATCTGGGTCCTCTTCTTTTTCTAATATTCGTAAATGACCTTGTTTCAAAATTAAACTGTGATTATGCGTTTTTCGCTGATGATCTTAAAATTTTTCGTAAAATTAAATCTGTTTCTGATCATCAACTGCTTCAAAATGACCTTGACACACTCAATAACTGGTGTACTGTCAATGATATGCACTTAAATGTTGAAAAATGTTTCACTTTAAACTTCACTCGTAACAGAATTATAAATGATTTTTCCTGTGTTATTAATAATACTATTCTTAAAAAAGTGTTTTCCATAAGAGATCTAGAATCACTCTTGATTATAAATTCATATTTTATGTACACATTATCGACATTAAGTGCAAATCATTTAAAATGATGGGATTTATTCATAGAATATGTAAACCTTTCAAAGATCCTATATCAATTCTAACCCTTTACAATGCCTTAATTAGAAATAAACTTGAGTATGGAAGCACTATTTGGAATCCACATTACTGCAAGTATGAAAACATTGTAGAATCAGTTAAAAAAAATGCTAAGACTGTTATCTTTTAAATATCAATTACATGAACATCTTAGATCGTACGACATGCGACTTGAATACTTCAAAATTAATACACTTAAAATCAGAAGGCAATTGACTGATCTAATATGTTTACATAAAATAATTCACGGCCATCTTGATACTTCATTGTGTCTTAGCAACTTTAATTTTTTTGTTAAATTCTATATGTCTAACTGTTTTTTTATCTTATTTTTATTTTATCAGTTCCAAAATTATTATTTGGCTAATTGATTGTATATAAATTTTTACTGTGTCTTATTTGTATAATTAACTGAGTTTTTATAACTAGGTTGTTCTCACATGTGTGTGAACTACCTGTAAAAACGCAGTATAAATAAATCGCCTTGTACCACAGTGGGAGGGATGGATTTATACGTCCTTCACTCCTCCTATCCAACCCTCATACCTTTTTTCTTCCTTGAATTTCTTTTCCTTCCTTTCAGTAAAATACCTCTTCATACAGCATCCCCAAAGATGAAATACGCCCTGGAGGATTTTCTTACGTCAGGGCCTCCAATGTGGAGCTAATGTAAAAAATATGTTGACCTTGTTTTATATGTTTTAAGTTTTTTGTTATCTACATATAAAAAACTCTTAATGTCGGTGTATTATGCAGTCAATCATTTTAATTTAAAATATGTAATTTTGGAAATACCCATCGGGGAGTGTAAAATTAATAATACAAATAATTATAACAACAAAAAATTATCATGGTCAAATAATATAGATAATAAAATAATAATAGACAATAAGTTAGAGTTGGGTAGAAAACGATATTCAGAACACGATTCCGTATCTTTTGTATGTAGGATCGTAATTGGATAACGGACGTTATCTCCTGTCAGATTTGTATGATTTTTACAAATCTCTCTATTGTCAAATATCGACGCTTCCATCCTTAGGGTTTTCGGGTACGTTCCCCTACTTCCCACTCACTATCGTCAAGGCACAACCGAGAAACCGACTAAAGGGCGCGGACGTTGAGATTCATTCACGGCAGACCCACCACCATACACATTCTGGCTGGTACTGCCAGATGACGAGAGAGGTATCCCACCCGACACAAGCGTTCTTCATATCACAATACTTGTTTTCATTATTTTTTTCTTGCAGATGCTTGCAGCATACGCAAGATGCCATTAACCTGCGAGCAGCCGTCTTTTATGTTTTTCTGTTATCTTTTTTTAATTAGTTTATCCCTGACTTGCCTTATATTATTCGCATTTTGTATATTATTTAAGCACTTGCATACTGCTTCCTAACACCGTACGCAGAGACATTGGGGGTCTAGATTCGTTCAAGCTTAAATTTAAATTCGTTCTTTCAAAAAGTTAGAGTCCTTGCGAGAGCCTTGAAGGAGTAACCATTTGTTACTTAATACCAGGGCGGGTAAGTGGTGGATAACCTACACTGTCAAATATTGCAGTTCAGATCGATTTAAACACGAATTCCTGTAAGTACGCGTGATTATTTATTCATTGAAAAAGCAAATGACAGCCATAAAAATCACACAAACCTGACAGGAGATTACGTCCGCTGTCTAATAACGATACCCCAAAAAATACGGAATGGCTCGGCTGGATGAGTTTGAATAAGGTACTTACTCAAATGCTGAAATGAGCCACCTTACAAAAATACGTTTTGTGAGATGGCGGGATATTTTATGTTTTTGTGCGGGACATTTGTAGAGCATCTTTTATGAGGTACTAAACACTATCATGAGTGTGATGATGTTCTTATGTACATTAAGGCCCTAGGGTCTTCAGGTCTTTCCCTCTTTAATTCCAACACTTTCTTCCAGGGCGTACCGGGAACTCGGCTTAGAGGCGCGGACATCGAGTCCCGCTTGCGACTGGACTGATGGCTCCGCTTATCCTCGGCGGGACTGCCGGACGACTGCAACTCAGTTGCTTTGGTTAAGTCGTACAATCTCATCATAATACGTATTTTTTTTCTAGTAACTTTTCCTCTTTTCTATTAATAAACTTTGTTTTCAGCTATTTCCAGTGGCGGTGATGAGACGTGATACTGTGAAATAAATAACTAACACCATGTACGCACTCGCATACTGCCTGCTAACAATGTATGCCCGGACATTGGAGGTCATTTGGAGTCATTTTAATAAAAAAAATAGCTTCTTTATAAATAAAAAAATTAGAGTTCTGACGTGTACGGTGAAGGAGGAAACCATATTTTTCCTTAGAACACCGTGGGAAAGTGGTGGGCAACCTCCAGTGTACATTAAGGCCCCGCATCCGCCCTCAAAAAGAAGATGGATCGATATGTAATTACGAATGTTGAAGAGCGCGCTAATATTCAAAGCGATAAAATCGATGCGAAAATTGCGAAAATGTTTAAAAAAACACGACTCGATTAAAATACATCACAATTCTCGTGGATGGTATCCATTTAACCTTAGAGTACTAATCATCGCCTGAGAGGCCGCACTCAAACAGTTTTTTCGGTATAATTTCAAATCGTGCCACCTTTACGACTCGAGCGCTCACCTCAACTCAGTGCCCAACGTGACACGGTGGATAGCGGCAGGGGCGTATATCTCTGTATTAACCTTGTAACTCCAAAAAAGATCGGGTCCATAGATGAACTTAATTGTAGATAGTAGGTAAACGGAAATGACAAATACGCCATTGAACCAGCATATCCGGTTTGGTTTATGATTGCATTTGTCAGTCGCGTTATACCAATACGTAAATATTTTGATTTTAAAATGGTTCTTGCAAAAGCACTTCGAGGAAGTTTTAAAAAGCCGTGCTGCGTTAAAGGCTGTGTGGACAGATATTCGATTCGACATAGATATCCCAACTACATAATTAAAGAAAGTCAGTTTCGTGAGTGGTCGTAATGACGACGAAAATGCAGGTGATAATCTCTCATCCATTATTACATTAGTTTTTATGTTTTATTTTGTTGTTTTTTTGCCTAAAACTGTATTTATTTTTCATTGTAGACCCCAACTCGACAAAATCTCACGACATTAAGTATTATGAAGCCTTAAGGGACCACGATTACGTCAAACATCATAAAGGTATGTAATCTTAAATTGCATCATTTTTCTTTTTTATATTTATTCAGATTTAATTCATGTTTTTTGAGGACCAAGTTGTGGAAATTATTGCAAAACGTATAATCGCAAATGGTTTGTTCACAAACTTTGGTTGATTATATTGATTTCAGTGCATAATGACTTCCCAAGGGCCATCGGTGTGGTTGTTCCTGTCAGGGAAAAAATAAAGTAGTTTTTGTTCCAAAATTTTAGCTAATTCATACATATATTTATTTCAGATCAAAATGTCTACGAAGGCACCAGCAGTGAGATTGTTCCTGCCGAAGGAGTCCCAGGAGTTAACGAAGGTATGTACATTTTGTATACTTAGGCACACTGAATAAAGGACGGTCTGAGTAAATGAACTTGCACCATTTCCAATGCCTTTAGGCATCTACGGTACCTACCTGACCAGTGAATCGGATACTTGAGACGGGCCATGTCAAAAGTAAGAATAATAGAAGAGTATGTATGAGACGATGAATGAATGTGAGTGAGGCAAAGAGTGTGTACTAAGACCGAGTTGTTTGGCGGTCCGTCCTCTCTGCCTACCCCTGCGGAGAAACGGCGTGATGGTTAGTTAGTTAGGTACACATGGCATGCCCCAGACGTTCGCTATTTGGATAATATTTTGTTTTAAGAATCCAAAAAGTTTATTACAAAGCTCCTGGATATTTGTTGAAAGGGAAAAAGTATTCAACTTTTTGTTTCCAAACTTTGGTTAATGTGTTAAATATATTTATTTCAGAACAAAACTTCTACCTAGGGACCAGCAGTGAGGTTATTCCTACCAAAGGGATACCAGGAGTTAACGAAGGTATGTATATTTGTTTTATATTTCTTGAAAGGGAAAAATAAAGTTAAGTTATTTAATAAAGTAGTTGTAACTTGCCTCGCAAATTTTTAGTGACAGGGTGTCTGCTGCCCTAGAAGCATTAAACCATATACGTCCAGAGGCGTTTACTAAAAATCCATTGGACACTTCACGAGTTTTGCAATTCTTTGATACACTATTCGATAGTGTCAATGGAACTTCATTTCACCCCAAAGGGAGCAAAAAATATCGTGTGGCTTTATCAAATGACTCCCCCCACTTTCAATATTGTGGAATGAGTCGTTGCAAATATTGCGCACGATGAAATACGTCCATCAGACGACAGGGGCAAATATTAGGACTTTAGCTAAAGTATTAAATAACTGGATTTTTTCCATCCACGGAATAATGGAGTTGTGGAAATTTCTCGAAAATATAGGTTTCAAATATTTAAAATGTAGATATCTAAACCAAGATCCATTAGAAAACTTTTTCGGTTCAATACGAAGTCGTGGGGTCCGAAATCCATCCGCTACCTTATTTTCAGAAGCTTATAAATCATTAATGATTTGTAATTTGTGGTCCGCATGTTCACCGGGTATGAATTGCGAGGCTGACGATTCAGCCGTCCTTCTGTCTAACATAGCAGATTTTATTTACACCCAATCTTCAACTTTAAATCTAAATTTAACATCTTTTTTAACTATAGCGGACAAAGATGCCGAATTTGGTGAAATTTTAGATTCATTTTCCATACAAAAAATGAGTATTGACGCCTATGTCGCTGGATTTTTGTTAAAAAAGGTGTTGAAATATATTAGAAATTGTAAAGAATGCAAATCATCTTGCATTGGTGATCCGTATGATTCCTTAAATGCCTTTATTCTGAGCCGTGAATACCGCATCACGGAAAGGCTCAGCCTTAATTATCCAACAAAAAATTTTGCACTAAACGCTTTGAATATTCGTTGTGTCATTGAGAATGTACTAAATCATTATTGCGAAAATATACATCTTGTGCCCATTATAAAAAATACAATTTTCAAATATGTATGTTTTGATTGGATTAATTGTCAAGAGCATAAAAAAAATTTTACCGAATCTATTGTAAAATTCGCCGTGCCCTTTAATATTAATGTTTGGTGCGGAGATATTAATAAAAAAATATCTGAAAAAGATACCAGACCTTATAATGGACCTGATTCCATGAGGAAAAAGGCAATGTTGAGGTACACAAAATATTCTAAGTATAGAAAAAAGTGGTCATCTTAGTATTTTTTTTTTCCTTATTTACATTTATTTATATTAACATTTATAGACATACATATCTCAACTCAACCTATTGTAGTAATATATTGTTTGTCAAATTCTGTGTCTTTGTGGGGGCGCTTAGGGAACGTACCCATACTACGTGACACGTTTAGGGGGGGGGGGTCTTCAAAATGTCACGCTCCATACAAATGAGCGGCGGGTTGCTTAGATTTTTGGTCACCGGGGGGGGGTTAAAAATTGCAAAAAGTTGGTCACGTAGTATGGGTACGTTCCCTTTGTACTTTCTTGAATATTTTTCAACACCTTCTTTAATTAAAATATGTTTAGTATTTACATATTTTTGTATAAATTTTTTGTGCTTACATATTTTGACCATGCATCAACTGAGGAGATGACTCCCAAGGCAGCAGCTGCATAACCCTCCCGCGCCTCCCCCGTTGCCATGAGCAGGCCCGAATACCGACCGTAGCGGACCGGTGCCCTTACACCCTGCCTCTGTTGACCCGATGCTCACTTTTTTCCCTAGGGTCTTCAGGTTTCTTCCCCCCTTAATCCCAACATTCTATTCGAGGGCCTACCGGGAAGCCGGCTTGGGATGCTGACGCCGAGTCTTGCTTGCGACTGGATTGATGGCTCCGCTCATCCTCGGCGGGACTGCCTTCTCTCAGAAACTCTTCTTCCTTTATATTAATAAATTTTTATTTCAGATACATCAAGTGGCGGAGATGAGACGTGATACAGTGAAATAAATAATTAACAACATGTACGCACTCGCATACTGCCTGCTAACAATGTATGCCTGGACATTGGAGGTCTAGAGTCATTTTAATAAAAAGTAGAGTCTTTAGAAAAAAAATAGAGTCCTGACGTGTACGGTGAAGGAGGAAACCATCTGTTTCCTTAGAACGCTGTGGGAAAGTGGTTGGCAACCTCCAATGTTTACATATTTTTGTATAAAGCTCTTTGTTTTTGTGTTTTTAAATTTTTTTTTGTGTACTGTTTTTGTGCTTGTAATTTGTGTTATTATTTTTTATGTATTTGTATTTATTGTACATTTTATAGAAAAGATCACAGAGTTAGCGTATTAAGCCAAATAATGTATTAATGGATTTTCTGTTGGATATATGAACAATTATATAATACTGTTAATTATATGACAAGTACAATGAATGAATACATTATGGCCCAGTCAGCGTTAATTTCTGACTCATGCTCAATCTATGGGTGGAACCTCCTACTCTGCATTTTTATGTATTGTTTATCCATTGTCTTTTTAAAAATAAAAAAATATTTAAAACATCACCTGTGAGTTTTTCATTTTTCTAATGTATTGATTTTTCATCTCCTCAGGATAACAGGTTTCCATCTGACAAAGCTCCCTCCTGAGAAAATGAGCTGTAAAAAAACTATGTAAATCTCATTTCCTCGGAACCATCTTTGGCACATGGAACCTTGTTGTCCTGGGGAAAAGTTTCTTCATTTTTCTGCTTTTCAAATTTTTTTTTTAATAATTTATTGGGCTAATAAAGTAGGGCGAGTATATTGTCTATGGCAGGCCTTGTACCATTGTCTATGACAAATGGCCTTAAACTCCCTTCTACCAAGATCGGGATTGTTTTTTCGTGGTGAAGTTGGTGTCGAAATTTGTCCCATAGAAAAGGCCCGAAGATATCGATCTAAGGATTGGTATATTTATGGATAGCGGTCACGCGTCTCGCAAGCTCTTGTCATTCCCGAACTACAGCGTGTTGGATCGCTTGGGAGGCGATCATTAGTATTAAAGGTAATTTTTTTTGAGAAAATGTCATTAAAAAAGTTTTTTTTAAGAAAATGTCATTAAAAAAGAAAAACGAAGCATGTGCAACTTTTGCCCAGCAAAAAAAAGACGCATGAGTGCGTACTACTGTGTGAAATGCAACAAACCATATTGTCTGGAACAGAACATCGATCGCCTAATTGTTTCACTTGTGATAAGAAATAAATAGACAAACATCAAAGTTATGTGACATAAAAACTGTAATGCTAAATGCTACTTTTTTTATAATGATCTTAACAGACTGATATTGCATTTTAATAAAAATGTTTAGTTTTTAAGATTTTTGCATGATTTTTTTTTTCATACTCTTAATGTATCTTTGTTTTGCCAAAAAAAGTTTGGTATGTGTTAAGTTTAAACCACTCTTTAAGACTGTGTTGATTTAGAAAACACATTTTTGTTATTGCATTTAAAAAGGTAGAGGTTGCTCTCTTATGTAAAAAAAATATTTTTCATATTTTAATAAAGACTCTTAAAAAAACTACTTATTTTTTTTAAAGTAGTCTCCCAAGCGATGATTAGTATTAAGCAGTATAAAAATAAGATTAGTATTCTAGGGTTAAATAAACATTTTTCACAACTATGACTTGTAAAATAACCGAAACAAACGTGTTTATAATAATTTTCGGAGCATATTTTGCGATTTTTTTCTACCGAGGGAATATTATATAATTTGCCTTTCGGCATGAAACGCTTCTAGATATTATCTTCAAAAATTACATATATTTTAAGAGCTTAAAAACTTCAAATTTTTAAGGAAGATATGTAAGAAATTCGGGTAGCGGCGACTTAAATTAAAAACAGAAATAAGGTAAGACATTTTTTGGCAGTAAGACCACATATATACTGCACACAAATGTACCTACTTAAAGTAACTACCAAAATTATAAGTGTTACGTATAAGTTCTCTGTTATTATTATTTTTTTTATATTAATGTTTGCATATTTTGAATTAAAAACTCCTTTTTATTGCTAAGAAAAAAATTTACGGTACCGATATTTTTGAAATTATATAAAAAATGCTTCAAATTTTGTTTTTCTAAATGTTATTATAATAAGTTTGTGTTTACCAAATAAGCTTTAAATAAAAGGTTTGTATTTTTGAGTTTTTGACTGTATGTGACCAGATGCTTTTGAGAGTATTAATACTTACAGCTCCTTTTTTTACATTAGCTCCACGCAGGAGGATCTGAGAAAAATAATCCCTCATGGGCTATGTCATCATTCCTCCAACGAAGAATTCTTTCGGTGAAGCCGATGGGTCGAGAGAGTACGGCAGGAGAGGTCTAAGTTAGGTCTCTTTCAGAGAGTCTCTCTCCATCCGGTCCGCAAAGCAGGAAGTGGAAAAATAGATTTGCCGCCAAGGTCTCACCCCAAGAACCCGGGGATCCTGCTAAGTCACCAAACGTAGCGAACCACTTGTAGTGATCTATGGTGGGTGTATGTGTAGGTTATACAATGAAGGATTCCCGGAACGGCAGTATCCATACCCGGTTCCAAAATTATCTGATATTTTCTACATATTTGGAATGCAACATTTAATACCAGTGGCGCAAGTTATTTATACAGATTCGTTTTCTTTCACACATTTTAGTAGATTTTATGTAAAAAGTGTACTTTATTTTATGTAAATAAATTACAGAAATTTTGAAAATATATACTTAAGGTAAACTACACGTCATTTCAATTTACTGATTTCTTACGTTTGTATCTACCAACAAATATTAAAAACGCTAATTATATATGTTTCAAATTTTAAATGCCAATCATTCTGTGGGCGTAATCATACGTTTGTAAGGTTTTTTCCACAATATTTACGAATGAAGTTTTCGTGAGAGATCGGCGTCATAGTGATTTTTTGAAAACGGCGAGTGGTTCTAGACCCAAAAAGCTAGCTTGAAAAACGGGTGGTGGGTGCTTCAGAAAATGCATTCTTAGTAAGATAAATCGTAACGGAAAAGTAGAGAGGATTTTACCGACTGTGAATCAGCATGTGTCTAGTCAAATGTCCTTTTCGAGAAGATGAATAGTTACAGACGGAACAAGAAAAGGGTTTTTCTCCGCTGTGAGTCAGCATGTGGTACGTCAAATTTCCCTTTCGAGAACACGTAAAGTCACAGTCGGTACACGCAAAAGGTTTTTTTTCCACTGTGAATCATCATGTGTCTTAACAAATTTCCTTTTTGAGAACAAGAATAGTCGCAGTTGGAACAAGAAAAGGGTTTTTTTCCACTGTGAGTCTTCATGTGTCTCGTCAAATGTCCCTTTTGAGGAAATGAAAAGTTGCAGTCGGAACATGAAAAAGATTTTTCTCCACTGTGAGTCCCTATGATGTGTTTTTTCAAATCTCCATTTCGAGAACAAGAATAAGTGCAGACAGAACATGAAAAGGTTTTTTCTCGAGTATGTGTGCGCAAGTGCAGTTGTAACCCTGCCTTTCCAGAGCATGAGTAGTTACAATGGGGACAAGATAACAGTTTTTGTGTAGAATGCTTCTCTACATCTATCAATAATTCTGAAAAAAAGCAGAAATCTTTTAAAAAGAAGATAAATGCAGATTTGATATATTTTTTTTAAATTAGGAAAGCACAATTGTTAAATCCAACAATGCGTATCGGTCTTACCTGTCTGTGTTATTCCTCCTAAGCAATCATTTTGAACATTCGGCAGGCCGATATCAATTTCAACATTTGGAATTCCCCCTACGTCTTCTTCTCGGGGTCTGGGTTCTGTCTTAATGGTAACAGTATTCGCATTGATGCTTCCTTGAAAAAGAAAACGACAACTGATATTGATCATTTATATTCCGAGACGGACGGCGTATTAAATTTCAAATTACGGTCGTCCCTCTCCGAGAGCATATCTGGGCTAATAACCGGACCGACCTGGAACAAATTATTCAAAAACTAGCTGACCCGGCCACGCGTTGCTGTGGCTAATAAAACACAACGTCATCTACTGGATGGTTATCCAGATGCCGCGGGGGACTTTATTTATTTATTTATTTACGCCCTTGGAGCATTTACATCAATCCTGTAACATAATAATAATAGAAATAGAAACAATAAAATACCAATAATTATTTCTCTTCCTTTACACTAAAAGAAAGGAAGCAGAATTAAAAAGAAATAACAACAAAAAATATAAGAAGAATAATAATAAAATTTAAATCAGATTTTTTGAAATTTCAGATATAAATTTAGGTAAGGAATAAATAAAAATGTTCACGGAACTGAATTTATTTCCAAGCCTATGTAGTCTTTGGATTGGGGAGTTAATGAAGTAGTTAGTTTTAGACGGATAAACAAAGAACAGCTCAGAAAGTCTCGTGTTACGATTTGGTACTCAGAATGTTATTAGTTTTGTTAAGTCAGGTGCGTCAAGTGATCCATTAACCAATTTGAATAAAATAACTAAATCGCTCTTGGTTCTTCTACACGAAAGGTCAGTTAAATTAAGAATTTTTATTAAGTTAACATAATTAATTTGTTCGATGGGTATGGAGAGTTTGTAATTAATGAACCTTAAAAATTTATTTTTAACTTTTCAATTTGTTTTTGATGTGCTTTATAGTATGGAGACCAAATAGTGATTTAATTAAAATTAATAGACTTTAATTTATAATACGTAGAGATGGTGTGAGAGATTATAATAATGTGCATGAAATGCTTGGAGTAACTAACGTATTTAAGTTAATATGGATTAATACTGTATCCGTCTAAATAACTTTTCAATTACCGCAATGTACGTGACACTTTTTTTAGAAGATACAATGGGTATAGTAAGCTAACCGTAAAAGACAGATATATGCCTTCGCGGACTTTTTTGTAGATCTATAAAAGAGGAATATCCCAACATGCATTGTTTTGTTATATCCCTAAAAGATTAGGCAGCGTTTTCGATGAAAGCTACCAGGCAGCTTGACTTTTTCCGACACTTCTAACAATTATCGTTATGTTTCAACCAATTTACACAAATCCTTGACCAATTGCATACCTAAACCTTCCTCACGAAACACTATCCATTGGTGAAAACCGCATGAAAATACGTTCAGTAGTTTTCGAGTTTATCGCGAACAGACAGACAGACGACTCGGGAGACATTAATTTAAAATTTGTAGAGAAGAGATAGAGATGTAGAGATGAAAGCTAATATACCGTAGGTTAATAAAAGCTTCTTCAGGGAGTATTATCACAAAAGTCCCCTTTCCTCCCCAGCTCCCTTCCTCTCTTGTGCACCCACCCAAACATTGAAATAGAAGGCTTTTTTATTAAACCTTAACAGAAAGTCATGACGAAAATAACTCCCTCGGGGTCTGCGCCATAGTTGGGAATCTGTGTGGAGGGTATTTTTGTGAAAAGTAAGGAATTAACGTGGGTCGTGATCAAGGGCGGCTGGTCGCACAGTGTGTTTGTGTGCAGCACTGGCAAATTATAATGTCTAAATTTACTTTATTTACTTACTGAAGACTATACACATCTCTTATTTAATTTCTCTAATTTAAATCTATAGAATCTCTTATTTAATCATTTCAAAATATTAGTTACCAATATAATGCTACGAATATTATCAGGGAGAACGCTTTTAATCTCCCATAGCGGCCGCCGAGCGCCCTCGTATTGGCCGCGTTGGTGTGCATTCGGTTTGCAAACGAACGAAATCATATTTTTGTATGGGATATTTAAAACATCGTAAGCGCGTCGTTTTTGCTATTTGTACCAGAATTTAGCTTCAATCGGTATGCCACCCACCAAACATAATCCGATCCTTGCCGAAGTTTACCGATTGGCCATGCACCATGACCCGAATACAATCGAATTTCGGCGTGGCGTGATAATTGTCATTGTTTTGTTTTTTTGTATGGATTATATTAAATACCAATAACCTAATTTATTGATATTTAATTTTATTACATAAATCAGTACAACCAGTGTTGAATATATAAGAGAAAATAACAGTTTGTTTGAAAATAAATTAATTATTAAAAATTTGTAGTGAACTACCACATTCCCAGGGCAGCAGCCGTCACTGGTAGTGATGTAGGTGGGAGGAAACACAAAGGCCGGCAAATAGTAATTCGATCCGTTTAAGGCGTAATTAAACGTGATATGGTCATGGAAACATCAACCTCGTTGTGGTTATTCTTACCCCAAGAGGAAACGCTCGAGATATTCGTCTATTCTTTGGATCAAAGGCCTCCGAGCCGTTGGAATTTGTATGCCCTATGGGGGCTTGACAAACAAAAAGCTATCATGAACTGTACAGTCAACCGCCAAATAATGAATGGGTGTGCACATGTCTAAAGTTCAAAGGCGTTCAATAAAAACAAAGGATAATATCTCCAAAACTAAAAGTACAATACAGACCCCATTCATGGTTCGAATTACAGAAGTCCCTACAGACACGCTAGCTCCAAATCCCCCTCACAGCGTTGCCCAACATAGAGGTGACATTATTAGACCCCTCGGCTTCGGGTGTAACCCTCTCGTGAAGTGTCGGGTATCTCATATAAAAATAAATATGGGTAAAGATATAAACCAACAGAATAACGTATGTATGATCGGAATGTAGGTATGAATGATACAAGTCGATATAGTGCAGCATAAACGTGCGGTTTTATTTTCGATTGCATTTCGGTTCTGCGTAATAGTTATAAACCAACAAAAGACAAGAAAATACCTGAATTTTTTTCAGAAATGGTTTCCGGAGATTCCGTTTTGAAAAAGGGAAATTCTATTTCGATTTCCGTAAATACCACAGCAACATTCTCTTCTGCACTTGTGTCTTGTTCTAACTTAATGGCGGTGGAATCCATGCTTTCACGCAAGGTTCTAGTGAAGAATTTCTTGAGAAATTGACGAAAAAGGAGTAAAGCCAAATAACCAACAAAAAAGTGACAGTGTGACAGCAAGCTTTCAGGTGAAGATTTTCCATAGATACGAAGGAAAAGAAAATCATGTTCGAGTTTATGCTGAAAACTAAGTGTTGCCATTTAGAATCTTCAACGACGCTAAAATAAACATAGATATATTATACTAAAATAAACTAGTAATTTTAATAATAAACTCGGAAAAAACAAAGGCTACCGTCTAACTGTGCCAGTGTCATTTCATTCCGCTTTACAAAATTAATCATTTTATATAGATAATAGTTTTAAAATAGTATTGTAAATTAGTGTAATATAGTTTTTACTTGTATATTTGTTTTCACTGTAAGTATTTGTGTTATATAATTGGTTCTTCGGAGCAGTTAAGGTAAGATTTTTTTTTTGATTTGTGTGCTGTAGATTTATTCGAAAATGGATAAAGAAAAACCACCTGATCCCCCAGATGATGGTTTGCTATCTGAATCCTCGGGTGTTACAAAAAAAATAATCGCGGTTAATATTCCGGAGGCTTCGGACTTCGTAACGATTACCTCAAAAAAAAGAAAAATTGCTAAACCAGCAGATAATAGAAATGCAACAGATTTTGAACAAATACATCGAAAAACACCCTCCACGCAAAACGACTCCCTTCCAAATAATTCTGTTTTACAGGATGTAATTCCGTCCACTTCTTCCTCGATTTCAAGTCTAACTCCAGCAAGCCCTTCAACCACACCCGCCCCACTGGTAAACAATACTCCTTCACAAATGTCACGTCTGTATAATAATCTTGATAGACCACCTTACATTACACACGTGACTAAAATTTCAAAGGATGAAAAACAATCAAATTTATACGATGTGGACTTTGGACATTTTATGTTTAAAAATAAAATCCACCCTGTCTGGAATGGAGTAAAATCGGTTGGGCGTAACCGTCTTTCTGTTGAATTCAAGACAGCGGCTGAGGCCAATAGCTTTGTAAAATCTGATGTTGCCAAAAAAAACTCGTACAACGTTTTCATACCTACATATCAGGTTACAAAGTTAGGTGTCACAAAAGGGATCCCACCTCACTGGTCGATAGAGGACATCCTGGAAAACATTACTGTTCCTCAAGGTTTCGGAAAAGTTTTAAAAGCGCGTCGTCTAAATTACAGGTTTAATACGGGAAACTCTGTAGAATGGAGACCCTCCCAATCCGTTGTCCTAACATTTGACAGCAAAGACCTTCCACAAAATGTTACTATGTTTAACGTCTCTCTACCAGTAGAGCTCTATGTGTTCCCATCTGTGCAATGCTACAAGTGCTGCAGATTTGGACACACGAAGAACCTCTGCAGATCAGAACCCCGTTGCTTCAAGTGCAGTTCGTCCCATAGTGGCGATTCCTGTGATAAAACAGAGGAAAATTATAAATGTTTAAACTGCTCCGGTACCCACATGTCCATCAGCAAAACTTGCCCTGAACTGTCAAGGCAGCGCAATATTAAACACACAATGGCCGAGAAGAGCATCTCTTATGCGGAAGCATCAAGAATGTTTAACAAATCCATTCCATCTTATTCTGAAGTAACTTCCAAAAATTCTAAAAAATCCACCCCTTCTCTACCTTCTTCTTCTTCATTTAGAAAAACTGTTGAAAGGGTCGTGAAACCTAGAGTTCTAACAAAAAAAAAATGCTAATCACGAATCCCTTCTGTGGTTCCCTAACGGACAAATTCCTTCCAGTTCAAATTTCAATTCTTACCTAAAGTCATCTACTAAAGAAAAAAATTATAATATAGACCTTAACTCTACACTAATCACCTCATTTTTACATATTTTACAAACTTTAAATAAAAACAACATTCAAATACCGTCCCACGTTGCTAAACAAATTACTAATATTATCAACTCAACTAGAAATGGCTCCTCTGATGAGGATTCTTCAGTGGAATTGTCATAGTCTTAGAAATAAGACTGAAGAATTTTTAAACACATTACACTCAAACTCAATTGCAGTGGCTGCCATCTCGGAGACGTGGCTGGAACCGGATTCTGATTTCAGAGTCAGGGGATACCACTGTCTTCGAGACGACCGTCAAGATGGAAAGGGCGGCTCCGCTCTTTTCATTAAAAAATCATTAACCTTCTCCCCTGTAGATGTAAAACCAATTGGTTGTCCTTTTCAAGTGACGGCCGCAAAGGTTTTTGACACTACAATAATTTCTTTGTATTCGTCGCCTTAGTTCTTAATTGTCCAAATGACCATTTGAAAATTTTACAGGCGGAGAAGGTTTTCTTTAATTATTTCAATGAAACATTATCATAGGTGTTTAAGTAAAGCTATTTATGTATAGGTAAAGGTTTCATTAGTTTAAATAATTCTTAGTTAGGTGATTTGTTATCATTATTTATACTTTATTTTTAATTTTAAAGTGGAGATTGAACAAAAACTAAAATGGTCGTTTGGACAATTAAGAACTAAGGCGACGATAATATATCACCATCTAATAAACCTTCTAAATCAATCCTAAAAGCTATGTTTTCCAAGGTCACTACCCCTTCTCTTGTTCTGGGAGATTTCAATGCCCATCACGGATTATGGGGAGCTCACAATTGTGACAGAATGGGCAGAGATATTGTTGATCTACTAGATGAACTAGACTTTTGTATTATCAATGATGGTTCTCCTACTCGTCTTCAGGTGCCTGGTCAGCGACCCAGCATGGTTGATCTTACTATTTGCAATTCCAACATAGCCGCATCCCTGTTATGGAAGGTTTTGGATGACCCTCATGGGAGTGATCATTACCCCATCCTCATTGAATCCTCAAATATTTATCATTCCAACAAAAATGTCAAGTGCAGTAGTCGAAAACCAAGGTTCTTAACTGCCAGAGCCAACTGGAATGACTATTCAAATCATACAAAGTTCTCTGTGCAAAATCTGCCCTCTCCAACTACAGAAAATGTTGCGGAATGTTACGATTTATTTGTGTCTGCAGTCATTACGGCCGCAGAAAAATTTATCCCCATTAAAACGACACGTAACAAAGGGAAACCTCCCCCAGCTCCTTGGTGGGATATTGAATGCTCAGACGCAGTAGATATGAGGAAAAAATATGCGAAAATTTATTCAACAAATATGAATATGGAGAACTTCCTTCAGTATAAACAAATTGAAGCTAAGACCAAACGTCTTCTAAAAAACAAAAAACGTCAAGGCTGGAAAAAATTTTGCACATCATTATCTCCCGAAGTTCCTCTTTCAGTTGTTTGGAATTCAATTCGCAGGTTTAAGGGTTCTCACGTCCCAACGGTGACTCGACCACTCACTTCAGAGTGGGTGAAGGAATTTGCCGATAAACTAGCTCCTCAAACTGCAAGTAATTTTAATGAAACAGAATTCACATACTCATTTAAAACACGGGGTTGGATGGACACCCACTTCAATTTAACGGAACTTAGGGAGGTCTTAAACGATCTCACAGACTCATCCGCTGGTGTAGATGGAATTCCTTATAGCTTTATTAAAAACTGCGACGTTACCACACTAAACTATTTTCTTTCAATTATAAATCTGATCTTTGACTCCGGCAAAATTCCATCATCCTGGAAAACTCAAATAATTGTTCCCATTCTGAAACCCCAGAAAGACCCTAACTCTGGACTTTCTTACAGACCTATAGCTCTGTCATCTTCCTTAGTTAAAATAGCTGAACATATGATCAAAAGACTTCTAGACTGGTATGCAGAAAATGAGAAAATTCTTTAGAAATTTACTGATAAAAGTTTTTATCTACTGTGGGTAAATATGTGACTTTTTAAATATCCCTTTGTAGCACATGAATGGTTGCAGTCGGGACACGAAAAAGGTTTTGTCCACCATGGGAAAACATTTGATTTTTTAGATGTTCCTTGCGATAGCATGAATTGTGGCAATCGGGACATGAAATGGGTTTTTCTTCTCTGTGGTTAAATATGTAACGTTTTAGTTGTTATTATGTAGAACATGAATAGTTACATCCGGGACACGTAAAAGATTTTTATTAACTATGTCAAAGTGTGATTTTTTAGAATTCTTTTCGTAGTACATACAAAGTTACGCTCGGAACATGAAAAAGGTTTTTGTCAACTGTGAATCGCGCTGCGGATTTTTAAATCTCCCTTTTGAGAACTTGAATAACTGCATTCAGGACAAGAAAAAGGTTCGGTCCCCTGTGGGTAAACAAGTGATTTTTTGGTGCCTCCTTGTAGAACATGAATAGTTGCAGTAGAAACATGTAAAAGGTTTTATGTCACTATGAGTCAGCAAATGTTTTCTAATAAGTTCCTTTTTGCAACATAAATAATTGCTGTCAGGACATGAAAAAGGTTTTTGTCCACTGTGGGTAGACATGTGACATTTTAGATACCGTTTTGTAGCGTATGTAAGTCGCAGTCGGGACACGACAAATATTTTTCATCAATGTGAGTCACAAGTGCCGTTTTAGTTGTTTTTTCGAGAAGAAGAATAGTTGCAGTCATGACATGAAAAAAGTTTTTCTCCACTGTGGGTAAACATGTGAATTTTAGATTTCTCTTCGTAGTACATGAATAGTTGCATTCGGAACATGAAAAAAGTTTTTCTCCACTGTGAGTCAGCAAGTGACTTTTTAGATATCATCTTTGAGAACACGAATAATTGCAGTCAGGATATAAAAAACGTTTTTCTCCTCTGAGAATCATATTGTGGATTTTTAAATCTCACTTTTGAGATATCGTATTATTGCATTCGGAACATAAAAAAGGTTTCCAGTATGAGTCAGCTTGTGAATAATAGTAGAGTAAAGTGTTTCTCCACAGAGAGACCTTAGGAAAAAAATATTTTCCTCGGGGCCTCCTCAACGGATCCTACGTAAAAAATAGTATTTGTTGCAAAACCTTGTAGGTATATCATAGAAAAGACAGTGTAAAATTGTAGAGATCCGGAAGGAATACAAGGCCGATAAAAACAATAATAATTTCCGATTTTTTTACAGTTTAGTGATAAAATCACGACAAGTGAACTTGGTGGAAGGGATTAAAAGGTACAGTTTTTTGGTGAGGATATTAAAAAGAGTTGATATGGTGCGAAGTGCATTGTGGAGGAAGTCGGAGGAAGTTAAGGAGGTCATGGCACGATCAAGTGAATCAAATACCTAAATAACGGTGGACCACACCAAGAGACCAGCTCTGTATCGACCGTGTACCGACAAATCATTTTAAAGAGCGCACGTTTGAAAGTATCTCCTATCCGCATTATTCTTCCGGTACTGTGCACCGCAACGCGACCATGAGACGATTTATGAATTCGAACGAAGCAAGAAGTGTGTGTCGATACAGAGTTGTTTGGTGGTCTTTCTATAAAACTTCAATTCAATTTTTACAATAGGGTACAATCACTTTTTTTTTAATCAAAAATTAAAGAAAAAAATTACAAACTGGAATATTCAAACGACTTTTTTTATGATAGGAATAGTCTTTCAATAACGTTTTGAATATTCACATTTCAAATTACGGCCAAAACGCTTTCTTTCGCGCGGTTTTGGCTTGTGACGTCACTGCGCACCTCTTGACAGCTCTGCTGCCAACAGCTGCCTGCCATAATCGCGCCTACCGCCTAGTAAGTGTAATCCAGTGGTCTAATCAGTCTTCAGCATAAATAAACCAGTCATTAGATTGATAACTTTGTGGTTTTTCTATGGACCAAGACGACTTTTTATTCCATATGGGCAACTCTGTCGTCACACATACCATAGACAAGGGGATAGAGGAAACAAAATAAAAGGCTCGACCATAGAGTACCTACCCAATTTATTAGCCTAAAATATTATTTTAAAAATTAAATTAAACGTCAAAATGTTCCCCAGGGAACAGAGCTGGATCTGACAGATCGCTGCCTTGAGAAAATGAGCTTACTTTTCTTTACTGCTCATTTTCTCCGGACAGAGCTTTGTCAGATTGAAACCCGTTGCCCTACGAATAGGGTTGCCATCTTCTAAAATAAAAAAGCCTGACTCTGCGCTCTGAAAGGCCGGACATTTTGCCATAAAAGCCGGACGTACGTACATGATTTTGGACATAGCTTTTATACATAATAATAAAAAATCTGTTGCAAGTCACAATTGTTTATTAATCACGCATTAACCAATTTAATAACAACAATCATTAATCAGTCTTATCCTTGTCATCAGTTGACATTTGTATAGAATATAATGTCAATAACAAAATAAAAAAAAATATTGAGTTTTCTGTCTGTAGACATACTAAACTCATAAAACAAACAAACAAAACTTTACTTTTTTTCTGGTTAAACAACTAAAGTTTTTCGTTAAATAGATATAAAATGGAACATATTTATCTTTGTGGACAAAAAACGAAAAACATAAATTAAAATGAAATCTCAACTTCTCCAAATTATTCAAAAATTACAAAAATCTACCATTTTGTACATTTGGCGTTTTCACCTACTTTATCCAAAACGTCGTTTTCTTTGGAAATCATTTAATAAAATCCTTGACATGTCATTTTTAAATTATACAATGTGTACACTATCTTAGCAATTGTTTGCAATTTATTGCGTTCCTTGGTCCACTGGGTGTTTATTAAAGAGAAAACTCTTTGAAAGTAATATTCCGCCAATTTCAGAAGTTCGGAAGACAAAACCCGCGTAAACCAAAAAAGCCTAACAAAAGCCGGACAGGCCGGACATATAAATATTTAGCCGGACACGACCTAAAAAAGCCAAATATGTCCCAGCTAAAGCCGGACAGATGGCAATCCTACCTACGAAGAAACCAACTGTCGTAAAAATAACCTAAAATTACTTGAAAGTTCAATCCCTTCAAAAGGGGAAGAACAATTTCAAATAAGATTTAGCTTTCCTACGATAGTATCGACTTTGACATTTCTCTGGTTTCAACAGAAAAATTAAAAACTCAATTAAACGTTTTAGTATTTAATTAAAAACAGGAAATACAAGAAAAACTAACTAAACATCACGCCGTTTCCCCGCAGGGGTAGGCCGATAGGACGGATCGTCAAACAACTTGGTCTTGGCACACACTCTTTGCCTCATTCACACTCACACATCGACTCATACATACTATTTCTGACTCTTGAAGTGGCCCGATGCAAGTATCGGATTCCCTTGATCGTGTCAGGTTTTCCTCTGGCGTCCCTGACTTCATCTACCACTCACATCTGCGTCATATATTCTACTTACACCCCATGCTTCGTTCATTCGCTCTACATGCTGTTAGGTAGCGGAACTAAGCCCTAAGAACCCCCAGCCCTACGAACTACCACACTACACCACTGGCGGACGTTAACGGCTTCCCTCACCTCCCGCGCAGCTCCACCCCCACCTCCTTTCCCCAACGCCGGGCGGCCGCCTGCATTCGCTTCGGCAGTCAAACCCCCACCTCCCTAGGCGAAGGCCGCGTCACTCAAACGCGTGCATACGCGCCATTCTAGAATATTCCGTTCGGACTCGATACAAAACGGGCGGATTTTCGCGGCGATCCGAGAAGGATGCCCGAGACTCCCGCCTAGGAGGGCACACCGTGTGCTCCCCCAAGCCCATCATGGCTTACCTGGTAAGCATAGCCCGCCCTGCAGCCTGGCTAGCACGTTCCTGGAACCTCTCCACGACGGGCCCGGCTCCTGTGAGTACTGAGCAAGTAATTCCTCTTTTGCCGTGTGTCCCTATAAATACGCGTACCTGTGACCGACCCTAGAGTCGGCTCGATTGAGAGAGATTTTTTTAGACTTTCCCCTAGAATGGTTAGGCAATTAACTTACCTGTGCTCGATTATTTACTGTGAATGAACCCATGTTGTATTTAAACAATCCCCTACAATACAAACCATATTTACCGCAGCTGGTGTTTTATTGCCCTGACAAGGTACATTTAGGATGGCTTTATTTTAGGTATTCCACACTTGCTCCTTAGGAAACCTACCACCCTGGTGTTGGGAGACTCTACCTGCTCTGCTGGACGAATAACCTGAGCTAGTTCTGTGGCAGAAAGTAGACACTTCCAGCGAGGTGTGCTTACAATGCCCAAACCATCTGAGGGTCCCTTTCAATCTTACTCATTATGATCAGCCTTGCATTGCATTACTTGATCATAAATAATAATATTTGGATGATTTGTATAGCGCCATTTTTTGTAAAAAAATACCTCAAAGGTGCTCTGCACAAACTTATATTTCTGCAATCTAATTCCAACTACAAAGTAGACAATCCATTATAACAACTTATGGATAAAACTTGCATCCACCGGTTCATCGATCATTGATATGAAACTACCTATACGTACAACGATTTGACCGATGAACGCTTTGCTGCATATAAAATGTACATATTATATTATTTATACTCTGTACAGGCAGAAAATATACAGTATCATACGTAGTTTTACCACACATCCTCAGGGGTGTCATTTCTACAGCATTCAGTCCACTTTCCTCTGCCAGTTCCATGCCTCACTGCCATACATCAGGGTAGGTACCAGCATTCCGTTGTGGACTGCTAGTTTCACTTCTTTAGACAGTTAGCGCCAACAGCATTCAGTCCTCCATTAATAGAATTACCTACATTTACCCTTCTTTCAATATATCAGCCTTCCCGTCTCTCATACACATACTTCCCACGATATACAAACTCATCCACCTGCTCCAAGTTCACAACTATATTGCACAATGTGTTCGTACTCTCTTTAACGATAAAAATAGAACAAATTTAATTTAATGGTGCCCGCGCCAACAGAGCACTGGTTTGTTAGCATTTCAATTTATTATTTTAAATTATTATTTAGGTAAAGATATATATTGCGAGGATAACCTTGCTTTTTGGTAAACTTTATATAGCGGATGCAGTACGATGATTCTGCTAACGTTTTAACGTTTATTAAATATTTTTTATGAACGTCAGTTGACTTATTTTGATGCACATTTAGCATTTTTAATTTATGATGATTCTTTGTTGTGGGTATGTAGGACGGTAGCATTGTGGTGTCATATGAGGAGATGGGGGCTGACGTGTTCCACCACTCTGTGGCAGCGCTGTCCTTGAGAGAACACAAGAAGGAAATCTATTCCATGGACTGGACCAGGATGCAACAGTAAAAACATATTCTCAGTTCGCTTGACTTTCTTTTTCTGTATTTTCTATTTTTATCAGTAAAGAGAGTACGAAAACAGTATGCAATATAGTTGTGAATGATGAATCATTAGAGCAGGTGGATGAGTTTGCATATCGTGAGAAGTATGTTTACGAGAGACGGGAAGGCTGATAGAGATATTGAATAAATGTACTGAATGCCATTGGCGCTAACAAAAAACAGTCTAAATAAGTGAATCTAGCAGTCCACAACAGAGTGCTGGTACCCACTTTGATGTATGGCAGTGAGGTATGGAACTGATAGAGGAAAGTAGACTGAATGCTATAGCAATGAGGCGTATGTGTTGTAAAACCATGAATCGTCCTGTGTATTTTCTGCTCTATATTAGTGATCGATGAACCGGTGGATGATGGAAATGGTGCTGGTACCCACTTTGATGTATTGCAGTGAGGCATGGAACTGATAGAAAAAAGTAGACTGAATGCTATAACAATGAGGCGTTTGTGTTGTAAAACCATGAATCGTCCTGTATATTTTCTGCTCTATATTAGTGATCGATGAACCGGTGGATGATGGAAATGGTTTGTCTACTTTGTAGCTGGAAGTAAGATTGTAGAAATATATTATGAGTTTGTGCAGAGCGCCGCCTTTGAGGTGATTTTTTTACAAAAATGGCATTAAACAAATCATCCATATATTATTACTCTTATGATTGTGTGAGAAATGTGGAGATCCGCAAAGAATGCAAGGCTGATGTAAGCGTAATGAGTAAGATTAAGAAAGAGACCCTCAGATGGTTTGGGTATGTAAAACGAATGAACAAATCTTTGAATGTAAGTAGAATATATGAAGTCGGGGACGTCGGAGGAAGGCCTGACACGATCAAGCGAATCAGATACTTGCGCCGGGCCACGGCAAATGTTAGAATAGTACAATAAGATGTATGAGTCGATGTGTGAATGTGGCAAAGAGTGTGTGCCAAGACCGAGGTGTTTGGCCATCCGTCCTATCTGCCTACCCCTGCGGGGAAACGGCGTGATGGTTATTTGGTTATTCTTGTATTTCCTGTTTGTAATAAAATACTAAAACATGTAATTTAGAGTTCATTTCTCTATACCATAGAAGTGCCAAATTCGATATCGTCGTAGGAACGCTAATCTTATTTGAAATTGTGCTTCCCGTTTTGAAGGGATTGAAATTTCAAGTAATTTTAGGTTATTTTACGACAGTTGGTTTCTTAAAGCAATGGGTTTCCATCTGACAAAAGCTCTGTCTAGAGAAAATGAGCTGTAAAGAAAAGTAAGTTCATTTTCTCAAGCAGCAATCCGTCAGATGCAGCTCTTGTTGCTCTGGGAAAGTTTTTGACATTTCATTTTATTTTTAAAATAATATTTTAGGCTAATGAATTAGGTAGGTACCGAGAGAATAATAAAGAGCAAAATTATATTGTCTATGGTTGAGCCCTTTTTATTAATTCTTGTCAATGGTATGTGTGACGTCATATCACATCGGTGACCAAATATATATATATATAAATAGCATGTATATATAGTAAATAGCGTTGACACTTCGTCAGTACAAAAAGCATCAAGTTATCAATCTAATGATTGGTTTATTTATGAGTAATCCGTAGTCTCCACCAGCCTGGGTGGTTTCGTATATTTATGGTCAGCCGTCACGCTTTGGTGTTTCGAGCTGAAAATATTTTAAAAGATACATGAAAACGAAGATACAACAAAACAAAACAAATGCAGAAAAAAGTTTAAACTGCAAATGAATGTACCTTTGACATGAAGAACCGTAGAAAAGAGAGTTTCATATGAATATTTGTAACTTGAATGGGTTTCAGGTCGTCAATTGAATCAACGAAATGTACCATTTCGCCACACTCTTAGCCACAAACATATGCACGAGTTCTTAAAATCGGGCAATCGATGTATTAAAGTCTGCTGATTTCACACCGCGCCTATTTTAGAAGCAATTTTACATTCGATCACAACACGCAAACAAATCGTAAAGCGACCATTTTGAAATATAATTGCGCAGATCCGCAACCGTCAACATAAAAAATGCAAAGCCTTCCCATTGGTGGACTGAGGAACGGCGTCACACAGTCATAGATATTATCTATCTTTGTTGTCGGTTGAAGTTTTTGGCCGGAGTTATACCCCCCTGCAGCAACTGGAACAAAAATAACTCGAAGTGGGACACGTCACGACACGCGAGTGCGGTGTGACGTCACAATTCACTAGCCAATCACGTCTCGTTATCGGTATTTGAATTTCCATACAACTTTAAAAGTGAATTAATTAATTTAATAATTTTTTTTGACGGTTTTAAGTACGATATTCGAGTTTAGTTATTTTTTTTACATGTATTAAATACATCGAAAAGTCTATATTACATATACTGCATGTACCCTATTACAGTTTCACACAATATAAAATAATCTTTTGTATTATGCCACACCATATTTAAGAATCTTTTATATTGTGTGAGAAGGTGCAAACTTACTTACACAATTATTTTGTTTTTAAATTTTGTTTTTAGATTTCTAAAATTATATAACAAAACTTCGCCCTGCCAATTACTAACTCTACGCTCATTTATGTTTGCCGCCCTATTCCTGCTAGGGAATAAAGCTGGTAAATATTGCACATGTCTTAGTATTCCGTGGATTCTCGCCATTAAAAATACCTGAGGATATGTCAGTGTGGTTTCTATCACGGCCAATAATGGTTTCATACTATTTCCAAATCAACTAATAAATAAACCTTTTACTTAATGATTAGTTCTATTGCTGATGTTTTCTCCATGCGTATTTTAGTATTTTGCATGCTCAAATGCAGAACGGCGCTGTGTCTTATGGGAATTTCATCAAAACCATAGCAGTAACACAAAGCATAAGCACCACCAAACTAACCTCATCACGTTTACCAAGATAACATCGGTCTAGATCTAGATGGTTTTCGTAGTACGATTTTTTTTCTTTCCAGTCTCCACATCGGGACACAAATTTATAAAATGCGATCATTTTTTTCATTTTTACGATTTCAAATAGTCGTCAAAAAAGAAATAATATTTTGGGACCGTACTAAAATGTCAAAAAATGGCAACACCTTGAACATTACCATAGATCAAATCCATTAACATATCTGTTACCGTAATTTGCGAGACGCGTATGCTCTGTCATTATCTAATCGGAGTTTTTGTTGAAATTTTTACAATTCTGACAAAGTTTTTGTATGTATGCCTTGGCGAAATTGCCTGCATGATTCACGGCAGCACAAACTACCTACGCTACCTACCGCAAATGTCAAAGGTTAGCCGGCACAACTTTTGGGAGGAATGCAGAATACGCCAATGTCAGGGAATTTAATAAAAATGCACTTTCTAGATGAGAAAAGTGTGTAGAAACTCATTAAAAAAAGAATTAATGTGCGGAAAGCAAAATTGAGGGAGATACAGCCGATCAAAGTTTTATAAAATTTCACTCGCAAACTGATACTATGACAGCCCGCCCGCCATCGTTATGTTGGTATCACGGACTAGATACAATTGTAGAATTGTAGCCGACTACATGGGATACTTGAGGCGCGTAATTATGAAACTAAACAAAATACTACCTTAAAATCGCTCACTCGTAATCGTCCTCAGAGTCAGATGTCCCATCCTCAAGCGACGGCAGAGTGTTGGGTGGATGTTAACCCAGCGCCGGATCTCGCCCCCCCCATAACCTAACCTAACGTAACCGAACCTAACCTAACCTTTCTAGCGGGCTTGTGTATGTTAACCCAGCGCCGGATCTGCCCGCCCCCCCCCCCCCCCCCATAACCTAACCTAACCTAACCGAACCTAACCTAACCTTTCTAGCGGGCTTGTGTATGTTAACCCAGCGCCGGATCTGCCCGCCCCCCCCCCCCCCCATAACCTAACCTAACCTAACCTAACCTAACCGAACCTAACCTAACCTTTCTAGCGGGCTTATGTATGTTATCTTTACATTAAGAAACAGCCTACGTTTTTAAATGGTTTGTCTGGCGGGATTCTCCATTTCAGTGCCTATTTACATTATATTATTAATTCTGTTTTTCATAATTACGCGCCTCAAGTATCCCATGTAGTCGGCTACAATTCTACAATTGTATCTAGGCTATTGTTTGTATCAGGTCCGGGATACCAACATAACGATGGCGGGCGGGCTGTCATAGTATCAGTTTGCGAGTGAAATTTTATAAAACTTTGATCGGCTGTATTTCCCTCAATTTTGCTTTCCGCACATTAATTCTTTTTTTAATGAGTTTCTACACACTTTTCTCATCTAGAAAGTGCATTTTTATTAAATTCCCTGACATTGGCGTATTCTGCATTTCACCCCAACTTTTCTCTATCCAAATTAAAAATTGTATACATTATTGTTGGAATCTCCAGGTTGGATTTAAAGGAAAACACGTGTAACTTATTTAATCAGTGATATATTTATTCAACTACAAAACGATGTTTATCCAACGGGATTCTTTTAACTAGTAACGCAACACGCAACGTGCACACACGACGGTTGCTAGGAATCTAATTCCTCAAACCACATACTGGCAGCAGCACCATACAGTATAAATGTAATTTGAACACAACTTCCAACACTCCCCTTTTTTTTACATTTGTACTTGTTATAGTCATAAACTTTTTTTTTATTCTTCCAATTTCAACACTTTTCTTAACTTAACAAACTTTGGCTTGCTCAAGGATTTGGTTAATATATCAGCAATATTTTCATCAGTATCGATCTTTACAATATCAATATTTCCATTCTCATAACTCTCATGTACGTAGTGATACTGAACTTCTATGTATTTAGACTTTTTAGAAAAATTTCCGCTTTTAGCAATTGATACCGCTACAGAATTATCCTCATACATTTTTACTGGATCATTCAATTTAATTTTGAACACTTCACTTACTAAACCCTTCACAAACTTCAATTCAGTCAAAGCGTCAGACAATGCTACGTACTCTGCTTCAGTGGACGACTTAGATATAGATTTTTGTTTACGAGACTTCCAATAAACAGTATTGCCAAACAATCTTATTAAATACCCCGATGTAGACTTTCTGTCATTAATATCACCAGCCTAGTCTGAGTCTACTAAACAATCCAGTTCATCATTTTCACTTGAGCTTGAGTACAGCAATTTAAAATTTCTTGTTGAGTATAGATTATTGACGGCCGGCGTAGTGCAGCGGTAAGGCGCTTGACTAGCATTCCGAAGGTCGCGGGATCGAATCCCGGCGTTTGTGTATTTCACAATTTATTCATTTAAAATAATATATAGTATATTTGCGGCACGTTCCAGAGTGGAAGATACTCTCAGTATCGCCCTGGTGTAAGACCACCATTCAGAATTGAAACGTTGCTTGAAATGACGTCCTCCGTAGTCCAGTGGGTAAGACTCTTGACTCACAATCCGGAGGTCGCGGGTTCGAACCCGGCATGCGCAAATAAATTTTATTTGATTAATTTGTGTTATTTCACAATTAATTCATTTAAAATAATATATAGTATATTTGCGGCATGTTCCAGAGTGGAAGATACTATCAGTATCGCCCTGGTATAAGACCACCATTCAGAATTGAAACGTTGCTTGAAAATGGCTTTAGCCGTGTTTGGTGACCAGATCTGAATAGCCAGGTACTTCAACCAACCTTCCTCTTCCCCACCTCCTTCCCCTCCCCACTATCTTCAGCCTCACAACATACCCCAATTGGGGATGGCATAGTCTCACTGGCTCCAGACGGGAGCAGTTGAGATTCTTGTGCGGTATTCACTGTAAAAAAAAAAAAAAAAATGGCTTCTGCCGTGTTTGGTGACCAGATCTGAATAGCCAAGTACTTCCCCACCTTCTTCTTCCCTGTCTCCTTCCCCTCCCCACTTCAGCCTCACAACATACCCTAATTGGGGATGCCATAGTCCCACTGGCTCCAGACGGGAGCAGTTGGGACTCTTGTGCGGTATTCGTGTAAAAAAAAAAAAAAAGATATTTTAGAATTCTCATCGCGTACTGGAAATGAGTCTCATTGTAACTACTCTGGAACCTACTTAAATAATTTACGCTGAAGGCGATATCTGGTCTCGTTCCAGAACTTGTGTATAACAGTTCTCCAATCAAATTGCGATACTTGACTTGTTCATTTAATTCGTCAGCTGGCTCTAGTCTCAAGTTTGTTTCCATTGGTGTATTGTACAGTTTAGCATTTTCTAAGTTATACTTTTTGGCTGAAGAATTAATATACGTTTCTTGACTTAGACGCATTACATTTGACTCGAGATCATGCTTAATGCCAATTCCGATATAATTACTCACTAGACCCATGTCCTTCATTCTGAAACGTTTAGATAATTTATCTTTCACTCTTTTCACTCTCTTCAAGTCTTTGCCACATACCAACAAATCATCAACAAATATCAAAATATAAATCGGATCATTTCCCTCGTTTTTCACGTACAAACAATAATCATGAGTGCTTCTACTAAACTTTGAGTCATCCATGAAACTGTGAAAACATTCGTACCATGACCTCGGACTCTCTCTTAACCCATAAAGTGATTTTCGTAATTTATAAACTTTACCGGATCCATCATCATAACCAGGAGGTTCTTTGATGTATACTTTAGACATTATTTTTTCGTTTAAAAAAGCTGTTTCGACATCCATTTGTTCAACATTCAATTTGTTTTGACAACTATACGATAATAAAATCTTAAGAGTTTCCATTTTTACAACTGGTGAATAAGTGTTTTCAACTTGCTCATTTTGTTGATATCCCCTTACAACCAATCTAGCTTTAAACAAAGCATCAGACTTCTTTTTAAAGATCCATTTAACATCAATAGCTTTCTTATCATCGGGTTTTTCTATTATACTCCATGTTTCATTCTTCTCAATACAATTAATTTCTCTATTCATTGCATTTACCCATTCACCGGACTCTTCATGTTCAATTGCCTCTTCAAACGTATTCGGTATATCTGCATTGCAATAATTTACGTAAACACAGTAACTCGGTTTTCTTTCTTGCTTTGAACGTCTCACTGATACATCTTCACTTACTTTTTTGTCACTCTCGTTTTTTTCATTTGGCTCAGCAGACTCATAAATGGATTCATTTTATTTTCTTTGCCAACAATATCATCCACACTTTCATCAGACTCATTTGCAATCATCTCATTCTCTTGATTTTCGAACCCAATGTATTTAATATCGTTTTGAACAATATCAACGTGTCGCGCTACGATTATTTTGTTGTTTATCAAGACACGATAACCAACTTCGCAATACTCCAATAAAATTCCTAATTTCGCTTTATCATCCCACTTTGATTTTCTCAATTGCTCTGGTGTTCGGACATAAACTCTACTCACATACAAATAGATTGTTTACATTTGGTTTGACTTTAAAAAATATTTCATAAGGCGTTTTCATTTCAATGGTATTTGCAAGTGTTCTGTTTCTCAAATACGTTGCTGCTTTAATCACTTCTGGCCAATATCGAATATTTACTTTGGCTTATTTTAACAAACATCTAGCATTGTCCATAATTGTACGATTGAATCTCTCAGCTACCCCATTTAATTCGTGAACATATGGCGGACAAGGCATAACTCGAATTCCCTTTTTTCTCGCAAAGTGATCAATTTTCCTGTTAATAAACTCGGTGCCATTGTCACATCTCAAATTTTTTATTCTTTTCCCTGTATTGTTCTCGACTTCACTTACATAACTCACAAAGCAATCATAGGCTTGATCTTTGGATTTGATACAATAAACTCTCGCCAATTTACTGTAATCATCAATGAAATTCAAAAAATATTTTCCACACAATTTCCGACTGTTGGGTGAGGCCCATTAATATCTGTATGAACGATCTCTAGTACTTCAGTTGCTTATTTTCTCTTGTTATCGAAAGGAAAATTATGCATCTTTGATTCAATACACGTAGCACATTTCAAAATCTCAGACTCTAGTTTTTTTGGCAATCCAATTACAAGTTCTTTTTCACTTAATGTTTTTAAATAATTGAAATTTACGTGACCCAATGTACGATGCCATTTTTCTTTCAAGGTCATTCCTCCGTCATTACTACTAGACATTGTATTATTTATTTCACTCAATTTTCCGTCTCTCTTGATAAAGCTTGTCATGAAATACAAATTATTATCTTTTACCGCAATTGCTATCAACTCATTATTTTGATTATACACTTCGTAAACATCATCGTACGAAATAATTGAATTGTTCATCGTGACTTTTGCATAGCTCATTAGATTTGATCTCATGTCACGCACATAAAAAACATTCAACAAAGTTACCATACTCTCTCTACCATTGACCACAAACAATGCTTTTACTTTACCAATTTTCGTCGCTTTCATAACTCTACCATCTCCTAATTTTATATCAATGGGATTTTTTAAAATTTTACATTCATTGAATAATTCATCGTCATTAATAATATGGTCAGTACGTCTACTATCCAGGATCCAGTTTATTTCATTTTCATTTCTGTTCCTCTCATTCTTAATTTCAGTTTTATTCACTTGAGTCACAAAAACATTACCAGAGTTCCCAAATTGATTTTGCTCACTACTCGACGCTGGGTTGACACTCCCATGGTATAAACCTCTGTAGTTGTTATTACCTCTGTAATGACTGTTGCTTCTGTAGCTGTTGCTCCCTCGATAATTCTTACTGCCTGGGTAACTGTATCCTCCTCTGTATGACCGACCTCCTCGATATGTTTGATTTGACTGTCCTCTGCTTCTGCATTCCCTCGATATGTGACCAGCTTTGCCGCAGTTGTAACACTTTTTCGTCTCTGTACTAAAAGCACTTGCTTTCACAGACTCATCACCATCTTTGTTCTTGTCTTTCACTTCACTTTGATTTTTTCCCATTTTAACTTGATTTTGCTTTTAGAAATTCCACTGTTCTATTCTCTGTCGGTAAAACATCAATCAAGTCCCCAATGTAACTATATGATTCTGGGAGAGACTTGATCAAATAATTTAATATTTCTTCGTCCTGAATTTTCGCCCCTACGGCTTTCACTTCATTAACCGATTTTTCGCAGTCATCAAAAAATTTCTTGGTGTCTGAATAATTCACAAGTTTTATTTTTTCCTGTTCGTTTCTTTTCAAAATTTGGGCTGTCGATTCTTTTAAGTACTCTCTGTCAATTTTTTTATTATTTCAAATGTGGACGGTAGGTGCTTCACATACTCTAACTGCTTGTTCAAAATGGCACTGTAAATGTAATTTGTTGCTTGTATGTCTTTATCATTTCACTCGGTTTCACTTTCAGTTGTTTGTCTCTCTCTTGTGGCCACAAAATTCGGGTTTTCCAATTTGAATAGTCTTGTCCATCAAAAATTGGAATGTCACAACGGTTCACCGCATTCACGTGTTCCACAATTTCACAACTTTATCCTTTTTCTTTCTATTTTTCCGTATCTAACCACAATTCTGCTACCATGTTGGAATCTCCAGGTTGGATTTAAAGGAAAACACTTGTTTATTAAATCAGTAATATATTTATTCAACTACAAAACGATGTTTATCCAACGGGATTCTGTTAACTAGTAACGCAACACGCAACGTGCACACACGATGCACTATCGCGTTGGCAGAAATCCCAAAAGTCAAGTTTTCTTTACAATAAAACAATTATGCTAGTTTTGAAGTTCATTAAATCTATATAAATAAAAATGAATCGTCGAAATGTATGTACGCGCATAACTTCCGAACGACTGCACCAAATTCGATAATTCTTTTTTTCTGTGTTCGTTATTGTCAGGACAAGGTTTGTATAAAAATACTGATGAGCTCTGGCATTATGAAATTTGCATAAAAAATTGCAATAGGTGGCACAAGAGCTGTTTGAAAGCTGAATGTACCGGGAATGAATGTATGGAACGCAGGAGGGGGAAGGGGGAGGGGAACTCGGGAGGGGGATTTGCGGGACGGGGGAAGGGGGGGAGTAGAGAGGGGAGAGGGAAGGTGGAGGAGGCGGAATGGAAACGCGAGAGGGAAGGGGACGCGGGAGAGGAAGGGGAGGCGGAAGGGGGGCGGGAAGAATGGGAAAGGACACACAGGGAAAAATAATTTCTTTTTTAAATGGCACAGCAACGCGAGAGATTCGAGTTATATTTGATTATGAAGACATATGAAGAACTCTGGCGTTAAGAAATTTGATGAAAAAGTAAAATTCCTGAAAAACACCTCATAGAAACACATTTCACCTTCTGACGTTCTGAATCAAAAAGAACTTTTTAATAAAATAGCTGTATTCTGTTGTAAATAGAAAACCAGATGGTTGAAGTATCGCAGAAACTATGACACCTTGATATTAAACCATAAAGAATGGCTTGAAAGGCTTTACCAGGAAAGAATTACAAATCTCTTCCAGAAATAATAAAAACAAAAAAGTGTGATCATATGAAACATCAAAAACTATGATATTGCGATCTTAAACATCTTGTACTGAGTTAACCTCTGCTACCCGCATGAGTTTTCGGTGGGCAGGTAAAGCAACAGAATTGAGTGTAGTCAAAGAAGTCACATTAAGCACGCCGACCAGAGCAAAGAAGTATAGAAAAGCTTTTACCGATAAAACCGAACACAAAAAGGTATTTATTGATGATGAAGCACTTTATTTGATTGTAGAAGCCAATCTTAGACGTTACCAATATAGTTTAATAAGGGAAAAGAATAAAGAGATATTTCCTTCCTATACAATTGTGCAAGGAGCTAAGAAAATATGTTGTCCTTTAAGCGAATGCATAACGGTCACGGAATTTTCAGTGAAGAAGTGAATTTTAGACAATAAATTGCTAGATCATATTGCTGAACGCTTAATACAAGTTAACAGCCCGTCATCAATTCTCTGAGTGAGATTTTGTTGGATTCAGTTATCTCCAGCTTGGGAAAAATGAACAAAAGGACAGTGAAAACAATTCCAAAAGAAGTACTGCAAATGCTAAAGTTACCTGACCCTAATCCGACTACCGGGAATGATTCGGTAGTTGAACCAAGTAGTGATGATGATAGTATATTATCACAAGATGACGAAGACGATCTATTCTGTGTATAACTGTAAATAAATAGCTTGTGAAATGAAGTGAGCTATTTTACTGATTTAATTTATCTTATATTTTTCAATTTAATATTTTTGTACTAAATATGGGTGACTTTTCCAAAAAAAATTTTTCACTTATTTTTATTATCATGTCTATACGGAACTAAAAATCGAAAAAGGTTTGATGTAATTACAACCCCTGATGCCAACTTTGGGGGTCATCCACCCCATTGTGCGACGGTTGCTAGGAATCTAATTCCTCAAACCACATACTGGCGGCAGCACCATACAGTACAAATGTAATTTGAACACAACTTCCAACAATTATGTTAACACACACAGATATTTATTATTTATATATTATTATATTATATATTTATTTTTGGAGTCGGTGTCAGCAAGTCGCTTATGCGACACAAGCACATCTCACCTATAACTATGTATGTAGTTACAAACCTACCTTGACTGACACCGACTCCAAAAGTAACAATCGTACCTACATATTGATGATTAGAAAAAGTAAGTTGATTATGAAGTTGTAGAAGAATACGAAATTATTTTTTTTACTTTTTAGTGCATTTTTTGCAGTCGTTTTTTTGTTTATTTAAATTTTTTGTTTATTTAAATGAAAACTTAGACGAGGGATCAAAATGCATGTCAATATTCCTAGACCTATGCAAAGCATTTGATACTATCTCACATTCCAAACTAATACAAAAACTATCAAACACTGGAATAAATGTGGAATGAACTTAGTATTATTCGAAATTACCTTTCAAACCGTAAACAAAGTGTAAAAATCAACAACTGCCTCAGCAATAAACTGCCAATTAGTTTTGGCGTGCCTCAAGGAAGCGTTCTGGGTCCCACGTTATTCCTAATTTACATAAATGAACTGTGTAATCTGCGTATTGATGCCAAAATCGTTAGTTTCGCTGATGATACGATTCTCCTCTTCAAATCAAGTAACTGGTATGATGTTTACATAAAAGCAAACAGGGGCATAGCTATTGTTAAAAGATGGTTAGACAATTACACACTAACAATGAATGTGTCTAAAACCAAATACATTGAGTTTAGTATTAATCGTCCCTAAGTAACCCAGAAAATAATATTCAAAAGCTAAAATATGTGATTGCCCCTAGCTAGAATGTGTTACAAAAATCAAATACTTTGGTATTATTTTTGACAGTAATTTAAAGTGGAAAGAACATATTATCACTACAGCAAACTAACTTCGAAAATCTATATACCTTTTTAGACAAACTCGCAACTTTCTTCACTTGAACCAACTCAAAAAAATTACTATGCACTATGTCAATCTCAAATCGAGTATGGTATCATAGCCTGAGTAGGAGCACACGCTGCCGCCATTGATCCGATCTCTAAAGCCCAGAAACTAATTATAAAGATTCTAAAACTACCGATCACAAACAGTTCGGATGAAATCTTTGGGAGAATCGGGGTTTTGGACATTAGGCAACTTTATGCCAAAAATATACTAATTTATCTATTCAAACATAGAACTGTTTTTGACAATATCCAAATTGTTCGTGATACGAGAACCAAAGGGCAAAAATCTCTTACTTATCCCTTTCGCCAAAACAACGTTTGGTCAAAGAAACTTCAGGTACTTTGCAGCAAAACTTTATAATACACTTCCACTGACCATTAGACAGCACACTTATCACGTAAAATACAAAACAGATACCAAGTTTTGGATCACTACCAAAGACAGATCATATATCAACAATATTTTTAGAACCTCCTAATGCATGCTAACCCATTGATACGATGCTGATTGTCCTTGTACTTTTACTTTAAATGTAAATAACATTTTTGTTGTTATCCTTTATAAACTATTTTTAAACTATCTATGATAAAATGCGCCTGTTCTCACTACAGGAACTCCTAGTGAGACTGGCACAGCACAATTACCTATGTAACATAAAAAAATAAAGATTACAATAAAAATAAAAAAAACTGAATTTAATTCAGCTTATAAGTGTACACAACAGTTACTGATTCTGAGGTGGTACGAAGTTCGCCGGGTCAGCTAGTTTTAAATAAATTAACGTAATTAGATGATAAACCACAAATATTGAACTACGTCGTGAAAGACTTTAACTCTTCAGAAATTTCGCGTTTTTTTCAGTTTATTTTTGGAGTAGTTTTGACCTCCGTAGTCCAGTGGGTAAGACTCTTGACTCACAATCCGGAGGTCGCGGGTTCGAACCCGGCATGCGCAAATAAATTTTATTTGATTAATTTGTGTTATTTCACAATTAATTCATTTAAAATAATATATAGTATATTTGCGGCATGTTCCAGAGTGGAAGATACTATCAGTATCGCCCTGGTGTAAGACCACCATTCAGAATTGAAACGTTGCTTGAAAATGGCTTTAGCCGTGTTTGGTGACCAGATCTGAATAGCCAGGTACTTCCCAACCTTCCTCTTCACAACTCCTTCCCCTCCCCACTACCTTCAGCCTCACAACATACCCCAAATGGGGATGCCATAGTCTCACTGGCTCCAGACGGGAGCAGTTGAGATTCTTGTGCGGCATTCACTGTAAAAAAAAAAAAAAAGTTGGTCAAAATATTTACGCATCACAATAAAATGCAAATAAATGGAATATTCTGAACATATCCGAAAACTAAAAACTATTTTGATAAGGTGGTGAAATATGCTATCAAATTTTATAATTTGAAGTAAACACACAATTTTCGAAATATAAATTTTTTGCATGCAAACATAAAAAGTTGTAAAAATGGCTCATCTTACGTTCTTTCTAAATACAATTTCTGATAACGAGAAAAATAAAAACACATACATTTTTAATTAGACAAATGAATTATAATTATTATTGTCCCCTCATGTTTTGCGTTATAAAATAATTAATTAAAATTTCCGATAACTTCATTTTTTTTCAAATTGCGATTCAAAACTTTGGTTTTATAAAGGCGTATATTTTACTTTATGAGATTTGAATATAAAGCGTGGTGCTTTGCCTTTCTAACATCGCCTAGAACATATTTCTCACTACGACAGTAAGGGAGTTACAGCAATATATATGAGACCTATATGAGCTGGGACGAAAATGGTCTCCTGTGATTTTTTTTTTTTTTTAAACTTTATTTATTCCCATTTCTTTGTAAATTTAATGTATAATAGCTAATATTGTATAATAACATAATATATACTAACAATTATGAACAAGAAATGAAAACCCACTAAGGCACTGCCTGAGTGTGGGTAATATTAAAACAAAATACTATATTTCAAGTACTCAAAGTATAAATTAGACTTAAAAAAACATATTAAATATAAAGATAGTATAAAAAATAAGTATTACATAGGTAGAATAAGTGAAAAGGGTTTTTTCAGCTATTATAAAAATAAAATAAAAATATGGAGAAAAGCATACATTTTTTTTTTTTAGTTATTATAAAAAAAAATAATAATAATAATAAAATAAACAGAAAACATATTGTACTACAGTTTAGAAGTTACAGCAAATGAGTTGTAGAAGGATGGATAAATTTATAGAAAAAGCGTTTCAATATCTACATTATTCAACCATAATTTTACCTCTTTTACATATTTTATCATTTTATTTATCATTTGAGTTTGTAGTGGTAGAAGGTTAAATGTACGAGGACCAATGAAACTGCTATGTGTCTGCAATAATTTAGTATTGGTTTGTGGGGTATAAAATATATTATTTATTCTTTTGCTCGTTCTGTTTTCATTTATTTCGAAATTATTTTTGTTTTTAAACACATATTTCAAAGTTTGTAATATAAATAATTTACGTATATTAAATATTTTAGTTTCATTGTATAATAAGTTGGTCGAGAATGTTTTATTTTTGTTATATATGACTTTAATTATGTGTTTTTGAATTATTTGTAGAGGCTTCATAAATGTATCAAGTGCACCACCCCATCCTATAATGCCATAAGTGATTGATGATTGCACCAGGGAAAAGTAGATCATTTTCAATTTTTCAATGTTTAGTACTTCCTTAAGTCTATAAAATATGTAGGTCAGATATCTTAATTTAGAAGTGATTTGATTAATATGTGATTTCCAATTAAGATTTATATCTATTGATACTCCTAAATATTTTATATTTTCGACATCAGTGAGTTCGTTGCACATGAAGCACATTTCTTGATTGCAACTAGTATTATGGATTCTAATTTTAAGGTTGTCTTTAGGTTTATTTTTAATGGTTTTATAAAAAGGTAAGTAAAATGTTTTGCTATAGTTTAAAACGAGTTTGTTGTATTTTAGCCATGTTGAAACCAATGAAATACAATCAGTTGCTTTCGAAAAAGTTTCTTTCCAATGATTAAACTGGATAAAGACTTCACAATAAAACCTTTTCTACTATTTCCACATGAATTAATCATACCAAAAATATTCCTTGTATTCTATTTATCCTACTTTAAAACCTTTTTTTTCTTCTTTTTAAATTCAGAGGTAGCTCACCGCCTACAAGCGATACAACGAAGGTCACATATAAATATGTTATCGAACGTTATATACCACAGCGTCTGCGTGGTTGAATTTCAGAACCCACTTTCGAATGCATGTTGATGCCATAAAGTGCAACGGAATATAAAGTAGGATGCTGAAAGCAAGCTTAATTCGTGGCTGCGACTAATAAAAATATCTCTACTGGAGTGACAGTACAATTTAAAACTTTTCTCCGATTGCCTGAGATTTTTTGGTTAAATATTTTCCACCCACTTTAAAAGAATCATACCTCCAAATTTTATTATCGAGAATACAAACTGATTATAGTTCTATATAGCCAATGGATTTATCTATCTTTTGTCGATTATAACGTGTTTGTCGGATTTATAAAGAAATAGTATAAAATCGTAAACTTCTACTTAATTACATACAAATAAGGTAAAATTTTCCAAAATTAGCAGCAAAGCAATCCGAGCTATTTTAAATATTGTGGAAAAAGGCGCTCCAGTGGTTAATAAGATTTTAACAATTTGATTTAAAACTGTATTACAACTTACCAGCTATCTGAGCAGTCTCCGAATTCAGTAAGCATTCCTTCTTTATATCCGGGAGGTCGATATCTATTTCCGTATATGGTATTATTTCCTCCCCGATTTCCTTTTGGGACCCATCACTTCCAGGCTTTTGAGGATCCATTGCACTGCTGCAGCTGTCGAGCTGCTGAATTTCAGAAAATTTTCCCCAGATGCATTCAAAATGTTTTTGTAATATTTTCAAATACTTTCTCTTTTTTATTTTTTAGTAGGGGGAAAGATACTACTTATATTCGTAACAACAGATGGCAGTGTACTCTAGTTAGATTCGACATATTGGTAAACAAAGATTCATGTTCAGAAGATTTCTGTAAAGTGTTAAATTGTCAGAATGTGTTCGTGTAAAATGCGGCATTTTATCGTGTTTTAGTGTATTTTTCTAACATATTTGAATACCAGTGTTAAAATGATTGAATTAGCAATGCATTCAACGGTTTCAACGTGTTTTAAACAAAAACCAAAAACAGTGATTATTTGGAAAACAAAGTTTTGTGGTTATGTTTGTAGGTACTCGTGGTGTAGGCTGGTGGTTGAATGTAGAAAAACGAGATTGCGTGATAAAATAAACCTTTAATGAGTTCACACAATAATTATAATTCGTAAGCACACAAACACGGTCCGCGTAACAGTTTTACGATATTAAATAGCACACACTGGGTCAAGGTTAATTGCGGATAGACGAGGCGACTGCTCGGTAAGTTGAAGGAATACTGATACTTTCGTTGTTGCTGGCCGCCTTTTATATGGCCAGACGAGTGGAGTATTAGTGGTAAATCGTCACTCGGCGAGTTGCTCGAAAGCGCTGGAACTGTGCATTTTAAGCGTACAATGGTTCGTACCTTTTCTTGAATGTGCGAGAGGTAGGTAGGTCCGCGGCTCTGTTCCGATGAACTAGGTACCTACTGTTCAGTCGCGTACCGTCCATGCCAGACGGCTGACGAGGCTCTAGTAATTTCGCTTGCATATATTTGAACACAGGCGCCGCTTCTGGAAACATCGATACGGTTCGGGGGGCAATCCAAAGCGTGACGTAGCAAAGGCTGGTTGCTACAGGACTCCCTCCCCAGACAACGCAGACATGGCTGCGGTGGGAGGAGGAATGGTCAGATTCCGAGGTGATCGATAAATCGAACCCGCCTGCCAGAACGAGTGGTTGTGTGTGTCCGATCATGACTGCCATCGAACAACGGAAGGGTTGGTTGTGATGTGGCGGCTAGTTGCTCTGATGCGGTTTGCGAGTGTGATGCGAATCTCTCAAGATCTTGAGCAATGTATGCTGGTTTGAAGCGGTCGATGCTCACGGTGATTTCCTTCCCTTTTACCAGTATGGTATATGCTCGTTCGTGCCGACGAACGACTTTATGAGGGCCGCTGTAGGGTTGTTGAAGCGGGCTCTTGACTGTGTCGTCCCTCAGAAAGACGTGAGAAGCTGTGGGAAGATTTTGGAAGACGAAATGATGTCCATCACCATGGCGGGTACCTTCAACTAGTCTCAGCTCGTTGAAATGTTTCCGTAGTTCCTTGAGGAAGCTTCCGGTGTCGTCGTTGACATTAGGTCGTGCTGTACATAGGAATTCGCCGGGTAAGCGGAGCGGCTCGCCGTATACTAGCTCGGCTGAGAATGTAGCGAGATCATCTCTCCAAGCTGCTCTAATTCCCATGAGTACGGTGGGAAGTGTTTCCGTCCAACGATTATTCTGATGGCACTTGATCGCTGCCTTCAGTTGACGATGAAATCGTTCCACCATGCCATTTGCTGCGGGGTGGTATGCAGTTGTATGGATTTGCGTCGTGCCTGCCAGGAAATTCAACTGCCTGAAGAGCCTCGACTCAAATTGTCTCCCTTGGTCCGTAGTAATGCGGAGTGGAGGGCCGAATCTTGTAATCCAGCCCTTGTAGAAAGCACGCGCCACTGTTTCAACCTCTTGGTCTGGGATCGGGAATGCCTCTGGCCATCTCGTGAATCTGTCTACGCACGTGAGGCAGTATCGGCATCCTTCTGAAGAAGGCATGACGATTATGTCGATGTGGACATGCTCGAATCTAGCGGAGGGTCTGGGAAAGGCTCCCAGGGGTGCTGACACGTGCCGTGTAACCTTGCTTCGTTGGCATTGAAGGCAATTGCGTGCGAGCTTAATAGTCTCGGCTTTGATGGCCGGCCAGACATAACGTTGAGTTATAAGCTTAACCGTGGCCTTGATTCCAGGGTGAGCCAGCTGATGGACCGCATTGAATGCCGCAGGTCTGAACTTCTTCGTGACGAAGGGTCTGGCTATGGTAGTTGAGACGTCACAGTAGAGATGCGCGTCAGTACCCGGAATATTGATCTTCTTAAGTTGTAGGCTAGAACTTCCCTGCAAGTGTTGTTCCAGTTCAGGGTCGCACATCTGGTCAGCTGCCAGCGCTGCGTAGTCCAGAGGAGTATCTATCGTCTCGACCCTGGAGAGAGCATCCGCGACGATGTTGTCTTTTCCGGAGACGTGTCGGATGTCAGTTGTGAACTGGCTAATATAGTCCAGATGGCGGAATTGCCTTGGTGAGCATTTGTCTGCTTTTTGTTGAAAGGCGAACGTGATAGGCTTATGGTCGGTAAATATGGTGAACGACCTGCCTTCCACCATGTTGCGGAAGTATTTCACAGCGAGATAGATGGCTAGTAGTTCTCTGTCGTATGGGCCATATTTCTTTTCAGCTGCCGAAAACTTCTTCGAGAAGAATGCTAGAGGCTCCCAGTGACCTGCGACGAATTGATGGAGTGCGGCACCAGCTGTAGTATCGGACGCGTCGCTGACGATAGAGAGTGGGGCGTCGCACTTCGGGTGAACGAGCAGGGTTGCCTGGGCCAGAGCTTCCTTGCACTTGCTGAAGGCTTTTACTGTTTCGGCAGTCCAAGACACGAGTTGTTTGCCTTTTTGGTTCCCTTTTAGGAGGTCATTGAGTGGAGCTTGTGTCCTCGCGGCGTTGGGGATGAATCTCCTGTAAAAATTTATAGCTCCCAGGAAACGGCGGAGATCCTTGATGGAAGCTGGTTGGCTGTAGTTGTTGATGGCTTCCACTTTATCTGCGAGAGGTGAAGTGCCAGCGTCAGACACCAGGTATCCTAGGAATTTGACCTTAGTCAGGCCGAAATGGCATTTGGCGGCGTTGATGACAACACCATATTCCTGCAGGCGCTGGAATAATATCTTGAGGTGGGCTAGGTGCTCTTCCTCTGACGTTGAGGCAATAAGGATGACGTCTATGTAGGCGTAACAGAAATCTAAGCCTCTGGTAACCTCGTCTATGAAGCGTTGGAAGGTCTGAGCTGCGTTGCAGAGGCCGAAAGACATCACCGGAAATTCGAAGAGTCCGAATGGCGTAGTGATTGCTGTCTTCGGAATGTCCTCAGGAGCCACAGGGATTTGATTATATGCCCGCACCAGATCAATCGCTGAGAAGATCTTGGTGCCGCTCAGTGCCTGTGCGAAATCTTGGATGTGGCGTACGGGGTATCTGTCCGGAATAGTTCTGGCGTTCAGTCTTCTGTAATCGCCACATGGTCCCCACTGGTCGTCCTTCTTGGGTACCATGTGCAAGGGAGATGCCCAAGAGCTCTCGGAAGGTCGAGCGATTCTGAGACGGACCATGGCCTCGAACTCCTTCTTGGCGCGTTTTAATTTGTCAGGAGCAAGGCGTCGTGGGCGTTCGACTGTTGGAGGTCCTGGCGTAGTGTTAATATGGTGCAGTGTTGCGTGACGAACTTCCTTCCTGGCGCCGTCAGGGCGAGTGACATCAGGAAACTGTTGAAGTAGCTTATGATACGGGGACGTTCCTGTGACCGTCTAAATGGAAGCGATCTTGTTGTCGCTTCGTTTTCCCGTGATGGTTAAACTCGTCACCTGGTCCAGCAGCCGTTTATTTCGGACATCCACCAGTAGCTCGTATTTGGCGAGAAAGTCTGCCCCGATGATGGGCTTGGAGACGTCTGCAATGACGAAGCTCCAAATAAAGTCGCGTCGCAATCCCAGATCCAGGTTGAGCGTTAGGCTGCCATAGGTAGCGATTGTGCTGCCATTTGCTGCTGCCAGTTCGTTTGTTGCTTTAGTGGGACGTCCCTGGACAAGGCGTCGTGGGTAAATGCAGAGATCTGCGCCGGTGTCTATAAGGAATTGGGTACGGGTTACCCTGTCGGTAACAAAAAGGCGACTGACCTGGTTGGGGCTGGCGCTGGTCGCCATCAGTTTGAGCGTTTTCCTGTTGGAAGTTGCAGGGTTTGGTGCACTTGCTTGCCTTCGTCCCATGCTTCCAGTGGTACCAGCATGTGCTCTCGGGCTGACGATCTCTGGACCGACTGCGGGAACGATTGCTCCAACGATGCGGGGTGGCGCTCCTCCTATGCTGGCCAGAGCGTAGTGTCGAAACTTCTCGCCTCAAAGTAGCGAGCTCTTGTTGGAGAGGCTGCATCAACCGCTCCATCTGTGTAACTAATGAGTCTGGGTCAGTAGGGCAAAAAGGCGGAATGCGTACTGCCACTCGGTTGACCTCAGGTGGTGGATACTTGATGTTGGGTTGCTGGTTTTTTTTTTTTATTTATTAAGGAGAAAATACAGATACAGACGTCAATTGACAAGAATATACAAAACAATTAATAGAGAATTCGCCTGCATCCAAACTATTTCTCACGAATTGACAGCAGATAAAAACATATACAAATATGTTGCTGGTCATTGATTGCTGGTTGTCCTCAGATGTTCCGCTCGTGAGAGACATGATGGTGATGATTGATGTGTGAAATTTATCACCGAAGAGTTTATTTCGAGCGCGACGTGCTCGCAGTAGACGTATTTACAAGCGTCGTGCTCACTGTAGAATTGTCCGTGCACTTCGAAGGTCACCAATGTACGTCGTGCTCACTGTCGGGTTCACCAATGTAGGTACTCGAGTGTAGGCTGGTGGTTGAATGTAGAAAAACGAGATTGCGTGATGATTTTATAAAATCCATAACGGAATTTATAAAATGTGCCTATTTTTCGTATTTTAAGTTGAAAATTGTGGATGAATTCAAGCTGTGGATACCCCAGATTGTTTGTAAAATGTGCTATGATCACTTGAGACAGTGGGTCAGTGGTCAAAGAAATCGTATGAGGTTCGGAGTACCTATGCAATGAAAAGAACAAAAAAATCACTACAACGACTTTAATAAAAAAAGTTTGAGAAAACCACATCTTTTTGTTAAAGCGTGTTTTTTGGTGGCCCACAAATAAGAATATTAATAAATGATACGTGTTTCTTAAGTTCAATGAACAATGTGGAACGACCTGCGTGGATTTCGTTTGTGAAATTACAAAAAAATTTCTCGGAAATCACAAGTCAAGTAACTACACTGAAATTGTAAACGACATGTTAGATAACTTTAAAAACTTGGGATGTAATATGTCCATTGAAGTGCACTACCTACACAGTCATTTCGATCAATTTCCAGAGAATCTTGGATGCTATAGGGAAGAACAAGGGGAGCGATTTTACCAGGACCCAAAAACTATGGAAGAAAAGTACCAAGGCCGATGGGATCAGCATATGATGGCTGATTACTGTTGGGGGGTGCAACGTGATTGTCCCACTACACCTCATTCAGGAAAATCGCAATAAAGAATGTGTTTTAGTCCATAATAACGTAATAAATGCTTTTTTTTACGTAATTTTATCTATATATGTACTAGTCAAAATCTAATGAACTACACGTAGGAATCCAATTTTCTAGATATTGTTGTACTCAGTATAAGGTCTTAAGTTTAAAAAAAATACAGCTACTCCGCACCAAAACCACTTTTGGCCAATGTAATGAATACTATTGCAGCATTCCAAAAGTCAAACAGCGTCTACGATAATCAACATCGAAAAGAAAAAAATTTAACAATTTGTTAAAAAAAATATGGATAAAAATATAACCTACAATTTTATTTCTGACAAGTACACAGGAGAAATTAAGGCAGTGGTATCAGACTTCTGAAATCGCTTTAGTGATTTCGAGAAAATTGGGAAGTTGGTGGAATTCACCAGTTATCCGTTTAATAATGCCATTGGTCAATGGAGACGAGCCCACCACTTTCCCAACAGTGTTATAAGGAAACGTATGGTTTCCTCCTTTATCGCACACGTCAAGACTCTATCAGCCGCCCGGGGCGGAGGAAAATTTTGGCGCCCCCTATTTAGGTTCTTCATTAGCAGATTTTCATTCGCCATGGGAGGGGTGGGGGGGTTGAAATCCTTTTTTTATCACGACCTCATTTTATGCCGATTTTTAAATCACATGTGACAAGTATTCTTTCATTAAAAGTCGTGTTATAAATTCTACTACAAAGTTTTTAACTGCTGTCGGAAATCGAGAATGATATCCACGTAATAGGATTTCGCATCTAAAATTTTTACACTGTGTTTAGAACCCAAGGCAGGTTTTAACTTAATATTGATTCTGCGTAAAAGTCCCAAAATAATAGTTACACACCGAACAGTCAATTTCTCAGAATTTTGCAGCACATAACATGCGCCTCAAATGCAAATCTTCACTCGGTACACGATAAATCTGCAACTCGTTATTTAATTTATCGTTATATTCTGACCTCGAAACTGGTTTACATTAAATTTGTTTGGGGTGAATTTAAACTACACCAAGAACATGAAAATGGTTTTTCTTTGATTCTGGCAGCACATAGATAGTCTGCAACTAGAATTTTATAACTGCACTTCGAATAAGAGAATGTCCTTCAAACGCCCCGGGCAGCACTTTTAAGGGGCGGCAAAACTCACTCCACAATCTATATAAATAATATAAATAGAGTGTTTGCGCCGCGTACAGATTTTACTTAAACCAGTTTTGTGTTCAGAATATAACGATAAATTAAAATAACAAGTTGCAGATTTATCGTGTACCGAGTGAAGCTTTACATTTGAGTAGCATACCAAATGCTGAAAAATTCTGAGAAATTGTGTAAATTCCGTGTATAACTATTATTTGGGGGACGCAGAAACAATCTTAATCTAAAACCTTCCTTGTGCTATCAAATCAGTGTTTTTTTTCCTCGGGGCGTCCTGTGTGGAGTTGATGTAATAAAAATAAACATAATTTTAATTGGAAGAATACTCGTCACATGTTATTATAAAAATCATAATAAAATCATAACTCGGCATAAAATGAGGTGGTAATAAAAAAAAATGAATTTCAAAGTAACTCCCCCCGTCGCTTGAAAATCTGCGGTTGAAATACCCAAATAAGGGGGCGGCGAAACGCCAATGGGTAGATCACGCAGGGTTTCGTCAGTAAACGGTAGATCTTGAGTCTAAGCAAGTTGGCCACCCCTGGTATATATTGTTAAATCAGAACAAGTTTGTACGTATTGTTGTTTTTCTAGGTAGCTTTAATGTGAAGTCTTTCAGCTCCAAGGTAGCACCAGAACCCCGAGGAGGGGATGTAGGGGGAATGCCTGATGTGGAAATTGACGTAGAGCTGCCGGATGTTAAAAATGAATACCTAAAACACTTTCAAACATTAGCCCACACAACATTTTTACATTTTCTTTGAATTAACATTGCTTATTATCGTGTTATTTTTCAGACTCATCGACGAATCTGATTCACAGGGGAAAAAAACCTTTTTCATGTTCCGACTGCAAATATTCGAGTTCTCGAAATGGATATTTGGCGACACACATGCGGTCTCACAGTGGTGAAAAACCTTTATCATGTTCCAACTGCAGTTATTCATGTTCTTACAAGAGTACTTTAACGAGACACATGATTACTCACAGTAGAGAAAAAACTTTGTCGTGTTCTGATTGCAGTTATTCATGTTCTGAAAGCGGAAATTTGAGGAAACACGTGCTGAATCAGAGTGAAGAAAAACCTTTTTCTCATAAGAGTACTTTGGCGAGACACTTGCTGATTCACAGTGGTGAAAAACCTTATTCATGTCCTGACTGCAAATATTCGTGTTCTCAAAAGGGAGCTTTGACGACACACATCCTGACTCACAGTGGAGAAAAACCTTATTCATGTCCCGACTGCAGTTATGCATCTACTAGCAAAGGTAAATTGACGAACCACTTTCTGACTCACAATGGAGAAAAACCTTTTTCGTGTTCCGATTGCAGTTATTTATGTTCTCAGAGGGGAAATTTGAAGACACACATGCTAACTCATAGTGGATTAAAGCCTTTTTCGTGTTCCGATTGCAGTTATTCATGCTCTCGAAGAGGATATTTGACGATACACAGGCGGACTCACAGTGGAGAAAAACCTTTTGCATGTTCAGACTGCGGTTATTCATGTTCCCTGAAAGGAAGTTTGAAGACACACATGATGATGATTCACAGTGGAGAAAAACCCTTTTCATGTTCGGATTGCAGTTATTCGTGTTCTGTTAAGGGAAATTTGACGAAACACATGCTGACTCACAGTGGAGAAAAACCTTTTTATGTTCGGACTGCAGTTATACATGTGCTTTGAAGGGAAGTTTGATGAAACACATGCAGACTCACAGTGCAGAAAAACCTTTTTCATGTTCCGATTGCAACTATTCTTGTTCTCGAAGGGGAAGTTTGATGACACACAAGATGATTCACAGTGGAGAAAAACCTTTTTCATGTTTGGATTGCAGTTATTCGTGTTCTGTGGAGGGAAATTTGATGAGACACAAGCGGACTCACAGTGGAGTTAAACACTTTTCGTGAGCCGATTACAGTTATTTATTATAGTTATGATTACAGTTACAGTTATTTATGTTTTCACAAGATAAATTTGACGAGACACATGCTGGCTCACAGTGGCGAAAAAGCTTTCGAAAAGGAATTCGACGACGCAAATGCTGACTGACATTCCACAAAAACTTTTTTTCGTGTTCCGACTGCATTTATTCATGTTCTCATTGTTATGTATAAAACATAGGTTAATTGTCGTTTTAAGTAAGAACTGGAGTCTATGAGGCGGCACGATAGCATTGTCTATTGTTTTTCATCCTGGCAACACCAGAGAGGAGCGGAAATGTGATGGTGGCACTTCCCCCGGCGGGCGGAAGGCCCGCCGGAGGTGGAGAGAGTTTTTTGGGAGATAATCGGGGAAGATGGAGTGCATCGGTGCCTAATCAGAGATTCGAGAAGTTCCCGTAAAGTTCGGGCGGTTATTATAGTGCCGTTACAAGTTTATTTGAGTTCCCGTTATGGTTTCGACCCCGCGAGTCGCGCTCCGGAAAAAAATGTTGTGTTCACACATGGCCGAATTGTATTTTGTTTAGGAATAGGAAATTTCAAACTGGACAGTAAACGCCCCTGCCTTTAGTCCCAGAAACACCGTGGGCTAGTATGATTTCCGGCCAATATAATGTTCTACCCGATCTCCGCCAGGAAATCTCCTGGTGTATCAATTCACGATACACGTGCGTGACTCTGTCTATTTGCCATCCGCGCCAGCTTACTCCACCGTGGGACGTGGAGTAGCCTTATTTGCTCGCGCCAGAGTATTTGCTCATGCTGCAGAGGACATCGTTTGCCATCCGCGCCAGCTTACTCCACCGTGGGACGTGGAGTAGCCTTATTTGCTCGCGCCAGAGTATTTGCTCATGCTGCAGAGGACATCGTTTGCCATCTGCGCCAGCTTACTCCACCGTGGGACGTGGAGTAGCCTTATTTGCTCGCGCCAGAGTATTTGCTCATGCTGCAGAGGCCAGAGGATTCCTGCCGCCAATATTGTCAGCTCGCATCACCGTGGGACGTGGGCAGTTGCACCAACCTTAGTCACCGGGAGGATTCCTCATCGTCTAAACGACCGAGTTAATAGTCAGATTACTTTAGCTTTAGTTATCGGTTATGGTCTGTGGGGGTAAGTTCTTTCCTATCTGTATTATTATTTGCAATATTTGAAATAAACCTATACGGTTAGTCCAATTATAATTAACCTTATTTTATTTACAAAACCTGGTAATTCCTGCCTATGCCTGACATCTTAGAACATAATTCCCCGCTCTGGGAGGGGGGAACTCTGCTCTACCGCTGTGCTGGTCGATTTGGCGGGTCTGATGCTGAGGATTCCTCGGGATCAGATCCTGGCGCGTCCGGTACTAACCGGCAAAGCCATTTCGACCACTCACCTTAATTAAATCCCTTTAATAAATAGCCAACTATTGGCCATTCAATTGACCCTAACATGGCGCCCACAACTGTGTCCTGGGCTCGTATAATTCTTATTTGTCTAGGTTTTGGGTTGGAGTTACTATAGTTTTGTCTTGTAATCGATCAATAATTGTTTTTGTTATTTCGAAGCATCTCACATAAAACATAACCTTTAAATGTCATTCCGGTATACACGTAAATATTGCGAAGTTATCAATCTGTCAACAATGCAGCCAACTTGATAATAACACTGTACACATTATTATTATATATTTGTTTGTGGGTTAAGTTATTCGGACTTACGGGCAACACGAATACTAAGTGTCAATTTGACAGACGGCTATGTCAATCGTAAACAAACATTGCATTTTGACAACAACTGTCATAATGTAATTACACCTTTAAGTTTTTAAGATTGTCGTGTACAATAAATACTATTAAGTGCTTATAAATACGATTAATTATATAATTGCTCTGCGGGTAAGCAATATATTCGTAGCTATCGTTACTAGCTAATTATTGACATTGTACATTTAATTATTGGAATTTTACAATTATACTTTTCAAAATGTCGACTACAATAGACAACATTAATAGTAGATCGAAAGATGAACTTTCTGCGGAACTTTTATCCAGGAATATAACACCAGACGGTACTTTAGAAGAAATGCGGATTCAAGCCAGAAGGCATAACAAAAATATTAAAATATCTGAAGCTATCGAGCATCATGAGATAAGTGTTAACCCAGATAATGACAGCGAATTTGGCTCAAACTACATTAAATATACAAAAGTTATTTATAATGAATCAAACTCTTCTTCATCTTCATCCACAAGTACTATTAATAATTGGAATATTAAATTTGATGGTAATAGTTGCGTAAGAGACTTTATACTGGAAATAGAAGAGAAATGTAGAATTAGGAACGTTCGTCATGACGATTTAGTGAGATGTTTTCCTGATATTTTAGATGGATTGGCATTATTATGGTTCAGATCAATTTATACACCTGGGGTCCTAGCACACTGAAATCGTTATCTTTACAATATCGAATCGATATGGCATAACAACCGACGATTTTGTACCGAACCGATATTGATGGGCAATGTAAGGTAATCAAAAAGAAATTGTTATACGCTGGCAACACTTGAGGTACTTTCTACGTAGCTGTCACAATGTCTATGGTATCGCAGTTATAGACCGGGAGCCGGTACATAAATCTTACGTCACAAACCTTACGAGTACAAGGATGAAACTACTTTTGTAGTGATAATGCACATTTAGTAAGCCTTAAAAAAGCTGGTGTGCCGCGCCTCTTGGCAGATTCCGCGCAGTCATGGAACTAGTGAAATTCTTCAATGGGATGGTTTAGAATCTAGTCTACCGTTATTCCTTGGTTTCATTCGTGTACTCGATGACGTAAAATTTACTAATTTCTATCCCAATTTGGCAGACCTGCTAATTTTCTCATCTACCAATCGACCTTTATCATATGAAACCATTCCCGTTCGTGTACCCGATGACGCAATTTTTTCGAAAAAAAAATGAGTGTGCCTTAGTTTAGACCACACGACTGAAGTAAAACTTCACTAACTTATGCCGGGTACCCGTTATATATAATGTTATATAGCATGGAACCATTACAGTTGACCGCGAGGTTACAGGAGCCTTGCAACGCATGCCGGGTACCCATCCCCATCCCCATCCCCATCCCCATCCCCATCCCCATCCCCATCCCCATCCCCATCCCCATCCCCATCCCCATCCCCATCCCCATCCCCATCCCCATCCCCATCCCCATCCCCATCCCCATCCCCATCCCCATCCCCATCCCCATCCCCATCCCCATCCCCATCCCCATCCCCATCCCCATCCCCAGCCCCATCCCCATCCCCATCCCCATCCCCATCCCCATCCCCATCCCCATCCCCATCCCCATCCCCATCCCCATCCCCATCCCCATCCCCATGTCGATCGTGCGTAAAGAAGTTTTACTTCAAAAATCGCTCACTATTTCCATGACTGCGTGGAACCTGCCAAGAGGTGCACCGGCAGACTAGCTTGTTTAAGGCTTACTAAATGTCCATTATCACTACAAAGTAGTTTCACCAGTGTACTCGACGACGTGAGTTTGTATAGCCAGGCTCCCGGTCTATAATACCTGTCAAAAATATCGTAATCCATTAATGGAATAATATGACAACTAACTAATAATCTTCTCTTTTGAACATTTAAAGATCTATTTTTCAGATTTTTGCTGAGATTTCATAATAATATTAAATACACACACTTTAATATACGTTGGAAGTCCTCATGTATTTTTTGACAGTAAAAAAAGGAGTTAATTGGACAATGAGATCATTTGCCGTAAAACGAGATATATTCGTATGTACGAAACTGTCAAACGAAAACGTCTGAATTCCGATTTAATTCAATCCTGCAATCTTCGATAATCTGCCTCCGTTCATTAATAAACCAGTAATTATGCAGAAAGAATGTCATTATTAATATTGTGTAGATATATCGCCAGTTATATAAAGGACAGAGTGATTTACAATCTCGTATCGATAACGAACCGATTGCCCTAGCACCATAAATGAACTAATACCTAGATCGATATCTTCCGGCTTTTTGTTCCCAACTGGTTTCAACACATAAATATACCATTTCAACACTATTTTAACTGTCAAAATGAAAATTTTATTACTCTGACGTCACATACCATCGACAAGAATATAGAAAAGTAAAAAAAAAGATACTTCCATAAACAATATAAATCCCTACCCAATTTATCAGCCTAAAAATTATTTTAAAAATAAAATGAAAAACTCATAATTGCATGTACCATTTTATTAAAATAAAATACAAAAAAACGGAAATACAATCATGCGCAACCTCATTTAGAGAGAACTGATTACAATATCTTAGTAATTCACCTGGAATGGGAAGGTTTTTAACCTTTAATATAAAGATATGAACAATAATAAAAAAGGAATTTAGGATAGATTTTTTTTTATTAGCCCACACGGGAGGCCTTGAGGAAAAAATCTCTCAGGGCCTGTCATCTTTAGGGATGCAGTGTGGAGTCTTTTTAGGGGAAGGAAAAGGAGGAAGTTTTGAGAAGGAAAAATGTACAGAGCGGTAGTTAGGAATCTGGGAGTCAATATGTTCAAGAGTGATGGATGTATGAGTCTATCTGTGAAGGGGATGGGTCGACAGAGTATGGCTGCAGAGGTCAGAGGTCTGAAGATAATGTAATAACAGAGTGTGCAATTCACACACGGTACAAGTGAAACCTTCAGAAAACTAGAGTAGACAAGAGTGGGGAGGCTACGAAGCACCGCACAAATAATAATAACATAATATTTGTATAGCGCAGTATTGTGTTATTTCACTTCAAGTGCGCTTAAATATAATCAACTTAAAAGTAATTCTATAGTGTTCCTTACGAGTCCTTACAAAATATTGATAAAATAATAAGAAACAAAGAATATACAGTATACACAAATCAATGCCAAGAGAACAAAATTAACAATAACCGTTCTGTTTTGGCACAGGTGGGTGGCACACATAACGATAAACTATCTCAATCAACAGGAGCCATGAAAAGTGAGCTCATAATCAAAGCGGCCAATGCGGTAAGTTTTCATTCTATCTCATTCTCTCACAGGCTAAATCTTATAGTATTATGTGTTCGTCTCTTTTCAGTGTCGCTATTTTTCATTTTATTGAGTTTCAAATCACAACGGTGCTAAATAAGTTTTCACTTCAAAAACAGGAAATACAAGAATATAGAACTAAAATATGATTGTGCTTTCCTACAATAGAATTGAATTATCTATCTATCCGCTATCCGTTATTTTTACCATCCTCTTGAATTGCTCAGTTGGTATGAATCTGTAAGCCTGCACCAAATTGTCCCATGAAGCTAACTTTTTGATACCGTTCTCATAAAATGTCAAATCCTTATCTAAAAGGTTGTTACGAACACACTTCAAAAGGTGGGGTGCGTCAAAGAAGGGAAAAATCATGTTTCCATTTACCATAAAGTATCCACCCCTATATTCTGTTTTATCCCTTAGGCAACTTATTCGAGTGTCTTCAAGCAAGGCTTTCACCACCCTACTGTTAACGGTGCCTTGGTCACACACAGTTGCAACGGGCTTGAAACCACAATCGAACAATTTGCCTAAAACAGTTAGAAGAATTTCTTTCAAGTCAAAATAATTAGTTCCACTTTCTGAAAACGAAAAAAAAACTGGCTGCTTATAAGGAACGGTCAGGCCTTTAATCATTAAAACTAGAGCATGATCAGCAATTTTTTTTCTTCTTGCATCACCTTTATCCTCTAACCCTTCAATGATTCCACTATGTACGTTGAAATTTATGTGTGGAAAAATACTCATCTCATCAAACATTAAAATGCAGAATTTGTTTATGTCATCCATAGAATCTGCTTTCTTTTTCAAAAAGTTAAATAAATGTTGGTTAATTCCCGGTTTAAGAGATATTAAGGACAATTCTTTTTTTTAAAGTTAGAGGTGATGGTAAAGCAAACATTTTTGAGAGTAATCGATAACATTTTGGCCCTTCCTTATAGACAGCAAGTGCCAAAGACTTATCCGCGCGTGTGTATCTTCGACCTTTTTTTAAACGCGGGCTAATTTTTGCTTGCGAGAGAACGAACTTACGGAGCACCGGATTTAGAATTGAAAGAGCATCTTCCAAGCAGGTACCCTTCCTAAAGCGCGTGTCAATAGCGAGGCGTTTCTTGAGTGTACTATTTTTCTTTTGTGCGTATCTAAGTTGTCGCCCTATCACCATCATCTCCAACCGCATTTTCTTCTTTCTTGGAGATAGCGTAGCGATTGGCCCAGTAAAAGAAGAGATTGAGCGACTCTGAATATCTAGAAAACACAATATTTCAGGCCAATGATTACATGATTCAAAACCAAAGGTACCGAACAACACTGATCAAATAAAAAGCTATAAATATGCTTACTTCGAGAACCTTTATTTTTACGTGAAGCTGAATTGCTGCTGGGTCCAGGGGGGAACATGATTAGTTCTGAAATAAATATATTCATCACATTAACCAAAGTTCGCAAACAAAACATAGAATATTATTTCCTTTAATGAAATATAAATACAGATGTATACCTCCATAATCTTCCACTACTTTTTTGGCAGCAAGAGACATGGTCCTCGGTTCAGGGGGGAGCACGTTTGGTTCTGAAATAAATATATTCATCACATTAACCAAAGTTCGCAAACAAAACATAGAATATTATTTCCTAATGAAATATAAATAAAGATGTATACCTCCATAATCTTCCAATACTTTTTTGGCAGCAAAAGACTCGGTGCTCGGCCCAGGGGGGAACACGTTTGGTTCTGAAATAAATAAATTCATTATATTACCCAGCCTCATCCAATGAACTATATCCTACCAGTGCAGAGTATAAAAGAGAAAATAAAGGAAGAACGATCGCGCGTCTCGGATACGCCTGTCATTTTAAATATCTTAATAATAATGGATTTACTGTGTTTGAAGAAATAATAAATGTATTGAATATCTTTATAATAATAAAGACTCGGTGAATCAACATCTATCTCTCCACCTTTTAAACTGTAGTTGTGTTCTTGGACAGCACGATTCGTGCTGGACAACACTCTAGGTAGAACATGTAGTCTCCTACGTACGTTTACCTTTTCTTTGGGTAAACCCCCATGTTTTCCGATTCCAGGAAGATTAAGGGTCGGCAAAGCGTCTTTTTTAACGTGCCATTGGAATTTTTGCATTTCTTAGCGAAATGGGAACCACATACATACCCACAACTTCTCAAAATCGGGTAAGCAATGAAGTCTGATCTGCCGATTCTCCACGCCCATTCCCGATAACGACTCTCATTAGTTTTGCAGCTTGGTACTCTGTGTCGAACTGAAACACTATCCTCACAGCCTTCAACACTGCAACGAAATTTAGGAAGCATTTTTTCAAAATATTTACTTCGATGTTGTTCGGGACAATGTGCTATTTTGACATATAATACCATAGAATCCTACTAGAAATACTACTCAGTTCTAAACAGTTTTTCTATGGAAATTTGGACCAATAAAATGATATGGTCATTAATCATACGTCACACACCACGTGATCGACACGAAAAAGTTCGGAGTTATACCCCCCCTGCCTAGCACGCTTGCACCATCGATAGGCAGACCGACGTCGAAGGGAAATAAATAAGGAATCGACATACGATGGCAACACTGGGGATCTTTTGAATGCATTTTCGTTTCTTAATTTGAAATGTGCTCCTACGTACAAATGAAAAATACCAATAAAATGACAATTTCGAATTGAAATACGAACTCAAATAAATATTGACGTTTCGCATGTTGATACTGTTTGAGACTAAACGACATTTTAACAAATTTCGTTTCTCGAAATTGAAAGCAATTAATTGATCGCCTTTTAAAAGAATTAGCTGAGTCTATGGGTCTCATATACGATTTCTTTAAATTCTAAGAGTTTTTTAAGTTCACCTCTACTCATTAATTAGCCAGTTATTTTGCGTAACAAACGACATTATTTTTAAAAATCTGTACATTGACAGCTTATCTGTCACTCCGGAAGCCACGGTAAAAACGGCGTCTTTTGTCAACCGACTGTCGGAATCGTATGTTCACTGTGCTCGCAAATATCGCTAACTGACCATAGACAACGGATTTATTACATTTCGTATTAATATTGGGGTTTTATCCATACAAGAATGCATACGATTTGGTGGGCTTTTGTCAATCGTCGGTCGGAATATCCCTTATCAATTGTTGAGCGTGCTAGCACATATTGATAACTGACCATAAATGACGGATTATATCGATATCGTATTGATAAAGGGTTATATCGATCGACCATGCTAGGACCCCTGATTTGACTTGGAATGAATTATCTATATTACTTATAAAACAATTCGAAACAAATAATAGACAGATTGAATTAAAATCACAACTTTTCTCTATGAAACAACCAGCTGGTATGTCAGCCTTTGAATTTACGTTAAGAATGCAGAAACACAATAATATGCTTGATTCTAAATTACCACTCTCTGAACTTTTACAATTATGCATGAGGGCATTACTACCCATTTATATCAACCTTCTGGCATCTAGAGATTTCAACTCATTTTCAGAACTTACCGAAGCTACAAATAAACTGGAGTCTTATTCAACGTCTAATTTGTTAGAAAATAATTCTTCTTCTTTTTCTAATGATAATCCACTTAAGTATAATAAAAAAAATTATTATTTCACTAATTCACGGGGCAGTAATAATAATAATTTCAATTCTAATCGTAACTCTTCTTATCGTGGTACCTACAATAATCGTTCTACGGATTATAATTATAAACAAAATAATAATAATAATTATAATAATAATAATAAACAATATAGTGGCAATTCTGCTAATATCAATAATACTCGTTTTTTCTATAATAATCAATCTAAAAAGAATACTTCTAATGATTGTAGAGAAAAGGAGATGTGTCATCCTGAACCGAATTCTACCAAGAACAATACTTATTGTTCTTTTTGTAAATTAAAAGGTCATTTACTATCGGATTGTAGGAAGAGAAAACAAAACAATTCCAATCCGAAAGTTGCTTCTGTTAAACATGGGGATTCAAAAAACTAGATGTGAGTCGCTCTGCTCACGCGCCTTCCTTTGCGCAGAGGAAGTGCGAGTGGCAGAGTTGGCTCCGTCAGGTTAATCAGTTCTTTCGGACTCGAGTTCTGAGGTGGAGGTACCGCCGCCGAAGGATCCCGATTTTAACAGGCGATTTTCATGTTAAGGATATACTTAAATCAGATAGCATACCAGCTTAGTCGGCTATCATAAAGCATCTTCACAGGCGCTATCTTTAATTTAAACCTCTTCAATACAGCTCATTTCAGTTCAGCCTGATCATCCGGATTGCTTTGACCAGTATTGGACATAAAATACATAAGTAAATAATTAATTTTTAAGTGGTCTTTTGTAGAAAATTAAAATCTTACTCCAGTTGATTACTCGAGTATAATTTCACATTAAAATAATAATTAAGATTTGTTAGTTTATTTATGTACAATTATGAGATGCCTCGAAGTACAAATACATATATGTATGTATATATATATAATAAGTTCACTATGGTTTATATTTATCTTTAAGTTTATTTCCTTGTCAACTCAGAATGCATGACGATATGAACCCGCTTATCCTTTTGTATTCTGAGTCCATACAGTTTAACATACTCTGTATTTGTCCTACTAAGTTTTTGTCAACTTGGAATATACGATAATATAAACCCGCATATCCTCGTGTATTCCAAGTTCAATCTCATATGAACTGTGTTCATATACTTTTATATTGCATAAACGTAATTAAGAACATTAAGAGGTATTCGCCCAAAATTTCAATATGTTCTCAATTTAATAATGTTTTAACTACATTTGCTAAAACAATAAAAATAACTTACTATAATTATTCAGGAATTTCATTAATTCGAACAATTTATTCAATTCCCAAGCTATGAGTGTGATTGATTAGTTCCTGCGAGAACTTCAGTAATTAGTTACGATGCACTAATACTATAATTTCTTGTTGCACCTTCTGGTACAAAAGTCACATACTTAATTAATTGGCACCATTTTTTTTTAACGATGGTTGTTGACTATTGATGGCACCATTTATTTACGATGGTCGCTAACTATTCTATTGTCACCATTTTTATAAATGGTTGAATAATAAATAAATTGGCATCATTTATGCGATGATTGTATGACTATCCTTAACACCATTCAGTTACAATGGTTGGTTATATCCTGTATTTCATATACAAATGTTCTAATAAACTTATATTTTGTTTTCTATTATATAACTGTCAGAAAAACTTATCCCACGAGACCAGTTAGAGAGTTAGATAGGTAGGCTCTTCTAAAGAGGAATTCTTTTATCCATAATGGATTTAAAATCAGTGTTGAAGTGCAGATGGTACACCATCTAAGTGTATAGCCTACTTTGGCTTACTTAAAAGTGTTCTGAACAGTGATGCTTTACGCATATTTAATGTGTTGATGTTTATTGATGTCATATCTTGGTGATAATATCTATTCTAATATTAAGTTCTATTCTGTTATAGATGCTACGTCTACGGTAGTCCCAGACGAGAGTCAGAATACATCACCCAGCGTCTTATATGCTGTGGGTGATTACGGGCCCCGTTCACGTATCTTCTTATTGTCTTCTTATTGTCTACAATTAAGGTCTTTAACTCTAAGTACTGATTTAATTATATCTAATTTTCTAACTTCGAATGGATGCGTCGCAGACTCTACCATCATGTCTTCAGCATGATGGGCGCGACTGATTTTGTCACGCACCCATTTGCAAGCATACTGTTGCTGGTAGTTTTGTTTTTTTTTCTCTGATGTACAACTCATTTTTATGATATTATGTTTATGTATGTTTTTAGGAACCCATCAGACCAAGTTAGGGTATCTCTTAGCTCAGGCTTTTCTTTTGTTCTCCTTGTGTTTGAGGGCAAACACCTTGGGGGCGAGCGGGGTAATGTTATGTATAAAACATAGGTTAATTGTCGTTTTAAGTAAGAACTGGAGTCTATGAGGCGGCACGATAGCATTGTCTATTGTTTTTCATCCTGGCAACACCAGAGAGGAGCGGAAATGTGATGGTGGCACTTCCCCCGGCGGGCGGAAGGCCCGCCGGAGGTGGAGAGAGTTTTTTGGGAGATAATCGGGGAAGATGGAGTGCATCGGTGCCTAATCAGAGATTCGAGAAGTTCCCGTAAAGTTCGGGCGGTTATTATAGTGCCGTTACAAGTTTATTTGAGTTCCCGTTATGGTTTCGACCCCGCGAGTCGCGCTCCGGAAAAAAATGTTGTGTTCACACATGGCCGAATTGTATTTTGTTTAGGAATAGGAAATTTCAAACTGGACAGTAAACGCCCCTGCCTTTAGTCCCAGAAACACCGTGGGCTAGTATGATTTCCGGCCAATATAATGTTCTACCCGATCTCCGCCAGGAAATCTCCTGGTGTATCAATTCACGATACACGTGCGTGACTCTGTCTATTTGCCATCCGCGCCAGCTTACTCCACCGTGGGACGTGGAGTAGCCTTATTTGCTCGCGCCAGAGTATTTGCTCATGCTGCAGAGGACATCGTTTGCCATCCGCGCCAGCTTACTCCACCGTGGGACGTGGAGTAGCCTTATTTGCTCGCGCCAGAGTATTTGCTCATGCTGCAGAGGACATCGTTTGCCATCTGCGCCAGCTTACTCCACCGTGGGACGTGGAGTAGCCTTATTTGCTCGCGCCAGAGTATTTGCTCATGCTGCAGAGGCCAGAGGATTCCTGCCGCCAATATTGTCAGCTCGCATCACCGTGGGACGTGGGCAGTTGCACCAACCTTAGTCACCGGGAGGATTCCTCATCGTCTAAACGACCGAGTTAATAGTCAGATTACTTTAGCTTTAGTTATCGGTTATGGTCTGTGGGGGTAAGTTCTTTCCTATCTGTATTATTATTTGCAATATTTGAAATAAACCTATACGGTTAGTCCAATTATAATTAACCTTATTTTATTTACAAAACCTGGTAATTCCTGCCTATGCCTGACATCTTAGAACATAATTCCCCGCTCTGGGAGGGGGGAACTCTGCTCTACCGCTGTGCTGGTCGATTTGGCGGGTCTGATGCTGAGGATTCCTCGGGATCAGATCCTGGCGCGTCCGGTACTAACCGGCAAAGCCATTTCGACCACTCACCTTAATTAAATCCCTTTAATAAATAGCCAACTATTGGCAATTCAATTGACCCTAACATCATAAGAGCAGTTTGACGAGTCACATGCTTACTCACGGTGAAGAGAAACCTATTTCATGTTTCGACTGTTCTTATACTAGTAGTATGACGACAAATATACTTACTCATAGTGGAGAAAAATGTTTTTTCGTGTTTTGATTGCAGTTTTTCATATACTCCGAGGAGAAATTTTATGTTACACATGTGGACTCACAGTGGAGAAAAACCTATTTCGTGTTTGGACTGCATTTACTCATGTTCTGACAAGAGTAGTTTGATGAAACCCTTGCTCTCTCACAGTTGTGAAAAAGCTTTTACCTGTTCGAAGTGTGTAATTTACTGCACTTAAGCCTACCTTAATTAGACCCATTCGAATCCATTTATTTATTGTGCTTGCTCGAAATTAGCGATAATATATCTTAGATCTGATGTTACACCAGGAGTTCTCCAGTTTTCAAAATAATGGTAAATAATAAAGGTTTCGGTTCCTTTTTTCTGTTGTCAAATTATTTCTGTTTTGATGTTTGTTCAGTTTTGAGTTTTTCTATTTTTGTGTACATCTATCATTATTTTTATAATGAAACTTGTCGAACTGGTATAATTCTTGACATAATGTTAATAAAAAAGTTACGTAAAATTTGAATGGCTTATTATTAAGTAGGTGAGTATTTAGATACTTTTCTATTAATCTAATGGTAGATAGAAAAATTTGGTTTTGATTTAAAATGAGAGTTAATTATAAACACGCTTTGCTGGTTGCTAAGTTTACTGTTTACGTAACTACTAATATTGATTAATGGCCTGGACCTGGCTTGAGCGTACCAATTTTGTGTGATTGGTCGAGGTGAACGGTCGGGCCTTTACGCACGCTTGACTTGGGGAGTAAGCTGGTGAATGCGTGACGAGAGCGTTATGCAAAGTGTGATCGGGCGAGGCGAACGGAAGTTGAGAGGGAGATATAAGTTAGTGAAGTTTTACTTCAGTCGTGTGGTCTAAAGCACACTCGTTTTTTTTAATAATATTAACGCCTTTCGGCTATAACATAATATAGGTAAAATAGTGTACAGCAACGTCATGAAACATACAGCTCTATTGTTCTTGTAAAACAGTAAAAAATAGTTGATAAAGACATATGTAGTTTTGCCTTCTTTCGCAGTTGACATTATTTGACCAACGTACCTTTAAATATAAGTGTAGTCAACCACAACTAACAAATAATTATGGTAGACATATCTTATTTCCTTTTTTTGTATTAAGTAAACATTTTCAATTATTGCGATAATTTTATTACACGGTTATCAAACTGTCTGGCATGAGATTTATGGGCGGGTGATTCTTCTTTGTTGGCAATCTAATTTGCTTTGCATTTCTCGTCCCATGTCTGTATATCTCGTGATTGTAATTTAATTTTCAGTAGGAGTGTTTTAAGAAAAAAAATCAAATTATTATTATTTCTTAACGTAGACCGTTTTGTATTTTATATCATGTAAGTATGGAAGTTTGAGCCTAATTTTATTTTCAGATGTACTGTACAGGCAAAAGTTACTGAAAGGTGTAGTTCCTTCAATATTTCCCTGGATAAAAGTAGAAGTAGGTAATATAGAATTAAGAAACTGACAGGAAAGGCGTCTGATACGTGAAAAAATATATATGAATTCTACAAAACCGAAACCAAGGGAAAGCTTATGGCGCAGACTACGCCAGTCGAAGAATACCATCATCACTGCCATGGTTGCCTGGATGGAGATGGAGTCCCCGCTGATGCCCTTCTGGAAATGGGAGCCTGTCAAATATCCCCCATGAATGGATATTTGCATATTTTTTTGGATTTATTATATACTATATTTTTCATTTATTTTCTGTTCCATTCTGTGTATGAATGCATTGTTATTTTGTCAGTGTTTGAACTATTTCAAAATATGGAATGTATTGCATTGCACAACATTCTGAAATAAACTATCATTATTATGATACGTTTTAAGATTTTCACGGCCAAAGTATTTTCGTTATTTGTTTTTGGGGTGTTATGCCGTGTTGCGCTACCTCCTTCTTTAGCCAACGTTTCGGACAGTGTTGCAGTGTCCATCATCAGGGGGCCCTGATGGTGGGCACTGAAACGCTGTTCCAAAAACAAATAACTAAAAGATCATTATTATATTTCGTTTATTAAAATAAAGACTGAGTGTCGCTCCAGTTTTGTCATGGTTTTCTGCGGCCTTGCACGACATCTACTGCCATGGTTAAAAAAGATTGTTGTTTAGTTGTACTAAATAACACAAAATAATTTAACAAATAAATAAATAAATAAAAAAAACTTTCTTTTATTTCTCGAGGTCAATATGAAAATAACAAGATTACAGACATAATATAAATGTGTCGTAAAACATTTATAAACATTATACACATAGAAGAACATATCAGTACAACAAATAGTTAACATTATGCATAAATCATTATTGTTTTCGCAATTTTTTTTTACATCCTAATATTATATAGTTGTGGTAGCGTCGGTCAACACGTGAGCAACTTTGTGAACAGTCAACCTGTTAAAATAAAGAAAATAAGATTAGCAAATTAAATATGCAACTAGTGTAGAAATCTCCCAACCTCCATACTATACAATATTAATTAACATTTATTTTTATAATTTACTTGATAAAAAATTGATTTTTCCTATGCTAATATTTTATTTGAAAACATTCAATAGAAATATAAATATAATCTCTTTCACAGATGAGGGATATCAAAATACAAAGGTGATAAGAGGTAATATAAGTAAACCTATTAAAACTTCTATTCAGCCGTAGTTTCGGGGAAATTTGGGTCCTTTTTGATGATGAAGATAGAGTCGTTCAGCCAGTAGGACTGGTTGAAGTCCCCCCTGAAAAATAATGAAAAATTAAGGGTAACAAAACAGCAGCTTTTGAGTCTGGAGGAAATTGGTAACTGTCTGGTTATTCAGATCTAGGCAATACACGTAGCAGATAATGTTAATAAATTGATGAGATCCCTTTGGTATCGGTTCACCAGCAAGAAATTCGCCAGACAAGAGCGGAACATCCATCCACAGTAGATGACAGCAGCATTCGACTTGTTCTCATGCAATATTTCCCTACATACTAGGAATATTTCCATCTCCTCCCTCATTTAATAGTGGTCTTTTCAAGATTTTTATTAAAATTCCATTCTTTTAAGGCGCTTCCTAACAGCCGGTGAAAAACCACCATTTAGAAGCGATACATTGCTTGAAATGGCAATAGTTGTGTTAGGTGACAAGGTGTGAATAGCCAGGCATTTCCCAGCCTCCACATTTCCCATATTCTTTCCTCCCCCATTCAGTTCAGCCTCACAACATACTTAAAATTAATCACATTTAAAAGACCGGTTAAATCCCTGGTTAAAGTATTAGAGGTATAATAAAACCCATATCTTACATTCAACGTATGGTTTGAAGGGCAGAACCAGCGCTACGATAAGGAGTCCATCGTCGTTGAGAGCCTGCTTAGCGTTGAGCAGCATCTTACTTTTTGTGCATTTTACTTACAAATGGAGCAAACTTGGTTTGGCTAAACTTGTCGGAAAACAAATTGCAAATAGCTATCGAAATGACAGATCAATCATTGAAAGACGTCAGTGCGCCAGTCCATAGATTTGGTTCACAGATTAGATGACAGGAGGACCGCTAAACACCGTGCTGCCATCTCGTGGGTGTTTTGGAATTACTCAGAAAACGGCCCATTGCTCTTTCGGTATTTTTAGTAACATATGCTGGGAACTCCCTGGTTACAGTAATAAAATTAACGTTGGGAATGCATAGATAAAACTCCAATTACAAATATTCACTCACATCACGCGTAATCAAGGTTTAGTTGTTACTAGACGTTCTGTCAAGCCGTCATAATCGTCAATCTCATATTTCAAATTTTAGAAGTAACAATATTATCTACAACTAATTATTTTTCCATATTATGGGCAACTACCCTTTTTATTGGAAACAATCATTCTAAGAATTGGTTTGTATCCTGGATAGCGTCTCGGATAAAAGTATCCGAATTTATTCATATGGATCTATTGACTTTTATAAAAGTCTAAATGAATATTTTTTACGCACCAGATTTAAATGTCCGGGTTAAATTTTCCCCACAGGAAAAACTAAACCCTTTCACACACTTTCCAAATGATCATCTAGTCAATCCACGCTATGCAATTGCACTATATAAGTATTATAAATACAAAACAATACAAGAACAACATGTCAACCTACCAGAGACCAAATGGGAAAATAATTCACCGACTCCAGATATTTTCATATCAGAGGGTTCGGCTCTGTGGAATTCCTAATTAAACCTATAAATCCTACTGATCCCTCAATATAAATATTTAAAAAATCTTTTGTAATCCTACATGTATTTAAAATGACTGGTTTTTGCATTTTTATCTATAAATTCTTTGACAAATCTAATATGCCTAAATTTTGAATAAGAGACCTAGGTATAATGCCAGTAGCCGAAATAACAAAAGGTAATATTTTTATAGTCTGAGAATGCCAAATTCTTTTAACCTCATTTCCTAAATCTGTGTATTTTCTTATTTTTTCAGAAACAGTTTTTTGAATATTACAAGAATTTGGAATAGCTACATCAATGATATAAGTTATTTTTTTTAATTTTGTCATGTAAAACTATATCAGGTCTATTATGACTAATTGTTCTGTCTGTTAGTATAGTTTTATCATAATATATTTTATAAAATTCATTTCCTAAAAATGAATTTGGTTCATATTCATCATATGGTACTATATTATGGCAGTCAATCAAGTTATGTTTAATTACCAAACTTTGGTGGATTATTTTTAAAACCTGATTGTGCCTAAATGTATATTCGGACGGCGCTAATACAGAACATCCCGATATAACATGTTTTATAGTTTCCGGAAAATCCAAACATTTTCTACATAAATCATCAATTTGATTTATATCTTTGATTATATGCTTCCTATTATTGTTAGTATTAATGACTGTATCTTGAATGGCAAGCATAAATGACTGTATCTTGAATGGCAAGCATAAATCCTTCTATTTCTGCGCTCACCTCTCCAATACTCAACCATTTTTTGGACGAAAGTTTGTCAACATACGTTTGGTTGAGATAATTGAAGTGTTTTGCGTGAATTTTATTACGCACCAGATTTAAATGTCCGGGTTTAATTTTCCCCACAGGAAAAACTAAACCCTTTTACACACTTCCCAAATGATCATCTGGTCAATCCACGTTATGCAATTGCACTATATAAGTATTATAATTACAAAACAATACAAGAACAACATGTCAACCTACCAGAGACCAGATGGGAAAATAATTCGCCGACTCCAGATATTTTCATATCAGAGGGTTCGGCTCTGTGGAATTCCTAATTGAACCTATAAATCCTACTGATCCCTCAATATAAATATTTAAAAAATCTTTTGTAATCCTACATGTATTTAAAATTACCGATTTTTGCATTTTTATATATATAAATTCTTTGACAAATCTAATACGCCTAAATTTTGAATCAGAAACCTAGGTATAATGCCAGTAGCCGAAATAACAAATGGTAATATTTTTATAGTCCGAGAATACCAAATTCTTTTAATCTCATTTCCTAAATCTGTGTATTTTAGTTATTAACATAAATATTAATTAATTCATTACTATTATTATAAAATTTTGTAATTTAATTTAATTTGTACAACTTCAATTTTTATTTATCAACCATTAAAAATGTATAATTTCAAATCTGTAAACTTCACCCGCCATAACGTAGGGATATCCTTATCATGGCCGCAGAAATACCACAAAAAACTAAACAATATACAATATTCTTTTAATAAATAAATAAAAAATCTTCTCGAATCAGTTCCTCATTGCTGAAAATCAGGACACCTACTGCAATTTCCATGGTGGAAAAGGCTCTTCTACTCCTCACGGTCTTGCGCTGCGTGGAGAGCTGCAGATGCCGACGTACCAGATATTTGGTCACTCCATCGCATTGATGACCTTCCTCTGCTTTTTCTGCCAAACACTTAGCCAGTGACTACGAATTTCTTCAAGTTGGAGTCCTCAGCAACGTGTCCAAAGCATCTTTAGATAAGTTGCATGCAGATAATTAAAATCCTGCTGTGAGTGCCTAGCTCTTGCAGGATGCTCACATTTGTGAGTCTAGCCGTCCATTGAATATACATTTAAATTTGTACAAAAAAGGTTAATAGGTGTTGCATATATAACACATATAACACTATCTAGGTTACAAAATAGTTCATCAAACACTTGTTTTCAATGAAAAATTCAGCTGCCAATAATATGAAAAAGAAAAAAATAGTCGAAGATGCTATTTTTTAATTCTGAAATATGAGATTGACAAACATGACATTTTAATAAAAGGTCTCAATAACTTGGTATAGGCGTTTATCTCGATAAGACTAGACGTCCTGGGTTCGAGTCCCAGTTGCGACCGTTATCTTTTCATTGTTCTCTGTCTTGTCTTTTTTCATATTTTCGTTTAGGTTAGTGTTATTTTAGTCTTTAATTACATGTATAATTAATAATAAATGTATAATTATTTCCTTTATTTCTTACGCTCTAAGGCCCGCCTTTTTGGGCTGTTTATTGTAATTAGATCCACCGATATACATTTTCTTATTTCGCTTCCCGTAAGCTAAAGACATTTTTAAATTTGGCAACAAATTCAGTCACGTTAGTACGTAGTTGTTGCGTTATTTCTTTCAGATTATTTTCCCTCTTTGTCAATCCTTCTAACTCAAATACTTCCAGGCATACCTGAGCCTCTCGATATGCCGGCTCTTTTACCGTTGTCGTCTCCTCTTCAATGAGTAAGTCTTTTTCGGTGTCCATTTTTTCGACCACAGCTCGGAGTTTTTCTATAAGACTGTTGTATCTGTCTGTTACGTATGCAACTTTTAAAGAAAGTTTTTTATTTTCCAGTTCTTTATAAGAAGGTGGGGGGCATGTTGGTTTGGCATCATCTGTAAGCAGACGTAGGTCTATCGGTGGCGTTTCCAGAGTAGTCATTGGCATTTTAGGAGAAGGAATTGGAAGTCCTGGAGTAGTGATTTGTTTATGTGGTGGACTAGTTTGTTTAGTCGAAGTAATTGCTTGTGTTGCTGGTGTGTTCGGCGCCCGATTCGCAATGTTATTGCATTTAGATAACGACTTTAATTTTTCTTTTAGATCCATTTTTTCTTTCACTAGCTTGTTGTAAGCGATGCTGAATTCTTTTTGTGTGGGACTTACACCTCTATTTACAATATAAAAAGCGTCTCTGCACATATCTTCAAGTTTCTGGACATCTTTGGCAAGCTGGATACCTAAGAAATATCGAAAAGGTGACCGTCTTGGACAGGGATTTTCCTTCAATTTTATCAATCGCATAAATTGATTTCCGTGAGCTGTGTCCATACCTATTAGAAGATTTTGAGATTCAGGTTCAATAGCTAAGGCCGTTATGTTGTCAATTCCTTCGAAGAGCACAGCCTGAATGTGTCTGTGATCAATTTTCAACGGATTTGTGTTGACAGCATACAAACCACGTTCCCTGTAAATGCGGGTCTCTGGCGGGCTGTAGAGATGATTCGCTTTAACAGCTAGAATATATAACATATTCGATTTAGCATCAAACGCTAATTGATTAAAACTCTTTTCTTTTAGTGTATCTATAGTTACTTCTTCCTCAGTTTCATTGAGTCCAACATAAGTAGTTCCTTCTGCATTAAAATATACGTTATTATTTTGATCTACGAAGTTTCGTGGAATGAGTGTTTTGTTGACAGGATAAAAAAATCCATCTATATTCACATATATATATGTGAATCTCCCCGAGATATCAGAATCTGACCATCAATGAATCCAATACGATTGATGGTTAGTCCCACACCGGCAAAAGTCATCATACCACATGCGTAGATATTGTCCCCCACAGTGATCAAACTGGATTCGCAAAGGCCATCATCAAAGTCAGAAAAGCAGTCGGTTCTGAATATCCCTTGTGTTGTATTGATGGTTTTCATCTGTCCTTCAGTAATGATGATTGAAAGGATCAGTGCTAGAGCTGTGATTTGCCTTATTTTCTTTTCCATTTTGTTTTCCTGCAATAAAAAAAATATTGAAAAAATAAAGCATCTACGGGTGGGGCAGAGAGGAGTTACTAGTTTCAAAAAGTCACTGAGGCCCCCCAGACCGAGCAAAGGGGCGGGGCGGATGCTGTTAGGTCGGGGTAGTGTTTTTTATGATATTTTTAAAATGGTATCGTCTGGCATGGCGGCCTTGACGAGCAAAACACATATTAAGCCTTTCACAGAAGTTTTCGGCCACTCTTCCCAGCATATCTGAAGGAATTTCAGCGATGACGTCCGCAATCGCCTCCTTCAGAGCTTCAACATTTCACAATAGCGAGACGAACCTAATGGTTATTCATTCGTGGCTAGTGCACAAAACAGCGCCGAGGGATACAGCATTTACAGTTGTAATGCAAGCATCTCTACGTTTCACAATATCTTGTGGCTCAATTCTCGTGCACGCATCTTCTTGTGTGGGTACAGGTGAAGGTCTGAGTGTAAGATTCGCCTTACAATTCTGGACGATATTCCAAGCGTAGCGGCATGTTTCCGCGCTGATCGGGTTCAATTGACGCTCTTACTACCGCGATGTTTTCAGGTGTTCGCACACTTTTAGGTCACCCAACTGGTATTTTAGGATCTGCAGTTCCTGTCAACCTTACATTACTGATCCATTTCCGAATGGTTTTAGGATCAGGAACACTGTCATTACAATTAAACTCGAACCGGATCCGAAAAGTCCATTGCGTAGTAGCAACTCTTTCCCTGTTTTTAAAGAATGTCTCCACAACAAAGCCCCGGTACTTACCTGATCACGGCATGGTCACTACAATAAACGGCGTGATTTCCCCGACCTAACAGCACCCACCCCACCCCTTTGCTCGGTGATTTTTTTAAACTAGTATCTCCTCTCTGCCCCACCCTGTATAAACTTGAATGTAAAGATTGTCCAGCCATTTACACAGGTAAAACGGCTAGAAAAATTCAAACAAGGGTGGTAGAACACTTGAGATAACAGTGTAATTTTTTCAGAATTCGCCACCTACCTAATAGATAAAAATCACTCATTTAATAAATCTTCCGGAATAGATGTATTGCATAGAAATGGGATAGGTCTACGCCTTAATAATCTTGAAGCCCTTAAAATAAAAAAAGTCAAATAAATAAAACCAAATTACTTAAGAAACAATTAGATTTGTCTAACACCTTTTAAAAATATTTCCATTACTCCGCCAACATTCACTCCTCCCTACTAGGCACCTCCCTCCTCGCCCCCACCTAAGTTCTGTCTCCCTCTTCTAATTTTCTTTTAAATATTATGTATATTTGTATTACGTTCAATATATTTTTATTCACCCCGAGGAAGGTTCAGGATGAACAAAACCGGTGGGATAAAGAAATAAAAAAGTGGATTTGAAACAAATTTATATTGTTGTGTTTATAATAATAAAAAAAATCGTGAGACGTCTTTTGAAGACAACACACCTAAAAGGTATTTCTTGTGCCTTCCTTACTTTACCTCTTGTGAACAGGTTTGTGATAACTTATATAATTATTTTTTGTTTACTTTTGTAATTAATATTTCTATTTTTGAGAGTGATAATTCATGGTGGAATTTCATTATAATATATTATAATAAAACGAATATAAAACTTTATTCCACTTAATTTTATTTGACCGTAACCAGTTTCAGCTCGTTAAAGCCATCGTCGGACTGGTACAAATAATATAATTCGTAGTCTACGGTTTATATACACAACATATTGGAGAGCGGGAGAGGGGTGGTCTACAAGGATTTTAATCAATTATAATAACTATATTTGTTGCTAAGTCGTTATAGACTGTCGAATTTCTAAATATTTTGGTAATTCCAGTAAGCTAATTATCTTGGGTCTGTAGCTCACTTCAATGATGATTAGGGAAAAACCTTACAAGTAATTATGAGTTACTAATGACCTAATTTTATTGTCCAATTGTTATGATATTAATGAATCTCCCCCCCCCTCTCCCCCTCCCTAATATGTTGTGTGTATAAACCGTAAACTAATAATTATTTTTACCAGTCTGAAGATGGCTCTAACGAGCTGAAACCGGTTACGGTCAAATAAAATTAAGTGGAATAAAGTTTTATATTCGTTTTATTATAATATACTTTTGTGATAACTTATATAATTGAAAAAGTTTGTGATTTTCAATTACATAAATTCTCAAATATAAAATTAAAAATATCTATTGAATTAAAAATATCTATTTCCTGTGTAACATCATTCGTAATTTTAATAATAAACCTTATAATTACCTATGTGTACCTTAAATTAACAAAATAACTTATAATACCTTAAATTAACAAAATAGAAACATTCATATAGAGACAATGTTGTGTACTCCTGCCTAAGTTTGAATAAATTCCGTAACATGATAATTTCAACTACCAGTCTGAAAATGTCCGTAGTAGGATGAAACCGGTCCTGGTGAAAATAAATAAGTGGAACAAGGTGCAAAAGTTTTATAATTTCAATTCTAATATAATGGAATTCCACCACGAATTAACAGTACAAAAACTTGACTCATGAAACAAACGTGTTTATAATAATTTTCGGAGCACACTTTGCGATTTTTTTCTATGGAGAGAATTTAATATAATTTGCGTTTCGGCGTGGAGGATGTATATATATTATCTTCAAGAATAATATATATTATGTAAGAGCTTTAAAACTTAGTGTTTAAGGAAAATATGTAATAAATCGGTAGAAATGGGGTTTGCCGCGGCTTAAGTGACATTGCAACACTTGCCGGGAACTCGCTGGTATTTAAAAAAATACTTTCAGCTTCACAAATCCCACATTATTACAACACCTTACAATTTCCCACGGTAGAGTGAGTACTGTATTATTATATAATATGACTTAATTATGTGATTAAGTCAAGGGGCCTACCGTTCTGACATGGAGGTCATTGTCAACTGGTTGTATTTATCTTCTTCTCTACACATTATAAATCAAAGTCATTCGCCGCGTCTGTTCGCGATAAACTCAAAAACTACTGAACGGATTTTCATGCGGTTTTCACCAATAGATAGAGTGATTCGTGAAAGTTTAGGTATATACATAATTTGTCAAGGTTTTGTATAGATTGGTTGATATAGATCTTTACATATTATAAATTAAAGTCCTCCGACTGTCTGTCTGTTTGCGATAAACTCAAACACTAATAAACGGATTTTCATGCGGTTTTCGCCAATAGATGGAGTGATTCATGAAAGGCTTAGGTATATAAAATGACAAGGTTTTGTGTAAATTCGTTGAAATATATAATATATAAAGGGAGCGGGCTGGCAAGCCAGTGGTGTGGATTTGATTTATATGAAAATTGACAGATGGCGTTGGTTATAAAGGTTCGGTAAGAAACCAGTAGATGGCGTTGCGTTTCGTTTACCACAGCAACGCGTGTCCGGGTCAGCTAGTAATATATAAAGGAGAATGTCTGTATGTGGTGGACGAGCGGGCTGGCAAGCGGGCGATATGAATTTGATTTATAGCTAAAAAGCTAAAATTCCGTATTCGATGTGTGATTGGCACAGTGAGTAATGCACTGTTTTTAAAATATATGTTTTCAATGTATAAGGGTGAGCTCTAGCGTTATGAAATTATTGAAGTGAAAACTCCTTTAGCACCGTTGAGTTTTTAAACTCGATGAAACGAAAAATAGCGATACTAAAAAGAGAAATATACATACATCTCAAGGACGAGTCGTAGAAGCGACCCGTTTCCATGGATATGCACCCAGAAGGAATCAATGATGCAGATTCCTCGGAGCATCTTCCATTGTAATAACGTTAGAAAAAGGACAGCATACCTACGTAACGCCTGTGCTTTACAGATTGCAATCGATAGGGGAATCTATCAAACGGACCGCCCATTTCTGGACAGAATCAAAGGTATTTTCAGGTATTTTGCTAAATTCGACGGTTCCATGACAGTTCCATGACGACCTCCGTAGTCCAGTGGGTAAGACTCTTGACTCACAATCCAGAGGTCGCGGGTTCGAACCCGGCACGCGCAAATAATTTTTATTTGATTAATTTGTGTTATTTCACAATTAATTCATTTAAGATAATATATAGTATATTTGCGGCATGTTCCAGAGTGGAAGATACTATCAGTATCGCCCTGGTGTAAGACCACCATTCAGAATTGAAACGTTGCTTGAAAATGGCTTTAGCCGTGTTTGGTGACCAGATCTGAATAGCCAGGTACTTCCCAACCTTCCTCTTCCCCACCTCCTTCCCCTCCCCACTACCTTCAGCCTCACAACATACCCCAATTGGGGATGCCATAGTCTCACTGGATCCAGACGGGAGCAGTTGAGATTCTTGTGCGGTATTCACTGTAAAAAAAAAAAAAAAAGTTGATCTGCCGACAATTGGACCTCCGGCGTACTTATATACAATATGCAGTCGGTTAACGGTATACCTAATTTCACAAAATATAACCAAGTAACCACCGAAGGAGTGTGCAGAGAGGATGTACCGCCGAATAACAAAGTATAAAACATATTTGTATTCAAATTCATCGAGGAAAAATCTACTTGCCTTTATACTGTATATACATTCGTTTGATATTCTTACCATATTTTTATTAAGCCCGTACCATACCATATACTCTTACCATATTATTAATAACCGGACAAAACGGAAAATATGTCATTTTAAATCAAATTTTAGACGTCTTGACTCTTTTCCACAAAAAAAAACTTAAATTGATTTCGAAAGACTGTTCTTTTATTTAGTAAAACCTTGTTTTAAATTTTGAGAAAATATGTTTATTTTTAGTATAATAAGGTTTTACCGTAGGTCGTTGGCAGATTTGTTAAATTTTCAAACAAAATTTTGTATTTTACAACACACATTTCAAATCACATAATCATGCAGTAAAATAAATCAATAAATTATTTGAGAAGGCTGTTTCAGAATGTTTCATGTTTCAGAATTTTAATTTTAGTTTGAATAAAATCAATTAAAAAAGCTCCGCGCACGTGTTTCGTGACGAAAATACTTCAGTTTGTCTATTTATTTACGGTGTTACAAACTAATATATTTAAGTTTTTTTTACATTCTTATTTTGTTTAGACATTGTTAAAAAATTATAAATACTTTGGAAAAAAAATTAATTACAAAAAGATCATAATTTTAATAGTTTTATCATCACGCCTTTGGTACGTAGAATAAGGCGCATTATGGTACGCTACTTTGGTTGGATAGAGTTTTAACTTCGCATACCATTTTTCATACCAAGTTTCAAAGTTTGCAAAGACGAACTTTCGTAATCTATTTAACAATTGTAGTTAAAGTATTTTAGTTTGCCATATTTTAATAAAAAAATATTTAAATAGGACGTGGCCCTAGCCTGGAATTGCTTTAGTGAAATGTAATTTGAACATTGTGCAATGAATTATTATGCCCTAGCTCCTAGCTGTTTGCACATGGTTCTCTTTGACGACCGGCATAGTCTAGGGGTAGGGCTATTGACTAGCAATGCGAGGGTCGTGGGATCAAATCCTGGCGTGGGCAAATAAATTTTATTTGATTAATTTGTGTTATTTTAGAATATATGAGATTAGGATTCAGAATCGAAACGTTGATTGAAATGGCTTTAGCCGTGTTTGGTGACCAGATCTAAATAGCTAGGTACTTCCCCACCTTACTCTTTCCCATCTTCTTCCCCTCCCCACTCCTTACAACCTTCAGCCTCACAACATACCCCAATTGGGCATGCCGTAGTCTCACTAGCTCCAGACGGGAGCAGCTGAGACAATTTTGAGGTATCCACATAAAAAAATGTTTAGGTATGTTCTAAATATCGAGTTTATTTCATTCAAAATTTGCTTTAATTTATACCTACATTCAAAAATGCTGAAAGGCGTGATAATAAAACTATTCAAATTATGTGCTTATTGTAATTATTTGTTGATCATAAGTATTTATAATTTTTCCAAAAATGTCTTAGCAAAATAAGAATGTGAAAAAAACTTAAGTTTATTAGTTTGTAAGACTGTAAATAAATAGACAACTGATGTATTTTCTTCACAAAACACGTGTGCGGATCTTTTTTTTAAGATTTTATTTGAACTAAAATTAAATTTGTAAAACATAGCTTTCCCAGATAATTTATTGATTTATTTTACTGCATGATTATATGATTTGAAATGTGTGTTTATAATACAATATTTTGTTTGAAAATTTAACAAAGCTGCCAACGACCTACGGTATAACATTACTATACTAAAAACAAACATTTTTTCTCAAAATTTTGCCGACAGCTTTTGCTGTTTAACGTCGCAAAATTTATAAAACTGGGAAGACTTTGGTGGCTGGGTCATGTGGAGAGAATGACCGAGCATCAAGCACCAAAGTCCCTGCTGAACTCAAGACCAATAGGGCGAAGGAGCCTGGGAAGACCGAGACTAAGATGGAGCGAAACGTCCTCAAAGACATATCTTTATTGGAGCTTCTAAACCGGAGAGAGCTGGCTCAAAACCGAGATGAGTGGAGGAATGCTCTTGAGGAGGCCAAGACCCACCAGGGGTTGTAGAGCCAATAGTGATGATGATGTCATCTCAATTTAGTAACCATTGTTTCAGCATATTTGTAGAGTCGCAATTTTTTATATTAATTGGTAACATGTTAAATATTTTTGGCACGTTATATTCCAGGGTTCGCCGTCCGTAGTTATTATTATATTTTGGAACAAGCATTCCTTCATTCTTTGTGAACCTTGTATTGTGTTCATGTTCTACTTTCCTCTTACATATATTATGCTGAATCAATATTTTGTACCATAATAAGGCCTGCACCGGTAATATTGTTAAATTCCGACACAACAATGATATGTTTCGTCTCTGTGAAAAAATATGTTTTTGAACTAATAACTTAACCATAAAATTCTGAAGAAATAACAATTTTTTAACTTACTTTAAATATTACATTAGGAGGTACAGCACGATACGTTAGAGATGAGGTTTTTTATGAACATCACTGTAAGCAATATGTATTGTATAAACAAAGTGAAGGGATTTTCTAGTTTCTAAGAATAGAGCGACTGCAATCAGTTTAATTCGCGTGTATGAATAATTGCTCATTAACCCTCAGAGCTATTCTGCCATGGAAATCGCGAGTTTTTTTTTTTGTTACGAATAACCCAACAATGTTTGAAAATCTCCTACTACCACCACAGAAAGCCGAAAATGTTGCTAGTGTTGTGATGGTGGACTTGGCCAGCCGAGGAATCGAACACGCGACGCTCGAGTGGGACCCACGCGCTATGCCCACTCAACCACTGACCAGTCGAGTATAATCAAATTATGCAAAACTTACATAAACATTTTTGATGCCGCGTCTACGTGCGGTCTACCTGCAACTTGCGGTCTACTGTAACTAACTAACCATCACGCCGTTTCTCCGCAGGGGCAGGCAGAGAGTACGGACCACACACACTCTTTGCTTCATTCACATTTATGCATCGTCTGATACTCTTCTATTATTCTGTCTTCCTCGGGCGTCTCCGACTTATTCTACCATTCACATTTGCGTCGTATATTCTTCTTACACTACTTTCTTCATTCATTCGCTCTACATGCCCAAACCATCTGAGGGTCCCTTCCTTAATCTTACTCATTACGCTTACATCAGCTTTGCATTCTTTTGCGGATCCCCACATTTCTCAAACGATCATACATGGTTTTACCACACATACGCCTCAGGGATCTCATTTCAACATCATACAGTCTGCTTTCATCCTTCCTCTGCCAGTTCCATGCCTCACTGCCATACATCAGGGTAGGTACCAGGACTCCATTGTGGACTGCTAGCTTCGCTTCTTTTGAATGTTTTTTATTGGCGCCAACTGCATTCAGTTCTCCATTAATGGAGTTACCTGCATTTACCCTTCTTTCAATATCTCTATCAGCCTTCCCATCTCTCCTAAATATACTACCCAGATACACAAACTCATCCACCTGCTTCAAGTTGCGGTCTACTATAATACCTGCTATTCAAATGACAATTACTTTTTGGTAATAAAATATTTATTTATTTTATTTTAAACTAGCTGACCCGACGAACTTCGTACCGCCTCAGAATCAATAACTGTTGAATTAAATTAAGTTTTTTTATTAAGTTAAAATTTACACAATGAAGCCATTATCGATGCCTAACTGTCCGTGTTTTGTTTTTATCAGTATCACAGATGGCGTTGTGTACGGATGTATATTTTTTGTGATTTTCTTACTTTTCTCCTCACTTACGGGAATTTTTTAAAGAAATCGGGTACGGGTGCCGCCGCTCCGGGAACCTTTTATTGGATAACCAACATCTCTGCCATAGGTCACCCCAAGTGGTTCGCTACGTTTGGTGATTTAGCAGGGTTGTCCGGGTTCATGGGGGTGACTTTTGTGCAGTCCTTGGTCTTTTGGGTTGCGTCTGCCCACCTGCTGCGTGGCGGGCCGGATCGAGAGAGACTGGTTGAAAGAGGCCTTTTGACCTTTCCAGCCGGATTCTCTCGACCAATGGGTCGAAAGAGTCCAGCTGGAAAGGTCAAGGTAAATGGTCGATTCCCGTCAAGGTAATGGTCTTGCACCGCAGTTGGAGGGATGGATTCACTCCCGGATACACTGACCTCTAGATTCCTACTCACCCCTCATGCCTTTTTCCTTCCCAGAACTTCCTATCCTTCCCTTCCTTAAAAAGACCCTACACACAGCATCGCCTAAAATGACATAGGTCCTGAGTGGAGCTTACGTAAAAAAATGCGTTTCATTTCAGAGATTTATTATTATTGTATTTTTCCTTTGGAAGGGTGCAGAGACATACGTTCACCGTTTGTCTTATCTTCGACTATTGACATTTAGTGTGTAAGAAAGAGGGGTAGCATTATATGATTAAGAACAAAAGCAAAACAATCAGTGCATTGACATTTGACGTTTTTGAATTTTTGGAATTCACGCAGAGTCAAATATTACACCTATCACAATATTGCTGCAGTTCTTTCAAAATATGAGAATTCGTTCCATACAAAATGTACGAAAAAAATAATTTTCTTCGTAAATTTCTTTTTCGTAAATTTTTGCGATGTTTTAATAGTTATTCTGTTATCCGGGGCGGAGACAAATCCAACAAATCAAAAATCATCAAAATCGGTCCAGCCGATCTCGAGTTATAAATAGTGTAACTAATCCGACTTTGTTTTATATATTAAGATGCACATTTACAGTAATACATAAGCAATAAAAAAATACGTTTTATTTTATTTAGTAAAGATAGCGTATTTGAATTGTTTAATATTTACATGAAAAATATCTATATCAGAGGACAGGTAATTTATTAACAAAATCATTTTTCCGAGGGGCATTACTAATGGTAAGTTAATTCTGCATCTCGGAACAACAAAAGTTCTGTGTCCGCGCGCTCTTGTGAAGTTGTCGGGGACATAAAACCCATTTTTTTGTATTATATCGGAAATATAGATGTTACCGTTTCGAAGTTTATATGCTGTCGTCAGCAAAGCAGTTTTCCTTCTATTAGCGAGACTATTAATACCCAGCTTGCCGGACAAAAAGGCTGATAGATATAATCAGGGATAATATCCGAAGTCTCTAAGATATAAATATCTCAAAAACTCTTTTGTACTTTATCTATCATTTGAGAGTAAGTTAAATCCAATGGTCCCCATATAAACCTGCTTATCTGACCCGTATTACCTTAACTAAAATTTGGTTGCGCCAGTTTGGATTTAAATTATTGTTTGTCTATGTTAGTAACTGAGTAACTACTTTGTTCCCTTATCCAACTCCTGCCTATATCAAATGCCAAAACAAAATAGCTTTGTTCGCTTTACTTGTGCCTAAAAGTATTGTCACCGATAACTCGGCCGCCTGTGATATACGCAAAGATTCTTTATTGTATTTTGGTTTGCCCGCTCGAAAGCAACGTGTTGCAGCGTATTATCATGTGTATTTTGATCCGCCGTATTGCTTGTTGATTCCCGCTATATTGTCGGCCCGCACCTTGTGAAATATGTATCTTTATTGATTCGCTTGTAATATTGAAATACCCGCGACAGTTCAATTTGTGAATTGTTCATGTTTTGTTTCTCGCCGCGGCTGCAAGGCAGCTGTGTTCTTTTTGTTTGTGAATTGTGAACCCGCAACGTGAAATTTGTGAAACATTTACGAGTACTCGTGGACACTGAAGGAAATGTTGTATTGTGAACTGTTTAACTGTTATAAGTTTAACTATTATAAGAGACTAAATCAGTGGCCTGAGATTGACTGTAGAACGTGCAGTTTGGGTATGTTTTGGCACTCCATTTACCATTCCTTCATTTGCAGTTATTCAGCGAATTGTTATTTATTTAGTACATGCTCTCACTCGGCAATATGAACGGATTTCGAGTTTGAAACAGTCGAAACCAAAATTCTAGTTTCAATCCGTACGCTGTAAATTTAGGAGGAACACCGTTTGCTTGCTATGCGTATTACCATAATTAAAATTTGTAGCATGCGATTATCTGTATAAATAAAAATGAATCTCCGAAATGTATGTACGCGCATAACTTCGAACGACTACACCAAATTGGGTAATTCTTTTTTTTTCGTATTCGTCATTGTCAGGACAAGGTTTAAATAAAACTACTGGCGAGCTCTGGCATTATGAAGTTTGTATAAAAAAAATGCAATAGGTGGCACGCGAGCTGTTTGAAAAATTAATGTACAGGGACTGAATGTATGGAATGCAGGAGGGGGGAGGGGAACTCGGGTAGGAGGTTCGCAGGAGGGTGAGGGGGGGGGGAATTCGAGAGGGGGTTCGTGGGATGAGGGTAGGGGGGGAGAGGAGTGGGGAGAGGGAAGATGTAGTAGGCGAGAGGGGTAGAGGACGCGGGAGAGGAAGGGGGGCGGAAGTAGAACGGGACGAATGGGAAAGGACACGCAGGGAGAAACAATTTCTTAATAAATGGCATAGCAACGCATGCTGGGAACCAGCTAGTATGTAATAATAATTAAACAAGTGGAAAAGAGAGATTTCGAAAGACTGTTCTTTTATCTAATAAACGTATGTTTTAAATTTTGAGAAAACATGTTTATTTTTAGTATAATAAGGTTAGGTATACCATAGGTCGTTGGCAGATATGTTAAATTTTCAAACGAAAATTCTTATTTTACAAGACATATTTCATATCATGTAATCATAAATTATTGTAAATCAATACCTTGTAACGCAGTAAATGCCTGGTTACAGAAATTCTACTGATATGTTACTCAATGGTTTTCGAACCGCTACCAGAGACAACTATTGCAAATGTCAGTTCCGAGATTTGATTGGCGGGCGACGGATCGGGTTCTCTTTGAAGCAGCAGGAAAGTGACTTCAGGAGACACGAAGCCAACCAGCAACACCACAATTAGATATGACATGTGCCAATGTAGGTAGCCATTTAATTTTGGTTCTCTCTAGAATCGAATATAAAGGAAATCAAAGAGGACTCTTCGAGTACGATGAATCCATGCCCTGAAGTAATAGCATTATCTTAAACAATAATTCAAATCATGTTTGTATAATAAATAACATAAATAAACCCGAACCTTTGTTAAATGTACTTCGACTTTTCATTTCCAGTAGCATTGCATAAAACTTTTACTTTTCAGAATTAAATACGAGGCATAGTAATTTAATCTGTAACAACCTTATCTAGTAAACGCATGTTTCAAAATTTTAATTTTGTTTTAAATAAACTCATTAAAAAAATATATCCTAACACTTATTTATGACGAAAATTTCTCTATTTTGTCTATCTAATTACGGTCTTACAAATTAATACATTTCAGATTTTTGTTGCACATTTATTTTGCTTAAACATTATTGAAAAGTTTTAAATACTTATGATAAAAAAATAACTACGAAAAGCACATAATTTTAATAGTTTTATCACCACGCCTTTCAGCGTTTTTGGATGTTGGTATAAATTAAAGCAAATTTGAAATGAAATAAAATCGATATTGAGTTATAATTTTAAAAAGCTGGTGAACCGTCCTGTACGATCGTATGAACATCTTTCGACGAAATGTGGATTTTCGGCCGCTGGCTGGTTAAAGGCCCTTAATATCTGTGGATAGTGCGTGAAGAGTGTCACCCACTATTTTTCCAGCATCCTTTAGAGATGGACTTTAGAAAAACTAAGTATTACAATACGTCCAACCAGTTTGTTAGTCACGCGCAAGTAAACTGCAGACTTCTAGATTACATACAGGCACGTCCAATTAATAGTAAAAAGTCATTAGGTGGGTGGCATCGTCTATTTGATATTAACGCATTATACGTAAATAATACCAAAGAGGTAAACATTCAATATTGTCATATCGAAAGGCCCGCATTCGGAAACGAAAATCGTGCTGGCGTGATTCGTGCAGGGTCGTGCAGCGCTTGGGCCCGCATCACAAATTGTTAAAAGGTAAGTTGTATATCATCATCATCACTCTTGGCTCTACAACCCCTGGTGGGTCTTGGCCTCTTCAAGAGTCTTCCTCCACTCATCTCGGTTTTGTGCCAGCTCTCTCCTGTTTAGAAGATATATTTAGTAGACATATCTTTGAGGACGTTGTCGCTCCATCTTAATCTTGGTCTTCCCAGGCTCCTGACTTGGGTGTTTGATGCTCGGTCATTCTCTCTGCATGACCCAGCCACCGAAGTCTTCCCAGTTTTATAAATTTTGTGACGTTTAGATTCTTGAATAGAGTATAAAGCTCATTGATGTAACGTCTGCGCCAATGTCCATTTTTAAACGACTTCAAAAAGGAGGAGGTTCTCAATTCGACTGTATTTTTTTTAAATGTTTGTTACCTCAGAACTTTTGACTGGGTGAACCGATATTGATGATTCTTTTTTATTTGAAAGCTGGTGCTTCCAGTGTGGTCCCATTTTAATTTGGTCCAGTTCCGACAATGGCATCCATGAGAAAAACATATAAGTCTTAAATTTGCATTAAGTATGTGCGCGATAAATGGACGAATAACTCTATTTCACGCGAAGGATGTACTTCAAGGGTAATTTGATGAAAGTTTGGTTAGGTTCTGATTATCGGATCCATGACAAATTAACGAAACTCGGCCGAATCTCTTAATTTGACCCTAACATCACTATGGTCAAATTATGTCTGTCTCATATGAGCAGCACGTTTAGTAGGTTTACCCATATTCAGAAAAATTAGTTAGTGTACTTCAGATTCACTAAAAATAAAAAAAAATAAACAAAAATTTTAACAAAACAAAAAAACGACTTCAAAAAATTCACTAAAAAGTAAAAAAATAATTTCGTATTCTTCTACAACTTCATAATCAACTTACTTTTTCTAATCATCAATATGTAGGTACGATTGTTATTTTTGGAGTCGGTGTCAACAAAGGTACCCGGCCCGGCGTGTTCACTTGACAGCTCCCCGCGCCGCCGCGGCCCCGCCCTCGCCTCTCGCCTTGTCAAGTCGCTTGTGCGACACAAGCACATCTCACCTATAACTATGTATGTAGTTACAAATCAACCTTGACTGACACCGACTCCAAAAGTAACAATCGTACCTACATATTGATGAGTAGATAAAGTAAGTTGATTATGAAGTTGTAGAAGAATACGAAATTATTTTTTTACTTTTAAGTGCATTATTTGAAGTCGTTTTTTTTTTTGTTTTGTTAAAATTTTATAAAACCGGTTCGAAGATACGCCTCAAAACTTTCCTTTCAAAAACGTCTAGCGCTCGCTTATTCCTCTTAGTTAGTACCCAAGTCTCATATGTAAGTACTGGTCTGATAAGTGTTTTGTACACTAATATATTGGTGTCTCTGGACAGCAGTCTGGATTTTTTTGGTTTTTGTACGCGGAAATAACAGCGATAAGTTGTATACATAATAAAAAAAAATGAAAATTGTGTATATAATAATAAATTTTAAAAACCTTTGTTTATCGATAGATTTACAATTTGCTAGGCGGAAATGGGTACCGCCGCCCGGGAACCTTTTTTGGATAACCAACACCTCTGCCAAGTGGTTCGCTACGTTTGGTGATTTAGCTGGGGTGCCCTGGTTTATGGGGTGAGGTTTGTCTAGGTCTTGAAGGCGGATGACCAGGATATACTGAACCCCAGATTCCTACCCACCCCTTAAATCCTTTTCCTTCTCAGAACTCTCTTCTCCTTCCTTTCCTTAAAAAAATCCTCCACACAGAATCCCCAAAGATGACATAGGACTCCTGTGTGGAGCTCATGTAAAAAAAAGATAGATTTTTACGATTTTACACATTTTGTTTAGTTATCTATCATTGATTCTATTGACAAAAAAATCGCTAATCAGAAGACCGATTCTGCATCTTTTGTGAATACGGAATCGTTTCCACACGCAATCTCCTCTCAAATTTGTGTGATTGTCTATGGCTTGCAAAAAGGCATTTTTAATGGACTTAGGGCGGCGTGCACCAAAAGTTAAATTTGATTTAAATGTCAAGTTAAACACATTATTTGATTTAAGTCGACTTGGCGTCTTGCACCACAAAATTTAAGTCGTTAAACGCATTTAAAGAACTGTCAAAGTTAAATACCCAGAAAGGGCTGTTTAACTAAGTTAAACATGTTTAGCGAGCAAGTTCTGTCAAAACAATTTTAGGTTATTCCTTTGATTTACAATTAGCGGGGTTTACACGCAGAGTTTGGCCTGCGAGTCTCAGCACACTTCGCTCCGAATCGTTGGCGGAAACGTACGTGTAAACGCGATCGACTCGCAGGCGAAACGCTCCAGTCACTCGCCAGTTCGTATCAGCGTTTGGCCCGTTGAGCGTTCACACGTAAGGGTTGGAGCGGGTGCCGCGCGAGATGTATTTGACTTTTTTTGTTTGTTTATGGCTATTTGCTGACTGATTTTATTCAAGAATTAATTTATCTGCCATTCAGTGTTACCGTGGTGATGCGTGGTTTTTTGGGTCGTTTATACCTCCACGGTTTTCTCAAAAAACCATATCGAACAAGACAATTGGTATTTTAGCGGTCGCCAAATGATCTACTTTTGAGTGGATATTATTTGTTTATTGTTTGCATGGGTGGCGTGAGTGAAATCCCGAATTCAGGAATGTAGTTCTTGAAATTTTGAACTTTAGTACGGGACTACGGGTTCACAACGTCGTTTTATTTAATAATAATATGAATAAATTAATAAAATGATTTGAATATAACCATGTAAGTAACTTTCGTAAGGCACCTACTCTAGGTACCGTAATTTTTTGTAATTATTATTGATATTTATATTTTAATCTTAATATTTAATTGAAAATAGATTTCTGTAAATTAATTTTGATAAAAGAAAAAATAAAAGTTTTATATGTGTAGTCTCATCTCATAGTTTGTGTATTATTTGCGAATAAAACACATCGATATATATTCGATTTTGAAGTATTAACAATACATCGGTTCAATACGATGAATCGTTACTATACATCGAGTGTTTACAATACAACGATATATATCGTCCATCCCTATAAGAAGGTCTTTTGACCTCTCCAGACAGAATCCCTCAACCCATCACCTCGAGAAATCCTGAATTATAGCTTCATATTATTATTATTATTATAAGTCCCAAATTCTGTTACAAACAAAAGTAGTGTGTCAGCAATAATATGAAAACCGCTTGTTTTTTAAATGATGGCATTTTACTGAAAAACTTAAAATTGCTGTAAATATTTACTGGTTGAAGATTAATTTGCATATGTATATATATATATTCTAAAAGGCAATTAAATTCTCTAAACTTCTTTTAAACAAATTTCTTTCTTTGATGGATATTTTAGACGATATGAAGGAATTTTTGATGAAAAATGTGAAGTAAAATGATTTTTTTCGAAAATATCTACATTTGTGGAGCGTGTAACTCAAAAACAGCTAGGATTTCGAAAATTACGTATGGAATAAAAGTTGTAGATAATTTTATTAACTTTTACTTAATATGAGAAAATTTTCCTCTGCGACACCCCGTTTTCGGGATATAAGCGGAAACCCGAAAATTACGACCTTCTCCCCCGCCCTCCCCCCTCTAGCTCACCACCTAGATGTCAGGACTTTTAGTATGTTCACACCCTAAGCACCGTGAACAACTTTCTGAAGGAATCGCTTAGGTTCCTGCTCACGCACTCTACACCTCCTTTTGGACCATTCATTGACTGGACTAATAGTGAAATCAGTGGGGAAGCGTGGGGGGGGGGGGGCGGCCCGCCCCGGGCGGCACTTTTAAGGGGGGCGGCAAATTTTCACAATAAATAATAATATTATCTTGGAAAATTTTAAACCATTTCAAATCATCATTTAAAAATGTTCTACGATACTTTCGTTTACGAATCCAACAATTGTTATTATTATTTATTAAAAATATCAATAATTATATTTTTTTAAGCTGCAAATTTCACAATTCACAGGAAAACCGTACGCATATTATGAGAGTAATATTAATTAAAGCTGATAACTCGCAAACAGATTCATTCTTAATTAAAACCAGAATTGTGTTCATAATGTATTAACGAATTAATTTCATTTTTGTATTCATCTGCTGATACATTTCGAAAGAGACCGTTATTTTATTCGAAGTGCAGTTATAAAATTCTAGTTGCAGACTATGTATGTGCTGCCAATATCAAAGAGAAACCATTTTCATATTCTGAGTGTAGTTCCCGTCTAATCACAGAAGACACAAATTGTCCCACACATTTAATTTTAAAATAAAATTGTGAAATTATTTCCCACATATTTAATTAAAATAAATTTGTGATTGCGATAAATAGTTAAGATACAGTTTTATTACATTTAAAAAAAAGGAATCTGTATTTAAAATTTTAAGTTTATTCTATTAGGTACTTTAATTCGAATATTCGCAGGCGTGTATTTTTGAGCCAATCCACATTTTCAATATCAAAATTTTAATATTTAAAAACAATAATGTTCTAATTAGCACATCAGGAAAAATTATTATATCTAAATTTAAGAACAATTTTGTTTTCAATTTTGCAAAAGGATAAAAAACAATAAAAAGGAACATTTAAAATACATGGGAAGAACCGGAAATTTCGTACACAAACATTGACAGGCAAAAGTTTACAGATATTTTTTCTAATTATTCGAAGGGTTAAACCAGTTTTCAGAATGTAATATTCCATTTGAGGATTCATCTGCTGACACGATTCAAAGCAAAATATTATCTTATTCGAAATTCAGTTATAAAATTCTAGTTGCAGACTCTGTATCCTGTACCTGCTGCCAGAATCAGAGAAAAACCATTATCATGTTCTGAGTGTACTTTTAATTCGCCGCATACAGACTTAATTCAAACCCATTTTGTGTTGAGAACGTAAATTTCCAGTTGTGGATTCATTTGTATGTTGACACATTTCAAAGGAAAACATCCTCTTATTTGAAGTTCAGTTATAATATTCTATTTGCAGACTATGTATGTGCTGCAAGAATTAAAGGATTACCATTTTCATCTTCTGAGTTTAGTTTAAATTCGCCAGCTACAGATTTAATTTAAACCAGTACAGAATGTAAAATTCCAGTTGGATTCATCTGCTGACACATTTCGAAGGAAAGCATTCTGTTATTCGATGTGCAGTAAAATTCTATTTGCAGACCATTTATTTAATACCAGAATCAAAGTAAAACCATTTTCATGTTCTGAGTGTAGATTTAATTCACCGCATTCAAACTGGTTTTGTGTTCAGAATGTAACGATAAATTGAATAACGAGTTGCAGATTCATGGTGCATCGAGTGAAGTTTTACATTTGAGTTACATAATGCTGTAAAATTCTGAGAAATTGTTTGTTGCGTGTGTAACTATTATTTGGGGACTCTAACGCAGTATCAATAAATCAACTTTGGAGTAGAATTTATAAACATGATTTTCGTTGAAAGAATTCTCGTCAAATGTGATTTTTAAAAAATTTGAAGGAAGAAGTTGGGGGGGGGGGGAATTTTCCTCCGCCCTGGGCGGCCGAAACCCACGCTACGCCACTGAGTGAAATACATATTTTAACAAATGTCTACGCCAATTAAGAGTGCTAGCTCTTGCGCTTGGCGTAGGAGTTATTTCATAATTATTTCATTATTATTACATAATTTTACAAAGAGTGTATAATAAATATAATCTTACGTACTAGGATATTGTGACGTAATTTTAATATGGCATGAAATGAAGTTATAACATTTTGATTGATGATGTTATGGTTGTTATTTTTTTTAAAGAATAATTTGACATTTTTCTTGAATGATACGAAATCTGTTATTTTTTTTACTTCTTCGGGAAGACTATTCAAATATTTGATGTCTTTGTAAATATAATTATTGTACATTTGTTGTGTTGAAAATAGAGGAATTTGGATGTTAAATTTATGCCTTAATGATGAGATAAGTTAAAAAAATCTATTAAATTTTCTTTGAATATTATTTGTAATATTGAATCTTTTTTATGGAGGTCTTACATTTTGAAAAAAAATATGCTGAAGGGAATGTAGGTTGTCTTTTCAAAATTACTTAAAGAAATAATTTTTGTACCACTTTTACAGGACTTACAATTTTCTCCTATGCACTTCTCCATCCAATGATTCCATAATGAATTAGTGATTGGTGGGGGGAGGGAGGGCGGTGAGAGGGGGGAGGGAGGGCGGTGAGAGGGGGGAGGTGGAAGGGGCGAAGTGGGAACCCCCCTTTTACCATGCGCGCGAAGCCGCAGGAAAAGCTAGTAATATAATAAATAAATAATTCCACCTAAATAATGTTCTAACTTATCGAATAGTACCATACTTTCTTCCGTATAACCGTCATACAAAATGAACACATGTTGAAAAACTTTTCAGGAGTGATGACGTCACACGATTCACTATAAGTGCGGTGTTTTTCAGGGGATCTTGAAAAATTAAAACTTTGAAAATTATTTTAACTATTAAAACCAGGGCCGGATTAACCACGTCGGGGCCCCTAGGCAATGCACGTCTCGGGGCCCCTTTACCAATGGCGGACTAACGGGAGGGGGGGGGGTTGAAGGAGCCTCCAAATGCCTCCTTTTTCCCTTGATCAAATCCTTAACAAGGCTTTAAGGGGGGGGGGGGGGGTAAGGTTTTAAGACTTTAAAAAAAAAAATGCGACCAGCCCTCATGCTCGATTCGAGTATATTTCGAGTATAAAAAATTTAAGATCGGTTTTCTCGCAAACAACGTTTCTGAAGTTCTTGAACATCATAACTCAAAATCTTGACTTGACTTTACCGATGCTTTTAAAATTTTGTACACTATTTCTACACATAAATCAACAGGTAGTCAGAGGGAGTTTTTTTACCATTTTATAATAAAAAATTCACCGAAATTTTTTAGCAAAAATCGCGTTTTTCACTTCAAAATGCTGCCAAAAAATATCGAAAATAAACTCCCTCTGACTACATAGGAAAACATATTACCTTTTAAACGCATTTCGATTATTTTTGTTTCAAATGATCCGGTGACGAGTTATGGAGTTCACCGCATAACAACTTTTTTTCGAGGCGCCTCCGGAGATTTGCTCTCACGGACTTATTTATATAGATACATCAGATGTTATACTATAAAGTGTGTATGAAATAAATAAAACCAGCATTTTTCATATCTCAAAAAAAATCATGACGATATGCCTTTAATTTCGCCTTTAAACCTAACCCACCCCCCCCCCCTCCCCTTAAGGCACCAGGACACTGTAAAAAATATTTTTGTAATTTTTTTTATTCATTTCATTTTCTGAAAGATGCATTTGTTAAAAATGCTCTCACCAATTTTTTTAAAGAAATTCGAAAAATTGACGGAGATACAGAATTTTATGTAAAACCATTTGAAACAGTTAATGTTATTAGTGTATGTTGAATTATCTTTCAGCAAAATTTTGAAGGCGTTTTTCTCGAAACTTTTTTAACACGTTTTTCAACCTGGTTGACAACATATTTAAAAAAAAATTATACATTCGATTTGCATGCACCAAGTTTTAATCTGTTCGAAAATCTACTATCAACGGTATAGGGGAATTTTTATATCTAAAAATATAAAAAATGGCGGACCAGCGAATTTTATTTTCGATTTTTTACGGAAAATTTTCATAGTTCATAAAAAAGGATATTTATAAAAAAATCCTGAAGTGGTGCCGTAGTGACTGGATTTTCTAACTGTTAAAGACTTAATATATTATAATAAAACGAATATAAAACTTTATTCCACTTAATTTTATTGGACCGTAACCGGTTTCAGCTCGTCAAAGCCATCTTCAGACTGGACTGTTAAAGACTTAATGCATGCAAATCGGATACATAGTTTTTCTAACATATTGTCAACCAGGTTGAAAAACGTAGTTTCGAGAAAAACGCTTCCAAAGTTTTGCTGAGGATAATTCAACATACAAACTGTTTAAAACGCTGTACCTCCATCAATTTTACCAAATTCCTCAAATGGTGAGAGAATTATTAAACGCATCTTTCAGAAAATGAATTTAAAAAAATTACATTTTTTTGCAGTGTCCTTAAAGCCTTGTTTAGGATTTGATCAAGGGAACATAGAGGAGTTTGGAGCGTGTACCTAATGTTATTAACCTGTAAATGTTCCTAAAAAAAAAATTTAAACATCTTCAAAGCTGACTTTTTCCGAAATGGGTGCCGGAGTTACCTACTCACTAATTGAAGCAAGCCATTTTTTCTCGGGACGCGGGGCCCCTAGCCGATGCGGGGCCCCTAGGCAGTTGCCTACTCTGCCTTAGGGATAATCCGGTACTGATTAAAACAAACTCTAAAAAAATATATGAAGTTATTTAAGTCAGAAAGTCATTATTCATTTAAAAAATGGACTGGAGTTCTCTATTACACCGAGGTACTTTATTTTAGTTGTATGGTTTAATATGGTACATGAATTATTACAGACTTTTTTCTTACATTTTTTGTTTCTTACATATTAATGTTGGGGTAAGTTTTGAATTCATTTATTGAGAAAGGAATATAAACTGTTTTTTTTTGCATTAATTGTAAGTAGGCTTGTGAAGCTTGCCGTGCTGACGAAGTTTTCATTTAAAAAAAACTGTTAGTAGTTTACATTTAGTTTCCAAAATTGTGAATTTTAGTAATTTACATCAAATGTTTTACACTGTATAATAGTTTTTCAATCCATTTTTATGTATGAAACAAATAGCCCCGTATTTTGCGTATAGCTTGAGAAAGATAACAATCGCGTACTGGCAACACAAAATATTACTGTCTTCGAATTCGAAACGCTTGTTTGACGCTTGACAGCTGACATATCTCGGATTTCACATGGATTTCACCATAGGTAAAAAATAAAGTTGAAAATAATAATTACTTTATTTTACATGTCTAATCTAATAGATAAATATGATTTCCATTCAAAAAACATTGGTTTTTAATTTTAACATTCATGTTCCCGAGCTGGCACATTGGTCGTTGGTGTTTGTTTTACTTGATATTATTTAGATTATTTCAATATGCCTATATTCATTTATTTTAAATTCTTCTTATTTATATATTACATCTAACTTATTTTTATATAACATCAGAAATTTGTTACATGATTAGATCACCATGATACTGGAAGGAGGCTAGAAGGCAGACGGAGGAGAAGACGAAGAGGGCTGGCCAGTGGAATATTTAGAAGTTTTCCAGAATCCTGCAGAGGGATGCATTGAGCCAAGCCTCTTGGAATGGATCCATTGGTAGAAATCCATCAAGTACTTTTATCATTACATATTTCTTATTGCTAGCGATTATTGCGTTTGATGTTATTATAAAACGATGAACATGTCTGGGTTTTAAATGAAACTATGAAGTAATATTTTTTCATTTATAGAGTTTGGAAGAGAGACAGCAGCCACAGGGCGGGGAGTCAGAGTCCTGCACTGTACCCCTAGGACAGCCCGGTAAAGCCTTCACTTCCCATGGACGGAGAGCTGATCTACGGTGTATCAAGAAAGATTACGAGCATGTTGACTCTCACTGTGATGTGACCTTTTCAAACCCACCACTGAATATGTCTGCCTACAATATTTTTTATGTTTCATAGATGAAAACACTATAAAAAATATTGTTGAGCAGACAAATTTGTATTCTGTACAAAAAATAGCATTAGCGTAAACATCTCAGTCAACGAAATGAACTGATTTCTAGGAATGCACATCATGATGGGTATCCTCAAGTATCCGGCATTCCACCTTTACTGGGTAAACGATACAAGACTATCTCTTATCGCAGTTGTCATGCCTAGAAATCGTTTCACTAAGTTGCGGTTGTGTTTTCATTTAAACAACAATAACACGTTGATTCCGAGAGGATGCCAGGGTTACGACAAACTATTCAAAATAAGGCCGTTGTTAAATGCCCCGCATGAAAATAAGGTCAAGGTGGAACCTGAGGAGTTCAATTCTGTAGACGAGCTCATGGTACTGTTCAAAGGTAGAAGTAATTTGAAGCAATACATAAAAAATAAGTCACACGAGTGGGGCATCAAAGCCTTCTCCCGAGCGGTAGCCAGTCACAGTGTGGCCAGTGGGCAGTAGCCAGGTAGGTGGGCTCGTCTATGATTTTGAGATGTACATGGGCAGTAATGTGGGTGAGAAGACTGCCCGGTATGACGGTGGGGAAAATAATTCCCCGCAGGGCCTATTTCATCTTTGGGGATGCTGTGAGGAGTGTCTTTTTAGGAGAGGAAGTTCTGGGAAGGAAAAGGGTATTAGGGGTGGGTAGGAATCTGGGGGTAAGTGTGTCCAGGAGTGACGGTCGTATGAATCCATCCCTCCCACTGCGGTGCAAGGTGATGAAGGTAGTTAGAAAGTTGATAAAGGGTATCCCTCCAAACCGTAATTTCAAAGTCTCCACTGACATTGTGTAAAATTTTTTTATTCAAATATGTATTAAATATCTAGTCCAGATATTGATTGTCCAGTTGATTTAGTCAGACATCTCCAAATCCTAAGTTTTGAGAATATATATTCAAATGTCCACCATAAATCAAATATTAATTACACTTGTCTCTGTTTTAAATACTTAAAATGATGTAAAATAACACTGGGAGACTTAACGGTCTATTAGTATGACATTTATTATTATGACATTTTTAAATATCCTACTAATGATCTAGAATCCATTTGTCACATGAGAACGGGCCATTTCTACGACTCGGTCTTGAGTTCGACAGCTAAGCTGTGGAATGATTTGCCGGCCTCTGTGTTTCCTCCCTCCTACAAGACCTATGTTCACTCCTTCCCATGGGCGTAGGCACGGTAGGGCAAGGTGGAGCGTTTGCCCCATGCCTGGCCTGCCGATGCATGAGCTCCGGGATTGTCCACTGAGTCGCATTTTCAAATTTACAGCACTTCATAGGATGGTTTTTCCTTTTTTCAGTTCTTATTATCTGCATTCATAAAGCCTTAAGCATGAATAAGTTGTTACCTACTCTAGATTTTTATTTTTTCCCCACCCTAAATCAAAACCTGGCTATGCTCATGCTCCTTCTTCTCCTCAAAAAGACCCTCCACACAGCATCTTTTAGATATTATTTTCCTCGGGGCCTCCCGTGTGGAGTTAATGTAAAAAAAATCATATATGATCTGTTCGGTTCTACTTGAGAGTTGTATTTAATCTGGTTAATTGCTGGATACATGTGCACGTCGTAGAGGTGGACCCCTCTGCGGAGGCGGGTTCCAGTGCTCCAGGAAGGGTACGCCAGTCCCACCCACGCCCCGTGGAAGGTATCAGGTACATTGGCTGGAACATTTCCCTCAGGTGCAAAGTGTTCCAAAGCAAACAAAGGTTCAATGTGAAAGGTGCACCTTTGTTTCACCTCCAGCAAAAAAATTTCAAATCATAGCATTAATCAATTAGGAACTGACCTAATATGTAAGCACATTTTATTTCTTTTAGATTTTTAATTTATTATATTATATATATATATATGTTTATGTAATATGGCAGACTGGGATTGCACTATCCTCCCAGTCCTGCTGGAATAAAAACTTTAATAAAAATAAAATGACTAAGACAGCCTTTAATTTTACAAGTAATGATACCTATATTATCTCTGCTACTTTTTAATGTGGTATGTAAATAAAAATATGTTTTATAAAAAAATATTTCATTTATCTTCATACTAATAAATTACGCACCTCTCTCTACCACAGTTGTTAAAACAACGCTAAATAGTGCCAGTTACTAAGCTGTTAAATATTTCTTTAAGTTTAAGGAAATTTATTTGGTGAGAATTATATTGTGATTGAATTGACACAACTACAGTAAATAAATACACACAAGCTCTTCTACAATTTATTTTTACGCATTCACAAATGGCGCCAATCAAATTATTTTAGGTTATTAATACTTTTTGCACGTTACGATTTAAAATATTAAGGTAAAATAATTGTTTGCGCCCGAACACATTTAATATGAATATAAATAAATAGTTTTGTCCATAAACAAACCCAAATCTTTCAAGGCTGAAAAATTCAATTTTGTATCGGTGACTCAATCCAATATTGTATTTTTCAGCCTTTCATGAAAGATTTGGGTTTGTTTATGGACAAAAGTATTTATTCATATTAAATATGTACGGTCGCAAACAATTAATTCACCTCAATATTTTAAAGCAAAACGTGCAAAAAGTATTAAAAACCTAAAATAATTTGATTGGCGCCATCTGTGAATGCGTAGATTAAAACGTACGCGACGTTTAACCTTGAGGAAAGGCTGCGCAGCCTTTTTCAAACAAATTTTAAATTTGTATTTGAGCCCAAAATACTCGTACAAACTGAATATTATTTTTTATCCAAATGTGTAAAAAATATCTAGAACAGATACTGATCGTCCAGTTAATTAATAAGATATCTCCAAATGCTAAGTTTTGAGATAAAATGAGGAAAGGAACATTTGAATGTTCACTATAAATCAAATATTATTTACACTTGTCTGTGTTTTACATACTAAAAATAATACAAAATAACCCCGGGAGGCATAATGGTCCGGGTCCGGTGCATTAGTAAGAAAATTTTGAAATATCCTACTATCGACCCAGAAAACATCAACACTTTGTTTAATTCACTACAAGTTTTTGTGCATTATAAATTATAATAGATGTTGGTGGTGTTTATGAGTAAACTGAGTATTGTATTTTATTGTATATATTTACAAGGGCGGATCCGGGATTTTTTTCTGAGGGGGGCACAATGGGCGGACGGGCAAAAAATCAACAATCACTGTTAGGATTTTTTTTCTGGGGGGGGGGGGCACAAGGGGCGGACAGGCAAAAAATCAACAATTACTGTTAGAAATAAACAAGTTCAAGTATGTATAGGAAGGTTTATGAAAGTGTTAAAACAATAGAAAAAATTAATAAAGATAGTTTTCTGTACTGTGATGGAATCTCCACAGTACACAAAAATACCGTTTGGGGGGTCACCCGTGCCCCCCCTCCCTAAATCCGCCCTTGTATATTTATTTGAAAGTGCTGTTCCCGTCATAGTAAAAGATTATAATTTTTATATGGGAGGTGTTATCATTGCAGTGTGCTAGTTGAGTTGTATGCATCACCAACATAGTTCCCACGACCGGTCAGTGACTGAGTTGGCTTGGAATCTTGAAGAGATAAGTAGGGATGAAATACAGAGGTTGGCAAATCGGTCCACCGACGAGCTGTTGAACTCAAGAACGAGAAATAGAAATGACCCTTCCTCATGTGACAAATGTCATGACCGACCTAGTGGCTGAGTTGGCCTCGCGTCCAGGAGTCCCATTGTTTGATTCCTTGGCTGGCTAAGTCCTCCATCACGACACAAGCAAAATAGTCAGGTTTTTTGTTACCCGGGAATGTTTGTCTTTCTTTTTAAAAAAATAGAGTTTATATTTTAAGTACAAGGTTGATGTTTTTTTTTTTTAAAGAAAGTCAAACATTCCCGAGTTACGAATAACCTGACAATGTTTGAAAATCTCCTACTACCAACACAGTCAGCCGAAAATTTTGTTTGTGTCGTGAAGGAGGACTTAGCCAGCCGAAGAATTGAACACGCAATGCCCGGGTGGGACGCGTGTTGGATTGCCAACTCAGCCACTGACCGGTCCTGACATTTCACACGAGAACGAGTCATTTTTCCGATTGGTTCTTGAGTTCAACAGCTCGGCGGTGGAACAAGCATCCGTGCTTCTTCCTCCTACAACTTGGGTCTCTTCAAGACCCATGTTCAGTACTTCCTCTCCTCAAAAAGACCTTCCACACAGCATCTTTTAGAAATTATTTTCCTCAGGGCCTCCTGTGTGGAGTTAGTATAAAAAAATATCAACGTATGATCTGTTTTTCAAATCCTAGCATAACCGAGACAATCTTAATTATAAGTAATCACAGCTATAGTTTATTTCTTCTGTTTTTTAATGTAAGTAGTATGTAAATAAAAATATGTTTTATAAGGTAACCAAAATGTTTCATTTATATTCATACTAACAAATTATGCACCTCTCTCTACCACAGTTGTTAAAACAACGCTAAATAATGCCAGTACACATAATAAACTGCTAAATATTTCTGTCTTGGATGAGAATTACATTGTAATTGAATTTATACAACACTGTAAAATAAGTACACTTAAGTTATTCTACAATTTATTGTAAATTCACTTGGTGGCATCATTCTAATGAAAATAATAAAATAATTAATTAACTTATGAAAATAATTAACTTCACCCTTTTAAACATGATCAAAATAGCCTCACTGATAATTTTTTATTAAAATACTGGTTTACAATTTCATTCGTATAAATAATTTGTCACCGCCGCTAAAACTGTCAAAACTTGATAGGTGACAGCTGACAAGCATGTGATTGGTGATAGGTATCATCTTAGTTATGGTCAAAACTGTAGCAAAAACTTTTGAACTGCACGACATGTCCCGCGACACACCACAGTTCGCTCCGAACGCTTGAAAATCAGTTTACACGTACACTTTCGCGCGAGGGTCGCCCAAGGTCACCCCTTCAACGATTTCGCCTGCCCGCGGAAGTGTGGCGAATTTTTTACCCAAAATAGTGTACCTGTTCGGCCCGCAGGCGGACACGGCGTTTCGGCGGGCTGCTTGGCGAACACCATAGACATCCACCGTCGTGAGGGCACAGTTGTATGGAGCTTCTATAATATTTCTATAATCTATGGTCAAAACTGACGCTTTGGCCTGCCCGCGGAAGTGGGGTGACTTTTTAGCGCAAGGGGTCGGCCGGCAGGCGGACACGGCGTTTCGGCGGGAGGGTCGCATGCCGCTTTAGCCTGGGGGCGAGGCACGCGGTCGGAAGTGTACGTGTGCCCCGGCCAATAGTCTAATATTTCTGAAATCTGTCTCATTTATTAATTTGTATTCACGATGGACTTTTGTTTTTTATTCTGATGGTGACGAAGAAATTATAGATTTTATAAGTAGACAGTTTATAGTGAGAGAAGTAAACACAAGAAAAAATTTATCTGATACTCAGTGTCAGAAAGTTTTAAAGATTTCTTATTGAGGAATAGGTATTGATTTATTTATGGAGGAATACTTTGAAGGTTGTAAACTTAAAATACACCTACAGCATTCTTATAATAGTTTAAAACAACCTACATAAATGAAATGAAAAACAAAATTACTACTCAGATATTTGTGTTATTTTTAAATCTAACAACAAAACCTCTTTTTGCCCCATTTCATAGTTATGTTTGTTTTATTTTCGAACTCATTTACTGGATCAAAATAAAATAATTCACTACGCAACCACAACATAACCTCAAAATATTTTGACACTCGCAAATTTAAGCACCCCCCACACGGACAATTCGGAGCGATAGTGCCCTCGCCACTTCAAGTCGCTGTGCAAAAAGTGTGCGTGTGGGTGGTGCTAAGGAACAATGCAACTGTTTTACCGACGCTTTAACAGCGGTAACTGTTTTACCGACGCTAAATGTTATTTTAACTAAATTACCGCTCCACCTGCTTGGTGCAGGACGAAACTAAACACATTTAAGTTAAATGTATTTAGTGACTTTGCTGCATTTAGTTAAATACAATTTAAGATAAAATTAGCGATAGTTGGTGCAAGCCGCCCTTATACAGGGTGTTAAGGGACGTACTTGACTTACTTTAACCAGTGATTTCTGACATTATTTGGAGTAAAAAATGTAAATGAAATTTTGGTCTCCCGGTGAAATTTTTGATGTTTTTTTTATTTATTTTTTCTACAAAAACATAAAAAAATGATAGGTGTTGACCAGTTTGAGGCGGGGTGAGGGGTTGGTTTGTTACTCGGCTGAGTGACCAGTGATGACATGCGGAAGGATTTTTTTTTTGTCTGAAAATGGAGAAAAAAAAAATGAAAAAAAAAAAAAAGTCACCAAAAAAAGTCACCGGAGACCAAAATTTCATTTAGGAATCACTGGTTAAAGTAAGTCAAGTACGTCCCTTAACACCCTGTATTATGTCAGCAGCTATCATATTTCAACTACTTCAAAACACGAAATGCATGATTATTTATTCGTTTAATGTATGTTTCAATTTGTATACCATCGATTTGACATTTGCAAGGTTTCGTTTCACTTTTTGGCACGGATTATGGGAATTACACTTCTTTTCAACAATTACTACAAGAAACAACCATTTATGTTTTGTTTTTTTTTACATTAACTCCACACAGGAGGCCCTGAGGAAAATGATTTCCCTCAGGGCCTATGTCATCTGGGATGCTGTGTGGAGGGTCTTTTTGAGGAGAGGAAGGAATGAACATTGGTCTTGAAGATTGAAGAGACCCATGTTGTAGGAGGGAGGAAACACAGAGGCCGGCAAATCATTCCACAACCGAGCTGTTGAACACAAGAACGAGTCGAAGAAACGACCCGTTCTCATGTGACAAATGTCAACCGTGTACAAATGTTGGGCACGCGTTTGGCGTTTTTCCCGACTATTTACCGGTGCCGAAGGGATCAATGATGCTAGTTCCTCGGAGCATCTTCCATTGTAATACCGGTAGAACAAGGATAGCATTCCCACCCGACGCCTGTGCTCTAAAGATTGCCATCCGTCTGTTAAGATGGGAGAATCTTAAACGGACCGCCGCGCCCGTTTCTGCACAAAGTCGAGGGTGTTTTTCAGGTATTTTGGAGCTCTGGACCAGAGGTGGCTGCCAAATTCAACCGTGGGGCGGACTTGTGATTTGTACAGGGTTAGCAGTTGTGTACTCGTCGCCCGAGTTCTTAATTGTCCAAACTACCATTTGCGTATTTTACAGGAGGAGGTTTTCTTTGATTATTTCAATGAAACATTATGATAGGTGTGTAAAACGAAGCTATTTACGTAAAGGTAAAGGTCTCATAAGTTGAAATAATTCTTAATAAGGTGACTTATTATCGTTTTTGATACTTTATTTTTAATTTTAAAATGGAGATTGAGCAAGAATGCAAAATCAAAATTATTCTTAAGGAGATTGACCACACTAAAATGGAGATAGAGCAAATTCTGCATAAATATTTTCCGTGCTTAATTGTGCAAACGACCATCTCAAGTTATATACAGGATGAGTTTATTTTCAATATATCTCTTTGTGATATCGACAATTGTGGTGGGATATATATATAAAAACTTATTAATTATGTAGCTTGTCTGTCCGTCATTATTTTCTCTTCCATTTAACCGGTTGTGATGAAACTTTGGGTAGTTATTGTGCGCTTGCACGCTAAAACTTCTATGTATAATGGTGAGCTCTGACTTTATGAAATTTGCACACATATTCCCTTATTATTTTCTGTACCATTCATCCGATTCCGATGATACTTTCGTGAGATGTTTTACGCATGCCCGCGAAGGTTTCAATATATAATGATATGTTCTGGTGTTATCAAATTTGCAATTAAGTGAGTTCTGGTGTTATTAAATTTTCCTTCATTATTTCCTAAACTATTCATCCGATTGCGATGAAACTTTGGTGAGGTATTGTGCGCACGCCTGCGAAAATTTCTATATACAATAATGAGCTCTGGCGTGATGTAATTTTCATAAAAAATACCTTATTATTTTCTGCGCTTCCCGTGAAACTTTGGTGAGTTTTTTTACTAACGGCAGCGAAGGTCTCTGTTAAGATTTCAGGTACTGAAATATAATTTTTTTGTGATTGTCACCCTAATGGTTGTGGCAACATTTTTTTTGTGTTAGCGATTGCCAGGGCGATTTCGTATTGCCTCGGATTTTTTAATTTCTTCTTCTCTTGTTACCATCCGTCTTGGGCGGGTTGTTTTTAGCAAAACGTCTGCTGCCAGGTTTTCACTTCATGTGGGTTATAAAAACCGCGGACAGAGATAGCATTATTGGGCTCACCGTACATGAGCTACCCTACGGGTCTTTTTATTGTTTGAATAAAGACCAATATTCAAGAGCTGGAGTTATTATTGAAGAGTTACTCCAGCCACACTTCCTTTCGGAATCAGGTGTTACCACGCCGGATTGCTCTGTCAGGAGAGCGGAAGTTGAGATCCTGAACATTTGTAATGGTCAGATCTGGGGTTATGAAATTTGCTTAAAATTATCTTATTATTTCCTACACAATTTAACCGATTGTGGTGAAACTTTTGTCAGTTGTTGTGCTGAAACCGCGAAGGTTTCTATTTATAATGGTGAGGTCTGACTTAATGATATTTATTTTTTTAAAAATACATTAGGCGGCTCGCGAGTTGTTTGAAAAATGTGTGTATTTTACAAAGTTAAGCGGTAGGGGGGAAGGGGGCGTGGGGAATCTGGGAGGGAGGAAGGAAAGAACGAAGCCGAGGGAGTCGCGGGAGTGAAACAAGGGAGGGGCGACGGGGAAAGTGGAAGCGGGAGGGGGAAGGGGTTGGAAGATGAAAGGGGAACGCGGAAGGGACCGTGGATGGGGGACGGGGCGGGAACGGGAACGCATGGGAATGGACGTGCAGCGATAATTATTTTAAAAAATACCATAGCTATAATTGAAACACATTAAAATTTGTCAAAAATTTATTGAAATGCGTTTTCGTGAGAAAAATACAAACAATCTGAGAATAAGGCAGGGGGGACGCCTGAGGGGAACAGGACGGGAACGGGAACGCTTTGAAAAGGTCATGCAAAGATAATTAAAAAAAAATAATAAAACTATAATTGAAACACATTAAAATATTTTTAGAATTTTTTTTTGTAAGGAAAATAAAAACCATATGAGAATGATGAATTAAAACATTTTTATACCGATTTCAATAATCTTAATCTTGTACACATATGAAAATGGCGTTACCGCGTAAATGAATTAATTTAAACATAATTAATATGTTGAATGCCTATTTTTTGCATGTTTTTTGTCTCCCCCGTAATAAATACTCACTTTGCGTGATAATAAAGATAAATCTAACTGTTTGAATAAGAAATATTGCGTATTACCAGACGGCCGGCGTAGTGCAGCGGTAAGGCGCCTGACTAGCATTCCGAAGGTCGCGGGATCGAATCCCGGCGTGGCAAATAAATTTTATTTGATTAATTTGTGTAATTCACAATTTATTCATTTAAAATAATTTATAGTATATTTGCGGCACGTTCCAGAGTGGAAGATACTCTCAGTATCGCCCTGGTGTAAGACCACCATTCAGAATTGAAACGCTGCTTGAAATGGCTTCTGTCGTGTTTGGTGACCAGATCTGAATAGCCAGGTACTTCCCCACCTTCCTATTCCCTATCTCCTTCCCCTCCCCACTACCTACAGCTTCACAACATACCCCAATTGGGGATGCCATAGTCCCACTGGCTCCAGACGGGAGCAGTTGGGACTCTTGTGCGGTATTCATGTAAAAAAAAGCGGCGTAATTCATAAATAATAAAATATTTTTCACAGAGTCTATAGTTATTGAGTTATAATGAAAATCCTGGAAAAACTCTTTTTTTTATGTACTTTAGCTAAAACTCAAATCCCAACCATATTTTTGTTGGCGAAACTCGGATCACCCCACAACACATAAATGAGGAAAAAATTAGAACTGCACCAGAATTTATATCAACAAACTGCCTAATGACGGGACTTATTCTTAAATGTCAAACAAAGGCTTCATACAAATACGGATAAACTGACAATTTCGAATCGAACTTCTAACTTTAATATGAAATGATAATCAACAAAACTGATTTCGACAATAAAAACTCTCGGAAAGGAGAACTATGTTAAAACCGAAAAATGAACACGCTGTATTACAAAGTTCCTTGCCATTTATAAAACAAAACTGAAACGTCATTGATAAAGATACTTAAAACTAATACTAACCGCTCTATTTCGGCACTGCTGCGTATGTATGATCTTTTGTCAATAGTTTTAGACATTTCGTTGTAATTTCGTTATTCAAAAACTCACTTGTAATACAATTAAATGCCTTTTGCTTCCTCGTAACACACCACAATAACAAAAACAATGTGAAGTAAACAAACAACATGGCGGCGCGGTATCGTGGATCGGCGTGCTGTGATTGGTCGATTGGTGGAGTTTGACTAATCTAGCCCGCAAATTTTATTTCGCGGCAACTGAGATTGAACTAAGAAGGAGTTTAACTAATTAAGAGCTCACTTTTAGAATATTGTTGTGGACATTGACATTTTAAAAAGCTTGTAATTAATTGTATATGGCTCGTAAAACTTTTTTTTATTTATCTAACGAAATGCGAAATTTTATCCTTAACATGATTGCATTTAAAACTCATTTTCGCTAAAATGGTAGTTTGCACAATTAAGAACTCGGGCGACGTACTATTAAAGTATCTGCGGGCCCCGTACAGTAGGCCCAGTTTTTGAGAGGCTAACTTTACTATGGCTTCGATGGAGCCCCCTACCTGACCTGGGGGCCTACTCTCTAACTTACTCAGAAAAACCAATAAGTTTCGGTTTCACAGTCGACCGTTTCTGTGTTTCTCAGTCTTATCACATTGGACTGAAAATTGCACTCTGTGACACAAATCGGTTTAGAAAAGCGTCGATGGGCGTCGGTATGTTTGACCATAAATATACTATGTTTGACCATAAATATACTATGTTTGACTTTCACACTCTTTATAGAAATAATGTGGATTGTCTATGCGCCTACAGTCTATGGTTCACTAAATGCATCTTCGTGACGCGGGAGAAGCGTTGTTTTGACGTTTGTTTCGTATTGTTTTTTATGTGTCTGCTTAGCAATGAACTGAATGAACGTAAATTATATGATTATTTAGTACATTCATGTTAATTTTGTGTTTGTCTTGGTTTTAAAATTGTGTCATTTGAATTATTTATGCAAAAAACGTGATTATTATAGTATCCGGTTGACGGTGGCGAAACAATTATCGAGTATATGGCAAACTATATGAATTTTCGTTTTACCACCGCCAGCGAGATACTGTCATTACCAACCGCATTTGCATGTTTTTATTGTTTGCTTTGTTAGTTTTAAATTAATAATAATAATGTATATTAATAATTCTTCTACAGAATAAAAGGTTTACAAGCGAACAGTTGGAGTTGCTCGCGTCATGGGTCGCCGACAGGCCTTCCATGGTATCAGGAAGATGTGAGGGGCCGGATGGAAGGATAGCCAGCAAGACGGAGTGGGACGAGTTGGCCCAAACCCTGAACGCCATCAAGTTTGGAGCCAAGAAACCAGGCGAAAAATGGCAGCAAGTATGTACATAATATAATAATACTTTATTGAAACTGAAACAAACACCTTTCTCAAAATAATCTTAATTTATCGGTTTCTGTATAATAGTTTGACCATTTATCAATTGTTTCAGACTTGGCGGGACCTAAAAGGTAATGCCAAACAGAAGGCATCGCGGCATCGAGTGGAGTTAGTTTTAATTATTGGGCGAGACTTGATTGATGGGACACTAATTTATGAGACGTTGATGGATGACGTTGCAATTGAGGTCCTTCCTCAATTACCTGGGTCGGATGAGGAAGCTTCGTCCGCGATGCCTGGGCCGGTGCCGACAGACGTTTTGCCCACATCGCCTGGACCGTCCGGCGCCAAAAGAAAGGCCTCCGACAAAGATCTTTGTAAGTACGAACAATGAAATTTCTTAGGGTGAATGGGAATAATTTTATGAAAAAACTAACTAACTAACCATCACACCGTTTCACCGCAGGCGTAGGCAGAGAGGACAGACCGCCAAACAACTTGGCACACATTCATATATCATCTCATACATACTCTCCTATTATTCTACTCTTGACATGGCCCGTCTCAAGTATCTGATTCACTTGATCGTGCCATGTCTTCCTCGGGCGTCCCTGACTTCTTGTACCATTCACATTTGTGTCACATATTCTTCTTACACCACTTTCTTAATTCATTCGCTCTACATGCCCAAACCATCTGAGGGTCCCTCTTAATCTTACTCACATTATGCTTCCATCAGCCTTGCATTCTTTGCGGATCTCCACATTTTCACACGATCATACATGGTGGGATCTCATTTCAACAGCATTCGGTCTGCTTTCATCATTCCTCTGCCAGTTCCATGCCTCACTGCCATACATCAGGGTGGGTACCGGACTCCATTGTGGACTGCTAGCTTCGCTTCTTTTGACAGTTTTTTATTAGCGCCAACGGCATTCAATCCTCCATTAATAGCGTTACCTGCATTTACCCTTCTTTCAATATCCCTCTCAGCCTTCCCATCTCTCGTGATGTTATGATATTATTCCTAATATTTTACTTTCAGGTACTCAAAGAGCCTTGATGGAGAGGTTTGTGAAAGCGGAGGAGGAAAAAATGCAAACCAGAGGGAGAAAAATATAAATGAGAGGGAGAAGCCCCTTCACAACAAGCACAAATGGGAGAAAGTGGAAGAGTTCGGTGCAGCCTTGCTGGCCAGCAATGCCAGCATGGCCGCACAGAGGCAAAATTCAGAGAGGCGCTGATAGCAGAGCTTGAAAGGAAAGTTTAAGATATAATTTATTTATTTACTATTTTGTAAGCCCATGGGGCTTTTACATTTATTTATTTATTTGTTTGTTTACGCCTTGATGTCTTTTACATGTAAGGGAACGTACCCATACTACGTGACACGTTTAGGGGGGGGGGGGTCTTCAAAATGTCACGCTCCATACAAATGAGCGGCGGGTTGCTTAGGTTTTTGGTCACCGGGGGGGGGGGGGGGGGGGTTAAAAATTGCAAAAAGTTGGTCACGTAGTATGGGTACGTTCCCTAAAGTAAATTGTACAGGAGCATTATAACAAGTATATAGAACATAAAATAATAAACAGAGCATGACAGACATAAGTAGGCACAACACAAGTAGGTATGAGTATTCGATAGTATAATTTATGTGAGCGTAGGAAGTAAACATGTACAGTATTTTAAAAGCAAGATGGCGCTGTATTCTAAAACATTGTGTTCTACACTACACGCCAGTAATGGCAGGGAAGATAGCCAAAACATGTGCTTTTCTTCATAATATGGCCATTGAAGCTCAAATGCCAGAACCGAGGATGTGATCATTGAAGAAATAAGAATGAATTGTATTAAAAAAAAGAATGAACTTGGATAGATGGTTAGAGGTATTTAAATTTGGCGATTGAGAGTCTCAACAAGCTCTCATTGAGTTATCCGTCCTTGCCTAAGGTTATCGTTGTGTTGATCGATAACATTAACCACTTCTCTAAAATCATCTTCAATGATCACATCCTCTGGTTCTGGCATATGAGCTTCAATGGCCATATTATGAAGAACAGCACATGCATTGGCTATCTTCCCTGCCATTATTGGCGTATAGTGTAGAACAAAATGTTTTAAGAGACAGCGCCATCTTGCTTTTAAAATACCAAAGCAGCGTTCTACGCAATTTCTGACTCTGCATTGCATTTTGGTATAGTGGTCCTCTGGTGATCCCGGTGCCGCATTTAAAATTGGAGTCATCATGCTGAGTCTCCTGAAATATTAAAATTATTTTTAAACAATTTATTTTTTAAAACAAATATAATTAAAAATTGCAAACTTTAACAAATATTTATGTATACATAAAAGAAATTTACTATAGTAAAATTATAGAATAATAGTATGATATATTATATGACTGTATGATAAGCTATTCTGTATACATTTCAATAAACGAAATATTTATTTACCATGAGAGCATTCATCGAATGGAAACCTTTTCGGTTAAAGTATGCCTCTTCATTCATGTTCCTTCGATCTAATCATGGCTATGTGGGTTCCGTCTATACACCCAATAACTCCGGGAAAATGATATTTCTCATAAAATTTTAAATATATACAATTTGAATGCTTAAAATAGATATAGGTACTAAACTTTCAATATAGTTTTTTTTATTATATTTTTTTTTGTTATTGTTTCAGAACAACAAGCTGAGAGCTGACCTTGTCGAATGGGAGATTTTTGCTGCTAGGCAGTGTTGGTGTCCATTTTATAATACCATTTCTCCTTTACAATATGTTTTCTAAATGTGTATTTAATGTAACATTTTTTTATTTCAAATGAGGAATAGGGTGCAATCTTTTTTTTTATAGACAAAAACATGCTATCACTGGATGAGGACCAAGAACAGTGGAAATTCAGTGGGCTGTTCATATATAACTATTTCATTTTTTGTACACACATATTCTCTGAATGGCTATGCTTTTCTTAAGCTTACTAAAAATATAACGTTTTATTCGATTAGAATGAATATTGTATTTTTTTAATACTGTCATTGCAATATACATGTAATTGCTATTGTTACTATGTATTTCTTCTTTATTGTATGTGTTCTAAATGTGTAATCTTCTCTGTAATATATTGCTAACTGTTTTATAGAGACTTAAGTTTTTATCTATGTACAAATATAAAAAAGACACCACATTCATCATTTTTGTTGTTTTTGTTTTATTATTGTGCCTCCCTTCAACTTCGATAGAGACGACATGCTATAAAATTAATATTACTGTAATCTAAGTTAGACTGTTCTTCGCATTTCGAAAACCATTGTGTTTCATCATCATTATGAAATTCAAGTAAGTGTACAAAAGACAGCAAAGGTAAAAGGGTTAGAACCAAATTATTTATTTATTAACGGTATAAATATACCATAAATACAGGGTGGGAATGCTAGCCTTGTTCTACTGTTATTTTATTGGAAGATGCTCCGAGGAACTAGCGACATTGATCCCTTCGGTACCCGTGCATAGTCAGGAAACAAGCCAAAAGCGCGCCCAACACGGTTGACATTTGTCACATGAGAACGGGTCGCTTCTTCGACTCGTTCTTGAGTTCAACAGAGATGAAATATTACATAAAATAATTACATATTAGCCCATCATCTGAATATGCCACAAAATATAATAAATCAGAACATACCTACCCTTGTTTCACATCATTCCTTTCTTGCTGCGTTCCTGGGAACTTTACGTGCCTACGCATGATTAGGTTTAACCACTGTAGCGTTTCACAACCGTTTGTTGTGAAACGCTACAGTGGAAGTCGTTTCCCACAAGTTTCTGGTATGACCCTGTAGCTAGGAAAGACAAAGTTGTTAGAACCTGAAACATAAAAAATATTTGTTCATATGAAGCAGATACTTAAGGAATATGCTGTTAATTTACAGGATTGGGGTTTCACATTGAAAGAAAAAATAAACAATGTTGTATTCACTTTAAGCTCCAGGGGCACTCCTAATAGGTACAGGGAGTAACTGCCTCAACTCGTCACACAACGCTTAGAAGAGGTCCTCCGACAGGCGGTAGTGAGCAATAAATAATGTTTCCGGAATATTCATGGGGTTTGACAGATCCCACAACTGTCTTCTTCGGGTTGCCTCTACCCTGTTCTCGTCTTAGCGAAAAATTCGCAAAACAAATTGCAGGCGAAAATAACCGTCCATTGTGGCTGAAATATGACACATAAATTATGAATAAGAAAGATTGCAACAGACCCGTACCCATTTGGTACATAGCATTCAAATTCTAATTTTCTTAATAAACTAGATAAGTATCCCTTTGCCCTTCGATGTTTGCGAAAGTTTCGCTTCGATCGAAATACGCACAAAACACTTAAATAACCCAAACTAAGAACCTATTTTGTGCAATTACATAGTTGTCAGTTGTAGGAATTGCTAAAACGGGGTGTAATTACGAATAAGTGCTTAAAAGTACGGCGGTTAGTTACACATGTACCAACCCGTTTGAGGTATCGTTTAATTCCAAATAAATCATATTACTTACCTTACAAGAAATTCGAATAAGTATATTAATTTATAGAAATGTGTCGTCAGACGAAATGTCAAAGGTTTCATAAAACGGAGGTCCTCCGATCCAGCTTGACAAACACGAAATTTATACGACTGAGTTTCACTTACGGCAATAGGGAATACCAAAAATGACAATGTAACCGGGCGTCGCTGTGAGAAGCAAACACATACATTTTTAGTTTGTAACTTTCGGGCTTCCGACTGATAAAAAGTGTCAAGTTTGCGAAACTGACAAACATCTGTCAAAATACGAGTGTGAAACACAGATAATGGCGGTTACGAGAGTTAGAGAGTAAGCCCCCAGGTCGGATGTTGCTTTGTTGATTATTCACACATTTATTATTTCTAGCGGCCGTTTTTGATTATTGGCGCGTTTTTTTTAAATTGGAGTATGATTTGCTCGTAGACATCAGAATTCAATAGACCAGAAGATACAGACGAGGGGGTAAAACCAAACTATGAAGGGAGAAGAGGGGAAAGATGACTGTGATTCGTTATACAATCAATCTGACAGTAAATAGGCATCTCGCATTACAATATCACCATTTAGTTCTTAAAAGCAAAATCTGCTTTGAATGAATAGACCTTTTTACATGGGAGCGCGAATTGCTTGCCACGATAATAACATATTTGCTAAGGCCAAATGCTCGCCGCAAAAAGACTCGCCCCAATACACATAGCAATATTTTGTTGCCGTGTTTAGTTAAAACACTATTACAAATGTTTCATAATTTACTTACCCCTGTAACCAGCGACGCGAACACTGGAGAACCGCCCACATTCGCTATGTCTAAATAATATGTACCTATAATGTATATCGCAAGCTGCCGTTTTTGGCGTGATATTTCGTAAAACGTATAGACGTTACTTTCGCGCTGGTCACAACAAAAATGATGACGTCACATATTTTAGATTCTCTCCCCTCCCCATGGAGCGAGCTGGCGCCAAGGCGGAGCTTATAGCCGGTTCCATGGGGAGGGGGAAATATTACGTTTTTATCACTTAGGGCAGGTCCAGATATATTCATATGTCCGTGGATTTGCTAATTAATATTGTTATTTATCTGGTGTTTACGGTTGTTTTTTTTGTGTTAAGGGTTATTTTATTATTATGATAATAAAATTAGATATTTAAATACATATTGGTGTAGTTTCTTTTATTTGCTACATAATTATTTTATCTTAGTTTTATTAGTGTTTTCGAAAAATTATGAATAAACTTACTAGAAATATATTACATAATTTACTTTGTTCATTGATTCGTACGCTTCTTTAAGTTGTCACCTCCGATCTATATGATAAAATCGATCTAAAAGAAACTAACTAACTAACCATCACGCCATTTCCCCGCAGGGGTAGGTAGAGAGGACGGACTGCCAAACAACTCGGTATTGGCACACACTCTTTGCCTCACTCACATTCATACATCGTATCATACATTCTCTTCTATTATTCTGACTTTTGACACGGCCCGACTCAAGTATCTGATTCACTTGATCGTGACATTACTTCCACGGGTGTCCACCTGAGAAAAATCTCTCAGTACCTACCTTTGTCATCTCTGGGGATGCTGTGTGGGGGGCTTCTTTTTTATGAAAAGAAGAAAAGGAAGTCCGGGGAAGGAAAGGGGTATGAAGGGTGGGTAGGAATCTGGGTGTCAGTGTGTCCAGGAGTGATGGACGGTTGAATCCATCCCTCCCACTGCGGTGCATGGCGTTATTTTGAGAAAATCCATCTGGAAATATCAAAAGGTCGCCTTCAAGATTAAGATTTGGGAGGTGGGTATGGGTACCGCCGCCCCGGGAACCGTTTTTTGGATAACCAATACCTCTGTCATAGGTCACCCCAAGTGGTTCGCTACGTTTGGTGACTTAGCAGGGGTGCCCAGGTTCATGGGGGGGTGAGGATTGTCCGGGTATTGGCGGCGGATGTATCAGCCCACCAGCTGCATAGCAGGCCGGATTGGGAGAGAGTGTTGAGGAGTCCCTTTGACTTTTTCCAGCCGTACTCTCTCGGAAAATAGGCTTGCACCCCAATGGAAGTGATAGATTCCTGGTCACACCGACCTCCAGATTCCTACCCACCCTTTATCCCTTTTCCTTTGGGGTCGTCCAATAATCACGTGATGTTTTTTAGCAACTTTTTAACCCCCTCCCCCCCGGTGATATGTGGTGAGGTTTAAGACAACCCCCCCCCCATACCCAAAATCACATGTATTCTTTTAGTACACGGTATGGTGAATTTTCAGAATATTATCATGCGTTCGACGAAAAATAAATACACGTGATATCCCATTATATCCCCCCCCCCTTGTGATATTTCGTATTTTTCCGACCCCCCCCCCCCTTTAGAGCCTCACGTAATAACGACGGTCTTTTTGGAAGAGGAAGGAGAGGAAGTTCTGAGAAGGAAAAGGTATAAGGGGTGGGTAGGAATCTGGGGGGAATCTGTCCAGAAGTGACGGACGTATGAATCCATTCCTCCCACTGCGATGCAAGGCGACGTTTCGAGAGAGTGCAGCTGAAGAAGTCAATGGACTCCCACAATCATTCTCTCCCGATCCGGCCTGCCATGCAGCTAGTGGGCAGACGCATCCGCTGTCAAGACTCGCACAAACCTCACCTCAAAAACCTGGGCACCCCGGCTATGTCACCAAATGTAGCGAACCACTTATCCTATACCTAAAGGTTGGGAGGCGGGTATGGGTACCGCCGCCCCGGGAATCATTTTTGGATAACCGACACCTCTGTCATACGTCACCCCAAGTGGTTCGCTACTGTTGGTGACTTAGCAGGGGTGCCCGGGTTCATCCGGTGAGGTTAGTCTAGGTCTTTCGGTGAATGCGTTCGCCCATCTACTGCGTGGCGGGCCGGATCAGGACTGATTGAGGGAGAACTAACCTGAATTATATATGGGTGCCTGGGTTCAACGGGTGAAGTTTGTTTAGTTCTTTTCAGCGAATGCATTCGCCCATCTACTGCGTGGCTGGCCGGATCGGGAGAGTTTGGTATGCAATAATATTAATTGGTTAAATTGTATTTTTTTCTCGCATTAGCACTACACTTGATAAAAAATTCCTCAGCAGGTGGATGAGCTTTGTGAATCTGGGTAGTATGTTTACGAGAGATGGGAAGGCTGATAGAGATATTGAAAGAAGGGTAATTGCAGGTAACTCCATTAACGAAGGACTGAATGCCGTTCTAGCAGTCCACAATGGAGTCCTGGTGCCTACCCTGATGTATGGTAGTGAGGCATGAAACTGGCAGAGGAAGAATGAAAGTAAACTAAATGCTGTTGAAATGAGATCCCTCAGGCGATGTGTGGTAAAACCATATATTATGATCGTGTGAGAAATGTGGATATCCGCAAAGGCTGATGTAAAAACATCGCCTAGCGTTTCCCCGCAGTGTTGCCAACAGCGCTTGGCCTAATATCGCCGTTACTCATACATAAAGTAGCCTAATGTAGCCGAATTTTAGTTGCCCAAACGCCAAAATATCAATTTGAATAAAATAATATGTAAAAATATCTATGCCATTTTGACCCTTATGTATGAAGAAACTATATCGAAAACAAGGTCAGAATCGCTTGCGCCATTAGTATTCTTGATACCGCCAAAAGTTTCATTCACCTGGCAGCAACAGTGTGTTTTTAAATTAATTATCTAATATACTTTAACATGCTTTGACAGGGATTACCCTGTCAAAGCATGTTAAAGTCAGTCGATGATCGGTCACAAAAACTTTTTGAAACCTGTCAATTAATCAAATAAACACAAGTAATGGTGTTTTTATCGATAGTTTATTGTTCAAGAAATGTGTTTCGGTACATAAAATAAACGATAGTTCAAAATAAATGCACAAAATATTACTTCAAAAGTATTCTTTCCGAGATTTTATAAGAAATGCTAGGATGTACGCTGGTATACAAGAGGAAGAAAGTAAAGCGTAACTTGACCTTTCCATCAATAGTAAGCAATTTCTAAGTTATTAATGGAAAGGACTACATCCCGTTCGCTTACTCTTTGCATCTCATAATGATCTTTTTACAATGCTTAAATATTTGCGTGCCGGTTCTAGATGATTCCGTCTGGGACATTTCCAGTAAAATATTGAATTTATATTTTTTAGAATCATCAGTCAAATTATAGCCGTCTCTGTTTGTCGTGTGAAATACAAATATATCAGAAAGAGACAATTATTATTGTTTAATTGGTTGAAGGAATTTGTAAAAATTAACTCCAACATTGTACAGGTGGTTACTACATTGAATAAATAGTCTTAAATTGGGTTTTCGGTTTTAGTTTTAATTGCCAACTTGTTTAGATTAGGTGGTAATATTCATCTGGGAGGCGGATATGTGTACCGCCGCCCCGAGAACCATTATTGGATAACCAACACCTTTGCCATAGGTCACCCCAAGTGGTAAGCTATGTTTGGTGACTTAGCAGGGATATCCGGGTTCATGGGGTGAGGTTTGTCCGGGTCTTGTTGGCGGATGCGTCTACCCACCAGCTGCATGGCAGGACGGATCGGGAGAGACTGTTTTTTTTACATTAGGTCAACACAGGAGGCCCTGAGGAAAATAATTTCCGACAGGGCCTATGTCATCTTTGGGGATGCTGTGTGAAGGGTCTTTTTAGGAAAGGAAGGAGAGGAAGTTCTGAAAAGGAAAAGGGATGAAGGGTAGGTAGGAATCTCGGAGTCAGTGTGTCCAGGAATCTATCCCTCCCACTGCGGTGAAAGGCTATGTTCCGAGAGAGTACGGCTGGAGATGTCAAAGGGACTCCCTCAACACTCTCTCCCAATCCATCCTGCCATGCAGCTGGTGGGCAGAGATGCATCCGCCACCAAGACCCGGATAATCCTCACCCCATGAACCCGGGCACCCCTGCTAAGTCACCAAACGTAGCGAACGACTTGGGGTGACCTATCGCAGAGGTGATTTTAGATTTTCACGGCCATAAGTATTTTTGTTATTAGTTTTTGGGGTATTATGCCGTGTTACGCTACCTCCTTCTTTAGCTAAAGTTTCGGACAGCGTTGCAGTGTCCATCATCAGGGCAGATGTGTAATCTATTTCAACCCATCGCCTTGAAATGCAGTGGGAGAGATGGATTCATATGTCTCTCACCCGCGACCTCCGGATTCGTAGTCGAAGTTCGCAATCTCATTTTTTTTACAGTAGCTCCACATAGGAGGCCCTGAGAAAAATAATTTCCCTCAGGGCCTTTGTCATGTAAGGGGATGCTGTGTGGGGGGTCTTTTTAAGGAAGGGAAGGATAGGAAGTTCTGGGAAGGAATAAGGTATGTGGGGTGGATAGGAATCTGGGGTCAATGTGTCTAGGAGTGATGGACCTAAAATTCCATCCCTCCAAATGCGGTGCAAGGCGATGGGTCGAGAGAGTCCGGCTGGAAAGGACAAAAGGCCTCCCTCAACCAAACTCTCTTATCCGGCCCGCCACGCAGCAGGGCAGACCTATCCGCCGCCATGTCCTGGACAAACCTGATGACCATAAACCCGGGCACCCCTGCTTAGTCACCAAACGTAGCAAACTGCTTGCAGAGGTGTTGGTTATACAGTAATGGTTCCCGGGGCGGCGGTACCCATACCCGCTTCCCAAATTGGAATACCTCGTTTATAATAATTCAATTAGTCCTCACTCAAGTCATCTCGATTAGGTATGATTAGCGGTATATTTATCGGCGTAGTCCAGCGGTAAGGCTCTTGACTCGCACTCCGAAGGTCGCGGGATTATAATTTGTATTATTTGACAATTTATTTATTAAAAATAATACACAAATATATTATATTTGCAGCACGTTCCAGAGTGGCAGATACTCTCAGTATCGCCCTGGTGTAAGACTACCTTTCAGAATTGAAATGTTGCTTGAAATGGCTTTAGCCGTGTTTGGTGACCAGATCTGAATAGCCAGGAACTTCCCAACCTTCCTCTTCCCTATCTCCTTCCCCTATCCACTACCATGTGCGGTATTCATGTAAAAACAAAATAATCAAGATTTTTGAACCCTACCCTAAATCTAAAATCAAATCCAAAATCAAATTCAAAATCAAATTCAAAATCATGAAAACTGGTCGCTTCTTCGACTCGTTCTTGTGCTCAACGGCTCGGCTATGGAACGATTTGCCGGCCTCTGGGTTTTCCCCTTCCTACAACATGGGTCTCTTCAAGACCAATGTTAACTCCCTCTTCTCCTCAAAAAGACCCTCCACACAGCATCTTAGATGACATAGGCCTTGAAGGAAATCGTTTTCTTAAGGGCCTCCTGTGTGGAGTTTTTTTTTACAGTGAATACCGCACAAGAATCTCAACTGCTCCCGTCTGGAGCCAGTGACACCATGGAATCCCCAATTGGGGTATGTTGTGAGGCTGAAGGTAGTAGGGAGGGGAAGGAGGTGGGGAAGAGGAAGGTTGAGAAGTACCTGGCGATTCAGATCTGGTCACCAAACACGGCCAAAGCCATTTTCAAGCAACGTTTCACATCTGAATGGTGGTATTACTTACACCAGGGCGATACTGATGGTATCTTCCACTCTGGAACGTGCCGCAAATATACTATATATTATTTTACGAATTAATTGTGAAATACCACAGATTAATCAAATAAAATTTGAGACCTGCGGATTGCAAGTCAAGGGTCTTACTCCTGGACTATGTAGGCCGTATATTGTAATTTATTTTTAAATTATTGTTTATTTTTGTTCATAATTTTTTTTATAAAATACACCAAAACAACAATAAAACACCTTTTTATTTCTACAATACAACTAGAGACAATGCTTTTGAAAAATAGTCACGCGTAAAGTAATTACCTAGGTACAGAGCATTTTTAAAAAAGAAAAACTTGTTAGATTTCTTAAATATGATAAGGGAACGTACCCATACTACGTGACCTATTTAGGGGGGGGGGGTCATCAAAATACCACGCTTGGTCACAACGGGGGGGGGGCTTAGGTTTTTATCACGTAGTCAATCTAGAAATCTCGCGTTTTTTTTCGAGCTACGAGGGGAGGTTTTTAAGTTCGCGGAATGGGAAGGTAAGTGATTAATGGGGGTACCGCTGAATTAGGTTCTAATTGAACAACTCATTTTTAGGATAAACACCGGGTTTTATCGTAATTAGGTCATTAGTCTTTGAGCTATCGTCGACCAAACACTTCAATCGGGAAGATATTGTGAAATGTGGAGAAAATTGAGTTCCGCGCTGTTATAAAGTTCCTTTAAGTTAATTTAAGGATCGGAAAAATGTATTAGGGTAGTAGGTGAATATGTTGAAAAGGAAAAATAATTTTGGTTTTTATTTCCACTCCTTACCCAATCCGCAAACTTAAAAACCCACCCTCGTACATTCAAATAAGTGAAAAAGTTCAGGGAACGTGTTTGTTGAAGATGATTGAGATGAAAAATGTTTATAAAAATAACAAGACTTTCGTTTCCATAAATTACGTTCCGGTTTCAATATATTTTGATATAAGTTTTATCTTGATAATATTTTTTCCACTTGTAATGCATGCACTCTTGCTGTCACCCAGCAAGCGCCGTATTAATGAAGACAAATATAAGCCAAATAATGCATTTTTTTTTTGTTACCAAAAAATGATTCGAAACCATATTTATAAAATACTACGTGAAAACTGTAGACACGTGGTCACCGGGGGGGGGGGGGGTAAAAAATTGCAAAAAGTGTGTCACGTAGTATGGGTACGTTCCCTAATATAATCCATTATAAAAATTACGTTCTACTAAAAAAACATTTAAAAAAATTAATATAACTGTATGTAAACATGAAAAAACATATTACATGAGTACCTAATATATTTCTGAAATTTTTAGAAAACCCTATATAGATATCATTACATTACAACTGACTATGCTTTCGGAACGCAAAAGACAAATACATAATTACGTAGCAAATATTTTATTTATTAAAGAAAAAACTACATAAATGTGTATTAAAATACGTAATAATATAAACCTTGTAATAAAAACAAAAACAATTAACACAAAATTAATAACGATATTAAAAAAGCAATTCGTAAATCAATCTTCAATTTTAAAAAAGCGCGCGAAATATTATAATTTGTCTAATCTTCTAACACCCCACAGCGAGCGCTTGACAGTCTGGCTACCTATGTAGATGGAATACAACATGTAACATGCCGGCTAACATATAACATATCGCAAAAAGATTCAATCTGACATAGCAATGTCATGCGATAATAGATTCTGAGGAATTTAACTATTGAGTTCAATATCGCAAAGCATTGATAAACGACTTGGAGTTTGAATGATATTCTATGACGAGAAAGTCCGGCAACGTCGCATGCCCTGATGGTTATAGATGCGATTAAAAATGTACCCAATTGATGTTCTAAGTATGGATGAATATTTACTGATAAAAAACGCATTTCGGAGCATTAACGGTCCATGTAAAAATGTCATTTATTCACTCAAAAATTTTTTTTACACCGTTCGACTCGTCTCATCGAGTTTGATATGATGGACTTAAAAAAAAAAACGATGATCCACTAAGTGCCCAAATGAGCCAGTAAGTCGAAATGATCAAGAAGTTCCGGTAATTAAAGGACGCATTGAGCCACTAATATATATATATATATATATATTTGGTCACCGATGTGATATGACGTCACACATACCATTGACAAGAATTAATAAAAAGGCTCAACCATAGACAATATAATTTTTCTCTTTATTATTCTCTCGGTACCTACCTAATTCATTAGCCTAAAATATTATTTTAAAAATAAAATGAAATGTCAAAAACTTTCCCAGAGCAACAAGAGCTGCATCTGACGGATTGCTGCTTGAGAAAATGAACTTACTTTTCTTTACAGCTCATTTTCTCTGGACAGAGCTTTTGTCAGATGGAAACCCATTGCTTTAAGAAACCAACTGTCGTAAAATAACCTAAAATTACTTGAAATTTCAATCCCTTCAAAACGGGAAGCACAATTTCAAATAAGATTAGCGTTCCTACGACGATATCGAATTTGGCACTTCTATGGTAAATAGAAATGAAAACTCAATTACATGTTTTAGTATTTTATTATAAACAGGAAATACAAGAATAACCAAATAACCATCACGCCGTTTCGCCGCAGGGGTAGGCAGATAGGACGGACGGCCAAACACCTCGGTCTTGGCACACACTCTTTACCACATTCACACATCGACTCATACATCTTATTGTACTATTGTAACATTTGCCGTGGCCCGGCGCTAGTATCTGATTCGCTTGATCGTGTCAGGCCTTCCTCCGACGTCCCCGACTTCATATATTCTACTTACATTCAAAGCTTTGTTCATTCGTTTTTCATACCCAAACCATCTGAGGGTCTCTTTCTTAATCTTACTCATTACGCTTACATCAGCCTTGCATTCTTTGCGGATCTCCACATTTCTCACACAATCATAAGAGTAATAATATATGGATGATTTGTTTAATGATATTTTTGTAAAAAAATCACCTCAAAGGCGGCGCTCTGCACAAACTCATAATATATTTCTACAATCTTACTTCCAGCTACAAAGTAGACAAACCATTTCCATCATCCACCGGTTCATCTATCACTAATATAGAGCAGAAAATATACAGGACGATGCATGGTTTTACAACACATACGCCTCATTGTTATAGCATTCAGTCTACTTTCCTCTATCAGTTCCATGCCTCACTGCAATACATCAAAGTGGGTACCAGCACCATTTCCATCATCCACCGGTTCATCGATCACTAATATAGAGCAGAAAATACACAGGACGATTCATGGTTTTACAACACATACGCCTCTTTGCTATAGCATTCAGTCTACTTTCCTCTATCAGTTCCATGCCTCACTCCCATACATCAAAGTGGGTACCAGCACTCTGTTGTGGACTGCTAGATTCACTTCTTTAGACTGTTTTTTGTTAGCGCCAATGGCATTCAGTACATTTATTCAATATCTCTATCAGCCTTCCCGTCTCTCGTAAACATACTTCTCACGATATGCAAACTCATCCACCTGCTCTAAGGATTCATCATTCACAACTATATTACATACTGTTTTCGTACTCTCTTTACTGATAAAAACAGAAAATACAGAATAAGAAAGTCAAGCGTACTGAGAATGTGTTTTTACTGTTGCATCCTGGTCCAGTCCATGGAATAGATTTCCTTCTTGTGTTCTCTCAAGGACAGCGCTGCCACAGAGTGGTGGAACACGTCAGCCCCCATCTCCTCATATGATACCACAATGCTACCGTCCTACATACCTATAACAAAGAATCATCATAAATTAAAAATGCTAAATGTGCATCAAAATAAGTCAACTGACGTTCATAAAAAATATTTAATAAACGTTAAAACGTTAAAACGTTAGCAGAATCATCGTACTGCATCCGGTATATAAAGTTTACCAAAAAGAAAGGTTATCCTCGCAATATATATATCTTTACCTAAATAATAATTTAAAATAATAAATTGAAATGCTAACAAACCAGTGCTCTGTTGGCGCGGGCACCATTAAATTAAATTTGTTCTATTTTTATCGTTAAAAAGAGTACGAACACATTGTGCAATATAGTTGTGAACTTGGAGCAGGTGGATGAGTTTGTATATCGTGGGAAGTATGTGTATGAGAGACGGGAAGGCTGATATATTGAAAGAAGGGTAAATGTAGGTAATTCTATTAATGGAGGACTGAATGCTGTTGGCGCTAACAAAAAACTGTCTAAAGAAGTGAAACTAGCAGTCCACAACGGAATGCTGGTACCTACCCTGATGTATGGCAGTGAGGCATGGAACTGGCAGAGGAAAGTGGACTGAATGCTGTAGAAATGACACCCCTGAGGATGTGTGGTAAAACTACGTATGATACTGTATATTTTCTGCCTGTACAGAGTATAAATAATATAATATGTACATTTTATATGCAGCAAAGCGTTCATCGGTCAAATCGTTGTACGTATAGGTAGTTTCATATCAATGATCGATGAACCGGTGGATGCAAGTTTTATCCATAAGTTGTTATAATGGATTGTCTACTTTGTAGTTGGAATTAGATTGCAGAAATATAAGTTTGTGCAGAGCACCTTTGAAGTATTTTTTTACAAAAAATGGCGCTATACAAATCATCCAAATATTATTATTTATGATCAAGTATTATTTATGATAAGTAGATCATCCAAATATTATTATTTATGATAAGTAATGCAATGCAAGGCTGATCATAATGAGTAAGATTGAAAGGGACCCTCAGATGGTTTGGGCATTGTAAGCACACCTCGCTGGAAGTGTCTACTTTCTGCCACAGAACTAGCTCGGGTTATTCGTCCGGCAGAGCAGGTAGAGTCTCCCAACACCAGGGTGGTAGGTTTCCTAAGGAGCAAGTGTGGAATACCTAAAATAAAGCCATCCTAAATGTACATTGTCAGGGCAATAAAACACCAGCTGCTGTAAATATTGTTTGTATTGTAGGGGATTGTTTAAATACAACATGGGTTCATTCACAGTAAATAATCGAGCACAGGTAAGTTAATTGCCTAACCATTTTAGGGGAAAGTCTAACAAAATCTCTCTCAATCGTGCCGACTCTAGGATCGGTCTCAGGTACGCGTATTTATAGGGACACACGGCAAAAGAGGAATTACTTGGTCAGTACTCACAGGAGCCGGGCCCGTCGTGGAGAGGTCCCAGGAACGTGCTAGCCAGGCTGCAGGGCGGGCTATGCTTAGCAGGTAAGCCATGATGGGCTTGGGGGAGCACAGGGTGTGCCCTCCTAGGCGGGAGTCTCGGGCATCCTTCTCGGATCGCCGTTTTGTATCGAGTCCGAATTGGGGAAAGGAGGTGGGGGTGGAGCTGCGCGGGAGGTGAGGGAAGCCGTTAGCGTCCGCCAGTGGTGTAGTGTGGCAGTTCGTAGGGGTTCGTAGGGCTGAGTTCCGCTACCTAACACCTCCCCCCGCGCTCGGAAAAAAAGCGACGTGGTAATGGAGCAATAGGGCAGAAAACCCTCTACGCCACCAACGGGAATTGAGAGAGATTTGTTGACCAGAGAGAGAACTAACTAATGACTAACATCTTAAAACTAGCTTATGCCATGGGCTAGGTAACAATGTTTGTCAGGGTAGGGAGGGGGTACATGTAATATGAGGAAAAAAAAAAAAAAAAAAAAAATCAATTTTTTTTTCCAAAATTGGGAAAAAAATTCGCCAGTATTTTCGTTTTGAAGTGTTTTGGGGGTTGAAAAAAAATCGGCCAGGGGGAGTCCTTACAGGATTGCCACTTTGTGTTTTAAATAAGCACTTTTGAAAAATTGTCGAAAATTTTTCAAATTGTTTTAATTTTTGAAAAAAAATGGCCAGCGGTCTCCCTGTCGGGATGAATATTCTAGTTTTCACAAAGCACTTTTGGAAAAAACAACATTTGTCGAAGCACAAGACACTTGAAAAGAAGGAAAACACAAGGCCGGAAAAAAGGCCATAAACTCCACTGTAAGGTCAGCTAGTTCTGATTTTCACTGAGCACTTTTGGAACCACGGTGAAAGTTGCAAATGTTTCTTTCTTTTTTTGGCAAAAAAATGCTAAGGGGGGGTTTTTAGAAAAGCACTCGTTTTTTAATTAATTTTAACAAATTCACTGCTCGTCACCTGACGAATTTCACTTTATCAACAAGGATTCTCCCTTCGCGAGGGGGGAAACGACACGGGGAACAAACGCACTGATTTTCGTTATTTGTTTTTGGGGTGTTATGCCGTGTTGCGCTACCTCCTTCTTTAGCCAACGTTTCGGACATCGTTGCAGTGTCCATCATCAGGGCAGATCCGGCAGATCCGGTAGATCTGCCGGATCTGCCCTGATGATGGACACTGCAACGATGTCCGAAACGTTGGCTAAAGAAGGAGGTAGCGCAACACGGCATAACACCCCAAAAACAAATAACGAAAATGCTTTTGGCCGTGAAAATCTTAAAACTTATCAAACGCACTGATTTTCACTTCCTAGGCAAATACACATAAATACTGTACCTATTTATTCATGGGGGGGAAAAGAACAGAAGTTAATTGCCTAACCATTCTAGGGGAAAGTCTAAAAAAATCTCTCTCAATCGAGCCGACTCTAGGGTCGGTCACAGGTACGCGTATTTATAGGGACACACGGCAAAAGAGGAATTACTTGGTCAGTACTCACAGGAGCCGGGCCCGCCGTGGAGAGGTCCCAGGAACGTGCTAGCCAGGCTGCAGGGCGGGCTATGCTTAGCAGGTAAGCCATGATGGGCTTGGGGGAGCACAGGGTGTGCCCTCCTAGGCGGGAGTCTCGGGCATCCTTCTCAGATCGCCGCGAAAATCCGCCCGTTTTGTATCGAGTCCGAACGGAATATTCTAGAATTGCGCGTATGCGCGCGTTTGAGTGACGCGGCCTTCGCCTAGGGAGGTGGGGGTTTGACTGCCGAAGCGAATGCAGGCGGCCGTCCGGCGTTGGGGAAAGGAGGTGGGGGTGGAGCTGCGCGGGAGGTGAGGGAAGCCGTTAACGTCCGCCAGTGGTGTAGGGTGGTAGTTCGTAGGGCTGGGGGTTCGTAGGGCTGAGTTCCGCTACCTAACAGCATGTAGAGCGAATGAACGAAGCGTGGGGTGTAAGTAGAATATATGACACAGATGTGAGTGGTAGATGAAGTCAGGGACGCCAGAGGAACCTGACACGATCAAGGGAATCCGATACTTGCATCGGGCCACGTCAAGAGTCAGAAATAGTATGTATGAGTCGATGTGTGAGTGTGAATGAGGCAAAGAGTGTGTGCCAAGACCAAGTTGTTTGACGATCCGTCCTATCGGCCTACCCCTGCGGGGAAACGGCGTGATGTTTAGTTAGTTTTTCTTGTATTTCCTGTTTTTAATAAAATACTAAAACGTTTAATTGAGTTTTTAATTTTTCTGTTGAAACCAGAGAAATGTTAAAGTCGATACTATCGTAGGAAAGCTAAATCTTATTTGAAATTGTTCTTCCCCTTTTGAAGGGATTGAAATTTCAAGAAATTTTAGGTTATTTTTACTACAGTTGGTTTCTTCGTAGGTAGGGTTGCCATCTGTCCGGCTTTAGCTGGACATGTTTGGCGTTTTTAGGTCGTGTCCGGCAAAATATTTATATGTCCGGCCTGGGGGCCTACTCTCTAACTTACTCAGAAAAACCAATAAGTTTCGGTTTCACAGTCGACCGTTTCTGTGTTTCTCAGTCTTATCACATTGGACTGAAAATTGCACTCTGTGACACAAATCGGTTTAGAAAAGCGTCGATGGGCGTCGGTATGTTTGACCATAAATATACTATGTTTGACCATAAATATACTATGTTTGACTTTCACACTCTTTATAGAAATAATGTGGAAATAATAATAAATAATAATGCGCCTACAGTCTATGGTTCGCTAAATGCATCTTCGTGACGCGGGAGAAGCGTTGTTTTGACGTTTGTTTCGTATTGTTTTTTATGTGTCTGCTTAGCAATGAACTGAATGAACGTAAGTTATATGATTATTTAGTACATTCATGTTAATTTTGTGTTTGTCTTGGTTTTAAAATTGTGTCATTTGAATTATTTATGCAAAAAACGTGATTATTATAGTATCCAGTTGACGGTGGCGAAACAATTATCGAGTATATGGCAAACTATATGAATTTTCGTTTTACCACCGCCAGCGGGATACTGTCATTACCAACCGCATTTGCATGTTTTTATTGATTGCATTGTTAGTTTTAAATTAATAATAATAATGTATATTAATAATTCTTCTACAGAATAAAAGGTTTACAAGCGAACAGTTGGAGTTGCTCGCGTCATGGGTCGCCGACAGGCCTTCCATGGTATCAGGAAGATGTGAGGGGCCGGATGGAAGGATAGCCAGCAAGACGGAGTGGGACGAGTTGGCCCAAACCCTGAACGCCATCAAGTTTGGAGCCAAGAAACCAGGCGAAAAATGGCAGCAAGTATGTACATAATATAATAATACTTTATTGAAACTGAAACAAACACCTTTCTCAAAATAATCTTAATTTATCGGTTTCTGTATAATAGTTTGACCATTTATCAATTGTTTCAGACTTGGCGGGACCTAAAAGGTAATGCCAAACAGAAGGCATCGCGGCATCGAGTGGAGTTAGTTTTAATTATTGGGCGAGACTTGATTGATGGGACACTAATTTATGAGACGTTGATGGATGACGTTGCAATTGAGGTCCTTCCTCAATTACCTGGGTCGGATGAGGAAGCTTCGTCCGCGATGCCTGGGCCGGTGCCGACAGACGTTTTGCCCACATCGCCTGGACCGTCCGGCGTCAAAAGAAAGGCCTCCGACAAAGATCTTTGTAAGTACGAACAATGAAATTTCTTAGGGTGAATGGGAATAATTTTATGAAAAAACTAACTAACTAACCATCACACCGTTTCACCGCAGGCGTAGGCAGAGAGGACAGACCGCCAAACAACTTGGCACACATTCATATATCATCTCATACATACTCTCCTATTATTCTACTCTTGACATGGCCCGTCTCAAGTATCTGATTCACTTGATCGTGCCATGTCTTCCTCGGGCGTCCCTGACTTCTTGTACCATTCACATTTGTGTCACATATTCTTCTTACACCACTTTCTTAATTCATTCGCTCTACATGCCCAAACCATCTGAGGGTCCCTCTTAATCTTACTCACATTATGCTTCCATCAGCCTTGCATTCTTTGCGGATCTCCACATTTTCACACGAGCATACATGGTGGGATCTCATTTCAACAGCATTCGGTCTGCTTTCATCATTCCTCTGCCAGTTCCATGCCTCACTGCCATACATCAGGGTGGGTACCGGACTCCATTGTGGACTGCTAGCTTCGCTTCTTTTGACAGTTTTTTATTAGCGCCAACGGCATTCAATCCTCCATTAATAGCGTTACCTGCATTTACCCTTCTTTCAATATCCCTCTCAGCCTTCCCATCTCTCGTGATGTTATGATATTATTCCTAATATTTTACTTTCAGGTACTCAAAGAGCCTTGATGGAGAGGTTTGTGAAAGCGGAGGAGGAAAAAATGCAAACCAGAGGGAGAAAAATATAAATGAGAGGGAGAAGCCCCTTCACAACAAGCACAAATGGGAGAAAGTGGAAGAGTTCGGTGCAGCCTTGCTGGCCAGCAATGCCAGCATGGCCGCACAGAGGCAAAATTCAGAGAGGCGCTGATAGCAGAGCTTGAAAGGAAAGTTTAAGATATAATTTATTTATTTACTATTTTGTAAGCCCATGGGGCTTTTACATTTATTTATTTATTTGTTTGTTTACGCCTTGATGTCTTTTACATGTAAGGGAACGTACCCATACTACGTGACACGTTTAGGGGGGGGGGGGGGGGTCTTCAAAATGTCACGCTCCATACAAATGAGCGGCGGGTTCCTTAGGTTTTTGCTCACCGGGGGGGGGGGGGGGTTAAAAATTGCATAAAGTTGGTCACGTAGTATGGGTACGTTCCCTAAAGTAAATTGTACAGGAGCATTATAACAAGTATATAGAACATAAAATAATAAACAGAGCATGACAGACATAAGTAGGCACAACACAAGTAGGTATGAGTATTCGATAGTATAATTTATGTGAGCGTAGGAAGTAAACATGTACAGTATTTTAAAAGCAAGATGGCGCTGTATTCTAAAACATTGTGTTCTACACTACACGCCAGTAATGGCAGGGAAGATAGCCAAAACATGTGCTTTTCTTCATAATATGGCCATTGAAGCTCAAATGCCAGAACCGAGGATGTGATCAATGAAGAAATAAGAATGAATTGGATTAAAAAAAAGAATGTACTTGGATAGATGGTTAGAGGTATTTAAATTTGGCGATTGAGAGTCTCAACAAGCTCTCGTTGAGTTATCCGTCCTTGCCTAAGGTTATCGTTGTGTTGATCGATAACATTAACCACTTCTCTAAAATCATCTTCAATGATCACATCCTCTGGTTCTGGCATATGAGCTTCAATGGCCATATTATGAAGAACAGCACATGCATTGGCTATCTTCCCTGCCATTATTGGCGTATAGTGTAGAACAAAATGTTTTAAGAGACAGCGCCATCTTGCTTTTAAAATACCAAAGCAGCGTTCTACGCAATTTCTGACTCTGCATTGCATTTTGGTATAGTGGTCCTCTGGTGATCCCGGTGCCGCATTTAAAATTGGAGTCATCATGCTGAGTCTCCTGAAATATTAAAATTATTTTTAAACAATTTATTTTTTAAAACAAATATAATTAAAAATTGCAAACTTTAACAAATATTTATGTATACATAAAAGAAATTTACTATAGTAAAATTATAGAATAATAGTATGATATATTATATGACTGTATGATAAGCTATTCTGTATACATTTCAATAAACGAAATATTTATTTACCATGAGAGCATTCATCGAATGGAAACCTTTTCGGTTAAAGTATGCCTCTTCATTCATGTTCCTTCGATCTAATCATGGCTATGTGGGTTCCGTCTATACACCCAATAACTCCGGGAAAATGATATTTCTCATAAAATTTTAAATATATACAATTTGAATGCTTAAAATAGATATAGGTACTAAACTTTCAATATAGTTTTTTTTATTATATTTTTTTTTGTTATTGTTTCAGAACAACAAGCTGAGAGCTGACCTTGTCGAATGGGAGATTTTTGCTGCTAGGCAGTGTTGGTGTCCATTTTATAATACCATTTCTCCTTTACAATATGTTTTCTAAATGTGTATTTAATGTAACATTTTTTTATTTCAAATGAGGAATAGGGTGCAATCTTTTTTTTTATAGACAAAAACATGCTATCACTGGATGAGGACCAAGAACAGTGGAAATTCAGTGGGCTGTTCATATATAACTATTTCATTTTTTGTACACACATATTCTCTGAATGGCTATGCTTTTCTTAAGCTTACTAAAAATATAACGTTTTATTCGATTAGAATGAATATTGTATTTTTTTAATACTGTCATTGCAATATACATGTAATTGCTATTGTTACTATGTATTTCTTCTTTATTGTATGTGTTCTAAATGTGTAATCTTCTCTGTAATATATTGCTAACTGTTTTATAGAGACTTAAGTTTTTATCTATGTACAAATATAAAAAAGACACCACATTCATCATTTTTGTTGTTTTTGTTTTATTATTGTGCCTCCCTTCAACTTCGATAGAGACGACATGCTATAAAATTAATATTACTGTAATCTAAGTTAGACTGTTCTTCGCATTTCGAAAACCATTGTGTTTCATCATCATTATGAAATTCAAGTAAGTGTACAAAAGACAGCAAAGGTAAAAGGGTTAGAACCAAATTATTTATTTATTAACGGTATAAATATACCATAAATACAGGGTGGGAATGCTAGCCTTGTTCTACTGTTATTTTATTGGAAGATGCTCCGAGGAACTAGCGACATTGATCCCTTCGGTACCCGTGCATAGTCAGGAAACAAGCCAAAAGCGCGCCCAACACGGTTGACATTTGTCACATGAGAACGGGTCGCTTCTTCGACTCGTTCTTGAGTTCAACAGAGATGAAATATTACATAAAATAATTACATATTAGCCCATCATCTGAATATGCCACAAAATATAATAAATCAGAACATACCTACCCTTGTTTCACATCATTCCTTTCTTGCTGCGTTCCTGGGAACTTTACGTGCCTACGCATGATTAGGTTTAACCACTGTAGCGTTTCACAACCGTTTGTTGTGAAACGCTACAGTGGAAGTCGTTTCCCACAAGTTTCTGGTATGACCCTGTAGCTAGGAAAGACAAAGTTGTTAGAACCTGAAACATAAAAAATATTTGTTCATATGAAGCAGATACTTAAGGAATATGCTGTTAATTTACAGGATTGGGGTTTCACATTGAAAGAAAAAATAAACAATGTTGTATTCACTTTAAGCTCCAGGGGCACTCCTAATAGGTACAGGGAGTAACTGCCTCAACTCGTCACACAACGCTTAGAAGAGGTCCTCCGACAGGCGGTAGTGAGCAATAAATAATGTTTCCGGAATATTCATGGGGTTTGACAGATCCCACAACTGTCTTCTTCGGGTTGCCTCTACCCTGTTCTCGTCTTAGCGAAAAATTCGCAAAACAAATTGCAGGCGAAAATAACCGTCCATTGTGGCTGAAATATGACACATAAATTATGAATAAGAAAGATTGCAACAGACCCGTACCCATTTGGTACATAGCATTCAAATTCTAATTTTCTTAATAAACTAGATAAGTATCCCTTTGCCCTTCGATGTTTGCGAAAGTTTCGCTTCGATCGAAATACGCACAAAACACTTAAATAACCCAAACTAAGAACCTATTTTGTGCAATTACATAGTTGTCAGTTGTAGGAATTGCTAAAACGGGGTGTAATTACGAATAAGTGCTTAAAAGTACGGCGGTTAGTTACACATGTACCAACCCGTTTGAGGTATCGTTTAATTCCAAATAAATCATATTACTTACCTTACAAGAAATTCGAATAAGTATATTAATTTATAGAAATGTGTCGTCAGACGAAATGTCAAAGGTTTCATAAAACGGAGGTCCTCCGATCCAGCTTGACAAACACGAAATTTATACGACTGAGTTTCACTTACGGCGATAGGGAATACCAAAAATGACAATGTAACCGGGCGTCGCTGTGAGAAGCAAACACATACATTTTTAGTTTGTAACTTTCGGGCTTCCGACTGATAAAAAGTGTCAAGTTTGCGAAACTGACAAACATCTGTCAAAATACGAGTGTGAAACACAGATAATGGCGGTTACGAGAGTTAGAGAGTAAGCCCCCTGGCCACGGATGGGAAGATGTCCAAGACGTTCTTTGGGTCCAAGAAGTTCTCGCGTGGGTTTGCGGATTATTTAGTCCAGCTCTCTTTCTCTCACCTGTTACCGTTTTCACCGAGTAGCATAAGGTATTTACATGTGTTTGTTTAGTTTAATATAAATAAGAATTGTTCTCTAACAAAATCTTTCATTTGACATGAACCCTACAATTTTTCCCACTAACTTGAGACGGATATCATTGCTCTGCCTCTACCTACATAAATTCTCATTACATTTGGCGCCCAACTCAATTTAAAGAAATGCTAGATTTAGGTGTTGTTCGACGTTCGCGTTCGGCTTGGTCGAACCCGGTTTTGATCGTGCCTAAGAAGGATGGTTCTGCAAGATTCTGCTTGGACTCCAGGAAGCTTAACAGCGTCACGACAAGGGATTCGTACCCCTTGCCTTATATTTCGCTTATTTTAGACAAGCTACGTGGTGCACGCTTCATATCTTCTATTGACTTATCGAAAAGTTTCTGGCAAATCCCTTTACATAAGGATTCTTGCTGCAAAACGGCTTTTGTAGTACCTGGACATGGCTTGTTTGAATTCTTTAGGATGCCGTTTGGGTTAAAAAACGCTCCTAGTGAACTTCAGCGTCTGGTAGATGCACTTTTTGGTCCAGAGTTCGACGAAAACGTTTTTTGCTATTTGGATGACCTAATTATAATTTCAGAAGATATCGATTCACACTTAGAGCAATTAAATAGGGTTTTCTTACGTGTGAAAGAAGCAGGCTTAACTGTCAATTTGAAAAAGTGTGAGTTTTGTAAGGACGAATTGAAGTATCTCGGTTACGTTGTGGATCCAAAAAGACTTCGCACAGACCCAGTTAAGTTGGAATGCATTCGTACTTACCCCATTCCAAAGAATTCTAAACAGGTAAAAGCTTTCATTGGCCTGTGCGGGTATTATAGGCGTTTTATAAAGAATTTTTCAACCATTGCTGCTCCCTTAACAAAACTCACTGGTTCAAGGAAAGGAATTAGTAATTTTTCTTGGTCTCCTGAAGCGAAAGGTCTCTTTTAAGAAATTAAAGAAGGCGTTAACTTCTGCCCCTGTTATTAATTGTCCGGATTTTTCGCTTCCTTTCACGATTCACTGTGACGCGAGCAACGGTTTTTTTTCATAAGTTTTTATTCCAGTAAAAAAGAAAATAACATTTTCACTTACTTAACTAGAATATTGAATTATATCCTTTTTACATTATATTACATAGTTTTTACATTACATAGTTTTTAAATTTCATAATCTTAGATTACATTAGATTGCAATACTAACATTTACATGATATTATATTACCATACGATATTATTCACTATCACTACTTTGTTTTTTGTGAATAAACATAACAATTTTTTTTTGAATTTGCACACACTTTCTTCGTTTTTGATATCATCTGGAAGGCAATTATATAAATTGCCCCCCTCGTAACTAATTGATTGTTTACCGTAGTTAGTATTAGTGGTGTTTAAACGTATGTTATCGTGTTGAGGAACGTTGGGATCGGAGGTGTACTTATACAAGTTTTTGAAGGAGAGGAGCACCCTATATCTTATTTTTCTAGGTGTCTTAATGTGCATGAACGAAACTACGGCGTGACGGAGCGCGAACTCCTCCCGGTGTTGGATTCAGTCAACCATTTTAGGCCTGTGATGTATCGTAAAAGCTTCCGACTGGTAGCGACAGATGGCGGTGACATCAGCTATCGGTATAATCCGCTAGATGGCAGGCAGCGCAGGGCCTAAGCTCTCCGGCAGGGGATCGGGGAAGCGGAGAAGATGTGTTTGAATTATCTCTCGCCAGAACCAATTTAACCAGCTCATAGTTAGGTTGATAACCGAAATCCATTATATACGCGAAGTATAAATAAACGCAGATAACGAACCAGATTTTATTTATTCCTAAAGTTATCTCCATCCAAAGTGTGTTGGAGAATCTGCTAGTGTCTATCAAATAACAGAACACTACAGCTGGCGCAGCCATGGATTATCTGCGTTTTTATTTTGTTGTTACACGACAACAACAATTTGGGACCAGGAGCGAGAGGTCTAAGGCAAGCGTGACTTGCAATTTTTTTTTTCCTTCGTGGAGAAGGAAAAACACCAGGGTTCTCCAGGGCCGAGGTGGCCAGAATAATTTTTCTGTTTTAGGATCAGAAGAATAAATTTACCAAAGGAAAAACCAATAACGGAAAAACATTTATTCACTGCCAAGGCGAGCAGTGTTTACCAGACAATTTTATCATAGCCAAGGCGTGCGGTGATTATACGCAAAATTGGAGGACTATTTGAAGGAAGGAAGGAAGACTTGGACACAGGACCAGGAAGAGTTCCGGAGATAAGTAGTTGCATTTTTTTGTGGAGGGAATTGTTGCGGGTTCTTTGTTTTTTTTTGTGGTTATTGTGGTCTGTTTCCTTTGTGGTATGGAGTCGGGAAGGATTCCGAGTTTTAATCATCTCGTGGGAGATTGGGCGTTGTTTAAGCTTAGACTGGAACAGTTTTTCATCATAAATGATGATAAGTTGCGGACAAAAAAAGGGCTTTTCTGTTGAATCTCTTAGAGCAAGAAACACTGTCTTTACCTGCTGATTAATTTGTGTTTTCCACTAAAATTAACCGATATAACTTTTGATAATTTATTGTCAACCTTAGATAAACATTGTACAAAAAAACGGTCGGTGTTTAAAGAACGTGAAGTTTTTTTCGGGGCAAAACAGGGTGTGGGTGAATTCGTGAGAGATTTTGCGGTTACGATAAGATCTTTGTCTTCTTTTTGTGAATTTGAAGTTAGATTAGAGAAGAATCTTGTGGATGTTTTTGCCATTGGGTTATTACCGGGTCGTATTAAAGACAAAATATATCTTGAGGGTTTGAAATTAACACTTAATGAACTTGAAGAGGTAGCTAGCAGTATGTCTGTGTTGAACACTGCAAATAATTCGGTAAAGTCGGAGATTAACAGCATCATGAAGGATGCTAGTAACAGGCACTTTTCGAAGGCCACCGCTACTAAAAATCTCAGGTTTACCGGGAAGTCTCAGGCGGCTTCGAGCACTAAATTTCCAGTACCACCGGGTGCGAATTTATTGTGCCGAATTTGTAAGAATACGGGTCATAGTACCAATTCCTACAAATTTCGCAACGCTAGATGCTACAAATGCAATGGGGTAGGTCATCTACAGAAATATTGTGTTAAGAATAATAATAATATGAATAGTGTCAATCCAATTGGGGAGGATTTTTGTTGTAATAATCATATGATAGCTACAATTAAACCGTTCACAGCAGATATTTTAATAAATGACAATCATTTTAGAGCGATGGTCGATTCAGGTTCATCGTTATGTGTAATGCAGGAAGAAATTTGTAAGCGTTATTTCGGTTCGGTAAAGTTATTGGCCGACAACCGGGTTATTTCAGGTTACGCAGGGAACGCATTGGAAGTTATTGGCAAAGTTATTTTTGACGTGAAGTACAAAAATAAAAACAACAATGTTACCTTCATTATTGTCACAGGGGGAACGGACTTAATTGTAGGGCGTGATTTCATGGATATTTTTGGGTTGGAAATCGCGGTGGTACATGATACCATTAATTCGATGGATTCAAGGAATCAGGAAAAGGATAAATTTATTCAAGAATTTCCCGAAGTTTTTTTCTGACAAGTTGGGTAAATTTAATAAATTTTAGGTGTCTTTCAAAGTGAATAAAGACGCGGGTCCAATTTTTTTCAATGCTAGGCTGGTCCCATTTCCAATAAAAAGTAAAATTGAGACAGAATTGAAGGCAATGGTTAAAGACGGTATAATTTCTCCAATTACTAGTAGCGAATTTGCTTCCCCGATAGTACCAGTAGTAAAGAAAAACGGAGACATTCGGATTTGCGCGGACTTCAAACGGAGTCTCAATTTGATTACTAACTTAGAAAAATATCCGTTACCTAAGATAGAAGAGGTCATTCATAAGATAAGCTCAGGTAGAATTTTTGCGAAACTAGACTTAAAACAAGCCTACTGTCAGTTAGAACTGGCAGATCACTGTAAAAAATTTACATGCATTAACACACATTTGGGTTTATTTCAGTTTAATAGGTTGGTATTTGGTTTTAAATCGGCACCGGCAATTTTTGCTAGAACAATTGCGAGTTGTTTGCAAGGATTAAAAGGCGTGGCATTTTATCTAGATGACATTATAATTTCAGGGATTAGCGAGCGGGATCTCGAATATAATATTTGCGCGGTGTGTAATCGGTTAAGGGAGTGCGGGCTATGTGTCAACACGGAGAAATGTCAATTTTTTGTTAAATCAATTGATTTTTTAGGATACGTGATTTCGGAAAGGGGTATTCAACCTCAATATGATAAGTTAGAAGCTATTAAAAGAGCACCGTATCCGTCAGATGTCAGTCAATTATAAAGTTTATTGGGATTTTTTAATTTCTATAGGAATTTTATTCCGAATATGTCTTCAATTTGCGAACCATTACATAATCTGTTAAGAAAAATACGAAGTTTGAGTTCGATCAAGCGTGTTCACACGCAGTGGACAAGATTAAATACCTTATGAGAGATAATAGGATACTTACTAATTACTTTCCTAACTTAACTATTAAGCTTTATACAGACGCGAGCAGCTCAGAGCTCGGAGCTTCTTTATTCCATATCTTTGCAGATGGAACCTTGAGGCCAATTGAGTTTGCATCTAGGAGTTTATCTAGTGCGGAGAAAAAATACAGCATCTTGGATTTGGAAGCGTTAGCTATTGTTTTTGGGTTAAACAAGTTTTTCCGTTATTTGTACGGAAGAGAATTTAAATCCACTGGGTGATAGTTACCCCTTGTGCCATTATAGAACCACAGAAGAGTGTGTTTGCATTGTTGACGTATTTTGACAGCTGCTTCAATTTATCAAGTTTTAACAATCATAATACTAGAAAATCAAACTAAAAAAGTGGTTAACTCGTCTAATCAGGAGAGTGCGCGTTGGGACAGTGAATTTTTTATCCCACAAAGTATCTCGCTAAGGCGGAATACTCGACATTATTCTGGTGTTTATACCACAAAAGACAACTCAGTGCAAAAGTGACTCAATCATTATATAAACACAAAAAACCTATCCCAAAGGCGTTTTTAGCGTCACAAAGGCTCTGCCATCTCTCATTCAAGAAACAAGCATTGTGTCGTTTTTTCTTTTTGTGTGAAATTTTGAAATCAACTACCTTTAAAATGAATACACTGTGCTCCATCTGTAAAAAAAACATTGACACCCCGTCAGACTTCATCTCATGTTGTATCTGCGACGAAAACTACCACTTCATTTGTGCCGATATCGCAGAGACCTCACGACGAGGAACTAAGATTTTACAGTGGCGCTGCAAATTTTGCACAAAAACACAAAAAAACTCAAAAAAAAATACGTCTGAAAAAAATCTAGAACTGACATCTACCGAGAAACCAAATAAACAACCATCATCAACACCTAAATCTACAATTGCCGCCTCATCATACGCCAGTGTGAACTTACCACCAACAATCACAGATGGCTCCAGTAATCTGACAATCGAGCTATTTTTAACTGAAATTGCTAATTTTAAAGACTTAGTTATTGAATCTGTTGGAAAAAAATACGATGCAATCCTGCTCCAAAATAATGAAATATTAAAAACCATTCAAAGCATATCTCAACAGCAAGAAGACTTAAAATATCGAATAAATAATTTCGAAAAACTACATGAACAAGTAAACTCAGCCTTAAATTCAAGACTTGAGGATTTAGAAAAAGTAAGCGGAAAAAATAATGAAAATGAAAAAAAAATTTGTCTCTTGACAGAACGAAATGAAGACCTAGAAAAAAGAATAATAGCGATCGAGATTGACCAAGAAAACAGGAACAGGCGATTTAACAATACTTGTTTGGAACTTCGAGGGCTTCCAGAATTCAAAGAGGAAACATCACAAACCTTAAAAGACATTATATTCAACACCAGTAAAACAGTAGACTGCCAACTAAATACAAATGATATTTATAATATATATAGAGTATCACAAAGAAATAAAAATATTCCTCCAACAGTTAAACCTAGGTCAGTGGTAATTAATTTTAATTCAATAGCGTTAAAAGAGGAGCTCCTTAATGCTATAAAAAAATATAACAGATCTTGCGAAAAGATTGGGGACAAACTAAACACGGGAACAATCGGATTGTCTGGCCCCATTACACCCATCTACGTCTCAGAACTCCTCACGTCTAAAGGCAAACGGCTTTGGTATCTAGCTCGCCAACGTGCGACTGAATCTAAATTTAGGTACGTCTGGACGAAAGCAGGTCTAATCTACATGAAAAAAGATGACTCTTCTCGACCTATATTAATAGATTCAGAACTAGCTATACCGAAGCTCTGACTACCTGCTCTTTATTCTAATTATCGTGATAAAACTACTCACTACCGCTTTATATCGCCATTTCATACTCTATTACATAACAGCACTATATTATATGAACACCTAGGATTTTGCATAACTCCTATTTGTACTGGAATAATTTTAATTCTAATTTTAATTTTAATTCTAATTTTAACTTTAACTTTAATTTTAATCTTTATTGGAATAATTTTAATTCTAATCTTAATTCTAATTTTAACTTTAACATTAATTTTAATCTTTATTCTCTCTAGAATGGTAACTACACTTATTACAAGATTATTAATTGATTTATTAGTAATACTACTATTAATTCGGCAAAAGAGAACTCTAATCAACATATTTTATATAACCCAGATATTACTTATTTTTCATACTTATACTACTTTCTACTGTCTTTTGAAAGAGAAAATGCCACACACTAACTACATACGTTATTTATTTCCTGGATTTTATTTCAGCTATTATTTCTTACTCAGATATTATTTATTTTTCCTAACTACATCATTTTGTTTACAGTTTTGTCACTACATATTTCGTACTACAAGTATTGATATGATAATAAAATACTGTTTTAAAACTTTACCCAGAAAACATCAATTAATTTTTGAATTCTAATGGTAATAAACGATCTTCAACATGAAATCGATAGTATCATAGTGCCAAATACTGAAATAATTTTTGAAAACATTAACAAAATTATGCAATTTGATTGGGAATCAAATAGGATTAATATTGTTCATCAAAATATTAGAACGATGGGAAACTTGGATGATTTTCTTATATTTTTGGAAGAAATAAAATCTGTGGTAAAGTTCCATTTACTAATTCTCACTGAATGCAGGTTAAATGATTCATACATAGCCAAACAAATTTCAGGCTATAACGAATACCATACAACATTGCATATTAACCAAAATAGCGGAGTAGTAGTATATATCGACAATACATTAAATTCCTTAGTACAAGAAATAAACATAAATCAGTGTAATTGTTTAAAAATCAACATTAATGAGAATTTAGGTATCCTAGCTATCTACCGATCACCGTCGTTCAATGACATCCAAGATTTCCTGGAAAATCTTATTGGTGAGTTAAAAAAAACTAAGGATTACGCACAATATGTACTGATCGGGGACATGAATATAAATACTATAGGAGAAGTATTGCATAGGCAGTCCGACGACTACTTATGTGCTATGGCTGAAAGTAATTTTATTTCCATTATTAATTCTCCAACTAGGGTACAAGGTAGCTCAAGCTCGTGTTTGGATCATATATATACCAGAAATATAACAAATTCAAATGCATTTGTAATACATAATACAATCACTGATCATTACACCACTGCAATCAGTATCCCAAACTCAATACCCAAAAAACATAAAACTAATCACAAACAAATTATCGATTATGAGGCTTTATTAAATGATCTTAATAATAAAAATTGGGAATATGTTTATAAAGAGACTGAAGTTAACAATGCTCTAAACTATTTTATTAATGAAATCAATACATTCATAACAAAACACACAATAACTAAACGCATTCCATATAGTAAAATACATCTCACCCCTTGGATTACCAACGGCATTGTTAAATCTATACACAAAAGAAATCACCTTCATAAAATAGCTAAACGAGACCCATTGAACGATACTAAACAGCAAAACTATTACCGATACCGTAATATTTGCAAAACCGTTATTCGCAAATGCAAAGAGCGTTATTATAAATTCTTACTTGATAAGAATAATTCCAGCAAAAACATGTGGAATGTTGTCAGAGACATAACTAAAAGTAAAAGAAATACCAGTACATCTGTAACTGAATTAAACACCGGAAATTTGATTATAACTGACAATCAATCAATTGCATGTCATACTAATCAATATTTTGCATCTGTTGGGTCAAATCTAGCAAAAAACATTTTATTAGAAACCCAGAAAACGGAAGACTCTTTAGCATTGACAATTGAAACAAAGGAACAATCCTTTTCATTTGATATTAAACCAACTACTGTAGAAGAGGTCTTAAAAATAATCAACAGCCTTAATACTACACATGCAAAGGGTCCAGATAGTCTAAATACACAAATACTAAAAAAAATTAAAAATCAGATTTCTGCTCCGCTATCATATATTTACAACTTAAGTTTTGCATCAGGAATATTTCCTGATCACTTTAAAAAATCAATAATTGTCCCAATTCACAAATGTGGACCTACATCTCTTGTAGAAAACTACAGGCCAATATCACTTTTAAGCGCGATATCCAAAGTCATTGAAAAGCTTTTCAAAACTAGGTTAAACGAATATGTGGAGGAACATAACATTCTAAGTCCAAACCAATACGGCTTTCGGTCGGGTAAGGGAACGGATGATGCCATCGCATGTCTCACGGAAACTATTGCAGGGAATATGAACCGTGGCAAGAAAACTATTGCCCTTTTCCTGGACCTGGCCAAGGCATTTGACACAATATCTCATAAAATTCTTTTACAGAGACTTAGAAATATAGGAATAAAGGGAAAAGCTTTTCAATGGATAGAAAGTTATATATCTAATAGATTTCAACAAACCAGAATTAACGAGGCTATTAGCACTTCACTAAAATACACTTTTGGGGTACCACAAGGAAGTACACTTGGGCCCCTTCTCTTTATTATATACATAAACGAACTTTGTAACCAACACATTGGTGGCAAAATTATCACGTTCGCTGACGATACAGTTATTTTGTTTGAAGGAGATGATTGGAAAGAAACACACCACCTTGCGAACACAGGTATAAACAGAGTAAAACAGTGGCTGGACAGTAATTTGCTTACACTAAACATACAAAAAACAAAATATCTCACATTTAGCGCTACCCTTGCAGGGCAACCCAAAACACCTCATCACCTCACAATACACAATATTAAGTGTAGCCTTGGAAATAATAACCATACTTGTAAATGCGAAACCCTTGAATGTGTTAAATCTATTAAATATTTAGGTATAATAGTGGATAACCACCTTAAATGGAAACAACAAATTGAAAACACAGCTAATAAAGTGCGCAAGCCTATTTATATATTTATAGCATTGCGGGAAATTATAAAAACTCAAGACATTAAAAAAATATACTACGGGCTCTGTAACTCCGTCATAACCTACGGTTGCATTGGATGGGGTGGAACAGGATTAACAATATTATACCCGCTACTGAAGGCACAGAAATCCATTCTACGCGTCATTATGAAAAAACCCTTCAGATACTCGAGCGACGCTCTCTTCAAGGAGTTTAATGTGCTTGATGTTCGACAGTGTTACATAAAAAAAATAACAATCTACGTTCACAAAAATATAAGCAAAACGATAACAGTCGATCATAATCATCAAACCAGAAGTAAGAGCAGAAACGACCTTTCCATTCCTACAAGCAATACTGCGGCTTATCAAAAAGCTTTCTCATACCTGGGACCAAAAATATACAACAAAATCCCCTCTCAATTTAAACTGTGTGATTTATCATCCTTCGGTACTAAAATTACAAAATGGTTATTAGAATTAGGTAGGACAGATTCCGAAAAATTATTAAAAAACGTAGTATGAGTTGATTTCTTCGATTTTGTATTTTTTATTTTCCTAAAAAATATTTTTTTATTTTTCTTTCTTACATTTATATATTATATTTTTATTTTATATTTTACATGTATCTATCTGGATTTTATTGTTTATTACTGCTAATTAGTATTTTCCTAAAAAAATACTTTTTTTTTATTTTTCTTTCTTACATTTATATGTTATATTTTTATTTTATTTTATATTTTACATGTACCTACCTGGATTTTATTGTTTATTACTGATGTACACCTAGAATAACACAACTTTTATCTGATATTGTACCTAATATCTAAGTAACTCCCCCAATATGTACCATTATTGTTTATTATTATTGAATCCATTAATGTGAAATTATGTACATGCAACCTGCCAATTTGACTGTCCTAAAACGGGAAACCTTCCTAGTTGGACAGTCAAAGCTTCCTTTTATATTGTTATTATCTTGTATGTAATAAATGTAATAATAAATAAATAAATAAATAAATTGTGTGTAGACAACATGCCGTTAATGAGGATTTTAGGGGACAATAAACACATACCGGTGTAGGCAGCTAATCGGTTGCAACGTTACGGAATCATTTTGGCGGGATTTTCGTATAAGATTGATTATGTTAAATCAGCTAACAATCATGCAGATTTTCTTTCACGATTACCGTTAGAAAGTTCAGAGGAAAACACGGAAGATGATTTAGGATCCGATTTTGTGTGCTACATAGAGAAATGTGAGCACTTAAATGTAAAGGGTATTGTCTCAGCGACAGGTTCAGATCAGGGAATTCAAGAAATTTTAGGGCATCTGCGTAGCGGGTGGCCCAAGAGAGTTAATCGGGACAGTTTTCTATGGAAATTCTGGATTAAAAGAAACGAATTATCCATTGTCAATGATTGTTTGTTTTGGCAGCATAGAATTATAATTCCGAGTTCGCTACAGAGTAATAGTAACGTATTAGATCTGTTACACAGATCTCATTTGGGCATTGTGAAAATGAAAGGCCTTGCCAAAGGTTATTTTTGGTGGCCATCACTAAGCAAGGACTTAGAAGAAATCGTTCAAAATTGCAACGATTGTGCAGCAGTTAGGCCGTTACCAGCTAAGAGTCATTTATCAGTTTGGCCGAATTCGGGTTCAACATGGAGTAGGCTCCATATTGACTACTGCAGTCCGTTTGCGGGGAAAATGTTTTTAGTCATTTGTGACGCATTCTCAAAGTGGGTGGACTGCGTCGAGGTTCCAAAAGCAGATTCGGTTAATATAATTAATGAATTAAGGAGAATTTTTTCAAATTTCGGTTACCCGGACTGTATTTTATCGGATAATGGAACCGCTTTCACTAGTCAGGAGTTCACGGATTTCTTAGAGAGTAATAATATTGAATTTTTTACTACCCCAGTGCGTCATCCTCAAAGCAACGGGCAAGCTGAGAATTCTGTTAAAACTGTAAAAAACTTTTTGAATAAAATAGTCGTAAATACTGTACTTCAGTCAAATTATAAAAATAAATTATAAGATTTTTTAAGTGATTATCGGAATATTCCGCATGCTACGACAGGAGTCGAACCCTCGGTTCTTATGTTTGGGAGGAGATTGAAATCAACCTTCAGTAGCTTAATTTCTATAAAGTTGGAGGTTAACAAAGAGACCTCAAGGGAAAAGTTAGCAAAGGCCAATATCAAGAAAGGTCAAGAGAATCAGGTTAGGAATTTTGATGGGGTAGGTTGTAGGAATTTTTTGATAGGTCAGAAGTGTTTAGCGAGGGACTTCAGACATTTGAATAAGTGTTCTTGGGCTAGAGGGGTTGTGGAAAAAAGACTTGGAAAAAAACTGTATATTATTAAAGTCGTAGGTACACCGATATTATGGAAAAGACAGGTAGATCAGTTAAGGGCGTGTTCGGAGCATTGGGAGGAAAAAACAGTGGGTGTCCCTATCGCGTCTGATATGTCGGAATGCTGTACAGATGAGCTGGAGACGTCACTCCTTTTGAGAAATTTTAACCGGTGTTCTCCTGATTTCAGATCTCCAGAGGGAATCAGAAGTCCAGCACAGAACCAGCCACAACCGTGGGCGGGACGGTTACGTCCCAGACGTCTCTGAAAAACCTTCAGGAAAAAATGCAGCTTCTTCAAGTGGAAATATTTAAATTCATCATCATCATCATCTGTGGCTCTACAACCCAGGTCGGGTCTTGGCCTCCAGCAGAGCCTGCCTCCATGACTGTCGGTGTTGTGCTGCGTTGCGCCAGTTTCGGATGCCGATGGTGCTTGCATCCTTCACCACTCCATCCAGCCATCGAAGCTTTGGTCTTCCAACTCTTCTCCGACCCCCAGGTGCACCATCCATAATTCGCTTTGGAATATCTCCTTCGCTCATTCTCTGGATATGTCCAGCCCACCTGAGTCTTCCAGTTTTGATTTCCTTGGAGATATTAGGGTCCTCGTAAAGATCGTATAGCTCCTGGTTGTATCTGATACGCCATTCATTATCATTATCACAGACTGGGCCGTAAATCCTTCGCAGCACCTTCCTTTCAAAACTTTCTAGGGCTCCTTCATCACCCTTACTGATTGTCCAGCATTCCGAACCATACATAAGAACAGGTCGTATAAGGGTCTTGTAAAGCAGGACTTTAGTTCTTCTGGTAAGGTGGCGAGATTTCATATGCTTCTGTAGCCCAAAGTAGTATCGATTTGCAGCTACTATTCTTCTTTTGATTTCGCTGGATACATTGTTGTCATTTGTCACCATAGTACCGAGATATACAAACTCGTTGACAGTTTCAAATGTATAATTATCTATCTGTATACTTGGTGGTTTCTGGCGTCCATGTACGGGCATATATTTTGTCTTCCCCTCGTTGATGACCAATCCCATGTTCCTTGCCGACGTAGCTAAGCTTTTAAACGCCGATTTTAGTTCATATTCTGAGCGTGCGATGATATCTATATCGTCAGCATAAGCAAGGAGCTGAACAGACTTGTTAAAAATATGGCCCGTGGTTTGTATACCTGCATTTCGGTGTTTCATTTAAATTCAGTGTTGTGAAATATTAAGTTTATTGTGTTATGTTGATTTTAGAGACATCTGTTTGTATAGCTTCGTGATTTTAAAATATTATATGTATAAAATGAAATATGTAGCCAGGTTCCAAGTTAGCAGGGGGAAGATGTGATGTATCGTAAAAGCTTCCGACTGGTAGCGACAGATGGCGGTGACATCAGCTATCGGTATAATCCGCTAGATTGCAGGCAGCGCAGTGCCTAAGCTCTCCGGCAGGGGATCGGGGAAGCGGAGAAGGTTGTGTTTGAATTATCACTCGCCAGAACCAATTTAGCCAGCTCATAGTTAGGTTGATAACCGAATTCCATTATATACGCGAAGTATAAATAAACGAAGATAACGAACCAGATTCTATTTATTCCTAAAGTTATCTCCATCCAAAGTGTGTTGGAAAATCTGCTAGTGTCTATCAAATAACAGAACACTACAGCTGGCGCAGCCGTGGATTATCTGCGTTTTTATTTTGTTGTCACACGACAACAACAATTTGGGACCAGGAGCGAGAGGTCTAAGGCAAGCGTGACTTGCATTTTTTTTTCCTTCGTGGAGAAGGAAAAACACCAGGGTTCTCCAGGGCCGAGGAGGCCAGAATAATTTTTCTGTTTTAGGATCAGAAGAATAAATTTACCAAAGGAAAAACCAATAACGGAAAAACATTTATTCACTGCCAAGGCGAGCAGTGTTTACCGGACAATTTTATCACAGCCAAGGCGTGCGGTGATTATACGCAAAATTGGAGGACTATTTGAAGGAAGGAAGGAAGACTTGGATACAGGACCAGGAATCTGCTAGTGTCTATCAAATAACAGAACACTACAAGGCCCTACATAGAATGTGCTCACTTCACTGTGGTAACGGACCATTCTAGTCTACAATGGTTAGTCTCACTATCTAACCCGACAGGTACACTTGCTCGCTGGTCTACTCGTCTGTCACAGTACTCTTTCGACGTTATTCACATGAAAGGTAAATTAAATACGGTTCCGGACGTTCTTTCACGAAAAGGCGTTTCTTTAGTTTCTTCCATTGATTCCGCTTCCATAAGTAGAGATACTTGGTATAATACCTTACTTTATAATTGTAAATCAAATCCACAACGTTTTAACAATTTTCAAATTAAGGAAAATAAATTATTTCGTGACACTAAATCTCGTTTCGCTCTGCAGGAGGACACAGCTTGGAAGCGTGTTGTTCCTTTTGAGGACCGTAACGCTGTTCTATCTAAAGAACATGAGTCGGTTATTTCTTGTCATCCAGGAGTTTTTAGAACTTACAAAAAGATTCAACTTCATTATTTTTGGCCAGGGATGTATAATGACGTCAAAATTTTTGTTAATAGATGTAAAACGTGTAAGGCACATAAAATTAACACTGCAGGTATTTCTACGAACCCAAAAATAGTCACAAAACCTATGCAAATGCTGTCTATTGACCTTGTCGGTCCTCTTCCGCGTAGCTATGCAGGATTTATGTACATTCTAACAGTTGTTGATGTATTTTCTAAATATACCTGGATTTTTCCGCTTAGAAGCGCAACAACTAAGAGCATTGTTAAAAACCTTGAACAATATATATTCCTTGTGCACGGAGTGCCGCAAACGTTCGTATGTGACAACGGGAAACAATTTGTTTCTAAGGAATTTAAACAATTATTGACAGATTATAACGTTCCCCCTCCTTTTTATAACGCTTATTACAGTCCCCCAAATAATGTCGTCGAACGCTTTAATCAAACTATTGGAACTGCTTTGTCTATTTTAACCGAGTCAGACCAACGTAACTGGTCCAGATTTCTGACACAAATTCAATCAGCTCTAAATAATACAGTTAACTTTGCTACAGGCTTCACGCCCTTCTTCCTTATGCACGGTAGGGAACAAATTATTGACGGAAACTTTCATAAAAATAACTTATCTTCTGGTGTCGTAGACACTACGTTGCAGCAATCTAGGGACGAATTTGCTAAGAAGTTGGAAGACTTAGTTCCAATTTATGAACAAGTTTCAAATGCTTTGTTACACGCTTTTAAGAAAAATGCCCAACACTACAATTTACGCCGTAAGACGGTTAATTATGAAGTCGGCGACGTGGTCTGGAGGAAGAATTTCGTTCAATCCAGTGGACCGAATTATTTCTCTCACAAATTGGCCCCTAGATTCGTTCGTAATGTTATTTTTTTTTTTTTTTACAGTGAATACCGCACAAGAATCTCAACTGCTCCCGTCTGGAGCCAGTGAGACTATGGCATCCCCAATTGGGGTATGTTGTGAGGCTGAAGGTAGTGGGGAGGGGAAGGAGGTGGGTGGGAAGAGGAAGGTTGGGAAGTACCTGGCTATTCAGATCTGGTCGCCAAACACGGCTAAAGCCATTTTCAAGCAATGTTTCAATTCTGAATGGTGGTCTTACACCAGGGCGATACTGATAGTATCTTCCACTCTGGAACATGCCGCAAATATACTATATATTACTATATATTAAAGCTAAAGTCTCTAATTTGGTCTATACTCTAGCTGATATGAACGGTAAAATTGTAGGAAATTTTCATGTAAAGGACATTGTTCGATTAGATTAAATATTTCTTCTTTTTTATGAATAGATGAAACCAACGCGGTAGTATGCAGAACTACCAACCCTTCATACTATTTCATTTATTTCGTCAGTGTTTTTCTATTCACTGGCATTTGGGGCTTGGTAATCTCAAGAGGGCGTGACTAGAATTTTCACAAATTTCTACTCTTTTGCTATTTAATTGTTTCTTTTAAATTTTATTTATTAATCTACTTTTAGGAAACGTCATTTAATATAATGTCGTTTTCTCTGATCCGTGTGATCAGTGGCGCCCAAAATAGAGTTTAGGTCGTATTTTTGCAAATGGCTCACTTTTTCTTGAATTTTTTTTTCTCTCTCTCTTTTTGCTTACGATATACATAATATTCGTATAAAATGAGACGTTTCGTCCTCTTCATTGTATTCGATTATTGTTTCTATACACACACACTGATGCGTCCGTTAACAATCGGACTTATGGTATTGTCATTATGTTTAAGTTAGAATCCTTCTTCTCAGGTTCGCTGGAGTTTTCTGGTAAACAAAGATTTTCCAGAGGGCTTGGAAAGAATGATTCTTCGCTTCTGTTTGTGGGAGATTTGAGCGACTTTCTTATAAACAGATTGCTTTATTTTTTTTGTATTCTCTAGTTCGTCCTATAAATAGATTATAGCTAAGTTAAGTACATTAAGACTAGTTTAGTTTAATTTGTTAAGAGATTTGTTTAGTTACAAACATAGAGGTACCGCTCAGGGCGTGCCTACTCATAATAGTAATTCCAGTTTGGATATCATCACTATTCCTCTGATACAGGAGAGTGTGTTTAGTCTTAGGTTAGTCTTAAGTTAAAATATATGTGTATTAGTCTGTCACTGCTTATACCAGTGTTATACTGTAAATTTATGTCAAACTAGTGTCGATCATTTAATTTTGTTCGAGCACCCCTTATCTAGTGTCGATTATCTATAAGTTATATTCGAACACCAAAATAGTATAGTTTGTTCAAGAAATTTTGACATTTCGCTTACTTGGTAAGTGTTATTTGAAGGAATGCCATCTGGATAGTAGGTACCTTAGTCTCTTTTCTTGTGCAAACAACTCCCTTCCGAGGATTGTTTATTGTAGGTACATCTTGAATTTTTTTATATAAGAATCAAGAATACTTATAGGTTCACTATTGTAATAGCTAGGTGTTTTTGATATAAATTGTAATCCCCAAGCTCTCAGCATAACATGCTAGATCCTGTTTTTGCTTCTGTGTTCCTTCTGACATTTGTCATTATTTTGATGGATAGGTATTTCAATTATGTATCTAAACCACTTTTATAGACAGGTAGTACCTTGGTATTGTAAAACCTAATCTTTATCTTGGCGGATAGGTATTTTAAAAGTAAACCCTACTCTGACCACTTTGTAGTAGACAGTTTTATAAAAAAAACTTGTTTTATGATAGACAAGCACTATTTTTCTGCACACTTGATCTGACTTCATTTACATCATTTTTAAAATTGATCAAAATACTGGTACATATCTGTTTATATCTCAATTTAGTTGTAGTTTATATATTTTAAGACATAATAAATATAAGTGCTGTATCTTGAAATTAAGATTATTTTTTCCTGTCTTTGAGTTTAGGGAGAGAAAGAGAGAAGATTTATTTTCCATTAAAAATATCTAAGTGTTTTCTTGAGAGATCGACTCTCGTCATGTGAGTAAGTGTTTTACAGTGGAGGTTTAACCTCATAAAAATAAAAGTAAAATGAGATTTCATAAAAGTTAAAAAAAAAAGGTTTTATTCACCAATCTGCGAATTGGCTTTCTTTTGTCACTATAGTGATTTGTTAAAATTGTTGTTCTCTTTTGTACAGGTGCAGAGAGAAAGAGAGAGTTTTTTGGTTCGTTATTTTAATAATTTTACTTAACTTCGCGGCGTAAAATTTCCGCGGGTTGCGGGGAAATGTAACGTATTAATTTTTGTGAGTTTAATTAAGTACGCGAGTAGGTACTGTTTAATTTAATTTATTTTTATTATTTAGTTTGTCAGTCTGTCGACGCTGTCGGCGGGGAGGTTGGTAGCTTGCGCCGGGAAAGATGGCGGCGGACGTAAATTTGAGTTCCCTGACGCGACGTTTTTATTTTGGCAAACTCGTGTTTCGATTTTGGCGGTCTAACGTAGCCATCTATCAATGTGACCTTCAAACTTGTAAAGGAGTTGTGTCTATAATGGGAATAAATATTAGACGTGGACGATTCTTCGCCAGCGATGCCTAAAGTCAGAACGAAGAAGAACAGCCGTTATCCCACACGATTATTACTGTCATCCTCGGCCTGGTCTCCATCGTATATTGCGTCGTAACTCAAAGTGCACAGACACTTGGACAAACAAAGAATGTAAGATTGCTTCAGAATCTACAAGATTTCAGAAAAAGAGTGTTACTACGCGAGCAGATTTTTTCAACCTCTCGAGGCCGGCGGATGACATCTCTGGGGCTCTGGTGAGCAGCCTACTCGTGCTGCAGGGTACAAACGCGGCCGGTATGGCATGTTTGACAACAGTATTGTGTGTGGATCATTTGTGGTGCTCATAATATCAAGAAAAAGCAATTTGCACGGAGGGCTAGGACGTCAAGGCGTGCGTGCTGTTTGGGGATGAGAATTCTCGGTTTGAGGCTTCTTTGCGCGGTTGCGGAAGAGCCCCCCCACTTGGATGCTCGAGGGTTTCCTGAGGAAGAAGGCCGTATGTCCGGAATCCTGGCCACGGATGGGAAGATGTCCAAGACGTTCTTTGGGTCCAAGAAGTTCTCGCGTGGGTTTGCGGATTATTTAGTCCAGCTCTCTTTCTCTCATCTGTTACCGTTTTCACTGAATAGCATACGGTATTTACATGTGTTTGTTTAGTTTAATATAAATAAGAATTGTTCTCTAACAAAATCTTTCATTTAAGATGAACCCTACAATTTTTCCCACTAACTTGAGATGGATATCATTGCTCTGCCTCTACCTACATAAATTCTCATTACAGTGTGTTTGTGTGAATGCGGATATCTTATGACCTTGAATGTGTTTTGAGATGTATGGTAGACCACTGTACATGTAAAATGAACGCACAGGGAAGCAAGAAAGGGACTTACTGTGGAATCTTGTGGTTGTTATCTTCTCTCATGGGTGGCCTTTGTTCACACACTCGTATAATTATACACTTGTATTTACTGTGATATGCGGGTAGAGAATGCGGGAGCGGAAAATTATATGTTTATGCGGCGATGGTCGATTAAAGACTGATTGTGGGTAAGGTTAAAATGACAGGGATAGGAAAGGAACATGTGACAATACAAGCCCCAAATACAGGGTCTATGATGCAGTAGGTAAGTAGTGTGTAGGTAAGTGTAGTATGCACTGTGTAAATGTCCAACCAGTAAGCTTTTTAAGCATAATAGAAAAGAAAGAGGAACTTTTACAATGGCTAAAGAACCATCGTATATATGTGCACTTTAAAGTCGGATTTTCGATACATGTTGTCAAAAAACTTCTATAAAAAATGTCGGACATAAACGCGTTAAAAGGAGGTGTAATTTCAGTGTGTCGGCAAGAAAAAATACGTTTTTTCCGAATCTCGTCTATCAATCTCTACAGACAAATTATCCCACGGACAAATCATCCCGCAACAATATACCCCCCGACAATATATCTACTACAAAACTATCTGACGGAAAAAACATCCTCCGACAAAATATCCTACGGACAAATCAACATAAAAAAAAAAATCTGAGGGACAAAACGTGCGCAATAAAAACCTCCCTTCAAAACAACCCCTTCAAAATATCGTACGGACAAAACATCCAGGAATAAAAAACCCCTCGAAAATATATGCTCTGAAAAATATCCTACGGTAAAACATCCTCCGACAAATTACCCCACGGCCTAAACATCTAGGAACAATATACTCCTCGAAAATATATGCTCCACAAAATATCCTACGTTAAAACATCCGCCGACAAAACATCCAGGAACAAAATACCCATCGAAAATGTTATGCCCTACAAAATATCCTACGGTAAAACATCCTCCGACAAAATATTCCACTAATAAAACATCCAGGCACAAAATAGCCCTCAAAAATATATGTTCTACAAAATATCCTAAGGTAAAACGTCCTTCAACAAATTATCTTACCGACTAAAAGGCCTCTAACAAAATATTGCAAGGAAAAAACATCCCCCGACAAAATATTCGACGGAAAAACATCCCGCAAAGGTTTTACCAGTGTGATATACCAGTGTGTTGTTATGCATTCATATGAAGGTTTTACCAGTGTGATATACCAGTGTGTTGTTATGCATTCATATGAAGGTTTTACCAGTGTGATATCCCAGTGTGTTGTTATGCATTCATATTCGTCGCCCGAGTTCTTAATTGTGCAAACTACCATTTTATCGAAAATGAGTTTTAAATGCAATCATGTTAAGGATAAAATTTCGCATCGTTAGACAAATAAAAAATAGTTTTACGAGCCATATACAATTAATTACAAGCTTTTTAAAATGTCAATGTCCACAACAATATTCTAAAAGTGAGTTCTTAATTAGTTAAACTCCTTCTTAGTTCAATCTCAGTTGCCCCGAAATAAAATTTGCGGGCTAGATTAGTCAAACTCCACCAATCGACCAATCACAGCACGCCGATCCACGATACCGCGCCACCATGTTGTTTGTTTACTTCACATTGTTTTTGTTATTGTGGTGTGTTACGAGGAAGCAAAAGGCATTTAATTGTATTACAAGTGAGTTTTTGAATAACGAAATTACAACAAAATGTCTAAAACTATTGACAAAAGATCATACATACGCAGCAGTGCTGAAATAGAGCGGTTAGTATTAGTTTTAAGTATCTTTATCAATGACGTTTTAGTTTTGTTTTATAAATGGCAAGGAACTTTGTAATACAGCGTGTTCATTTTTCGGTTTTAACACAGTTCTCCTTTCCGAGAGTTTTTATTGTCGAAATCAGTTTTGTTGATTATCATTTCATATTAAAGTTAGAAGTTCGATTCGAAATTGTCAGTTTATCCGTATTTGTATCAAGCCTTTGTTTGACATTTAAGAATAAGTCCCGTCATTAGGCAGTTTGTTGATATAAATTCTGGTGCAGTTCTGATTTTTTCCTCATTTATGTGTTGTGGGGTGATCCGAGTTTCGCCAACAAAAATATGGTTGGGATTTGAGTTTTAGCTAAAGAACATGAAAAAAAAGACCTTTTCAGGATTTTAATTATAACTCAATATCTATTTGACTCTGTGAAAAATATTTTATTATTTATGAATTACGCCGCTTTTTTTACATGAATACCGCACAAGAGTCCCAACTGCTCCCGTCTGGAGCCAGTGGGACTATGGCATCCCCAATTGGGGTATGTTGTGAAGCTGTAGGTAGTGGGGAGGGGAAGGAGATAGGGAATAGGAAGGTGGGGAAGTATCTGGCTATTCAGATCTGGTCACCAAACACGGCAGAAGCCATTTGAAGCAACGTTTCAATTCTGAATGGTGGTCTTACACCAGGGCGATACTGAGAGTATCTTCCACTCTGGAACGTGCCGCAAATATACTATATATTATTTTAAATGAATAAATTGTGAATTACACAAATTAATCAAATAAAATTTATTTGCCACGCCGGGATTCGATCCCGCGATCTTCGGAATGCTAGTCAGGCGCCTTACCGCTGCACTACGCCGGCCGTCTGGTAATACGCAATATTTATTATTCAAACAGTTAGATTTATCTTTATTATCACGCAAAGTGAGTATTTATGTCGGGGGAGACAAAAAACATGCAAAAAATAGGCATTCAACGTATTAATTATGTTTAAATTAATTCATTTACGCGGTAACGCCATTTTCATATGTATTCTAGATTAAGATTATTGAAATCGGTATAAAAATGCTTTAATTCATTATTCTCATATGGTTTTTATTTTCCTCACAAAAAAAAATTCTAAAAATATTTTAATGAGTTTCAATTATAGTTTTATTATTTTTTTTAAATTATCTTTGCATGACCTTTTCAAAGCGTTCCCGTTCCCGCCCTGTTCCCCTCAGGCGTCCCCTCTGCCTTATTCTCAGATTGTTTGTATTTTTCTCACGAAAACGCATTTCAATAAATTTTTAACAAATTTTAATGTGTTTCAATTATAGCTATGGTATTTTTTAAAATAATTATCGCTGCACGTCCATTCCCATGCTTTCCCGTTCCCGCCCCGTCCCCCTTCCACGGTCCCTTCCGCGTTCCCCTTTCACCTTCCAACCCCTCCCCCCTTCCGCTTCCACTTTCCCCGTCGCCCCTCCCTTGTTTCATTCCCGTGACTCCCTCGGCTTCGTTCCTTCCTTCCTCCCTCCCAGATTCCCCACCCCCCTTCCCCCCTACCGCTTAACTTTGTAAAATACACACATTTTTCAAACAACTCGCGAGCCGCCTAATGCATTTTTTTAAAAATAAATATCATTAAGTCAGAGCTCACCATTATACATAGAAACCTTCGCGGTTTCAGCACAAAGTTTCACCACAATCGGTTAAATTGTGTAGGAAATAATAAGATAATTTTAAGCAAATTTCATAACCCCAGATCTGACCATGACATATGTTCAGGATCTCAACTTCCGCTCTCCTGACAGAGCAATCCGGCGTGGTAACACCTGATTCCGAAAGGAAGTGTGGCTGGAGTAACTCTTCAATAATAACTCCAGCTCTTGAATATTGGTCTTTATTCAAACAATAAAAAGACCCGTAGGGTAGCTCATGTACGGTGAGCCCAATAATGCTATCTCTCTCCGCGGTTTTTATAACCCACGTAAAGTGAAAACCTGGCAGCAGACGTTTTGCCAAAAACGACTGCCCAAGACGGATGGTAACAAGAGAAGAAGAAATTAAAAAAATCCGTGGCAATACGAAATCGCCCTGGCAATCGCCAACACAAAAAAAATGTTGCCACAACCATTAGGCTGACAATCACCAAAAAATAATATTTCAGTACCTGAAATCTTAACAGAGACCTACGCTGCCGTTCGTAAAAAAACTCACCAAAGTTTCACCGGAAGCGCAGAAAATAATAAGGTAATTTTTATGAAAATTACATAACGCCAGAGCTCATCATTATATATAGAAATTTTCGCAGGCGTGCGCACAATACCTCACCAAAGTTTCATCGCAATCGGATGAATAGATTAGGAAATAATGAAGGAAAATTTAATAACACCAGAACTCACTTAATTGCAAATTTGATAACACCAGAACTCACCATTATATATTGAAACCTTCGCGGGCATGCATAAAACATCTCACGAAAGTATTATCGGAATCGGATAAATGGTACAGAAAATAATAAGGGAATATGTCTGCAAATTTCATAAAGTCAGAGCTCACCATTATACATAGAAGTTTTAGCGTGCAAGCGCACAATAACTACCCAAAGTTTCATCACAACCGGTTAAATGGAAGAGAAAATAATGACGGACAAACAAACTACATAATTAGTAGTTCAAGAGAGTGTATATTCATACTGTCGTACTAATAATATAATACTATTCTTAAAACATGTTTTAAATCAGTGAAAATAATTTGTAGTTACAAAAATCATTGTAAGTAGTTACATCGCTAAAAAAATAAAATCATATAGATTATTACGTTCATTATTATATCTATTATTGTAAATTTTAATATAGTTTCTCCTATAAGTGTACTATGTATTAAAAGTTCAAACTCCTAAACACATAGCTTAACATAATTTCATTTCTTTATGTTGTAAATCTTTTTGTAATTCCTCCATCTTGTTCTTGTAATTCTTCCATCTTGTAAATCTGAATGTATTATACATATGTTACCAGGTTAATTCGGTAAATCCGATTATAATATATGCTACCAGATTACCTTTTCTACTTTGTCACAAAAAATGTATGTGTACTTATATTTATATATTTTATATACATTTTCTTTATTACACACCTTAGCTTCAGAAAAAAATGAATTTTTCTGTTTTTTATTTTTTTTTGGTTTTGTTTTTTTGTTATGTAATTTATGTACATTTCAGGTATAATATGAACTAAACATGTCAATTTGCCTATCCTGGAACGGGAAACTTTCCTAGTTGGACAGGCAAAGCTTCCTAATTGTAATTTGTAATTTTGTATCTATAATAAATAAATAAATAAATAAATAAATAAATAAAATTAATAAGTTTTTATATATATATATCCCACCACAATTGTCGATATCACAAAGAGATATATTGAAAATAAACTCATCCTGTATATAACTTGAGATGGTCGTTTGCACAATTAAGCACGGAAAATATTTATGCAGAATTCGCTCTATCTCCATTTTAGTGTGGTCAATCTCCTTAAGAATAATTTTGATTTTGCATTCTTGCTCAATCTCCATTTTAAAATTAAAAATAAAGTATCAAAAACGATAATAAGTCACCTTATTAAGAATTATTTCAACTTATGAGACCTTTACCTTTACGTAAATAGCTTCGTTTTACACACCTATCATAATGTTTCATTGAAATAATCAAAGAAAACCTTCTCCTGTAAAATACGCAAATGGTAGTTTGGACAATTAACAACTCGGCGACGATATGAAGGTTTTACCAGTGTGATATACCAGTGTGTTGTTATGCATTCATATGAAGGTTTTACCAGTGTGATATACCAGTGTGTTGTTATGCATTCATATGAAGGTTTTACCAGTGTGATATACCAGTGTGTTGTTATGCATCCATATGAAGGTTTTACCAGTGTGATATACCAGTGTGTTGTTATGCATTCATATGAAGGTTTTACCAGTGTGATACACCAGTGTGTTGTTTTGCATCCATATGAAGGTTTTATTTAGATATTTTTGTTGTTTTTGATACAGTTTGTCATTAAATGAAATTATTTCGTATCTGGAAAAATATTTTATCGGCTGATATTTATATTACTCCACCAGATAATTATGATAAAAGTGACGAAGATAGTGGTGACGAGGAATCTACCCATATAAATAATTTGTCGAGGCAACAACTATCAGCAGAAGCTGAACTTAGGGGCACTGTTGCTACAGAAACTTGTATTGATATGGAAGACAGTTTCTTGGACGATCCCCCTCCCCCCTATCCCCATCCCCCCTCCTTTCTTCCTTTTTATTATTATTACTTCATTCATTCAATAATTAAGTTTTAAGACCGGTTCATATCTCAGGCGTAATTACCAAATGTCATTCTTTGGACTAACGTAATAGGTACATAACCATGTAATAATTTAATTTAACATACCTAATAATCTGTATTATTATGTACTGTGTATGTCTTAATAAACAAATAAATAAATGATTATGAAGGTTTTCCAGTGTGATATACCAGTGTGTTGTTATGCATTCATATGAAGGTTTTACCAGTGTAATATACCAGTGTGTTGTTATGCATTCATATGAAGATTTTACCAGTGAGATATACCGGTGTGTTGTTATGCATTCATATGAAGGTTTTACCAGTGTGATATACAAGTGTGATGTTATGCATTGATATGAAGGTTTTACCAGAGTGATATACCAGTGTGTTGTTATGCATTCATATGAAGGTTTTACCAGTGTGATATTCCAGTGTGTTGTTATGCATTAATATGAAGGTTTTAGCAGTGTGATATACCAGTGTGTTGTTTTGCATTCATAAGAACGTTTTATTTAGATATTTTTGTTGTTTTTGTTACAGTTTGTCATTAAATGAAATTATTTCGTATCTGGAAAAATATTTTATCGGCTGATATTTATATTACTCCACCAGATAATTATGATAAAAGTGACGAAGATAGTTGTGACGAGGAATCTACCGATATAAATAATTTGTCGAGTCAACAACTATCAGCAGAAGCGGAACTTAGGGGCACTGTTGCTACAGAAACTTGTATTGATGTGGAAGACAGTTTCTTGGACGATCACCCCTCCAACCTACGCCTAGTACATCATCAGCAAAACCACCTCCGCAGAAAAAAAACGTTTTCCAGTGTCTAGACGTTGGAGGGCAATAGATATTCAAGATAAGCCTGAACAAGTGCCCACAATACCCAGTTTCCTTGAAGATGTTGAAACACCAATACAATTTTTCAAGTTGTTTTTTGATAAAGAGGTATTTATTAGAACTGTTGCGTTCAGAAACTGAAAAAATGCCATTCATAAAGGGAAACACAATTTTAGAGTTACTGTGACTGAGATAAAACATTTTATCTGAATATTATTATTGTCAGGATATAACAGTGTGGCGAGGTACCGAATGTATTGGGAACAACAAGTTGATTGCTATTTTCAAGGAGTATCATCTCTTATGCCTCCAAACAGATTTGAAGATTTGCTTCGTTACTTCCATGTCGCTGATAATAATAATTTACCACCAAATGATAAATTTGGAAAAGTTCATCCACTTTGGAATCTGCTCAACCACAGGTGGCTAAAACATTATCCCGGCGACAAAAATTTGAGCATTGATGAATCGATGATTCCCTATTACGGAAAACATGGATCGATGCAGCACATACATGGAAAGCCAATCCGGTTTGGGTACAAAAATTGGTCTATATGCACTCGTCTCGGCTATATAATATACGGTGAGCTGCACCAAGGAGCTAGCACTGCAAATACTCACCCAGAGCTTGGCGTTGGCACGTCGTTGTACTGGACCTCCTAAAAAAATTGCCACCTGTTAGTTATAGTCTATATATGGACAACTTTTTCACTTCGTTGCCACTGTTAGATGAACTAAAGAAATTAGGGCATGATGCAACAGGAACTATCATGGCGAATAGAGTAGATAATGCGCCATTAAAAGATACAAAGGAGATGAAAAAGACTCCAAGGGGATCATATAACCAAATCACGGATGTAATGTCTGATATTACTCTTGTTTGATACGACAACAACATTGTTACGGTTGCGTCTACGCAGTGTGGTGTACAACCTGTAGGAAAGGTCAAGCGTTTTTGTGACAAACAAAAAAAGGATGTTGATCAACCCAGGTGTTTTATAAATTATAATAAATATATGAGTAGCGTAGATCGCTTTGATCAAAATGTTGGGTGCTACCAAATTTCCAATCAGCTGAAGAGATGGTATTGGCAACCACTTATGTTCCCTCTCAATGCGTGTGTGAACAATGCCTTTCAATTATATAAAATATCCCCAGCATCGAAAAAGGGCAACAGTTGTCATGATCTATTATCATTTACCAGGTATATAGTAACGACATATTTTCTAATGAAAGAAGCCTGCAACACCTCCGTTGGTAAACTTTTGGTGCCTAGGTCATCACTGGTTGTTATAAAACGGGTTCCAGACTCTATAGATGGAAAGGCCCATCACATTGTCAACGAAAGTAAATCTACCCGATGTGGATTATGTCGTAAAAATACATTTATGAAATGTTCAACGTGCAATGTCGCATTACATCAAAAAGGTTCTTTCGTTTTCCATTCAAAATAAATTTCATAGATATACACAATGTCTTAATTAATTCCAAACAGTTTTAAAAAATATAATTTTTATAAAAAATAATAAAGTATGGTATTATACACAGTTTTTTTTATTTCACAATAAGTAAAATTCTTATGAATACAACCCATGTAGGTATATTCCTACTGATCTGGTTCTATTCCTACTGGTTTCAAAACTCGGCAAATAAATGTTTTTTTTTATTTTTTATGACATACATTATAAGGTGCTAAGACCAAATTTTCATCAAAATCGGACAAGTCTTGATATGCTTGGGATAATATGGGTTATTTATTAAATTTTTAAAAGAATTATTTTCAGTGTTTTACGCCTGCCTGCGCAGTGTGGTGTACAACCTGTAGGAAAGGTCAAGCGTTTTTGTGGCAAACAAAAAAAGGATGTTGATCAACCCAGGTGTTTTATAAATTATAATAAATATATGGGTGGCGTAGATCGCCTAGATCAAAATGTGGGGTGCTACCGAATTTCAATTAGGCTGATGAGATGGTATTGGCAAGTTCAAGTTTTGGTATATACGGGAAGGTTTACGAAAGTGTCAAAACAATCGAAAAATAAATGTTTAATAAAGACAGTTTTAACTTCTAAGTATGTACTGTGATAGAATCTCTACAGTACACAAAAATACCGTCTGGGGAGGGGGCACGTGCCCCATCATCGATATAACGCCACCATTTTATTTTTCGATTGTTTTGATACTTTCGTAAACCTTCCCATATATACCAAAACTTGAAGTATGATACTTCAAGTTTATTTCTAACGGTAATTGTTGACTTTTTTGCCCGTCCGCCCCTAGTGCCCCCCCAGAAAAAAATCGTAACAGTAATTGGAATTACTCGATCTCCTATGTTAGAAGCCATCTGGATTATGCTTCTACAGTGTGGAACCTTCATTGTTGTGCCCGCCCCCAGAAAAAAAATCCTAAGAGTAATTGCTGATTTTTTGCCCGTCCGCCCCTTGTGCCCCCCCCCCCCCCCCCCCCCCCCAGAAAAAAATAAATCCTGGGTCCGCCCTTGACCATACCCATAAAATGAGGTTCCGTGGTTGAGTTTTGAAACCGATCGATAAATCGATCAGTAGGATGTAAAGCGACATTGCACGTTAAACATTTCATAAATGTATTTTTATGACATAATCCACATCGGGTAGATTTTATTTGGTTGACAATGTGAGGGGCTTTCCATCTAGCCTTATAGAGTCTGGAACCCGTTTTATACCAGCCAGTGATGTCCTAGGCACCAAAAGTTTACCAACGGAGGTATTGCAGGCTTCTTTCATTAGAAAACATGTCGTAACTACGTACCTGGTAAATGATAATAGATCATGACAACTGTTGCTCTTTTTCGATGCTGGGGATATTTTATATAATTGAAAGGCATTGTTTACACACGCATTGAGAGGGAACATAAGTGGTTGCCAATACCATCTCTTCAGCCTAATGGAAATTCGGTAGCACCCCACATTTTGATCTAGGCGATCTACGCCACCCATATATTTATTATAATTTATAAAACACCTGGGTTGATTAACATCCTTTTTTTGTTTGTCACAAAAACGCTTGACCTTTCCTACAGGTTGTACACCACACTGCGTAGGCAGGCGTAAAACACTGAAAAAAATTCTTTTAAAAATTTAATAAATAACCCATATTATCCCAAGCATATCTAGACTTGTTCGATTTTGATGAAAATTTGGTCTTAGCACCTTATAATGTATGTCATAAAAAAATAAATAAAAAAATTATTTGCCGAGTTTTGAAACCAGTAGGAATAGAACCAGATCAGTAGGAATATACCTACATGGGTTGTATACCAGTGATATACCAGTGTGTTGTTATGCACTCATATGAAGGTTTTACCAGTGTGATATACCAGTGTGTTGTTATGCATTCATATTGTGAAATAAAAAAACTGTGTATAATACCATACTTTATTATTTTTTATAAAAATTATATATTTTAAAACTGTTTGGAATTAATTAAGACATTGTGTATATCTATGAAATTTATTTTGAATGGAAAACGAAAGAACCTTTCTGATGTAAAGCGACATTGCACGTTGAACATTTCATAAATGTATTTTTACGACATAATCCACATCGGGTAGATTTACTTTCGTTGACAATGTGATGGGCCTTTCCATCTATAGAGTCTGGAACCCGTTTTATAACAGCCAGTGATGACCTAGGCACCAAATGTTTACCAACGGAGGTGTTGCAGGCTTCTTTCATTAGAAAATATGTCGTTGCTATATACCTGGTAAATGATAATAGATCATGACAACTGTTGCCTTTTTTCGATGCTGGGGATATTTTATATAATTGAAAGGCATTGTTCACACACGCATTGAGTGTGATATACCAGTGTGTTGTTATGCATTCATATGAAGGTTTTACCAGTGTGATATACCATTGTGTTGTTATGCTTTTAGGTTTTACCAGTGTGATATACCAGTGTGTTGTTATGCATTCATATGAAGGTTTTACCAGTGTGATATACCAGTGTGTTGCTATGCATTCATATGAAGGTTTTACCAGTGTGATATACCAGTGTGTTGTTATGCATTTATATGAATGTTTTTCCAGTGTGATATACCAGTGTGTTGTTATGCTTTTAGGTTTTACCAGTGTGATATAACAGTGTGTTGTTATGCATTCATATGAAGGTTATACCAGTGTGATATACCAGTGTATTATTATGCATTCATATGAAGGTTTTACCAGTGTGATATACCAGTGTGTTGTTATGCATTCATATGAAGGTTTTACCAGTGTGATATACCAGTGTGTTGTTATGCATTCATATGAAGGTTTTACCAGTGTGATGTACCAGTGTGTTGTTATGCATTCGTATGAAGGTTTTACCAGGGTGATGTACCAGTGTGTTGTTATGCATTCATATGAAGGTTTTACCAGTGTGATATACCAGTGTGTTGTTATGCATTCATATGAAGGTTTTACCAGTGTGTTGTTATGCATTCATATGAAGGTTTTACCAGTGTGATGTACCAGTGTGTTGTTATGCATTCATATGAAGGTTTTACCAGTGTGATGTACCAGTGTGTTGTTATGCATTCATATGAAGGTTTAACCAGTGTGATATACCAGTGTGTTGTTATGCATTCATATGAAGGTTTTACCAGTGTGATATACCAGTGTGTTGTTATGCATTCATACGAAGATTTTACCAGTGTGATATACCAGTGTGTTGTTATGCATTCATATGAAGGTTGTACCAGTGTGATATACCAGTGTGTTGTTATGCATTCATATGAAGGTTTTACCAGTGTGATATACCAGTGTGTAGTTATGCATTCATATGAAAGTTTTACCAGTGTGATATACCAGTATGTTGTTATGCATTCATACGAAGATTTTACCAGTGTGATATACCAGTGTGTTGTTATGCATTCATATGAAGGTTTTACCAGTGTGATATACCAGTGTGTTGTTATGCATTCGTATGAAGGTTTTACCAGTGTGATATACCAGTGTGTTGTTATGCTTTTAGGTTTTACCAGTGTGATGATATACCAGCGTGTTGTTATGCATTCGTATGAAGGTTTAACCAGTGTTATATACCAGTGTATTGTTATGCATCCATATGAAGGTTTTACCAGTGTGAAATACCAGTGTATTGTTATGCATCCATATGAAGGTTTTACCAGTGTGATATACCAGTGTGTTGTTATGCATTCATATGAAGGTTTTACCAGTGTGTTGTTTTGCATTCATATGAAGGTTTTATTTAGATATTTTTGTTGTTTTTGTTACAGTTTGTCATTAAATGAAATTATTTAGTATCTGGAAAAATATTTTATCGGCCGATATTTATATTACTCCACCAGATAGTTATGATAAAAGTGACGAAGATAGTGGTGACGAGGAATCTACCCATATAAATAATTTGTCGAGGCAACAACTATCAGCAGAAGCTGAACTTAGGGGCACTGTTGCTAGAGAAACTTGTATTGATGTGGAAGACAGTTTCTTGGACGATCACCCTCTCCAACCTACGCCTAGTACATCATCAGCAAAACCACCTCCGCAGAAAAAAAACGTATATCTAGACGTTGGAGGGCAATAGATATTCCAGATAAGCCTGAACAAGTAACCACAATACCCAGTTTCCTTGAAGATGTTGAAACACCAATACAATTTTTCAAGTTGTTTCTTGATGAAGAGGTTTTTTGAGCTGTTGCGTTCAGAAACTGAAAAAATGGCATTCAGAAAGGGAAACACAATTTTAGAGTTACTGTGACTGAGATAAAACATTTTATCGGAATATTATTGTCAGGATTTAACAGTGTAGCGAGGTACCGAATGTATTGGGAACAACAAGTTGATTGCTATTTTCAAGGAGTATCATCTCTGGGCTACTGAAACTGGGCGTACTGTACAGGGCCCGCAGATACTTTAAAAGTACACAACTGCTAACCCTGTACAAATCGCAAGTGCGCCCCACGGTTGAATTTGGCAGCCACCTCTGGTCTGGAGCTCCAAAATACCTGAAAAATACCCTCGACTCTGTGCAGAAACGGGCGGTCCGTTTGATAGATTCTCCCATCTTAACAGACGGATTGCAATCTTTAGAGCACAGGCGTCGGGTGGGAATGCTATCCTTGTTCTACCGGTATTACAATGGAAGATGCTCCGAGGAACTAGCATCATTGATCCCTTCGGCACCGGTGCATAGTCGGGAAACACGCCAAACGCGTGCCCAACATTTGTACACAGTTGACATTAGTCACATGAGAACGGGTCGTTTCTTCGACTCGTTCTTATGTTCAACAGCTCTGCTGTGGAATGATTTGCCGGCCTCTGTGTTTCCTCCTTCCTACAACATGGGTCTCTTCAAGACCAATGTTCATTCCTTCCTCTCCTCAAAACGACCCAGCATCCCAGTTGACATAGGCCCTGAGGGAAATTATTTTCCTCAGGGCCTCCTGTGTGGAGTTAATGTAAAAAAAAAAAAAAAAAAAATCTCTTATGCCTCCAAACAGATTTGAAGATTTGCTTCGTTACTTCCATGTCGCTGATAATAATAATTTACCACCAAATGATGAATTTGGAAAAGTTCATCCACTTTGGAATCTACTCAATCACAGATGGCTAAAACATTATCCCGGTGACAAAAATTTGAGCATTGATGAATCGATGATTCCCTATTACGGAAAACATGGAGCGATGCAGCACATACATGGAAAGCCAATCCGGTTTGGGTACAAAAATTGGTCTATACGCACTCGTCTCGGCTATATAATATACGGTGAGCTGCGCCAAGGGGCTAGCACTGGAAAAACTCACCCAAAGCTTGGCATTGGCACGTCTGTTGTACTGGACCTCCTAAAAAAATTGCCACCTGTTAGTTATAGTCTATATATTGACAACTTTTTCACTTCGTTGCCACTGTTAGATGAACTAAAGAAATTAGGGCATGATGCAACAGGAACTATCAGGGCGAATAGAGTAGATAATGCGCCATTAAAAGATACAAAGGAGATGAAAAAGACTCCAAGGGGATCATATAACCAAATCACGAATGTAATGTCTGATATTACTCTTGTTCGATACAACGACAACAACATTGTTACGGTTGCGTCTACGCAGTGTGGTGTACAACCTGTAGGAAAGGTCAAGCGTTTTTGTGACAAACAAAAAAAGGATGTTGATCAACCCAGGTGTTTTATAAATTATAATAAATATATGGGTAGCGTATATCGCCTTGATCAAAATGTTGGGTGCTACCAAATTTCCATTAAGCTGAAGAGATGGTATTGGCAACCACTTATGTTCCCTCTCAATGCGTGTGTGAACAATGCCTTTCAATTATATAAAATATCCCCAGCATCGAAAAAGGGCAACAGTTGTCATGATCTATTATCATTTACCAGGTATATAGTAACGACATATTTTCTTATGAAAGAAGCCTGCAACACCTCCGTTGGTAAACTTTTGGTGCCTAGGTCATCACTGGTTGTTATAAAACGGGTTCCAGACTCTATAGATGGAAAGGCCCATCACATTGTCAACGAAAGTAAATCTACCCGATGTGGATTATGTCGTAAAAATACATTTATGAAATGTTCAACGTGCAATGTCGCATTACATCAGAAAGGTTCTTTCGTTTTCCATTCAAAATAAATTTCATAGATATACACAATGTCTTAATTAATTCCAAACAGTTTTAAAATATATAATTTTTATAAAAAATAATAAAGTATGGTATTATACACAGTTTTTTTATTTCACAATATGAATGCATAACAACACACTGGTATATCACACTGGTAAAACCTTCATATGAGTGCATAACAACACACTGGTATATCACACTGGTAAAACCTTCATATGAATGCATAACAACACACTGGTACATCACACTGGTAAAACCTTCATATGAATGCAGAACAACACACTGGTACATCACACTGGTAAAACCTTCATATGAATGCATAACAACACACTGGTAGATCACACTGATAAAACCTTCATATCAATGCATAAAAACACACTGGTACATCACACTGGTAAAACCTTCATATGAATGCTTAACAACACACTGGTAAAACCTTCATATGAATGCATAACAACACACTGGTACATCACACTGGTAAAACCTTCATATGAATGCATAACAACACACTGGTATATCACACTGGTAAAACCTTCATATGAATGCATAACAACACACTGGTATATCACACTGGTAAAACCTTCATATGAATGCATAACAACACACCGGTATATCACACTGGTAAAACCTTCATACGAATGCATAACAACACACTGGTACATCACACTGGTAAAACCTTCATACGAATGCATAACAACACACTGGTACATCACACTGGTAAAACCTTCATACGAATGCATAACAACACACTGGTACATCACACTGGTAAAACCTTCATATGAATGCATAACAACATACTGGTAGATCACACTGATAAAACCTTCAAATGAATGCATAAAAACACACTGGTACATCACGCTGGTAAAACCTTCATATGAATGCTTAACAACACACTGGTACATCACACTGGTAAAACCTTCATATGAATGCATAACAACACACTGGTATATCACACTGGTAAAACCTTCATATGAATGCATAACAACACACTGGTATATCACACTGGTAAAACCTTCATATGAATGCATAACAACACACTGGTATACCACACAGGTAAAACCTTCATATGAATGCATAACAAAACACTGGTATATCATACTGTTAAAACCTTCATTTGAATGCATAACAACACACTGGTAAAACCTTCATGTGAATGCATAACAACACACTGGTATATCACACTGGTAAAACCGTCATACGAATGCATAACAACACACTGGTATATCACACTGGTAAAACCTTCATATGAATGCATAACAATACGCTAGTATATCACACTGGTAAAACCTGAATGCATAACAACACACTGGTAAAATCTTCGTACGAATGCATAACAACACACTGAAATTATATAATAAAATCCCTCCAGAATTAAATATTAAAACATGTAAAATGACACGCATCGGTTCAATAATAAATAAATGGTTGATTGGCTTAGGTAGGGTTGAGTTTGAAAAATTGTTAAATAACGTCACTTAAAACTTAAAATTTTAAATGCTTAACTATTAAATGCCACAATCAGTAAGAACTTAGCATATATTGAATCTACAAAAAAAAAACGCTTTGTTTTTTTTTGTTCAGAATACATTTTTTGCATTTTTCACCAGCATTTGGTTCCTTAGAACGGGCAATCTGCCTAGCTAGGAACTAATATAGACAAACAAGACATAATAACACTTGTTCCCATTTTAATATTTACAGTTATTTTGAAATATTATTATTATGTTATTTTACTGTATAAATGTATCTTATGTAATAAATAAATAAATAAATAAAATAAATAAACACACTGGTATATCACACTCGTAAAACCTTCGTATGAATGCATAACAACACACTGGTATATCACACTGGTAAAACCTTCATATGAATGCATAACAACACACTGGTACATCACACTGGTAAAATCTTAGCACGAATGCATAACAACGCACTGGTATATCACACTGGTATAACCTTCGTATGAATGCATAAAAACACACTAGTATACCACACTGGTAAAACGTTCATATGAATGCATAACAACGCACTGGTTTATCACACTGGTAAAACCTTCGTATGAATGCATAACAACACAATGGTTTATCACACTGGTAAAACCTTCATATGAATGCATAACAACACACTGGTATATATATCACACTGGTAAAACCTTCACATGAATGCATAACAACACACTGCTATATCACACTAGTAAAACCTTCATATGAATGCATAACAAAACACAGATATATCACACTGGTAAAACCTTCATATGAATGCATAACAACACACTGGTATATCACACTGGTAAAACCTTCATATGAATGCATAACAACACACTGGTATATCACACTGGTAAAATCTTCATATGAATGCATAACAACACACTGGTATATCACACTGGTAAAACCTTCATATGAATGCACAACAACACACTAGTATATCACACTGGTAAAACCTTCATATGAATGCATAACAACACACTGGTATATCATCCTACTGATCGAAAAATCGATCACTTTATAAAATACCAATTTTTCTACCCACAATCAATTTTATAATAATTTCAAATGTTACAATATTGTGATAAACATTATTCTAAGTATAAAACCACAAACATATTATTTTATAATATACCAAAACTACTTACGTTTTACGACAAGACATATTTTTTAAGAAATATTGCCTTACAAACAGTTTAAATTGGAATAATAAACGCGTGAATTGTGAAACGTCAAAAATACTGCTTGACAACTAATAGTTACAGGTGTACCGATATAAAAAATTAACAACGAATGTGTTTTGTAGGGGATGTATTTTGTCGGGGGGTATATTGTTGCGGGATGTTTTGTCCGTAGGATAATTTTTCTGAAGATCTTTTGTCCGAAGGATTTTTTGTTGCGGGATGCTTTTCCGTCGAATATTTTGTCAGGGGATGTTTCGTCCAAGCAATATTGTGTGGGAGGCGTTTGAGTCCGTAAGATAATTTGTCGAAGGATGTTTTACCTTAGGATATTTTGTAGGGCATATATTTTCGAGGGGTATTTTATTCCTGGATGTTTTGTCAGTGGGATATTTTGTCGAATCATGTTTTCCCGTGGGATATTTTGTAGGGCATAATATTTTCGAGGGGTATTTTGTTCCTGGATGTTTTGTCCGTGGGATAATTTGTCGGAGGCTGTTTTACCGTAGAATATTTTGTAGGGCACATTTTTTCGAGGGGTGCTTTATTCCTGGATGTTTTGTCAGTGGAATATTTTGTCGGAGGATGTTTTACCGTAAGATATTTTTCAATTATTTTCGAAGGGTATTTTGTTCCTTGATGTTTTTTCCGTGGGATAATTTGTCGGAGGATGTTTTAACGAAGGATATTTTGTAGGGCATATATTTTCGAGGGGCATTTTGTTCCTGGTTGTTTTGTCCGTGGGATAATTTGTCGGAGGATGTTTTACGTAGGATATTTTGTAGGGCATATTTTTCCGAGGGGTATTTTATTCCTGGATGTTTTGTCAGTGGGATATTTTGTCGGAGGATGTTTTACCGTAGGATATTTTGTAGGGCATAATATTTTCTAGGCGTGTTTTGTTCCTGGATGTTTTGTCCGTGGGATAATTTGCCGGAGGATGGTTTATCATGGAATATTTTGAAGGGGAAATTTTGAAGGGTGGTTTTTTGTTGCGGTCGTTTTGTCCCTCAGATGTTTTTTGGATGTTGATTTGTCCGTAGGATATTTTGTCGGAGGATGTTTTACCATGGGATATTTTGTAGGGCATAACATTTTCGATGGGTATTTTGTTCCTGGATGTTTTGTCGGCGGATGTTTTAACGTAGGATATTTTGTGGAGCATATATTTTCGAGGGCTACTTTGTGCCTGGATGTTTTATTAGTGGGATATTTTGTCGGAGGATGTTTTACCATAGGATATTTTGTAGGGCATAACATTTTCGATGGGTATTTTGTTCCTGGATGTTTTGTCGGTGGATGTTTTAACGCAGGATATTTTGTGGAGCATATATTTTCGAGGGCTATTTTGTGCCTGGATGTTTTATCAGTGGGATATTTGGTCGGAGGATGTTTTACCATAGGATATTTTGTAGGGCATAACATTTTCGATGGGTATTTTGTTCCTGGATGTTTTGTCGACGGATGTTTTAACGTAGGATATTTTGTGGAGCATATATTTTCGAGGGCTATTTTGTGCCTGGATGTTTTATCAGTGGGATATTTTGTCGGAGGATGTTTTACCATAGGATATTTTGTAGGGCATAACATTTTCGATGGGTATTTTGTTCCTGGATGTTTTGTCGGCGGATGTTTTAACGTAGGATATTTTGTGGAGCATATATTTTCGAGGAGTATTTTGTTCCTTGATGTTTAGTCCGTGGGGTAATTTGTCGGAGGATGTTTTACCGTAGGATATTTTTCAGAGCATATATTTTCGTGGGGTTATTTATTCCTAGATATTTTGAAGGGGATGTTTTGAAGGGATGTTTTTGTTGCGCACGTTTTGTCCCTCAGATGTTTTTTTTTGGATGTTGATTTGTCCGTAGGATATTTTGTCGGAGGATGTTTTTTCCGTCAGATGGTTTTGTAGTGGATATATTGTCGGGGGGTATATTGTTGCGGGATTATTTCACTTCTACCATTAACCCCTATTTTTTAAAAGTGATATTAGTAATTCAAACCGGTGTCACTTCTGACCCGATGAGAACGAAGCCTGCATCTTTTCTCTAATTTAAAATTTTTTGAGAATCGACCAACATCTATTTGTCATACCCCTAAAAGTAAAGGGTGTTCCACTCCGAATTTTTATTTTATTTTTTTGGACAATTTTTTTTTTTTTTCATGAAGAGGCATTAAAAAATACATGCAACCCTAAATTTTCACCCTTCTACCATTAACCCCTATTTTTTTAAAGTGATATTAGTAATTCAAACCGGTGTCAATTCTGACCCGATGAGAACGAAGCCGGCCTCTTTTCTCTAATTTTAAATTTTTTACTAATCAATTACTGTTTGATATTGTTACTACAAACATGATTCACGGTCCATGCGGTAATTTGAATCGTTCATCGCCTTGCATGGTAGACGGAAATTGTACAAAGGGTTTTATTAAAGACTTCACCAACGATACGGTCACACATGTTGAAGAATATGCAATATATCGTCGAAGATATACCGATAATGGCGGACAATCATTCATTAAAAATATCAGTAACGTAGACATTGACATTGACAATCGTTGGGTGGTACCATATATGCACCTCTGTTGAGTAAAAAAGTGGGAAGGAAAAAGGCATGAGGGGTGGGTAGGAATCTGGAGGTCATTGTATCCGGGAGTGAATCCATCCCTCCAACTGCGGTGCAAGACCATTGCCTTGAGCGGAATTGACCTTTAACATTGACCTTTCCAGCCGGACTCTTTCGACCCATTGGTCGAGAGAATCCGGCTGGAAAGGTCAAAAGGCCTCCCTCAACCAGTCTCTCTCGATCCGGTCCGCCACGCAGCAGGTGGGCAGACGCATCCGCCGCCAAGACCCGAAAAAAAGTCACCCTTGCTAAATCACCAAGCGTAGTGAACCGCTTGGGGTGACCTATGGCAGAGGTGTTGGTTATCCAATAAATGGTTCCCGGGGCGGCGACACCCGTACCCGCTTCCTTTCAAAAATTCCCGTAAGTAAGTGGAAAAGTAAGAAAATCACAATAAATATAAATTCAAACAAAACGCCATCTCTGATACTGACAAAAACAAAACACGGACAGTTGGGCATCGATAATTGCTTCATTGTGTAATTTTTAACTTAATAAAAATACTTAATTTAATTCTACAGTTATTGATTCTGAGGCGGTACGAAGTTCGTCGGGTCAGCTAGTTATACAGTAAAATTAAAAATAATTTTAATGATTTGTATGAACAAAGTGAAATCGTTATGTACCATAAACCCAAAAAAGACCTCTCGCAATAAAATCTTGGATAACTTCTGATATCTTAGAATACATTAAAAAAAAAATTCACTTTCCAGAAGGTGGAAGAATTTCCCTACCAATCATTCCTATGAATCAGAGTAAAAAACATTCAGAAATAAGGTTACAAAATAAATTATCAAATGTAAGTCTACCTTTTTTAACAATAAATTCAAAAACTATTTCGGAGACAAAAAAAAAACTTGGGTAGAAATAAATAAAATATTAGGACGCACGTCAAAAAGTAGTTGTGACGAAATAATCACAAAGTATATGTTAAACACGCATAATGAAGAAACTGTAGCAAATAACTTTGTTGAATATTTCACGAACAGTGTTAGCTCTATGGTTCATAAATGTGAAAATATAGCGTCGACCGCCAGACCGGCAGTAGTGCAACATAGTATGTACCTACCCAGAGCCACCTGCGAAGAAATAAGTATTATTGTTAGCAAAATAAACAATTCAAAGTCACCAGGGTTTGACAACATTCGAATGGTTGACATCAAGACATATATTAATATTTTAGGGCCTGTTATAACCCATTTTTTCAATGTAATTTTAAAGCAAGCAGTAATACCAGATGAACTTAAAAGAAGCATCATTAGACCAATTTACAAAGGTGGCAAACATTCAGATATACAAAATTATAGGCCAATGAGCATTTTGCCAGCCCTAGAAAAAATCCTTGAAAAATACATTTCCATAAAACTTAAAAAATATTTAGAATATTTCTCCTTGCTAGATCCCAACCAATATGGATTTCAAAAGAAAAAGAGTACGGAAATGTTGCTTCAGGAATTTTCAAATCACATAAATTACGAATTAAATTTTTAAAAAACATGTGTTGGTTTTGTTCATAGATAACTCAAAGGCGTTTGATACCATTGATACGAATAAACTATTAGAAACAATAGAGGCAATAGGAATTAGAGGTAAGCTACTAGTATTGTTAAAAAATTTACTAACTGATCGACAAATAGCAGTAAAAATACGTAAAAAATTTAGCAAAAAAATATATATCTCAACAGGTGTTCCGCAGGGGTCAATTTTAGGGCCAACCCTTTATATCATATATGTCTCAATTATGAGTAAACTGTTTTCATTCGTTAAACATTTTGTATACGCAGACGATACGGCGCTCATAATATCGCACGAAGACCTGATTACTGCAATGAACCTTATGCAGCTTGATTTTATTGCCCTCTTGAAATGGTCTCATGACGCGGGTCTCATAATAAATGCCAAAAAAACTAAAATAATGCACATTATTTTTTTCATTCTCCACATGCCAGATATAGTGTAATTCCTTCGTTATACACACATACATTTGACTGCTTACATAAAAATGTTGCACAGCCCTGTTCATGTGAAACCATTGATTATGTCAAAAATTATGTATATGTGGGTGTTACTATTGACTGCTACATGAAATGGGACGTACACATTACTAATGTTTGTAAACGTCTGCGGTCTATTGTGGGTAGGATTTATAAAATAAAATATTTTGTGCCTTTAAGTACTTTAAAATTAATATACGTATCTCTGGCAGAATCAACTATCCGTTATGGACTTACTTCTTGGGGACATTCTTGTAAAACTAATATAAATTATATCCAAACATTGCAAAACTCCCTGACAAAATTATTAATCCCTAAGTATACTTATGAACACAGAAGTGACACTAAATTAATATACAAGTCTCTAAATGTTTTATAATATTATACGTCAACATGTTATATTGTCCGATTCCTTGTACAGGGAAAAGCGCCGTTTACACGCACACTTCGGAGCGACCGAGTCCCGCGCTACTTCAGGCCGCCGCGCAGAAAAGTCTCACAGTGAACTGCGCTGTAAACCTATCGGTCTTTACTTTTCTGCGCGGCGGCCTGAAGTGGCGCGGGACTCGGTCGCTCCGAAGTGTGCGTGTAAACGGCGCTATTGAGTTTACCATAAACATAATACAAGATTCACTCAAAATGAAGATTGGTGGTTCCAAAATGTACCAATAAATACGGTGAAAGAACCCTAAACTATATTGTACCCAAAATATTCAAGTAAAGTCAAATATAAACTAAGGAAATGGCTAATAGATAGGGATGATTTATATTGATGCCCTACCGAAGTCCTTGTATTCTTTATTGAAACTCACATTGAAGGAATTGGTAAATTCATTACAATTTTTGTAATACCTAATGTATATGAAACTTTTAATTTACCTGTGATTTTATTTCATTTGTTCATACTAAATCCATTTGTACTTTTTTATTTTATTTTATTTATTTATTTATTAACGCCCTTTTTCGGGGCTTTTACATATGAATAGTAAGAAATATACAGTATTTATTGTACATAACTGAACTGCCTTCGTAACAATATTTTATATTTGTTTAAAGATAAATAAATAATTTTATCATAACATTCAAATTTTTTTATTATATCATATCATACTAAATCCATTTGTACTTTTTTATTATTTAAGGCTTCTAGTGCTACTTACATGAATATACTTTTTCCGTAATTTAAATAATCTATTTAATTGATATTTAGCATCAAAATTATATGTATACAATGTTTTAAAATGTACCAATGTTGTCATTAAGTACCTGCTGACAAACAACATAAGTAGTTTAGCGGGTTTAAATGTAAATAAAATAAAAAAAATAAAAAACCAAAGATTTATTATTGATTGTCTAACTGGCAGCCCTGAAAAGCTGAACTAATTAGCAGTACCTGTAGTCATTTCAAACTTCAGTCATTTCAACTGAAGGTAACAATAATATCATTACTAAGTTAGTCCATTTTAGCCAATTCCTAGAATCCAACAACACGTACAAATAAAAGTAAAGTAGGTATATTATACTTGATGTTGAGAATTTTTCTAAGAATTCACCTTTATTTACTTATGTTTATTCTGCACAAAAATGTGTATTTTGTATGAGCTCATATTCTTTTTTGTTTGTTATAAACAAATTTGTATCCTATAACTAAATACTAGTTGTTATCATACATATATATACTTTGTTTAATGTACATTAGTACATTATTATCATTGTAATTACCCTCCTATGTACCACTGTGTATCATGTATCACTGGATTGTAATAGCCATTTTATGGCGTTGAAATAAATAAATAACCACATTCTTGGGCTGTATTATTTTTACATTTAATAAATAACCAGAACAAGATATTTTGTCGGGGGATGTTTCTTCCTGGCAATATTTTGTGGGAGGCGTTTTGTTCCGTAAGATATCATATCATGTCGAAGGATGTTTTACCTTAGGATATTTTGTAAGGCATATATTTTCGAAGGGTATTTTGTGCCTGGATGTTTTGTCAGTGGGATATTTAGTCGAAGGATGTTTTACCGTAGGATATTTTATAGGGCATAATATTTTCGAGGGGTATTTTGTTCCTGGATGTTTTGTCCGTGGGAACATTTGCCGGAGGATGGTTTACGGTAGAATATTTTGAAGGGGAAGTTTTGTAGTTTTTTGTTGCGGTCGTTTTGTCCCTCAGATGTTTTTTTGGATGTTGATTTGTCCATAGGATATTTTGTCGGAGGATGTATTTTCCGTCAGATAGTTTAAGTAGGGGATATATTATAGGGGGGTATATTGTTGCGGGATGTTTTGTCCGCAGGATATTTTGTCTGAAGATCTTTTGTCCGTAGGATTATTTGTTGCGGGATGTTGTATTGAAGGGTGGTTTTTTGTAGGATGTTTTGTCCACGCAATATTTTGTTGGAGGCGTTTTAGTCCGTAAGATAATTTGTCGAAGAAAGTTTTACCGTAGGATATTTTGTAGGGCATATATTTTCTATCGGTATTTTGTTCCTGGATGTTTTGTCCGTGGGATAATTTGTCGGAGGATGTTTTAACGAAGGAAATTTTTTGGGTATTTATTTTCGAGGGGTATTTTGTTCCTGGACGTTTTGGCCGTGGGGTAATTTTTCGGAGGTTGTTTTACCGTAGGATATTTTGTGGGGCATATTTTTTCGAGGAGTATTTTATTCCTGGATGTTTTGTCCTTGGGTTCATTTGTCGGAGGATGTTTTACCGTAGGATATTTTGTAGGGCATATATTTTCGGGGAGTATTTTGTTCCTGGATGTTTTGTCCGTGGGCTAATTTGTCGAAGGATGTTTTACCGTAGGATATTTTGTGAGGCATATATTTTCGAGGGGTATTTTGTTCCTTGGTGTTTTGTCCGTGGGATATTTTGTAGGAGATGTATTGAAGGGTGGTTTTTTGTAGGATGTTTTGTCCACGCAATATTTTTTTGGAGGCGTTTTAAGTCCGTAAGATAATTTGTCGAAGGATGTTTTGCCTTGGGATGTTTTGTTGGGCATATATTTTCGAGGGGTATTTTATTCCTGGATTTTTTGTCGGAGGATGTTTTACCGTAGGATATTTTGTAGGGCATATATTTTCGATCGGTATTTTTTTCCTGGATGTTTTGTCCGTGGGATAATTTGTCGGAGGATGTTTTACCGTAAGATATTTTTCATCAACTACTACATTTACAACTACTACATTTGTTCGTGAAGGACGTGTTTTTAGCAGTGCTCGGAATATTAACAGTATTAAACTTTTATATGGCGACAAGATCGACCCATGCCTGGGAAATGGTCACCGTTGCCATTAAGGACCCCACGGACCAGATAAGTGGTCTAAAAAATACCATAACAGAGCTACATAACAAGGTTAGTGATCAATCGAACCTTATTGTTGCACAAAATTCTATCATCGCCAAATTGTCCGCGAAGATAGTTGCACTGGAAGCCGCCAGCACCTACGGAACGAGGGAGCATGCAACCAGTGGGCCGTCTACTTCGGGCAACTCGAAGAAAGGACCAATCCCGATTATTCCTTCATCTAGTGGGCCACCGGCCTCAGACGAGTTGACAGAAGGTGCAAATCCATCAGCATCTCCGATAAATGGGGATCATCTTGGGAAATCTAACCCGGACGAAAAAAGAAGGAAAAGCAAACCAAGAAAAAATAAAACTAAGCCACTGAAAGAACCAGTCAATTCTAAACACGTTGATGGTGAGGGTGAGTGGCAGGTGCAAACACGAAAGTCGCGACATCGTACATCCCACATAATAACGGGCACTAAAAAAGAAACGGTGTTGCGAGCAATAGAGCGAAAGCATTATATCCACGCTTGGCGCTTTAGCCTAAATACCGATAGCACACACGTGCACACATTTCTTAAAACCATTGATCCGGACTCCGAATTTGATATTGTCTCATTGAAGGCAAAAGGGAATTAAACTTCCTTCAAAATAGGTGTTCCGAAAGAAAAGAAAGATACATTCCTAGACGCTGCCAACTGGCTGGCAGGCATCGCTGTGTCTATGTTCAAATTTTTATCATCATCAATTAAAGAAGGTGGCCCACAACCAGGTAAATCTACACCTACATAAAGATGGCAAAACTATCTTTGAAATACCAGAATGTTCGTGGTTTAAATACGAAAATAAGTGAATTTTCGAAAAATGTTAATTCACAAAATACTGAAGTCATTGCTCTAACCGAAACATGGTTGCAAACCTCTGTATTCGATGCAGAACTGTTGTCCACCAATCAGTACATAGTACGTCGCCGGGACCGATAGGAGCAACGAGGAGGAGGGGTACTGCTCGCAATACGCATACCACTGGAATCAATAAGAGTAAGAGAGCTAGAAACAGACGGTGAACACCTCTGGGTAAAAGTCACTAAAGATAACTTTACTGTGTTTATATGTATAGTATACTTTTATTGAACAGATGACAGTGAAAATAGATGTATTTTCTACGAACATTCAGAGAATAAAGCCAACATATTATTAAATAAGAATATATTAATTTTGGGGGATTTCAATTTGACCCAAAGACGTCTTAACTGATTTTTCATATTTTACAAGCTCAAATGGACTGACTCGGTACAATAAAGTGAAGAACCGTTGCGACAATATCCTTGATCTTATCCTTAGCAACATTAATATGTGTGACGTGACGAGAAGCGAGGAACCATTGGTGAGTGAAGACCAGCATCACCCGACGCTGGACGTATCCGCGCGACTATCAAGAGCGGTTCGGTGCAGACGGCGATGCCGCCAAAACGTTCTCCTAACTTATTTTCCATTGGTTTTGAAAATTGATTATTTATTTTTGTTACCTGCTTTCTGTCTCTCAAATACTCTTGTATTAATTTAATGGCTACAGATGAGAAACCAATTTCTTTAAGCTTTCTTATTAGTATGTCTCGATCTATAGTTTCGAATGCCCTTTGAAAATCCAAAAATATTGCTAAGATAAATTTATTACTATTCATTCCTTCCTTCCATTCTTCGACAATTACATTTAATGCTGTTTCACATGAGTTATTAGATCTGAACCCTGATTGCTCTTGGTATAAAATATCGTGTTTATCTAGATATTGCAAAATTTGTTCTTTTATTATAACTTCAAGAATCTGCTCATATTTTGGTAAGGTGTTGATTGGTTGAAATTCTTCACATTTTCTGGTATTTTTAACCTTTGGAACCGGTATAATAGTAGATAGTTTCCATGACTGTGGAAATTTTCCTTCTCCAATCGTCTCATTGATAACATTTAATAGAGTAGATCCAATTACTAATCCATCTGAACTATTTTTTGATTTTATTTTGTTTAAAATGTTAAATAAATATTCTGCATTTATTTTCCTGAAGACCAATGATTCTTTGTGTGGGTCGATATTATCATTTGTGGGGTTAACAGCAATATTGGGTATAAATTTGTTAATTTGAATGATACTTTCAATAAAATATTTATTAAAGTTATTAGCCATGTTTTCTTCGTTTATCTCTTTTGGAAAGTTTACAATTTTTATGTCGTCTTTGTTTTCGCCATGTAGTAATTCTTTTATGCTTTTACAAATTTTTTTGGAATCCCCTTCTTCTGAGTTTATTTTATTTTTTATGTACTCATTATGCGTTCTTTTTATGTCTTTGGAGTATTTGTTTCTCGCTTTTTGTAGTTATCCCAATCCGTAATACTATTAGTAAGGCATGCTCTTTTGTAAAATGCATCTCTTTCGTGCTGCATTGTACGTAGTTCGCTTGTGTACCATTTATTATTGTTTCTTTTATGTATCTTCTGTTCTGGAACAACTTTATCAATAGATTTTTTTAAGTTTAATATCATCTGGTCAGCTTTTTGGTTATATTCCATTCCAATTAATAGTCTCTAAGGATTGAATGAAAATTTCCTTATTGTATTTTTTGTAATTTTTAAATGTTGTTATTTGTGTTTCTTTACTGGAGTTGCATTTTTCTCTGTCATTTATTAGAATTTGAATGATGTTATGGTCGGTAATTTTAGGATTATCTAGTACATTAATATTTAAGTTGAATTTATTTGAGATTACCAGATCAATCGTCGTTTTTGAGATATTTGTAATTCGTGTAAAATCTTTAACTAATTGTTTCATCCCTGCAGCTTGTATAATAGATTTCAGTTCTTTTGTGTATATGTCTGCATTTGCTTTAACATTTATATTAAAATCTCCAGCTATAACGTTTATATTTTCATCTTGTAAATTTTCCATGCACCATCTTTGAAAATATGTTAAAAAGTCGCACTTGCTTGTGTTTGGTGATCTATAAATTACAGTATATACACCTTTCTTGGTTCCTGATTTAATGGTGATGGCTAAGATCCAACAATGTTTTTCAAATTGATTGTTCGATAATACTTCATATGGAATTTTATTGCTTAAGAGAATCATCACTCCTCCTGTATGTCGACTATGTGAGTCGCAACGGATGGTATTAGAATGTTCAAATCTAATTTCACTATCTTGAATATCTTCAGTAACATGTGTTTCACTCATCATAAGCATAAAAGGTTTCTTCTCCTCTAAAAGTATTTTTACCTCTTCGTAATGTGCCATGATGCTTTGTATATTCAGGTACATAATTTCATCCTTCTCGTAACTTTTTTTTATAAAAAAGAGATTCTGCTCATTTTTGCTTCTAGTTTTCTTTTATAAATTGGGCATTCCTTGCTCATGGCTGAGTGACCACTATTTAGTTTCAGTCCTAATCTATTGCTAGTCATTATACAATTGATGCACTGAATATCCTTGTCGGTGCAATCTTTAACATCATGATGTTTTGCGCATTTTGAACAAGATTTTAGGTTTCTGCAATCTATAGCCTTGTGATTAAACCCATTACATTTAAAACATCTCATGATATTTAAATTATCAAAGACCCTGCATCTGTCCCATCCAATATTTATTTTTTCTTCCTTTAACATCCTGTGGTATGTCTTTCCGTCAACGTCAGCATATATGGTGTAGCTTGTTTGATTTCGTAGATTTTTTGTTTCTTTTACAAATGTTACTTTTATTTTTGAGTGCTGTTAAAAAATAAACTCATTTTGACATTTAATTTTCCTTTCCATTTCTTCAAAAGAATATTTTTCGGTTAAGCCTATAATTTTGACAGATGGATTTTTTTCTTGAGGGATTTTTACATCATATTTGTCACCTATCTTTGAAATTATTTGCTCCTCCATCTTTTGTATTGCAGCTACGTTCTTGCACTCCACTATTACTGCCCCTTGTTTAAAATTTCTAATTCCAGTAATTGTTCCAGTAAGATCTATGTTTTGTTTTATTTCATCTTTTGTTAACATATTTTTTTGATCCTTATCTTTCGGCTTAATAATGATGACAGGTTCATGTTTTTTACATTTACTTGGTTCTTCAATAGATTTACCATATTTCTTAATTTCAGCATACGATTTAGACTCAATATTTAATTTTAAATCTTCAATGTTCTTATCAATTTTATATAATGACTGATACAATCTGTCGAGTCCCTCCCCTTCTTTGGTAGTTGGTGCCTTGTATTCTTGGACCATGGCTTCAATGTGGTTTAACATTTCACACATTGCCTCAGTTAGGGAGGTATTTTGATCCTTTGACAAGATTTTAGATGTTAATGTCTTATTAAAATTTTTCATTAAATTTTTTGCATTTTTTAACCTCTCTTCTGGAGTTAGGGAAGTCATTTTAAATTATTAACTTTTATAAAAATATTGGTATTATGGTGTTTTAATCACTTAAAATCATGTGAATCCAAGTTTATTTTATCTTAAAAAAGGCGCGAGGTGTTTTTCGTAACATGAGTAGTTCATTTACGTTATTATTTTAGTGGATGACTTGTGAATCCCACTTTTTACCGGTGATGGCGGTTGGCCATTTGTAGAAATGTTTTTGGAGTGAAATTATAAGTTATTGTTCCGGTTTTGTGGCTAGTATAATATGCCTTTATGACCCCGCGTCGCGAAGTCACGGATTACTGAATGATCTTCCGAAATTCTTAAGACTTGGAGACTGGTTGGGCCACGTGCCTTCGGATGGAGATTGTTGAGATAGCCTGAGGCTGGAGCCGCTCCTTGGAGATGTAGCGGCATTCCTCCCAAATAGAAGGAAGACCTAGGCTCCCCGGATTCCGCGCCGTTCGCGGTTGATGAGACTGGAAGTTTCGTCCCAGAACCGTTTCTCTCTACGAAGCAAGTTTGCGGTCGTCATCCGGTGTTATTTCCGTTAGTTAGATTAGCGTAACCAGGAGTCCATCTGGTATGTTTATGTTTTTGTATTCTTTTATTACATTAATTTTAATTACATTGGTATAAATTTAATTTATAATTTAAGGCTAACCTTTCATTGGTATGAAATTTGCACTCTCATGTGTTGTTTTTTGTTGCCTACAATACAGTTTTGTAAAATTCATTTTCTTTTATTTTCTGATTTCCCACCTGCTTGACAGAAAACTACATTTCCCATTTTTCTTATCTCTGGGCTCTGCTCTGCCGTATGAAATTACACTACTCTTATATTATATACGTACATGTACTCGTTTCAAATGTTACTGAAATGAAATACTTAGGAGTTATATTAGATTCCAAACTAAACTTCAATAGACATGCTGAATACACTCAAAAGAAAATTTGCAAAAAGATATCATTTTTTGGGAGAATTCGGCCAAAAATTTCTAGAAACTACACTGCAATCACCATATACAATTCAATTATTGCTCCACACTTCAACTACTGCTCAAGTATACTTTTCCTATGTAACGAAAGAGAACAAAATAAGTTACAAATTCTCCATAACAGGGCAATGAGAATAATTCTTCGATGAAACAGATTTTCATGTTAAAGGAACTAAATTGGTTGACCGTGAAACAGATGCTGACCTTGAACACGATGGTATTTATCCACAAAATATTGAACAACACGTTACCAAAATACTTCTCAAATAAAATTGTATACAGCAAAGATATTCACAGATATAACACAAGGACGTGCAAGGAAATTAGGCTACAAAAAAAGGACAAAGCAAATACGCAGAACAGTCAAGAGTACAAGAGAATGAAGTTGTACAACACACTACCAGAAACTTTAAAGTCCACACCAATTGGAAAGTTCAAGATGTATTTGTAGGAGCTACATAAAACTTGAAAAAATATAGTGAATATGAAATATTATAATCAATTAGATATTTGTAAACTTAAATGTACAAATTAATAAAATAAGAATTATTATTATTGTATTATTGTCTGGATACCTTATCAACTTAAATATATAAATATGATTGAACAAATTTAAAAAAAAATCCTAAGGTATGTTTACATGCGATCATACGGAAAAACTTTACAAAACAGCATTGAAAAATTGATCTAAATGAAAAAGCGTGCACTTTTGACAAAAAAATTAAAAATAAATTAACAAACTGTATAAAAAAAAATAAAAAAGACTTTCAAAAATAAAATACTTTCTACAGACAATAACAATAAACAAATATGGAAAACAGTCAACTTAGCCATGGATAACACTAAAAAACACAAGAAATTAAATTCATTGAACATGAAAATAAAATCATAGATGCTAATATTCAACCCAAACAATGTGCAATGTGCAAAGTTCTTTAATTCTTTTTTTGCTAATGTAGGAAAAAATCTTGCGAAAAATATCAATAAATCTTTTAACACGAAAACACAAACGATTGAAAATGTACACAAAGAAAATAATTTATCAAAATTTGAAAAAACCTCAGAAAGTGAAATTTTAAAAATAATAGAAGGCATGAAAGGAGGTTCATCTCCCGGATTTGACCTTATTACAGTACATTTTCTAAAATCTATGAAAATTCATTTGGTAAAACCAATTACTCATTTGATAAACTTAAGTTTAACAGAAGGAATATTTCCGACAAACTATAAAAATAAAATTATTTCACCTATTTATAAATCTGGAGATCCACAACAAGTAACTAACTATCGTCCAATTTGTCTAATCTCAAACATTGGAAAAATTTTTAAAAAAATTGTGAAAAACCAATTGATCACTTTCCTAGAAAGTAATAAAATTCTTCACAAAAATCAGTTTGGTTTTAAAAAGTCACTCTGCACACAAGATGCTATTGCTAATGTAACCTCATACATCAATGGATAAAGGTGAAAAATGTGCCGGTATATTTATTGATCTCAGAAAAGCCTTTGATAGTATATCCCATGAGATTCTACTAAAAAAATTGAACAATGTAGGTATAAAAGACAATGCGATTAAATGGATTTCAAACTACCTAAAAAATCGACCGCAAGTCGTAAAAATAAATCAAATTAAGTAAGTCGTAAAAATAATCGATAAAGAAATATTAGACTTTGGAATCCCGCAAGGTACAGTAATCGGACCAATCCTTTTCACCATATACGTTAATGGCATTTTTTTTTCAACCACTACATGGCCAAATTACTTCATATGCCGATGATACGGTACTAATAATTAGCGATAAAACTTGGGAATAAGTAACATTTAAAGCCACCGAAGACATAAATATTTTAAAGAATTTCTTCGAATTAAATTTACTATCACTAAATAGTGATAAAACATTTGTAATTCCATTTGCAATACACAAAAATGATACCCCTAAAAACATTGACATCATCATCCATGATGATTCCAAAACAAATAGTAAAAATTATTGTATCCCAAACTGCACAATATTAAAAACAACAAACACAATCAAATATTTAGGAGTTATTATCGATAAAAATTTGAAATGGAAGGAACGAATTTGTCAAGTTGTAAAAAAAATTAGAAAATCGATTTATATATTTTTAAGAATCAGAAATTTTTTATCTGTAAAAAACTTATATCTAATATATAATGCTTTGGTTCAATCAACTTTACAATATGCTATCATTAGCTGGGGATCCGCATACAAAACTAATCTTTCTCCAATTGAAGTTGTGCAGAGGCTAATAATTAAAATTATATTAAAAAACCTTCTGACTACCCAACGGATCAATTATTTATGGAATTCCAAGTACCTTCATTCAAAGATCTGTACAATAGAAATGCATTGATTCAAATTATAAAAGAAAAGGAAAAGTATCAATTTATAACTGAAAACCGTACAAGACATAAATATATTTTTTCATGCCCAAAATTAAACACATCCTACGCACAAAATTTTTATACTTATCAAGGAAGACTTATTTTCAACCGACTACCGGATGAAATTAGAAAAATTAATGATAAAATCCAATGAATGTTAAAAAATATTTTAAAGATAATCTCAAAAAAAAAAAAAGTTTCCGACTAATCTAATCTCAAGAATAACTTATAACTCAGTTTCCTTGTGATACTCCATTCTTCAAATAAGTTAAATTTTGTTTTGTTTTTAACAACTAATTACAATAATTCTAGATACATTATCCAAATAATAAAATTGTTTGATAGTTGATAAATACTAATAATTACATAACACTGAACTTACAAATTATTGTTTTTTTTTACATTCACATTGTAATTTAAGAACTTATGATATAATATAGCATTTAAAAAATGTACACTACTCTTCCAGAAACAAGCTAATGCTTTCATGGAAGAGTGGTATTAATTAAGATATTTGAACATGAACATGTATGCAAATTATTACATCATCTAAATGTACATTATATTTTATATGCTAAAATAAAAAATAAAATAAAAAAATATATATCCGAAATTCATGCATCACGTGGAATTGCTAAAGGAGACAAATGATCAAAGCCTGGAGACCAGGCGTAATGCCGGACTCATGGTATTCGAAATAAAGTTAATAAAAAACCGTATTGATTGTCCATATCTCATGTCATGCTGTGGCTTATTCGCTCCTGACAAATACTGTCTAACTCGTAGCCACGACCTATTCTACATACCACAGGGTCGGACAGATGTCATGGCTTAACACAGCATGACAACAGGTATGACATTGCTTAATGCCCTACCAGCGGATATAGATGTGTTTGATGTCACCGTACCATCTTTTTAAAAAACTATGTACATGTATTGTTAGTTGTAAGAAAATTGTACCATAATTGGACTAACCTGTCTGTCGTACAATAAAAAAAATATGTATATATATATATATAGAAAACGTATATAATATAATATAATATAATATAATATAATATAATATAATATAATATAATATAATATAATATAATATAATATAATATAATATAATATAATATAATATAATATAATATAATATAATATAATATAAAATAATATAATATAATATAATATAATATAATATAATATAATATAATATAATATAATATAATATAATATAATATAATATAATATAATATAATATAATATAATATAATATAATATAATATAATATAATATAATATAATATAATATAATATAATATAATATAATATAATATAATATAATATAATATAATATAATATAATATAATATAATATAATATAATATAATATAATATAATATAATATAATATAATATAATATAATATAATATAATATAATATAATATAATATAATATAATATAATATAATATAATATAATATAATATAATATAATATAATATAATATAATATAATATAATATAATATAATATAATATAATATAATATAATATATATAATATAATATAATATAATATAATATAATATAATATAATATAATATAATATAATATAATATAATATAATATAATATAATATAATATAATATAATATAATATAATATAATATAATATAATATAATATAATATAATATAATATAATATATATAATATAATATAATATAATATAATATAATATAATATAATATAATATAATATAATATAATATAATATAATATAATATAATATAATATAATATAATATAATATAATATAATATAATATAATATAATATAATATAATATAATATAATATAATATAATATAATATAATTTAATATAATATAATATAATATAATATAATATAATATAATATAATATAATATAATATAATATAATATAATATATAATATAATATAATATAATATAATATAATATAATATAATATAATATAATATAATATAATATAATATAATATAATATAATAATATAATATAATATAATATAATATAATATAATATAATATAATATAATATAATATAATATAATATAATATTATATTATACAATATAATATAATATAATATAATATAATATTATACAATATAATATAATATAATATAATATAATATAATATAATATAATATAATATAATATAATATAATATAATATAATATAATATAATATAATATAATATAATATAATATAATATAATATAATATAATATAATATAATATAATATAATATAATATAATATTAATATAATATAATATAATATAATATAATATAATATAATATAATATATTATATTATAATATAATATAATATAATATAATATAATATAATATAATATAATATAATATAATATAATATAATATAATATAATATAATATAATATAATATAATATAATATAATATAATATAATATAATATAATATAATATAATATAATATAATATAATATATATAATATAATATAATATAATATAATATAATATAATATAATATAATATAATATAATATAATATAATATAATATAATATAATATAATATAATATAATATAATATAATATAATATAATATAATATAATATAATATAATATAATATAATATAATATAATATAATATAATCAATACCGTCGCGCGATACACACGTTTTACCGTCGCGCTGTCATTCAAAAAAAATTTCGCGAGTTTTATTCACTCTTGTAAGGAATAATGAGTGACTCCGTGCTCATCGAATTAAGGAGCATCATTCTCGAGCAAAGCAGGACGATAAACGATTTGCTAGACCGTGTAAAGGCCATAGAAGCAACATTGAATCGCCAGGTGACAAACAATGAAGACAAAAATGTACTACCTACGAATCCCTCTACACAGCGCTGGGCTGACGTAGCGGCCCCCGCAGCCCCCGCGGCCCCCTCCGTCCCCCACACCGCGTCCGCTAACCCGTCCGCAGTGGCACAAACCAAGGAAAGGATGCGTACTAGGGCGGCCACCAAAGCTAAAAATAACGACATTCAATTTGAAACCGCATCTTTTAGCGGCGCGATCCCTAAAACACACACAACAGAACCACACATTCCAATTTCCGAGCACGAATCGAAAACCACTCCTAATCAGGAAGAATGGACGAACGTTAAACGCAGACAACGGACAGCGAAGAACTTGATTGTTGGGAACTCCGATAAGTCTTCAAGTGTAAAAGCATTTCCAAGGATAAGGAATATTATTGTGTCCAGAATTTTAAAGGACACAACAGAAGAAGAGATCCGGGCGCACCTGGAGAAAAATAAGATACCGAAATGCGAAATTCAAAAATTCATCGCACATTCTCAAGAATACGCAGCTTTCAGGATAGGTGTAACGGAGGATCTGTACGATAAACTCTTACAGGAAAATTTATGGCCAAGAGGAGTACCGATAAGACATTATCGATACATAAAACCGAGACAAAATCCAATTGATACTAACCAGAACCGGCCCAAACCGAACGATGATGCCGCCCCGAAATGACTAGAGAACCCCCTAAAAGCAAATTCTCTCCCTTGCACAATTTATTACCAAAATGTGTGGGGATTAAGATCCAAGACTGATGATTTCATACAAAGTGTGATAATACAAAACAACGACCTTATACTACTTTCAGAGACATGGCTTAATGACAGTATTTACAATGGTCAACTCTTCGATCAACGGTATGACGTCTTCAGAAAGGATAGAACCTCGGGTCATTCAAGGGGAGGAGGAGTACTGCTAGCCGCGAGACGTGACCGCGCCACCCTAACCCAGAGACTTACCTATTTGGAAGGTGAAGACGAGAATATGTGGATAAAGACATACCTAAATGATTTTGGTGTAATTTACATTTGTGTTGTGTACATTCCGCCGGCGTCGCCAAATAAAACATACACCGATTTTTTTGATAAGGTTACAGAGAACTTAAATTTTTTAATTAATAAAAAAATTGTTGTGATTTGCGACTTTAATCTGAACTCAAGTAACAAAGGCACCCAAATGGATCTCCTTTATTTTATGAATCTTTTTCAAATGAAGCAGAGTAACTCTATTACAAATGTGAAGGGAAGCACGCTGGACATTGTACTCAGTAACTTTAATTTAAAACTATACAAATCCTTATACTCACTAGTCAAATAAGACGCTTATCATCCATCGTTATGTATAGAGATTTCGCCGAATAAAAACACAACCAATTGTCAAACCCGAAACTTCTCGAATAATACTGATAATAGTGTTAGGCGAGGATGGAACTTCGAACATGGTGATTTTAAGGCTCTTTATTGCCATTTACAATCCCATGATTGGCAACCTTTGAAAGACATAAATGATGTTAATTTAGCGACAAACTTTTTCTATTCTATAATTTATAAATACTTTAATATATGTGTTTCAAAATTAAGCGCACTCTGAGGAATGGTAGGAAATATCCTAAATGGTTTTCTAGTGAGGTTGTTAGCGACATAAAGCTCAAATTCAAACATTACAAAAAATGGAAGAAAACTGGAATGGTAAGTGAACGGGACATGTTTTGTTTACTTAGAACAAAAATAAAATGCAGTATTCGATTAGCACATGTGCAATATATTAATTCTGTTGAAAACAATATCAGATGTGATCCCAAATCTTTCTGGAAATATATCTCGTCCAAGAGAAGTGATGGCGGGTTTGTTGACCATGTCACTTGGAATGATCAGTCTTTCTCAGGAGCAGATATTCCAGAAGCATTTGCAGACTATTTTAAATCAACTTATAGTAAGGAAGCTGCGGACTTGAAATCTTTTATACCTGGAAAAAATACGCCACTAATAGCGCAGAATGTTGATATTCAAAACATCACAAACATTGACATCACCGCGGCTGCTAAAAAATTAAAAGCCAAAACTTCTTTTGGACCGGATCTTATTCCGTCATTCGTGTTGTAGCAACCACGCATTGTTGCTACGTCACGTGTTGGATTACGCCCGAAACGATCGATATGTGGCGAGCCAACTTAACTACCTGCGCTGTGAGAAGTACTTACTTAAGAATTCAAATTCAAGCAATTCAAATTCCAATTCATTTGAACAGCAAGCTGAAACAAATGGTACCTATTATTATTTTATTTTTTGGACTGTCACTCTCCATATGTTGATAACATTGTGAAAATTTTAATGGCACATAAAAAACTATCAACCGATGATTCTAGAGTTTTCTTTTAACTGTGTTTACGTAGCACGTTCAATTGCTACATTGGTGACACCGACGCTCACATTAGTGACCACGAAGTTTACATTTGTGAATCCGACAGTGAGCACGACGCGTGCAAGTACGTCTACCGCGAGCACGTCGCGCACGAAATAAACTCTTCGGTGATAAATTTCGCGCACCAATCATCATCATGTCTCTTGTGAGCGGAACATCTGAGGACAGCCAGCAACCAAGTAACCAGCAACCCAACATCAGGAATCCACCGCCTGAGGTCAACCGAGTGGCAGTACGCATTCCGCCTTTTTGCCCTACTGACCCAGAATTATGGTTCGCTATGGTGGAGCGCAGCTTCGAGGCAGCAGGAGTGACCGTGGATGCCACAAAATTTGGTTTCATTCTCGGAACCTTGGAATGTAGAACTATGGTTGCGTGTTGTAAGATATTTATTGAATTCTACTTTAAAAATATAATTTGCAAAATGAATTTATGTATGGACAGCGTTACAGATTTTCACAACTACTCACGTCTTTCTGAGGGACGACACAGTCAAGAGCCCGCTTCAACAACCCTACAGCGGCCCTCATAAAGTCGTTCGTCGGCACGAACGAACATATACCATACTGGTAAAATGGAAGGAAATCACTGTGAGCATCGACCGCCTCAAACCAGCATACGTTGCTCAAGATCTTGAGAGTTTCACATCACACTCGCAAACCGCATCAGAGTTACCAGCCGCCACATCACAACCAACCCTTCCGTTGTTCGATGGCAGTAAGGATTGGACACACACAACCACTCGTTCTGGAAGGCGGGTTCGATTTCCCGATCACCTTGGTATCTGACTATCCCTCTTTCCACCGCAGCCATGTCTGCGTTGTCTGGGGAGGGAGTCCTGTAGCAACCACGCATTGTTGCTACGTCACGTGTTGGATTACGCCCGAAACGATCGATATGTGGCGAGCCAACTTAACTACCTGCGCTGTGAGAAGTACTTACTTAAGAATTCAAATTCAAGCAATTCAAATTCCAATTCATTTGAACAGCAAGCTGAAACAAATGGTACCTATTATTATTTTATTTTTTGGACTGTCACTCTCCATATGTTGATAACATTGTGAAAATTTTAATGGCACATAAAAAACTATCAACCGATGATTCTAGAGTTTTCTTTTAACTGTGTTTACGTAGCACGTTCAATTGCTACAGTGTTAAAGGGCTGTTTTGAGCCCTTATTAACACCTCTCGTATATATTTATAATCTTTCACTTAACTCCGGAATATTCCCAGACTTGTGGAAGATCTCCAAAGTTACACCGTTACATAAAACTGGTGATAAGGCTCCTGTCTCTAATTACAGACCAGTGGCGATCCTATCCTCTCCAGCCAAGTTGTTTGAACTAATAATTCATAAATTCATTTATACTCAAGTTGAACCCTTTATAATTGACCAGCAACACGGTTTTAGGTCTGGCAGATCTACTGTGTCTAATCTAATGGTTTTTACGGAGTACATATCTCAAGCTCTTGATAGCAACAATCAAGTAGATGTATCATACAACGACTTCGCAAAAGCCTTTGACTCGGTAGATCCGCTTATTCTCCTAAATAAACTCGACCAATTTGGATTTTCAGCAAAACTTCTACGTCTATTTCTAAGTTATTTCTCAAACAGACAGCAATACGTAACTTATGGTATATTTAACTCTTCCAACTTCATCACAAACTCTGGAGTTCCGCAGGGGTCAAATCTTGGACCCTTACTTTTCTCTCTATTTATCAACGACATTTATCATTGCATAAAATTTTCTAAGTTTCTCTTATTCGCGGATGACCTTAAATTATTCCTTTTAATAAAATCTTTGGAAAATTGCTTGCAGCTACAAAGTGATATAAATTCTATCGTCGAATGGAGTCACACCAATAAATTAGGATTTAATATTAAGAAATGCTCTATCATGTGCTACACCAAGGCGAACAAAACGATTTACTATAACTACAAAATGGCTTATTCGTCTCTTCAGCACATCGTTATTTTGAGAGATTTGGGAATCACATTTGATGCGCACCTAACATTTCACGTCCACATAGAAACGATATGCAGCAAAGCTCTAAGAATGCTAGGATTTGTGCTAAGCAACTCCAGACACTTTTGCAGCTCAGCCGCGATTCGTTTGCTATACTATAGTTTAGTACGTAGCATTTTGGAAAGTGGTTCAGTAATATGGGGACCAGTGGATTTAACATACTCTCAAATGATTGAGAAAGTGCAAAAGAAGTTTCTGAGATATTTATATCTTAGAGACTTCGGATATTATCCCTGGTTATATCCATCAGCCTTTTTGTCCGGCATGCTGGGTATTAATAGCCTCGCAGAAAGAAGGAAAACTGCTTTGCTGACAACAGCATATAAACTTTTAAACGGTGCTACGTAACGACGGGCTCGAACCGCCTGATTACGAACTTATAACAAATTAATGATAAATAACACCACAATGTTCAATACACAACAACAATGGTTCAATTTAAATACTTACCAAAACCAAATTATAATACAAACCTCCGGCTAGCTTTCTTCAGGGATATTGTGTTCTCAATTCGATCGGATTTGATTCAAAACGATCGTCGCTTCATTTATTGAATAATGATAGGGTTTAATAAATTAGAAGATCTCTTGTCGCTTTTAAATAATTTGTGAATTTATTAATGACTCGACGCTTCTAGGAAAAGCTTTTAATCTCACTGTGAACTCAAGGTTAATGATTCTAAAATATAATAAAAGGGTTGAATGATAACACTTAATAATATAAGTTGTACGTACGTTACCCCGTCTCGGGTTTCATCTGGGCAGAGAACCTCGTCCGGAAACACCACTGAGTTGATTTAGATATATAAAATTTAACTATATTTTAAATTACGTGTTCCAACAAACGCTGAAACCAAAAGGCGGCCGACAAGATGCGAAGTACCGTCCCATCGCAAAGCTGAAACTAGAAGAGCTGGTGCAGAATCCCGCAGACCGCAGGCTGGCCGCCTTGTCCCTCCCACCGACTTCTAAGCCAATCAGAAGATCTAGCCAATGTTGCAAACTTTTGACAACTATTATTAAATATTTAGTACCTGATGACGGAAATATTCATACAGGGGTGGGAAGTTATAATTCAAGAAAGTACTTCATGACACATCCCCGAAAACACCAGGAAAAAACCGCCGTTGTAACGAAGGTTTTTTGAATCTAAACCCTTCAAAGAATTCCCTCGATAAACTTTACAAAAAAAAAATCGTTCACATAGAGATTCAGCATTAAAAACCTAGGCAAAAAGTAGTACAGTTTTCAATAAGTTATATAGTTTACAATTTATATAAAATATCAAATAGACAGCAAAATCAACACGTCGAAGTGGCCCGGCAGGAACTTTGTTACACGCAACTTCCTAGGTAGCGCAAGTCAGTGTGTAATGTCCATCGGGGCGTCTAGAGGAATAGTCAGGATCCTCAGCAGGAGAGAAATGTCAACATGGAACAAAATAACAAAAATATTAGAAAGGTACAAACACTTAGGCATCAAGGCACATAGAGTAAACAAAATTATCTGAACAGTAATTGTATAAGCAACAAGAGATCAAAGCGTAAGGTAACTCCACATTAGATGTCGTGATGTATGTATTGACATATCGTAGAACAAAAAGCACATTTAACCCCCTTTTAAAGAACGGGTAATGGCTCAGTTAAGTCAGTATCCACTTTTTAACAGTACGGATTACTGGTTAATGACATATTAAAACAAAACAGATAACAAAATAGACAACAAAAATCAGAGTCCTTTAGTGACCCACATAGTGTCAGAAATCTTACAAGATTCCGACGTAGGTATAATTTAGGACAACAGCTGAAAGAAAACTTAGCGCTAATTGGAACACCGTAATGATCCACTTCAAATTAAAACTTCCCAGTGGAAATAATGAGTCCTTCTTACTTAAGGCCACCAATATTTCTGGAACTCACATTAATAATACCTCAGGTTTTATCACATTCACTGTAATATAATTGTCGTCGATATATCGCGTTTTAAGGCAATATTTGAAGTTATTGTAGTCAGCGCATTTTAGTATTTTTTTAATGATGACAACAGTAATTTAAAGTTATTTTAGTCAGCGCATTATAGTATTTTTTTAATGATGACAACAATAATAATAATGAAATAATAATTCAGAAGTCAGGGACAAAAGTGTTGAAATATATCACAAAACAGTATAGCTTTTCCACTTCATTTACGCGGGTTGTGCCGCGGGGCGCCAGCTAGTTTTTTCCCGGAACGAGCAAACCATCAAATCGCAATTATTAATCACCAACGACCTTCATTCTCGAGCTTGAAAGACAGGTGAAAAGTAATAGCAAGCAGAGGCTAGTTATTATATATGAAATACAATATGAATGTCGAATGATGTACATGAATAGTTATAAAATACAAGTGTAGTGTGTATGTAACCGCCTCCGGTTAATTACTCCGAAGTGGCCATATTGTAGGGTGTGTACACACTGCTTTCAAATGGGCCCCTTCGAAAACAGTGTCAAGGTTAGTGTATGTGTGAGTGGCGAATGTTAGTGGTTATCACATTCGGTTAATTACTCCGAAGCGATTGTAATGTACGTGTATGCACTATCCCAAAAGCGTCCTTTCGAAAACAGCACGATGAGTGTAGGTATGTGTGGAAGGGTGTGGTGTCAATTTCATATCTTATTTTCACAATACGTTGATTTCTCCGGTTCCTACAAAACCATTTGAGTGATAAATCAGTCAAAATACGATTCACGTCCGTCGCTTAGCGCGAAACTCTACTCAAACAAATAAATTTCAAAATTATTTGAAGAAATAATTTTCCACTTGGCTAAGATGGATTCCATCTTGATTTTCTTTGAATAACTATTTTCTAATTGGTACGGGCCAACATTATAGTTGCATTCCGTCTTGATCTTCTTCTATCAACTTATTAAATATCTGTAAATAAGTTCGTTCCTTATCCTGATTATTTCAAATAATAACATTAATTTCAATTAACATCTATTGATTTCTGTGCAATCAATCTACACCGTTAGTTGAATAAATCTAGACACTTGTTCTATCCTGAGCAAAATCTCGAAAATCAAAAGTAATAATCGAACCCACTATCACTTTTCCGTAAAATAATTAATTAATAGTAATACCTATACATTAATATTAACAGATACCGATTATATCCATCTATTTTTAAAAAAATAGCTATCGTACTTCCGTTACATAGACCGTTACATCCGTTCCATTACCGTTTTCATAGACTTCGTTGTCGTATCAATTTGTTGTTGCGGGCATGGGTACCGCTGCCCCGGAACTATCTATTGTATAACCAGCGCCTCAGTTATAGGTAATCCTCTTAAGGGATTCGCTACATTTGGATGTTGCTTTATTCGCTACGAGTGCCTGAGTCCATATGGGGTAAAATCGGACTGGGTGTCTAGACTACCTGCCGTCGAACCGTAATTTGGAGAAAGGAATTCCTATGTCTGTCACTCCTGGACACTGACCACTAAATTTATATCCGCCCCTCATCCCTCTTTCCTTCCTCTCCTTCCTTTCCTTAAAGGGCCCTCCACACAGTATCCCCTAAAATATCATAGGCACAAACATATTTATCTAATCGTTAATAGGTTTCTACTCTTCGATAGAGAGATCGGCATGGTTACGGAGATATATAATTTCGCAAGGAATCGAACCCGCGACTGAATTTTGAAGTAAGGTAATTACGTCGGAGTGCGTTGCAATATTATCATTCCAGATTCGAACTGGTAGGTATTTATATCCCATAAGGAAAGCGGTATCATTGAACACTAAAAATTATATCTCACTGGTAAATCACGAGAATTGAACTCGATTAAATTTTTATTGCGTTCGTTATTTTAACTGTTAAAAATCTATGTTTAAATAGGTAAATACTATTTTACCACTCTAAATCATCAGCTCGTTTCACCGAAAATAACGCTAAAATATGGTCTCAACACACTCTGAGACTGGTCAATTTCTGTTTCAAACTAATGGCCGTTATTCTAAAAATAATCGCATCTACTAGGTAGGTACTTTCAGATATTTGAAATAAATTCTTTGCCTATGAAAAAAGACAATAGTTATTGTCTCCAAAGGAACCCAACATACAATCGTTCCTCCCGCTACCCGGTGATAATTGCTTACCCGGTAATAAAACGAACCTTACATTTTATGAAGGTCTCCAAAAAATATTTTGAAGAATTCTAATGTCAGCCCTGTCATAAATTGACCTGAATTGGAAAGGTACCTGCTTTTAGGTGCCTGCACCCCGGCCCTCTAACTTTTGTAAAATTTTAAACTCGAACATGGCAATTTAAAACCTATGTCAAGCAAACTAAACTTGAGGTCACACAATTTAAATTGGCGTGCTATGCGAGCGGCACTTACTAAAGGAAAATTTGTTAAAGAACTAACTAACAAATAACCACAACGCCGTTTTTTAGCAGAATATCACAATATATAGTCACCAAATATGGCTAAATCCATTTCAAGCAAGGCTTTAATTCCTAATTGTGGTTTTACTCGAATTTCACTATCTCCCTTTTTGAGCGGGTATACCGTACCTTCAATGCATTTACCTACGCTAGCAGATTTTAATCTGAGGTATCTAATTCTGAGATTTCCGGTAACCATTTTGTTTCAAGAATCGCGTAAAACAAAACGAATCTTTTCAAAATACGGCATGACTAAATATTTAACGGTCAAAAACACGTGGTGATTTGAGATGCTTCCAAAATGGTGGCTGTTAACGACAAAAAACTTGGTCTAACGGTCAAAAACACGTGGTGGTTTTTTTTTTAAATTCGGAGATGCGGCCGACAAGATGGCAGATCCTTGAAACACGCGTGAACTTTTTTAAATACTTCTCGAACACTTGATATACCGGCGGTTGAAAAAACACGTGGATCAAAATGGCGGCGTTTGAAAACACGCTTGAACTTTTTAAAACTATTCACAATCACTTATTTAGCTATACATTTAAAGGGGAAAAAAATTATAATTATTTACATATTTATACATACATCACGAAAAACAGCATGGAGTTTATGAAAAAAATCAAGGAAAGCGACAAATCACAATGAAACAAATCAAGCCCCACGTTGGAAGGCGTCAGTGCTACGTAACGACGGGCTCGAACCGCCTGATTACGAACTTATAACAAATTAATGATAAATAACACCACAATGTTCAATACACAACAACAATGGTTCAATTTAAATACTTACCAAAACCAAATTATAATACAAACCTCCGGCTAGCTTTCTTCAGGGATATTGTGTTCTCAATTCGATCGGATTTGATTCAAAACGATCGTCGCTTCATTTATTGAATAATGATAGGGTTTAATAAATTAGAAGATCTCTTGTCGCTTTTAAATAATTTGTGAATTTATTAATGACTCGACGCTTCTAGGAAAAGCTTTTAATCTCTCTGTGAACTCAAGGTTAATGATTCTAAAATATAATAAAAGGGTTGAATGATAACACATAATAATATAAGTTGTACGTACGTTACCCCGTCTCGGGTTTCATCTGGGCAGAGAACCTCGTCCGGAAACACCACTGAGTTGATTTAGATATATAAAATTTAACTATATTTTAAATTACGTGTTCCAACAAACGCTGAAACCAAAAGGCGGCCGACAAGATGCGAAGTACCGTCCCATCGCAAAGCTGAAACTAGAAGAGCTGGTGCAGAAGCCCGCAGACCGCAGGTTGACCGCCTTGTCCCTCCCACCGACTTCTAAGCCAATCAGAAGATCTAGCCAATGTTGCAAACTTTTGACAACTATTATTAAATATTTAGTACCTGATGACGGAAATATTCATACAGAGGTGGGAAGTTATAATTCAAGAAAGTACTTCATGACAACGGTAACATCTGTGTTCCCGATATTTAACAAAAATTTGAATTTTATGTCCCCGACAACTTCACAAGAGCGCGCAGACACAGAACTTTTGTTGTTCCGAGATGCAGAACTAACTTACCATTAGTAATGCCGCTCGGAAAAATGATTATTTTACTAAATTTCCTGCCCCCTGACATAGATATTTTTAAACTAAATATTCATCAATTCAAAAACGCTATAATGTATGTTTATTATTGGTTATGTATA